>CM068370.1:99624999-101102499 GCA_034769895.1 Magicicada septendecula | reverse complement strand
ATATTAAAACATATTACTATTTTCGTGTGTATTTCGTGTTACTATATACGTCCTGGCTTTTACAATTACGAGGGTCGTTCAGTATTTAAAGAGACAAATAAACAAATTTACTCTCTTATAACTAAACAATACGGAAAAAGCTATATCGGAAATTTCTGAAGTGGGTATAACCATTTGAAGTGGGTATAACCATTTGAAGTGGGTACAACCATTTGAAGTGGGTATAACCATTTAAAAACGGCTGAACTTCAGTGACTGACGAGTACCGTTCTCGACGTCCAGTTTAAGTTTCAACTTGTCTGTGATTTTTTTAGATCAGTGAGCAGTAAACAGTTCACACTATTTATGTATATAGGTATACAACGGCGCAACGGCGTCATTCTCCTTCACGATAAAGCCGGTTCACACACAGCTCAGTTAACACGTGAAACCATCAATAAAATGGCTTGAAAGATTCTACCTCACAGTCGAAACTTGGCTCCATCTGATTTCCAACTTGTTTGGTCCACTCAAGGAGGTGTTACATGGTACAAAGTTTTTATAACGACGACGAGATCAGAGAAAATGTCCTAAAACGGCTCCGACATCAACATAAAGACTCCTTTGCAGCAGGCATAAAAAGTCTTACTCAGATATGGGGCAAGTGTAGTAATGTTGTTGGGGATTGTGTTGAAAAGTGAAAAAATTATTATACTGATTAAATACACTGTTTCTCCTCTACAGCTATTTGTCTCATTAATTACTGAATGACACTCGTATTTTTTACAGTTCTGTGAATATTCACTTCATTTAGTTAATAATTGTCAATCGCTCTAAATAAAATTAAAACCATTTAATATTAGTTAAAAACTATTTAATTTAGTATAATTAAGCTAAAAATTTGTTCTGTAAAAAAAAACAACAGAGAAATGAACTACATACTCGCAGGAAGTGTAAGAAATAACTGTCAAAATCAACACTAAAAATATAGTAACTAATAATAATTTAGAAAAAGATTTAAAAGCGAACACACTCGATCAGTGGTAACAAGTGGCGCACATACAAGTGCTAGAAACAACGTAGCAGTTACCCTACTGGTCCTAGTTGGGGGTAGGCGTAAATACGAACGTAGGTTACGCAAGAGGACGAATCCAATTTCAATGAAATCTATGAAGTTAATGTCGTACAATGAAATCAACACGTTCGAATTAATTGGGCGTCATAGGAAAATTTCCGGCTTGTAGACAACTAAGTATTACAACTTGTGATAACAACTGTCTACACTTAGGCCTGTATGTTATGTCTCACATCCCGTTACAGAAAGAGTAGTACTCGAAAATAAAACGGTGAGAAGAAAAAGTCTATGCAATAATAACGGCTACCTTTCGGAGCGATTTCAAATATTACTACTATTTGTACAGTAATATTGTCTACCTTACAGTACTGCGATAGACGGTCAGGACACGCTACTGTTGTGTCAAAAAGCAAGAAGGATATGTTACGACGGTCTTCTGATCGTCGTATGGTACAGTGGAAAACAAAATACAAGACACCAATTAAGTCACTAATCACCAGCTTTAATTATCACGAGTAAACAGTTTGTAATCAACAAGATAGTCTCTTGCAACAAATCAAATAAAAATAGTCACACGCAATAAAAATGTCAACTAATACAAAACACAATTGCCCCGCACAATTATAAAACACAATACTTCCCCCGCACGCTTCACCACAATACTTCGAACCGCACTCGAAGAAATCGCAACTCAAACTGAACTGAGAGCCGCTGAAGTCTTGTATTTATACCCCGCTGAGATATCTAGAACGATCCGTACTACGCATCAAGAACGCTACTAGAAAATACCACAACGTAACTGATTGCGACCCTGACACAGTACGCGACGCCGGGGAATCTGGAACAGTCTCCCTAACGCATGTTGAGATCAAGTACGCACACAACATCACAGCCGGATTCCACTGGAATATCCGAGAAACACGTAGACTGTTCTGTAATTACGTAACACTTTTTCCGCATTACGTAACATTACGTAGAATTTCCGCATTATAAAAGAGAAAGAAACACACCTAGAATTAAACGGATGAACCGTAGCTAATGATTGAGAACGCTTCGATTCTATCAAAATTCTAAGTATAGAACCACTGAATTACGGCAGAGACCTACTCCAGTGGCAGTACGATATTGCAGGCATTTCCCCACTCGGTTGTGACGCAGGGTGAAAGCCGGCTGTTGCGTCTTAGAAGCTCTCGATGAATCTTGAGTTGTTCTTAGAACGCTAGTTGGAGTTAGCTGGTCAGAAATTAAATAATAAAGTGGACTGTATATGTTTTTAGAGATAATTGTTTATTGAAAATTAATACGACATAATTGCTGGCGCGTGCAGTTTTAGCGCGGCATAAGTGCCGGAGAATTAAGATAGAATTAAAATATTGAAGTACATAATAGTATGTAGAGGCCGAGATCGGCTAATTAAATTATCGCATGATGATCATGCTAAATTATGAAATATTGAAATCTTTATGTAGCCGCGGTTGGCGAACTGAGGCTTGATGCCTGCTCGGAGTCTTGCAATGAACTAACTTAAATTTGGCTGCTACTAGCCTGTGTCAAACCGGCAGCAGATAGCAGGAGAAAAATGACGTCACTACACGCGCCTGCAATGCGGCATTTTACAGTACAAAGTTTACATAGGTACAAAGTTTAACCATACTGCCAGCACAAAATCGGGGCGATTTTGCAACTTACGTTATTGTGAATAGTACATGGTAATTGACATCACATGATAACAAATCCAATAATAAATAACAACTGCTTATAGAACAACAACGACACAACAATTGACATGCATAACAGTAGAGCAATGACACCCAGAAAATTAATAGTAGATAACAATATGATTAACATACCAAATTCATGTAAGGATACATAATACATAATGATTTACGTTACATAGTAATGGAACAATGATAATAAAATTCCACAACACATAACAACATGGTAATGATACATAGTAATACAATAATCAGGCAGATATAATAGTAGGATAATGATCCCAAAAAATTCAATAATAAGTAACAGGTAATAATACAATGACAAAGACATAATAATTTACATGCATGATATTGGAATAACAATCCCCAAAAAATTCAAAAATACATAACCATAGAATAATACAATAGCAAAGACATAATAATTGATACAATAATATTAGAATAACAATCCCCAAAAAATTCATAAATACATAACCATAGAATAATACAATAATGGGAGACATATAATTCATAGGCATAATATTAGAATCATAATCCCCAAAAAATTCAAAAATAATCAAAACATGATAGTGATACACAATAGTACAATAAATATAATAATAATGTAGTAATCATAACAATGTAAATCATGTGATCGCCCGGGGAATGTCCCGGGCATGAAGCACGATAATGCTATAAAGTTCACATCATTGAAACGTGTTGCATGAACGCTCATGCGCTTAGTCTGAGGCCACTGGAAGTGGACATAATTTATGAATGGGTCGACGCAGGATACCACTTGCGGTGCGTACATCCGCGACGCGCACTATTGAATCCTGACCCGAATAGACATTCGTGACTACCCCGCGTTTCCACTGAAGGGGGGGAATTATCATCTAGAATAAGGACGAGTTGTCCGGGAGTAAAATTTTTTTACGTGATGCGCCATTTGTTGCGCTGTTGCAACTGGTGCAAATAATCTTTCGACCACCTGTTCCATATAGACTGGGTGAATCGTTGGAGCAGCTGCCATCTGCCCAGACGAGTAATATTGACTTGGGAATAGTCAGGTTCCGGGAGTGCAGTGAGCGGAGAACCGACCAGGAAGTGCGCTGGAGTTAAAGGTTCAGGGTCCCTAGAGTCATTGGAGATGGCGAACAAAGGGCGTGAGTTAAGGCAGGCCTCTATTTGAGTTAGGATAGTGTAATACTCCTCAAACGTAAGAATGGTTCCGCCGACAACGCGCCGCAAATCAAATTTGACGCTCTTGACTCCACTTTCCCACAGGCCGCCGAAATGCGGTGCTGAGGGGGGAATAAAGGACCATTTGATGCCTTGGGCACTGGTAAAATCCTGGGTGGTCTCTTCAAAACCATTAGATTTAAAAGGTTTGTATAATTCGTGAAGTGTGCTACTAGCACGACGAAAGTTTGTTCTGTTGTCCGAGAATATCTGATCAGGGATACCTCTACGCGCTATAAACCGTTTTAAGGCCGTTATGAAGGCGTCTGAGGTAAGATCTGAGACTAGTTCCAGGTGAATAGCTTTAGTGACCATGCATATAAATAAAGCAATATAAGCCTTTGACGTCGATTTTGAACGCTGCCCGCCATGACGTATAAGTACGGGACCGGCATAATCGACTGCAGATTGAGAAAATGGCTTAGCAGGCGTAACCCGGGTAGGGGGTAATTGTCCTAATAATTGGCTTGAGCCCCTAGCACGGAATCGAAAACAAGTGATACATTTATGTATTACTGAACGTATATAAGATTTGTCATTAATTATCCAATATTTCTGCCGTAGAGAGAACTGAGTCAATTGAACACCAGCGTGTAGTAAACGAAGATGCTCGCATTCTATGATTAATTTGCTGAGATGAGAATGCGGGTGGAGTATGATTTGGTGTTTGCTCTCATAGGTAAGCTGGGAGTGCTGAAGACGTCCGCCCACGCGCAATGTCCCCGCATCGTCCAGAAAGGGGTTAAGTGAAAGAATTTTACTATTATTAGGGATGCAGCGTTGTGCTTCAAGTTCCTTAATTTCGATGCTAAAGTGCGATTGCTGGGACTGGCGAATAAAAACCACAAGTGTACCATGTAACTCATGGGAAGTTAAAAAGGAAGTGTCTCTATCCGCTATAGAGAGCGTAGAGTTCCGAATGAATCGACGGCAATACGAAAATACGCGAAGGAGTTTTGAAAGAGAAGAGTAGTTTTCAAAATAACTAGACGTAGATGAAGCGACAATCAATGAGGTTTGGACCTGCTTACGTTGTTCCTGCTCAAGATCGGGATGAATGCAGGGTGAATGGGCATCGAAAGCGCATATGGGCCATGATGATGACTCATGGGACAACCAGGATGGACCATGCCACCATTGTGGGTGGCCGTGTAACACCCGAGGGAGACAACCACGCGATAAAATGTCGGCAGGGTTGTCCAGTGACGAGACATGATGCCAGGTACCTTTTGTAGTGAGACGCTGTACCTCCGCAACACGGTTGGCGACAAATACCTTCCATCTGGAAGATTGCTGGTGGATCCAGTGTAAGGCTATCATCGAGTGCGAGTAAAAATATAAGTCGTCGAAATTGTAACTCACAGCGTCTATAACTTTGGAAGCCAACTGAGCCAACAAGAGACAGGCGCAAAGTTCAAGTCTGGGTAATGTTATCTGCTTTAAGGGGGCGACTCTAGATTTAGAACATAACAAGTTTGATGGGATGACGTAGTTTGAATAGACCGTACGCACATAAATACAACACGCGTAACCTTTTGCTGACGCGTCGGCAAATCCATGGAGCTGGAATGAAATGATTTGCGAATTATTCAAACTCTTTACAGACCTTGGAATTTTAAAGTAAGTGCCTGAAATCAGCTGAGAATAAAGCTCTACCCACTGATTAGATAATGAGTCTGATAAGGGGTCGTCCCAACCTGTACCTGTTAACCACAATTTCTGCATAAAATGCTTACACCAGAATGTGACCGGGCCAATGAGTTCCACAGGGTCGTAAATTCCTGCGATAACTAATAATATCCTTTTCTTGTTGAATACCTCTACATTGACATGTCTTTGGACACTATATACGAAATTATCTTCGTCAATGTTCCATTGAATACCCAAGGTACGCACAGTTTGATTTTTGCTAAGGTCAAGGGAGGAATGAGCGTGAGAAGCTATACTGGTCTGATCATTTGAAAACCATTTGTGCAAGGTAAAACCGTATTGGTTTAATAAATCTGTGATGTCGGATTTCATTTTAGATAGAATGTGCGGGTTATCTGAACCGGTCATGAGATCGTCCACATAAAAATCGTTTGCGATGGCTGAGCAAGCTATAGGGTGTTTAGTTTTATTTTCCTGGGCTATTTGAGCCAGACATCTTGTAGCAAGAAATAACGCACTTGCAGTCCCATATGTGACTGTCCTCAAGGCGTAATGTTGGAGTTCCCTATGGGGGCGTCGCGCCAAACAATACGCTGTAAATTAGAATCCTTGGGATTAACTAAAATTTGACGATACAAATGTCCGAAATGAGGACATATCGGTGAGTGCGAAACCGAGACATAATAGAGAACAGATCCTGCTGGACCGTGGGACCAACCATCAATGTGTCGTTCAAGGACAAATTATTTGTCGTTTTGGCAGAGCCGCCGAAAACAACTCGCAATTTGGTAGTTATACTAGAGCCTTTAAAAACTGAGTGGTCCGGCAAGTAAAGTGTCCGACTGGTTAACTGACAAATCGTACGCATCAAGTAAAGACATGTGACCAAGAGTTAAATATTCATGCATGAATGCGTATAGTCTTTGTGAAGGGCAGGGTTCTGCTTGAACTTGATTTCCAGTGATTGAAACCTGCGAATAGCTCCGTGAAGAGAATCGCCCAAATGAGAATTGTATGACCTGCGAGGTAGGGATACCACAAATCTGCCATCATTATTACGGAAAGTATTAGATACAAAATGACTTTCGCATTCCGAGTCCTCACCGGAGGGAGCACGAATAGCAACGTCCTCTAACTTCCAGAAGTCCTTAGGTTGCGAGGAAATGGCATTATTATCTTCACATGCTATGAATGATGAGACAGGTTTTGTCATGTCGACATTAAATGTTAAGTTACCCGCGAGAATGAATCCCAATTTTGCCTCCTGTATTATGGGAAAATGTGGGCTACGGATAAATTTGACAGGTTCGATTAATTGTAAATAATACTGAGCACCAAGCAATAGGTCGATTTGCGAAGAGAAGTTCAGTTGTGGGTCGGCTAGGAATATGCCTTTTGGTAAATTTAGGGATGAGATATCAAATGATTCCGCAGGGAGATTATTCGTGATACTGGGAAGCACAGCGCAATGTATGTTTAAACTGAAATTCTTATAACGTGAATGGAACCTTACCCTAGTACTGAAGTCAGCTTGAGATAATGAATTATTTATACCGGTGATGGGCAATTGAGATTTAATTAGTTTTAAACCCATGCGACGTGCGAAATTCATGGTGCAGAAGTTAGCTTGCGATCTTGAATCCAATAAAATCCTTACTGGGTGCTTCCTACCTGCATGGTCAGTTGTCATGCAGACAGCGGTGGATAATAATATAGATTTGTTTGTTTGCAGTTTTAGTGAAAACTGATTATTCCTGCACGCAGCGTTATTGCCTGATATGTGGATCATTGTGTGGTGGCGTTTAGCACATGTCCTGCACGTAAATTTGGAAGGACAGTGAGCGAGATCATGGCCTGGCCGTACGCAATTTAAGCAGAGTTTATTTTTAATTAAAATATTCTTTCGTTCCAGGGGAGATATAGCCACGAATTGTGGACACTCAGAAAGGCGGTGTTTACCTCTGCACAGCTGACAGATGTTGCTGCTGATATGAGAATGGAATGTCGACCTCGTAATATCAACCGGTTTAATAGCTTTACGATAGAGAGCCTTATCGCTAACGTGTATCTTGCTTCCTGAGCTGGTTGCGCCGTCGGCGTTTTGCAATAACTGCCTTCTGTTATTTAAAAATTTAATAAAATTACTGAAATTAGGAAATCGCTCATCGGACAAGCTTTCTTTCCAGAGCCGACATGTATGGTTATCGAGTTTTTGCGTTAAGTATTGAACGAAAATGATTTCAAATGTATTTACCGGTAAACTTAATGAATTTAAGGCATTTATATTCGCAGTGATCTCGTCAATGAATTTGGAAATGCTAACCCTGGACTCTTGTTGAATGGATTTCACGCCCAAGACATTCCCTATGTGATAGGCTGAGACAATTAATTTGCTGTCGTACCCGGCTCTTAATAGATCAATGGCTACCGCATAATTTTCATGGGTGATTGGAAGAGATTTTATTACATTTAACGCCTCGTCCCTCAATGAAGAGTGGAAATAGTGTAATTTCTGAATGTCCGTCAGGTCAGTTCTGACGTGTACCAATTCCACAAACATATTATAATAATGTTGCCAATCAATAATGCTGCCTGAGAAGCAGGGAAATTTAATTGGCTCTAACTGTATAAGGTGGGTTTTAATTGGCGTAACTTCAGCTTGAACAATGACTTCTTGTTCACCTCCTCTACTTGCTCTAATAAATGGTGTAGTTTGCACTCAATATTACAGAGATCATCCTCTGTTTGAACTCTGTCACTGACTGATGCGAAATCGGAATCGTCAGCCTCAATTTGAGTCTGAACTTCGTCATATTTCGCAGATAGTTCCATTAAATGGCGGAGCTTAATTTTTAAGGCATGATGATCGTTTGTATCCGGATCGAAATTGTCAGCGAAAGTATTCACACGGGATATAGACGCCTTAATTGTGCCCCGTTTCTTAATTAACGCCTTCACATCAGCCATAACCGAAATGTAAAATGTGATTTGAAAACGATAGTTAAATATAGAGCAAGTGAACAATTGTTGTAATTTTGAATAATTTGCTAAAATCTGATATGATGCGGGAGCCAGTGATCGGTATACACCTTAATATATTACTTACTATAATAGGTACTTATTTTCTTTTTTTTTTAAAGAATAGTTATGAAAGTTATTGAAAATATGAATTATTCAAAATGACAATATATAGTACATATAGTCTTATCACATCACTTAAGTTTCTTAATGCGTTATTGTACAGCTGCGTAAATGAAAATTTATGTACATATGTACATATGAAAATCTAGATAAAAATACAAGTTTATGGCCACTTGACAATAATATCTGTTTATGTAAAAATCATTAATGAGGTTATATTAAATGCTATTAAATCTGTGCAAAAATATTACTTAGTTTGCTGTAACCATCAATTATACATGAAAAATTATAAAAAATGAAAATTTATAGTCACGTGGATGTTGAATCCCGGCGTGCTCAAGCTGGCTTCGTTCCCGTTGTTCGATCCTGTTCGGCAATCCTTAGAAGTTGGCGCACCTCTTGTTTCTGCTGGTCAGGTGACGCTTGAAGTTGTATCTCTCCGTAGTTTTTTAAGGTTCTGGAATTTCGTTGCTGTAGAACAAATGATGCTGTCCCGCCGTGTCTTGTTGTCTCATAGTTGCTGCTCTGCAGACTCTTGGAATGTTGAGTATAAAGTACTTTTTAGAAGGCATGCAACGGCCAGCAATCTGAGGGTTGAAAATGTTCGGGCTTGAACCAAACGTTGTTTGGGCCCATTAAATGAAATATTTCTGAAATCGTGGTGGACCAAAATGCGGCCCGTATGACCAGATCCGGTCGCGGAGGACCAAAATGTTGCGTCTTAGAAGCTCTCGATGAATCTTGAGTTGTTCTTAGAACGCTAGTTGGAGTTAGCTGGTCAGAAATTAAATAATAAAGTGGACTGTATATGTTTTTAGAGATAATTGTTTATTGAAAATTAATACGACATAATTGCTTGCGCGTGCAGTTTTAGCGCGGCATAAGTGCCGGAGAATTAAGATAGAATTAAAATATTGAAGTACATAATAGTACGTAGAGGCCGAGATCGCATAATTAAATTATCGCATGATGATCACGCTAAATTATGAAATATTGAAATCTTTATGTAGCCGCGGTTGGCGAACTGAGGCTTGATGCCTGCTCGGAGTCTTGCAATGAACTAACTTAAATTTGGCTGCTACTAGCCTGTGTCAAACCGGCAGCAGATAGCAGAGAGAAAAATGACGTCACTACACGCGCCTGCAATGCGGCATTTTACAGTACAAAGTTTACATAGGTACAAAGTTTAACCACCGGCCTTGGTTTAGATACCGAGCTGAATATCTTAAGAAGGGTACTGAACCAGACACTGATCGACAGAGAGAGAAAGACGAGGAGTCCAGATAATAAGTGATCGGGTTCAGAGAAGAAGATTCGTGGCACGCGCATGTGGAGAGAATGGCCGAGAACCGACTCGTCAAAGTAGTTATGAAGGGTGTACCCACAGGAAAGAGAAACAGAAGACGTATTGGTGGAGACAGACCCTGGATATACAAAAAGTAGAAGAAGAAGAAGAGGAAGGCTCAGACACCAAGTCACCGTTGGAACACCTTCAGTACGCCCGCTACCGGGCTTAATAATTAAATTATCAAATTTGTTGTGCTTACATCTTCTACCCCTGTCGTCTTATTTGCTTTTGTGTTTGGTGGCACTTCTAAATGTCATCATCATCCTCAAGGTTTAAACCAAGAATGGTTTGTTCCGGTCTCAAATAGACAAACATTACAGCTGGTCACTCCAGCGCTTCCTCGGACGTCCCACACCTCTCCGTCCCCTCGGCTTATAGTTCCGTAGTTGTTTGGGGATGCGGCAGTCATCCATTCGGCAAAGATGTTCCCACCAATTCAGCCGATACTGGGCGATCCTGTCGAGTATACTCATAATATTCAGTTCCTGCCGTATACTTCTAAATGTCCCACTGCTTATTTAAGTCTATCCTGCAGCTGTTCCTTTAGCTTTTTACCTCCTGTTACGATATTTGCAGTATAGCTCACAACACCCATTGTTAATCTTGTTATTTGAATTACCAATCTCTGTAACTCGAACTTCGTCGTGCTTATTTGGTGAACTCCTAAATGTCATGTTCTGGACGAGGCCTTTCAGTGTTTCCACCATTTTTAAGTCCTATTTTAAGTCCAATAAATAGCAAATAAGCACGACGAAGTTGGAGTCACAACACCCACATGAAAAGTACTGTGCAGTAGAGCTCTACAACGAAACAAAGGAAAGTGCACCTACTTTTGCTTGCTGACGAGTATTATAATTACAATTTAATTATACCCACACTGCTGCACTGTATCTTATTACAGTAATTACGCTGACTTTCACTCATGGTCTCTCAGCTGTCCTGTTTTACACTCGTACCTGCAGTATCTGTTACAGCATACCGTAACCAAAGTTTAGGCATGTGGACATACGTGCCAAAAACGTTTTTAAATACCAAGCAAGCTACTCGTTGGTATCCACTACAGTTCAAGACTACCGACAGGTCATACGACTTCATGTCATATTAAGAAACACCTTACAAGCTACTATAAGTGACTCACCTTCGATTTTAAATATTAGCCTATACATTGCTACCTATTTCTACTGTCCAGCGTACCCCGAGATCGTACCGAGTTTAGACACTCATTCAGACACCGTAAGCCTGAATTAATTAAAAATTCAATTCAATTGATACTGATAATTTTGTTCGCTTACTCTATATATCTGTCTCTAAAAACAAAAAGGTTTCTCAAAAGCCAACATTTTCATGTTGTAAAAAAAAAAAAAGTTGCATAGCCTATAATTTTGTTTTGACACTTATGAAGAGTATAGATAAAAATTAAGTATTCCATACTTAGTGGTAAGTGGTAAGTATTTAGTGGTATACTTAGTGTTCCATACTTAGTAAGTATATGCCTTAGTGGTATATTAAGCAACAAATTGGAACAAAAATGATTCATTTACGTCAACAACGCAATATTAATTCGATTATTTGTGTTCTGATTTATTCTGGGTAAGTAAAATGAGAGTCAGATCACGTTGAACCGGGACCCTCGTCTTCTCCCAGCGAATGATAGAAAATACTCTAAAAAGAACACTTGGTACAAGAAAAAATTCGAATTAATTTTTAGGTTTAAATTTTAGGCATATCACAACCGGCAACAGGTGTTCTGTACCCACGCCACGCCACTGACTCTGTAACATGTTAATAGAACACAAGACAAGTAAATGTGTTGTTCTATGAAGGGCCAAATTTTACAAATATTTTCCGGCGATACGCATCGCCCAACCGATAAGCGTACCTCTAAGTCAATATGTCTTAATAGAGTTTTCTTGACGTTTCTTGATTTATGACTGACTTAAGACGATGATTTAACAGTATACATGAGATGCTGAATACAAAGTTGGGAGTGAAAAAGAAATTGTCATTTACGTTCAAATAAAGACTCATTTTTGAAGAAACTACAAAGAACTGAGTGAATTTTAATCGCAAAATGATGTAATAATGAAGTACGTAACGAATAGAAGTGAGTGGTAACAGAAACAAAAAGAAGGCGAATTGATGAAGTTACAACAAATTCACCAGACTGCCACAAACAAGCAAAAGAACTTTTTGCGAAAAACGAAATAATGGGCTTCAAACACAATTACAATTAAAAGAATGAACACAAAAATATAAAATAAAAAACATTATTTTATCTGCATTTTATTGTTTCCTAGTTTTTTATTTTGTTTTTTCCGTTGAAAAAATCATGCCCTATATAAGAACCATTGACTTCAAATTTTTTTTATTAAATTCAAGTTGTATTACAATTTACCCAGTAAATAAATTGTAATTATTGATTGAAAAATTGTATGCAGGATGTGGTTCAGTGAATCACCCCCATTACAAACAAGTACTATAGCAAATGCAGGTTATAGGTTATAGGCCTATATTAAAGTTTGTGAAACGGTCACAACTAAATAAAATCTCCAGTTTTGTTAGTTTTATTAGCAGCCATCTTAAGACCAACTTTGTCACTACTTATTGCCACACTGCTAAATACTTCGTTCTTGACGAGACCTTTTGGTGTCTCCACCATCTTCAGGTCTTAAACGATCTGCCGTTTAACCAGTCGTTTAAGACCTGACTTAACCAGGTCGCCAGACTTGACCAGTCGTTTAAGACCTGAAGATGGTGGAGACACCGAAAGGCCTCGTCAAGAACGAAGTATTTAGCAACGTGGCAATTAGTAGTGACAAAGTTGGTGTAAATAAAATCTGTCCAGTACGTCACTGGGTCTGAAACGTAGAGTCTACGCATTTCACCACCGCTAAGGTGAATCTCCTTGGCGAGGATCTGCCTACTAGGATTAGCTTACTATTTAAGTAACAGGAAGAAGTTAGGGACATTCGTCTACATTACATCTGTTTACATGTTACGCCCCCCCCCCCCCCGAATCATGAAGCCAGCTTACTAAACGTTCAAGCTAGAAACAAAACATAGAGAACGTCGTCTACACTCAAAGACGACGAGACGTATAAAAACAGGTGGTAATACTAGTGGGACAGAATGGTATCGTAAAACTCGGGAAAGCGTAACAGAACTGTAATCACGCAGTGTCGGCTATACGTGTCAAGGGCGCAAGCTAAGCCGCGGGGCGGTGACAAACCAAATTGTATTCCTACAGACGCAGACGACCCGCTACTACTGCGCCGTATCTACGCAGCGCGTGACAACACCAAACATAACATGTGATAAAATTCCTCATATACACAAACAACTACGTACGGAAAGCGATTGCACATTCATTACCGTTGTTGTTTTTCCAATTATATCGTGTTTTCGAACCGCACACTGTCCTTTCTGTCAACCCGACAACAATGCTACACATAATAATTCCTTTAAACTGTTAACTGAAACTAATATTTCAATACGTTTTCAACTTCACGGTTTTGGCTGATAGCCCGTTCTGCCTTTACTCAAAGCCACCGTTTTCTGAACGTTTCTATGTTAGAGTTTTATCAGCCCCAGTTTGTTTAACAATTTTGTCTTCATTAATTTAACGTGTTACTGCTTTACAATTAAGTTACTGCTTTATTAACGGGATATCTATTCAGCTCAATACTTATATCATTCGATTCTTTAAAAATGACTCAATACTCACTGAGTGAAAAAACTATACGGAAACAATTTTCTGAAAAACTTGTTACTTTATCTCATCCCGTTAGATTTCAGGATTAACTGCTGCACGTTAAAGGCCTATTTATGCTACAACGGGCCGGATGCGGCACGAGTGTCGTACGAGAAACGTCGGTGTTTTATCTCCTGATTTCATAGAGGGCATTTATGCTACAGCGGGACGAGCCGGTGCCGGGGACGTGTGCCGTTCGGTACACGTTGGCCGCCTGTCGCTAACGATATTTTTCTGTCCCCGTCACCTCGCCGTCACGTTGTCTCCACGTTAAGTTGTAACATAAAGGAACCAACGCGCAGTTCACAGTTCACTGCTAAACTTGGTGAGTGGTGTACGTAGTGTTTTGGAATACGAGAGAAGGGACGGACGACGAGAAATTGATTGAGACCCTTCTAGAGAGTGGCGTATTCACCTTCAGATTCTCTTTTTACTTCCATATTCCTTAAGGAATGGAAGTATGGTGATGGCAAAAAAAATCGTGTTCGAGATTATTGCAGATTCTGATTCTACTACACTCAAAACATGAAAAAAAGTCGTTTTCCGAAAAGTGTCTGTGTGTCTGTCTGTCTGTCTGTCTGTCTGTCTGTCTGTCTGTCTGTCTGTCTATCTGTCTGTCTGTGTGTCTGTAGATTTTTTTTCTATGGCAAACGATAACTGCCGCAAATTCAAACAGAATCAAATAATTTTTTGCATACAGCCCGGTTTTGCAGAGTTCTCGCGACCTATTGTTTTTGGTGAAGATCGGTTGAGGGAAAGGGGTAGTTTACCTGCAACGGTTTTTTTTTAGCAAGGGTAATTTTGTTTGTTTGGCAAACGATAACAGCCGCAAATTCAAACAGAATCAAATAATGTTTCGCATACAGCCCTGAATTGTAGAGTTCTCAAGACCTATTGTTTTTGGTGAAGATCGGTTAAGGGAAAGGGGTAGTTTACCTGTAACGTTTTATGTTTTAACAAGGGTATTTCTTATGGCAAACGATAACAGCCGCAAATTCAAACAGAATGAAAAGATTATTTGCATACAGCCCTAAATTGTAGAGTTCTCAAGACCTTTTGTTTTTGGTGAAGATCGGTTAAGGGAAAGGGGTAGTTTACCTACAACGTTTTTTTAACAAGGGTATTTTCTATGGCAAACGATAACAGCCGCAAATTCAAACAGAATCAAATAATTTTCTGCATACAGCCCTGATTTGTAGAGTACTCAAGACCTATTGTTTTTGGTGAAGATCGGTTGAGGGGAAGGGGTAGTTTACCAGCAACGTTTTTTATCATGCGTATTTTCTATGGCAAACGACAACTGCCGCAAATTCAAACAGAATCAAATAATTTTTTGCATACAGCCCTGATTTGTAGAGTACTCGCGACCTATTGTTTTTGGTGAAGATCGGTTGAGGGGAAGGGGTAGTTTACCTGCAACGGTTTTTTTTATCAAGGGAAATTTTTTTTTTTTGGCAAACGATAACAGCCGCAAATTCAAACAGAATCAAATAATGTTTCGCATACAGCCCTGAATTGTAGATTTCTCAAGACCTATTGTTTTTGGTGAAGATCGGTTGAGGGAAAGGGGTAGTTTACCTGCAACGTTTTTTTAACAAGGGTATTTTCTATGGCAAACGATAACAGCCGCAAATTCAAACAGAATCAAATAATGTTTTGCATACAGCCCTGATTTGTAGAGTACTCAAGACCTATTGTTTTTGGTGAATATCGGTTAAGGGGAAGGGGTAGTTTACCTGCAACGTTTTTTTATCAAGCGTATTTTCTATGGCAAACGATAACAGCCGCAAATTCAAACAGAATGAAATAATTTTTTGCATACGTCCCTGAATTGTAGAGGTCTCAATGACTTTCGATTTTGGTGAAGATCGGTTAAGGGGAAGGGGTAGTTTACCTGCAACCTTTTACGTTTTAACAAGAGTAAAGTACTTGAAAATTTATTTAAACTTTTTGAAACAATGGTAATTGTTAAAAATAAAATAATTTTGTTGCCAGGCAATAAAATTATAATTTTTTCATTTTAATGTAATATAATATTTTTCATTTAATACAGCAATAAAAAGGCAGGTAAGGCACAGCCTGGCTGTTTGGCTGAAAATGATTTTAAATATAAATCTTAGAATATGGAAGTCATGTATGGTTCTCCATACCGATATTGACCACATTGGGTGTACGCCCCACCTGCTGTTTCTTCTGTTTAAATTTTCTTCATCGAGTGCTACAGCGATAGCCGTTAATTCAAGCAACGTAAAATTTGTCATTACTACTGTATTTCACTACATAAATTATATGTTCAAACACTTTTTTCTATAATCTATTTCTTGATGTATATAATAAATTTAAATATATATTGCGACAATACAAGCATAGGCTGTAATGGGCATATATAATATAAAATAAAAATTTTATTTAATTTTGATAATATATAATAGACGAGCAGGTGTGAAATTGGAAGCTGGCTTGCCAACAGGAGTCAACACGCAGGATCACGTGATTACCGCTGCAGTGTGTATACAAGTAAATAGTGTGTGCGCGTGAAGCCTGTTTGTCCTGAAAGTTTGCAACCTCAAGTCAATGCTAAATTAAGAATATATTTAATATTAAGCAAACCATAAATGTTAGCGAGAAGGTAAAAACTTCTAAAAATGTCCAATCAAATATATTGCAACTCACCGTCTGCGGCTTCCAGAAACAACGTATTCACAAAGTTGACATGTTTCGGGACACTTGTCCCATCATCAGAACTTAAAATAATCGTGTATCATTTAAGTTGATACATTTGTCAATTAATGAAAATATTAAAATCCAACATGAAATAAATAATTTAAAACAATATGAACACTCAAATGTCTAAATGCGAGCGTGAAGGTTTAACGATGTACATCGTACGGAGATTGACCGCGCACTGAATTACGTTTTGCTACCACCACGACAATAGCGCAAGGCAGTGTCGTACAATACATTTGATTTGAAAAGCAGTTTATCATTTAAAACACGCGGCTTGGTATCAGTATTGTTATATGCTTTATAAATTTCATACTCTTCAAGAGCGTTCAAATCAGACACAAGTGCAGTGCGAATTTTACGTAATTCGGACAATCAGTGCGAATCCAGTGCGATTTTTAAAGCATTATAATTACACTAGTGGTGCGAGCATCACGATAATTGTACATCACATAGGTCATTAAATTAGACAATATTTTATCGCCGTGAAATCCGCGTTAAACAGTGCGATTGGCGAAAAAGTGCAATTATGTGAAATAGGACGAGAGTGGGGACTATCACGCCATGGTTCAACTGTCGACAGGCTAATTCCTGAATCGACAGCTGCAGTTTTCTTGGTGAATATAAATAGAAGCCCAGGAGAGCTAATCTCTCTCTGCTAACAGTGTTCATTCGTGGCGGAACGCTATGTCCGTTCGCGACACGAAATTTTAATTACTTCGGACAGAGTTAGACGATATGTCTAACACCAATAAGACTTTTTGTTAATCATAACTTGTAAAGTAATACGATAAATATTTCGATTTAACATAATAATGGAAAACAGTAATTAAAAAGTAACGTAACAAACAAATCGTCAGAGGTCTACAAGTGATCTACATCTAGGAGCACTACTCCAGACCGAGGACGAAACCACTACATGGCATAATTTCCAGACGTAAAGGACGAGTCATCGGACTTCCGAGAGGACCTGGAGGACGAGGAAACGATCCAGGACTTCCGAGAGGACCCGGAGGACGAGGAGAGGATCCAGGGCTTCAAGACTACGCAGGAGTCACAACATCAAGGACTCAGGACCAGGACAGGGTATGCTGAGAAACCGCTACAATTAAGGTGAAAGAAAGCCATGTATTCCTAATAACAAAAGACTTAATCAAAGATTGATAAACATTGTCAAAAGAAAGACAATAATTTCAAAAAGTGTAACTTATAACTTATAGATGTAAATGTCTTGTATAAAAATTATAGCATAATTTTTGCAGTAATAATTTATTGAAAATGCGTAAATTTAAATTGTAGAGTAATTATGAAAGCAGCGTAGAGAAATTATGAAAGCATAATTTTTGCAGTAATAATATATAAAAAATATTTAAATTTAAAATTGTAGAGAAATTATTAAAGCATAAGTTTTGAATTGATAATGATTGAAAATATTTTAATATACATGTGAAAGAATCAATTATATTTGTTCAAATAATGAACAAATAATTAACTTAGTTAAATATTTTTATATTGAAAGCACACATTCAGACTGAGTAGTCCAGACAGTATAACATAATGAAGAAATGTTTTTTATTTAAAATTAATAATATTATGTCTATGATATAAGCTTTATGTTGGTGATGAGATTACAGCAAACTAAGAAACTTTGAAACCATGTATAATGAATATCGTATGACGAAGTAATCATTATTTGTATAGTATTATTTCTTGATATGTTTGTTTAAATTAATAAATGGGAAAATTTTGAATTTCCTAAAAAGGCTACCATTATTATAATTACACCTGAACCCCTAATTACACGTACACGTTGTTAGAAATGTTATTTACTGTTGTATAATTTTGTCGCTCATGAGCGTGCGCCCGACACACATTTTATAACGTTGTATCGTTGTAATATATATAGTCTATATATTATAAATAAAAATAAATAAATATTTGTAAATATATATTTATATTATAAATATTAAACATATAAATTATATGATACTGTGCCTTCACAGCGTCACGACTGTTACTACGTGAGGCGCCCGTTGTTGGCCCGCTATAGCATAAACACAGACCCCGTACGGGACACACTTCCGTCAGGAGCCGTATCGTGCCCGTTCCCGTTCTAGCATAAATAGGCCTTAACACGGCGATGCCATAACCCTACAAAATTTAAGTCTTCTCTTTTTTGGATTTATTGCCCAAGTTGTAAGCTTCATCTGTTGCTTATTCGTTTCTAAACACTTCGTGCCTATTTCATGTTCTATTTCTACTTAATGTCGCATCCCAAATAAAGAGACAGTTGTTCTCACTGAAACCCACTTAAATGAACTGTAGAACGTGCAGGATATGACCTCTGACAGCCACCAGTTTAGTGTTTAATTCTGTTATTTTCAAATTACGTATTACATATTAGAATTTCCAATTCCGTCAACTGATTTCAGCAGTAAACATAGTCCCATAAATCTGAATACAAATTTGACAGTATATCTAAAATTTATGAGGAAATTTAACAATAAATATTTTTAAGCAGTTTTTACTTACTTTTTATTTATTTATTTTATCAATGTCTCTCTCTCTCTCTCTCCCCCCCCCCACACACACAACGTACAATTTTTATGTAAAATACAATTGCTTTATTTGCAATTACAGTACTTTTATAAATGTGTGTGTGTGTGGGGGGGGGGGACGAGGGAGACGGGGGCTAGAAAGTGTACATTTACAGACGCAAGACAGGCCTCTGTGCCAGAAGACTGGAGATATTGTTAGAGCACGCGTTTTATACAGCAACAAACAATGGATGGCTCAACAATATCTACCTGGTTTTTTTGAAGAAAATACAAAACGTAAACGCTACTCAGTGCTAAGTGAAACTATGTCCTTATTACAATAATTATCACCAAGTTAACAATAAAGAGTTCATAAATCCGAAATAAATCTTCACGGCTAGACTACTTTTCAATTACAGTAATAATACTTTGTTCTTGGATTTCGTTGTCCATGACGTGTCCGTTACTTAACTAAATATCACTATTGTATTAACGACTCGGAACACTAAGTTTTTTATAAGTAAAAGCATAAAGTTTTACCTTACAGCCTGAACCGGTTTTCGCCTTTAAAAGGCTTCTTCAGAGGCTGCCGCTGGTAGTGCTGTCCGTCCTGTTGTGGGCGACGGAATCGAATTTCGAAAGAGCGATGCTGTGCGTGTGTGGGGTGAGATATGTTCGAATAATGCGTGCGATTTGAATTGTGTCTGTTCGTTTAGGATGTCGTTTTTATTTGTTTTCGTGTGTTTGTATATTTCCAATTGTTCTAGAGTGTCTAGTTTTTGGCCTTTTGTGTGTACGTGTAGAATGTTCATGTTATTGTCGATGTTTTGCAAACCACCTCATTGAAGCAAACCACACACAGCATCGATCTTTCGAAATTCGATTCCGTCGCGCACAACAGGACGGACAGCGCTACCAGCGGCAGCCTCTGAAGAAGCCTTTTAAAGGCGAAAACCGGTTCAGGCTGTAAGGTAAAACTTTATGCTTTTACTTATAAAAAACTTAGTGTTATGAGTCGTTAATACAATAGTGGTATTTAATACTTTGTTGTAGCAGGTCTACTTAAATATGAACACATTTAAACATTCCAGCTCTGTTAACGATTCCTCCTCCGTATAAACAATTATTGTCAGATGTTGTACGCGTGTCTACGATTAGCTACCGTATGTAGGCCGTACTGTTTCCATGCAACCAGTCCCCCTAGTCCTAAGCCTCAACTTTAGATCGGGTCAATACTTCCACGGTCTACTGACGTCAATGACACAATACTGTATACAAATATAAACAGAAAATCTTATTTTACTAGAATATTTCTATTCCGTTAAATGCGTTTTTTATCATAAGTGTTTTGTATCGTGGGTAAGACATAATAAACCTTACTTATATTAAAATATTAATATGAAAGAAAATTTTTAGTTTAGTTTAGTTGGGCTGTCGGTACTGGACGGGGCCGACATCGTCCGTTTACCTGTTTGTACCCTTCACTTCAAGAAAGGTTATTTTTATGGCCACTAAAAAGGTGCACCTATTGTTAAGACGGGTTTACAGTAGAGTTACGAACATGTGGAGGGGCTACAATTCTCTACAAAATAAAGGTTACACTCATTTGCGAGCTAACACTTTGTTGAACTCTGTATGCTGCAGTGACGTGAACATCAAGAGCCACTGGTCAAAAACGAAAAGGACATGAGGCGACGTAGGTAGGAAGGACGCCGGTGAGTTCCTTTGAAGGATGTCACAGTCTGTGTACAATGTTATATGAACAAAATTAAATTCCTCTTATCAAAAAATGAAATAGTTATTTTAGTGCTAAATTAGGCCTATAAATGAATAATAATCATCATTAATCAGTTATTATTATTATTATAGAACGGTAATATTATCATTAATATATTACATAATGTTACATAATCGTTGCACTGTTATCATTATATAATAATAAAATAAATGTTTTTGAACCAACTAAAGTTACATAGGCTACAATGGACTAAAATGCCACTCAATCCGCTGGATGGGGCCTACTCTACTGATTAGTAACTCTACTGTAAAACCTTCATAACAATAGATGCACCTTTTTAGTGGCCATAAAAATAACCTTTCTTGAAGTGAAGGATACAAACAGGTAAGCGGACGATGACGGCCACCGTCCAGTACCGACAACCCGTTTAGTTTAAGGAAGGAGTTTGGTGTTTAGCTCTTTGTGACAGAATCGGTTATCACACATATTCCAAGCAGAGGTAGTGTACACTCTGTTTGATGCCACTTTGTATGAACCTGAGTTGCGAAGTACAGACGACACAGCTACATTGTGTATTTATATAAACTGTGTGTTAACATTTGCTTGCTTTTTTTACGTTCACATTTGTATCGCACGCCAATTAAACATCTACAGAACGTGTTTGGTAACCGTTTCACATAATCAGATCATCACTTCATAGCTACGCAACAGCGTAAAAGTGGACAGACTCAATCGTTTGTCGCTCGATGCCTGATAGAACACTGATCAGAACGTATGTCATACGCAAGCGACTATTACGACAAGCCTTCTATTATACATAGCTCCAAGACTTCTATTTTTGTTAGCATTAGGATCATATGATACGCACATGGACTGTGGGGACGGACAAGTGAAAGTGCATACCTTCGTTAGAATTACAGTATACAGGAAACAAGCCTCAAGGGGACGTATTTGATAAACTGGAGTCAATAGTTTTTGCGTTAAGTTCGTACATATAACCTATCGCCTCTCTCTGCGTAGGGCTGTTTGTTTTTTTATAATCTAAGTTTATCTTTAACCAACCCCAGAATCTGAACCTTACCTACATTTTCTCGTATGCACATTTTTATAACTTCAATTATTTTTTAATCACGTCTAAATTCGCGTTACCCCCACTAACCATACCGTGTTTGAAACCGTTTTTCGTTTCATGTACATTTTGTTGATAACTCCAGCAGAATATTATTGTCGATTAATGTTAACGTTAAATACTTGCATAATTTAATAATTCTGTAAGGTGGTTCTGGTTTATTCAGAATAATCAATAAACGAGTTTAAACATCTAATTATATACGTTAATGAACAAACATTGAGTAAACACATTCACGAAAAAATTACATTGTTCAGTACAAAGTTTACCCAGTTACACCACACACCAATTCTCAGAATGAATGCAAAAGCCAGTCCCTCTCCCCACCACATTAACACAGATGTACCGAAGAAATCTTAAGTACAAGCTGACTGCTGAGTACTGGAGTTACCACTACTTTAACTTAAGATGACAAGATGACATTTTGCGTTAGTTTAAACAACGAATAATAACATAAACAACTAGGCCTATATCTGAATTCCAAATGATATAATCGATTTGTTAAATGTTATTTGATCAATAATCTATATGTACATAAAAATGACTAACAAGCGAATGATTACGTAAGTTATTTTAAATCAGAAATAGATATAATATTACCCAAAGTATTTCAACCAAAAGTGATTCTTAGACTCACTGAAGTGGTTTCAGCCTTTCTGCATTTGATTTACATTTACTTCATGTATACGTAAAAGATTTATCATCACTAGTTACTACTAATAAATAATAAATATAACTAATTCACTACCGACTCGGAGCACAAAGTTTTCTATGCGTAAAAACGTAAAGGTTTTACCTTATAGCCTGAACCAGTTTTCGCTTTTAAAAAGCTTCTTCAGAGGCTGCCGTTGGGAGCACTGTCCGTCTTGTTCTTAGACACACAAACAAAACAGAACAAACACACTATCAAAACACACACACAAAACACAAAACAAATTCGATCTACCTGATGTTTACAAGCTAAACTGCTCAGATTGCAACAAATTCTACATAGGCCAGACAGTACGTAGTTTCAAACATACATTGACAATACAAAGGCACTACACTCCACTACAGAATCCACCTTTGCAAACCACCTCATTGAAGCAAACCACACATACAAAAACATCGACAATAACATGGACATTCTACACGTACACACAAAAGGCCGAAAACTAGACACTCTTGAACAACTGGAAATATACAAACACACGAAAACACAAAAAACGACATCCTAAACGAACAGACAAAATTCAAATCACACGCATTACTCGAACATATCACACCGCACACACACACAACATCGATCCTTCAATAGTCGATACCGTCGCCAAGAACAAGACAGACTGTGCTCCCAACGGAAGCCTCTGAAGATGCTTCTTAAAAGCAAAAACTGGTTCAGGCTATAAGGTAAAACTTTTACGTTTTTACGCATAAAAAACTTTGTGTTCCGAGTCGGTAGTGAATTAATTATACTTAGTTAAGTAACGGACACGTCATGGACAACGAATCCAAGAATAAATATTATTGCAGATTATAGAATGTAGGCGCGTACGCATGGTGTTTGTGTGATCTTTACTGAACAGTTATAGAAAGAGCAATCAAAAATTAGGGAAAATAACAATAAAAAACAAACACAAGACACAATCAGACCAAGATGATACGTTTCGAATAACGAAACAGTAATGTGAATAACACAATAAGGTAAGGAGCGTTTGAACACTGCTATAACAACCTATAACTTGGTTATTTTGCCTTTACGATGTGTACAAATAAACATTAGTACACAAAAATTAAATCTATTACAATATTAAAACTGAAAATAACAAAACAGCAAGCCATAGTTACCCAAAAAATAACCTCGCAGACAAAACTGGTCATGCAATACAGAGCTGGTATAAATGGATTCAGAAAAAACTAACCACTTAACATTGATCCAGACAAAACAACTTTTTAATTATTTTGCCTACGACTATGAGATAGGCAATGTGCATTTAACAGCAAAATATCGGTATGGAGAACCAAACGTGACTTCCATGCTCTAAGATTTATATTGAAAATCATTTTCGAATGAAATATTTCCATAGAAACTACTTCTTTCTACTTCTTGCTTCAGCCTTAACCACAGTACCACCTCACATTAGCGCACTCGATTTTCACTGATGATGGCAGTCGATAGCACTGCCGAAATGTCTGGTTTTGCAGAAAACATTGGACCACGGCCAAAAAGCCCGGGAAGGAATTTTAACAACAAAGTACTTCTTTGTTGCCGATAACGTAGTACACTTATAAAAAATTATCCCCACCCCCTACAACTATCATTAAATTTTTATTTAAAGAAAATTACCCCCACCCCTTCGACTAGCCTTTCATTTACAGATATTTTATCTACGTTTCTATAGTGGATTATTATGACCTTCTTTTCAGGATACTTTATTTATCAAAATTAAGTATTTTACTCTTATTAAAACATAAAACGTTGCAGGTAAACTACCCCTTCCCCTTAACCGATCTTCACCAGAATCAATAGGCCTTGAGTCCTCTATAATTCAGGCACATATGCAAAAAGTTATTTGATTCTGTTTGAATTTACGGCATATATCGTTCGCCATAGAAAAAATTCTACACACAGACACTTTTCGAAAAATGACTTTTCTGCATGTTTTGAGGGTAGCACAATCAGAATCAGCCCTTATCTGGAACACCATTTTTTCGCCACCACCATATTTCCTTATGGAACATGGAAGTAAAAACGTTGAATTAAAATATATGTAGCCTATATGGAACATGCTCAGTGATACGGTACGAATACACGGTATAAGCCTACATATAAGAAAATGCGCCCGCGCGTTTTAATTACCCTTCACTGTCACAAAAACCAGAAACCTGAGTAATACTCCTTCCTCCCTCCTCCACATATGTCTATGTCTGGCACTATACAGATGCAACATTCGCGCGCCCGATGACAGTAAAATAACAAACAAATGATAGATAATGTTATATTACCTGATTGTTTCCCATCTTGATGAGTGCTGGGCAGAAAAAACCGAACGGAATTATTTTTCCAAGAAAACTGAACGGAGGATCAGTTAATAATAATTCTACAAACCGGGTTTTATTTTAAATAAAAAATGAAAAGTTCAACGCAAACCGTACTGCAACAACCAGATGCCGAAATCTGCTGCCAAACAAATTTTAATTGAAAAAAAAAGAATAAAATAACAACTCACTCTGCCCAGTGTGTGAGAACAGCGTGAATTTGTTCTAAACAAACTACTCGAATGCACTTATACCATCGGAAACACTGGTCAACAAAAACACACAAAAAACGCCAGCCAAAAGCAATAACACGCGTACTCCAGCCGTTGAGTGTTTATACTGACTACAGATACAGCAGAAACAAGCACGCGCCGGTTTCTTCTAACCTATAAATAGATAAGAGTTACAAGGGTTCTTATCTATTCGGCGGCAGCTGTTCTGGTGGTCGCTCTCTCTCCCCCTCCTCTCTAGTTATCAGGCCGATTTACTTCATGATTTGCAATGTTTTCCTCACCACTACTGATTATAATTCTGTTACAATAACTATCCAGTTCATTTAGTTTACGAGCTCGTATATTACTATTCGCGTTGCCTGTCACGTTTCGAGGTCAGTATACCAGTAACTGAAGAAACAGAGCCAGCATGTTAAAACCTCTCGTTTGAACTCTCACTGAAGCTAATGACAGAGTTTAAGAACGACACCGCTTTGTGTTTACGTACTTTTTTTTTGTTGGGCCATACATTACGCTCATTCTACGATATGGCATACTCAGTGCTCGACTGAGACTGAGTCCTGTGGATGACATCACCCCTATGTTTATGTTGCAGGCAATGTGTATAATCCCGGCATTCTACACTAGTACACTCCGAGCTGCAGAATTCGCTCACACTTTTACAATTTTTGCAAAATTTTGACTTCCATTTTTAAATTGTGGTGCCCCTAGCCCTTTCAGGCCCTGCCTATAGAATTGTGTATGTATTTAGTTGACTTACTCAAAAAATTCTCTTCCGTTTTTGAAGCTCAGACCTGCACACATCAATTGTGTAGGTTCCGAGGGATGATTAGATTCCCACTCGGTTAAGCTGGCAGTGTTGGTTTTGAGGTTACATTGCTATGAATTAACATGTGGTTTACTCGCTGCTTAAACTCTGTGTGTTTGTGTGTGTATACTTTCGTACTGAATTTCTGTGTAGAAGTAAGGACTTTCTTTCTGTCAGACATTTTATAGTAATAGTCTACCTGTTTTGCAGTACTGTTAGTTTGCAGTTCTTTACTTTCACGTGGACGAACTGCGTATTTCAATTAGCATCTACACAATCGTGTAGGTTAGGAAAATAAGCATGTCATCAAAAAAGAAATAAATAAATATAATTTGTACCATTATTCTATTTATCTGTCACATTTTATCGCCGCTTTCATTTTATTTTATTGTTCTATTATAGTTTTCAATGTGGAGATTGACCTACACGAAATGTTTGAACTCCTATTCGATGGAGATTCACAAACAGAAGATTTCTCGGATGAAGATGTAAATGAAATTGCACATTTGCAACTGCAACGGTAATGACAATCAGATTGGGAAAATTATTTGGAAAAAAGATACCTGAAAGCGAGGTGATTATCAACAGTTTGTTGCAAAATCAGGAATTAGTAACATTTGTCTTGTAAAATGGAAAGACAATAAATGTCTCACAATGATGTCATATCTTTGTGGAGCACAACCTTTGTCAGAAGCAAAAACTAGGAAAGTTGTTAGTTTCCCAAATGTGGTATCCGTGTACAATAAATGTATGGGTGGTGTTGATGTTTTAGACCAGCTCATGGAATATAACCAAATATATATAAAAACATAAAAATGGATTTTAAAGGTAATCCTTCACTTCATGGATGCAGCTATTGTCAACTCTTGGCAGCAATACAGAAATGACTGCCGAACTACGAAAATTTGAAAGTCAAAGGTTAAAGATTTGTTACATTTCCGACTAGAGTTAGCAGAAGCGCTAATCAGTGGACCAGACAAACGCCCTCGTGAAGAAGAAAGTGATAATGATGATCAATGAGCGGAAAAGCAGTAACTGGAGAGCACCACTCCCAGGGACCGATAAATGTACAGATGGATATAACCACTGGCCAGTCAATAACAATTTAAG
The DNA here is from genome assembly GCA_034769895.1 of Magicicada septendecula. NCBI lineage: Eukaryota > Metazoa > Arthropoda > Insecta > Hemiptera > Cicadidae > Magicicada > Magicicada septendecula. The sequence continues at coordinate 101,075,322 of CM068370.1, read as the reverse complement.
AACTGAAAACAAGGGTGTAAATCGCGTAGTCGGGTTCGCTGTAAAAAATGCAGTGTTTGCTCGTGTTTTACAAACAAACAAAATTGTTTTAAAGACTCTTTCACACATTTTAAATAGTGCAATATTTAAGACAATTTTAATTATTCAGTAGTATTTGCATTAAGTAAACTGAGCTATTAAGTACTTTTAAAATGTAATAAATAATCATTTTGACTAATTGTCTTTCTTCACCTATTTTTATGAACGTATTCCTAACCTACACAATTGTGTGAGTATGTTTATAAGTAAGTGGAAAGAGGGAATTGTGTTTTACTAATTTTCTAATGTTTAAATTACAGTAAACAACAATATTTACTATAAATATAAAAAAAATATAAAAATTCTTCAGATCTGAACGGGCTAGAGATATAAACTTTCAAAGCAAACAATACATTTCCTTTTTTTCTGATGTTCGGCATGAAGTTATACATTTTTTTTTTAATTTTAATGCATTTTTGGTGTCATGAAATTTTTTAAATTTCATATCTAAACACTATATTCAGACTGGTGATAAAATTTTACACCAGTATAATTGGTTTATAAACCAACTGGAGATATAGGCCTACACCAGATATCTCATTTGGTTTTTTGTGACTTTTTTTTTAAATTTCGGTACACTTTTAAACCAAAAGTGTAATTACCAGGGTACTTTTTGGGAAATTTTCAAAAGCGAACAGTATATATGCAGACTGTGATTAAAATTTCGTTTAATTTGATACCCCATACGTACTTTATACTCGTACTTTACTTGATATCAGCACAGTAATTTAAAAAAAAAACAACCCTCCCCATTTAACTAACCTCTCTATTTATAGACATCTGATTTACGATTTTACAGTGGATTAAATATGACTTTATTTATCAAAATTAAGTACTTCACTCTTGTTAAAACACAAAACAATGGATGTAAACGACCCCTCCCCCTCAACCAAACAACCCCATATTAGATATTTACAGTTTTATTGAGTACCGGTAACAGTTTCATTATATGTAATTATTAAGGTATCATATCCTTCAAAATGAAGAACTTTATTCGACATCAAAAAGGTCGTTTTCGAAAAATTACCCCCTTCCCTTCGACTACCCTTTTTATTTATATATATTTCATCTACCTTTCTACAGTGGATTATTATGACCTTCTTTTCAGGATACTTTATTTATTAAAATTAAGTTCTTTACTCTTGTGAAAACGTAAAACGTTGCACACAGACACCCTTTTCGGAAAATGACTTTCTTTCATGTTTTGAGGGTATACAATCAGAATCAGCCCTTACCACAAACACGATTTTTTCGCGATCACCATACTTCCATTTCCTTATGGAACATGGAAGTACTAATACAACAAACCATGTAAATTACGACAATACAAAATTTTATTCATTTAAGATAATCTTTTAATTTCCATTACTAGTACATTTACTAATAAGTGAATATGACAAAAAGATACACTTTTAGTGACACAAAAGATTTTCAAAAGATATCTCTGAATAATTTAAAAATTAACTAATAGACTAATTCGTCACAAAATATATCTACTTTGTAACTTTCGTTATAAAGCCACTGAACAAAATAAAGTCAATAATCGTTATACGATTAATTTCAAAAAAAATGAAATTTTTTTTTTGAAAATAGTACACTACATACGTTTTTTACGGAGAATTAATTTTTTTAATATAAGCTTTTGGTTTTCATTGTAGACCTAATAATATCTGTATCACACACACACACACACACACACACACACACACACACACACACACACACACACACACACACACACACACACACACACACAGGCGTATCACTTTATTTACTGCAACAAGCCGAGGTTCCAATGGCATTTGGAATTACACAAAATGTTTCGTATGACACATGTACACTTCTGTGATTGACATTTTGTTTTGTACAGACATTTGAAAAAAATCCTTGACCCCTGGCTGTATACTGTATACTGCTGATTTGTGGATGAACGAAGAGAAACTTCTTTGTATTTCGGTACGTCTTCCAGTGCAATTAAGTTTTTTCGCATACCGAAAACTGTGATCTTAAATACAGTTGTTTTAGATATACCACCTGCGGTATACCTAGTTTGTAGAATCCTTCACTTGTGGTATTAAGAGCGCCTACTGAGGTAACACGGACCCGAACCACAGCACCTTTTTTGACTGGGGGGAATTTGCCAACTTTTTTCATTTTTTCGCCCTGTACTTCAGGATTGTCTTTTCGGTTTTTCAAAATAAGTGATGCAAAGGTTTCATTTTTCATGTAAAGGTCACGAAAAACGACTTCTTCTTCCACTTCAAATGCCGAATATTAGCCCCACATGACGGGAATATAACGGTTACAGGCTGAACACGTGCTGAGATCCAGTTGTGGGCTGGCAGACCATACACAACAGAGAAAAGACGAAGAAGCTTCATTAATTGCAGAATGAGGTACAACTTACAGTTCTCTGTGACCAGAAGTGCAGAAACTCTGCTTGGTTCTGCTGGGTCATCCCCCTTCATCTTCTTCGATATTAATTGAGCCGATTAACTTTTCTAAGCCTTCATCGTCTTCAGTCTCTTGTATTACATTACATCGGGAGGAAAATCTGAAGTGTTCAAACCAACCTTGAATTTACAGCCAAATAAATTTTTATAAGGCGATCCTTTTACGCCATGGTGTTTTTAATAAATTGGACAAAACGCAATACTTCACTGCAATGGGAAGTATCTTCATCTTGACTCCATGTATTCAGCACGTTCTCTGTATCTATTTACCCACTCTACACTTCTCTTGGCTTTGACTATGGTGCGTTTTCCATGTACGATTTTTAATTGCTGCCAGTAAACAACTGCTTGAGACTGTAAACAATTTTACTGCTGAATTAACTGCCGTTATCGGATTGAAGAACACGAAGGTGCATGGTAAGTGTAAAAACGTTAATTAGATTGTAGGCTACCTTTTCAGCTGTTTTTGTTTAAGAGGTTTAAGTACCACAAACTTTGTTAAACGGTCCTGGTACACCATTATTTAGCGGTATTCACCGTCAGATGAGTCTAGAAATCAATCAAATCAAGTTGACAGCGTGAATTAAAATCTGAAGAAATTAATGGCTTCACTACAACTCCCTTTTTCACCCCCTTCTGATTTTGTTGGCAAGGGGCACATACCTCTGTATACAATTGGTGAGACCTCGTAACATTACTGTAATTCTCGGAACAGCTCTTCAGTCACCCCCACAATGTCTGATGGCTGATGTGTTTCATGAAGCAGACCGAACAATTCGCTGTCGAATACATAAACCACAGCAGAGGACCTTCCTTCCTCTACTGTTTATATAAGCTTATGTTTCTGCTCAGTTAACACATCATATTTATTTAATAACCAATAATGACGAGATTGTTTTTGACGTTATTTTAGCGTTTGATTCTTCATTAACCAACTCCCGGTAACGCTCATAGGTAATACCCTATGAACACTATTTTTCGGACTAGCGGCACGTTTTTGAACTAATTCGTTATAAAATCGTTCTTGCATTGCACAAGACAAACAACCGTTTCCTTCTGATGACATCTTGAACAACACCGACTGAACGGTATGTATTTTAGAACGACTATAAGGAAGTGACCAACGTGTCTGCGTGTACAGTAAACATCGATAACGTACTGGCCGACAACGTCAGCAAGCCTAACACAAATCAGTGACTAGAACAGGAGTGTTTACGATATCAGAACTGTACAGTAAGTCTTTTTTTATAGAGCGCCTAAAATTCACCCGACATTACATAGAATGTCTAGGCAATGTACGAAATGAACTTTATTTCACAATTTGCCTGTGTTTTTAGGCATTCTAAGTGCTGGAATTCATACATTGCTGGTAACATAAGTTATACAACGGACTTAGATGAACCAGATCATCTAACGTTAACGAATCAAAACTTCCACAATAAATAGCTGAGGAGTAGTCACTGCCTCGTATATTGATGGAAACAAAAACAACCATCGGGATACCAAGATAGAGGCAGTGGAGGCGGAAATAATGTTCTGTTTCTCAAAAGCACGGTGTCGGTAGATTTCACGTACGGTACTCTGTTTGTTATGTACCGTTCTTACATTTCCCTCTAGCGTCAATCGTCAGTTTCATGATACTAAACTTTATTTACCATTGACTTAGAGTATCGAGTAACCCTCTCGGCGTTTTAACATTACTCTTACTGAACCAGTTAACAGATATCTATTACTTAATCACTTCATTATCTTCGTCCGACGTTATATCCGTTCGAATACAATTTTTTGAAGGTAAGTGTTTTTACTTCCGTGCTCCGTAAGGAAACTGAAGTATGGTGATCGCGAAAAAAAAATCGTGTTCGAGATAAGGGCTGATTGTACTATCCTCAAAACATGAAGAAATGTAATTTTCCGAAAAGTGTGCGTGTGTGTCTGTGTGTAGAATGTTTTCTATTGCGAACGATAACTGCCGCAAATTAAAACAGAATCAAATAATTTTTTGCATATTTGGCCGAGTTGTAGAGCATTCAAGGCCTACTGATTTTGGTGAAGACCGGTTAACGGGAAGGGGTAGTTTACCTGCAACTTTTATGTTTTAACACGAGTAAAGTACTTAATTTTGATAAACAAACTATCCTGAAAAGAAGGTCATAATAATCTACTATAGAAACGTAGATGTAATATCTATAAATGAAAATGGTAGTTGAATAGGGAGGGGGTAATTTTTTTGTATTGATGTTATAAATTTATTCGACCGAAAAGTTGAAAATTTCAATAAAATATTAACAACTGATATCTTTCCATGCTATGTGTAACCACGGATACGTAAACAAAATAATTTTTCGTTTTCAGAAAGTCACACAAAACAAACGCTTTTTTCGCGTTGTTTAAATAAAAGCAAATTAAATCACATTGATTCTTTATTTTTAAAATATTAACAACTAGGTACAATTCGTATTTTGATTATCTTTCTCAGCGTTTTTACCAAAAGCATATATTTGGTTTTGTCCTGAGTTTTTGTGTACATATTAAAAATAATTCGATAATTAATTGGAACGTGGAAGTCATGTATGGTTCTCCATACCGATTTTATTTTTCAATGATTTTTTGAAAGCAGACTCATCGCGTCAACAACCAACTTGGAGGACCAAGTACCCTGTCAACCGAGGCACCCAATCCACAAGCACGAACTTATAGTTTTAAGGCGCGTTAGCCACACCAGTGTCGAAACTATTCAACTTCTCTCACTCGTAAGCTATCGTTGTTCTCATAATTAACAATCCTTTTTTTCGATTTAACGTTTCACCCACACGACGATGAAGCATCCTCAGCGGCTCCACTGACACCGGTCGAGTCACTAAGGATGTCTCGTAGTATAGGCAAAACGTTTGGTGTAAAAAAAAAATAAATAACGACGTTAAGACGAAAAGATTTGTCATTAGGTATACATATAGCTATAATTGTCTCCTCTAGGTCCTGAGGAACATCTGAGGAGACTTGATTTTAAAAAATCCTCATGTACCAGTGTAGATAAGTGAAGATCTTGTGAGGTTTAGTGTGTACAACATAACAGTGCTAAATAAATATTAAAAAAATTATATATTGTTACGTACCGCGAGCTTTCTACGAATGTTTCTCTATGTGTTACGTCTATTTGATACTCTGTGTTATTTTGTTTATTGTGTAATTCTTTCGTTAAAATAAACCACGGGAACCTTTGCCGTTTTTTATCTCCTTGCAGGTATTACAGTTCAGTTGATAGGGGGAGAGAGAGAGAGAGAGAGAGAGAGAGAGAGAGAGAGAGAGAGAGAGAGAGAGAGAGAGAGAGAGAGAGAGAGAGAGAGAGAGAGGGGGAGAGGGAGAGGGAGAGGGAGAGAGAGAGAGAGAGAGAGAGAGAGAGAGAGAGTTCCTCTCTTGGTGTACTGTTTTATCGTTTTATTTAAACGCGCTTTGCATCAGCTGTTTTCAATGTGATAACCAGTGACAGGTTATGTTGGCCGTTGTACTTCATATGCTATGATGACTGCGCTGACTTTCACACTCTTCTCTGCTATTCACCGGTTTCCTGTAACAAATCTGCTATCTACAAAGAATAATACAAAGTCAATTCCCTAAAAGAAAGGTATTTATTGATTGAAATTGGTTTATTTTCTGGAAACTATTAAATCCAGTTCATCGATTTTCAGATCGACTATTATCGAAATTACAACAGTTTTCGATATAAGTTTTTCTATAACACAACAGATATATTCAATTATAGTTATTATTAAAATTAATAAATTATTTACCTCAGGGTTATTTGGGGATTCTTTGAGCTGTAAGAAAGTCAGAAATGCTTAGATAAGAGTATCATACTTTACAATAAATAATATTTTTATTCTTAAAGTCTGAGTCAATAAGTTCGTTTTTTAGACGCCAGAGCGCAGACTACTCGGATTCATACCGATTGCAAAAAAGAAATATGGCTGCTGTGAAGTTCTAATGAGACCACGTTTTTATTGTTTTGGATTAAATAAATAAAGTTTAAAATGTTCACACTAAGTTTTCTTATAAATTGAATTATGTTGTACTGGTTTCTAGTGTTCGTTACTTGGTGGTGATGTGTAGTTTTTACTTCCATGTTCCTTAAGGAAATGGAAGTATGGTGATGGCAAAAAAATCGTGTTCGAGATTATTGCAGATTCTGATTGTACTACACTCAAAACATGAAAAAAGTCGTTTTTCGAAAAGTGTCTGTGTGTCTATCTGTAGATTTTTTTCTATGGCAAACGATAACTGCCGCAAATTCAAACAGAATCAAATATTTTTTTGTGTACAGCCCTTATTTGTAGAGTACTCACGACCTATTGTTTTTGGTGAAGATCGGTTGAGGGAAAGGGGTAGTTTACCTGCAACGGTTTTTGTATCAAGGGTATTTTTTTTTTGGCAAACGATAACAGCCGTAAATTCAAACAGAATCAAATAATGTTTCGCATACAGTCCTGAATTGTAGAGTTCTCAAGACCTATTGTTTTTGGTGAAGGTCGGTTAAGGGAAAGGGGTAGTTTACCTGCAACGTTTTTTTATCAAGGGTAATTTTCTATGGCAAACGATAACAGCCGCAAACTCAAACAGAATCAAATAATATTTTGCATACGTCCCTGAATTGTAGATATCTCAAGGACTTTTGATTTTGGTGAAGATCGGTTGAGGGGAAGGGGTAGTTTACCTGCAACCTTTTACGTTTTAACAACAGTAAAGTACTTGAAAATTCATTTAAACTTTTTCAAACAATGGTAATTGTTAAAAATAAAATAATTTTGTTGCCAGGCAATAAAATTATAATTTTTTCATTTTAGTGTAAATCATGTATGAGTGAAAATATATCGTTCGTGGCAGGCAAGCATATCTCAATTATGTAATGTTTACGTTTCCATTTTATTATTATGATTACTGCAATAAAAAGGCAGGGAAGACACACACACACACACACACACACACACACACACACACGCACACACACACGCGCACACACACACACACACACACACACAAAATTCGCGTTATTTCTGGCCTCACTCATGTTTATTTTCTTACATTTGCACGCTTTTTAAATGGAAAGTGCCGAAACCCACACCAACATAACGCGTGCAAGCCGAAAAAGTGTCCAGCGTGGATAGCGATTTGCTTCCTGTGGATCGCTGGGCAGTGTAACTGCACGTGTTTACAGAGGAACGATTCATAGACAGACTTTTCGTCTTTAGGGAATGAACCCTCTGCAAGATGCTGAGGGTCCATGAGTGACTTCGGAGAGCTCCTTCTTTTCCGCGTGTTTGTTCTGTGAAACGTACACTGTAGATTCGCAGCTTTACTCTAAGCAACGCTCAATAGGAAATGTTGAAAATTTTTGTCCACGATGTACCCTCATACACACTAAACCTGCTCTGATGTTTTAATTACGGACATCATAATATTAAAACTTTGGAAACTTGAGCACTACTTAATGGAGATCAATCATTAACTTATACAAGCCATTAACTTTATGCATATTTTTTATATATATGTGTACTACGTTATCGGCAACAAAGAAATAGTTTTTGTTAAAATTCCTTCCCGGGATGTTTGGCCGTAGTCCAATGTTTTCTACAAAACCAGACGTTTCGGCAATGCCATCGACTTCCATCATCACAGTGAAAATCGAGTGCGATAACGTGAGGTGGTATACGTTAGTGACCACAGTACTGTGGTTAAGGGTGAAGCAGTAAGTAGAAAGAAGTAGTTTCTATGGTAATATTTCATTTCGAAAATGATTTTAAATATAAATCTTAGAACATGGAAGTCATGTATGGTTCTCCATACCGATATTTTAGTTAATTAAGGTAGGCTTCCTCACCAACGTAATGACAGTTTCAAATTTTTCAAGCGATCTTATGGTTGGACAAATTTTCACTGTTCTTGGATATTCCCGCATCAATTATTATGTTTCAATGGAAGTCCCAGACGTAGTTTCTTATGCTGAATCGTTTCGTCAATTTTGAATAGTGGATGGTTCAGACTGTAGTTAATATTTTTGAAAATTGCTGGACATTATTTCTGTCATCTACCCTCTTGAAATCAAATTTAACAATCCTCTCATCTTGTTAACGCTGTTACCGTTAGTAACCAAGAAATTGATGAGTTTTTATTGGCTAACCTAGGTACAGTTTTAGTAAATAGGCTAGTATTAAGATATTATTAGTTCTTCCATTTTTTAGGAAAAATGCTCCTTTATAAATGTTAACTCTAATTACATTTAATTTACATAATGTTTTTCTTCTTATTATTACATAAACTTAGATACTTGTATGTTATAATTTAGTGGTTATAATCTATAGTTTTTTTTATTAACAAGATTCTGGTTTTTAGGCACTATTTTCCCTCAACATTATTTTCTCATACCCATTACATAAACTTATTTAATATACCTTTCAGTCATTACTTGAAAGTGTTTTTTTTTACATTTAGTTTTCTTTTATATTTTCAGTTTATTATTTGTTTTTAATTAGTTTATTTCTGACTTTTATTTCTGTAAATGTATTACTGCTCTAGGCCCTATTTTATCTTCCACTATCTCTTTATAATTTATTCTAATTAGCAGTGATTAATTTCTTACCTAACCCTGGATCCTGCCTTACCTATAACATTGATATTGCCTTTGTGGCCTAACAAAATAAAACTATAATAACTTACTACTAAACTTATTGTTTATTACAACAGTTCTGCATCTTTATCACAACTTGTAATCGATGTCTTTTTAATATTACATATCATACTATGTTGCACTTTGTGTACACTGCACTTCTATAGCACCACTTATTACACTGTTTTTTCACTACTAAAGTGTTTATTGTTTAGTGTAAAGATTATACAAATGTTTTATAGTATGATACTTAAATGTCATTCATTTCTGACTTGGGAAATGGGATACCTACTGACTTTTATTACTAGTTTTTTTTTTTAAATAATAATAATAGGTATTTCTTTATATTTTTTTATTAAAGAATATCGTACCTTTAGTTTACTCAGTATTAGACACTGATTATGTAATGTTACAATATATAAATCGGTTCATAACGTTATCCTACATCATTCGATCCCTAGTCTCCATTGGTCTCGATCCAACCAAGATTCTTCTTCCAATTCCCGGACTCTCATTGCCCGATCGATGCCTTCTCTCAAACTCAACCTAGGACTTCCTCTTCGCCTACGACCATATGGTGTCCATCCCAAAATTTTCTTGGGGAGTCGATTATCCGGCATTCTTTGCACATGTCCAAACCATCTTAGCTGTTTTGTTCTTATGTCGTCAACAATAGAGCACTGTACCCCCATTATCTCCCGGATTCTGACGTTTCTTACTTTTCCCAATTTTGACCTCCCTGCCGCTCTTCGCCAGTAATCCATCTCAGTAACCTCCAACAACTTTTCTGTTCTTTGTGTTATTGGCCATATTTCATACCCGTATGACGTAATTGGTTTCACAATTTCATTGTATATACGATGTTTATTTTGTTTTGATATTTGTTGGTCCCACAATATGTTGTTCAGCAATGCTATTGATTTTCTTCCCAAGTTATTTCTTTGTCTTATCGCTTTATCTAGACTACCATCTTGTGTAACTGCTGTTCCTAGATATTTATAGCTACTGAAATTTATTATTTCTTGTTCGTCTTCTAAAATTAAATTCTTCTGTTCCCCACCAATGCACATATACTTCGTTTTCTTTGTGTTTACTTCAAGGCCCCATAGCTTATATTCCTCTATAAGTTTTCGTGTCATGTATTCTATGTCGTAATAGTCCTGCGCTACCACGACTTGGTCGTCAGCGAAACAGTGTTTTTTTGTTTTTAAAAATTGCCTAACAATATATAAAAATAACCTTCCGTCACATGCTATCAACATAAAACGCCGTTTCCTTGATTTACTTAAGTCCTTAAATTCCTAGGTGGAACATAGGGCCTGGACGAAATTTCTCCAGCGTGTTCTGACCATTGCCAGGACCTTCACCTCCCTCTTTCCATAGTCCTCTTCCAGGTGTTCCTCGGTCTTTCACGTCTGCGGCTACCTTGTGGATTCCAATTCAGACCCTGTCTAGCGACATATTCTGGTGGTCTTCTCAGGGTGTGACCGATACACTTCCATTTTCTTCTCTTTATCTGTAGTTGGATTGTACTCTTGACTTGTGGCCTCTCATAGATCTCTGTTCGAGATGGTCTTGGGCCACCAAATTATGTACCTCAGGCTACGGTTTATAACGCCAAAATCAGAAATTTTAAAAATTTCTTATTTTGAGTTGAGATGTATCATTAAGCGCCGTGACAGGGAATTGGTGTGTTAGACCCAGAAGTGATTGGCAGGCAATAAAATCATGTAACAGCCCCAACGCCCTCACGGCAAGCAGACAGAGTTCATCGCTCTCCATACTAAGAAACGTTAGTTTTTGACAACTACCTCAAATCCTTAGAAAAAAATGTACAAACGTGAACGATACATTTAAAGAGCAGATGTAGGGTAACCTGTGGTAAAGGTGCGCAAATTCTACGTTATGGATATTTTCCAAGTCAATTTGAAATTCTTATTAATAAAAAAAATTCTACGCTATACTTACGTCTGTGCTTTACATTATGATGTATAAAAAGTCTGGCCAGAAGCACACAGTAATTAATGAAAAAAAATATTTCAGCGTAATATGCCCCGTGGTTGGGGCAAAAGTGCGCATACTTTGTAACGTTCTGAGGTAAATAGAGCGATTTTAATTTGGTATTGTAGGATTTACATAGAACATCTGTAACAATTATTTTAATCATATATATGTTTATTAACAGTAAGAAATTGATATCATGATATGATAACAGTAAGAGATTATCATAAATTGGATATTTATTACCGTGTAATAAAAATTGAAAAATGTTATGAACAACAAACATTAAAAAATAGTAAATATAAAAAATGACGTTAAAAACATTTTACAAATCTTAAACAAAACAGTTAAGGGTAATACTAAAGACAATAGTCACAGCTAAAATCTCCTTGTTCATAAGAACAATTATTTTAATCGTTTTCTAAGGGAGGATTCTTTTAAATGCAATTTAGTAGCTGCCTGCCTACGTGAAAAGCTTTCACTTATCAGATTCCTAGCTATTTCTAATAATTCTTCGGTGATAGGAGCAGCGTCTGTTTTCCGTTTGTATGTTCTAAAACAGAAAAGAAAAACGACGAGGCTATAGTGATAAGTACCAAAATGGGGCAAAGGTACGCACGCGCACCTTTGCCCCGACAGGAACGCGCACCTTTGCCCCAGAACGCCACGTTTGTTTGTCGATACTGCCCACTCCTTATTATAGGTTAACTTAGAAGTATAAACTGTTCTAATTACACACAAAAATACGGGTATTATCATAACATATTTGAAGGATCTTGAACGTTTCAGAGCACTACGTTTTTTTAATCAGACTATCGCTTAACATCTAGAGTTGAAAAGATTAAAAGTAATTTTTGCCTCATTTTGAAGCAAAGCAATGGCGAAGCGTAACGTAACTATGCACAAGGACACATCACAATGGCAGCTTACTGCTGTAGTAGCAGAGCTGCCAACATGCAAGCGATAGATGAAAAATCCCTAATTCGTACCTTTGCCCCATGCGTACTTTTACCCCAGGTTACCCTACTTCTTTTCCTGGAAAACAAAATAAATATGTAACTGCGTGAAAGTGTTTGTGTGTATATAATATTACAAGACGAACTAAACTCGTAAATAACATTAGTTCCAACCATAACGCAGTTGATAAATAATAATCAATAATGTCTGTGGAAGCAAATAACAATAATAACAACTAACGCGAACTAATTCCGAATGAGTGAAGTTTGGTGTTGTGCTGTGTTTTGTGAGACTCCACGGGATCCCACGACACAATCTGCTAATCCGGAGGGAATTATCGCCGTCACGACAGACGATCAACATGCGAACCGCACCAGATTTGGATACATACCAAAAGTAAACTTATCATGCCATAAATAGTCTTAGGTCCACTGTCTGTTACACTTAAAGAACTCACACGAATTAATTAAAGAATTAAGATAAAATTTCACTTAAAAAGAAAATTAAATAATATCAGGAAGCTATGGAAGTTAAATTTATTTATAAGCACCGATTTTAAATGAATCCAGATCAGTAATTAACTATGTTATAGTATTTAAGATTTAAGAGAATAATTATTAAAAGTTTTTTGTCTTTGAATAAGAATTACAAGATTTGAATTATTAGAGCTATTAATGTGAGTAATGAAAATAAGATTTATGAAAATGAATATGTTTATATTTTGATTAGAGATTACATAATGCATGTATCAATGATAAATATGATACTCAATCATAACTAATTTTTAATAAATCGAAAAACTATTTATAAGAATAAGTCTACATTTTATTTTATTTAACCCTGAGATAAGAGAAATCAAAATTTAGTGTTAAACTGGCGTCCACCGCTGGGCGTAAACGGGTACAGCTCGTTTAAGTGTTAAATTGGCTTCCCAACGCTGGGCTTGAGAAGGCTATAATCACCGCTTAATTGTTTACAAATAAATTAAAATATGTCAATTAATTTTTGCTGAATAAAATAAGCAGCATAAATAAGTGTTAAAGGTTTATGAAAGTCTGTAACCTTGTGATGTCCTTTGTCACTTTCCAGGTCTCACATTCATACAGCAACACCGATTTGACATTTGAGTCAAATATTCTGAGTTTTGTCTTCCTGCGTATATGGGGTGATCTTCATGCTGGTCTTAACTGTGCAAATACTCCTTTTGCTTTATTTATACGACTTATCCCTAAGAGCACCTCCATCCTGACTAACCATGCTACCCAGATAGCAAAATTCCTCAACCCTTTCTATAACTCTTCGTCTAGTATCAAATCAGAAGTATTTCTATGGTTAATACGCATTTCCTTGGTCTTTTTGTTACTTATCTTTAAGCCGTTTCCTTACATAGAAAATATTAAACTTATAAAATCGTTGGTAACGGTTGAAAAAATTGACATGTAAGCAAAAATCACAAAAGCAATAGACTAATTCGTGAAAAAATACAAATAATAACCAAACACAACTTTGAATTCGAAGCAATAACAAATTAACAATTAAACAATAATATCAGCCATACGCGCGCGCGCACACATACAACAGTGAACCAGAGATGCAAGAAAAACGAAAGCAGAGATTGTCATGCTCTGAGTAAGGGGATGCAGCCGGTCTCCTAAAGCGTTCTGCAAACAAAATACAAGAAAACTCTTTGAAAAAGTAGTTTTAAATTACAAGTAATTTACTTTATGAACGAGAAAAGAAAGTGTAGTAAAAATGTATGAAATAGTCTTCTTTTTCCATATCTATATTCATTTTGATCCCATGCGAGTTTTCTCCTCCTTAAATATTATGATGTCAATTCTAAACGGCCAGCTCAATCAAAAATTTGTTAAAGCCTTCTTTCCTTCTAAATCTACATATATAAAAGACAGACAGACAATAAAGTATGATGATTTCTTCATGAGGTAGATGCAGATGGAGAATAATCGTAGTTTAGGTGAAGGAGAACAAGATGCATTCCTAACAAGTAGGCCTATTCTGAAAAGCGTAGTCGCGCGTCCCAAAGCTGGTTTGCATGACCAAAAAGTGCAACATTGTTACGCACGGACACACCAGTTCAATTTGTAACCAATTAATTAATAATATTGAGGAAGGCGTTGTACATGTATGTGTACGCGCGCACCCGTGCGTGGTTCTGAATTCATTAATTTACTGTGAAACCTGCGAATGACGTGTGACATGATACGTTCGGCGTTCGTTATTGTCGTGTCTGACCGATCGGTACTACGTGATCGACCACTCGGCTCCCAAATGTATGCAAAGCTGACGTCACGATAAATAACGACAGAGGATTAACCGAAAGCCAATCTCGGCGCCACCGAGGTTAGTGTTATTATGGCTGAAACAGCTGTTCTGTGGAACCTACTTTTCTTTAACAACAAGTAATTATAACTGACAACTCTCTCTCTGAAATGCACACAGGGAACTTCGATGATAGCAAGTAAAGACTTCAAAACGCACGTTGCTAGTTCGATTCCGGCAGTTAAATGGTCTCTCATCGTCGAACAAAATTGAATTGCGTATGAGGAAACTCTGATGTCGATTCTTCCCAACCAGGTCGCAGATTGTAAACTTAAATTTTTAAAATCTTATAGTCAGCGGACTATCAGTTAATTTATAAATATCCACTGACACTGATGATGAACAGGGCCGCCGAGAGAAATTTGGGTTGGGGACTCCCACCAGCTATCACTTCCCACCCCAACGGCCTAACCAACCTTTGCCGCTCTTCCGCATTCTACATTCTTTAACATTTTAGCCCTATAGCCTATAGCAGGCCTACCCTCCCAAACGTTCCCTAATTGATACTACTTGTCCCTTGTCCCATCAACTATTTCAGGGCAAATTAAAACATTTAAAAAAATTAAGTAAGTTTTATTAATACATACAGAGGTAATTTTTATTTTTATACATAAACACATTGCACAGTAGTGAAAATTAAAAACTTCATTGCAGCGAAATCATTTACTACATTTTCAAAAGACAATAGGTCGGCGATTTCGTGTTCAATACTTAACATTAACAAGTGATTTAGTATGTCCTCATTTGTTGTTGACCGCAAACGGTTCTTAATCAACGTAAGTTTACTAAAAGCTCTCTCGCCAGATCCAACAGACACTGGTGCCACTATCAGCAAACGAAAAGTCATGCAGATTTGAGGAAAGATGGACTTCAATCCCTTTTTGAAAATCATGTTCAAAAGTTCTAAAGCTGAAGAAATATGACCACTTACACATAGCTTTGACTCTTTACGAACTTCGTAAAAAAGAGAAAGCTCAGCACTCAGTTCATCTTTTTTCAAGTCTGAAGGATAAGCTGATGCAAGTTCTTCAGCTTGTTCTTGTACCTCTTTGTCACTGAAAACATGTTCTATTTTGCAATTTCCATTTTCTTCATTCGAACCGTGTTCTTGTTCTTTTGCAGTAAGTGGAGTCAATATCGGCGAAAAAAGTCTTGAAAATTCTGACATTCTTTCTGCCAAGTCTTTCAGTTGAGTCAAAAAATGTCTAAGGCCGGGTTCAAAATTTGTACCTACTGTAAGTCTTTCTTCAGGTGACTTGAAAGTGTGCTCCTTGTCCTCAACACCTGTGTCATGAAATCTTGTTTTCTTCCGTAATCTGGATTCCTTTAGCTGTGGACTGATTTTCAACTCTATAGCTATGTTTTTCGATTCTTCAAGAAGTTGGTGCCAAGAATTCCTCAAAAATTGAATATCATCAATGAGTTTGGGACTTTGTAGAATTTTATTTCTAATGTCGATACATTTTAGCAGTTTGTACCAAACTGTGGTGATAATAACAAATTCGTAAGAACTCATCCAGTCAATTAACGCATTGACGCCTGCTTGAACTTCAGCTGATAAGTCAAGTTTTTCCAATTCATTGAGCGCTGACAATACGTCATTAGTGTTTAGCAAGAGGACTAATTTCTTCTATTCTTGGACTCCATCTTGTTTTCGAGGTAGAATGGAGGGATATGCCAGCTTTATTTTGTAGAATTTTCCATCTTGCAGGGCTTGCTGCAAAAACATTGTATAGTTTTTGGACATTTCCAAAGTAGGATTTTATTTCAACACTTGTTTCCATTGCACGCGTTACGCACAAATTTAAGGTGTGCGCACTGCGAGGTGTAAAGTAGGCCTGTGGACTTTCTTTCAAAACCCTGGCCTTAACACCCTTAAATGTTCCAGACATATTAGAGGCGTTATCATAGCTTTGGCCTTGACACAGACTCAAATCCAACTGACAATCTTTTAAAACACTTTTAACTTGATCTGCTATTCCTTCTCCTGTTTTCTTTTCAAAGTCAGTCAATTTCTGAAATCTTTCATGAACTCTTCGTCTTGGCACAAGACATATATATCTAATAATAAATACTAACTGTTCACTATGAGAAACGTCTGGCGTCCCATCTACGATAATACCATAGTAGTGAGCTGACCTAATTTCTTCAAGTATTGATTTTACAATTTCATCTGCACAAACTCTCAAGAATTCGTTTTGACTTTGCCATGACAAATAGTGAGCCGAAATTCTCTTTCCTGATTCACTGATCTTAAAAATACTTTCAAGGTGCTGAGCAATATCAATATTGTATCTTCCTACTAACTGGAGGGTTGCAAGAAAAAGACCACTCTCGTAATAGTCGATTTTTGAATGAGATCCTCTAAATGGTAAATTTCGTTTTGCTAAAAAAAGAACAACATCAACAACAGCTTCAAAATTTTCCTCCATTTTTCCTCTTCCTGCTTTATGCTTCGTTGCAGTGCTTCATCAATGGCCCCCTTGCCTTGAAGTGTAACACAAAGTTCTTTCCATGTAATATAATTTTTCAAGTAACAAATATTAGCTTCGTGGCTTTTAACTTTTTCATAAAGTTTTCTCCATTTGTCATTAATTCCACCTTGACATAATTGTGACTTATACATTTGCTGAGTATCGTCCTCACATTTAAAAAGTGTACATGGGAAACAAAAAACGGATGCTGCTTCTTCGCTCCAAACAAGCCAGTCCCTTTTCACGCTCTCACCATTGGTGATATTTAAAAAAAACTGCTTGTGGAAAACCCCTCCCTGATTTATCTCTAGGGAAGCTTTTAGGAGTAGGTGGTGGCCCTTTTTAAACACTCCATTCCCTCTTATTCGCGTCTAAAGCTTTCCATTTAGCAGGATAATTTGAAGTAAAATCCTGGAAATCTTCATGGTTTCCTTTAGTTACTTCATTATCGACATAATCTGCACTGTTATTTTCGAAGGCATTATTGAAACGATTGGATGAAAATAATCTGATTATTTTCCTCAGTAATCGAAGTGCAAACGAGGTTGCTTGGACATTCGGATTGGCTAGAATTCACTTTGAAAAACCCATGAAGCGTTCTTGTTCCTCCTTCACGCATTAACTTTTCTCTCTTTTCTTTTCTTTTTGCTGATCCGGATTGATATGACCGTTTCATTTTTTTCTTCTATTTTATGAACCTGAAACACACACAAGTACACAATATCCTATAGCCGTAAATTTTTATTCATACCACATAAGGGTAATTCTGAATTAGTTGGTACTGGTACTTTTTTGAAAATTTCTTTCCTAAACTGTCCAAAATAGTGAGCGTAAATAGAGCGGAAAATCGAAAAAATTATAATTTGTTACTATCCACTTCAAGTATCGTCTTTACACTTCACTATCACTCCGGGAAACGGTGTATGCGCCGAAAAAAATCATTTTTTAAGTTTAGGACTATTTTAGACAGTTTAGGAAAAAAATTTCCAAAAGGACGCAAATACCAACTAATTCAGAATTACCCCACACAGTATGTATATTGTATATATTTAACTCCTATTATTTCATCTGTAAACAAAAACTAAAAATTTAGGAATTGAATAAAGCAATAATTATCAAGACGGTTCCATGAAACTAGACGGCTCGTAAGTAATAATTAAAATAGTGCTGTTGAGGTTTCCCAACAATAAACATTTATGCCTAACACTTGGAATGTTTTGAATGTGGCAAAAAAAAATTACAATAAAAATTACTTTGAATGGTGTTATCATGTTTCAGATATAAATAATAGACATGTTGAGGTTGAGTTGAGGAGATAACTTTATCATGTTGGCAAAATACGAGCAGACAGCAGTTAGTGTATCAAAAGATCTTTTAACCGCTTTGAGTTTTTCCATGTTTCTTATGAGTTTCTTCCAGAGTTCTTTCGGTTTATTTTTTTTCCGCCGATTGTCGGTAACCTAAACCTCACCTCACTTAACCTAACAAAACTGAGCGAAACATCGATGCTACTGAGAACGGTAAGAAGATTGTTGCCAATTGTAATACAATTGGTTCTTAATAAGTTTGTATACCCTTTTGATAATTTTATAATAGCCTAATCGTTTAGTTGTAAACTGAGCGTTAATGAAAACTATTCAACAAACACAAAAGATTTGCTGCGTATCTCCGTATCTGAACATTACTAGTGCATAATATAATATAATGCAGTGTTAGATTTACCTTGTTAGTTGTTACAAAAATAAGGTATACAGTTGAAAACCAAAAGAAACCTGTCTTGACAAGCTTTCACTTTACAGTGTAAATCGATAAACGTACCAAAAGTAACAGATAAACCATAAACAACAGATATAGCTTCAAAACACACAGTACGTTTTGCAACGAAACGAATTCGACTCACTCTGTTGTTTTCAGCACGTGAAGACTTTGTTCTAGTTTGCTGTTGGTTACAGAGTAACCTAGCGGGAATCAGCCCAAGCTATGCAGCCTCGTTGATCACTGTTTTTCTACTAGGGTGCACTGAACTAGCTTATTCACTAATTTAATTTTTGCTAGCTTGATCGTCAATTGTCATTTCCAATCCCATTCCCGTCCCTGATGGGATGCACTTAGGCATCGGGGGCCGGGGCCCAGGGAAAACTGCCCCCCTCTCGGCGGCCCTGATTATGGATTAATTTCTGGAGTACAAGATTGTAGTATAACTACAGTCATCATGTACAAACATTAATTTTTAACCAATTCCAAAGTCGTAAGATAAGTAGTATGGTTGGTAGTACGTATAATACAATTAGATGCTATACGCGGTCGGTAGCGCTCCTCAAGAAACCTGTAGTCTGTAATCCCTTATACTAGAATCGAAATTAAATTCTTTAGACGTTTATGGAGCACAATAGACTCTATTCCGTTTCTAGTGTGTACACGTTCGATGTGTGTATAACCGCTTATGAATAACTGCTTCTTCTTCTTCTTCTTCTTCTTCTTCTTCTTCTTCAGGACTACAGCCCAACGTGACCCCTGGCTTCCAACACCAATCTTCTCCAGTTTCTTCTATCCATTGTCATCTCAGTATAACCCTTCTCATCCATTCTTCTGAGTTCTTCTACCACATCATCCAACCGTGTATATTAGGTCGGCCCCTCTTTCTGCTTTTGCAGACTTGTGCCTTCTGGATTTTCTTTGGCATACCCTGATCATCCATCCCGTTTAGGTGACCTAGTTGAGCTTTATGAATCTTACAATGCCCTCATGCTTCAATAGCTCATTTACTTCCTGGTTATTTCTTATTCTCTATTCGTAATATTTTACCGGGCCATAAACACGTCCTTCAAACCTTCTTAGTGTTCGTCAGCGTCCACGTCTCGCCTCCACTAGTAACAACCCGTCTGATAAGTGTCGTATATATTTTTATTTTTGTGTTACGACTAATGAGTTCTCAATAGTCTACTGTTGGCATAATATGCTCTATTCCTATTTGTATCCTGTCATGTATCGTCGTGTTTATGGACCCTTCATTATCTACCATGTTACCCAGGTATCTGAAATTTTAAAATAACTACTGAACCATTATTGTAATGGAATACCAACTACTTAACATTACACTGGAATAGCAACTATTGAACGTTTATAGCTAAATAGCAACTAGCGTTTTACGCGGTCGTGTTATAAAGTTTTTGATTGTAACACACATATGTGCATTAAATAATAAATAAATAAATAAAAACAATGGTAGCTAAAGATATTTACAATAAAAAGTTCATATCTAAAAATGAGAAAATAAGGCATTACAGTACAGTAGTGAAGCCAAAGTGCCTATATGCAAGTGAATGTCTAGCACTGAATTATAAACTAGATAAACTAGAAATATTGGAAATTAAGAAGTAATGATGAAATATATCACAGTATAGAAAATATAACACAAACAATGAGAAAAAGAAGACTATTATTTTTTGGACATTTATGAAGAATGGACGACAACAGGTTGACAAAGCAGATCTTTAAATATCTGTGGGGGAAGAAGTCAACATCAAGTTGGATTAAAGAAGTCCAAAAGGATTTAGAAAAAAATATTGTAAACACAGAAGAAGCAATTGAACGAGAATTTTTTCGGGCAAAAGTGTTAAAAATGGAAGGAGTCCAGGGTAGGAGAGAGAAAAACGCAGGTTTAAAGTGGACTGAAGACAGTAAGTAAAGACACAATGAAAAAATGAAAGAATATTGGAGAAAAAGAAAAGAAGAAAAAATAAAGAATTGAAATTGGCATGTGGTCCTTAGATGGCCGATATAAAAAAAAACATGTTAATGGTGAAAAAACAAACAACACAACATAAATCACAGTAAATTCACTTGAAGATCAGCTAATCTATCAGCCAAAATTAAAGTATTTAAAAATCGCATCAATTTAATATTTACAAAATTGTATTATACACCTCTGAGCATTGTTTTCACATCCGTGTTAATAACATAAACAAAGTCTAATAAAAATTACATTAAAACATATTTTTGATTTTAATCAGCGCATAAACACATATCGCACTGAAGGCATATTCCCGGAATGCCTGTAACGAAAAAATAAACGCAAATAAGCCTACAACCTTGGGTTTATAAATAAGCGATCCAGAAAGAATAGATTGGTATATGCGCGCGTGCACACACACACACAACACCAGCGAGCGTTAAACCTTGAAAGGACGATACAAATAAAAATATTACAGTAAGTCGACCTTTTTAGCACATTGTTAAATCTATAGCTATTGTTTGCGTACCTTAGCGGATCCAGTGCTTGATTAAGGAGAGACTATTTTGAAAAACCCTACTAACTTGGTCACGCCGACGGTTTGGTATTCCATTCGATTACTTGTTCACCGCCACGATCGAAAAATTCTTGCCAACATCACGTTTTTAAATGAATACTTGGAATTACTCATCATAAAATTCTTTTCAATTATCTTTACTATTCCGTGAAACGTGGATCCATCATAATTTTTTACTGCAGTTTCTCGTATCCGGTCGCCAACGCTTTACATCTTCGCCAGTTCCTCACTTCCATATTCCATTCCTCATTTTCCATACACCTCTCATTTCCACTTCGTTTTGCACGTTCTATCTCCTAGACCCCTTCTTTTTCTTCTACGGCTTGGACGCGAATATAGTAGTTTTTAATTACTGGTTCATCGGTCTTCCGGTAGTCATTTGAAGTGCTATTTCATACGGGGACTTTCATATTAACAGTGCCTATTATTCTTGTTCGCACAGCACTCGTTGCATGATTACTTTATTTGGATTCTGGATGCATCACACAATTCTCTCCAACAGTCCCTGACCATCGCTTCAGGTTTTCATGAATATCTCGAATTTATCATACGTTTACCAGGCCTAAATAACTATAAGCTTTGTAACATCATCTTTAAAAGCTGTGTTTATGTCTCGTCTTGGGGTCACAATATATTACAAGAATATATAACGGCAAGGGCTCAGCCAGAATTTCCTTATGGAGATAATGGAGGTGAGGTTTAAAAGGATTTGTGAATAAAGGTTAAAAGAAAAATAACTGGTTATTTGCTGTTTATTTGGTTTTCATTTACAAGGTAAGTATAATTATGAAGGCACTTACATTAATAGTGTTTAAATGTATTATTAATTAAATACATTCATAGCATTTAAAATTTAACAAAGTCATGAAACAATATAAACATGACATCCTACGTTACAATATAAATAAACCAAACGATACCAGGAAATACTGGCACAATCTGCACACGCTGACAGTACGTACAAATTTCTTAAATCTTTGCTTTAGTGAGTTTAAAATAAATATAATTTCATGTACTAAATGATCAAGGAATACAACTCCAGAATACAATAACTCAAACAAAATTTATTTCAAACTACAACGAGAGTCAAAGACAACACATATAGACTAGCCTACGTAAAGAAAGGTTTTGTATGTATTAGACTACTGTTAAATTTTGAAATATAAAAAGCGGAATCCATTCTTCAGGCTTTGCACACGTTATTTTACTGAGTTATTTGGTTTATTATTCCAATGAGAAATAAAACACTCATGAACAGTTAAATTATTTCTGTGTAAATTTGAAAAATTCAATACAGTAAGACAAGCCAATCAGGAAAATAACAGATCTTTTGTTTTTGTACCGTCAGAGTCAACCTTATTCTTTAATGACATCTGCAAGTCTTTTCGAAGTCTTTTAAAAGTTCAGGGAATGGAACTAAATCGATTTACACTTTTTGCCACAGTTATGAGACAAAGATTTCCATAAATACGCACTACATACCATCAAACACAAACATTTCAAAACCGTGCTACGGAGTGCCAAAATATTTGGTCGGTCGCACACTCGTTGAAATTGGGCCGTACATTAATCAGTTCACAGATAGATGCTATGGAGCGCTGCGTTTAAGTTTACATATGTAGGCTACACAAATTTAAGATTTTAATTGTTTATTTGTTTAAAAAAAGGTAATAAAAAACTGAAGTAAGAAATACAACAAAATTATTCAATACGTATCAAAAACTGTGTATATCAATAGGCTCGTATTTATAACATACGAATAGCAAGCAAACAATTTTTACAAACAGAAACTACACTGTTGCACATCACTATAGAAACAATTCCAGTGGTGTTTCTATTTCCGCTCTGCTGATGAGCTGTGAAACTTGAAAGCGATAATCGGGAATTTTTCTATAGTGGTTTGCAACAGTCTAATTTCTGTTTCTGATTATAAACACTAACACAACTTTATTAATTAAAAAAAATTGTTACAGGTATTTTCAAGCTTTTTTTAAACAACTTTTGCCCTCGTTCAACTGTTTACTGTTTAAACAGCTCATAGTTAAGCACTACATATTTATTCAACAAGTTCAATGGCTGTGCGGGACGAAGGGCTTGCCCGTCGCCTGCTCGTATGCTACGTCCCGAACTTCAAATAGAGCTCCTCCCGCAGGGTCCATGGGTGGGGTCTGGATTAAGGGTGTGGCCTGCTACCGGCCGTAGGAGTCAATTAAGTATTAGTTAATTGAGGGTAAGAGTACGCCGAGGCCGGGTTCAAGATTCTCCTGGCATAGATTGGTAGCGACCGAGGGCGCTAATCAGGTGATTGCCCTGGAATCGGGCGGAGGGGCGATAGAATTTTCGGGACAGTGTCCGTATAGTGGCGTCCAGGGAACGGACACGCAGGGAGTCACGGATCGTTTTGTTTGATGTCAGGTAGTGGGCTTTACACGCCCAGCGCAATCCTCGGTCAAGAAGAGACTGAAGATTTCGCTTATGGGTCTTGGCCAAGTAGCCCCAAACGGGTATCGCGTAGGTAACCATCGGCACCACATAGGTGGAGACGATAAGCTTCCCTAGGCAGCGGGTCATGGCGTTGCTGCATAACACGGGACGGAGTTGATAGAGACGATTGGCGGTCTTGCGGGCCACTTGTGCAGAGTGTGTCCGCCAGGTGAGACGACGGTCGAGATGAACCCCGAGGTACTTGACCTCTTGAGACCAGGGCAACAGAGTATCCCCTACGTAAAGTCTGTCAGGGAGCCTTAAGCGTCTGGAGAAGACTACTGCTGTGCTCTTGGCCGCGTTGATGGCAACCCTCCATTTCTCTGCCCACTCAACGTACTCGTCCAATTGTTCCTGGAGTTTCAGCTCGACGATCGACGGCATACACCGCCATGTCGTCAGCGAACATGGCCAACCTGGTGCCAGGCAAATTGGGCACGTCATTGACGTACACAGAGAAAAGCAGGGGGCCCAAGACGCTTCCCTGATGTACACCAGCAGTAATAGCCCTTGCCGAAGAAAGGGTGTTATCTACTCTCACGCAAAAGGTTCTGTTCCGAAGAAAGCTAGCAATCAAATGAAGGTAGCAATCCGGAAGCAGAATCTCCGTGAGTTTGTAGAGAAGGCCTAGATGCCATACACGATCGAAAGCCTTCTCGACATCAAGGAAAACGGCGACGGTCTGCTCTCACGAGCAACCGGCCTCGGGCAGGTCTCCACGAAGCGCATCAGTTGATGCGTCGAGGAGTGCCCAGAACGAAATCCGAATTGCTCGGGGACCAGAATATCGAACCGTTGAAGGTGATCCGCTAGTCGCCGCTGGACTAGTCGTTCGAAGACTTTCGAAGTGGACGACAGCAGGCTGATAGGCCGGAGGTTCTCGGCAAACTTGGAGTCTTTGCCCGGCTTCGGGATCATCGTGACCGTAGCCGAACGCCATTTCTTAGGAAAGTAGGCGAAACGGAAGCAGGCATTGAACAAATCGACCAGGAAGCGAACTCCCCGGTCCGGAAGTCTCTGTAGGGCGGTGTTAGTAACACCGTCCGGTCCAGGGCTCTTCCGGGGCCGAAGCGCTAAAAGCCTGTCGGTTACCTCTTCCACCGAAGTGAGTTCGGGTTCGAAGGTGATCGGGCTGCCGAGATAAGCCTCAACTTCGTCTTCAATCTCCTCATCGGGGTCTGGGTCCCCGGACGGGTTAGGAGCAAATTGAAGCTCCAGGTGCCCGGCCAGGTACTCAGATTTCTTGTCCGTCTTGGCAAGGGGATGTCCCCCAGGTCCGTTGATGGCCGGGAGTGGAGGACGGCGCCTCTTCCCGGTCAACGCGGAAGGAATCCTGTAAACGGAGCTTTCCTCCGGTGCATCGTCAGCCATTTTGGTGACCGCAACTTCCCAGCAGCTTCGTCGGAAGGCCTGCAAGTCACGACGTAACTTGCCGGCTGCCCGATTGAAGCTGGCCTTGTCGGCCGGATCTCGCGTCCGCTGCCACCGTCTCCGAAGTGTGTTCTTCTCTAAAGCGAGAAGACGGACTTCTTCGGGGATCCGGTGGTAATCGGGCATTAGATTAGGCTTCATCCGTGAGCACACGCCGACGGAAGAGACCACGGCATCATCGAACGAGGCGACCGCCTCGTCGATGTGCTGAGTGGTATCAAGCGGAACCTCCTCGGGAAGTCTGCGACAAAAGGCAAGCCCGATTCGGTCCCACTCGACCACCCGTCGTGCTGCTCTCCCAATCGTGTGTCGGGTAGGTATGTGCACCTCAATTGGACAATGGTCAGAGAACAGCTCCGTTAACACGGAAACCTCAATCTGGGTGACAACGCCCTTGACAACAGCAATGTCAAGTATGTCAGGTCGGGCTCCAGGTCTGCGGGGGTAATGCGTCGGTAGTCCGGGTCCGTAGGCTCGAAGGTGGTGGTCGTGAAGGTACCTGCTAAGCGCCCTCCCGGATGCTGTAGTCAGACAACTACCCCAGTCGGGGTGTTTGCAGTTCAGGTCACCTGGAAGAATAACCCTCCTATGCGCCCCGAAAAGAGCAGGCAGGTCGGGGTCTAGAACAGAAGAGGTCGGCGGTTTGTAAGCCGAAACCAGGAGGACGCCTCCGAGAACTCCGGGGAGTTCAACGGCGGTGGCCTCGATATTTTGGCGAGAAGGCAGGACCACGCGGTGATGCGCTATGCAAAATTTCACCGCTACGGCCGTGCCTCCCCCCGCGTTTCGCCCAGGTCTATCGTCCCTGTGAAGCGCATAGTTAGGCAATCTCACTGCGTCTTGGGCCCTAAAGCCAGGTCTCAGAGAGGAAAAGCACGTCGGGCTTGCGACGGGCTAGGAACTCTCCAAGTTCCTCGATTTTGGGTCGAAGGCTGTCGGCGTTCCACGATATGATGGTAAGGTCGCGTTGGATGGAGGTAATTCTGTTAGCGTGGAGCATTACAGAAGACCTATGGCGGCTGCAGCTTCCGCGAGCATCAGGAATTTTTCAGTCGAGTTCGCCGTGCGAAGACGTACCCGGATGAAACGATACAATCGGGCCACTTCGACGAGGTCATATTCCTCGAGGAAGGATTTTACCTCGGCTAGAGCTGATGGGGATGTGGACGACGAAGCAGAGGGGGCAGGGTCGCTGCAGGCGGCGGCAGCACAGCTGCGGGCTGGATTCACCCGAGATGAGGTGTCTTTGGATGGGCGCTCGGTCCTTTCAGCTGCAGGACGGGGTTCTACTTTAGACTGCCGTAGTCAATGATGCTATCACTAATGATTTACACACGCTCTCTCTCTCTCTCTCTCTCTCTCTCTCTCTCTCTCTCTCTCTCTCCACACTATACTTAAGTACAAAAGAGACTACTTATTTTGGGTCATGATAATAGGCCTAATTCCAGAGGAGGATGCGGATGAAGGCCTATTAACGCCAAATTTTTTTTTACTGTACTTGAGAACTCAGGTTTAAGATAGGGTCAAAACATTTCAGTAATGAACTGCAGCATAATGTCAGAGAAAAAGTGCACGCCTTTGTACTGATGTTCGTGTACCATACGAACCACTTGTGTTAAGAGTACCAATGACGTTAAATCCATTTATGGGCATGCTATTAATTTGCAGTAGTGTGCAGAACGACTAGGCCTATAAGGTTTACAAATAATCAAAAAATCCACGTGAGGTATAAATTACAAGGAATTTAAACCAGATTCTGAATACAGCGTTAATTTTTGCATATTAAACCTTTTTGGACCCCAGGACCGATAAAGTGGGTCAAGGAATTGGAAGAAATTGTAAACATCCTAACGGCTGTGAGGCTGTAGGGAATTTTAACCAAATCCTAATGCAGCGTCTCGTATTAAACTTTTATCTTTCGGGGCAACATCTCCAAAAATGGAACTCAAAATTTTAATAATACTGTGGGAGATCAATTTATAATGAAATTTAATCAACATAAAAACTCTGTATCTTTAATAATTTGACAGAATTAATATCTTCCAACACTCCTTGCAAATTTTGGATCGACTTCAAAAGTTTGTAAGCTTTGTTTAGAGAAAAAAACCTTGCATAATGTTAACAGTTATGAATATCTGTGAAAAGTGACAAGAAATAGAAGCCTATAGATATTTATGGAAACAAACATAAACTTAAAAGGCCTAAGGTTATATTATTTTTTAACATTTAGACAATATGGTTATAAATTTTATTAAAAAAGCATTCTTTGTTTGGAATTTTTTGTGTTTATTGTACGATTGTCTGCGTTACAATTGTTATTTTACTAAAAAGAAAATAGTAAGTAATCAAGGTTTTGGTAATTTTTCTGATAATGGGAAAGATACATAATATTGAAATTTAACTAATAATAAATGTATTTCATTCAAAATAATAAGCGAGTTCTGCAGCTCAGAGAGCTGACTAGTACAAGTGAATGATAATATTGTTACGACGGTCTAACTGATCGTCGTATGTACAGTGGAAAACGAAATACAAGACACCAATGGAGTCACTAGAAATCAGTGTTAATTATCACATTTAACAGTTTGTAATCAACAAGTTATTATACTCGTACAATTATTAATTAGATTATACCCGTACAATAATTCAAATTAAATGTGTCCACTCGCAATAATAATGCCAACTAATAGAGTCCCGCACAATAATCCCTTTTCATTAATAGCCACTTGAAACGCACTGAGTAATCGCTCGAAGTAAACTGAAAACTAAGCGGCAGGTGTGGGCTACTTATAGTCTGCAGGGTTTCATAATATGCGTCTTAACAAGTACTCGAAAATTCTAGATGATAGTTCAGCGCGGCCTTGCCAGAAACACACACCGGCAAGGCTAGTCGAGAAGCTGTAGAACGACACCAATGCACGAGAACGTTCCGCATTACGTAACAATATGTTTGTTTATTAGTTGAATTTAGATAATAGGTGTAAGTTAACATACTATATACTGTAGATAACAGTTTATTAGGTAATGTTAAAGTGCAGAATTCTTGTGATCACCTAATAAAAATCTACAGCGTTTCATGTTTTCCGCAGCAGAATAACAACAAAAATATGACAGGAATCGTCTAGCGTCGCGATCGAAATCAAACCACGATGGACCTCCGAAGCAGTCGGGTTAACGGTCCCCACGATCAGCTTCTCCCATTCCTGTTAGAAATGAACGGGAAGCGTCAGGTTTGATTTTAAAGATAACCAGTAGTCCTGAAGTTGAAGACACATGTAATCTGATGTTAGTCATAACGTAATAGTTTATTTCCAATATTTCAGTAAACATATATTCAGCAGTCGATATTAAAAAAGAAATTAAACAGAAAGTAGTTTTAAAAACAAATTTAGAATATTTGGAAATGAATACTTCGGTCTCTGAAATTCTCCCTCCTCTCTATCACACGCGCGAGGGGAGATGCGCATTTCTTTTCCCCTTTTTTCTCACTGGATAAGCGCATGAGCGCGGGTCTCTGGGCGACTGTACCCGTAAGGCGCCTCCGGTGTCTCAACTTTACGTACCTACTGTACATTAACGTTCAGGTAGTTTATACGTTTGAAAACAGGGTATTTAAAGGTGGGGTGGTCAATACAACATAAGTTAAATCTTTCCTACTAACATGAAATACTGAACCAATCGTATAAGGACGATTTCAACACTCTTATTTTCGTTCATATTACTTTATTTTGTCTACCCATGCTATTATTAGCCATCAGTAATGGCATACATGTACTATGGACCGATTTATTTAAATGGACCGTGCACTTTCAAATGCACGCACAATCATGTTTTTTTCACACGTTCAAAAATAAAGTACATGAATTCTTTTAAATCGGGCATATTAAAAGTTCTAAATGTAACCTTCACGTTAATTCCTACAACACCAATAACGAGACGCTTTGTTATTTATATTTACGAAAGGATCATTAAGTATGCTGCGTAGGCTAATGCTTATGCAGATCAGATAAACGATTAGCATTCTTTACACACATTAATATGTTAATTAGGTTCAGACAACAATTACCGTACAGCTGGTCTATGACCTTGAGAGTTGCACAATGACGTTTACTGGCAGACACTGACGGCCAAAATATTGTCTTTGGCGGCCTTGATCTGTACGCTTCTTTCTCGAATACTGTCACATCTACGACAAGCGACGCGTAAGATCCGCTCTACAAGCTATCTTCAGGTTGTACACGATCAAGCTGAACAGCTGGATACACTTTATCGTTGTCAGCTACATCTTTAAGAAAATTTCGGAGTACTAGTGACCAATGAGGATTAGTTGGTGAGAGTAGATAGGGCTACTTATTGGATAGATATGCGAGTCACAGTAAAATTACAACTTCCGATGTCTACCAACTTTCCCATACTTCGCGCTTTTCTTATTATGAATGGTGCGATTGTTTCGATCGATGTCAATAACGTTTCTGCGTAGTTTTTGTTTGGAAGCACTTCGAATACGATTCCTAACTACGGAGTAGAAATGTTATTTTGTAACTACTAAGCCGTAAGGTATGCTGGTAAGCCTACATTTAGCAATCATCCCCCTACCGAGTCATTACTACTATCCAGTAGCGTGGCGTCCATGTAACCGCTGTTCCCAGTGGCAACAGTACTGGAAATAAGAGAAAGTAATATCAATTATATCACAGAATAAATAGTTTAGTTATCGAATAATTTGAACTCCGAATAATATTAGTAGGGAAACTTGAAGAAAAGCGTAGCATTGCTTTCGAACTGCTGGGCACTTGCACGGTCTTATGTTGCCGGCTCAGACATCGGCAATATTTTACTGCGTACGGTCATTGACATCGTAGTAGTTGTCACTGTACAAACTGTGGAGGGGAGGACACATTCGTCCACCCAATGTGTTGCCGCTGTATAAATCGGCAAAACGCTCAGTTAGCAGCTATGTTCGTTTTTGGAACTGACGTGCAGCAGATACTACATACCTATTTGTGTTTTGTTCGCTTAGTCATGTGTTAATCTGTTTGTCTTTATTATTTTTAATTCGATTATTTGTGTTTTGATTTATTCTCTGTAAGTATAATGAGTCAGATCTCTTTGAGCTGGGACCTTCTTATTCTCCCAGCGAATGAAGAAAATGCTCTAAAAAGAACACATGGTACAAGAAAAAATTCGAATTAGTTTTTAGGTTAAGTTTTAGGCCTATCACAACCGGCAACAGGTGTTATGTGCCCACGCCACGCCACTGCTACTATCTAAAGGACGAAAGTCACTTACAATCGTTGAAATACAATTAGTTAACTGAACGAGCGAAGCGAGTTCTCAGTGTTAAGTCGACAGTTTGGCATTTGCCTGTCTGTCTACGTGTAGGGCATGGCTCACGATAACTCTTGAACGCATCAACCGATTTTCGAAAAACATGGCAAGTGTATCCACAATTTCATCCCCACAGACTCCTACTGTTTTCGAGACTGATCTCCCCTTCCAAAAAAAGGGTGGGAGGCAAAAATATAAGTGGTCAAAAGTTATGAAAATCGCAAAAAACCACAAAACCACGTGGACATCAAATTAAAGAGAATTTTAACCAAATGTGAAGATAGTGAAAATTAAAAATTTTGGATCACCAGGACCCAGTGTAAACATAAATGTCAACATGGAGGGTGCCAACACGGGGAATCGAGGACTCGCGCACGCCCTCCACACACACAAACTACTCTGGTGTGGTCAGCGAGCCGACAACTAACCTTCTGTCCAACTTTATATTGTTAAGACGGTCTAACTGATCGTCGTATGGTGCAGTGGAAAACAAAATACAAGACACCAATGAAGTCACTAAAAACCAGCTTTAATTATCACAAATAACAGTTTATAATCAACTTGTACAATAATCCGAGCAAAGTCTTTCCACACGCAATAATAATGTCAACTAATAGAGCCCAGCACAATTATAAAACAATAACACTTCGCTACAAACACTCGATCCGCGCTAAAGAAATCGCTCAACACCACTGAACTGACAACCCAGCTGCTATGACCTTTTATAGGTAGCGCAGAAGTCCAGTATAGCTTTCCCTCCTTACTGCATGCCGGCTTGATGCGTATCTCAAGTGTTCTTGAACACACTAGAACACCTACTTGTGAGCGGCCTTGACCGAGGCAACACCTGTCACACTTGACGGGGGGGGGGGGGAGAATGTTCTGGGCTGTTCGAGAGGCTTGTCGTTACAATATTTATCATGGATTCTACGAAATGTATACAGATCTAATATTAGCACGTTTTAAACATTTAACGAGACGTAAAGTCCGGGCGTAAATTAAAATTAATCAGCGAGATAATTAAAGATGGGAAATCATGGTGGGCAAAATAGGAAAGAAACAGACCCTAAAACAGATCAATGAGGCCGAATACATTTAAGACGCTAAGCACCGGAAACTGGATAACGAGGCACAGGCTCGTGTCACGGAGAAGCCCTTAGAACTACAGAGCTGGACGATCCTGTCATCAGAAGTAAATGTGGTAAACAGTGGCGTACCTAGGCCACTGAGGCCCGGGGCGGGTTTTATTTCTAAGGCCCCCCTTCCATAAGACGGGTGTTTATAATCCAATTTATCTTTAAATAATACATAGCAAAAACATGTTACCGTTACGTATGTATTGTCTAATTACTGTGTTGATACATCTAGTTATGAAACTTTATAAGACGCTGTAGTAATGTTTGAAATAAAAATCCATTTTCGTATTGTGAATACAAAGTTTGAAGCAATAATAGAAGTAATATTATTTATAGAATTTATTAAACTTATTACAATACTTTATAACATCTGTACAGTTAGTTGTACGTGCCGTTGCTTTCGATGTCACCCACAGTTTTGTTTACTCTCACAATATGTGATGCACTCTTGTGTGAACTCGTTCGTTCGAGTAACTGACCCGATTTCCGTACTCCCAATTATCCATTGTTCGGTAAAAATTCTGATGAGAGATTTTAAATAAATTGTTGGTGTCCTGAAATGTTAAATATTTTACACTGGTGAAATCTCTTTTAGCGTACGCCTACATGTTATCGCCGGGTATTTCACTAGCCGTTTACATTTTCATACCGAAGCACGGCCTTCTTGAGTTGCCGTCCGTGCTGTTTGGGGTTCAATTTGCGACTTCCAATTGCATGGTGAGGCATTGACGCCAGGTACAACTGACGCTACTTTTTTAGTATGAATAGGCTATACTTCTAATAATAAACTTACCTTTACAAGTTTTTTTTTTTTAATATCTGTAAACACTTTAAGAGGTAGATTTCATAGAGAATATGTGTATAAGATAGATTTCAAAATAATATGAAAAAATCTTTGGAATCAATCGATTAAATCCTGAACTTCACAAAGTGTTGCGTTTCAGGACGTGACAATAGAACATTTGCAAATAAATGAACATTTACCAAACAAAAAACAAATTTTTCCACATCTGGAGGCCCCCTACTAAGTATGGCCCGGGGAGGTCCGCCCTCCTTTAGTCCGCTACTGGCGGTAAATAAGTAGGCCTAACCGTGCACACACAGGGACGCTGTATTTAGTTTACATAACAACGATAACGCCATTCAGTTTAATCTATTCTAACAGTCGCAGTAAGGCGGAACGACGCGACGCGCGCAGTGTAACTGCTTAAACCTCACTTTGTATTCGTAACAGCTGTTCCCATTATAGGTACGTGTGTGGTTTCACTTGTCACATTTAGCGCCGTCCCACTACAGACAGCAGACAGTACAATCTTGCTTTCGTTTACATAACACGTACACTCCACACGGTTTCCTGATAAACAGAATTATCTGAAACTAAAGTGTTTATTCATTTGCAGATTATAATATAATAACAATGGCTCCTTTTGCATCATCGAAGGGCGATACATCAAGACAAGGCACGATACCTAGGTGATGCGTTCAGTACTCAAGAAAAGGTAGTGTGGCCAGCACTTAGCTTTGGCCGTTTGTAACAGCTGTACCGATCTGAGGACTAACCCTCTCTCTAACCGGCTCCATCGAATATTTTTCACTTCACGTTTCGATCCCTAGAATCTGATATCGTTCTCAGAAGCTAGAAAACATAAAACAACTTAGAATAAAAAATGATCATCTTCTTCTTCACGGAATAAACCAAGGATGGTTTGTTCCAGTCTCAAATACCCAAAGATTAGAGCTGGTCACTCCGGCGCTTCCTCGAACGTCCCACTCCTCTCCGTCCCCTCGGCTTATAGTTGTTTGGGGATGCGGCGCTCATCCATTCGGGAAAATGTTCTCACCAATTCAGCCGATACTGGGCGATCATGTCAAGTATACTCATAATATTAAGTTCCTGCCATATATCTATGTTTTTTATGGTCATGGAGCGTATACCCTGCCACGTGTCTGAGAAATCTCATTTCAGCCGCTTGGATGCGACTGGCCTGCCCTTTCGTTAAAGTCCCATTCTCAGACCCATAAAGAAGTGTGGGAAGAGCCATCACCTTGTCGACGTTTAGGCGTGTTCCTTTACTTGCTCACTTAAAGGTTCGCCTAACGGTCCCGCACATATGGTTGAACTTAGACAACTTATTGACAACGTCGCTGCATGCATTATAAGACACTGTAGCCCATTCAAAATTGCTAACTTGTTCCAGGACAGTACCATCTATAACAATTTTTGCCCGTATGGGATCAGTTCCACGAAAAACCATCACCTTGCTTGGTCTTACGTGTGGATAAAATTCACAGTCCATAGACTTTGCAGATTCGATTTAACAGATGTATCTCCATCTGCAATCTGTTTTCAGAGTCCGACAGAATAGCCCGATCGTCAGCAAACAACAAAGTGTCAATTCTAGAGTGACCAATCATAAAATGTTCTGGAAGACACATCTGCCAGTTTTGTGTGACATCGTCAATATATAAATTAAAAAGATAACGTGATAATGGAAATCCTTGTCGTACTCCACAATTGATAATAAAAAATGTTGAGAATATACTGGAAAACTCTACATTCATTTTTAAGTAAGTGTACCTGTCATTGTAGAAGTGAAAGTTTGTATTGTGCGGTGGGAGGTCGAGCTGCCTGGGCGGGGCCTCAACCCGCACACATGCGCGTTTACTGTGAGAGTCTAGAAAATTAATGTTCTCGAAGTTTTAAATAAAAGGAAAGATCTGGAAGCTGTTTTTCTATATAAATAGAGATGCCCTCGACAAGTACAGTTCAGTTTTAAATGTGCTCTTGTAATGTGTATTTCGTGTGTCCGTTTTATGTATATTTGCTACTAAACTGTTCCTTCAATAAAGCGTGTGTTTGCTCCTGTACTTAAATTATTCATTATTTTTACCCATACCTTAACAGGTTATGGGCCCAGTGGCATTTTAAAATCGGAGTGCAGCGTGTAATTGGAGTGCAAGTATAAAATATTTGTGCAAAAATGGAACCGAATATAAAAATTGAAAAACTTCGAGACAAAGATAACTGGCATCAATGGCGCTTCGTAGTCCGCACATTGATGGAAGAGGATGATGATGTGCTGGATGTTTGCGAAGGAAGATTAGCCGAGCCAGCTGCAGGTGCAGAAGATCGTGACGCGTTGTTGGAAAAGTTCAAGAAGGCGGACAAAATTGCCAGAAAGTTAATTGTTACAACAGTGGAGAGAAAGCCTCTCGAACTTATAATGGGTTGTTCTACTGCCAAGGAGATGTGGGACAAATTGAATACAGCATATGATCTAAAATCTGATGAAACTCTGTCGATGATTTAAAAACAATTTTTTGAGTTTAAGTGGACAGAGTGAAAGTGTTACGTATAATATTTCAAAAATAGAACAGTTGGCTAGAAAAATGAAAAATCTCGGGGGAAAAATTGAAAAGACTATGGTGATGACTCGTGTTTTAACATCTTTGCCACAAAAGTTTAATCATTTTCACAGTGCTTGGGATTCGGTATCTGACGATAAGAAGAATCTCGAAAATTTGACTGAGCGCTTGATGGCAGAAGAATTTAGATTACAAGAGCAAAAGGAAGTACACGAAGAGACGACAGCGTTGCTAGCTAATCTGAAAATCGATCATAAGGAACAGAAGAATGACTCTTATAAATATGAGAAGAATGATTTGAAACAAGAGCAGTGTTATAATTGTGGAAGACAAGGTCATTTAAAAAGGGACTGCTTCAGGTGTTATACGTGCAAAAGAAAAGGTCATAAAAGTAACAATTGCTTCATGAATAAGAACAATGGACAGCGAAGATGGTCGAATAATCAAGAAAGAAGTAACGTCTTCTGGACAGAAGAAATCAACATCGAGGATAGCACTAATAGGTGACAAAGGCAGCTGTGGCAATCGGGATGATCTCTGGATTGTGGATTCGGGTGCGACGGATCATATGTCGAAGCATCGAGAATGGTTTTCAACGTTCGAAGAATATACAACACCAGTCAGTGAAAGAATGGGCAACGGTATGACAATGTCTGCATATGGTAAAGGTAATATTGACTTTGAAACTTATAAAAATAGTGAACGAGTAGAAGGTACTATCTATAATGTATTATATGTTCCTGATTCAATGTATAATCTGCTTTCTGTTAAATATGCGGGTAAAAGGGGTATAGATTATGAAATAACACATAATGCTACGAGATGTACTTTAAAGCATGGTAATGAAATTCTTGTAACTGGTTCCGAATATGAGCCTGGTAGTTTGCTAAAATTAGACATTCAAACTTTAATTCCAAAAGAATGTAACGTGGTAGAACAAACAGTAGATCGAGCATTTCCAACGGTAATGTTTTACAATTATGGCACGAAAGACTTTGCCATCAAAATGTAAAACATGTGAAGAATTTTTTGAAAAATCTAAATATAAAATTTACGGATGAAAATTTCTTTTGTGAAGGTTGCGCTTATGGCAAAAATCATAGATTGCCTTTTCACAAAAAGATCGATCGTGCCACTAAAACTCGCGAAATAATTTATACTGACGTTTGTGGTCCTATGGAAGTAGAGTCTCTCGGTAGAAAGTTATATTTCGTTTCTTTTAAAGACGATTTTTCAAGTTATAGAGAAATTCATTTTATTCGAGAAAAATCTGAAGTAATAGAAAAACTAAAATCATTTTGTATCGGGGTTGAGAATCAATTTGCAACAAATATTAAAGAAATTCATTTTGATGGTGGTAAAGAATACGATAATAAAGCTGTGATCTCTTTTTTAAATAGTAAAGGTATAAAATATTCAATTAATGTTCCATATACGCCCGAACAAAATTCGATTGCAGAGCGCGATAACCGAATCATTGTAGAGGCTGCTCGATCGATGTTATATTCAAATTCAAACTTACCTCTATTCTTATGGGCAGAAGCAATGAATACTGCTGTACATGTAATTAATAGAACAGGCCCAACAAAACAAAATAATAAAACTCCTTATGAGTTATGGAATGGAAAAATAGCTACTGTTGACAGATTTAAAATATTTGGAACCATGTGTTATGTACATATATCAAAAGAAAAGCGTAAGAAACTTGATAAAAAATCGATGAGGGGTTATCTGGTCGGATATCATGAGGATTGCAAAGGTTATCGTGTATATGTTCCGGAAGTGCGAGATGTCATTATAAGTAGAGATGTACTTTTTAAACCTGAAAGAGTTTATTCAGGTTTAGCTGATTCAATTATTTTGAATTCTTTGAACAATAATAATAAAGAAACTGAAGAAAATGAAATTATAACTCCTAAAAATAATGAACTTTTACTTAAAAATGAATCAAATGAGTTTGAAGAAAGAGAACCTTTACAATCTTCAAATAGCGACAACAATCAAACTGGACGACAATTGCGCGATAGAACAAAATTAAAACCTACAGAATGTTATGGATGTCCGATCACGTTTATTGCTGAAAAGTTACCATCCAATTATAACGAAGCAATTACAAGTAAAGAAAAAGATAGTTGGCAAGCTGCAATGCAGGACGAAATGAACTCTTTGTATGAAAATAAGAAATGGGTATTAGTGGAAAAGCCTAAAGATAAAAAGGTGATTAACAATGGTTGGGTTTTTGTGAAGAAGCTCAATCCAGATGGTACAGAACGTTATAAAGCGCGGTTGGTTATTAAAGGTTATTCGCAACAGAAAGATATAGATTATAAAGAAACTTTTAGTCCGGTTGTTCGCTTTGATACAATAAGATTGATACTTAGTATTTCTGCTCGTGAAAATTTACATATCGGTAAATTTGATATAAAAACGGCTTTTTTATACGGTGACTTAAAGGAAGATATATATATGAAACAACCTGAAGGTTTTGATGATGGAAGCTCACGCGTATGTAAATTAATGAAAAGTTTATACGGCTTAAAACAAGCACCAAGATGCTGGACTGAGCACTTCACTAATTTTCTTGTAAATCTAGATTTTTGTCAAAGTACGGGTGACCCATGTTTATACATATATAACAAAAATAATAATAAGATCTTGTTAGCAATTTATGTTGATGATGGACTTATTGCAGCTTCAAATGAAAGTTTGATTGATAAATTGTTGAATGATTTGAGTAAAAAATTTAAAATTACTAGTACTAAAGAAGTTACTAATTATCTTGGAATGGAAATTTGTAGATTGAATGATGGGTCTGTTTTCATTCATCAAAGTACTTATATTAACAAAATCTTAGAAAAGTTTAATATGTCACAAGCTAATATTGTATCCACGCCAATTGATTGTAATCATGATGAATATTTATCAAAAACTATTGTAAGTAACGTACCTTATCGTGAAGCTGTCGGCAATTTGATGTTTTTGCAAATTGTAAGTCGTCCGGACATAAGTTTTGCTGTAAATGTTGTATCTAGAGTTTTAGACAAACCAAGTGTAGCTCTTTGGTCAATTGTTAAACGAATTTTACGTTATCTAAAAGGTACGATTGATTTTGGATTACTATATTGTAAGGATGGCAACTTTAAAGCTTATAGTGATGCTGATTATGCTAGGGATACAGTTACACGTAAATCAACTTCTGGCGTAGTTGTATGCAAATGCTGCAATTATTTGGCGAAGTAAGAAGCAACAATCTGTATCATTATCAACAACCGAGTCAGAATTTGTAAGTGCAGCATTAGCAACAACTGAAATAATGTGGTTAAAGAAGCTATTTAATGAATGCGATTGTAAGACTGATAAATATGATTTATATATAGATAATATGAATGCATTAAAACTTATAAGTAATCCTGAATTCCATCAAAGGACAAAACATATTGATGTGAAATATAATTATGTACGTGATTGTTTTCAAAATGGAGAAATTGATGTACAATATGTTAAAAGTGATGAACAAGTCGCTGATATACTTACGAAAGCTTTGTCAAAACCAAAATTTGTTTATTTAAGATCTAAACTTAGACTTAAGACTAAAAATGAATTTTTTAAAAAATTAATGTGATTGTGAGAATGTAGAGTTTTAGGGAGGGTGTTGAGAATATACTGGAAAACTCTACATTCATTTTTAAGTAAGTGTACCTGTCATTGTAGAAGTGAAAGTTTGTATTGTGCGGTGTGAGGTCGAGCTGCCTGGGCGGGGACTCAACCCGCACACATGCGCGTTTACTGTGTGAGTCTAGAAAATTAATGTTCTCGAAGTTTTAAATAAAAGGAAAGATCTGGAAGCTGTTTTTCTATATAAATAGAGATGCCCTCGACAAGTACAGTTCAGTTTTAAATGTGCTCTTGTAATGTGTTTTTCGTGTGTCCGTTTTATGTATACTTGCTACTAAACTGTTCCTTCAATAAAGCGTGTGTTTGCTCCTGTACTTAAATTATTCATTATTTTTACCCATACCTTAACAAAAAATTATAAAACAAAATATTTGCCAATGTAAATAATTACAGTTAAAGTCTGATCATAACAATGTAAGTCTTACAAACATTATGAACAACATATAAGAATGTACTACAAAATAATGTAAAATGAAATAAACCTTTCATTCCTGTGAGTGATTGACAGAGGCAAAACGTCACATCTCACTGAGCGCGTAAGTGTTGATGCGTTTTCAAAAACATTTACCGTGAAACATTTACCCTATAGGTCTGTATTTCATTTAATTATTATTTTCAAAATTTCCTAAAACATATCCTACGATATGAAAACTTTTTTAACTTCTTAAGTCTAGTGTAAACTTTCAAGGTAGTTTACCATGTTTAAGAAAAGTTATTGTAAACTTAGGGTTTAAATGGAAGAAGATTAGAAATAATAGAAGTGTATTAAATGAACGTCAAGAGATAAGGGCAAAAAGAATTGAATATCTCAGGAAAATAAAACAGTTCAGGACAGAAAAGTGGCCAATACTAGTAATAATTTATTACTTACATTATGTAACAAGTAACATTCTTCTGGTATTACAAATACATATTTGATACAATTTCGAGTAATACTGACTAAAATTAAAAACAGTAGTTAGTTGAATGAAATCCGGAAATGTCAACAATGTGTAAAACCCGAGTTGTAATAATTAAATACTGTAGTTAATGGCACCCATAAAGGCGGCTGTAGCAACAGTAAGACGGACGTTTTTGAAATGAAGTGTTACAACTGAGCACACTTCGTCTCCCCACTACCCTCACTTTTCGCGCCGCTATGAAGCGACCACTATAAAGTAACGCGATTGTATGTTATCCTGCGTTGCAACTTTGTAGGCTACTCGCAAATCGCGGAGACACTGAGTTGCAATTATATATAGTGTCGTTAGTGAAGACAGAGAGAGCGCGTGACACCGTCTGTGAGAGGAAGTGGTTTATTGAAGAACGAACGAGAGGAGAACGAATTTATTAAAGAGGTTAAAAAAAGACAACCAACTCCGTGGTCTTAGGGTTGCAAATCACGAGGCTCAGTAATAGCTACAATATACGTACTGTACTATAGGTATGTCAGTGCCTTCTGACGTACAAAGTCACAATTACAAGTCACCAGTTTCATAAGTCCAGCTTACAACGACTTTACGCTACGAGAACGTACGACAAGTTAATGCATTTTTCTACGTTGTTTTTGAGACTATTTTCGAAACGTGAGAAGTCTCCTAAAATGCGGCGACTAATGTGAAATCTGGAGACGAAACAAAATATTCATTTCGCAACAAGTTAAAAACTAGACGACCGGCCCCAATGCACACACACACACACACACACACACACACACACACACACACACACACACACACACACACACACACACACACACACAAAACAATGCACCCCCCCCGCAAACGAATACGCTTAGTTACGTATTGATCACAATGTAATGCGTTTCAATTTGTTACAGTCAACCTTAGCTATTCAACTGTCAACAGCAGATTCTGTGACCTCGAACGCTCGTTTTATGGTCGACTGCATATCAATAACAGACTAATGCACTCTCACTTAACCAGTCACAAGAACAACGTGCTCACAACGTGCAGATGTAATTGGACAATAACAGATATTGTTTATATCAATAATCTTATCCCGTTTAGTAGTTTTCCGTTACTTATATACACAAAATGAAGTTATCTCTTTGGCCCAAGAAATTTACATCGAATTTTCAGAACCCATGTTTTTTATGGCACTGAAATATTTGTTTGAACCCGCTCGCGCGCGCGTGTGTGTATGCAAGCGAGCGCGTGAACAAAATAATAGAAATATCCAAAGTCGTAGGTTGTGGAAAAGCTCGTTCGACAAACCAAGACATGTACCAGCCTGTCGTGCTAGATATAAGATTTAATTTTCTGTATGTTCGCGGACGTGATAATGAGACATGGTTAAAATGTTGGAAGGTTGTTAAGAATACGGTTTGGAATGACTGCGCGTACAACAAGGTGTCAAAATATGTAATGCAGCCATTGCAGCGACGAAAGACGACGAAGGAGATGTAGATTGTAGGCCTACTACAGACAGCAGCACTAAAAAAGACTAAAAATGGAAAACTCCTTGGAGATAATGGAAGTACTTCGAATATCGAAACACGTTGTTATGGAAAAAACAAAGTTGTACGTAGCTGGTGGTAGCCAAACCACCAACGGACTGGAAAGTGGGAGTAACGAATAGTACTTTTATATAAAAAGGAAATGCAAAAACATCTACGGAAAATATCTGAAATAGAGAAGTAATTTCCAGAATATAGAAATAGTTGGCGACCGAATTTCAATGTTATTCCAGTCTACGAAGAACTAGAAGAAGAAGCAGTAACGCTCAAAGTTTTAAAACAAGCAGACCGGGTTGTAAACCAGCACCAAATAAACGTACGACTTAATGACTCCCACGATGATGCTCCGTTACTCTTTGTGTGCAAGCACAGATGAATGATTGTTCAGTTATCAAACGTTTCATTTTCGTTTTCCCATGTCCGACTACGTATTTCAGAATTCTGTTTTAGCCCTATTACGCACGAGGAAAGAATAATAATTACCAGTCTGGGAATGTTTGTTCCAACCTCTATACCTTCGCATCTTCTTCATCGCCATTTTAATGAATTAAACGTTAAATGTTGACTTTATTTATTTATTTATAAAAATTGTTTTTTTCATTTATTCATAATTAATTTATTTTTTTGTATACACAATGCTTTGAAAAACGACACAATGGCGAACGGAGAGTGCCATTTACCATATGACAACTTATTAAAAATGTTCGATTGTTGGTCCGTCGTTCTTAATTTTTTTGAATTTATTTATCGTGGACCAATGTCCACAATATAACGAATCAAGTCTCAGTTGTTTCATCTACGTCGGTTCAGCCATTTTTTTTTCTACAAGGACACAACCATATTAAATTTTAATGATAGTAAGTTTGAATCCCTGTGTATTTGGAATTACTTCATAAATTTAAACGGACCGAACATTACACTGTTACAGTTTAATTCACAGGCTAAAATTCCGATGTTATGTATCGTATTACTGTATTTAACGTAATGTCAAATCATGAATCTACTGTTGTTCTTGACGAGTGCTTTTTCCTTCTACAGCACTGCACTGCAATGGTTTAATAGACCTAATTATGACTTTCTCCTAGCTTGATTATGATATGTATCTGATGGTACTCAACTTTCATGATCAGGAAGTCCATTCAAAACGCTTTATGTAAAAACATAAAACAAGGATAGTCAAAGAGCTGATCGTAAATACATCACGATGTATTCCCAATACTGTAACTGAAAGAGATCTCAAAATTCCAACCATCTGAGAAGAGAAATCAAGACGTATCACATTTCACGTGTCACAGTAGACTGTAGAATCATTTTATCGTACTTGACAATAAACTATAAAACACCAAGCTATTCAGACCAGCGGATCTACGTAAACGGATTTAAGTACCTTGTAAGCTGTGTGTGTCGTTTATCTGATATATTCGTGGACGAAAGCAAGACAAAATACATGGTCACAGGACAGGAAGTTAGAGAAGGAGAGCGCGTTCAAATTGGCATCTGTTCTTTCGAAAAAGTCAACAACTTTGTTTATTTAGAGTGCCAAGTTAACTCCGAAGGGTAAACAACAGAAGAAATAAAGCGACGTCAGCTTCTTTGGTCTTAGACTCCTGTTCCAGAGCAGAACAATTGCCAGGAGCATCAAGCTGCTTCTCTATAAAACTGATCCGACCAGTTCTCACCTATGGTTCTGAGACCTGGAACATTTCTAGAAAGTCTGAGTCAAGCCTGCTGGTTCTTGAACGCAAAATCCTCCGCAGTATTTTTGGTCCAATATGTGTGGGAGGTGAATGGAGGAAAAGGACCAACCACGAACTGAACACTCTTCTGAATCAACCAGACATTGTGAAAATTATAAAACTTGGTAGACTCAGGTGGGCTGGACATGTGATCAGAATGGGGGAGAATGAAATACCCAGAAAGGTACTCACAGAACAGATCTATGGCACCAGGAGAGTTGGTAGACCCAAACTACGTTGGGAAGACGGTGTGAACTATGATGCGTGCCACATCCTTGGGACCCGGAACTGGAGAGCATCTGCACTTGACCGGGACAACTGGCGGAGGCTGTTAAAGGAGGCCTTGACTCAGTAATGGGTTGTCGCGCCGCTGAAGAAGAAGAAGAAGAAGAAGAAGATATATCCGTGGTGAACAACAGTGTAACGATACTAAAGAAAAAACAGAGAAGTCACTGGATCACTGTTTAAAAGCTATGTTCATATCAAAAGATTATTTTCTATATATAGGTACCTGATAATATGTAAGTAGATACACATGCAGTTATATAGTAAAAGTACAAAAAGCAAACAATCTCACGTAAAACGGCATAAATACATTGACTGCAGTGATTAACAAGTGCAGAGCCGACAGTCAGTCCGTATTAATTCTTTTTAACTCGGAATTTCAGTCCACAAAAGCTGTGGCTTAGTGTGTACCCAGTTTACCATGTTATTACGGCGCGCCCAAACACAAATGTATGCACAGAATCAATTAAACGTTTTAATTATCATAAAAAACATTTACCTCGCCACTTTTTTACGAGTCTCGATACGTTATGATCTTTGGTGTATGGTTTTAAAGGGGAAAAGAAATAGCAGACGTAATGAGGTTTATCAAAACACAAAGAATAGATTGGATTAGGGATTTGGAAAGAATTAATTAATATAAAGGACGGAAAGGATTATGCTAGGCTACCAGTGGAGAACGTACTATTGTGTTCATTGTGTACTTGATGACAGCATTCAAACTTCGCTTCAACGCTTCATCACTTGATGGAGCTTTATCGTAAATCGTTCTGGTCGGGGATGACTAGGGCCCCTAGAAGGGCAGAATGGAAAAATGAGAGAAGCTACGGTCTTCAAAGCGCAAGAGTGCTAGAAAAAGAAGAATAACTAATAGTCAAAACGAAGTATTGAATTAATTCGAAGTTGTATTGGACAGTTATTATAATATAACTAAATATGGAAACTTGAGAATGTCAAAATTAAATTAAGATAGTTTCCGTATTCCAGTACACATCAGTTCCAGTAAAACTAAAACATCTTAAAACTGCTTTTTCAGTTTGACAGGTGCCGCTCGAGCAGGTTTTCATTAGGTTCCGTTTTTCCGTAAAAAATGTATTCTCATTGGCGCTGACACTGAAAACCCAGATTATGACGGCTAGATATTACAAGGGTCACTGGCCCTAAATCTCCTTTACATTCGTATGCGCTACTTTCATTAGCTTGAAGTGGCATAATATAATTAGAATAACTATATTAATCACCTATGCAAAACACAGGTTTCTTTTAATTTTTTTTAATAACACTTATGAGATTTTATATGCAATTCATAGATAATAACATGAAAGTTCAGTCCATAAGAGTTTTCGCAATTTATTATTATGACGCTTCCGAGGTTTTTTCAGAAACCTATTCTTCAGTCCGATTGTACGCTCGTTTATTTATATGTTCAAAAAATGAAAT
This sequence comes from Magicicada septendecula, assembly GCA_034769895.1. Classification (NCBI taxonomy): domain Eukaryota; kingdom Metazoa; phylum Arthropoda; class Insecta; order Hemiptera; family Cicadidae; genus Magicicada; species Magicicada septendecula. The sequence goes on along the minus strand of CM068370.1, from coordinate 101,030,712 downwards.
AGTTCTTAACTTCAGGCGCCACTGAATCAAGAACCTCTCACTGGGACGAGACGAGACAAGGACCAATAAGAGGCTTTTGACTCATAGCGCTGAGCAGGGCAGTTCCGAGGGCGGGGCGGTCGCCCCGGGCGCCGCGGCTAGGGGGGCGCCACGAAGTAGGATTTTTTAAAATTACAAAATATTTTTTTATTTATTTTACCTCCGCAAAGAAAATAAATAAAATATTTGCCATTTATAACTCTTTTAAAACCAATTTACAGAAGAAGAATATTGGAATTACACACAAGTTCAACAATAATATTGAATTTAACACAGATTCAATAATAGTATTATCTTAGACATTTTTAAGATTATAAACCTCATATTTAGCAGTTGCAGCTACCGGGATGCGATCCTTTTGACCTGTCATGCCATCGTTGTTTACTCAAATATCTCTTGTCGCAGCGCAGACGTCCCAAAAGTACGCAATAAAAAGTCGACCTTCGCCAGTCGCCACGCTTTTCGTCCCCTCCCTCTATTGACGCGCGTGCGCCGTGCGCCCTTCCACCCTCTCCGCGCCCGTCTCTCTGAACACTGATCAGTGCAGTGCAGACACTACATCTGTCAAGTGCGTTTCGCATCTCGATGTGACCTTGTTATTATGTAGACAGTGCGTGAAAGCGTGAGTGTGTTGTGTGTATAAGACTATAAGTGAACTGAAGCTGCTAGGCCGCAATGTCTAAAAACCTTTCTGGAGCACAACGGCGCAAATTAGCGCGAGAAGAAGAGGCTGCAAAAGAAGCATTCCTCAAAAAGGTGCCAAAACTCACATCCTTCTTTTCGCCTCGATGTTCATCCAATGTAGCCGCCGAAGGGGTGAGTAGCCCAGATGAAAATCTTACCACATGAAGTAATTTAACTTTCACTGAAGAAGCTGAAAACAAATCGTTAACGCTGAGCTCAGTTCTGCCTTGAAAAACGGCGTCGCAGATATCGGACTTAAGCAGACTTGATCTTGATAAAGCATGTACTTCTAACAATTTCAATCCCTTACAGTCCTCGAGTACCGACAATGAAAATGAATTACTTTTAGGTGACGAAAGTCAGACTGTTAGCTCCATAATATTATCAGCCGACCCTTCAACTTGGCCTGAATTTCTTCAACAATCTGTAAAAGATGATATTACTTTAAAAGGACCCGTTCGCCAAGCAAAACAGGACCATGAATATCCAAAAAAACCACCAGATGAGGCATTTTTCAAATGAAATTTTTTATAGGTGCGCAGATAACGGCGAGAGAGTCAAACGTCGTTGGTTAGTATATTCTAATGAAAGTGACGCAGTATTTTGTTTCTGCTGCCGAATTTTTGAATCCAAATCAAAATCACAACTCGGTCAAAAATCAGGCCTGAATGACTGGAAACATCTAGGAGAGCGGCTACGAGCCCATGAGACGAGCCCGGAACACTTCAAGTACATGGTACAGTGGGTTGAAGCTGAAACGCCCTTGAAAGGAAATGTTTCTATAAAACAACAATTATTGAATCAAATCCGAACAGAAAGTGAACGGTGGCAGGAGGTGCTAAACCGTATTGTTGCAATAACAATGTACCTAGCAGAACACAATATTGCGTTTAGAGGTTCATCAGATAAGCTTTTTACACAGCACAATGGAAACTTTCTAGGCTTAGTACAGCTTTTAGGACAGTTCGATGTTGTGATGATGCATCACTTGAGGCGGGTGGAAAGTGTTACCTCCCCTACAATTAGTCTACTAAGCCCCAAAACTCAAAATGAGATAATTACTCTTCTAGGAGAAAAGGTAAAACTGTCAATCATTCAGAAAGTAAAAAATGCTAAGTACTTTTCTGTTATAATGGACAGTACACCAGACATAAGTCATAGGGACCAAATCTCCCTCACAATCAGATATGTATCCCTATCTGAAGAAGACGAGACTAGTGAAGCAATTAAGGTAGAGGAGAGTTTTATTCTTTAAAGCTACTCACGAATCCACAGGTGAAGCTCTTAGTACGTTGCTATTTGAAGAGATCGAAGCTTGCCAACTGGACATGAATGACTGCCGAGGACAAGCCTATGACAACGGGGCCAATATGGCGGTGAGCCGTTCATCACCAATGACATCACAACACAATTTTCAATTTTCCGAATTTAACACATTTTACAAGTTTGACTTCCTTAAAAAAATTATTAAAAAACTACAACTTACCTGGATGACCGCCTCACTTGAACCAGGAGAGGCCTCCTAGTGGAAGAATGGCCACATGCTGGGGAACCATTAGGTAATTGGACCAATGAGGTGACCTCAATTTTCAAATTCCGCAAATAACAAATTTATTGATTCTATAATATTTTGTTTTCTTACAATGAGAGATTTCATAGTATCCAGGCTGTGAAATTATTCTATTAGAAATATATAAAATCTGTAAAATATCTAAAATATATTACATGGTATTCAAAAATAACCATGACATGCAACAAGCCTCGACAGTACATTTTTAACCTTCACCCAAATAGAATTTCTCTATTTGGAAATAATTATTTGAACATCAATAAATACAAAGAATAAATCCAGAGGTATTCGAAATCCAATACATTTAATAACAATAAGTCTTTTCTTTTCTTTTACAGTCCCTCTCTGGTTGTACTATAAACAATTTTAATAATATAAACAATTTTATAAAACATTTAACGAACAATTTTACCCTACAACAATTATTACAGCCACAACAATTTAAACAATTATATTACACAACAACATGAGCCCTCTGAAATCTCAATCACAAGCTAGGAAGGAGAATCATATAATTAGTAAGGTAGAATGTAAACATGAGGTAGGTAATTATGTACTTAGTGTGGAGTTCACAAGTATGTGTGCTCGATTTTCCTTAAACTTGTATAAACTTGTGTAGCACAATGGCTTGCTGATTTCAGAGTGCACATTTCAGATGCCAGTTGCGGAGTGCCTGTTGCGTGGGGATACAGTACGTTCTCCTACGCCGCTTGACGTTTCTACAGTTTATCCGGAGAGGGGAAACGTAGCAGCACTGGCATTGTCAGTGGCGTGGGGATACAGTACGTTTTCCTACGCCGCTTGACGTTTCTATAGTTTATCCGGAGAGGGGCAGCGTAGCAGCACTGCCACTGCCAGTTACATGGGGGTACAGTACGTTCTCCTACGCCGCTTGACGTTTCTACAGTTTATCCGGAGAGGGGAACCGTACCAGCACTGGCATTGCCAGTTGTGTGGGGATACAGTACGTTCTTCTACCCCGCTTGACGTGTCTACAGTTTATCCGGAGAGGGGCAGCGTAGCAGCACTGCGACTGCCAGTTCCGTGGGGATACAGTACGTTCTCCTACGCCGCTTGACGTTTCTACAGTTTATCCGGGAAGGGGAAACGTAGCTAGTTGCGTGGGGATACAGTACTTCCCCTACGCCGCTTGACGTTTTTACAGTTTATCCCGAGAGAGGAAACGTAGCAGGACTGGCACTGCCAGTTGCGTGGGGATACAGTACGTTCTCCTACGCCGCTTGACGTTTCTACAGTATATCCGGAGAGGGGAAGCGTAGCATCACTGGCAATGTTAGTTGCGTGGGGATACAGTACGATCCCCTACGCCGCTTGGCGTTTTTATAGTTTATCCGGAGAGGGGCAACGTAGCAGCACTGGCACTGCCAGTTGCGGAGTGCCAGTTGCGTGGGGATACAGTACGTTCTCCTACGCCGCTTGACGTTTCTACAGTTTATCCGGAGAGGGGAAACGTAGCAGCACTGGCACTGGCAGTTGCGTGGGGATGCAGTACGTTCTCCTACGCCTCTTGACGTTTCTACAGTTTATCCGGAGAGGAGAAGCGTAGCAGCACTGGCACTGCCAGTTGCGTGGGGATACAGTACGTTCTCCTACGACGTTTGACGTTTCTACAATTTATCCGGAGAGGGGAAGCGTAGCAGCACTGGCACTGCTAGTTGCGTGGGGATACAGTACGTTCCCCTACGCCGCATGACGTTTCTACAGTTTATCCGGAGAGGGGAAGCGTAGCAGCACTGGCACTGCCAGTTGGGTGGGGATACAGTATATTCCCCTACGCCCCTTGACGTTTTTATAGTTTATCCGGAGAGGGGCAGCGTAGCAGCACTGGCACTGCCAGTTGCGGAGTGCCAGTTGCGTGGGGGTGATACATTACGTTCCCCTACGCCGCTTGACGTTTTTATAGTTTATCCGGAGAGGGGCAGCGTAGCAGCACTGGCACTACCAGTTGCGTGGGGATACAGTACGTTCCCCTACGCCACTTGACGTTTCAACAGTTTATCCAGAGAGGAGCAGCGTAGCAGCACTGCCACTGCCAGTTGCGTGGGGATACAGTATGTTCTCCTACGCCGCTTGACGTTTCTACAGTTTATCCGGAGAGGGGAAGCGTAGCAGCGCTGGCACTGCCAGTTGCGTGGGGATACAGTACGTTCTCCTACGCCTCTTGACGTTTCTACAGTTTATCCGGAGAGGAGAAGCGTAGCAGCACTGGCACTGCCAGTTGCGTGGGGATACAGTACGTTCTCCTACGCCGCTTGATGTTTCTACAATTTATCCGGAGAGGGGCAGCGTAGCAGCACTGGCACTACCAGTTGCGGAGTGCCAGTTGCGTGGGGATACAGTACGTTCTCCTACGCCTCTTGACGTTTCTACAGTATATCCGGAGAGGGGAAGCGTTGCAGCACTTGCAGTGCTAGTTGCGTGGGGGTACAGTAGGTTTCCCTACGCCGCTAAACGTTTTTATAGTTTATCGGGAGAGGGGCAGCGTAGCAGCACTGGCACTGCCAGTTGCGGAGTGCAAGTTGCGTGGGGATACAGTACGTTCTCCTACGCCGCTTGACGTTTCTACAGTTTATCCGTAGAGGGGAAACGTAGCAGCACTGGCACTGCCAGTTGTTTGGGGATACAGTACGTTCTCCTACGCCTCTTGACGTTTCTACAGTTTATCCGGAGAGGAGAAGCGTAGCAGCACTGGCACTCCCAGTTGCGGAGTGCCAGTTGCGTGGGGATACAGTACGTTCTCCTACGCCGCTTGATGTTTCTACAAATTATCCGGAGAGGGGAAGCGTAGCAGCACTGGCACTGCTAGTTGCGTGGGGATACAGTACGTTCCCCTACGCCGCTTGACGTTTCTACAGTTTATCCGGAGAGGGGAAGCGTAGCAGCACTGGCACTGCCAGTTGCGTGGGGATACAGTACATTCCCCTACGCCGCTTGACTTTTTTATAGTTTATCCGGAGAGGGGCAGCGTAGCAGCACTGGCACTGCCAGTTGCGGAGTGCCAGTTGCGTGGGGATAAAGTACGTTCTCCTACGCCGCTTGACGTTTCTACAGTTTATCCGGAGAGGGGAAACGTAGCAGCACTGGCACTGCCAGTTGCTTGGGGATACAGTACGTTCCCCTACGCCGCTTGACGTTTCTACAGTTTATCCGGAGAGGGGAAGGGTAGCAGCACTGGCACTGCCAGTTGCGTGGGGATACAGTACGTTCCCCTACGCCGCTTGACGTTTCTACAGTTTATCTGGAGAGGGGAAGCGTAGCGTCACTGGCACTGCCAGTTGCGTGGGGATACAGTACGTTCTCCTACGCCGCTTGACGTTTCTACAGTTTATTCGGAGAGGGGAGGCGTAGCAGCACTGGCTCTCCTAGTTGCGTGGGGATACAGTACATTCCTCTACGCCTCTTGACGTTTCTACAGTTTACCCGGAGAGGGGAAGCGTAGCAGCACTGGCACTGCTAGTTGCGTGGGGATACAGTACGTTCCCCTACGCCGCTTGACGTTTCTACAGTTTATCCGGAGAGAGGAAGCGTAGCGTCACTGGCACTGCCAGTTGCGTGGGGATACAGTACGTTCTCCTACGCCGCTTGACGTTTCTACAGTTTATTCGGAGAGGGGAAGCGTATCAGCACTGGGACTGCTAGTTGCGTGGGGATACAGTACATTCCTCTACGCCTCTTGACGTTTCTACAGTTTATACGGAGAGGGGAAGCGCAGCAGCACTCGCACTGCTAGTTGCGTGAGGATACAGTACGTTCCCCTACGCCGCTTGACGTTTCTACAGTTTATCCCGAGAAGGGAAGCGTAGCAGCACTGGCACTTCCAGTTGCCTGGGGATACAGTACGTTCTCCTAAGCCGCTTGACGTTTCTACAGTTTATCCGGAGAGGGGAAGCGTAGCAGCACTGGCACTGCTAGTTGCGTGGGGATACAGTACGTTCTCCTACGCCGCTTGACGTTTCTACAGTTTATCCGGAGAGGGGAAACGTAGCAGCACTGGCATTGTCAGTGGCGTGGGGATACAGTACGTTTTCCTACGCCGCTTGACGTTTCTATAGTTTATCCGGAGAGGGGCAGCGTAGCAGCACTGCCACTGCCAGTTACATGGGGATACAGTACGTTCTCCTACGCCGCTTGACGTTTCTACAGTTTATCCGGAGAGGGGAACCGTACCAGCACTGGCATTGCCAGTTGTGTGGGGATACAGTACGTTCTTCTACCCCGCTTGACGTGTCTACAGTTTATCCGGAGAGGGGCAGCGTAGCAGCACTGCGACTGCCAGTTCCGTGGGGATACAGTACGTTCTCCTACGCCGCTTGACGTTTCTACAGTTTACCCGGGAAGGGGAAACGTAGCTAGTTGCGTGGGGATACAGTACTTCCCCTACGCCGCTTGACGTTTTTACAGTTTATCCCGAGAGAGGAAACGTAGCAGGACTGGCACTGCCAGTTGCGTGGGGATACAGTACGTTCTCCTACGCCGCTTGACGTTTCTACAGTATATCCGGAGAGGGGAAGCGTAGCATCACTGGCAATGTTAGTTGCGTGGGGATACAGTACGTTCCCCTACGCCGCTTGGCGTTTTTATAGTTTATCCGGAGAGGGGCAACGTAGCAGCACTGGCACTGCCAGTTGCGGAGTGCCAGTTGCGTGGGGATACAGTACGTTCTCCTACGCCGCTTGAAGTTTCTACAGTTTATCCGGAGAGGGGAAACGTAGCAGCACTGGCACTGGCAGTTGCGTGGGGATGCAGTACGTTCTCCTACGCCTCTTGACGTTTCTACAGTTTATCCGGAGAGGAGAAGCGTAGCAGCACTGGCACTGCCAGTTGCGTGGGGATACAGTACGTTCTCCTACGACGTTTGACGTTTCTACAATTTATCCGGAGAGGGGAAGCGTAGCAGCACTGGCACTGCTAGTTGCGTGGGGATACAGTACGTTCCCCTACGCCGCATGACGTTTCTACAGTTTATCCGGAGAGGGGAAGCGTAGCAGCACTGGCACTGCCAGTTGGGTGGGGATACAGTATATTCCCCTACGCCCCTTGACGTTTTTATAGTTTATCCGGAGAGGGGCAGCGTAGCAGCACTGGCACTGCCAGTTGCGGAGTGCCAGTTGCGTGGGGGTGATACATTACGTTCCCCTACGCCGCTTGACGTTTTTATAGTTTATCCGGAGAGGGGCAGCGTAGCAGCACTGGCACTACCAGTTGCGTGGGGATACAGTACGTTCCCCTACGCCACTTGACGTTTCTACAGTTTATCCAGAGAGGAGCAGCGTAGCAGCACTGCCACTGCCAGTTGCGTGGGGATACAGTATGTTCTCCTACGCCGCTTGACGTTTCTACAGTTTATCCGGAGAGGGGAAGCGTAGCAGCGCTGGCACTGCCAGTTGCGTGGGGATACAGTACGTTCTCCTACGCCTCTTGACGTTTCTACAGTTTATCCGGAGAGGAGAAGCGTAGCAGCACTGGCACTGCCAGTTGCGGAGTGCCAGTTGCGTGGGGATACAGTACGTTCTCCTACGCCGCTTGATGTTTCTACAATTTATCCGGAGAGGGGCAGCGTAGCAGCACTGGCACTACCAGTTGCGGAGTGCCAGTTGCGTGGGGATACAGTACGTTCTCCTACGCCTCTTGACGTTTCTACAGTATATCCGGAGAGGGGAAGCGTTGCAGCACTTGCAGTGCTAGTTGCGTGGGGATACAGTAGGTTTCCCTACGCCGCTAAACGTTTTTATAGTTTATCGGGAGAGGGGCAGCGTAGCAGCACTGGCACTGCCAGTTGCGGAGTGCAAGTTGCGTGGGGATACAGTACGTTCTCCTACGCCGCTTGACGTTTCTACAGTTTATCCGTAGAGGGGAAACGTAGCAGCACTGGCACTGCCAGTTGTTTGGGGATACAGTACGTTCTCCTACGCCTCTTGACGTTTCTACAGTTTATCCGGAGAGGAGAAGCGTAGCAGCACTGGCACTGCCAGTTGCGGAGTGCCAGTTGCGTGGGGATACAGTACGTTCTCCTACGCCGCTTGATGTTTCTACAATTTATCCGGAGAGGGGAAGCGTAGCAGCACTGGCACTGCTAGTTGCGTGGGGATACAGTACGTTCCCCTACGCCGCTTGACGTTTCTACAGTTTATCCGGAGGGGGGAAGCGTAGCAGCACTGGAACTGCCAGTTGCGTGGGGATACAGTACATTCCCCTACGCCGCTTGACTTTTTTATAGTTTATCCGGAGAGGGGCAGCGTAGCAGCACTGGCACTGCCAGTTGCGGAGTGCCAGTTGCGTGGGGATAAAGTACGTTCTCCTACGCCGCTTGACGTTTCTACAGTTTATCCGGAGAGGGGAAACGTAGCAGCACTGGCACTGCCAGTTGCTTGGGGATACAGTACGTTCCCCTACGCCGCTTGACGTTTCTACAGTTTATTCGGAGAGGGGAAGCGTAGCAGCACTGGGACTGCTAGTTGCGTGGGGATACAGTACATTCCTCTACGCCTCTTGACGTTTCTACAGTTTACCCGGAGAGGGGAAGCGCAGCAGCACTCGCACTGCTAGTTGCGTGGGGATACAGTACGTTCCCCTACGCCGCTTGACGTTTCTACAGTTTATCCCGAGAAGGGAAGCGTAGCAGCACTGGCACTTCCAGTTGCGTGGGGATACAGTACGTTCTCCTAAGCCGCTTGACGTTTCTACAGTTTATCCGGAGAGGGGAAGCGTAGCAGCACTGGCACTGCTAGTTGCGTGGGGATACAGTACGTTCCCCTACGCCACTTTACGTTTCTACAGTTTATCCGGAGAGGGGCAGCGTAGCAGCACTGCCACTGCCAGTTGCGTGGGGATACAGTATGTTTTCCTACGCCAGTTGACGTTTCTACAGTTTATCCGGAGAGGGGAAACGTACCAGCATTGGCACTGCCAGTTGCGTGGGGATACAGTACTTTCTCCTACGTCGCTTGACGTTTCTACATTTTATCCGGAGAGGGGAAACGTAGCAGCACTGGCATTGCTAGTTGCGTGGGGATACTGTACGTTCCCCTTCGCCGCTTGACGTTTCTACAGTTTATTCGGAGAGGGGAAGCGTAGCAGCACTGGCACTGCCTGTTGCGTGGGGATACAGTACGTTCCCCTACGCCGCTTGACGTTTCTACAGTTTATCCGGAGAGGGGAAGGGTAGCAGCACTGGCACTGCCAGTTGCGTGGGGATACAGTACGTTCCCCTACGCCGCTTGACGTTTCTACAGTTTATCCGGAGAGGGGAAGCGTAGCAGCACTGGCACTTCCAGTTGCGTGGGGATACAGTACGTTCTCCTAAGCCGCTTGACGTTTCTACAGTTTATCCGGAGAGGGGAAGCGTAGCAGCACTGGCACTGCCAGTTGCGTGGGGATACAGTACGTTCCCCTACGCCACTTTACGTTTCTACAGTTTATCCGGAGAGGGGCAGCGTTGCAGCACTGCCACTGCCAGTTGCGTGGGGATACAGTATGTTTTCCTACGCCAGTTGACGTTTCTACAGTTTATCCGGAGAGGGGAAACGTACCAGCATTGGCACTGCCAGTTGCGTGGGGATACAGTACTTTCTCCTACGTCGCTTGACGTTTCTACATTTTATCCGGAGAGGGGAAACGTTGCAGCACTGGCATTGCTAGTTGCGTGGGGATACTGTACGTTCCCCTTCGCCGCTTGACGTTTCTACAGTTTATTCGGAGAGGGGAAGCGTAGCAGCACTGGCACTGCCAGTCGCGTGGGGATACAGTACGTTCCCCTACGCCGCTTGACGTTTCTACAGTTTATCCGGAGAGGGGAAGGGTAGCAGCTCTGGCACTGCCAGTTGCGTGGGGATACAGTACGTTCCCCTACGCCGCTTGACGTTTCTTAGCCTTCCACAATCAATTTAAAAAACCCCGGCATTAAAAGAAACAACAATACTTTTCCAGACGCTGAACTGTAAGACAACACGCGGCATGCACAGCTGACAACCCACCACCCGAGTCAAACGAGCTTCTCGTCTACTCAACGACAAACACCGCTCGCCGCCGCTGGAACGAAAAGTCAAGTTGTCCAAGGTCTCTCATAGATAGCGTGAGCGTCCACGATAGCGTGAACTACACAGATGAATGGATCTATTGCCCAGATTCGATATAAACAAAATTCGTATGTTGCCGTAACGACTAGTTACGGCACAGCGGGAGCCCACAAAGGTGTACACACAAGGGTTTTGAAAGAATATCCAAGAGCGTCTTTTACTCCGTGCAGTTGCCATAGCTTAAACTTGATAGTAAGTGATGGTGCAAAATCATCTGTTAAATCGACCTTACTTTTTGGAATACTCCAGCGCCTATATACAATTTTTGCAGCATCAACAAAGCGATATTGTGTCATCAGTCATCAGTGAACACGTTACGACTCTCCTTAAAAAGCAAGTATGTGAAACACGCTGGGAAGCGAGGATAAATTCACTCCAAGCGGTCAGATATCAGTATTCTGAGATCAGAGAATCTCTCATAGAACTATCTGAAAATTTCGATGACTCAAAAGTATCATCAGAGGCCCTCTCATGGGTCAGTCACATGGAGGATTTTTCTTTCCTCGTCTCACTTATTCTTTGGTATGACCTTTTGTTTCAAGTAAACTTCGTAAGCAAATCATTGCAAAGTAAAACAGCAGACCTTCCTTCGACAATGAAGCTGCTTCAACGATGTGAAGACTTTCTCAAAACCTTTAGGGAAAATGGGTTAGCTGATGCAATCATCAGTGCAAAGGAGATTGCCAAAGAACTAGAAATGGAGACATCTTTCCCAAAGAAGCGTAGGGGTAGAATGAAGCAGGTTTCAAAGGAAGACTCTAACCATGAAGAGGAATCAGCAGAAGATATTTACAGGAGAGAGGTGTTTTTACCTCTAGTTGACAGTATAACTATATCTTTAAATGAAAGAACCAAACAACTAAAACACCATCAAGATGTGTGGGGGTTCCTTTACAACTTGAACAGTCTACCAACGAAAGACGAGCTGAAGAAGTGTTGTCTTGGACTTGAAGATTTTCTTACTGTTGGTGGTGTTAGTGACATTAATGGTAGAGAACTTTTTAATGAGATTCAACAAGTGAAAAGCGTATTTTGTGAATCAAATGAAGAACTAATCCCAGTCAAACTGTTAAGAAAAATTAAATCTGGCGACCACAAGAATCTGTTCACGAACTTATGGATTTCCTTACGAATCCTAGTCACAATTCCAGTTACCGTAGCAAGTGCAGAAAGGAGCTTCAGCAAACTGAAGCTAATCAAGACGTATCTTAGATCTGCGATGACTCAGGATAGATTAACTGCATTAGCAATTTTATCAATTGAAAATGAAGAGGCAAAGAAGTTGGACTTCAAAGACATTGTAAGGTAGTATGCCAATGCAAAAGTGAGAAAAATCCCTTTGGGAATGTAAATCCTAGAGTTAATTTAGTAAACTTTTAAAACGAGTTCCAATGTATTTTTCATAATTTTAATTATGTTTTCTGTTACAATTAATTTTACGAAATACTTCATCCACACAGTCCACACAGATAATAATAACGTTATTAATGACGCATTTTCTTCTGTTAAACAATAAGTTTACTTACAGCTATAAGGTAATCGATTTTCTAATTAATTAAAATTTGAATTATTCATTTATATTATTATTCAACGTATTATTTTGTAGCTGTAACAACAACAATATCGTATAATGTATGTAGTTTTTTAAGGCACTATAAAGAATTTTTTTAAAGTAATATAATATGTGTTGGGCGTTTTATTTCCTTACATATAAAGAATAGCCATAAGGGTGGGAATTTTATGGGGTTTAATGCTTTTATACCTATTATTAAAACTCGTAAAAAAGATTAAACCCAAAAAATCCGTATTCTGTAGGTGATTATGTTTGTTTTTTATGAACTCCAGTATCAGCAAAGCAATGAGCAGAGGCTATCGGAAAATTTTTAAGGTAAGACGTTGAATGTCTGAAACTGAAGGTACTATCTAGCATAAATCTTGGCACAAAGTCATTGTTGCATTATTGATGGGGGGGGCGCCGTGAGACGTCTCGCCACGGGCGCCTGCAGCCCCAGGAACGGCCCTGGCGCTGAGGAGATTACACAGAAGTTTATTGAAAGAAGTTCAAGTTCATTGAAGTTCAAGTGCTTAACTGAATAGTTGAGGAAAAACTATGGGAAACGTCATACGAAGAAAATACCGGTAGTTGGAGGACTTAATTAAACATAATAGCTACTTAACAATGTAGAGACGGTATAGCTAGATCAGACAGTACTACGATAAGGACAAGAAAAGACGTTCGTGGCTTAACGTTAAACAGAGGGAGATGGGTCAGTGGTATAACCTGATGACGTCAGAACCCATCAATCTGCCCATCGGGGGTGTAAGTAGAGAATGTTTCGTCATAAAATGATTAGCTTAGTAGAACTCATATAACGTCATGTACTCGATCGACGTTATTTAAATGTTAATTTCAGAGTTCGATCCCCATAAATTTTGGAGTTTCGCTTTCAATCCGCAAAACAATATTTCGTGAAGAAAATATTCTATTTTCGTACAAAAACTTAAACATTCTAATATATGAAAGGATCTGTTGATCGCTTTCACTTCTCGGCTAAGGTCAAATATCCATTACGGCTTAATCAAGCCAGAGTTCGGGTCGACGTCGTGAAAATTGTATGAGCCGATACCTTATATACAGTAGAGTCTCACTAATCCGGACCCCGCTAGTCCGGACATCCGGTTAATCCGGTCAGACCTAAAAAAAAAGCGTGAAAAAGCGTGCATAAATTTGAAAACCTACTTTACTTTAAACTGTATTTATGTTCCGTTTTAACAACTCGTAAACAAATTAGGGCTACTACTACTGTATACAATACTCCTACATTAACGTTGTGAAGCGTGCGGCGCGTATGTCGGCGCGCAGTGTAACGTATTTCCGCGTTACAAATCCAGGGAACCCATATTAACTGACCTCTGCCAATTACATGGGCTGCCTACGTTGTAACGAACTGTATTTAAAGTCAAATTAATTGAACAAATTAATTAATATAAGTATAAGGAAACAAGGGAAGGTATTTTACTGATTTATGCACTCATTTTCAGGTGTAACAAGACGACTTCTCTTTATTAACAACAGTTACTAAAAGATCCCATGACATCATTAATTAAACTAAAATATTTAAATGCTTTTCATAAAACCTTGGCATCAAATTGATTATGTATTCTAATACCTCGGATCCGAGTTTACTTTATGTATACTTCTATATAATAAAGACTTCTAATTATTTTCAATTCATCTAGACGCTTGCAAGACTTCTTTTACCATTTGAAGAATGGCATTATTACTTGAAGTGATAATAAATTACATTTACATTTAAGGCGTTACAACGTATGATAATTGAATTTTACATTAAACTCTTAGATTGTCTCATTTTAATTTTAAATAAAATTAATCGTCTTTGAAAAGTCTCTTTTAGAAGTGAGTTGTGTATCAAATATGATTAACTCTCGATAGCCAAGCTATCGAGTCACCTTTACAATTGCTCGTAGTAACCTCGTCCTGGGGTGTCTGTCTTGGGAACTCTTGGAGTCGGCGCCATCATCTGGGTCGTATCTTCGGCGAGAATTAGGTCGAATGTTCACTGCGGAGATTGAAGTTTCTTTGGTGAAAGTAGGTGTAGATTCACGGAGGTCCTAGGCAGCGTCTTATACATCGTATACGTGTATCTATGAAGTTTCTGCAGATCACATCTTCAGGAGTGATGTTGTAATTGGAGTTACCTCTTGAGGGGAGACGTCATCTTGCTTACCACTAGTTCAGTTTTTGTGTTACATTTTACATTTTCTTCTTAACACATATTTATGTTATTGATACATTACACAATGCTTTCCACGTTTAGCAGTGGTAGCTAATATACTAAAGTTAAAAAATAAAACAAATACATTTTGTTGGAGCTCTCGCTCTTACGTCTGTACGGTGTGAAGGCAACATAGCGACTCCTTTGCTCGATTCAACTGGTACATAACAAAGGAGAGGGGCAAGTACTCCGCGACAATATAGTTACTATTTTTATTTAAGTTAACATTCTTATTACCAAAAACCATACCTTAATTATACATATATAATTTAAGTGAGTTATTTTAACTACTATTTGTGTCTTCAAATTTCTAATTATAAACATTATGATTTTTATATCTTCCTAAATTACAGACGACTCGATAAACACGTTGAGTCCGGAATTAACAGGTCACCGCATGATGACTAGCAAAAGGGTTAATTATGATAATAATAACTTTTTACAATTCGGCCTTTTTATTAGTGCTTCTGTAGATTTTTTAATCACTTCTCATTCTCATACTGAGTTAATACGGGGGTTTAGGTTTTATAGTGCGATTTAAAAATACTTAATCGCTCGCAAACTTAATTTTTTTATTTACGATTACAGTTAGAATTTAAATCGTCACATACTCCACCGCTTAAGTTTCACGTTACGGGGGTTTTTTGTGAGTCTAACGCACAGTTGGGGACTTGGAGTATGTATGGTGTCGGTGTGTGTAATTTCTTTCACATAGTTATTGATAAGCGTTATATCTACTTGCTTCTTCTCCACAACACAATATACTTTTATATTTTCTTATTAACTACCTTTTTTTTTTACATACTATTCACACTTAATATTTACATAATAAAACACAAAACTCTTTCTTATCTCTATCACTTAAATCTACTACCGGTTTTTTCTTTTTTTTTGGGTTGTCTTACTCTCTCTCTGTAGAGTAATTTTCTAAATCTTTTGCTATTTAGAATTCTATCTTGTTTTCATTGAGTACTCATTTACTTATTCTTCGCAGAACTGGATCTCAGGTTGATCAGGCCTCATTTCCAAACTCTACGTTTAACATTTTGCACGGTCTCAGAAGTATAATATACTTCACTACCTAGTATTCCCTTTTCTATTTTGGGTTATACTATTCCTTCTCTTCTTCTTATACAATTTTAGCTGTGAAATATGTGTTCTCCGCACATATTTTCGAGACGCAGGATCGTACAGGGCTACTGTAACTGGAGTTAGGTACTTCTGGATTTGGTAAGGGCCACACCATCGGTATGATAGTTTAGAGGTGGTCTTATCAATTGCACTACTAGTGGGGTGAGTCTTATACATTACTAAGTCACCTACTTGGTACCTAATTGAATTGTTATGAATACCTTTCTCGTGGTATTTTCTGGATTTCTCTAAGTTCGCTCTTAAATTAGAGCGGGCTTTATTCCATATTTGCTTTATCTGCTTATCCGTTATTTGCGGAGGCAGCAGGTCGTGTATATTCCATCCTGTGGACAAAGGGTGGTTTGGTCGGTATTTGTACAGTAACTCAAACGGGGTCGACTTGTGACCTTCGTGATAAGCTGAATTAAAGGCGTATTGAATTCAGGATAGGTTTTGGTCCCACGACGTATGATCGTTCGCATGATAGGCGATTAACGCAGATTTGAGGTTTCGTAGATACCTTTCAGCAATATTGCCTTGCGGTCGATACTCCGTAGTGGTTATATGGTCTATTCCTAACTTGAAACACATATTCCTAAATTCTTTCGCTTTAAACTGTGGTCCATTATCTGATACTATACGTACAGGTGTACCGTAGTCTTTAAATAATCTTTCCTGCAATATTTTTACAGTCGTCGACGCTAATGCTCGTCGCATGGGATACATCCAAACAAATTTGGTGAACGAATCTACACAGATGAGTAACATTGTATTACCTGATTTGGATCGTGGATATGGACCTGAAAAGTCTAGATAAAGTTTAGAAAAAGGGGTCTTAAGGATTTCTGAAATCAGCTGGCTTACTTGATTATTTCTGGCGGGTTTACTGAGGGCACATAATGTACATTTCTTTACGAAACTGGCTATTTCGCTGTTCATATTGTTCCAATGATATTCCTTTCGAACACGATGTATTGTCTTATTGATTCCCATATGGGCTCCTATGGTAGATGAATGGAAGTATTCCATCAGCATGGGCTTAATTACATCAGGGGCTATTATTCTTAGTTCCTTTCCGCTTCTTATCTTATGGCATAGTACATTTTTACTCAAAACGTATTTCTCGGATTTAATACCTTGCGTAAGTTGTTCTATAATAGGCTTCAGTAAGGGGTCTTGTTGTTGATACAGAGCAATGTTTGTAAAGGCAAGGGGGAACTCAGTAATTACGGCGTTAGCAAGTGCTATTTCCGGATTCTCCTTGCTTCCGGGAGTTTTAGTGGGCGACTGGAACATACGGGACAGGGTATCAGCGACTACGTTTTGGGTACCTTTTATATGCTGCACTCTGAATTTGTAGCAGTTTAACTTCAATATCCATCTTCCAATACGTCCTAACTGTTTAGGGTGATTCAGTAACCAAGATAACGCTTGATTGTCAGTTTCCAAAAGGAATTCTTTATGTTCTAGGAAGGGTTTACACTTCTCGAATGCAAAAACAATTGCTAAACATTCCAATTCATATGCGGAATACTTTCTTTCTTGGTCGCTCAGTGTTCGCGATGCATAACTAATAGGTAGTCTACTGTTTTCTATCTCTTGATATATCACTGCACCTAACGCTACACTGGAACTGTCGGTCTGCACTACGAAAGGTTTCGTGAAATCCGCTAGTTGCAATACTGGGGGAGAGATGATACTTTCTTTAAGTTGCTCAAACGCGTTTTGATGTAGTGAGCTCCATTCAAACTTCGCTCCCTTCTTTCGTAAGGAATTTAGGGGTGCTGCTATTTCGGCAAGATGGGGAATATATTTGTGGAAATAATTTACCATTCCCAAAAATCGGGCTATACCTTTTGCATCTCGTGGGGGTGAAAATTCTCTAATAGCGCGGGTTCGTTCGGGGTCAATGCTTACCTTTCCATTCGCTTTCACGATGTGACCTAAGAATGAAAACTGAGGGACGGCAAAACTTACCTTCTTTGGGTTAACAGTTAATCCTGCTCTTAGTAACCGAGATAACACTTCGCGTAGGTGTTTAAGATGTAGTTCCATAGATTCGCTATATATAACGATGTCGTCCAACTAGTGATACACATATTTAAACTTAATATCGTGAAATATCCTTTCTAATAGTCTACTACATACGGAACTTCCTTGAGATATTCCAAAGGGTACTCTAGTAAATTGGTACAAGTTAAAAGGAACTGCAAACGCGGTTAGACGTTTTGATTCTTCAGAAAGGGGTATTTGGTGAAAAGCTTGATTCAGATCCATTACTGTAAAGACCATAGCTTTCGTGAAGTAATGGAAAGCACTATGGATGTCTGGAAGAGGGATAGATTCAAATTCTATTCTTTTGTTTAATTGCCTGTAGTCCACAACTAGTCTGTGTTTATCTTGACCTTTTGGTACTAAAAAGGAGGGTGATGAATATGGGGACGTAGAGGGTTCAATGACTCCTTGCTCCAACAACTTGTTGATATGGTTTCTCATCACTTCCATCTTGGGAGGCGACAACTTGTACGGAGGTAGGCGTATTACTTTCTGATCGCTCAGATTAATTTTATATTCTATTAGTTTAGTGAGTCCTAGTTTAGGTGTAAGAACTGAGGAAAATTCTTTTATTAATTTCAGTATTCTCACTCTATCTCTACTTTCTAGATGAGATAAATCTGACTCTTGGTGTATTACGTGTGCAGTAGATGAACAATTTTTTTTCTTTTTCTCATTATTACAATCAAATCGATATTTCCGTGTACGGTCGAATCGGAAATAATATTTTTGCTCATAGATGTCAAGAATCATTCCCGTTTTACTAATAAAGTCTGCTCCTAATATTAAATTGGGTGCTAATTCATTACATACTAACATTGTAACCATCCAGGTTGATTTTAACCTTAACGGTAATGCTCAGTTTTATGATTATATTTCGTTTATTGGCGGTAGCACACTTTATATTCACCGGTTGACTCCGTTTTACTAGATGGTGTTTCGCTAATTTGTCCGCTAATTCTTGGCTGATTAAAGTTTTGCTAGATCCCGAATCAATTAATGCGATTGTGGAGGTAACGCCTAAGTCAACTCGTATTAATGGTAATAGATTTTTAGTCCAGTTACACTTATTTAGCGCGTTACATTTTTCACGAAATTCTCTCACATAGGGATCTATTTCTTTCGAACTTCTTTTCCTTCCACATTGGTTATAAAATATTTTATTATTTTTTTTTTATTATAAGTTTCTTTGTGTTCACCAGATTTCGAGTTGCTGCGGAAGACACAGGATTTCGTGTCTCCCTGCCTTACATGTTTTTTTGGATCTGAGTGTTTACGTTCCAATGGCTTGCTCTTGCAGTCTTTTCTTATGTGTCCATATTTGCCGCAATTATAACAGATGGGTTTATTGCGAGGAGGGTACCTTTTTTTCGCTTTATATGGTGTTACACTTAACTTACCAGATTTGCGCACATTGTGAGGTCTACTGAAAACTTGCCTTTCATGCGGAGTTGTTACATCGGGCACTAGGGCTCGCAATTCATTTCTATTAGTTTCTGCGGGTTTCATTGCATGTCTATTTTGATCGGAGTACCATACATTTGGCGAATGGATACTGCATTGTTCTAGATCTGCCATTGTGTTTGGTCTATTTATCAAAGATAAACGAGATCTTTCCTCAGGTGACAGTCCTATTAAAATGGTGTCGACCATCTGTGTCTCATTCCAATCTACACGTAGTAGTCGAGATGACTCCCTGATATCGGAGATGTAATGCGCTAATCTCTCCTGATTTCCTTGTACTCGGAGTACGGTCTTTCTTTTAATTTCTTCGTAAATACCGGTTGGGATAAAGTACTTTATTATCGAGCTATGTAGCTCTTCTACTGGAAATGTAGAGGTTAGAGCTTCTATCACACGATTCTTTAACGGGGGTTTACATTTCGGTAGCAGAACTTGCAAAATTTGCCAGTCATTCAGCTGCTGTAGATATTTTATCTGCAGGAGATAGCTAATGAAATTTAGTAGTTTGAAGACATTTAATCCATCGGTGTAAGGGATTTCAGTTAAGATTTTCTCCACAGGATGAGTCATTTTACCGTATAGGTCCGCGTTATAGTTCAAGGTTGGCATTCCTTTAGGAGAACGATATGATGCATTCGGGGTGGTCAATTCATGATTTCCGGGGTGAATCTGAAAACGCTCGGGGGGAGGGGCATTTAAATCTCTATCAGTATTTTGCTCTTGGTTCGCTTGCATTTGCGATATGGCGGGTGAGTTCCGATCAGTGTTAGGCGGAGGTAGATCAGTAGTAGGTGATTGTACTGGGGAGATGTGTAATTTCTTTAAGGACTTCTCTATTTCATCCATCCTGAATGAGTCGGATCTTCTTCTTAAGTCATTAATAATTGTGGGTAAGCGGCGTAAAGCTTCGTCAGCTAGGTTTTGTACTTCAGGAGGTATTTCCGTAAGATTAGGCCAGATCAACAAATTTTTCATTCGCCGGGTTAAATGCTCTATTCTCTGGGTAGTCCGCATAATTATCGCCGGAGATTTCTCGTCTTGGAGGGTTTGAGACAATAAGGTTAGCTCACTATACTTGGCATTACAAATTTATCTCTCGCTCTCATAATCGAGTTCGCTTAGGTTGTTTAATTGCGCGGGTGTATCAAACCCACATTCGCGTATTGACCTACGCAATTCCGCGACTGTTACATTCGCACTGGGTAGTCCACGCAAAAGAGCTTCGTAAGACAGCTCGTCTTTTAATAACAAATCCGGATTGAATTGGGCCATTTTTATCTTAGTTCTAACACATTAAAACGTACTTAAAACTAATTCTACAACACTACACACTAATTACATATATAAGATAAATTCTTGAGTAAATAATTTGCATAATTCAGAAAAGAACAATTTCTCTTCTAAGGGAGAGACAGAAATTCCACACACACATATTTTTCAAAGTTAAATAGCCGATCAGCCGTTTGCTTCAATGTAGGCCACCCTCTTTTATTTAGTAAACAAAGGTAGGGTCAGTGTGTCCGTGAGAATGCGGGGGTTTACGCTCACGTATTGTTCTCTACACAATGCCACCGATTGTTTCCTTAACAGGTCATAACCGGAAAAGCTAGCTCAGACGTTAGGGTGAATCTCATTCAACACGCACGCCTTCAACTTACACTTGTATTACGGTTACAATAGTTTGACTTTATTCATTCTTGTACTTTCCCCAATTAAATTAATTATTTATTTTGGTAACAATTTTAAGTTACGAAATTCTTTCCACGTAATTAACAGGGTCTACTTTACACAGGAGCATTATTATTAACAAAATTCTTTTTCTTTACCGTGACGACAGACATACACTAACATATACTATGCAGATTGAATAAGCCTGCATTATTCAAGAAACAACAGGTCTTGGATTGTCATAATATAAACCTGTTAAAGACTGAGCAGTTGACCAAGCATTAGAATTCATGTATGCAAGTAGGTACATGCATTTAGCTTCATACAATGATATTTCAATTTATACTGACTATCATTTACGTATCTCAAAACAAATTCATTTTTTTTTTGAAAATTAAAGTTACATCAATTACATTCTCTGAGTGCATAGATCAATAACTGAATGCCGTGAGTTATCTACCTTACTAATAAATTAATCATCAGCAGAGTGGCGCAATTTTGTTTACGTCACGATGCTCGCAACTACTTTAACTTTAAGCAGAGTGGCGCAATTTTGTGACACTCTGTTCACACATAATTATTAAACAACAGCACAATAGCAGAGTGGCGCAATTTTGTGACACTCTGTTCACAATTACCTTTACAAGACAGCAACAACACAATGCACAATTAATTATTATTTACAGCTAATCACAGCACAGCAAAGTAGAGTAAATTAGAGTAAAGCAGAGTGGCGCAATTTTGTTTGCGTCACGATGCTTACAATTATTTTATAAAAATCAGCAGAGTGGCGCAATTTTGTGACACTCTGTTCACACATAATTATTAAACAACAGCACAATAGCAGAGTCGCGCAATTTTGTAACGTATTTCCGCGTTACAAATCCAGGGAACCCATATTAACTGACCTCTGCCAATTACATGGGCTGCCTACGTTGTAACGAACTGTATTTAAAGTCAAATTAATTGAACAAATTAATTAATATAAGTATAAGGAAACAAGGGAAGGTATTTTACTGATTTATGCACTCATTTTCAGGTGTAACAAGACGACTTCTCTGTATTAACAACAGTTACTAAAAGATCCCATGACATCATTAATTAAACTAAAATATTTAAATGCTTTTCATAAAACCTTGGCATCAAATTGATTATGTATTCTAATACCTCGGATCCGAGTTTACTTTATGTATATTTATAGTAAAGACTTCTAATTATTTTCAGTTCATCTAGACGCTTGCAAGACTTCTTTTACCATTTGAAGAATGGCATTATTACTTGAAGTGATAATAAATTACATTTACATTTAAGGCGTTACAACGTATGATAATTGAATTTTACATTAAACTCTTAGAGTGTCTCATTTTAATTTTAAATAAAATTAATCGTCTTTGAAAAGTCTCTTTTAGAAGTGAGTTGTGTATCAAATATGATTAACTCTCGATAGCCAAGCTATCGAGTCACCTTTACAATTGCTCGTAGTAACCTCGTCCTGGGGTGTCTGTCTTGGGAACTCTTGGAGTCGGCGCCATCATCTGGGTCGTATCTTCGGCGAGAATTAGGTCGAATGTTCACTGCGGAGATTGAAGTTTCTTTGGTGAAAGTAGGTGTAGATTCACGGAGGTCCTAGGCAGCGTCTTATACATCGTATACGTGTATCTATGAAGTTTCTGCAGATAACATCTTCAGGAGTGATGTTGTAATTGGAGTTACCTCTTGAGGGGAGACGTCATCTTGCTTACCACTAGTTCAGTTTTTGTGTTACATTTTACATTTTCTTCTTAACACATATTTATGTTATTGATACATTACACAATGCTTTCCACGTTTAGCAGTGGTAGCTAATATACTAACGTTAAAAAAATAAAACAAATACATTTTGTTGGAGCTCTCGCTCTTACGTCTGTACGGTGTGAAGGCAACATAGCGACTCCTTTGCTCGATTCAACTGGTACATAACAAAGGAGAGGGGCAAGTACTCCGCGACAATATAGTTCCTATTTTTATTTAAGTTAACATTCTTATTACCAAAAACCATACCTTAATTATACATATATAATTTAAGTGAGTTATTTTAACTACTATTTGTGTCTTCAAATTTCTAATTATAAACATTATGATTTTTATATCTTCCTAAATTACAGACGACTCGATAAACACGTTGAGTCCGGAATTAACAGGTCACCGCATGATGACTAGCAAAAGGGTTAATTACGATAATAATAACTTTTTACAATTCGGCCTTTTTATTAGTGCTTCTGTAGATTTTTTAATCACTTCTCATTCTCATACTGAGTTAATACGGGGGTTTAGGTTTTATAGTGCGATTTAAAAATACTTAATCGCTCGCAAACTTAATTTTTTTATTTACGATTACAGTTAGAATTTAAATCGTCACAGCAGCCTGTTTTCCGGGAAGTGACTCACTGATGGGAGTCCCCGCGCGCCCACGAACTCCTTGCGCCATCGGCATCAGCCGTCAGCCAAATTAGCTGTAAATCCGCCTTCATATCGGCGCGCAGCCTGTTTTCCGGGAAGGGACTCACTCTACCTGCACAGTTGATTGTCGTTTTGTTTTGTTTCCTTCAGTTGATAATCGTACTGGTAACCGTGCAGTCCTTTTTAAGGCCGTGTTTTTATTCAGTGCGTGTGCTTATTAAGAGCAACGTAATGGCAACTAAACGTAAGAAAGTGACTGTAACAATGGAACAAAAACTCCAAGGTTTGTTTCGTATTGATGCTGGTGAATCATTAACTAAAATCGCGCAAGAGTTAGGAGTGGGAAAACAAACTGTTTCTGACTGGAAAAAACAATCGGAAAGAAATTGAAAATTTGTGTGCGTAAAAGGTGAGCAAGAGCAGTTTGGGTAACAGAAGCACGTTAAAAAAAAAACAAAAAACGAAACTTTAGACGAGGCTTTGTACGTTTGGTTTTGCCAACAACGTGAACAGGACGTTCCGCTGTCGGGCGTAACGTTACAAGCAAAGCGCTCAAACTCAATGAAAAATTAAAAGGTGACTCTGCTTTTACTGCCAGTGTGGGATGGTTGTCTCGGTGGAGAGATCGACATGGCGTTCCTGAACTTGGTGTAAGTGGTGAAATTTTGTCAGGTGACAATGTTGCAAGTGAAGACTTTAAAGTAAAATTTGAAAAGTTTGTTAGCGATGAAAACTTAGAGCCTTGTTAAGTGTGTAAAGCTGACGAAACTGGGTTAAATTACAAAATGCTTCCAAAAACAACATTAGCCTCAAAGCTGGATTCTGTAGCCGAAAGACATAAGGTAAAGAAAGAACGAGTGACTTTGCTTCCTTGCAGTAACGTTTCTGGCGATTTAAAACTTCCACTTTTGGTGATCGCAAAATCGGCTAAGCCTAGGGCCCTTAAAAATGTTAATGTAAATGCTCTTCCAGCCCAGTATACCTCACAGAAATCTGCATGGATGAATGGAAAAATTTTTAAAGATTGGTTTTTGAAAAATTTGTGCCTACAACAAAGAAGTTCTTTAGAGCGAAAAACTCCCAGAAAAAGCTGTGTTATTCATAGACAATGCACCGTGTCACCCTAGTGAAGAGGAATTACAAGATGGTGAAGTTTTTGTGAAATTTATGCCACCGAACGTGACCGCTTTGATACAACCAATGGATCAAGGTGCGATTGAAGCAACAAAACGGCGATATAGGAAAAAGTTGATCTTGTCTCTTTTAGAGCAACAAGAAGCAGACCCGTCGGCTAACTTCATGGATCTTCTTAAAAAAGTGACAATAAAGACTGTCATTTATTTAACCGCAGAAGCGTGGGAAGAGATTAAGCCGTGAACTCTTCAAAAAAGCTGGAAAGAACTGTGGCCTAGCATCCCACAAGAAAACCAGGGACAAGGGACCAGGGACAGGGTTGTGCCGACGTGGAAGAAAGTGACATTTCAGAGTGGATGAACAGTGACAACGATATTGATCATCAGGTGTTGAGCGAAGATGAAATCGTGGAGGCGTGCATTGCAAACACGGCAACAGAAATTGACAGTTCGGAAGATGATGACGGTACGGAGGAATCAGCTAGCCCAACTCATGGTGAAGCGACTACAATGCTGGAGGGGTTGATGACCTACTTTGAGAAACAAAGCGACACATCGTATGCTGAGCTACTGACCTTGAGGTGCCTACGAGATCGCACGGCGAAACGACGTCAGTCATTATTAAAACAAAAGAACATTACGGACTTTTTCAAGTGAGTTCAAAGACTTAATTCTTGTTTTTAGTTGTACAGTACATACATATGTACATATAGTTTCATTTTATCTTACAGTCCTGTACAGAATTTAAACTTTATTTCGTTTTTACACTTTTTAATTATGTAACAGTAATGTACTGTAGTTCTCTTTAGTACTGTACAATCAATAAACTTTGAATATCAATCAATAAGATGATTTGTTTTTTATCCTAAATCAATTCGTACGTTAAAAAAGTAGGCCTACTTTGTAGTATTGAGACTGAAAAAGTCATTTTTATGATAAAAACATCGATTTTAATAGTTTTACCCATCTAAAACTTGTTTTACAGACATTTTAAAGCTGATTCCGTTTAATCCGGACTTTCGGTGATCCGGACGGGGTCCGGTCCCATCAAGTCCGCATTAGGGAGACTCTACTGTTATTAATTATGATCAGGTCCAAAACGTTTGTACATTCTGTGCCAGGTGAAACATTTCTGTAACGATCCGGTGACCAACCAAGTGGCCTGCTGAACATGGTGCCGGTACAAATCCACTGAAGTAAAATGATTAGATCCTGCCCGGCACGCTCGCTGCTTCTTACAACGCAGTTACTGGGCAACCCTCAAATAATAGAAAGTCGGTCAACTGGAAAAGGGTTGTCGGCCACAAATTTACCACGCACTTTAAACAGCCGAATATTTGGCAGTCGCTTTTTGCACAATAGAAAATGACTCATGGCACGCGTGATGATAAATATATTCTACTTTTGTTCACATTTGCCGACTATCCTGACCTAGAACGAAGTTAGCAATCAGTAAAATGATTCGGTCTTTTTATTTATTGGCTATTAGTAAAGAAATTTACCTGCAAGTCACGTAAGCAGTGACTACAATTTAAAGAAGCCGAAAATAGATTAATACGGTTAGTAGGCTATTCTTTTAATTAATAGGTTAGTGAAATAGAATAACACAAAACAATATTTCATCGCTGTCAGACGCTGTTCTCAAAATCACCTAAACCAATTCAGGGACATGATTAAATAGTAAGCAAATTCTTCCCATTGTCGCACTCACAAGATGAAACTACATTTATAGTTTAGTATCCCCAGTACCACGAGGTGGTGTCAAGCGGCTCTTTGTTGAAAACTAAGACTAGTGGGATAGTGACAATGGGTGTTGTTAAGGCGCGCCGATTGTCAAGAGAATTACCCCGATTAGGAGGGTCGAATGCGCCGATTCAGTGTTTCAAATTTTAATTACTTTTGAATAATATGAACCCACTTTAATAAATATCTGGGCTTATAATTCCATAGAAAACAAGAAAAAGAGTAAAATATATTAAAATACAATATTTTTAATTTTTACACTTTTACTAAAATTAGTTAGTTTACTCTTAATTTTTACTTTCTTTGTGATCAAGCCTTTTAGCAAAATATCATATTTATACTCTTTAGTCTTTTTCTATACTCTACACTGTTTTTTGAAAATAAATAAATATATTGCGTGTAAATAAAATATGTACCTCATTTTTCCTCGAGCACTGAAAATATTCCGAGAAGTATTCGAAATATAAAAGCTTCCGTTGAATAAACTATCCCTTTATGCATTAAACCATCTGGCCCTTTATAATATCACAGGACAACATGAACATAGTGAGCGACCTTTCAGGCTTGTTAATTACTTTTTTGCAGTCAGTGTTGAAAGCACTCTGTCAGTTAATGGAAAACTTTATTTACTACATATTATAATGTGACGTTGTTAGTTAATTAATTTTCAAATGTCACAGTAATATTTTGTAGAGCCCCAAGTTGTTGGTGCCAATTTTGTAATATTATTTTATAATTGATGTTACGCCTCACGTTGTTAGTGTCAATTTTGCAATATTATTTAATTTATATTTCTTAAATATAATGTGTAGGTATAATGTGTGTATGTAACTGTTATGGTTATACTAACCTTTTAACGCCTTCGATGCCCTACGTCCTTGGGATTCCAATTTGTAATATAAAATATACTCTAACAAATGTGTAATGAATTTCCTTTAAATGGGTATTCATCTAATTATACTACAAACGAGAACACACTTCTATCGCTGCTCTGAATCTTAGATATTTATTCCTGCTTTTCTTATTATAATAAGGTCCCCTTTTTTATTTTCTATTAATTAACAAATCATGTTCCCTTTTTTAAGGTTTCAGCTCCATCTAGCTCTCGGATGCATGAAAAAATTTTTATATCTCAGGGTTGTAACAACATAAAAAATCGTCTTCAGTAATATTATAAATTCACCTAACAAGTATTATACTAATAACATACATGAAAAAAATTTGAACATGTAGTAAATAATTGTTGTTTCTGTATGATGGTTGTATGTGAGTTCTTGTGATTATACAAAAGAAATCAATTAGATAATTTTACAACTTAATATTACCCATTACAAATATAACATTAATAAAACAATGAAAATAATTAATTATCAGACATTAGGAATACAACTGACAAAAGAAAATAAATTAAAACTTGAATTGTCTATGCTGTATCTCATAGTTCATTATTTCTCAACATGGCGCGCTGCTGTACCCCTTCTTCACCGTTAAGAAAATGACAGACGCCATCTTGCTTTTTGTGGTATGCACAATGTTAAATGTTTAATAAAATTTATATGAGTGCTACACTTTTGTTGGCTCAAAATAAGTTTGTGTCACTCAGTTTTGATATCATATATTATGTTTAGAAATGTAGTCACACTAAATGTGTTCGTTTTTTAGTTTATATTGAAGTGTTGTGTAAAACGTTAATACCTTGTCAATATGGTTATAAGTTTGGAATGATCTCACCGAATTCAAGATGTATTACACCAGTTAGGATAGTAATTTCAATTTTTCTTCTCCAGGTGGGTTGAACACAACTTGTACGATAGTTTACTGATAATTTCTATAACTTTACTAGGCTTTTTTACTACACTCTTCTTATTTAATCTTGTTTGGATTGGCAACTATTTCCATTTGTTCCTCCTTCATGGGACGCCAACATTAGACGAAGCTTTCTTCCTTGTAACCATCAATTTTAGATTCATCTATAAGAGGCTTTGGTTTGTTGGTGTATTTTTCGGTCTCATAACTGTTTTAACTGCCTCCAGTAAACATAAGTTTTTAATATAACCTTACTTTACGTGATTATTTTACATAATCCCATTTATGCTTTTATTTCACTTAATTTTATACCGTCACTTGTACTAATGAAGTTGACTTTATTGTTATTTGTTCACTTCATATAAAAAACATGCCATTCTCACCTTATGGTCATACTTGGTTCACCACACTTTATATTTTTATCATTGTTTACACTGTGTCATTTGCACTGTTTCATTATCATTATTTGTCCCTTTTCTATTCGAATAAACACAATTATAAAAATAATTATCTTGTTTTTACTATGACACTATCTATGAGCTAATTACAAATACGGTCTTAGGTTTAAGAAATAGCTTGACTTTTTGGTTGGTTATCTAATGATTTTTCTTAACCCTAAATACATTTCTCACTTACATACTAAAACATCACTATTTACAATATTATAACAAGATATATAAAATCACTTCCCTAATCTGTTGGGTAATTTTTGTGTCAAAGACACCGTCCAGTCAAGTCATTTTTATGTCTGTTTTGTCAAGTTATTTATTATATTTGTTTGCAAGGCTAATTCCTGTTTTTAATTTATTCATGCATCTGTAACACGTGTTCTTTATTTATTATTCATGTTTATTGGTTTAGTTATTATAATTCTTCCTTTATATAATTATTTTTTGTTGTTCTCATTTGACCACTCATTCTCTATTGCACTCCTCATTTACTTACATAGTAGTTATCTATTTGAGTAGTTTCCCTATATTTTTGATAATTAATTTGAGTTTCCTGTTTGTACCATCTCGTGATGCTACAATATTTACATCGCATTTTATGAAATGCGTCCTTCTTTTGTACCGACCGTTGAATATTTTCCTTGGATTTGAAGAGCTACAAATTCAAATGTAAGTTTCTATTTGCAAACTTAACAAAGCAACGACTTCTGTTGGTTATTATCTCTTGTGACACACACTCTACACGGCTACGTTAACATTTTATCCGGAGTGGGGAAGCGTAGCAGCACTGGCACTGCCACTTGCGTGGGGATACAGTACGTTCTCCTACGCCGCTTGACGATTGTACAGTTTATCAGGAGAGGGGCATCGTAACAGCACTGGCATTGCCAGTTGCGTGGGGATACACTACGTTTTCCTACGGCGCTTGACGTTTCTACAGTTTATCCGGAGAGGGGAAAAGAAGCAGCACTGGCACTACCAGTTGCGGAGTGCCAATTGCGTGGGGGATACAGTACGTTCCCCTACGCCGCTTGACGTCTCTACAGTTTATCCGGAGAGGGGACCGTACCAGCACTGCCACTACCAGTTGCGTGGGGATACAGTACGTTCTCCTACGCCGCTTGACGTTTCTACAGTTTATCCGGAGAGGGGAAACGTACCAGCACTGGCACTGCCAGTTGTGTGGGGATACAGTACGTTCTCCTACTCCGCATGACGTTTCTACAGTTTATCCGGAGAGGGCAAACGCAGCAGCACTGGCACTGCTAGTTGCGGGGGAATACAGTACGTTCCCCTACGCCGCTTGACGTTTCTACAGTTTATCCGGACAGGGGCAGCGTAGCAGCACTGCCACTGCCAGTTGCGTGGGGATACAGTACGTTCTCCTACGCCGCTTGACGTTTCTACAGTATATCCGGAGAGGGGAAGCGTAGCAGCAATGACAATGCTAGTTGCGTGGGGATACAGTACGTTCCCCTACGCCGCTTGACGTTTTTATAGTTAATCCGGAGAGGGGCAGCGTAGCAGCACTGGCACTGCCAGTTGCGTGGGGATACAGTACGTTCTACTACGCCGCTTGACGTTTCTACAGTTTATCCGGAGAGGGGAAACGTAGCAGCACTGGCACTGCCAGTTGTTTGGGGATACAGTACGTTCTCCTACGCCTCTTGACGTTTCTACAGTTTACCCGGAGAGGAGAAGCGTAGCAGCACTAGCACTGCCAGTTGCAGAGTGCCAGTTGCGTGGGGATACAGTACGTTCTCCTACGCCGCTTGACGTTTCTACAATTTATCCGGAGAGGGGAAACGTAGCTAGTAGCGTGGGGATACAGCACGTTCCCCTACGCCGCTTGACGTTTCTACAGTTTATCCCGAGAGGGGTAGGTTAGCAGCACTGACACTGCCAGTTGCGTGGGGATACAGTACGCTCTCCTACGCCGCATGACATTTCTACAGTTTATCCGGACAGGGGAAACGTAGCAGCACTGGCACTCCCAGTTGCGTGGGGATACAGTACGTTCTCCTACGCAGCTTGACGTTTCTACAGTTTATTCGGAGAGGGGAAGCGTAGAAGCACTGGCACTGTTAGTTGCGTGGGGATAAAGTACGTTCCCCTACGCCACTTGACGTTTCTACAGTTTATCCGGAGAGGGCCAGCGTAGCAGCACTGCCACTGCCAGTTGCGCGGGGATTCAGTACGTTCTCCTACGCCGCTTGACGTTTCTACAGTTTATCCGGAGAGGGGAAACGTACCAGCATTGCTACTGCCAGTTGCGTGGGGATACAGTACGTTCTCCTACGCCGCTTGACGTTTCTAACGTTTATCTGGAGAGGGGAGGCGTAGCAGCACTGGCACTGCTAGTTGCGTGCGGATACAGTACGTTCCCCTACGCCGCTTGACGTTTTTACAGTTTATCTCGAGAGGGGAAGCGTAGCAGCACTGGCACTGCAAGTTGCGTGGGAATACAGTACGTTCCCCTACGCCGCTTGACGTTTCTACAGTTTATCCGGAGAGGGGCAGCGTAGCAGCACGGGCACTCGCAGTTGCGGAGTGCCAGTTGCGTGGGGATGCAGTACGTTCTCCTACGCCGCTTGACGTTTCTACAGTTTATCCGGAGAGGGGAAACGTAGCTAGTTGCGTGAGGATACAGTACTTCCCCTACGCCGCTTGACGTTTTTACAGTTTATCCCGAAAGAGGAAACGTAGCAGGACTGGCACTGCCAGTTGCGTCAGGATACAGTACGTTCTCCGACGCCCCTTGACGTTTCTACAGTTTATCCGGAGAGGGGAAGCGTAGCAACAATGGCACTGCTAGTTGCGTGGGGATACAGTAAGTTCCCCTGCGCCGCTTGACGTTTCTACAGTATATCCCGAGAGGGGCAGCGTAGCGACACTGGCACTGCCAGTTGCGAGGGGATACAGTATGTTTTCCTACGCCGCTTGACGTTTCTACAGTTTATCCGGAGAGGGTCAGCGTAGCAGCACTGGCACTGCCAGTTGTTTGGGGATACAGTACGTTCTCCTACGACCCTTGACGTTTCTACAGTTTATCCGGAGAGGAGAAGCGTAGCAGCACTGGCACTGCGAGTTGCGGAGTGCCAGTTGCGTGGGGATACAGTACGTTCTCCTACGCCGCTTGACGTTTCTACAATTTATCCGGAGAGGGGAAACGTAGCAGCACTGGCACTGCCAGTTGCGTGAGGATACAGTATATTCCCCTACGCCGCTTAACGTTTCTACAGTTTATCCGGAGAGGAGAAGCGTAGCAGCACTGGCACTGCTAGTTGCGTGGGGATACAGTACGTTCCCGTACGCCACTTGACGTTTCTACAGTTTATCCGTAGAGGGGCAGCGTAGCAACACTGTCACTGCCATTTGCGTGGGGATACAGTATGTTCTCCTACGCCGCTTGACGTTTCTACAGTTTATCCGGAGAGGGGAAACGTACCAGCATTGGCACTGCCAGTTGCGTGGGGGTACAGTACGTTCTCCTACGCCGCTTGACGTTTCTACAGTTTATCCGGAGAGGGGAAACGTAGCAGCATTGGCACTGCTAGTTGTGTGGGGATACTGTACGTTCCCCTTCGCCACTTGACGTTTCTACAGTTTATCCGGAGAGGGGAAGCGTAGCAGCACTGGCACTGCTAGTTGCGTGGGGATACAGTACGTTCCCCTACGACGCTTGACGTTTTTATAGTTTATCCGGAGAGGGGCAGCGTAGCAGCACTGGCACTGCCAGTTGCGAAGTGCCAGTTGCGTGGGAATACAGTACGTTCTCCTACGCCGCTTGACGTTTCTACAGTTTATCCGGAGAGGGGAAACGTAGCAGCACTGGCACTGCCAGTTGTTTGGGGATACAGTACGTTCTCCTACGCCTCTTGACGTTTCTACAGTTTATCCGGAGAGGAGAAGCGTAGCAGCACTGGCACTGCTAGTTGCGTGGGGATACAGTACGTTCCCGTACGCCACTTGACGTTTCTACAGTTTATCCGTAGAGGGGCAGCGTAGCAACACTGTCACTGCCATTTGCGTGGGGATACAGTATGTTCTCCTACGCCGCTTGACGTTTCTACAGTTTATCCGGAGAGGGGAAACGTACCGGCATTGGCACTAACAGTTGCGTGGGGATACAGTACGTTCTCCTACGCCGCTTGACGTTTCTACAGTTTATCCGGAGAGGGGAAACGTAGCAGCACTGGCACTGCTAGTTGTGTGGGGATACTGTACGTTCCCCTTCGCCACTTGACGTTTCTACAGTTTATCCGGAGAGGGGAAGCGTAGCAGCACTGGCACTGCTAGTTGCGTGGGGATACAGTACGTTCCCCTACGCCGCTTGACGTTTTTATAGTTTATCCGGAGAGGGGCAGCGTAGCAGCACTGGCACTGCCAGTTGCGTGGGAATACAGTACGTTCTCCTACGCCGCTTGACGTTTCTACAGTTTATCCGGAGAGGGGAAACGTAGCAGCACTGGCACTGCCAGTTGTTTGGGGATACAGTCGGTTCTCCTACGCCTCTTGACGTTTCTACAGTTTATCCGGAGAGGAGAAGCGTAGCAGCACTGGCACTGCCAATTGCGGAGTGCCAGTTACGTGGGGATACAGTACGTTCTCCTACGCCGCTTGACGTTTCTACAATTTATTCGGAGAGGGGAAGCGTAATAGCACTGGCACTGCCAGTTGCGTGGGGATACAGTACATTCCCCTACGCCGCGTAACGTTTCTACAGTTTATCCGGAGAGGGGGCCGCGTAGCAGCACTGGCACTGCTAGTTGCGTGGGGATACAGCACGTTCCCCTACGCCACTTGACGTTTCTACAGTTTATCCGGAGAGGGGCAGCGTAGCAGCAGGGGCACTCGCAGTTGCGGAGTGCCAGTTGCGTGGGGATGCAGTACGTTCTCCTACGCCGCTTGACGTTTCTACAGTTTATCCGGAGAGGGGAAACGTAGCTAGTTGCGTGAGGATACAGTATGTTCTCCTACGCCGCTTGACGTTTCTACAGTTTATCCGGAGAGGGGCAGCGTAGCAGCACTGGCACTGCCAGTTGTTGGGGGATACAGTACGTTCTCCTACGACCCTTGACGTTTCTACAGTTTATCCGGAGAGGAGAAGCGTAGCAGCACTGGCACTGCGAGTTGCGGAGTGCCAGTTGCGTGGGGATACAGTACGTTCTCCTACGCCGCTTGACGTTTCTACAATTTATCCGGAGAGGGGAAACGTAGCAGCAATGACACTGCCAGTTGCGTGGGGATACAGTACGTTCTCCTACGCCGATTGACGTTTCTACAATTTATTCGGAGAGGGGAAGCGTAGCAGCACTGGCACTGCCAGTTGCGTGGGGATACAGTACATTCCCCTACACCGCTTAACGTTTCTACAGTTTATCCGGAGAGGAGAAGCGTAGCAGCACTGGCACTGCTAGTTGCGTGGGGATACAGTACGTTCCCGTACGCCACTTGACGTTTCTACAGTTTATCCGTAGAGGGGCAGCGTAGCAACACTGTCACTGCCATTTGCGTGGGGATACAGTATGTTCTCCTACGCCGCTTGACGTTTCTACAGTTTATCCGGAGAGGGGAAACGTACCAGCATTGGCACTGCCAGTTGCGTGGGGATACAGTACGTTCTCCTACGCCGCTTGACGTTTCTACAGTTTATCCGGAGAGGGGAAACGTAGCAGCACTGGCACTGCTAGTTGTGTGGGGATACTGTACGTTCCCCTTCGCCACTTGACGTTTCTACAGTTTATCCGGAGAGGGGAAGCGTAGCAGCACTGGCACTGCTAGTTGCGTGGGGATACAGTACGTTCCCCTACGCCGCTTGACGTTTTTATAGTTTATCCGGAGAGGGGAAACGTAGCAGCACTGGCACTGCCAGTTGCGAAGTGCCAGTTGCGTGGGAATACAGTACGTTCTCCTACGCCGCTTGACGTTTCTACAGTTTATCCGGAGAGGGGAAACGTAGCAGCACTGGCACTGCCAGTTGTTTGGGGATACAGTACGTTCTCCTACGCCTCTTGACGTTTCTACAGTTTATCCGGAGAGGAGAAGCGTAGCAGCACTGGCACTGCCAGTTGCGGAGTGCTAGTTGCGTGGGGATACAGTACGTTCTCCTACCCCGCTTGACGTTTCTACAGTTTATCCGGAGAGGGGAAGCGTAGCAGCACTGGCACTGCTAGTTGCGTGGGGATACAGTACGTTCCCGTACGCCACTTGACGTTTCTACAGTTTATCCGTAGAGGGGCAGCGTAGCAACACTGTCACTGCCATGTGCGTGGGGATACAGTATGTTCTCCTACGCCGCTTGACGTTTCTACAGTTTATCCGGAGAGGGGGGAAACATACCGGCATTGGCACTAACAGTTGCGTGGGGATACAGTACGTTCTCCTACGTCGCTTTACGTTTCTACAGTTTATACGGAGAGGGGAAACGTAGCAGCACTGGCACTGCTAGTTGTGTGGGGATACTGTACGTTCCCCTTCGCCACTTGACGTTTCTACAGTTTATCCGGAGAGGGGAAGCGTAGCAGCACTGGCACTGCTAGTTGCGTGGGGATACAGTACGTTCCCCTACGCCGCTTGACGTTTTTATAGTTTATCCGGAGAGGGGCAGCGTAGCAGCACTGGCACTGCCAGTTGCGGAGTGCCAGTTGCGTGGGAATACAGTACGTTCTCCTACGCCGCTTGACGTTTCTACAGTTTATCCGGAGAGGGGAAACGTAGCAGCACTGGCACTGCCAGTTGTTTGGGGATACAGTACGTTCTCCTACGCCTCTTGACGTTTCTACAGTTTACCCGGAGAGGAGAAGCGTAGCAGCACTAGCACTGCCAGTTGCAGAGTGCCAGTTGCGTGGGGATACAGTACGTTCTCCTACGCCGCTTGACGTTTCTACAATTTATCCGGAGAGGGGAAACGTAGCTAGTAGCGTGGGGATACAGTACGTTCCCCTACGCCGCTTGACGTTTCTACAGTTTATCCCGAGAGGGGTAGGTTAGCAGCACTGACACTGCCAGTTGCGTGGGGATACAGTACGCTCTCCTACGCCGCTTGACGTTTCTACAGTTTATCCGGACAGGGGAAACGTAGCAGCACTGGCACTCCCAGTTGCGTGGGGATACAGTACGTTCTCCTACGCAGCTTGACGTTTCTACAGTTTATTCGGAGAGGGGAAGCGTAGAAGCACTGGCACTGTTAGTTGCGTGGGGATAAAGTACGTTCCCCTACGCCACTTGACGTTTCTACAGTTTATCCGGAGAGGGCCAGCGTAGCAGCACTGCCACTGCCAGTTGCGCGGGGATTCAGTACGTTCTCCTACGCCGCTTGACGTTTCTACAGTTTATCCGGAGAGGGGAAACGTACCAGCATTGCTACTGCCAGTTGCGTGGGGATACAGTACGTTCTCCTACGCCGCTTGACGTTTCTAACGTTTATCTGGAGAGGGGAGGCGTAGCAGCACTGGCACTGCTAGTTGCGTGCGGATACAGTACGTTCCCCTACGCCGCTTGACGTTTTTACAGTTTATCTCGAGAGGGGAAGCGTAGCAGCACTGGCACTGCAAGTTGCGTGGGAATACAGTACGTTCCCCTACGCCGCTTGACGTTTCTACAGTTTATCCGGAGAGGGGCAGCGTAGCAGCACGGGCACTCGCAGTTGCGGAGTGCCAGTTGCGTGGGGATGCAGTACGTTCTCCTACGCCGCTTGACGTTTCTACAGTTTATCCGGAGAGGGGAAACGTAGCTAGTTGCGTGAGGATACAGTACTTCCCCTACGCCGCTTGACGTTTTTACAGTTTATCCCGAAAGAGGAAACGTAGCAGGACTGGCACTGCCAGTTGCGTCAGGATACAGTACGTTCTCCGACGCCCCTTGACGTTTCTACAGTTTATCCGGAGAGGGGAAGCGTAGCAACAATGGCACTGCTAGTTGCGTGGGGATACAGTAAGTTCCCCTGCGCCGCTTGACGTTTCTACAGTATATCCCGAGAGGGGCAGCGTAGCGACACTGGCACTGCCAGTTGCGAGGGGATACAGTATGTTCTCCTACGCCGCTTGACGTTTCTACAGTTTATCCGGAGAGGGTCAGCGTAGCAGCACTGGCACTGCCAGTTGTTTGGGGATACAGTACGTTCTCCTACGACCCTTGACGTTTCTACAGTTTATCCGGAGAGGAGAAGCGTAGCAGCACTGGCACTGCGAGTTGCGGAGTGCCAGTTGCGTGGGGATACAGTACGTTCTCCTACGCCGCTTGACGTTTCTACAATTTATCCGGAGAGGGGAAACGTAGCAGCACTGGCACTGCCAGTTGCGTGAGGATACAGTACATTCCCCTACGCCGCTTAACGTTTCTACAGTTTATCCGGAGAGGAGAAGCGTAGCAGCACTGGCACTGCTAGTTGCGTGGGGATACAGTACGTTCCCGTACGCCACTTGACGTTTCTACAGTTTATCCGTAGAGGGGCAGCGTAGCAACACTGTCACTGCCATTTGCGTGGGGATACAGTATGTTCTCCTACGCCGCTTGACGTTTCTACAGTTTATCCGGAGAGGGGAAACGTACCAGCATTGGCACTGCCAGTTGCGTGGGGGTACAGTACGTTCTCCTACGCCGCTTGACGTTTCTACAGTTTATCCGGAGAGGGGAAACGTAGCAGCACTGGCACTGCTAGTTGTGTGGGGATACTGTACGTTCCCCTTCGCCACTTGACGTTTATACAGTTTATCCGGAGAGGGGAAGCGTAGCAGCACTGGCACTGCTAGTTGCGTGGGGATACAGTACGTTCCCCTACGCCGCTTGACGTTTTTATAGTTTATCCGGAGAGGGGCAGCGTAGCAGCACTGGCACTGCCAGTTGCGAAGTGCCAGTTGCG
Organism: Magicicada septendecula; assembly: GCA_034769895.1. Classification (NCBI taxonomy): domain Eukaryota; kingdom Metazoa; phylum Arthropoda; class Insecta; order Hemiptera; family Cicadidae; genus Magicicada; species Magicicada septendecula. The sequence goes on along the minus strand of CM068370.1, from coordinate 100,993,775 downwards.
TGGGAATACAGTACGTTCTCCTACGCCGCTTGACGTTTCTACAGTTTATCCGGAGAGGGGAAACGTAGCAGCACTGGCACTGCCAGTTGTTTGGGGATACAGTACGTTCTCCTACGCCTCTTGACGTTTCTACAGTTTATCCGGAGAGGAGAAGCGTAGCAGCACTGGCACTGCCAGTTGCGGAGTGCCAGTTGCGTGGGGATACAGTACGTTCTCCTACGCCGCTTGACGTTTCTACAGTTTATCCGGAGAGGGGAAGCGTAGCAGCACTGGCACTGCTAGTTGCGTGGGGATACAGTACGTTCCCGTACGCCACTTGACGTTTCTACAGTTTATCCGTAGAGGGGCAGCGTAGCAACACTGTCACTGCCATTTGCGTGGGGATACAGTATGTTCTCCTACGCCGCTTGACGTTTCTACAGTTTATCCGGAGAGGGGAAACGTACCGGCATTGGCACTAACAGTTGCGTGGGGATACAGTACGTTCTCCTACGCCGCTTGACGTTTCTACAGTTTATCCGGAGAGGGGAAACGTAGCAGCACTGGCACTGCTAGTTGTGTGGGGATACTGTACGTTCCCCTTCGCCACTTGACGTTTCTACAGTTTATCCGGAGAGGGGAAGCGTAGCAGCACTGGCACTGCTAGTTGCGTGGGGATACAGTACGTTCCCCTACGCCGCTTGACGTTTTTATAGTTTATCCGGAGAGGGGCAGCGTAGCAGCACTGGCACTGCCAGTTGCGTGGGAATACAGTACGTTCTCCTACGCCGCTTGACGTTTCTACAGTTTATCCGGAGAGGGGAAACGTAGCAGCACTGGCACTGCCAGTTGTTTGGGGATACAGTACGTTCTCCTACGCCTCTTGACGTTTCTACAGTTTATCCGGAGAGGAGAAGCGTAGCAGCACTGGCACTGCCAATTGCGGAGTGCCAGTTACGTGGGGATACAGTACGTTCTCCTACGCCGCTTGACGTTTCTACAATTTATTCGGAGAGGGGAAGCGTAATAGCACTGGCACTGCCAGTTGCGTGGGGATACAGTACATTCCCCTACGCCGCGTAACGTTTCTACAGTTTATCCGGAGAGGGGGCCGCGTAGCAGCACTGGCACTGCTAGTTGCGTGGGGATACAGCACGTTCCCCTACGCCACTTGACGTTTCTACAGTTTATCCGGAGAGGGGCAGCGTAGCAGCAGGGGCACTCGCAGTTGCGGAGTGCCAGTTGCGTGGGGATGCAGTACGTTCTCCTACGCCGCTTGACGTTTCTACAGTTTATCCGGAGAGGGGAAACGTAGCTAGTTGCGTGAGGATACAGTATGTTCTCCTACGCCGCTTGACGTTTCTACAGTTTATCCGGAGAGGGGCAGCGTAGCAGCACTGGCACTGCCAGTTGTTGGGGGATACAGTACGTTCTCCTACGACCCTTGACGTTTCTACAGTTTATCCGGAGAGGAGAAGCGTAGCAGCACTGGCACTGCGAGTTGCGGAGTGCCAGTTGCGTGGGGATACAGTACGTTCTCCTACGCCGCTTGACGTTTCTACAATTTATCCGGAGAGGGGAAACGTAGCAGCAATGACACTGCCAGTTGCGTGGGGATACAGTACGTTCTCCTACGCCGATTGACGTTTCTACAATTTATTCGGAGAGGGGAAGCGTAGCAGCACTGGCACTGCCAGTTGCGTGGGGATACAGTACATTCCCCTACACCGCTTAACGTTTCTACAGTTTATCCGGAGAGGAGAAGCGTAGCAGCACTGGCACTGCTAGTTGCGTGGGGATACAGTACGTTCCCGTACGCCACTTGACGTTTCTACAGTTTATCCGTAGAGGGGCAGCGTAGCAACACTGTCACTGCCATTTGCGTGGGGATACAGTATGTTCTCCTACGCCGCTTGACGTTTCTACAGTTTATCCGGAGAGGGGAAACGTACCAGCATTGGCACTGCCAGTTGCGTGGGGATACAGTACGTTCTCCTACGCCGCTTGACGTTTCTACAGTTTATCCGGAGAGGGGAAACGTAGCAGCACTGGCACTGCTAGTTGTGTGGGGATACTGTACGTTCCCCTTCGCCACTTGACGTTTCTACAGTTTATCCGGAGAGGGGAAGCGTAGCAGCACTGGCACTGCTAGTTGCGTGGGGATACAGTACGTTCCCCTACGCCGCTTGATGTTTTTATAGTTTATCCGGAGAGGGGAAACGTAGCAGCACTGGCACTGCCAGTTGCGAAGTGCCAGTTGCGTGGGAATACAGTACGTTCTCCTACGCCGCTTGACGTTTCTACAGTTTATCCGGAAAGGGAAACGTAGCAGCACTGGCACTGCCAGTTGTTTGGGGATACAGTACGTTCTCCTACGCCTCTTGACGTTTCTACAGTTTATCCGGAGAGGAGAAGCGTAGCAGCACTGGCACTGCCAGTTGCGGAGTGCTAGTTGCGTGGGGATACAGTACGTTCTCCTACCCCGCTTGACGTTTCTACAGTTTATCCGGAGAGGGGAAGCGTAGCAGCACTGGCACTGCTAGTTGCGTGGGGATACAGTACGTTCCCGTACGCCACTTGACGTTTCTACAGTTTATCCGTAGAGGGGCAGCGTAGCAACACTGTCACTGCCATGTGCGTGGGGATAAAGTATGTTCTCCTACGCCGCTTGACGTTTCTACAGTTTATCCGGAGAGGGGGGAAACATACCGGCATTGGCACTAACAGTTGCGTGGGGATACAGTACGTTCTCCTACGTCGCTTTACGTTTCTACAGTTTATACGGAGAGGGGAAACGTAGCAGCACTGGCACTGCTAGTTGTGTGGGGATACTGTACGTTCCCCTTCGCCACTTGACGTTTCTACAGTTTATCCGGAGAGGGGAAGCGTAGCAGCACTGTCACTGCTAGTTGCGTGGGGATACAGTACGTTCCCCTACGCCGCTTGACGTTTTTATAGTTTATCCGGAGAGGGGCAGCGTAGCAGCACTGGCACTGCCAGTTGCGGAGTGCCAGTTGCGTGGGAATACAGTACGTTCTCCTACGCCGCTTGACGTTTCTACAGTTTATCCGGAGAGGGGAAACGTAGCAGCACTGGCACTGCCAGTTGTTTGGGGATACAGTACGTTCTCCTACGCCTCTTGACGTTTCTACAGTTTACCCGGAGAGGAGAAGCGTAGCAGCACTAGCACTGCCAGTTGCAGAGTGCCAGTTGCGTGGGGATACAGTACGTTCTCCTACGCCGCTTGACGTTTCTACAATTTATCCGGAGAGGGGAAACGTAGCTAGTAGCGTGGGGATACAGTACGTTCCCCTACGCCACTTGACGTTTCTACAGTTTATCCCGAGAGGGGTAGGTTAGCAGCACTGACACTGCCAGTTGCGTGGGGATACAGTACGCTCTCCTACGCCGCTTGACGTTTCTACAGTTTATCCGGACAGGGGAAACGTAGCAGCACTGGCACTCCCAGTTGCGTGGGGATACAGTACGTTCTCCTACGCAGCTTGACGTTTCTACAGTTTATTCGGAGAGGGGAAGCGTAGAAGCACTGGCACTGTTAGTTGCGTGGGGATAAAGTACGTTCCCCTACGCCACTTGACGTTTCTACAGTTTATCCGGAGAGGGCCAGCGTAGCAGCACTGCCACTGCCAGTTGCGCGGGGATTCAGTACGTTCTCCTACGCCGCTTGACGTTTCTACAGTTTATCCGGAGAGGGGAAACGTACCAGCATTGCTACTGCCAGTTGCGTGGGGATACAGTACGTTCTCCTACGCCGCTTGACGTTTCTAACGTTTATCTGGAGAGGGGAGGCGTAGCAGCACTGGCACTGCTAGTTGCGTGCGGATACAGTACGTTCCCCTACGCCGCTTGACGTTTTTACAGTTTATCTCGAGAGGGGAAGCGTAGCAGCACTGGCACTGCAAGTTGCGTGGGAATACAGTACGTTCCCCTACGCCGCTTGACGTTTCTACAGTTTATCCGGAGAGGGGCAGCGTAGCAGCACGGGCACTCGCAGTTGCGGAGTGCCAGTTGCGTGGGGATGCAGTACGTTCTCCTACGCCGCTTGACGTTTCTACAGTTTATCCGGAGAGGGGAAACGTAGCTAGTTGCGTGAGGATACAGTACTTCCCCTACGCCGCTTGACGTTTTTACAGTTTATCCCGAAAGAGGAAACGTAGCAGGACTGGCACTGCCAGTTGCGTCAGGATACAGTACGTTCTCCGACGCCCCTTGACGTTTCTACAGTTTATCCGGAGAGGGGAAGCGTAGCAACAATGGCACTGCTAGTTGCGTGGGGATACAGTAAGTTCCCCTGCGCCGCTTGACGTTTCTACAGTATATCCCGAGAGGGGCAGCGTAGCGACACTGGCACTGCCAGTTGCGAGGGGATACAGTATGTTCTCCTACGCCGCTTGACGTTTCTACAGTTTATCCGGAGAGGGTCAGCGTAGCAGCACTGGCACTGCCAGTTGTTTGGGGATACAGTACGTTCTCCTACGACCCTTGACGTTTCTACAGTTTATCCGGAGAGGAGAAGCGTAGCAGCACTGGCACTGCGAGTTGCGGAGTGCCAGTTGCGTGGGGATACAGTACGTTCTCCTACGCCGCTTGACGTTTCTACAATTTATCCGGAGAGGGGAAACGTAGCAGCACTGGCACTGCCAGTTGCGTGAGGATACAGTACATTCCCCTACGCCGCTTAACGTTTCTACAGTTTATCCGGAGAGGAGAAGCGTAGCAGCACTGGCACTGCTAGTTGCGTGGGGATACAGTACGTTCCCGTACGCCACTTGACGTTTCTACAGTTTATCCGTAGAGGGGCAGCGTAGCAACACTGTCACTGCCATTTGCGTGGGGATACAGTATGTTCTCCTACGCCGCTTGACGTTTCTACAGTTTATCCGGAGAGGGGAAACGTACCAGCATTGGCACTGCCAGTTGCGTGGGGGTACAGTACGTTCTCCTACGCCGCTTGACGTTTCTACAGTTTATCCGGAGAGGGGAAACGTAGCAGCACTGGCACTGCTAGTTGTGTGGGGATACTGTACGTTCCCCTTCGCCACTTGACGTTTCTACAGTTTATCCGGAGAGGGGAAGCGTAGCAGCACTGGCACTGCTAGTTGCGTGGGGATACAGTACGTTCCCCTACGCCGCTTGACGTTTTTATAGTTTATCCGGAGAGGGGCAGCGTAGCAGCACTGGCACTGCCAGTTGCGAAGTGCCAGTTGCGTGGGAATACAGTACGTTCTCCTACGCCGCTTGACGTTTCTACAGTTTATCCGGAGAGGGGAAACGTAGCAGCACTGGCACTGCCAGTTGTTTGGGGATACAGTACGTTCTCCTACGCCTCTTGACGTTTCTACAGTTTATCCGGAGAGGAGAAGCGTAGCAGCACTGGCACTGCCAGTTGCGGAGTGCCAGTTGCGTGGGGATACAGTACGTTCTCCTACGCCGCTTGACGTTTCTACAGTTTATCCGGAGAGGGGAAGCGTAGCAGCACTGGCACTGCTAGTTGCGTGGGGATACAGTACGTTCCCGTACGCCACTTGACGTTTCTACAGTTTATCCGTAGAGGGGCAGCGTAGCAACACTGTCACTGCCATTTGCGTGGGGATACAGTATGTTCTCCTACGCCGCTTGACGTTTCTACAGTTTATCCGGAGAGGGGAAACGTACCGGCATTGGCACTAACAGTTGCGTGGGGATACAGTACGTTCTCCTACGCCGCTTGACGTTTCTACAGTTTATCCGGAGAGGGGAAACGTAGCAGCACTGGCACTGCTAGTTGTGTGGGGATACTGTACGTTCCCCTTCGCCACTTGACGTTTCTACAGTTTATCCGGAGAGGGGAAGCGTAGCAGCACTGGCACTGCTAGTTGCGTGGGGATACAGTACGTTCCCGTACGCCACTTGACGTTTCTACAGTTTATCCGTAGAGGGGCAGCGTAGCAACACTGTCACTGCCATGTGCGTGGGGATAAAGTATGTTCTCCTACGCCGCTTGACGTTTCTACAGTTTATCCGGAGAGGGGGGAAACATACCGGCATTGGCACTAACAGTTGCGTGGGGATACAGTACGTTCTCCTACGTCGCTTTACGTTTCTACAGTTTATACGGAGAGGGGAAACGTAGCAGCACTGGCACTGCTAGTTGTGTGGGGATACTGTACGTTCCCCTTCGCCACTTGACGTTTCTACAGTTTATCCGGAGAGGGGAAGCGTAGCAGCACTGTCACTGCTAGTTGCGTGGGGATACAGTACGTTCCCCTACGCCGCTTGACGTTTTTATAGTTTATCCGGAGAGGGGCAGCGTAGCAGCACTGGCACTGCCAGTTGCGGAGTGCCAGTTGCGTGGGAATACAGTACGTTCTCCTACGCCGCTTGACGTTTCTACAGTTTATCCGGAGAGGGGAAACGTAGCAGCACTGGCACTGCCAGTTGTTTGGGGATACAGTACGTTCTCCTACGCCTCTTGACGTTTCTACAGTTTACCCGGAGAGGAGAAGCGTAGCAGCACTAGCACTGCCAGTTGCAGAGTGCCAGTTGCGTGGGGATACAGTACGTTCTCCTACGCCGCTTGACGTTTCTACAATTTATCCGGAGAGGGGAAACGTAGCTAGTAGCGTGGGGATACAGTACGTTCCCCTACGCCACTTGACGTTTCTACAGTTTATCCCGAGAGGGGTAGGTTAGCAGCACTGACACTGCCAGTTGCGTGGGGATACAGTACGCTCTCCTACGCCGCTTGACGTTTCTACAGTTTATCCGGACAGGGGAAACGTAGCAGCACTGGCACTCCCAGTTGCGTGGGGATACAGTACGTTCTCCTACGCAGCTTGACGTTTCTACAGTTTATTCGGAGAGGGGAAGCGTAGAAGCACTGGCACTGTTAGTTGCGTGGGGATAAAGTACGTTCCCCTACGCCACTTGACGTTTCTACAGTTTATCCGGAGAGGGCCAGCGTAGCAGCACTGCCACTGCCAGTTGCGCGGGGATTCAGTACGTTCTCCTACGCCGCTTGACGTTTCTACAGTTTATCCGGAGAGGGGAAACGTACCAGCATTGCTACTGCCAGTTGCGTGGGGATACAGTACGTTCTCCTACGCCGCTTGACGTTTCTAACGTTTATCTGGAGAGGGGAGGCGTAGCAGCACTGGCACTGCTAGTTGCGTGCGGATACAGTACGTTCCCCTACGCCGCTTGACGTTTTTACAGTTTATCTCGAGAGGGGAAGCGTAGCAGCACTGGCACTGCAAGTTGCGTGGGAATACAGTACGTTCCCCTACGCCGCTTGACGTTTCTACAGTTTATCCGGAGAGGGGCAGCGTAGCAGCACGGGCACTCGCAGTTGCGGAGTGCCAGTTGCGTGGGGATGCAGTACGTTCTCCTACGCCGCTTGACGTTTCTACAGTTTATCCGGAGAGGGGAAACGTAGCTAGTTGCGTGAGGATACAGTACTTCCCCTACGCCGCTTGACGTTTTTACAGTTTATCCCGAAAGAGGAAACGTAGCAGGACTGGCACTGCCAGTTGCGTCAGGATACAGTACGTTCTCCGACGCCCCTTGACGTTTCTACAGTTTATCCGGAGAGGGGAAGCGTAGCAACAATGGCACTGCTAGTTGCGTGGGGATACAGTAAGTTCCCCTGCGCCGCTTGACGTTTCTACAGTATATCCCGAGAGGGGCAGCGTAGCGACACTGGCACTGCCAGTTGCGAGGGGATACAGTATGTTCTCCTACGCCGCTTGACGTTTCTACAGTTTATCCGGAGAGGGTCAGCGTAGCAGCACTGGCACTGCCAGTTGTTTGGGGATACAGTACGTTCTCCTACGACCCTTGACGTTTCTACAGTTTATCCGGAGAGGAGAAGCGTAGCAGCACTGGCACTGCGAGTTGCGGAGTGCCAGTTGCGTGGGGATACAGTACGTTCTCCTACGCCGCTTGACGTTTCTACAATTTATCCGGAGAGGGGAAACGTAGCAGCACTGGCACTGCCAGTTGCGTGAGGATACAGTACATTCCCCTACGCCGCTTAACGTTTCTACAGTTTATCCGGAGAGGAGAAGCGTAGCAGCACTGGCACTGCTAGTTGCGTGGGGATACAGTACGTTCCCGTACGCCACTTGACGTTTCTACAGTTTATCCGTAGAGGGGCAGCGTAGCAACACTGTCACTGCCATTTGCGTGGGGATACAGTATGTTCTCCTACGCCGCTTGACGTTTCTACAGTTTATCCGGAGAGGGGAAACGTACCAGCATTGGCACTGCCAGTTGCGTGGGGGTACAGTACGTTCTCCTACGCCGCTTGACGTTTCTACAGTTTATCCGGAGAGGGGAAACGTAGCAGCACTGGCACTGCTAGTTGTGTGGGGATACTGTACGTTCCCCTTCGCCACTTGACGTTTCTACAGTTTATCCGGAGAGGGGAAGCGTAGCAGCACTGGCACTGCTAGTTGCGTGGGGATACAGTACGTTCCCCTACGCCGCTTGACGTTTTTATAGTTTATCCGGAGAGGGGCAGCGTAGCAGCACTGGCACTGCCAGTTGCGAAGTGCCAGTTGCGTGGGAATACAGTACGTTCTCCTACGCCGCTTGACGTTTCTACAGTTTATCCGGAGAGGGGAAACGTAGCAGCACTGGCACTGCCAGTTGTTTGGGGATACAGTACGTTCTCCTACGCCTCTTGACGTTTCTACAGTTTATCCGGAGAGGAGAAGCGTAGCAGCACTGGCACTGCCAGTTGCGGAGTGCCAGTTGCGTGGGGATACAGTACGTTCTCCTACGCCGCTTGACGTTTCTACAGTTTATCCGGAGAGGGGAAGCGTAGCAGCACTGGCACTGCTAGTTGCGTGGGGATACAGTACGTTCCCGTACGCCACTTGACGTTTCTACAGTTTATCCGTAGAGGGGCAGCGTAGCAACACTGTCACTGCCATTTGCGTGGGGATACAGTATGTTCTCCTACGCCGCTTGACGTTTCTACAGTTTATCCGGAGAGGGGAAACGTACCGGCATTGGCACTAACAGTTGCGTGGGGATACAGTACGTTCTCCTACGCCGCTTGACGTTTCTACAGTTTATCCGGAGAGGGGAAACGTAGCAGCACTGGCACTGCTAGTTGTGTGGGGATACTGTACGTTCCCCTTCGCCACTTGACGTTTCTACAGTTTATCCGGATAGGGGAAGCGTAGCAGCACTGGCACTGCTAGTTGCGTGGGGATACAGTACGTTCCCCTACGCCGCTTGACGTTTTTATAGTTTATCCGGAGAGGGGCAGCGTAGCAGCACTGGCACTGCCAGTTGCGTGGGAATACAGTACGTTCTCCTACGCCGCTTGACGTTTCTACAGTTTATCCGGAGAGGGGAAACGTAGCAGCACTGGCACTGCCAGTTGTTTGGGGATACAGTACGTTCTCCTACGCCTCTTGACGTTTCTACAGTTTATCCGGAGAGGAGAAGCGTAGCAGCACTGGCACTGCCAATTGCGGAGTGCCAGTTACGTGGGGATACAGTACGTTCTCCTACGCCGCTTGACGTTTCTACAATTTATTCGGAGAGGGGAAGCGTAATAGCACTGGCACTGCCAGTTGCGTGGGGATACAGCACGTTCCCCTACGCCACTTGACGTTTCTACAGTTTATCCGGAGAGGGGGCCGCGTAGCAGCACTGGCACTGCTAGTTGCGTGGGGATACAGCACGTTCCCCTACGCCACTTGACGTTTCTACAGTTTATCCGGAGAGGGGCAGCGTAGCAGCAGGGGCACTCGCAGTTGCGGAGTGCCAGTTGCGTGGGGATGCAGTACGTTCTCCTACGCCGCTTGACGTTTCTACAGTTTATCCGGAGAGGGGAAACGTAGCTAGTTGCGTGAGGATACAGTATGTTCTCCTACGCCGCTTGACGTTTCTACAGTTTATCCGGAGAGGGGCAGCGTAGCAGCACTGGCACTGCCAGTTGTTGGGGGATACAGTACGTTCTCCTACGACCCTTGACGTTTCTACAGTTTATCCGGAGAGGAGAAGCGTAGCAGCACTGGCACTGCGAGTTGCGGAGTGCCAGTTGCGTGGGGATACAGTACGTTCTCCTACGCCGCTTGACGTTTCTACAATTTATCCGGAGAGGGGAAACGTAGCAGCAATGACACTGCCAGTTGCGTGGGGATACAGTACGTTCTCCTACGCCGATTGACGTTTCTACAATTTATTCGGAGAGGGGAAGCGTAGCAGCACTGGCACTGCCATTTGCGTGGGGATACAGTACATTCCCCTACACCGCTTAACGTTTCTACAGTTTATCCGGAGAGGAGAAGCGTAGCAGCACTGGCACTGCTAGTTGCGTGGGGATACAGTACGTTCCCGTACGCCACTTGACGTTTCTACAGTTTATCCGTAGAGGGGCAGCGTAGCAACACTGTCACTGCCATTTGCGTGGGGATACAGTATGTTCTCCTACGCCGCTTGACGTTTCTACAGTTTATCCGGAGAGGGGAAACGTACCAGCATTGGCACTGCCAGTTGCGTGGGGATACAGTACGTTCTCCTACGCCGCTTGACGTTTCTACAGTTTATCCGGAGAGGGGAAACGTAGCAGCACTGGCACTGCTAGTTGTGTGGGGATACTGTACGTTCCCCTTCGCCACTTGACGTTTCTACAGTTTATCCGGAGAGGGGAAGCGTAGCAGCACTGGCACTGCTAGTTGCGTGGGTATACAGTACGTTCCCCTACGCCGCTTGACGTTTTTATAGTTTATCCGGAGAGGGGAAACGTAGCAGCACTGGCACTGCCAGTTGCGAAGTGCCAGTTGCGTGGGAATACAGTACGTTCTCCTACGCCGCTTGACGTTTCTACAGTTTATCCGGAGAGGGGAAACGTAGCAGCACTGGCACTGCCAGTTGTTTGGGGATACAGTACGTTCTCCTACGCCTCTTGACGTTTCTACAGTTTATCCGGAGAGGAGAAGCGTAGCAGCACTGGCACTGCCAGTTGCGGAGTGCCAGTTGCGTGGGGAAACAGTACATTCTCCTACCCCGCTTGACGTTTCTACAGTTTATCCGGAGAGGGGAAGCGTAGCAGCACTGGCACTGCTAGTTGCGTGGGGATACAGTACGTTCCCGTACGCCACTTGACGTTTCTACAGTTTATCCGTAGAGGGGCAGCGTAGTAACACTGTCACTGCCATTTGCGTGGGGATACAGTATGTTCTCCTACGCCGCTTGACGTTTCTACAGTTTATCCGGAGAGGGGGGAAACATACCGGCATTGGCACTAACAGTTGCGTGGGGATACAGTACGTTCTCCTACGTCGCTTTACGTTTCTACAGTTTATACGGAGAGGGGAAACGTAGCAGCACTGGCACTGCTAGTTGTGTGGGGATAGTGTACGTTCCCCTTCGCCACTTGACGTTTCTACAGTTTATCCGGAGAGGGGAAGCGTAGCAGCACTGGCACTGCTAGTTGCGTGGGGATACAGTACGTTCCCCTACGCCGCTTGACGTTTTTATAGTTTATCCGGAGAGGGGCAGCGTAGCAGCACTGGCACTGCCAGTTGCGGAGTGCCAGTTGCGTGGGAATACAGTACGTTCTCCTACGCCGCTTGACGTTTCTACAGTTTATCCGGAGAGGGGAAACGTAGCAGCACTGGCACTGCCAGTTGTTTGGGGATACAGTACGTTCTCCTACGCCTCTTGACGTTTCTACAGTTTATCCGGAGAGGAGAAGCGTAGCAGCACTGGCACTGCCAATTGCGGAGTGCCAGTTACGTGGGGATACAGTACGTTCTCCTACGCCGCGTAACGTTTCTACAATTTATTCGGAGAGGGGAAGCGTAGCAGCACTGGCACTGCCAGTTGCGTGGGGATACAGTACATTCCCCTACGCCGCGTAACGTTTCTACAGTTTATCCGGAGAGGGGAAGCGTAGCAGCACTGGCACTGCTAGTTGCGTGGGGATACAGCATGTTCCCCTACGCCACTTGACGTTTCTACATTTTATCCGTAGAGGGGCAGCGTAGCAACCCTGCCACTGCCACTTGCGTGGGGATACAGTACGTTCTCCTACGCCGCTTGACGTTTCTACAGTTTATCCGGAGAGGGGAAACGTAGCAGCACTGGCACTGCTAGTTGCGTGGGGATACTGTACGTTCCCCTTCGCTGCTTGACGTTTCTACAGTTTATCCGGAGAGGGGAAGCGTAGCAGCACTGGCACTGCCAGTTGCGTGGGGATACAGTACGTTCCCCTACGCCGCTTGACGTTTCTATAGTTTATCCGGAGAGGGGAAGGGTAGCAGCACTGGCACTGCCAGCTGCGTGGGGATACAGTACGTTCCCCTACGCCGCTTGACGTTTCCACAGTTTATCCTGAGAGGGGGAGCGTAGCGTCACTGGCACTGCCAGTTGCGTGGGGATACACTACGTCCCCTACGCCGCTTGACGTTTCTACAGTCAACTTAAAAGTCACACGCGATTTGCAAATTTACTCGTCCAAAAATTAAAGTTAGAGCGTTATAATACTTAAACTGTACACGTATGGTGTCAATATTGTTATTCTACACCGTTTCAATAATTATTAAATTACTTTGACCATAAACACAAACAATATAAGCAATAAACTCCACAATTTCAATTAGGTAGGCTATTGATCTGTAAAACATAACTAGTCGTGTTTCCGTTGTTGATCAACATAAATGGATCATTGTTACTTCAGTTTGGAGTTTAATATGTCAATAAGGCTATTCAATGTTTAATTTTTTTTGTACTCTTCATACATATATAAAGTTAAGTTACTTTTGCTCATGATTTTTACAGGATACTTTTTGCTTCAAACACATTACACGCACGGTACTCATACTCATTCTCAAAGACGGTAGTCTAAGAACACATTCAAAAGACAAACTCTGCAACACGAACACGCACAAATATTAGCCTATACTTGTAATACAAATCGACGCTCACGATATTCACAGTTGTAAAACATACATTCAAATGCCAGACTTTTGAGTATGACTGTAGACTGCTAGGTGGGGTGAGACGCGCTTGCGCGTTTGTCTCTGAACTCCCTTAGTTTACATTTTTTCCGCATGTTTTGTTGATGTTGTCTAGTAGCACCTGCGGAATGCGCTGACAGTAACTGTGCGAGCGCTTCGTTACCGGTCCTTTACCTGACCCCTTTGACCATCGGCGCACCTCGACCACTACCCTTCGAGAGGCCCATATAATCCCCTTAATAATTTCTTGACCATCAGCCCTTGATCTCGACCCTACAACCTGTGACAATTGGAATACTGTAAGAGCGTTTTGTTTTACTCTTCACGATTCTAACTTTTTACTTCTGCTATTTGATTCCATTTTACCAAAACCGGATTCCGTTTCCACTTATTAAAAAACTCCAGATATGTTACTTGCATGAAAAGGACAGTAAACAACATTTGAATGGTGCGAGTATGATGGTTTGGACCGCCTACAACCATAGAGAAAATATAATAACTAAATCCACGTGCAGATCGATAATGTGTCTACAAGAAATATAAAAGATTATTGCGAGGTTTCTAATATGGTGGTGACCTAAAATTATGCATGTTTTTTCTTATACCAACCATCGTCAATTGTACCGCTCAATTCAAAACATTTTATTCAATTTTCAGAAAGTTACAGAAGAATTTTCCACATGTTTGAAAACGTCTATGGGAAATAATTTGATTTTTCACTACTTAAAAGTCAGGCGTCTTTAGTTTATTCTGGTGAAACGTTTTAATAAAACCACTGTTAATGAGTTAGTGAAAATTTTCCATGTGTTTACCTCGTGACATTCCAAACGTTTTAAAGATTCCCCGCTTCATCATAAAAATTCACTTAGATTAGTCAATCGTCAATAAAACTGTAATAGTCAGCTTCAAATCAGATTTAAGTGTACTTTCAACCGGCGCGGGTTATCGACTGTAACTGTATACCTTCTTGATAAACCATTACACAATTAAAAGGTTATATAAACTTTTCATTGTGAGAATCAGTATGAACCAGTGGAATGGGTGAATTATAATACGTAAACCTTGACACGAGATGCAAAAATGTGAATTTTTTACACGACAGCGGAAGCCGCTGTTGCCTGTCTAGAATGCTTATGAGATTCCGTTTATTTAATACTTACTGCGATAAACGTCTGTATAGTGTTTCCGTTCTTAACTTAATCCTGATGTAAACAAACAGACGTGGCACATCTGAAACGCAATTTGCTACTTGAATTATAGAGGCGTGTCAGTCTGACAGAAGTAGTACAGACAGGGTATATATAATATTGATACTGTACAAACGCGCGTAAATTGTAATAATTTGTCCTGACCAAAGTAAAATTTATGTGACAGTATCAGAACGATAGTGAAATATTTTATAACTCCAGTAAATGGCTTTTTTATTAACCGTTTAAATATAAAAAAAAACAAACGAAAATCTGTGATAATTACCAGTGTACTGAATACTATCAGTTGCTCTCAGAGAGTAATTCAATGCCTTCCATATCTGTGTCTGAACTTGTATCATCACTTGACTCAGCGTTATTCATAATATTGTCCATTGTCCACAACGTCGGAATGCGAGCCAGTTGCCATAGCTTATCATCTTCCTTGATTATATGCTGCATACAATGACTCCACTTGTCCACCGTTGTTTCATTTACCGCCTACTCAATAAATTGTTTTATATCAAGCAAGTACGGGCAACATATCCTTTCAACTGGCTCCAAATTAATTCAATACGATTCGGAATACAGTGATAAGGAGGAAGTCTTAAAACGACGTGCCCCGATTTAAGTGGCAACATAACTCTCACATGACACTATACAGGCATTCTGCATATGCGCGTAATACATTACAGTGTGAACAGTGTCAACGCCCCTGACCAATAGCGTTCCAGATTTGCCACGTAGGTTTGTTTACATCAGGATTGAACTAAGAAAGGAAAGAGTATAACTGTTTAGTCCACATATGGTACTTCCAGATAAGTGTAAACGTAAAACTCGTTAAAATACTGTTAAGTGGGTGTTGGCCTCCGAATGACGCAACTAAACTGATACTAGACTATTATCTAACATAGTCTTGGTGACAATGACAGTTGTATTAACTGCTTTAACAGGAGTGACTTTAACATAGCATAGCTTGATGCAGTGTGCCCGAAACATAAGCACTGAAAACACTGCATTGGCTGCGGGATGCAAGCTCTCACGCTCAGCCTATGAACGCCTGCTCTGATTTTTTCCGGTAGAGTTGTCTTATTATAGGTTACGTGGGATGCAGAAGGGAGCGTCTCTCCATCCCTTCGACCGCCGACATGCAATAACGTCTTATGGGCAAACTCAGTCATAATTTCTTCCTCTGTGCAGTTAAGTAGGTCCCTGCACACTGCTACGCCCTTTGTGGTGTTCAGGGTGGTGAGATACGACCTCTAAATCGATATCCCTCTGTCTTTTGTAGTGTGAATACTTTTGAACCCTGTTGATCGTTCACGGTCTCTACGAGCAACCCACCTTCGTCTTTTCTGTTATCCTGGATGGCTGATCCAACGCATCAGTAATAGCCTTTTCTATCAGGAAGAACTCCCTTCCTCAAAGTCTGTTCCTTTCTTTTAACAACTAGATACTTACGCTCCGCCACCACATTGGCAGCCGATGTCAGAAAATTTTTCAGCCGCTACCAGGAGTAATGCCTCATTCTCTTCACTTTCTAGGAGGGCTTTTTATGGACGACGCTTTAAGGGATCCCTCAACCCAAGAATTATTTGCGAGACTGACACTTTAATCTCACGATACCTCGGGAAATAATCAGACCACCGCGGCAGAGCCCTTGAGTGCCGCAGCTACGACTAAATAAACAAAGGTGTGTCCTGGTGCCCTGAGGCAATCGTTCACGACTCACTAACGTAGAGCCATCCGCCCATTGGCAAGATCCACCGTGGGTTGCGGTGTGTCCTCAAGCGGAACAGACTACCTTGTGGAAATTTACTAGTGCCCTGTTAGCCAGCTAAACAGTAACAGCTGTTGCCCACCCCATGAGGCCAAGATGTTATAGGCTTGGTGTAGGCTTGGATTTGTGGGGGGGGGGACTCTGTTGTTCTTGTTTCTGCTATTAATTTTTCTAATTACTTCTCAATCTCGTCTCTCAGTTTTTCTGAAACGAGTAATATACGAGTAAATGATGTTAAATAATTATTTTATAAAATTAGCAACTGAGACACAAGAATACGTTTTGTAGACTGTGCTGTGTTCACCATTTTTACGCTGCAGTGATGTCCAGAGGTCTTCTCAAGTAATTAATGTCCAGTGTCCAGCGTCATCGCCAAAATCTCAGAACATGAATAGCAATCATAATATCATGAAACGTGAAAATACATACGGGGAAACAGTCATGTACATTTCTTGATGCCCTATTTGGTACCATATCACTCACATATTACGGTTGAAATTGAAAAGTTAAAAACAAGAAACAGAGTTTTCACAAAAGTGGCTAACCAGTCCACGGATGATTACAGGTAGAGCGTTACATGTATTCACTCGAATTATGAACTATAAACCTTTTTCTTTCACCATTACGTCGTTTACATCGTTCTTTTACGTGTTTGCGTCGTTGACCGACTTCT
This sequence comes from Magicicada septendecula, assembly GCA_034769895.1. Taxonomy (NCBI): domain Eukaryota; kingdom Metazoa; phylum Arthropoda; class Insecta; order Hemiptera; family Cicadidae; genus Magicicada; species Magicicada septendecula. Next base: position 100,977,176 of record CM068370.1, on the reverse strand, counting down.
AACAATCACTGTTTCCTAAATATTCGCGGACACTTCCATCTAACTTCTAAACCTGCCCTTACCTCCTAATCTTCGTGTTCTATCTGTTCTTGCATCTAATGTTTTCCATGTAACTGTGTTGAGCATTAGCAAAGTAACCATCAAGCTTCGGTCAACATAATTATGATCAACCATATAAGCTTTGTGTACAACAATATAGGCCTACAAGTTCAGATTGTAAAGGATTTTGTTTTTTTTAATCAAACAACAAATCGATCCATCCTGCAACAGTAGTTTATACTTATACTCTGTACAGACATGCTATTTCTTCCCCCCCCCGCTCGCTGCTCAACCCGTAATATTAATCGGGGCCTACAGTTCTTCTGTCCTTTTTATGTCTTCTTAGATGGAGTAATTCTTTATTTTTAGGTATTGTATTATCTGGTAGATGTATTCGAATCTTCGACGCTTTCGTGCCCTTTTCTGCCTTTCGCTAAATTACGTACGAACTTTGCCAATTTAGTTATGCCACATTATTTGCATACTTGGTTGGATAAATCAGCCAGGAGACACTTGAGTGCAAAAGAGTTTTAAACGAACGGATTTTTTAAAGTAACAAAGATTTCTTTGCAACTGCTTGTAAAACCACCATCACTGACCGCTGTTCAAAACATTAGTTTGTTTGCTAACAATGCACAGCTGTTTCAGACACTAGTTTAGAATCGTTGCGTCACTCAGTTACGTAATTTGGCAAGCCTTCATCGGTAAACAGAGATTGTGACGTAAACTCATTTAATTATTCCAAGAATTTACATTGTGCTTAAATCGTGTTTCTTATGCTATTCACAAAGGAACATATATCAACCCATACAAACTTACAATCTTCTAACGCAAAAGGAATAACAGTTCTGTTCTTACTATAATGAAAACCAAAATTTATTTATTTTTCGGAGTAAGCCTTGAAAGAGTATCTTAAATTAACCATATTTTCATCTTTATTCTGCAAAACAACGTGAAAGGCTGTCGTATTTCAATATATGTCATAAATACTAATCAAAATTATCAATACTTCATGGAGACGTTATCATCCACACGGTAAGAAACGTCCAAAAGTCTGTATTTAACATAGAACAATAGAGGTTCGAGATCCCAGCCCAAAGTCGAAAATGATGGCATCCAGATATAAATCTTTCTAACACAAAAACAGTAATAGGAAGGAAACTGAAATATCAGAACAAACCAACAATTTTAATTATCTAAAAGTTACGATCTAATAATTATGATAAAAACATGACATATACGCTAATAAAATCAGGGAGCATTTGTAGACGGCGTACAGAACACTTCAGACTAAGACACGGGAGGAAACGTATGAAGTTATAAAACGGTACAAGACGAGGTGAGAAGACAAAACCACTGACTATGCGTTCTTAAAGTAGCATAGAATGATAGGATGTGGCATCTTAAAAAGAAAGTACATCGCCTATTAAATAAAGAATAAAATCTACCATCTGTAAATTAATAAAATCATGAAATAAAAGATTTGACCGCCTACGAAGAATGCCGAAGTATAGGCATACAGATATCGTCATACGAGACTATAGCCAAATCGAAAACAGCAAGAAATGACTTAGCGATAGATAACGAAATACACTTATGAAACCTACTCCTTGAAACTGGTAATGGCTATTGTGTATCTAGCACAAACAGACACCCGTCTGGTTAAACGGGAGTCACGTGTTCATAAAACAATTTGCAGCTGACACTTTTTTCCAAGCTTTAATCATACACACGCCCTACATGCGTGCATTCTTGAGTATACATGTTAAAAATGTTTAAGCTTATTCTTACGTCTTTGTGTCTTCGAGGACGATAAGAGGTGATTTTGGACGTTCCCTCACTGTATAAAATAGCGACTTAATTTTGCTCCCAACTCTCTCTCTCTCTCTCTCTCACACACACACACACACACACACACACACATGTACAAACTAGTCTTTGCATACACAAATAGAGTACGCACGAGCGTACGTAGTCTACAACGCGTACGCCTAAAAACTGTTAGGGTCTTTTGAGAGATAAAATTTCATATACCGGTTTTCAGTTAACACTGAGATTTCACGTTTGACAAAGATAATAAGTGACACCTCTATTCTACCGGAACGCTCACATGGCTGGAGACACGTGTACAGTAGAGTTTGGTTCCAGACGCATTTGTCGAACAAGCCAATAAGAGCTGAGTCTTAGACACGGAATAGGCTACTTCTCAGACAAATCAGACACTCAGTGGCCATCACGGACCATTAAGTGACCAATAATACCCGACAACCTTAGACTCATCGGTATTTCTACGGATATTTCTAAGTAGTTAATGACTTTAAATATATTTAATGAAGTCAACTGACAAAGATTTAATTTTGTTTTCAAGTTCATAAGGTTTAGTGTTTAGTATTTGAATGTTGCTAATGAAAAACAACACACAATCAACTCTTGTGTGTAATTAAAAAAAAATATCGGTATGGAAAACCATACATGACTTCCATATTCTAAGATTTATATTTAAAATCATTTTCACCCAAACAGCCAGGCTGTGTCTTACCTGCCTTTTTATTGCTGTATTAAATGAAAAATATTATATTACATTAAAATGAAAAAATTATAATTTTATTGCCTGGCAACAAAATTATTTTATTTTTAACAATTACCATTGTTTCAAAAAGTTTAAATAAATTTTCAAGTACTTTACTCTTGTTAAAACGTAAAAGGTTGCAGGTAAACTACCCCTTCCCCTTAACCGATCTTCACCAAAATCGAAAGTCATTGAGACCTCTTCAATTCAGGGACGTATGCAAAATTCGTTTGATTCTGTTTGAATTTGCGGCTGTTATCGTTTGCCATAGAAAATACGCTTGATAAAAAAACGTTGCAGGTAAACTACCCCTTCCCCTTAACCGATCTTCACCAAAAACAATAGGTCTTGAGTACTCTACAAATCAGGGCTGTATACAAAACATTATTTGATTCTGTTTGAATTTGCGGCTGTTATCGTTTGCCATAGAAAATACCCTTGTTAAAAAAACGTTGCCGGTAAACTACTCCTTTCCCTCAACCGATCTTCACCAAAAACAATATGTCTTGAGAACTCTACAATTTAGGGCTGTATGCAAATAATCTTTTGAATCTGTTTGAATTTGCGGCTGTTATCGTTTGCCATAGGAAATACCCTTGTTAAAACATAAAACGTTACAGGTAAACTACCCCTTTCCCTCAACCGATCTTTACCAAAAACAATAGGTCTTGAGTACTCTACAAATCAGAGCTGTATGCAAAACATTATTTGATTCTGTTTGAATTTGCGGCTGTTATCGTTTGCCATAGAAAATACCCTTGTTAAAAAAAAGGTTGCAGGTAAACTACCCCTTCTCCTTAACCGATCTTCACCAAAATCGAAAGTCATTGAGACCTCTACAATTCAGGGACGTATGCAGAAAATTATTTGATTCTGTTTGAATTTGCGGCTGTTATCGTTTGCCATAGAAAATACGCTTGATAAAAAAACGTTGCAGGTAAACTACCCCTTCCCCTTAACCGATCTTCACCAAAAACAATAGGTCTTGAGTACTCTACAAATCAGGGCTGTATGCAAAACATTATTTGATTCTGTTTGAATTTGCGGCTGTTATCGTTTGCCATAGAAAATACCCTTGTTAAAAAAACGTTGCAGGTAAACTACCCCTTTCCCTCAACCTATCTTCACCAAAAACAATAGGTCTTGAGAACTCTACAATTTAGGGCTGTATGCAAATAATCTTTTGATTCTGTTTGAATTTGCGGCTGTTATCGTTTGCCATAGGAAATACCCTTGTTAAAACATAAAACGTTACAAGTAAACTACCCCTTTCCCTTAACCGATCTTCACCAAAAACAATAGGTCTTGAGTACTCTACAAATCAGAGCTGTATGCAAAACATTATTTGATTCTGTTTGAATTTGCGGCTGTTATCGTTTGCCATAGAAAATACCCTTGTTAAAAAAACGTTGCAGGTAAACTACCCCTTTCCCTCAACCGATCTTCACCAAAAACAATAGGTCTTGAGAACTCTACAATTTAGGGCTGTATGCAAATAATCTTTTGATTCTGTTTGAATTTGCGGCTGTTATCGTTTGCCATAGGAAATACCCTTGTTAAAACATAAAACGTTACTGGTAAACTACCCCTTTCCCTTAACCGATCTTCACCAAAATCAACAGATCTTGAGAACTCTACAATTCAGGGCTGTATGCGAAACATTATTTGATTCTGTTTGAATTTGCGGCTGTTATCGTTTGCCAAACAAACAAAATTACCCTTGCTAAAAAAAAACCGTTGCAGGTAAACTACCCCTTTCCCTCAACCGATCTTCACCAAAAACAATAGGTCGCGAGTACTCTGCAAATCAGGGCTGCATGCAAAAAATTATTTGATTCTGTTTGAATTTGCGGCAGTTATCGTTTGCCATAAAAAAAAAATCTACAGACAGACACACAGACAGACAGACAGACAGACACACAGACACTTTTCGGAAAACGACTTTTTTTCATGTTTTGAGTGTAGTAGAATCAGAATCTGCAATAATCTCGAACACGATTTTTTTTGCCATCACCATACTTCCATTCCTTAAGGAATATGGAAGTAAAAACCATACGGATACGTTATTTTCCCTGAGTGTTGAAAGAGAGTTCTTAGCTGAACCATACAAACTACTTACGTATTCAACAATGATAGGTTTATACCGAAACTATCGTCAAGAAGAGAAAAAGGCAAGATAGAAAACTAAATCAACCTAATAGTTCCAAAATTATTCAGAGCACATTTGTACCTCTTTTCTAAACATATACACATTCGCAATCACTCCTAAAATCAGACAATGCTGATCCGCCCTTATCACGAAACACTATTTTTTATATTTTACCATACTGTTATTTTATAGTATACATTTTTGTTTATATTTATAGTATAAACTTAAATTATATTATTTGTATTATATAAACTACAGAACATTACATAAATTGTTTCAGATACTTTAATAACTGGACCTCGCATGTAACTTTTCACAATGCGGGACGCTGCTAAAAACTACCACCTTTCCTGCATAAAGGGGTACCGAAATTACCTTTTCTTAATCATCTGTTTGGGTGTACCGATAAATAAAAATTTTTAGTTAAAAAATACTGCAATACTACTTAATATGTAAAGGTAAATACAACGATGATTAAAATAGTAGTTGGAGAATTAAATTGCCCCGTCTAGCACTGTATGTCTACGGAATACCGATACTGCTGAATAAATGTAACGAAATATTGAACGAAAATTTTATAAAAAATAAAACCATTATAAATAAGACAATTGACACTGTATAAATGTAAAATATAGATAAATACCTTCAGTTTTGTTAAAAGTCTTACCTTAACTATTGATTGTACAAAAGAAGACATAACCACACTATCAATTCAGCAACCCAGGATACAAAACTTAAGTCAACACACAATCACTCAAGTTTAAAAAAAATACTTATCACATTTAAGTTAACTATACTCGATACGATATTAATATATCACAAGGATTTAATTTTTATAAATACAACAGAATTTTAACACAATAAATTTACACTAACGAACATAATATATAAAGAAACGAAAAATGTATTATTAATTCTGAAATAAATTTACATCATAAATATAGTACCAACTTGACAGAGCAAAAAAAATCTTTAACGCCAGATGTTTTGCAAAATGAATAATAACCCGCAGACCCGATTCCCGTCGTTAAAATGCGGCTGCGTGATACGCCAAGCTTAAAAATGTGTAAAGATAAAAATCTTGGCGCGCAACAAAGTTAATTTGGTGCTGCCAAATGCCTGCGTACACACTGCCTTTGCCAGCCAGCTGGTCCATTCAGATAAACATCGTTTCTATGACAACAGAAGAATAACAAAACTCACGCACGAGCGACTATAAAAATCACATATACACGTAATGTGTGTGATGATATATAGTCGTCGACCACTATTACAAACACATATATGTACGTTTAAATACCAAGTTCACATTTACCTAATGTCTATTCATGGGTGCATTATCATAATAGCAGAACAGATTTCATCGAGCGCGGGTTGTACACGTAACAGCTGTAATGCATGAAAGTATTTGAAACAATTTTAACAGTTAGTGAATAAGTTGCATAAGTTCAACCTTATGTGCGGGACCATTAGGCGAACCCTTAAGTCAGCAAGTAAAGGAACACGCCTAAAATTCTACAAGGTGATGGCTCTTCCCACACTTCTTTATGGGTCTGAGAATTTGACTTTAACGAAAGGCCAGGCCAGTCGCATCCAAGCGGCTGAAATGAGATTTCTCAGGCACGTGGCAGGGTATACTCTCCATGATCATAGAAGAAACACAGATATACTGCAGGAACTGAATATTATGAGTACACTCGAAAGGATCGCCCAGTATCGGCTGAATTGGAGGTAACATCTTTGCCGAATGGATGACTGCCGCATTCCCAAACAACTCTGGAACTATAAGCCGAGGGTACGGAGAGGTGTGGGACGTCCGATGAAGCGCTGGAGTGACCAGCTCTAATCTTTGCCTATTTGAGATGGAACAAACCCTCCTTGGTTTCATCCGTGAAATTTTCTGTCGGACTACGTGAGGCAAAACAAAATCTGCGTTTACTATATGTGATGATTCCGGTAAGGAAGAGAACGCAGAGTTGGGCAACCGGCAACCATATTAATGCGGAGAGACATGTAGTGGGGACATTCTCGAGGATCTTTAGAGCACCAACTAAAACACGATCAAGAGAAATTCTTCAATTTTTTCAGATTGTCAATACCAAACTTCGACAAGCTTTTACAAAAGATTTATGTACACCTTCAAAAACAGACTACAACATGAGACAACACATCCCATCTTCAGAACGTTAGCTGTCACGTTAAGATAAGAAGCCGTAGCCTGTCACACAATAACAACTGAAATAACAATAATGGTATAGGCCCGCCAGCCTTTCCTGAACAGCCATCTGCGCCGACCCAATGCATGAATTACCCCCACTTTCAAGTATAGTTAAGTTATCTAGAGAGAAGAGAAGGGAGACGACGCTATAACGTTCACTGTCTCACTTCCACATTATTTTCCTCTCTGTCACACACATGCTTCCGTTGTTTTCGCCAGTCTTTTGTTGGAGCCGATGTTCACGCTATGAAACACTGCACAAAACTGTTCTACGCACGTGCGAAGTGAATGAAAATTTTGTTAGCCTCACAACGAGGTGTTTGTCTACTGCGCATCGAGACCCGAGTGTTCAATTTACATCGTCCTGCATCTACTTTACTCTTTTTGTTCTCCTCGATTTACGCTGCACACTCGAGAACAATGAACAATTTAAAAAATTAAATTGTCATTACACAAAATGTTTTCCATTTAAATTTCAAACCTTTCTAATCCGATATATCACTTAGGAGTAACAATGAAAATTGTCTTGAACAATGTTCCCGTTGAAAAATATTAAACCACCTTTTTTTGCATGTGCTTAATCGACGTTACGTGAACTAAATATTGTTACGACGGTCTACTTAATCGTCGTATAGTACAGTGGAAAACAAAATACAAGACACCAATTAAGTCACCAGCTTTAATTATCACAATTAAACAGTTTGTAATCAACAAGATAGTCTCTTACAACAAATCAAATAAAAATTGTTCACACGCAATAATAATGTCAATCAACAGACTCTCGCACAATTATAAAACACATAACACTTCGCCACAATACTACGAACCGCACTGGAATAAATCGCCACTTAAACTGAACTCACCGTAGCTGAATGCTTTATTTATACCCCGCTGAAATTCCAGACTAATCCATAATACGCGTCAGCTCTACACTAGAGCGTAATTGCTTGCGGCCGGAGAAGTCTGGAACAGTCTCGCTAACGCCTGTTGAGAATCACGTACGCGCACAACATTACAGCTGGTTCCACTAGAAACACGTATAATGTTCTGCAGGTCGTAACAATATTGATGTTACGATTTCAACTAGTTACAACGTGAGTGTGTGTTTTGTATGAGGACAAAATGAAAACATTGTAAATATAATAAATTACACAGAACACGTTGTTGTTTAAATTTTTTCAGAACTGATTGAAATAAAACATGTTGCCAAATTGTATGCTAAATCTGAATCTGTTTTACATTCACTTATATTACGGTTTTCGCCCATACTAAGAGTCCACATTAGTGTTTTCTTTGTCCGTACTGGTGATTCATGGTTTCTAGGCTGCCTTACTGAAGGACATGTTTATATATATAACTCTTGACGGAGTGGAGGTTGCCATCCCCCAGTGGCGGCCCGTGCTTAGGTTGCACGGTTGTAAAACCAATAACTCCCGAATTGTATTTTAAATTATAGAATTATGAATAAAACAATAACTAATAACAGTGTTTTGAAGCTAAATCATCGCGATTAATCATTTGCCGATTGAAAAACCCAGAGGAATTCTTAAAACCATACACGCTCTTGCCACGGTGTATGCACCAACTGTGACGCGCTTTTTATATGGGGAAATACAATGGAGTAGTGCTCTGACTGGCTAGACACGGTTGTTCCTATTACAGCGGTATAGGCTCGGGTGTGATTAGGGACTGTAAACCCCGCTTGTACGTCACGGCGCCACCAGTCTGTTGTTTAAATCCAAGTTGCCATAGTCCTGATGTGGTTCTTGAGGGACTGGAGACTGTCATTTCAACATTGTCCAAGTTGTAAGGCCTGAGGCTGATGTTAAAATATACGGTTTCTCTTGATCTCTTGTATTAAATATAAAACATGATTACATATTTGTTAGTATTGTTACGTAATACGAAAAAGTGTTGCGTAATACGGAACGTACTAGGGGTCTTAACGTGCGTTAACGAGGCTATCCAGACCATACGGTGGGCGGACTGTGTTCAAGGCCGCAATCAATTACGCTCTAGTGTTTCCAAGTAGCGTTGACGCGCATTATGGATTATTCTGGAATCTCAGCGGGGTATAAATAAAGCATTCAGCGACGCTTAGTTTCAGTTTGACGTGGCGATTTATTCAAGCGAGGTTCGAGTTATTGTCTGGCGATTTACACAGTGTCTGGTGTATTAGTGAAAAGTTGTCAAATTGTAAATAGTTGACATTACTATTTGGTGGACAGATTAAGCTGAATTATTGTACGAGTATAATCTTGTTGAATAACTCGTTGATTACAAACTATTAATATTGTGATGAATTAAAACTGGTTATTAGTGATTTCATTAGTGTCTTGTATTTTGTTTTCCACTGTATAATATGACGATCAGTTAGACCGTCGTAACAATATTTATATTTAAATTCACCTTTAAAAATCTACTTAAAGTATTAAATTTTACAAAAATCTGTTAATGCATTCAAAAGTTGGAGATATCCCGCAGACAGACAGACAAATGCCAAACATTCGAGTTAAAGTAGGAGAAAGGTAAGTAAACATAAAATTAAACGTAAAGATAAACAAAATAAATCCATATTCAAGATATTAAAGATATCTTCGGTAATAATTATTACCCTGAACAATCGTCCGCGGAAACTATCATAAAGATTCAGAAGCTTTTCGGAGAGGACTCAGTGAGTGATACACAGGTAATATTATGGTACAAACGCTTTAAAAATGGCCGGGAATCTGGACAGCTCAAAATGTTGTACGAGCTGTAATAAACGAAAATAGACGACTCAATCTATTAACAAATTTTATTTTTTAAAGCTGTGAGTAAAGTTCTTCATACCAAAGTTCAGTTCCCTACGTAGACGTTTACAATGTATTTAAAATGATCACTTTAATTTTACTTCAATGTTCCATAAGGAAATGGAAGTATGGTCATGGCGAAAAAAAATCGTGTTCGAGATAATTGCAGATTCTGATTGTACTACCATCAAAACATGAAAAAAAGTCATTTTTACTTCCATGTTCCTTAAGGAAATGGAAGTTTAAGGAACATGGAAGTATGGTGATGGCAAAAAAAATCGTGTTCGAGATTATTGCAGATTCTGATTGTACTACACTCAAAACATGAAAAAAAGACATTTTTCGAAAAGTGTGTGTGTGTGTGTGTGTAGATTTTTTTTCTATGGCAAACGATAACAGCCGCAAATTCAAACAGAATCAAATAATTTTTTGCATACAGTCCTTAATTGTAGAGTACTCAAGACCTATTGTTTTTGGTGAAGATCGGTTAAGGGAAAGGGGTAGTTTACCAGCAACGTTTTATGTTTTAACAAGGGTATTTTCTATGGCAAACGATAACAGCCGCAAATTCAAACAGAATCAAATAATGTTTTGCATGCAGCCCTGAATTGTAGAGTTCTCAAGACCTATTGATTTTGGTGAAGATCGGTTAAGGGAAAGGGGTAGTTTACCAGCAACGTTTTTTTTAAATCAAGGGTAATGTTTTTCTATGGCAAACGATAACAGCCGCAAATTCAAACAGAATCAAATAATTTTTTGCATACAGCCCTTATTTGTAGAGTACTCAAGACTTATTGTTTTTGGTGAAGATCGGTTAAGGGAAAGGTGTAGTTTACCTGCAACGTTTTATGTTTTAACAAGGGTATTTTCTATGGCAAACGATAACAGCCGTAAATTTAAACAGAATCAAATAATGTTTTGGACACAGCCCTGAATTGTAGAGTACTCAAGACCTGTTGCGTTTGGTGAAGATCGGTAAAGGGAAAGAGGTAATTTACCTGCAACATTTTTTTTTATCAAGGGTAATTGTACTTCCATATTCCTTAAGGAAATGGAAGTATGGTGATGGCAAAAAAAATCGTGTTCGAGATTATTGCAGATTCTGATTGTACTACACTCAAAACATAAATATCGGTATGGAGAACCACACATGACTTCCATGTTCTAAGATTTATATTTAAAATCATTTTCGAAATGAAACATTTCCATATAAACTACTTCTTTTCTTCAGCCTTAACCACCGTCCTCTGGTTACTAACGTATACCACCTCACGTTAGCGCACACGATTTCCACTGACAATGCCAGTCGATGCCACTGCTGAAACGTCTGGTTTTGCAGAAAACATTGGACTACGGCCAAATATCCCGGGAAGGAATTTTAACAAAAACTCCTTCTTTGTTGCCGATAACGTTGTACAAAACCAGACGTTTCGGCAATGCCATCGGCTTCCATCATCAGTGAAAATCGTGTGCGATAACGTGAGGTGGTATACATTAGTGACCACAGTACTGTGGTTAAGGCTGAAGCAGTAAGTAGAATGAAGTAGTTTCTATGGTAATATTTCATTTCGAAAATGATTTTAAATATAAATCTTAGAATATGGAAGTCATGTATGGCTCTCCATACCGATATTTTTTCTATGGCAAATGATAACAGCCGCAAATTCAAACAGAATCAAATAATTTTTGCATACAGCCCTGATTTGTAGAGTACTCAAGACCTATTGTTTTTGGTGAAGATCGGTTACGGGAAAGGGGTAGTTTACCTGCAACGTTTTGTTTTTAATCAAGGGTAATTATTTTCTATGGCAAACGATAACAGCCGCAAATTCAAACATAATCAAATACTGTTTTGTATACAGCCCTGAATTGTAGAGTTCTCAGGACCTATTGTTTTTAGTGAAGATCGGTTAAGGGAAAGGGGTAGTTTACCTGCAACGTTTTATGTTTTAAAAGGGTATTTTCTATGGCAAACGATAAGAGCCGCAAATTCAAACAGAATCAAATAAGTTTTTGCATACAGCCCTGACTTGTAGAGTACTCAAGACCTATTGTTTTTGGTTAAGATCGGTTACGGGAAAGGGGTAGTTTACCTGCAACGTTTTATGTTTTAAAAGGGTATTTTCTATGGTAAACGATAAGAGTCGCAAATTCAAACAAAATCAAATAATTTTTTGCATACACCTCTGATTTCTAGAGTACTCAATACATGTTGTTTTTGGTGAAGATCGGTTAACGGGAAGGGGTAGTTTACCTGCAACGTTTTTCTTATCAAGGGTAATTTTTTTCTATGGCAAACGATAACAGCCGCAAATTCAAACAGAATCAAATAATGTTTTGTTTGCAGCCCTGAATTGTAGAGTTCTCAAGACCTGCTGGTTTTGGTGTAGATCGGTTAAGCGAATAGGATAGTTTACCTGGAACATTTTATGTTTTAACAAGGGTAATTTTTTATATGACGAACGATAACTGCCGTAAATTCAAACCGAATCAACTACTCTTTTGCATACCTTTTTGAGTTATACAGAACTCAAGGTCTGTTGATTTTGTTGAAGATCGGTTAAGGGAAAGAGGTAGTTTACCTGCAACGTTTTATATTTTAACAAGGGTATTTACTATGGAAAGCGATAAGAGCCGCAAATTCAAACAGAATCAAATAATGTTTTGCATACAGACCTGAATTGTAAAGTACTGAAGGTCTATTGATTTTGGTGAAGATCGGTTTAGAGAAAGGGGTAGTTTACCTGCAACCTTTTATGTTTTAACAAGGGTAATTTTTTCTATGACGAACGATAACTGCCGTAAATTCAAAGAAAATCAAATAATTTTTTGCATACGTTCCTAAATTGTAGAGAACTCAAGGCCTGTTGATTTTGGTGAAGATCGGTAAAGGGAAAGAGGTAGTTTACCTGAAACATGTTATGTTGTAACAAGAGAAATGTTTTCATGACGAACGTTAACTGCCGCAAATTGAAACAGAATCAAATATTTTTTTGCATGCATCCCTGCATTGTAGAGGACAGAAGGTCTATTGATTTTGGTGAAGATCGGTTTAGAGAAAGGGGTAGTTTACCTGCAACGTTTTATGTTTTAACAAGAGTAAAGTACTTAATTTTTATAAATAAAGTATCTTGATAAGAAGCTCTTAATAATCCACTGTAGAAACGTAGATGAAATATCTATAAATGAAGAGGTTAGGTGAACGGGGTGGGGGTAATTTTCTATAAATGAAAATTATAGTTGAAGGGGGAGGGGAGAATTTTTTATGTGTACTACGTTATCGGCAACAAAGAAGTAGTTCTTTGTTAAAATTCCTTCCCGTGCTGTTCAGCCGTAGTACAATGTTTTCTGAAAAAAAAACAGACGTTTCGGCAGTGCCATCGACTGCCATCATCAGTGACAATCGAGTGCGAAAACGTGAGGTGGTATACGTTAGTGACCACAGTACTGTGGTTAAGGCTGAAGCAATAAGTAGAAAGAAGTAGTTTCTAAGGAAATATTTCATTTCGAATATGATTTTTATATAAATCTTAGAACACGGAAGTCATGTATGGTTCTCCATACCGATATTTTTTCATGTTTTGAGTGTAGTACAATCAGAATCTGCAATAATCTCGAACACGATTTTTTTTGCCATCACCATACTTCCATTTCCTTAAGGAACATGGAAGTAAAATGTAATGGTAATAATAACAATCATCAATAAGAAGAAAGAAGATACATTAAACAGTGATTATACAACAGGAACCAATAACCCAATAGATTCGGTCAGTAAGAAGCCAATAAAACAAGGAAGAAACATATTACGAGAAAGACACATAACAACCATGGCATAAGATAAATTCCAAGAGCCAGTCAACTATAGATTAACATCTTACCCGTATAAATACTAACTGAGAGACTTACAGATTGAAAATAAAACAATAGCTGACTAACTTAGATGACCCATATATGACCAATAATATTGCAAATGAGTAGGGAATCCTATATTAGCCAAAAGAGTGGAAATAACAATAATGTTAACAATAAGAAGCTGTAAATAACAGCATAATGACATATTATGCACAGCATTAATGTAATATAAAAGAGAATTAAAACTGTCTCATAACTGTAATAATTGTTAGTTAAGTAATAGAAAAATCATGTAAGATAGGAAAAAAGAACTAATTAATGAATTACCAGTAATCATTAATAACATAATACTTGATAAAACAAGGTTAAAAAATCTAAATTTGTATCAACTCAATTCAACCACATAACCTAGATACAGGTACTTTCCACCTAGTTTCATATTTAATAATAAATAAAACATGTCTAAACTGAAATATTTTGTACACTAAATCAAGTAGAGGTAATAAGGTTTCTACCAATACCAAAATCAGATACCAAGAGTAGTCTTTATATAAGAATTAATGTGAACAAAGTGAACAAAAACAGTCAAAATGAAAGTCACCATGTGAAACATAGATAAAACCATATTGTAAAGTTAGATAGGAATAAAAGGAGGATACCTATAATAAATAAGATATAATATCACTATTATAATAGTGTAAGAGAATTATAAACAATAACATAAAGTGTAATAAGAATAAATAAGCACATCTGTCATGTGACACAAGATGTAACTACTATTATCCAATTCTCTATACAAAAGAACAGACAAGTGTATTGAAAACACAAGATTGATATTCAATATAATAACTATAATGAACTATTCTAAACTCGATAGTGGACTGAAAGGACACTACATTCTTAAACAAGAATTAAAATAAAGCTACACTTCATAGTGTTATACAGAGGTCACCTAATAGACTAAAATAACAAGGAATAATAATATATTCACATTGATAAAGACAACCAGTAGTTGTAATAACTCTGTGTAATTTGGGCAATATAGAAATTGCCCAGATACTATTTCTTATAAATAATTTGTTAATATAATCAGTAGACTCCTAGGCTAAACCAATGTTAAAATAAGAGTTATATTTTGTCCATAATTATAAGTAAACAATAAGTGGAAGTGTTGAAGGACTTGGAAGGCATACTCTCAAAGAGATATGATTGCCATTAGGTAGTTATAATTCAAGAATAAATAAAATTAATAGTAAATAGTGTAAAGTGATAATCTCAAACTTAACTCCCTTAATAATGGACGAAAACATATCATTAGTGGACTCTAAATGAAGAGCCAAATGTTCGCCATACAGTGATAAGCTTAGATTCAAAATCTATGCAGTAATAAGAAAGTTATATCAATAATAAAGTATTTGTGTTAATTTGGGAAAATGTTTAGCATCAGTGTATACTCTCAAACCCAGCTGGGACAACCCCACGCCCCAACAACCCCACGCTTAAAACAACAATTAAAATATTTCGCGAAGGGGGTATGTGCGCTAGATTAAAGATCGTCAGCCAATCAAATCAGAGAAATTGACGAATTTTACAAATGATCGCTCGAAAGAACGGCAGCATCACGCGTCGATTCGAGGCACTTTTTAATCAACCTTTCATGTGTACAGACGGCAGCTCGACACCGGAAGAAAACAGCTGTTAACCTAGTTTGTGCACGTTATCAATGTCAACAAAGCAACATAACCTAAACTTGTGCAACCATAACTACACTACTACTGAAGATATTTGAAGAATAAACAGTGCGTTAATAAGAATTGCTAAGTGTATACTCGCTAGCAATTCCAGGATTTAAAAGGGAGTACAGTGATTTTCTAATATTAGTTAAGAATTGAAAAAAATTACGACATAATCGAACAACATTATTGTAATGTGTGTAAAATAAATTATATAGGTCATTGCACCTAATTAATACCACTCAGTCAACAGTTATAATGATAATTCTCAATTTAATTTAAATAATTCAGAAATAAGAATTTTGAAAACAGTAATTGTTTATTATGTATGAACACTGAGTGTGCTATAACCACACACCTGATTGAAGTTATTGTACAGTAAACCTAGATTAAACTAACAAGCGTTAATAAGAGATTGAGGATTATCGACTGGCTGAATTAATTAACGAAAGTTAACAAAAATGCAAATATTATTTATGTTTCGTAATTTAGGAAGAGTCTACTATTACTATTTTGAATATTTCTTTCTATTACGAATAAAAGCTAGTGGTACTAAGCTATATAAATACTGGCAACTAAACGATTACCTTTTACGGAATCCAGTATGACGATTCAGATGTTTCTTTAAACAACACTGTTTCGAGTTATTATTTTATTATGTTCACATTTTAGATATTATCAAAAGTTCTTTTAACGTTAATAAACGTTCATTAAATCATTTAATATTTATTGTCGATTGACTACTAAACCAGTTAACCTAGAATGCCAAAGCAGGCATGGTTATAATTTTATATGTTATGTATTAAGAGATGATTAAATTGTAATCAACCTCCAACTGCCTAATAATGGTAGAGTAAGATTTCTAGTAAATTATTTGGTATTCTGCAAGCTAAAAGAACCTACACTTGAATTAAATTATTTAACCAAAAAGTACCGTAAAACTTGCACACCACTTGGCTACTTGGACATGCTACCCTATAGTGATTTTATTTATATTATTTGGCTTCCATTAATTTTTTTTTTTGGTTTGAGTAAAGTATGGTTTCCATTGTTACAGGTAATTAATCATCAAAAATGGTAAGAAGATACGAAAAAACCCCTGGGTCAAGACCATATGCCAACTTTAAAAAGGAGGATATGGAAAAGGCCATAGATGCCGTTAAGGAGGGGATGTCAAAGAGGGCGGCTGCAATAAAATTCAAAGTTCCTCGGCCAACGCTTGTAAGGAGGTTGCTTGGAAAGAATCTTGGGCCTGTTGGACATCCGACTGTTTTGAGCAAAAATGAAGAAGCCATCGTTGCGGAAACTCTTGGCACGGTGGCAAATTGGGGATTTCCGCTGACACGGGTAGATATGAGGGATGTTGTCAACAAATTCCTCGATAAACAGGGAAAAGTAGTACCTGTCTTCAAAGAGAATACCCCCGGTCCGGATTTCCTTGATTCATTCATAGCTCGAAACAACCTGTCCATTAGAATTGCTTCCCATATAAAGCAGTCCAGATCATCTGTCAATCGTAATGACATTTTGAACTTCTTCAATAATGGTGAACTTGCTCTTCAGGAAGTGAAAAGCACAAATCTCTACAATTATGATGAGACCAACGTTACAGACGACCCTGGGTCCAGAAATGTTGTGGTTCCCAGAAACACGAAAAGGGTAGAAAGGGTACAAGAGCACTCCCGAGCTTCAATTAGCCTGATGGTGTGCGGGAACGCAAATGGAGGTCTACTTCCTCCTATGGTTGTGTACAAGGCACAGAATCTGTACAACTGGACTGAAGGCGGTCCAGCTGGTACAAAATATGCCAGCAGTCCAAGTGGTTGGTTTGACATGAACCTCTTCGAAGCGTGGTTCTTTAAAATTTTGTTGCCACATGTTGAAGCCACTCGTGATCCTGAAGACACGGTGGTGTTATTAGGAGACAATCTTGCTAGTCACTTTTGTCCTAAAGTGATTGAGGCATGCAGACATAGTAAAATTTATATCACTCCATTCCCACCAAATGCAACACATCTCATGCAACCCCTCGATGTTGCAGTATTTGCCCCAATGAAAAGGAAATGGAGAGAAATTTTGGACCAATGGAGAAAGGAGAGTAGGAACCCTGGTTGTATTCCAAAAGAACAGTTTCCTGTCTTGTTAAACAGACTATGGACTGGAATTAGTGAAACTGTGAGCAAAAATTTAGTATCAGGGTTTAAAGCTACCGGCCTGCATCCACCGAACCCTACTGAGGTGTTGAAAAGAATTCCTGATGGATTAGATGGTGACAGTGAGGAAATAGGAAGAAAATTAGATGAGAGTTTGGTACAGTTGTTGAAGGAACATCGAGGAAGTTGTGAGAAGAAGACACGAAAGCGAGGAAAGAAGGTAGCACCAGGAACAAATGCATCTGCTACACATGTGCAGGACATTGAAATGGAACCTCCTGTTAGTTTTTCTGTGTCAGCATCGACATCATCCTGCCAAAAAGGACTTTCATCCTCGGAGTACCCAAAATCTTCACAAAAACAGACCAGTTCGTGTACGTCGCAGAACAACTGTAGACGCATTTACATGCAGTATTTGCCGTATAAACTGGAAAGATTATAGAGGCAAATCTGATTGGATTGAATGTGTAAAATGCCGCAGATGGATTTGTGGCCCATGCAATGGTGGAAGTACTGATCCGTACTACAACTGCCCCCGTTGCGAGGATTCAGATGATGAAATTGTGGATGATAGTGACAAGGACAAAGACTACATACCAGAGTGAAAATCACAGAAAGAGATTCAATGTGCCTTGGAATTACGTTTAATGTCTCTTAGATATTAGTTCTTTGAATGGTTTCCTAATATTATTAGACGTTTATAGTATTTTGACTTATTTTCAGTAATTTAATCATTTCGTGTTAATGTGTTGTTTTTCAGTTCATGTGACGTTTATGTATTACCACTTTCTTTTGATTTATTTCCAGTGTATTTAATCATTCTTTGTTATTTTTGTTTGTTCAGTACATGTAAGGCTTTAAATGTTGATTAAACAATTTCTGAGAATAATTAAAATGAGCCCAGAAGCATTTTTTACTTACTTATGGGGTAACATGAGCAGCCTTCAAGTTTAGAACTCGTTTTCATACGAAATAAAGCAAGGTGTTCAAGTAGCCCCAAATACGGGGTTACTTGGACATCCAAAAAAAACTTTTTTTTCGGGTTTTTGTTTCAATATTTTCCAATTTTGATATGAGCTAAGCTAACCTACCAGTTAGGTCGGTACATAGCATTTTTTTTTTAAATCCTCATAATAAGAATCTAACGAGCCAGGTCAAAAAACACACTTAAAGGGTGTCCAAGTAGCCCCGTTTTATGGTAATGTTAACAACAGTCTGACGTTTGTAGGTCAGTACTACCACCCTGAGATAATTTTTTTATATAAACAAATTACCAATGTTAAGTAAATTTGAACCAAAAATGGTTAATGATATTTTAAATCATTAAAGAAGTGTTAACAAGGAATAAATTCTAATTCATATACGACAAATCAGAGTCTGTTAGTTTATTTCAATAGACTAGAGCTTTATAGGATAGGTGAACGTCTCTCATTGGACGGCACGACAGACAGCGGCAATTTGAATTACGGTAAGTCAATCTAAAAAATTAGATTGCCACGTCGACCCTGCGAAGTCAGCCAGATTCACTCCAAGTAAGTGATCATTTCTTACACAAATATATGTACTTTCAGTGAGGAATTCACGTCACCGATTCCCATAGTCGACAGAAGAAAAATACATTGAACTAAATTATCAATATTTTAAATACCCTCGTTAACCAACATCAAGAGCAGTTCACCGGATTTATTTATATTGGATTCAATTAAACAATTAAATTTGATTAAATGAATTATAAACTAAATTAAAACTTCGAATCGAAAAGTTATTAAACCCTAAACTCTAAACTTTAAAACAAACTCAAGAAACAACAACCCCGTAATAAAGGATTTTATACAACGTTTACAGCTTTCTGGCGTTCTACAAGTTTGGAATTTCTAAAAATGAATTCTATATTCCCGTTTTGCTAAAATTTTGGTACCTTTTTAAGGAGAAAATCAAGCGTGATGTGCTTTTTAAGTATTAAGGAGAAAGTTAAGTGTTTGTCATAGAGCAGTACGCGATTCGAACCAACACAACGAAACATCAAGTATTAAACACTAATGGTTGTATGAAAAACTAGGAACAGTTACGATGCTCCCACAACTGTAAACTAAAACCTAATATCCGATATAGGCCTACTAATTAATTAATACATCGCAATAACACGGTAACATCTGGCCAGATCTTGCATTGCCGATTCCAAACTCCGTTTTTAACGGAAACAAACTAAGTAAATAATTACACATTTAAGCGGTTTTTTGTCAGTTTTTTAAAAATATGTATTCACTATATATTCTTATTTGAATATTCGTATGTGTTTGTATGTACATACAATACATGTACACGTATGTATGTTCTGGCATAAAGGAATTAAATTAATATAAAAATCATAGTTACACAGTCAGCTGATGGCGGAATGAAAAATAAACTTTTGTAGACATTCAATTTTCTTTTGTATATGCATGACTGAAAAATATAAAATTTCCATATTATTAAATAACTGATGACTTCAGCAACGGGAAAGTAAGAATTTGTCTTTATCTAAATTATATATTGTTACGACATCACAGAACAATCTACGTGTTTATCGAATGGTCCAGGGTGATCCGGAATGTAACGTGTGTGGCGTACGTGCTTGTTGACGCATTTTCTAGACTGTGCCAGACTTCGCTCGGGCGCACGGACTGTGCAAGGCCGCAAGTAATTACGTCGTAACTACACTGGCGCTATCGCGCATTATGGAATAATCTAGTAATTTGGGGCGGTATAAATACCAGTACTCAACGACGTTCAGTCAGTATTAGTGCGAATTATTGACCGTGCGGTTCGAGAGTTATAGTAGCGAAATTACTGTGCGCTTTCAAGTGGTTATTAATTAAGAGTGGTGTTTTATAATCGGACGGTATAATTGTAATACAATTGTGTTTGATTTTAGTGGACATTTTATTGCGTGTGAACAATTTTCATTTTACTTGTTGTAAAAGACGGTGTTGTTAATTACGAACTGTTTAACTGTAAAAATTAAAGGCGTGATTAGTGACTTAATTGGTGTCTTGTAATTTGTTTTCCACTGTACCCACGACGATCGAGTAGGGCGTCGTAACATTGGTGTCAGAACTGGGATAAAACGGTTAACAGTGAAAATAGTGGACACTTTGTACAAGACGAGTTTGATTCGTAATTAATCGGTAAACATGGATCCCAGTCAGATGATGGAAGCTTTACAAACACTGCTGCGGCAGACACAGGAAGAAGCAGAAAATGACAGGATGAAAAACGCAGGCAGGAAAGAGAAGAGGCTGAGGAACGTCAGAAAGCATTAATTCTAGAAACAGAAGAAAGACAAAAAGATAAAACGGAAGTTCTCTTTGAAGCTATGCAGAAAGAGTTGCAAGAACACAGTACCGCAGAATTGGGTCTCCTACGAGGTGAGCTTAATAAACAAATTACTAAAATATCAGAGGTACAAGAATCAATGACATTAAAAATAGCTGAAGTAGAAAAATCTGTGTCGAGTGTTGAAGAATCGATATCTAATAAAATAGCTGAAGTAGAAAAGTCAATCACGAGTGTGGAAAAAGCTACGTCAACAAAAATAGAAGACTGGATTACAAATATAAAAGAGCAGATTAAAAATGAAGTCGAGCGGTGCCTGAAGTTACAACCAAAACAACTTTGTAAACAGACTGTACCAATGATAAAGACAGAAAGACATAGAAAATAAGTCAATAGAGAAGGTCACCTCGCCTGGGGTTGGGACAGTTCATGTCAAGGCTCCAACCTTTGATGGAAGCACGCACTGGGCGACGTATTTACGCCAATTCGAAGCTGCTGCATGCGCAAATAATTGGACGGAGAAAGACAAGGCAGTTTCACTCGTTCTCGCATTAAAAGGACCTGCCGCAGAATTACTACAGTAAGTCCCACCTGACAGCCAGAACATCTATGCCGACTTGATAAAAGCTCTAGAATTACGATACGGTGATAAACATTTGCGAGAGGTGTACTACGCTCAGTTGAGAACAAGACGACAACGTTCCGGGGAGTCTTCAAGCGTTTGAAGCAAGTATCGACAGATTGATTAGATTGGCCTATCCTGAAGCACCAGAAGACTTCCGAATAAGGTTTGCGGTGCAGACATTTATTGATGGCATCGGAGATTGTGAACTCCAGCAAGTGTTACGAATGGCAAGTCACCGAAATAGCTCAGAAGCTCTTGTTCACGCTCTAGAGTTTGAAGCTGCCAAGTCAGCGTCCCGCTACATTAATGGGTTTGTGCCATCACATTGCCGTTACGATGGGTGCAGAAAAACAATGTTGTCGGGCAAACAATTCAAAAGTTCAACAGAGTCGCAACGATTTGAAAAAGACAGAAGACCGAAATGTTACAACTGTGGAAAACGTGGTCATCTTCAGGTAGACTGTTGGGAGAAGAAGATACCGAGAGAAGAGAGTGATCGCACCAATTGGAGAAGTAAAGCCTCAGAACAGCACACAGTTTCCACGCTACATAAGACCAGTGGAAACTTGATCGTTAATGGATTTGCGGAAGGTAAACCAACATCATTTACAGTTGACACGGGCGCAACAGTGTCCATTAGGCGCCCTGACTTAGTCAGCAACCGCCAGCCTCTAATTAGCTCTTGTACAATACAGACTGTGACTGGAAGCCCCGTCAAGGTGCTAGGAAAGGTAGACGTACGTGTACGCCTGGGTCTTCTCGAGTTTAGCCACCAAGTGCTCATTGCAGACATTGTCGATGAAGTGATTCTTGGCACGGACATTATGAATGCCTACGGATTCGTTGTGGATTTAAGAGAGAATGTCCTGAAGGTTGGCCAAGAGAAGATAAAGCTTTGCATGGCTAAAATGACAGGGTCTACCAACAATTCGATTAACCGGGTGGCATTAGTCGAAGAAAAAGTCAACAGGTCTGGGCAAGAGGAACCCTCCCTATTGCAAGCGAAAATGGAGGAAGAACTAGCAGAGGAAATACAAATAAGTGTAACGACAAAAGAAGTGATTGGAAAGCCAACTATGGGTGTCGAGACAAAACTCTTGCTTGTTCCTGAGCTAATAGAAGCGCCTGAGGGCAAAGTGGCTGAAGATGAGGTTACGCAAGAGGATGTTGACGAAAACGAAACAAACTTGGATCAGCCAGTGGTGTATAGGTCATCAGTACACGACACAACCGGCATGACTCCAGCAAAATTGGTGTTTGGGCAGGAGATTCGACTTCCTGGGGACTTAATGTTCGAATCACCTGAGACTCAGTCCCAAAAGCCGCAGAACTATTCCTCGCAATTAGAAAACCAACTGGGAGAAATGAATCGCTTGGTAAGAGGACGGCTGAAGATTGCCAGTGATAAAATGAAAACTCGGTATGACATTCTAAGCAATAGTGTGGGTTTCCAAGAAGGAGATCAGGTCTGGTTGTTCAATTCAAAGCGCCGTCGTGGTCGTTCACCTAAGCTCAAGTCTAACTGGGAAGGACCCTACACCGGTGAAGGGTTTGTGAGGATCGGTCAAAAAATATAACACAAATTTTTAACTGATTTGTGTCGACGTTTCGACAATGTTTATTGTCATCATCCGGACCTGTGTATGAATACAAAAGAAATGTCAAACACAACAGAACAATTATTTGAGTGAACGTGTTTGTGTATGTGAGAGTGTGTGCGCGTATGTGTGTATCCTTGTATATTTGAAGGAGTTGAGATAGTTTGTTTTACATCATCAAATGTTTTCTTTAAAGACAACGAGAAAATTATAATATAACAGAACTTAATTTATACAATATTACAATTTAAATTACTCATAATGTAATGGTATTTGTAATTAACTGTAAGAGCAGTAATCAACATTTAAATATTAGAATTGGTACAGAAAACGTTTATACATATACCTGTCAACATATAGCACAGTAAAATATATTATAGCTAAATACAGGGATGTTTAATTATAATACATATAGGGATGTTCAATTATGTAATTATTAAGTTATTTTTAATACAGTTGTTAATACAATTATTAAAAACACACACACATCAGGTCCTGATGATAACAATAAACATTGCCGAAACGTCGACACAAATAAGTTAAAAATTTGTGTTATATTTTTTGACCGATCCTCACAAACCCTTCTCCGGAAAAAAAATAATTTTGAATAATTATTTATATATGTAGCCTGTGTCTAGGAGAGAGCGCGCGTGTGTATATTGTTACAACACAAAAAGCCACCCCAATACCAGGGAAAAACTATGAATCAACTATGTTTAACTAATGAAAATAAAATGACTATGACGAGACAAACGACTATGACCCAACCCAAGTGACTGACCCAATAAAATGAAATAAAATGAGAAGGAAAATGGAAAAGACACAAACAAATAATAAAGAACAGAAAGGGAGAAATATTAAATACAATGATGATGAAAAAGAATCAAACAAATAATAAATGTAAATGATAAATATTAAAATCAAATAAAGTAATGACAACTAAAGTACACTAGCCAAAGAAATAGAGATTAAATGTTATGAATAACTCTATAATGATATGGAACTTGTTAACAGTATAACTAACAATTGTGAATAAAACAATAAAAAACCCAGAAGTGAGAGATAGGTAGGGAGTGAACATGATTAAGTGAGCAAAGAGAAATTAATATTAGGGAATACCCACTAGTAACACTCAAGTACCGTAAAAAAGTGCAAAGTGCCAGTGTAAACCCGAAATAAATATAAAACCCTACAGATAAATATAGACACCTAAAACCAGTGATAAACACTACGGTTTAATGGTGAAAAGTGCCAGAGAATAAGAATATTATTGTTATTAGAATTAAGAGTGATTGTAGATTAGGAATACAATGGTATTCAGGGTAAAAATCCCATAATGATTCAAAATATTAGTGTTACCATAGTTAGGTAGAGAAAAAAATATATAGTAAAGTTTCGAAGTGCAAAATAAGTAAAACATCCTATGTTCAAAGTGATAATTAGTAAGATAAAATAAATGGTGTTATAATGTTAGTCACCAAAATAATTAAACTAAATATAAACAAGATTAGCATAGTAACTGTTAAAAGATTTGTTCAATTAAGTTAATGAGAAGGAATATGGCTGGAAAAAGTATACAGACCATAAACCTAGATTTTGTGTTATGTTTTATAAGTAATAGTAAATAATAGACAAGTTATAAAAAACGGCAACATAGATAAGTAAGGAGATAAATTCTTATAAACCTAATAATACTGGAAAAGCAATTAGAAAATAATAGACAGGCCATGATTTTGTAAAGTAATGAGAACATACTGTAACCCCTCCTTATTTTTTATTTAGTTTTTTTTTTGTAAGGAGAGGCTACTAGATATTTAAAACTAGGCAGAAGGCCTAGACGAAGCATAAAATGTGCTGGGTCCAGTGAGACGGGACTTGCAATTAAAGCTCGCTATTAACAAACAATATAACAGCCCTTTATTAAATTTCAAAGTTCTCATAATTTTCATAATCCATATTTAATCTTTCTTAAATTATATTTTGTATACATATAGATATTGTAATATAACAGTTTGTGTGTTGTGGTTTTTAAATTTATGTGTTTTGAGTTTTGAAGTGTTTTATTTAGTGTAAATTGCCTCCACTTATGTCAAATACGGATCGGCTGCCGCAATCGATTGTGTCCTCGAGCGCCCCGTTCTTTTTTCAAATGCTTCGGTCTGTTCGCTGCTCACTCTCCTGTTGAATTACCTGTAATTGTCCTGTAAACCTTCAAATTATCTACAATGACAACTCCTTTGATTCCAAATAACAATATTTATTTTCATTAAAGTTATTCAGAGAAACGAACAGTCGACATGTGTCGAAAACAAATATGGGTCGGGTCGACTCTAGCGCTCAATTCGACTTTTACACTAACAAGTTCCAAATAACAAATTGTTTATAATAATATATTAATTCTCAGGGTTTAAGGGTTCTTTTAGACTGTCATTGAATTCAGCAAATACATACAAAAATACAATACATTACAAAGGTAAGTAAAATTTTAAAATCTTAATACTATATTTCGCTATTATTATTAGTTTCTATGGCAACCAGACTATCGGCAAAAATGGCCGCCGAAAACACTTTACCAACGCGCTGTCACAAGTTATTTTAAAATAAAAGTTTCAGTGTTCACTGTTTTAGTTTTTAAGATTTTTCTTCAATAAATGATCCCTGGTGTTATTCTGTAAGTGTAGATAGTGTCTACGGTAGTGTTGTGTAATCGTATTCTACCTGTAGCGTGGCTGATAGTTAGAGTTGGCGTCACTCACAGGCGTTATGAAAGTGTGTTCTGGTAGGCAATCAGGATTTTCAAAGGTTCTGCATTTATTTGTTGTTTTGATTTAAATATTTTCGTCTTCCAATCTTCCACAGTATTTGTAGCTTCTATTAGTTATAATTTTTCATCGCCAACGGTCCAAAAAACACTGTTATTATTTAATTAAAAACTTCTTCATTAGAGCTCATCTGCTCTCTGCAATAATTAACAATACAATACTACAATTCTATATTCCTGCCTTTTCATCAACGGTTTCGTGCCCTCACAATACTGGCCTGTGATTGGTCAAAACAGAGAGTTCATAAGGTACGTGGTCAGTTTACAAGATTTAAATGTTCATCTGCCTATAAGAAAAATACTCCTTTTTCAGCTTTAAGTTTTCTTAAATTTAAATTACATCATGCTTTTCTTTATGTCATTATGAACATTTTGCTACCTCATTTACTTACATTGGTTAATTATAAAGGGTGGTTTTTCACCTTACAAAAATTCTAATGTTGGGCCTATACTTTTTATACACTTGTTATATCACTTTACAATTCCTTAAATTAATCTAATATGTAATATTACTGTTAAAACAATTAGCTTTATCATATAAATTTTGTCCCCTTCCTGTTTTATCACATTGGTTTACTAATCTACTCATTTCTGACATTATTTCCTTTGTATGGAACTTGTGGCCTAGGCCATAAATAGCATTTCATTAATATATTCTAAATAACATTTATTATTACCTAGGTTTTTGGTTTTGAACCCTTTTTCCTGAGTTACATCTTATTACTTGAGTCTTGACCCTTAACATGTTTTCACAATAGTTAAAAATGAAATCTTTTGACTTATTACTTAAAGTAGTGTTTACATGGACAAGTTTACAATCATAAATTAACAAATAATATAATTAGAACAAAATCCTTTAACATGTTACCTTCGAGGTATTGCCTTCATGGCCAAATTCTACATTTATAAATTGACAAATAATCATAAACTACTTGGTGTACCATTCTTCCATCCTATCAATCTTATCAAGCATTACTGTCTAATGGATAGATTATTGATCATAGGTCCTGGTTTCTAATACACATTTTCTTATTTTGCCAGTAGGCTCACACAACTTATAATGTAATTTATAAATGTTAATAACTATAGGTTTTGGTGTAGAACACAAATACAACTACTTACACCAAAGCCTTCACTAACATCTCAATCTGAGATGAAACCCTTCACCACCATTCACTATTGGTGTTATTTATGGGTTTTCCTTTTTTTTTAAAGTAATTAACCCGCACTTATTTTGTCACCACTCCGCTGACACTTATTGTATTTATAACATATTTAAATAATAATAGGGATTGTTAACTTTATTCCCCACTCCTTCATATTCACTCATTTACATAAAGGTTTGTATGTATATTATATACTTGCTATAATACATTTTAATTATTTATTTTATTTTATTTGCATTGTATTTTTCTCTTATCTTTTATATTGTACAGTCTTTTCTGTAAGTAAGGGTTGTTCGTCTTTATCTGGTTTTAATAGGATAGCATAGGTGACTTTACCTATTATTGTACCTATTGAATTGAGCAGTTTTTGGTTTTGGGATAGGGCTACTATTGTGTCGCATTACAATATATATGAATTGCAATTTAAAATTTACCATGCTTTTTTATCATCATATGTATCATCATATATCACAATTCAGGAAACATTCTTTTACTGTCATAAATTCTCACAATAGTATTCCCGACATTATAAATATAAATATATATATTATTCACATAACACAATAATCATATGAATTGTGTAAATATAACATATAAATTATATAAATTACCCTTTTATAACACTTGACATAAGAACACATAATTGCACATACATACACATATACATATACATCACAGATAAGATACATGTTCAACCTGGCAGACAGCCTGTTATAAGATAAGACCTGGATAAGACCCATATATAACTGGGAAGAAAATCTGGACTAGTCATAATGGCCCGAAACTACAATTATAAGTTTAAGTTTCCAGCACAGCCGGTATAATTTCATCAAATACAGCAAAAACCCCTTAACTCCATTAAAATGAGAAAGAATTTTAAAGAAAACTGAATTGATCGTAATGACTAGAAAGTACAAAATTCAAATTGGTATGGCAGCCTATATGGTTTTATAAGATTGTAAGTTTCTTCTACTCTTTCATAAAAATATAAAATTCTACTGAAAATCCACTTGGAACATAACCACAAGAAAATACAATTATAAACTGAGATGGCCGTACAGCCTATATAATTTTAGGAAATTAGAAGAATTGTATGTTATAAGTATATAAAAATTTAAAGATTTTCTGAACTGACAACAGCAGTAAGAAAGACAATAATGAATTTAAGTATTAAAACAGCCGGAATAATTTTATAAAATTGTAAAATCCATTGTTTAAGCTTTGTAAAAAAACATATAAAAGAATTCACAGAAAAGCTGAATTGACCCGGCCGCAGACATGTGCCAGTGCCAGATCCAACAGAAGATAACATGTCAGGTTCCTGCAGAGAACTGCACCTACACGTGACTGCCACAGGTTAAAGAGTAAAAAAAACTATAAAACCCATAAAAAAACCTCCCGACCCATTTTTTTAAATTATATATATATTCCCCAATAAAAAAAATACCCACTTGTAATAGGGACCCGACCAGCCGGTCAAGCTACCAGCATTTATCAACTGCCCCCACATACCTTACTACAATACAGTGTTCCCACAACTTTTACAACCCCCCCCCCATTCAACCTTACCGTGAAAGAAATAAAGTATACAAAAATTGATGATCGCCGGACACATGCCTTACGACCGGGTCTACAATTATTGTGAGCCGTAATTACATTTTGAGAACCATTCAAAAAAAATGTTGTAACTGACACTATGTCCAGCTGGACGCAAGCACAATGTAGTCGAACTTGAGTTAATTTCGAGGGTTAATGTCACGACACATGGTGTCGGCTGCAACGGCCTAGTGTGTTTTTTTTTAAAGCTTAAATTTCACCTGGTTTCGTCCAGAAGGTGTCCCATGTTTACTGTGGCAGGCTGTACAGCAGTTTCTCACCTGGCGGCCAAAATCGAGAGCTCAGGTTTTCAAGGCATGGTGGCAGATGGACGACCACATGCGGAGAGGGTCAAATTTCCAACTGGGTCGGGAACCCGGAGATCACTTAGCGTTTATCTAATCATGGAGAAGAGTAATTTACAACGATTAAAGAAACTTGCTCTGCCAGGGAAACTGCTGCCGAATGCTCGCTGTCGCTGCCCAGGTCCGGACTGAATCAAACTCGCTTCGAAAGACCTACTCACTCTACTCCGCCAACAGAATGCGTTGGCGTTCGGTAAAATGCACGAAACGTAAACACCGTACCGACGCTTAATTATGAATAAGTAAAGAATTAATACGGCGACTAATTATTTTAATATAATCTCCTTTATAGAACCGCCGGGTTTTCAAAAAACACGGCACAATACAATTATTATAAAACAACCCAAATCAATTCAAAAAGTAAACAAGTCATAAGTGACACCAATCAAAACATATGTAAAGGTAAACTAATCTTTAATTTGTGTAAAATAAGAAAATATAGCCAATTACGACTTAGGCCTATAAAACGCCTAACTGTATAAATCCAAAATCAACAAATTATAAGAAATTAACTATTGTATTAGAAAATCCAGGGCAAGTAACTAGTTAAGTACAATTAGTGAATCATATTAAGATGTAAAAGTTAAATTAAGAACATAAAATAAGAAAGAAATGTAATTACATAATATTAACATTATTGTCAAAACTTTAATACATAAACAAACCCAGCTTTGTGGGATGTCAAAATGATCTTTGAAATAAAATATAAACAGTTGTGATAATATCTCATACATAGATAAGAAGACGGAAGAATAATAGTAATTAGAAGATATTTAGTCATTTTGAATTAAAATTCAAATATTATAACAATGGGCATAAGATATGAATAGCCAATGAGAGACAGACAGTTGCCATAACAACCGAACGTTATTTATTATTATTCCGTTAAAACTTGTTAGTTCATTATTGAAGCTCAAGACCTATAGATGCCAACCCGTAATCGACTCAAATTTAATTTAAAACAGTAAAAAAGCAATCAAAATTTATACCATGAAGACGCAAGAAGTCTGATGAACTAGTCCATTCAACCGAGGCCACAAACCAGATTATTAAAATCCAAATTAATAATTTAGACCAACATATCCGAAAAAGACGCCAGGCGTAATTAAATTGATAAATGATGGAAGATTGATGACCAAAAGGACCCAACCTATTTAGAACTGAGTAACTCTTCACCCAAATTCAACAGATTTGAAAAGTATTGCTGAATTACCCGAATTTATGGAATAAATTCTTATTAACTTTTTCTCACAATACAATTAACTCTCACTACGAACTGATAATCAAATTCCTTTCAAGGATTAATTAAAAATAAAACACTAAACTTGAATGAAACTAGAAAATAACCTGGGTAAAAATTACGAACTTTTAACACACACTTTTTAACACTTCAGGAACGAATTGTAATTAAACCTAATAGTATATAAGTACAATCAATGTAAGGTAGTGTACTTTGTTGTAATCATAGTAATATTTTTTCGTAACCAAAAGAACTCAGATTTATTGAACGAAAGAAAAATAAACATTTTGTCGGCGCCATGTCGAAATAAATCGTTCTGAATCAGCTATCACCAACCTTGAGAAATAATTGTCTTTTAATTGCCGGAGCAACTTTGTTTAATCACCATATATATTTTTGTATAATATTGAATAACAGCTAATTACAAGATAATAAACTAGTACAGAGTTGTAACCACCGTTCTTTATTTCATAGTAAATTGCATTATATGATTTGTGTACTTTAGCGACGAGCGAAAGGGACGGCAAGCGCTAGACGTCGGCAACTCGGCGAACTACCAGCGAGATTAATAAGACCGCCAATTGCGTGGGTAATTCGAATCCACCATACCGTCTAAAACGACCGCTCGATAGTCATATTTTTTTAATTGTTTTCAGTTCAAACAATTTGGCGCCACCCGGGAATTACAATTAAATATTAAAGGACAGGTAAGGTTCACACTTGCGAGTACTGGTAATTCATGAGATCGCGACGGACATCGTCAGCATAACCAAAAGTAAGTAAGTAAACACAAAGTAACGACTACAACGTGTGAGGCGAACACACGATAATCCAACACTGTTACAAAGACGACAGAGTCGTATCGTTACAAAGTATATGTTCAAAATTACAGTCGCTTCTAGTCATAAGTAAACGCTCTCTTAAATACTGCCAAATAGTTTGTATCAACCAGTCTCCAGCTCATGTTGAAACTTCAAATGTCACCTTCGTTTAGAGCTAGATCGCACTGTAGCTGCGACTGCACAGAGCCCAGCTAAGACAGGTCCTACCATAACAACCAGTTCCAATTAATGACGTCCTACTTTTATCTTGGCGATACAGAATTGCTCTCGTAAGACCCACGCTTAGTTACCTGTTTGTTCAGTGACCGGGATTCCCACTGGAGTTTAAATCCAATCTTCCACAGGTTGTTCAAGTTAACGAGATCCAATCGCGCGCGCGACTGTATGACGTTCGATCTTTAAACTTAATTTTCGACTGTAGATGTTACCATAATGTAGAGTACTTGACCGAGTATTTATCACCGTTAACGTTTTAAAACATTTACAACTATTTGTCTGTAATGGTCTTCGGATATTACAAAAAATTTAAATAAAGTCTATACTAAAAACTAAACTACATACGATCTTTAACGGATATTGAAATAAAAACAGAACATAAAACAGAGTAAAATCCTTAAATTAGTAGTGACCGTCGATCAATAAATGTTTAGCGAGGACCGGTCAATAAGTATAGACATAACATTTACATTATTTGTGTCGACGTTTTGAAAATGTTTATTGCCACCATCAGGATCTGTGTGTGGACAATAGAGAAATAATCAAACACATAACCAGATCAATTACTTGAGTGTGTGTGTGTGTGTGTGTGTGTGTGTGTGTGTGTGTGTGTGTGTGTGTGTGTGAGAGAGAGAGAGAGAGTGTGTGTTTTACATCAGCAAATTAATTACAATTCTTTTGTCGTTTTACATAAAGTAAACATTGTTTATCTATTTGAGTAAAACAATAAGTAAGAACAGTAATTAACCTACTGATTTAAAACACAAAGTCTCACCCACCACACAATACACGCGCGCGCGCGCACACACACACACAGACTCATTCAACTCATTGATCTCGTTATGTTTCACTATTTCTGTATTGTCCATACGCAAGTCCTGGTGCTGACAATACATATTGTCGAAACGTATACACACACAAAAAAATGTAAATGTGCACATACTTACTGACCGATCCTCGTTAAGCATAAAACAGAATATTATAATATTAAACGTTTCACTTATCGTTAACAGTCCGGTAAGCAAAATCTGCAGGTGTCAAATAACACATAATTTAGGATTGCTTTCTGGAGAATGAGTTTGGCACGTCCTGTGTTGAGAAGGGGTTAAATGTTTATGACAAAACTACAAAAATTAAAAGAAAAACAACTCGTTGTTTGTTATTTTGTTATTATCAAGAAGATAAGCGTGAAAACATACGGATTACATTAATAGATATCTAAAGTTTAACAAAGTCATGGAACAGTAAAGGTGTCATTTAAATTACAATATAAATACAATAAACTGTCACAACCATTCTCCCATCTTCTGCTTACACTGATAGTGTTAAATGTTTTGTACGAATTTTTTTATAATTTCGTTATAATGAGTACACGTCTCAGTAAATATTTGAAGGAAATTAATTTAAATCGGTATATTTGTCATTAGACAGCACACGCGCACACACACACAACAATAAAAAACCAATACAGGCCTCGTAACAAAAATAAAAGACACTAGACATGAATACACTAGACACTAATTTACTTCACTTGTCGTTTTTTTCGGACATACAGAGGCGTGCGCGCGTGTATGCGTGTTTGCTTATATTCTCGTCTCTTGCAAATAAGAATCTCATCTCTTGATTTTCCTTGCAACTGAAAAGAATCTTCCTGTAATCTCAATCCATGGTTGGTGCCTCGCCATAATTTGAAGTTGTCGGATCGATCAATGTCTACTTAAAATCACTGTATCTTTCCGAACTCGTTTCTTCGTCCTCTTAATCTTCTCCATCTTGAGCCTATTTTCTTGATCTTCCCTAGTACGTCTTCTACTAAACTCTACTAAACGTTCTCTCTAACACCGAAGTAATGTATCTATTTTTCCTACTTCTGTTCTAAGTGTTGATATCTCCTCCTAATGAGGCTTTTCCAAAATCGTTTTTCTCGTGTAGGCCTATTAGTGAGAAACATCGACTGCTGACTCTACTATTCCATTAAATCCTCTTCAATGTCCTCCATCACCACGTTTCAAAAGCCTCTAATCGTCCTTCACCCTTTTTTCCAAATGAACCACGAGAAAGCCACTCCATACAAAATATAATCAACTCAAGACGTGTGAGCGCTCCGCGTTTTGAGAATGAGGATCATTTTTTTATAAGGTTAGGAGACTTCTTTTTCACACACACACACACACACACACACACACACACACACACACACACACACACACACACACACACACACACACACACACACACATCCTACTGCAATCGGAATAATTTAATTTCGTGTACTTATAAGATGTATTGAATGCGTAAGAATTTACTGTTAGAAAATTTGCAAATTCAATCTTGTTTTTCAAAAGAAATCCGTCGAAAATTAATGAAAATACACAATAATTTATAAATAACGTTCACAAATTGTACTGTGTGTTCACTATACGTATTCATAAGTTTATAGTCAATAATAAATATATGATAATTATATAATAATTGTATAATCATTATTTAGCTCGTGTTTTTCAGATTTACAACCACAAGCTTTCGTTTCAAATGTTTTTCAGTTTTCAACTACCCGAGGAGGCGTTTTACACGTGCGATCATTAAAATCTACGACAAAATAATTGGGGTGACTAATAATCTGCAACCGCGGTCGAGTAATGTCACAGGATTATAAGGGTCCTACTTACACTTGGGAGCTGCTGCCACAAGCGCTGTAATCCCACACAATGTTTTGTAACAATATCACCCACGGCATGCAAACTCTTAACCGACTGTAAACTGAACTTGTGTGGTTTATCAGATAATCATTTTTTCCCTTAACTTCCGTTACAGATGACCGGTACGTTTTATCTCGTATTCCACAAAGTTAATGCACTGATGGACATAATATTATTCATATACCTTTTGTTTGCCTGCGGCGCGCGAGTTGACAGTTCACTAAGTTGATCGAAACCACGACGTCGGGGTAACAATTCAACGCACTGAACAAACAATTATATTTATGAAGATATCTATGTGCTCGTTATTTTGGTACTGTCTCAATAACCTTTCCCACACACATTTTCGGTATTCGTTTATGCGATTATTGGTACATATCGATATGTAGCGAATGTCGCACATAATTTTAGTTAGATAATAGAAATCGTGAAAATTTATTTGTGTATGTTATTTGTTTTGTTCAGGATTGCAATCATGTTTCGTTGTTATATTTTTTACGAAAAATGTTTCTAGCAATAGTATAACTCCGATGTGTCCCTGTGACGCCAAAAGTTGGCGTTGTTAGGTTGACATGCATGCAAACTAAAATTACACGTGGAAACCAATATGCCTTTACAATAATAATCGCTTTTTTGTGAAATCCACGTAAAAAGAAACCAACTCGAAGTAAGGCGTTACTATTGCCTATTACAATACATGTTCTATTACTATACTTTTTGTGGCAGAACTCGTTTTCCACTAATACTCGTTTTTTCACTTAATACTCGGTTTTTGTGCAGATCACTGGAAAAGCAACCAACTCGAAGAAAGGCGGGATGTGTAACGAGCAGAAAATTTAAAAATTTTTAAATTTCACCTCGGCAGAGTACGTTCACACGAGGCAAGTGTCAACGACTTATGGTGGAGCAATAAATAAGGAGTAATGAGAAGGTGTCAGTGAAGCGTTGCTGACTTGACAATAGAAACGCATTAAGTTCAATCCAACTATAGAATTTGGTGGCGTAAGATGACAGGGAAAGTTTCGTCCAGAATTATTGCTCTCCGCAGCTGTAACAAAGTAAGTAAGGACATTCACACCCGTACCGAGAATTGTAGCAGATGTGGCCATGTTACGTCAGTAGACGATAAGCGACAAAAACGAGTGAGGCTCCATACTACAATGAAACGGATACGCTGCACCTTAAGTAACAATACTGGAAGATAGGCTGACAAAAACTAAAGTCATGTTACACAGCTGGAGGTATCGTCTAATTGACAGACAAGAATTTACGAAGGGAAAGTTGGGGTGACTTCAACGACCAGCAGATGTTCGAAATTAGTAATAGCCAGAAAAAAGGGGTTAGAGCATAGAACAATACGCCAGGAAGACTGTAAGTACAGATAATGGGAATCTATAGAAACGCAGAGTTTACTCAGACAATAGGCTGATAGACAAGATGTTAATAGCCGTAGTTTCTTCGAAGCGGGTCAACGATCGTCAAGCCAGAGAGCAAGGAGACCTAAGGACCTATCAGAGACCTTCAACCAGCGAGAAATTTGATGGTGAGGGATGTTTCCATAGCAACTGAAACGAAGAACCTATCGGAAGAACTATGACGTAGGATTTTGACATAGTGGGACAGTATTTTCCGAGAAAATCAAAAACTGACCAATCTCGAAAAGAAGTGGGCGTGAAGCGCGCCAGAGACAAAATTTTGAGTAGGGACGAATTAATAAAACTAGCTGTCCAGGAAGACGGAGAGGCAGTCATACTCAATTTTTAGACAGTCAACACTCAAATTTTGAATAGTTATACTAAAGTTTTACAGTTAGAATTTTCAGACAGTTTACATTTCAAATATCAAGTAGTTTAACTTCAAGTGCGAGAGACGGTATATCATAAACTTTCCATTGTTTACTCAAATCATTCGGAAGTTAGATAAATAACAAGGAACTTAAAACTTAGGAATACATTCATATCGCGGTAGTGAACTTTACCGGTGTGCGCAGTAACGGACTTAGTGAAATTTACACCAAGTGAACAATCAGACCGTTACACTAACAGACAGCATCACTTAACGATATACAAATTATTTGAACTTAATATTGTGTATCAACAACATAATGAACACGAAACATTAAACAAACTAATAAATTATAGGAACGTTTTGTTGAAGCAGCGACTAATGAAAATAGACATGTATATTGACTTTAAAACGAACTCACAGCAAACACAATAAGATGACACACTGATTGAACACTAAACTTCAATTACTCACACATATACAAACACCTACGCGAGTGGTTGGAAGAATAAAGTGATAAGTGGCAGTGATAAAACAACTTACGACGGAATGTATCTACGAGCCATCTCCATCACCAGAACGAGACTTCGTCAACAACTAATGGATATTCAATAACCAAGTAACCATTATTATAATTATTTCTAATTAATAACTTCTACTGACCTGGTTTCTTTCAAAGAATTCACACCTGAGAAAATTATTAAGAAAAGTAATGAGTAAATCTGAATAAAGTAGTTAATGAACGTATAAACAAAAGCTTATTTGGGATTTAATGAACGCATTAAATAAGTAGAATATTGAATTGTAACATCATTTGATTTATATATGTATGTATGTTTTCCTTTGTTTCAGCATATATTAAGATATATCTTTGTTTATTGTAAATATGTATGTATTTCAGGTACAGCGACGTAACCTATGTACTATTATAATATGTCATAAATGATAATTAAACTAGTATTTTAGTTAATCAGAAACATGCGTTCATTATTACCAATGCAACCCAAATATTAACCTAAAGTTTGAAAGAATGCAAATAGATTTTAAGAGTTTCTTATGTTCAATTAAATAAATAATATCACGTATGTGTTGATGAGCATAGATAGTTAGAATCATCAATAAGATTAAATTATACACATACATGTCAGAAATCGATAATTTTATATATTTAATAATTAATTTATTGTGCAATCAATACGCATATGAAAATGAATGTTATAAATGGCGCCCATTCGCACGGCATGATACGTATTAACACAGATTGTTAACACGTACGGCTTAGGTAAAGAACAGGCAGTAGAAGTAGTAGAAAAGTAGTGTCATAGAAGTAGAAGTAAGATAAGTGTTATTAGTGTAAGTCAGTTTGAATGATTACGCGCAGTAGGGCTAAAATGGCGAGCAATTCAGACAGTGTAGAATATGACATTAATAACCAATTAGGCGCAGTAAATACCGAGGACAATACTATACCCGGTGAGCCAAGCAATGTGGTAGAGAGTCCAGAAGATAGGGCGCGAGGACGGACATTAAAACTAGATAATGGAAGTCTACAAATTTTGATGGATTTCATCCGTCAAGAGTATAAAAAACAAGACGAGAAACAAGAAGAACGAGACAAGAAACAGGAAGAACGAGACAGAAGATTAGAAGAGAGTTTTAGAAGGATCAATGAAAATTTAGATAAACAATTAGAAAAACTTGACAAAAGTTTAGATAATTATACAAAAGAGTTGACGCTGTGTCGCACAGAGATACGTGGATACACGAATGCCTTGAAAGCGGACAGTAGCGAAGCCCAGAAGGAGCAAGAAGAAGTGGTGAATGAGAATTACGTAGATACGAAGAAGGTACAAGATACTGATAACACTGTCGATATTACAGATGTGTCAGATATCAAGAAATTATCAACTGTGGGGACTAATGCGAATGTCATTAGCAAACCAAGGAAGAAGTGGATTAAGAAGAGAAATGACTTTGTTTCTCGGTATCTGGCGGTATCGGAGGATGATCCAGACATGGATAGAGATTATAAAAATCTATTACTACTACCAAGTAGAAGGCATAAAAAGCACAAATTAATTAACACGGGAAGAGGTACTGCATCAGTGAATCCTATGATGAAGTATCCAGCCTGTAAAATAAGCATGGATCGGCGAAGTAGTCGAGCTGCACCAATAAGACGCATGGAGGGAAAGTTTAAAGTTGAAACGAATACCACATGTTATAGAGCTGAAAACCAGTTTACGCCAACCATGGATGACATAAAGCGGAAGGACATACAAGATCCGTATGCATATTCATCATGGACAAGGAGCGTTATGAGGAAAAGGAGAGGAAAGAATTTCAATAAACCACTTAAAAACGTTGGAAAGAATCGTGATAGTACTGAGAGGAGAGTACGAGCACTCGAGGTAAGACTTCTTAGAAACGTAAGAAATAAAACTTTGTTATGTAAGTATACGAGGGCTGAACCAGTTGTCGAACAACATTGTTG
This sequence comes from Magicicada septendecula, assembly GCA_034769895.1. Classification (NCBI taxonomy): domain Eukaryota; kingdom Metazoa; phylum Arthropoda; class Insecta; order Hemiptera; family Cicadidae; genus Magicicada; species Magicicada septendecula. Next base: position 100,938,909 of record CM068370.1, on the reverse strand, counting down.
TACACAAGCCTGGAAGCGACGGCAAAAGCAGACCGGTGCGTGTTTACTTAGAGAAAGTTATGGGAGAAAACGACAAAAAATACTCAACGTATGCGTAAACAATGGTAGTGCCGTTGAGGAGAATTGTCTAAGGCGCGGCAAGCAATTTAACGCACATTTATCCGAGAGGGGTCGACGCAAGGAAAGGTACGACACATTTCTCACTCACTTACATAGAAAGAGACAGAGAAGGGTCGTAAATCTTCAAAGTGTAAGTACGACACATCGTTCCAGCGTAACGGGAACAACCGACCGGATATTAGGAAGACAGGTGACGCGAACCCCTAGGTCAAACACCTTACTGTTTACAAACAAAACCACGTGCGTTAGTGACAGCACAATACGGATGGGACATACGGATATGTCATCATAAATATAACTTGAGAATAAATAAATGAAAAGGTATTAAGAAGGCGAACTTCAGAATATTTGAAAATGCAATGATTAAATTTGAAAACATTGAATAAAATACATTAAATACATTGGTTATATGAAAATGCATAAACCAAAGATGGTAATTAGTGATGAATATTGATGAATGAAGAGTGGGAGATTAATGGATAAAATAAAACGAAGCTACATGTGTACTCGTTGATTTCAATGATATAGCAATAAATTAAGTCTGTGGAAAATTTAATGCCAGACAATTGAAAAAATACTATGAATCAGAGAATTGAAGATGAAGGAAGAGGAAGAAATTGAAGAAGATGTCTTAAGAAGCTAGCCGATGCTGATGAATCAACTGCGTTAGGGTAATTGACGCGATGATATCATTCAAGCTGGCTTATCCAAGAAAGTTATGTACTTTAATTGTTGAAACATAACATAAAAATGTATTTAGTCAATTAAGCACTAATTAAATGTTAGATAATAAGATAAATTAACATTTAGTGTGACATCTTATAAGAATATTGCAGTGAATGCAAAGGACATTTAATTGCTATTATTTTATTTATATAGTAATAAGTTAAAAGGACAAAGTGAGAAAAAATGGACACTTAAAATCAGATAAGTGATAATATTCAACGAACTAGATAGTGAATGAACTTTATTAATGTGAGTGTATGTAATTAGTAGGTTAGGATTATAAATGATGTTATCATGAAGTAGGTAAATCATTGAAACTAAATGTAATACGTGTATGTAATTTATTAAGATAATTACAATTAACATAGCGATTGTGTCAATTAACAATCTAATTTTAAAATGACAGTTTAAAAGATTTTATTGGTAAGATCATTAGTAATGCACAAAGGTGTATATGTATAGGAGATTTTCTTTGATATCATGTAAAGGGTACATTGAACCGCTTAACTGTTTGATAATATCTTGTGAATATGATATGTTAGAAGGTAGAATTTTATTCAATTGATGAAATTATTTAATTGCTTATGGAATTTATGATTTGTCTTATAATTATAAAGATAAGGTATTTATATGTCAATTCGACAATGTGAAATGCGTTCAGCTATCCCAAATAGCTGGCAATAAATTCAGAGAACCGATTAAAACCAAAAGGGGGTGTACCACTGGTCATATAAGCTTTTGAAAGTAGGTTATTGTGTATACCTTCCCCTGAAGAAGATGGACACGGCGAGGCGACGTACAGGGCGCAGAATTTAGATTTGAGTTGTTCCCAGAAGTCACATCGTCAAATCGAAATTGAGGACACTGTAACGAGCAGAAAATTTTAAAATTTTTAAATTTCACCTCGGCAGAGTACGTTCACACGAGGCAAGTGTCAACGACTTATGGTGGAGCAATAAATAAGGAGTAATGAGAAGGTGTCAGTGAAGCGTTGCTGACTTGACAATAGAAACGCATTAAGTTCAATCCAACTATAGAATTTGGTGGCGTAAGATGACAGGGAAAGTTTCGTCCAGAATTATTGCTCTCCGCAGCTGTAACAAAGTAAGTAAGGACATTCACACCCGTACCGAGAATTGTAGCAGATGTGGCCATGTTACGTCAGTAGACGATAAGCGACAAAAACGAGTGAGGCTCCATACTACAATGAAACGGATACGCTGCACCTTAAGTAACAATACTGGAAGATAGGCTGACAAAAACTAAAGTCATGTTACACAGCTGGAGGTATCGTCTAATTGACAGACAAGAATTTACGAAGGGAAAGTTGGGGTGACTTCAACGACCAGCAGATGTTCGAAATTAGTAATAGCCAGAAAAAAGGGGTTAGAGCATAGAACAATACGCCAGGAAGACTGTAAGTACAGATAATGGGAATCTATAGAAACGCAGAGTTTACTCAGACAATAGGCTGATAGACAAGATGTTAATAGCCGTAGTTTCTTCGAAGCGGGTCAACGATCGTCAAGCCAGAGAGCAGGGAGACCTAAGGACCTATCAGAGACCTTCAACCAGCGAGAAATTTGATGGTGAGGGATGTTTCCATAGCAACTGAGGCGAAGAACCTATCGGAAGAACTATGACGTAGGATTTTGACATAGTGGGACAGTATTTTCCGAGAAAATCAAAAACTGACCAATCTCGAAAAGAAGTGGGCGTGAAGCGCGCCAGAGACAAAATTTTGAGTAGGGACGAATTAATAAAACTAGCTGTCCAGGAAGACGGAGAGGCAGTCATACTCAATTTTTAGACAGTCAACACTCAAATTTTGAATAGTTATACTAAAGTTTTACAGTTAGAATTTTCAGACAGTTTACATTTCAAATATCAAGTAGTTTAACTTCAAGTGCGAGAGACGGTATATCATAAACTTTCCATTGTTTACTCAAATCATTCGGAAGTTAGATAAATAACAAGGAACTTAAAACTTAGGAATACATTCATATCGCGGTAGTGAACTTTACCGGTGTGCGCAGTAACGGACTTAGTGAAATTTACACCAAGTGAACAATCAGACCGTTACACTAACAGACAGCATCACTTAACGATATACAAATTATTTGAACTTAATATTGTGTATCAACAACATAATGAACACGAAACATTAAACAAACTAATAAATTATAGGAACGTTTTGTTGAAGCAGCGACTAATGAAAATAGACATGTATATTGACTTTAAAACGAACTCACAGCAAACACAATAAGATGACACACTGATTGAACACTAAACTTCAATTACTCACACATATACAAACACCTACGCGAGTGGTTGGAAGAATAAAGTGATAAGTGGCAGTGATAAAACAACTTACGACGGAATGTATCTACGAGCCATCTCCATCACCAGAACGAGACTTCGTCAACAACTAATGGATATTCAATAACCAAGTAACCATTATTATAATTATTTCTAATTAATAACTTCTACTGACCTGGTTTCTTTCAAAGAATTCACACCTGAGAAAATTATTAAGAAAAGTAATGAGTAAATCTGAATAAAGTAGTTAATGAACGTATAAACAAAAGCTTATTTGGGATTTAATGAACGCATTAAATAAGTAGAATATTGAATTGTAACATCATTTGATTTATATATGTATGTATGTTTTCCTTTGTTTCAGCATATATTAAGATATATCTTTGTTTATTGTAAATATGTATGTATTTCAGGTACAGCGACGTAACCTATGTACTATTATAATATGTCATAAATGATAATTAAACTAGTATTTTAGTTAATCAGAAACATGCGTTCATTATTACCAATGCAACCCAAATATTAACCTAAAGTTTGAAAGAATGCAAATAGATTTTAAGAGTTTCTTATGTTCAATTAAATAAATAATATCACGTATGTGTTGATGAGCATAGATAGTTAGAATCATCAATAAGATTAAATTATACACATACATGTCAGAAATCGATAATTTTATATATTTAATAATTAATTTATTGTGCAATCAATACGCATATGAAAATGAATGTTATAAATGGCGCCCATTCGCACGGCATGATACGTATTAACACAGATTGTTAACACGTACGGCTTAGGTAAAGAACAGGCAGTAGAAGTAGTAGAAAAGTAGTGTCATAGAAGTAGAAGTAAGATAAGTGTTATTAGTGTAAGTCAGTTTGAATGATTACGCGCAGTAGGGCTAAAATGGCGAGCAATTCAGACAGTGTAGAATATGACATTAATAACCAATTAGGCGCAGTAAATACCGAGGACAATACTATACCCGGTGAGCCAAGCAATGTGGTAGAGAGTCCAGAAGATAGGGCGCGAGGACGGACATTAAAACTAGATAATGGAAGTCTACAAATTTTGATGGATTTCATCCGTCAAGAGTATAAAAAACAAGACGAGAAACAAGAAGAACGAGACAAGAAACAGGAAGAACGAGACAGAAGATTAGAAGAGAGTTTTAGAAGGATCAATGAAAATTTAGATAAACAATTAGAAAAACTTGACAAAAGTTTAGATAATTATACAAAAGAGTTGACGCTGTGTCGCACAGAGATACGTGGATACACGAATGCCTTGAAAGCGGACAGTAGCGAAGCCCAGAAGGAGCAAGAAGAAGTGGTGAATGAGAATTACGTAGATACGAAGAAGGTACAAGATACTGATAACACTGTCGATATTACAGATGTGTCAGATATCAAGAAATTATCAACTGTGGGGACTAATGCGAATGTCATTAGCAAACCAAGGAAGAAGTGGATTAAGAAGAGAAATGACTTTGTTTCTCGGTATCTGGCGGTATCGGAGGATGATCCAGACATGGATAGAGATTATAAAAATCTATTACTACTACCAAGTAGAAGGCATAAAAAGCACAAATTAATTAACACGGGAAGAGGTACTGCATCAGTGAATCCTATGATGAAGTATCCAGCCTGTAAAATAAGCATGGATCGGCGAAGTAGTCGAGCTGCACCAATAAGACGCATGGAGGGAAAGTTTAAAGTTGAAACGAATACCACATGTTATAGAGCTGAAAACCAGTTTACGCCAACCATGGATGACATAAAGCGGAAGGACATACAAGATCCGTATGCATATTCATCATGGACAAGGAGCGTTATGAGGAAAAGGAGAGGAAAGAATTTCAATAAACCACTTAAAAACGTTGGAAAGAATCGTGATAGTACTGAGAGGAGAGTACGAGCACTCGAGGTAAGACTTCTTAGAAACGTAAGAAATAAAACTTTGTTATGTAAGTATACGAGGGCTGAACCAGTTGTCGAACAACATTGTTGTACACAAGCCTGGAAGCGACGGCAAAAGCAGACCGGTGCGTGTTTACTTAGAGAAAGTTATGGGAGAAAACGACAAAAAATACTCAACGTATGCGTAAACAATGGTAGTGCCGTTGAGGAGAATTGTCTAAGGCGCGGCAAGCAATTTAACGCACATTTATCCGAGAGGGGTCGACGCAAGGAAAGGTACGACACATTTCTCACTCACTTACATAGAAAGAGACAGAGAAGGGTCGTAAATCTTCAAAGTGTAAGTACGACACATCGTTCCAGCGTAACGGGAACAACCGACCGGATATTAGGAAGACAGGTGACGCGAACCCCTAGGTCAAACACCTTACTGTTTACAAACAAAACCACGTGCGTTAGTGACAGCACAATACGGATGGGACATACGGATATGTCATCATAAATATAACTTGAGAATAAATAAATGAAAAGGTATTAAGAAGGCGAACTTCAGAATATTTGAAAATGCAATGATTAAATTTGAAAACATTGAATAAAATACATTAAATACATTGGTTATATGAAAATGCATAAACCAAAGATGGTAATTAGTGATGAATATTGATGAATGAAGAGTGGGAGATTAATGGATAAAATAAAACGAAGCTACATGTGTACTCGTTGATTGCAATGATATAGCAATAAATTAAGTCTGTGGAAAATTTAATGCCAGACAATTGAAAAAATACTATGAATCAGAGAATTGAAGATGAAGGAAGAGGAAGAAATTGAAGAAGATGTCTTAAGAAGCTAGCCGATGCTGATGAATCAACTGCGTTAGGGTAATTGACGCGATGATATCATTCAAGCTGGCTTATCCAAGAAAGTTATGTACTTTAATTGTTGAAACATAACATAAAAATGTATTTAGTCAATTAAGCACTAATTAAATGTTAGATAATAAGATAAATTAACATTTAGTGTGACATCTTATAAGAATATTGCAGTGAATGCAAAGGACATTTAATTGCTATTATTTTATTTATATAGTAATAAGTTAAAAGGACAAAGTGAGAAAAAATGGACACTTAAAATCAGATAAGTGATAATATTCAACGAACTAGATAGTGAATGAACTTTATTAATGTGAGTGTATGTAATTAGTAGGTTAGGATTATAAATGATGTTATCATGAAGTAGGTAAATCATTGAAACTAAATGTAATACGTGTATGTAATTTATTAAGATAATTACAATTAACATAGAGATTGTGTCAATTAACAATCTAATTTTAAAATGACAGTTTAAAAGATTTTATTGGTAAGATCATTAGTAATGCACAAAGGTGTATATGTATAGGAGATTTTCTTTGATATCATGTAAAGGGTACATTGAACCGCTTAACTGTTTGATAATATCTTGTGAATATGATATGTTAGAAGGTAGAATTTTATTCAATTGATGAAATTATTTAATTGCTTATGGAATTTATGATTTGTCTTATAATTATAAAGATAAGGTATTTATATGTCAATTCGACAATGTGAAATGCGTTCAGCTATCCCAAATAGCTGGCAATAAATTCAGAGAACCGATTAAAACCAAAAGGGGGTGTACCACTGGTCATATAAGCTTTTGAAAGTAGGTTATTGTGTATACCTTCCCCTGAAGAAGATGGACACGGCGAGGCGACGTACAGGGCGCAGATTTAGATTTGAGTTGTTCCCAGAAGTCACATCGTCAAATCGAAATTGAGGACACTGTAACGAGCAGAAAATTTTAAAATTTTTAAATTTCACCTCGGCAGAGTACGTTCACACGAGGCAAGTGTCAACGACTTATGGTGGAGCAATAAATAAGGAGTAATGAGAAGGTGTCAGTGAAGCGTTGCTGACTTGACAATAGAAACGCATTAAGTTCAATCCAACTATAGAATTTGGTGGCGTAAGATGACAGGGAAAGTTTCGTCCAGAATTATTGCTCTCCGCAGCTGTAACAAAGTAAGTAAGGACATTCACACCCGTACCGAGAATTGTAGCAGATGTGGCCATGTTACGTCAGTAGACGATAAGCGACAAAAACGAGTGAGGCTCCATACTACAATGAAACGGATACGCTGCACCTTAAGTAACAATACTGGAAGATAGGCTGACAAAAACTAAAGTCATGTTACACAGCTGGAGGTATCGTCTAATTGACAGACAAGAATTTACGAAGGGAAAGTTGGGGTGACTTCAACGACCAGCAGATGTTCGAAATTAGTAATAGCCAGAAAAAAGGGGTTAGAGCATAGAACAATACGCCAGGAAGACTGTAAGTACAGATAATGGGAATCTATAGAGACGCAGAGTTTACTCAGACAATAGGCTGATAGACAAGATGTTAATAGCCGTAGTTTCTTCGAAGCGGGTCAACGATCGTCAAGCCAGAGAGCAAGGAGACCTAAGGACCTATCAGAGACCTTCAACCAGCGAGAAATTTGATGGTGAGGGATGTTTCCATAGCAACTGAGGCGAAGAACCTATCGGAAGAACTATGACGTAGGATTTTGACATAGTGGGACAGTATTTTCCGAGAAAATCAAAAACTGACCAATCTCGAAAAGAAGTGGGCGTGAAGCGCGCCAGAGACAAAATTTTGAGTAGGGACGAATTAATAAAACTAGCTGTCCAGGAAGACGGAGAGGCAGTCATACTCAATTTTTAGACAGTCAACACTCAAATTTTGAATAGTTATACTAAAGTTTTACAGTTAGAATTTTCAGACAGTTTACATTTCAAATATCAAGTAGTTTAACTTCAAGTGCGAGAGACGGTATATCATAAACTTTCCATTGTTTACTCAAATCATTCGGAAGTTAGATAAATAACAAGGAACTTAAAACTTAGGAATACATTCATATCGCGGTAGTGAACTTTACCGGTGTGCGCAGTAACGGACTTAGTGAAATTTACACCAAGTGAACAATCAGACCGTTACACTAACAGACAGCATCACTTAACGATATACAAATTATTTGAACTTAATATTGTGTATCAACAACATAATGAACACGAAACATTAAACAAACTAATAAATTATAGGAACGTTTTGTTGAAGCAGCGACTAATGAAAATAGACATGTATATTGACTTTAAAACGAACTCACAGCAAACACAATAAGATGAAACACTGATTGAACACTAAACTTCAATTACTCACACATATACAAACACCTACGCGAGTGGTTGGAAGAATAAAGTGATAAGTGGCAGTGATAAAACAACTTACGACGGAATGTATCTACGAGCCATCTCCATCACCAGAACGAGACTTCGTCAACAACTAATGGATATTCAATAACCAAGTAACCATTATTATAATTATTTCTAATTAATAACTTCTACTGACCTGGTTTCTTTCAAAGAATTCACACCTGAGAAAATTATTAAGAAAAGTAATGAGTAAATCTGAATAAAGTAGTTAATGAACGTATAAACAAAAGCTTATTTGGGATTTAATGAACGCATTAAATAAGTAGAATATTGAATTGTAACATCATTTGATTTATATATGTATGTATGTTTTCCTTTGTTTCAGCATATATTAAGATATATCTTTGTTTATTGTAAATATGTATGTATTTCAGGTACAGCGACGTAACCTATGTACTATTATAATATGTCATAAATGATAATTAAACTAGTATTTTAGTTAATCAGAAACATGCGTTCATTATTACCAATGCAACCCAAATATTAACCTAAAGTTTGAAAGAATGCAAATAGATTTTAAGAGTTTCTTATGTTCAATTAAATAAATAATATCACGTATGTGTTGATGAGCATAGATAGTTAGAATCATCAATAAGATTAAATTATACACATACATGTCAGAAATCGATAATTTTATATATTTAATAATTAATTTATTGTGCAATCAATACGCATATGAAAATGATTGTTATAGATGTTATCCTACCTGTCTCCAATTTTTTGTTTCGCACAAAATTTGCTTCGAGTGAAGTTTTCACACTGAAAACATAAAAGAATATTGGCCACCTAACGAATAACAAATCTTGTTTTCATTTGTTAATAGGTTATGTGTTTTTTTTAATCTTACTATTCAGATTGTATTTTTCACTTTACATGTCTGCTGTCGTTTCTGTTAAAAATATGTTATGTCCTTTGTTTTTAATGTTTCTCTTTCAAGCATTGTGTAGACACATTAAACGTCATATTTTTCCTAACCACGGCTTTTATTTCTTTAAACAGTAAGCTAAAAACAAAAACCATTATTACCCAACCTCACAAATGAAAAAACCACGTATTTTCGCTTTACATTAAGAAATAGACAATAATACAATTAATAATTTACAATTAATACACTTCTTCTTCTTCTTCTTCTTCACATCGTAGTATATCGATACAATCGCATATTCAAAACATCGAAAATGTAGTGTTGGTGCGTATATTGGGACAGTATCGTTATTTTTTCATTTTAGCAATCATTTCTTATCTACGGTTGGGTAAGACAGCTCCGTGTTTAGGTAAGATAGTTGTGTTTACAAGTTACTGAGAGAACATCGGCCTACAGATCGTTGCCTATGGGATGCTAAGAAATGGTACCCAGCAATGTAGGACTGCGTATTCTGAATATAACGTAGGCCTATATGGTAACCGAATAGGTAGGCCTATAAAGAATATTTACAAATTGATATCTTTTTGAATAAAATCAAACGAAAGTCTATATAATTACTTTCACTCAGCACTATCAGTATAATCCTACAATTAATGTAAAAAGTATTACAGCCATTACCGGTGACCGTAATGAATAGTTAATGGCCGTACAGATATTAGTACGGTTTCCACTTCTGTACACTGGTACTTTGACATTTTACGTACTGCATAGCCAATAACGCCAAGTAAATTTTACACACACGCGCGCACGCATACACAGATTCACTCTTCACTTGTATATTTAATTTAATGGATAAATTAATAATTTATGACAAGTCTACATTTTTTATTCGTAATATAATACGCATTTCATTTGTTTCAAAAAGCAATTATTTACTAAATGATTTGTTATAAAAACAGCTCTTCTATGTTACAACAATATATGTTTACATTTCCTTTTAAAAAAGTTTAAAACGCAGATTAATTCGGCACAATAGTTTTTATTTAAGACCAGAAATTTGCAAATCTAATTTATCACCTCAAATTGAGATACTGTAATCTAATGTTACCTTCATAATAATAATAATAATCATCATCATAATTCCTTTCCAAATTTAAAAGATATAATTAATACAAAGGAATCGTTGGGGACATTTAGATGTAAGTCAACATGAATTAAACATTAAATTAATTAAAAAACAAATTTGAATAAAACTACTAGGCCTACTGAAAACTATACCAAAACTCTACTCTTAATTAAATAAATAATAATTACAAAATTATATATTGGAATAGAATATCGCAGAAATTGTATTTGTAGCAAGGACTATATGCTTTTATACCAATTTATGACGTTATAGACATGTTGGAAATTGATTTTGTTTAAATTTTGTAAAATAGGTATAAGTTTTGAATTAAGAAATTGGTAAATAACTGTTGTATGTCAAAATGCCCATAAATTTATTTTCTGTCATGTCAAGTTCGAATTTAGTGCGCGAGTTCGCGTGTTATTCGTATTTACATGAATAACTATGGTATAAATTAAAATATTGAATTGAGACTTGGATAGCTCATGTTTCTAAATTAGCGCTACATTTTTCTAATGTCAAAGACTCGAAACATATTATTTTAATATGTATTTTTTAACAGATTTCATCTTTCTAAAGAATCCTTATCTTCTATAAGTCATAAAACGTTTTTATAAAATCTATACCTGCTTTTGCAGTTTTCAGCAAATTTGTTCAGGACTTCTGTCTATCAATTTAACCCATCAATCACGTGCTAGGGGCTTTGGCCAATCAGAGGCCCCTATTTTCATTCAGATTGGGTCTTCGCGAAGGAAGTTTCAGTCAGTTCCACCTATCAGCTCGACCTTAACAGACGTTCTCTCTGTGCGAGTTTTTCGTATCAGTATAAGTTTCTATATAAGGGTTACGAGTACGGAATCTTGCTAAAATCCTATTGGGTACTAGAACTCAAATAATAAAATAAAATTATTAATTAAACAGTGCTATTCTCGCGAGAGTCAAGATATCCTCATAGGGTGAGGTGTATTTACCGGAATACATCTGTGTGAACGCGAGGACACATCAAGACTCGGGAAGGTGTACGTGCAATACACCGAAATTACATTAATTTAAATTAAAACTCATTATCGAGCCCAGAGTAAAGAGATAAACGCTATCGGTGTATCGGCGTGCGTGCGTGTGAGTGGAGTGTCCACGTGTCATCAGAGCAGCAGATTTCAGCAGGAAGCGAGAGGTAGCAGATTCAGGTAGCAGATTCAACAGTGAAACCCGCGAGAGGAGCCAATACAACGGTTCAACGGTGTTGTAAAAGTAATTCAACGACCAAGCAAAAATTGACATTTAAGAAAAAAACTTTCAAATCATTTACAGACATTAATAAATTAGAATAAATAATTTTTGTCAATCACAGACCATTTTAAATTTGTTTAAAATATATACCTTACTCCAGATAAAAGACTATTATTATTGTGTTTTTAATACTATGCCTTATATTTGTTTTGTTGCAATATTTATATACAACATCCATTTATTAGATCAGTCAGCTATTCTTTATAATAATTTAATTTGTAAAAAAATGTATTTTTCAAACAAATATCTGACGACGATAGTATGAGCTATTGAAATGCGTAGTCCTGTAATACTATTAATTTAAAAAATACATCTTGTTATGTTTCAAACTGGTAATTTTTCATTATTATACATAGGCCTGTAATTTTATTATATTTTTCTTTATCAATTCTATTATATATAGGCCTATACATAAATATATAATATTATATTTAACATTTATAATAACTTTACCTCAAGATGGTTTTTCCTTATTTGGAACATGTTTCGGGACACTTTGTGTTCCCATCCTCGGCCTTCCTAATTTTGAATCTTGTGAAGTACTTGTGTGTTGGTTGGTTTTTGTTATGGTTTCAAAATTAGGAAGGCCGAGGATGGGAACACAAAGTGTCCCGAAACATATTCCAAATAAGGAAAAACCATCTTGAGGTAAACTTATTACATGGTTATTATAACTTAACTAAAAATGAACTTTTTCATGTGAAAACTTACTAATTTTATTTGACGCGTTTCGGCTTAGTATCCGTCTTCTTCAGCTTTGGTAACAGACTGCCAGCATTTTGTAACGGTTGTGTGGAAGGTGAAGTGGGGGTGGTGTGTGGAGGAAGGGGATTAGCGCGGGGATTCAACTTACTGTTTATTATAAATTACGGTTATTATAAATATTTGATCAAGAAATAGACTGTAGCAAAATGTGTTTGAATACATAATATTTATCTAATGTTTTAAACAGTGTCTAGTTGCCGAGGTGTACCGAAACGGAGTATAATGCAGTAAGCGGTAAACAGCGGACAACGTAATAGGAGAAGTGTCGCAAACACTTTGCTTTGTTGTTGAGAACAAGGTCGTAGTCACAATGAACGAACAAGAAAAGACCATTTGTGAGTGCACTCAGCCTCCAGTCACCACTGAAGCGATCTTACAAACAGCAGGTTATCTGCGTGAAATGTACGTATTTGTAATGAACAGAATCGCAAAACGTAAACTACCACTTATATTATCCAGCACTCAGCAGTAGATGTCGATACGGACATCAAGAATACGGTAATAGCAAAAAGTAAATTACAAATTAAAATAATGCGGTAATTGTACCCAAAGCACCTACGTTAGGCCTACTCTGTTCGCAAACATCTAATGTGTATTTGACTTTGGTATCGAACCAAAGTAGTAGAGGTGTACTAAACTAGTATTTGAAAATCACAGGTATAAATGAAACCGTACCAAAAAAATAACAGGTACGAATAGAATTTATATCTGTAATAACTAGAGAAAACTAAGAACAGTATAATGCAAGATAAATGTCAACTATACATATCTCAACTATCTGTTGTACAGTTTTCAAGGCTTCTACTACGTCTATGGCACAAACAGTCGATACTGCAGTGACATACTGGTCGGTCCAGAGAAACTAGACTCTCATCAACAAGAACTGAATCGCCAAAACGCGCACTAATACAGAATCTGATGATAGTATGTACGTACACAACAGTCCAGGTGCAGTAGTAATGATTTTACAAGTACAGCCAGTATCTGATACTGGCCCTAGGCTAGGAAGCGTTCTGATCAGAACCTTATATTCAGAAAGTCTGGATTTTATTATAAACAGAAACACCTGTAAACTGGTAGATAATCACTATCAGATACAGTGCACTTTAGAACGAGTACAAAACACTACAACACTGAAATTAAAATGTTTACAGTTTACACTTATTGTCCATTAAGTCGCTTGACGCTAGAAGCTATCCTATGTTTAATAGTAGTCGTGGGATACGAAATGTTCAACAGCTTTTTGACGTTCGATCTTTAAGTAAGCACAATTTTAAAACCTTTGTGTCGATGATTTGATAAAATTTATTGTCATCATCAGGGTCTGTATACGGGTGTAAGAAGTAACAGTGGCGTATCTAGAATTTGGCTTGGAGGGGGGGTCCGGGGTCGTTTCGGCTTTGTACAAAAGAAAAAACAAGTTAAGACTAATCAACATTACTATCTTTAAAGTGATTGACGCTTGATCCTCAAATGTGGCCCATTAAAGTAAATGATAATAACGTAATAAAAATACGCGTTACTGAAACATTGTTAAAAGATAGACTAATTGACTAAACTGATTTTCCTGTATTTCATATGTCAAACGTGAACCCTAATGCTGTGTAATAAACCTTAAAAAAAGAGCTACTACTGTTACCTGAAAAAAAATAAAACATCCTAAAAACTAACAGACTAACAAAATTCGCCAAAATTTTACCTTCTGGGGAGGGGGGTCTCGGATCCCCCCGTAAATACGTCCCTGAGAAATAATACACAAATCATGCATGTTTTTGTATGAATGTGCGTGTGTGTCTCACGTAAAGAATAATAATAATTATTGTTATATCATGGCTGTTCTTATATTGATAAGAATAATTATAATATTCCATAAATATTGACATTCCAATTATGTGCAGTAATTGTTTCTGTATTGTTATGTGGATATAGTGTCGAAATGTTTTAAAATTGTGCCTATTTAAAATCTTACTAAACCTTCTATCACTAGAAGTTATAAAAAACTACATGTTTGTCAAGCCTGCCTGTATTTTACAGCATTTAAAATCGTTTACACGTCGGTTTTATGTTGACGAAATTATAAAAAGAGTACAGGTATTGTCAGGCCGGTGTTGCCACCGAGCGATACTCACAGGGAATGACCCGGTTACGAAACCCATAAGCCTTTTTCCATCTACCATGTAGCGCCAGCACGGCCCAGGAAGGAAGCCCAGAAAAATCCCCACTCTCCGTCCGCGAGTGAGTCTGGAGCCCTCTCCTCGAGCAAGAAGACTATATTCTAACTGTCTTAGCCTCTACGTTGAGTGAGACCACCATCGATCTAGGGAGACCACGAATGGCCGCACAAAACGCAACGTTCCCCAGCGGGGGCCTCGTGGAGGCATCGGTTCGGTACCCAGTAGCACGAGGCGATGGGGGCCAGCCACCACTCTCGTGTCAGGTACAGGCTCGCAGCAGCGCAGGTCACGCACCGGCGCTCCCCTAGCGCTGGACGTACGCTTTATCCCGATTATCAAGCACTGATACTGCCAAAAATCGGATAGCCCCGCGCCCCGTAAGGCAGCGTACGCCAGGGTGGGGGTTCTCGGAAGTAATTGAGCCACCGGTAAGGCACAACCCACGACCATCCCGGGCCCACCTGGCGGGGCTCGGTCCGCAACGCGGTGTTTCCCAGCACGGCAGGGGCGTGTCGCGTGCCGACCTCTCCTACAACGCTTCACCGCACGATGTTAAGTGTGTCCACTGGGACAGGGGTGGTTGCCTAGTGCGGCTACTGGCCAGGGACGGAATGTGACACCCACCTTAGCCCGGCTCGTCAGCTGACTTCGCCGGGGCAGCAATGAGGCGGCGGGTGTCAGGTGGGGAAAACGAGGTCCGAGCCACCGGAAATGGCGGTATAGGTTCGCCCTATGTTCCCCCCCCCCCAGGGGCCGCAGCTCCCAGTCCCCCTCCCTCGGGCGGGGGTATAAGAAGAGTACAGTAGAATCTCGTTAATCCGGACTTCCTGGTAATCTACACTAATTAAAAAAAATAATAATAATAATAAAGAAACAAAATAACATGGCCGCCAAAACTGCAGTTTTTCTATACGTCTTCCGTGTTGAAAGTATAATCACAATGCCTGTATATGTAATACAGTATTACTATGTTTCTATTTAGCATAATATTTACCCACATTCTGTACACACATGTACAGCAGAAGACGGATCTGACGACAGTGACGATCCTGAGGAAACGACCGACGCAAATCATACTGAGGCGACGAAAATGACAGAGGGACTGCTCTCTATGAGGAACAGTGTGATACATCGACCCATTGAGCTGGAAAAAGGAAAAAATTAAAAAATAAGAAGGAATGAGGAAAAGTGTACGAAGTGAAGAGGCATAACGATATATGAAGAACAGAAGGGCGGTAAGCGGTCGAGTGATTTACCACTATCACTTGTTTTGTTTCATTATATAGTCTCCAAGTCTTATAGTCTATAAGTATTTAATTGTAGTATTTGTAAACATTTGGTTACTCACCGTCTTGTGACTTTTTTAAAACTTCCAATAACAATGCGTTTCAAGGATAAATCTTCATCATCAGGTTATAATAACACCAATCCTTCTTGAGAAGTCGTCAAAAAATATTACCAAACATCACAAAGGACTTCACGCCTAGGTGTAGTGGTGCGCACCAGGTCGCGGCGTGGTGTGAAGTGCTTAGTGATGTTTGGTAATATTTTTTGATTTTTTGACGACTTCTCCAGAAGGATTGGTGTTTTTATAACCTGATGATGAGGATTTATCCTTGAAACGCGTTGTTACTGAAAGTTTTAAAGAAGTCACAAAACTGTGAGTAACCAAGTGTTTACAAATACTACAATTAAATACACTATCACTTAACTAAAGTATCAGAAGAGCTTAGTTGAGCGGTTTTGATTCTACCCGGAGGGTACAAAACCTTACAGGAAGTAGGAATGTTATTACAACTAATTTACTTTACAACGTTAGTATAACTTGACTGTTTAATTTAACAATGACAACGTTTTCTTGATTCTGATTTTCCTTGAATTCATTTAAATTCAATCAATTCTACTGGAGAGGATTTCCATCCTCATGAACCTGTTTCCTGTATAAATAAGTAAAGTGGATCCATTTACAATGATGGAGGAAGGAGCATTTCTCAGAGAAACTACACTATTGTAAGTATTGTTACGACGGTCTAACTGATCGTCGTATGGTACGGAGGAAAACAAAATACAAGACACAAATCAAGTCACTAAAACTAGCTTTAATTATCACAATTAACAGTTTGTAATCAACTAGTTATTCAACAAGATTATACTCGTACATTAATTCAAGTTAATCTGTCCACATGCAACAATAATCTCAACTAATAGAGTCCCGCACAATAATTACTTTTCACAAATAGCCACTTGAAACGCACCGAGTAATCGTCCGAAGTAAACTGAAACTAAGCGGCAGGTGTGGGCTATTTATAGTCTGGAGGGTTCCATAAAATGCGTCCTTAACAAGCACTCGAAAATTCTAGAGGATACTTCAGCTTGGCCTTGGCAGAAACACACATCGGCAGGGCTAGTCGAGAAGCTGAAGAACGATACCGCCGAACGCACAAGAACGTTCCGCGTTACGTAACATGTATTTACGGAAGATAAGTGTCAGGTAATTGTCTTTCATCACAAAGCACCAATGTGTACGCACACAAACATTACAGCTGGAATCCGCTGGGTTAGCCGAGAAAGAACAACGTTCTCTAATGTACCAGAACGTTCCGTATTGTGTAACAGAATATTTAAATACTGTTAAGTAACTACTAATGCTACTTAAATGAACGAAAATTTAAAGTTTTATTCAAGAACACTTCTTTAACAAATAAAGCAGAATGTTAACATCCGTCGCAATGAGAGAATAGCAAAACGACGTGAATGCTTACCTTTCATGAATTATCTGTTTCCGTAATCACGTTGATCGACTTCATGACTTTTGGTACTAGCTTAAAGCTTAACTTCAATTCGTGAGCCGCACTGATATTATGCGAACGAACAATTCGTGTACCGTTTTCCTAAGCCACGGCCACACGAAGCGTGTTTTCACTTTGTACCGCAGCTTAAAATCCCGCCATGGACGTGGCTACACTGTGCGCTTGTTTACCGTGAACTCAGTCCTGATTTGTCTGTCACTGGGTGCGGCAAGCGTTATGAATCCGTTTAGAATTCACAAAAATGCGGTTAGGACATTGTGTGCTTTATTGATTGTTCGCCGTCGACGTCGCCGACAGAGAAAGTACTGGGTGCATCCCATTGTTACGGACAGACAAGAAAAAGGGAAGTTTGTGCTTTTACATAGCAAGTTAAAAGAATATCCACAACAGTTTTTTGAGTATTACAGAATGTCTGTTCCCTCTTCTGAATTACTCTTATCTAAAATTCAAGATGCTATATGTAAATGACACAGTGATGCGGAATTGTATTGGAGCTGAAGAAAAACTCGCATTAACTTTGAGGTAAGTTTCTGTTTATTTGACATACCTAGTTATACTTGTATACAGTATAATTCAAATCTATTTATTACACATACAGTAACAAATTTTTTACTGCAACTGGAAATACGAGAGAACAGATTCTTCCTCACACTCCGACATAGTGTGATCTCTTGCTGAGTGCGGTGTTGAAGTAGATGGGTCGGATGACAAGTAGCTGCTAACAGATGGTGGGTTAGAGACAGGTACATTCGTTGGGGAAGTAAAAGTAAAGGTTGGTGCTGTATATTCCTTAATAAGTTTGTAATACACTTTTAGATATAGGCCTTATATTACTACTATTTTGTTGCTACTTTGCATACTACTTGGCCTACGAGCATGTATAAAGTAAGGGTTTATCAAATTAAATTATTCAATGACAAAATTAATATTTATCACATATCAAATTTTAACAATAAGATATCACACTTACTTTCGTGTACCGACTCTTTACAATTATCCCAGGGCGCCAGTAATAAATAAACACAATTTAGTTGTTATTAATTTTTTTAATAACGATTGCATTCAAATATTACAAAATTTATAATTCAGTACTTCAATCATTTACTATAAAATTTGTTAGTGTTTATTTCTTGGCAATGGATTCTTAGACTGATTGAGTCACCAAAACAAGATTGACATATAATTGAAATTAATAAGCAATATGAAAATGATTGTTCATTGTTGTTATTTACGTGTTTGTTGAATTACTCTGCGATGCGATGTCATCCATGCTGTGGGTTCCAGGCTGGTGATCAGAAGTATCCGTTGGATAGTTATCCTTATCAGGTCGCACTATTTACACTGTTTTCACAAGTATTACACAATTCACTCAACTTGCTTAGTGATAATTACACAGGTGCTGTATACTAGTACACTTGTAGAAAAACACAGTATTTCATTAACAAAGCTAAGTGCGTCTAACACCGGATTGATAACTGCTCTTGATCGACCGTCCCGTACAATGACGTTTCACACATTTAAATCGCTAGGTAACTCGACTTTTAAACGGTTGATGTTGTATTAATTAAAACTTAGATATGTTACTCGGTTTTAAGTTGATCTTCTTTAGTTGCGCTAGAGTTCTTCTTATGAACATTTATTAAGTGTTTACGATGCTAACTTCCGCACAGATTACTATCGCGTTATCGTAACTGATTTACGTGGCGATTGAAATATACTTATTAAAATTACTGACAAATTTTGATTACAACTAATACGAGTCTTAGTGTTGTGATCTTCCCGTAGACTAAAATAAATGTTACGAGTCTAATAGCTGTAATCTCTCCGTTGACTGACTTAACTTCTTACTCTACGTATTTTTATACTTCGCTACAAACTACCCTCACTCAATATTGACAAACTACACGCCTATTGGTCTGACTTACCGCTAAATTCAAATCTACCCAATCTGTCTAACGAAACAACCCGCGTAAAAAATGACGCTATCCGTTATTCGTCAACTAAATGCGCGTGAACACGTGGTAGGAAAACTTCGCGTCACTCTCCATCTCACTTTATACGCCTCTTTCTAAAAAAATAGCTCCTTTTGTTAGATGCACTTAACTTTTACAATCTTGGTGAATGTTTCTTACACCCTAGCAAACAATACAGTTTTATGACGGTCCGTCCGGTCCGTAACTATTTGTAAATTTTTAGCCGACTTACAGGCGTCAACGCAAGGTCGTCTATTGAATATCTGCCGCTCCCTACTACATATTTTAATGTTTTCTTACTTTAAAAAAAACCACCGCTTTCTATAAATTTATATTTCTCCCTGGGTATCATATGACTTTGTCC
This sequence comes from Magicicada septendecula, assembly GCA_034769895.1. NCBI lineage: Eukaryota > Metazoa > Arthropoda > Insecta > Hemiptera > Cicadidae > Magicicada > Magicicada septendecula. The sequence goes on along the minus strand of CM068370.1, from coordinate 100,919,168 downwards.
CCGTAAAATTGTTGAGAATGCAATTTTCCGTGATAAGTTGCATGAATTTAATTTGAAATTCTATCTTATCAGACGGCCTCATCATCTTAATGGCTGGTAACTGCGAGAGGAGAAACATTTCATCTGGGTCCTTCATCTGAGGCGATTGCGTTTCAGACTCTTGTTGCATATTACCCTTCAGAACTTGTAAAAGTTCCCTTTCAAAAGGTTCTGATTTTCGTTTCTTCGGCAAACGTGAACACTGTCTTACAGGAACGTTATATTCGTCGGACGTACTATTTGGATCAAGTTCAGCAGTGTGATCGGGAGGCTCAGTTTGACTTTCGGAATGATCACCGATGTTTCCCAAGGTTCTGTAAAAAGAACAGATAAATTCTAGAAAACTTTAAAAGAGTAAAATACAATATAACCGCTAACACTGTCGGTGTTTTACATTTTTTACTTCAGTGGTTTAAGCTTATATTTGTCAGCATTAGGCCAAGTTACCAAAATTATTCATTTTATAATATCTGAAAACCACTGAGAGTATTTTAGCTATATTTGTTTTGTCAAAGGAGTAGATCTTTGAGTCCTATTTGTAAAAAAACATTAAGTTAAACAGTTAAAAACTGAAATCTGGACCTGAAATGGTTAATAGGGTTTAGCTTTCTAGTAAACTTGGTGTTTGCAAACAGAAAAGATACAGTGATAACTTATTATTATTACTAAGTGAATCTGGTGACTTTCAAGGAATATAGCCTATTTTAAGTTAGAAGCTGAATAAAACTAATTATCATTATTAATGGCCCAGAATAATCTTGTTAGATGGAGCACAAAATGTTCCATTACTTCATGTCCTACCTGCAAAATGCTACAAAGGAACCAAAATTTAACTATTATTTTTAATGAAATTGTAGATAGTAAAATATAAATTTAACATTACAGAGATGGTTGTTATTTTGAGTTACTGTATCAACGAAAACAAGTCAAGACGACATAACAAAAACTAGGTCTGTTTGAGAGTTTTTACGAACATTTTCCAACGTTTCAGTATAGGATATATTACACAATGATTGGAGATATGGAATCTATCTCGTCCTCAGCTGTGAAGTAACTTGCCTAAAACAAACAACGCACACAAACATTGCTATAACTGGGTTGCCACAATTAAAGCCGAACAAAAATCGGATTATCAAAACATAAAAAATACGGAAATTGAACTACAGAGCTATTAAACCAAGAGTTTATTCTCTGCTCCAACGATGACAAATGCCCGTAAAAACTCTAAAACAAAATCAAATTTCCCATCGTCAACAATGAACTTCAAACAACAAATGATAGTGTATTGTTGCGTTTATAATGCACTTTATCATTTAAAATAACATTGAATTTTTATATAAATATCGAACTACAGTTACTAAACGAACACTACAAACATTTTTTACTCTTACTTTCTTTGTTCGCAGGAAGACTGGAGAAAGCTCATTTGCTTGTGATATACATAGAGTTTTCTTGGTTTACTTGCATCTCCACTTTTCCCTACTTCACTTTTAATGCTTTTTAAGTAACTATCTTTCATACTCTTCCACCGCTTCTGTAGGGTAACCTGTGGTAAAGGTGCGCAAATTCTACGTTATGGATATTTTCCAAGGCAATTTGAAATTCTTATTAATAAAAAAAATTCTACGCTATACTTACGTCTGTGCTTTACATTATGATGTATAAAAAGTCTGGCCAGAAGCACACAGTAATTAATGAAAAAAAATATTTCAGCGTAATGCAAATGCGTACTTTTGCCTCGTGGTTGGGGCAAAAGTGTGCATACTTTGTAACGTTCTGAGGTAAATAGAGCGATTTTAATTTGGCATTGTAGGATTTACATAGAACATCTGTAACAATTATTTTAATCATATATATGTTTATTAACAGTAAGACATTGATATCATGATATTATAACAGCAAGAGATTATCATAAATTGGATATTTATTAACGTGTAATAAAAATTGAAAAATGTTATGAACAACAAACATTAAAAAATAGTAAATATAAAAAAATGACGTTAAAAACATTTTACAAATCTTAAACAAAACAGTTAAGGCTAATACTAAAGTCAATAGTCACAGCTAAAATCTCCTTGTTCATAAGAACAATTATTTTAATCGTTTTCTAAGGGAGGATTCTTTTAAATGCAATTTAGTAGCTGCCTGCCTACGTGAAAAGCTTTCACTTATCAGATTCCTAGCTTTTTCTAATAATTCTTCGGTGATAGGAGTAGCATCTGTTTTCCGTTTGTATGTTCTAAAACAGAAAAGAAAAACGACGAGGCTATAGTGATAAGTACCAACATTGGGCAAAGTTACGCACGCGCACCTTTGCCCCGACAGGAACGCGCACCTTTGCCCCAGAACGCCACGTTTGTATGTCGATACTGCCCACTCCTTATTATAGGTTAACTTAGAAGTATAAACTGTTCTAATTACACACAAAAATACGGGTATTATCATAACATATTTGAAGGATCTTGAACGTTTCAGAGCACTACGTTTTTTTAATCAGACTATCGCTTAACATCTAGAGTTGAAAAGATTAAAAGTAATTTTTGCCTCATTTTGAAGCAAAGCAATGGCGAAGCGTAACGTAACTATGCACAAGGACACATCACAATGGCAGCTTACTGCTGTAGTAGCAGAGCTGCCAACATGCAAGCGATAGATGAAAAATCCCTAATTCGTACCTTTGCCCCATGCGTACTTTTACCCCAGGTTACCCTACTTCTTTTCCTGAAAAACAAAATAAATATGTAACTGCGTAAAAGTGTTTGTGTGTGTGTGTGTGTGTGTGCGTGCGTGCGCGCGCATGCGTGTATGTGTGTTTGTGCGCATGTGCATGTTGTACAGTAATAGTAATGCAATGATCAGATTACTGCAGACAATTTTAAAATCGTGCTTTTATTTAATATAGTTCTTAATATTTGCTCGCCTGACATAAGCCTTTTGTTACAGATATTTGGGAACTGGAAATTCGATTCGCTCACTGCATTTCGAATTTTTAATTGGTCGTTCAACTATTTCCAATGCCATTCGATAAACATGCTCAGTTATTTGGGAGGCACTGAAAGAAGAATACATGAAAACGCCAAGTACGGAAGACTGGAAGAATATTAGTGAGACGTTTGGTAAAAGGGCCAATTTCCCTCATTGCGTAGGGGCCGTTGATGGCAAGCATGTTAGAATCATAAAGCCGTGGGGTACAGGTAGTGAATATTTCAACTACAACAAGTTTTTTTCAATTGTATTAATGGCTGTAGTTGACAGTGATTACTGTTGCAGATACATTGATGTAGGCTCAAATATACTGAAATCCACAAATTTGGGGAAAAGTTTGTACGGAAAAACTTTAAACTTACCACAACCCGAACCTTTATCAATTTGTCAACAAGGATTATCATTGCCGTACGTTTTTGTAGCCGATGAAGCTTTTGGAATGTGCGAAAATTTAATGAGACCTTATCCTGCAAAATTAAATAGAGATGAAAGAATTTTTAACTATAGACTATCAAGAGCGCGGCGCTTTGTCGAGTGTGGATTCGGCATTTTAGCAAATAAATGGCGGATTTTCCATCGCCCACTCGATGTTAGTATTGATATGGCCGACGAAATCATTCAAGCTTGCTGTGTCCTTCATAACTTCGTTAGACATCTCGATGGCTACAATTTTGAAGACACATTATCGTGCCCAATGGAAAGTATTCCTATAGTAGGAACAAGAGGGAACAACTTTGGTAAGACAACCAGAGATCACTTCAAGAACTACTTCTGTTTTGCTGAAGGTTCCGTTTCTTGCCAAATTAGTACTGTTAAGTTTAGTTCAGTATAAAAGAAGTTATTTTTAGTAGAAAAGTTTTTGTAACTGATAAATCAATAGTTAAAATAATGTAGGCCTACTTAGTTTTGATTACGAATTTCTGTTATACGTGCATTTGCAAATTTAGCTTTGCTTTATGTATTTAGAACATAGTTTAAGAATGGTTAATATTACACAATAAATATTTTCGTTGGTACTTACCTATTTTTGTTTTTGGTTCTTCATCCAATACTGCCCACTTGTCCCCAACTACATTCACTGTAATTTGCTCCCAGGCATCTCGTTTCAATTTTTGTAGTCATCGAGCTTTGTATTGTAAAGATACGGGTATTTTTCCACCTCCAAAATAATTATTTCACTGTCCAAGTACTCCATAACAACCAGTGGCGGCTCGTGAGTAAACTCACCAGGGGTTCACACAGATAATATTGTACGTTATTAATCCATGTGCCTGCTAATATTTGCACTGAAAGTAGCATTTCCAATAATTTTTCAACATTAAAGTAAATGACGTTACTAAGAAATTTTAAATAATTTTAGTAAGTAATATTAACAAAATGAATCTAACATTGTAGTTTACTAAGCTTCAACTGGATTCTTTATTTAATTAATCTTAGAAAAATTAAATTTAGTAATAATGATAGCAATCATGTTCTGAAACAATAGTAAATTATATACATACTACTTACAAGTATCAGTAGGTTAATCGGAACTTTAACAAAAACTAAGTGAACTTCTTGTAAACAAAGTCCATCCTTTGGTCTTTCTTTGAAACAAATCTATCAATCACTATTTCATTAAACTTAGTGAATGGTCTTCACCAGTTCTTTCTCTATTGATAACATGGCTAAGTCTTTCTTGAGACATCGTACTTCTCAAAAAGGTTTTTATCCTCTTCAGAGTCGAGAAGCATCGTTCGGCTTCAGCTGAAGTCATTGGGATTGTCGATATCATCCTTAAAAGCGTATATGACTCTGAAAACGAATCTTTCAGATCATTTTGTATAAGAAATTGCAGTAAGCTCACAGCACCATTCATACATCTTATGTCTTCACGTCGGTAAAACACTCCAAGTTCGGTTTTTAGCTTCGCTTTGTCCAAAAAGGGGTATTTTTCTCTTGTTTCATCTAATGCAGATTGAGGAAATGATTTACTGTACTCACCAAATTTTTGAGGAACAATAAGGGATACGGCTGAATGGTGCGATGTAAATGAAAACCGCTCTTTTATTGGCGTCGAAATTACATCACATACTTCTTTAGCCGCGATCGTCCTATTAGCATGACTGCCTTCTTCGTGTCTTGCTCTTTTGCGTTGTAGAGGCATCTGGTCTACAGCACTTTTCACGGAGTTCATTTTTTCTCTTTCTTTATTTATTTCCCTCAGAAAGGTTTCCACGTCCTTTTTTGTTCGCACAGGATCTGTATAGGTAAGCTGAATTTGTCTGTATAAAATGTCGACGTGTGGCATTATATTATGGAAAACTGTAAGCCAAAACACAAAAGTTGGGTCTTCAGCATTCGCCGGATTGCTCCAGCTTTGGTAATAGAAGATTCTTGTTTAGAGGTTGATTCTATTTCCTCCATACAGGTAATAAGGTCTTCCCGATGTTCGAATACTGTATTTACAGTTCTGCTTTTAAAATTCCATCTAGTGCTTGAAGCTCGAGGGATTCTTTTCCCGACAATATTATCCAAAATTTCTGCTCTTTGAGGTGAATTGCTGAAAAAGTTTGTTACATCACTCAAATTCGCGGAAAATATCCGCAATTGCTGATTTTGCCTAGCAGCTCGAGTAATCACTAGATTTAATTGATGAGCATAGCAATGTATATAAAAAGCATACTCGTAATGTCGTTGAATAATTGTTTGTACACCTGATAGGTGTCCGCTCATCACGTTTGCTCCATCATAACTCTGAGAGATTAACTCTTCCGGCTTATCAACAACATTTTTTAGGGCGCCAAGAATGCATCCAGCGATCGAGTCTGAGTCGTGTCAGGGGGGATGTATAAACCCCCAAAATCTTTCTACTCGTTCTGCATCTCCATTAGGTAATACGTAGCGAAAAACAATAGCTAATTGAAATGTCATATCATAGCTAACATCTGTGGTCCCGTCAGCGATTACAGAGAAGAAATCTGCAAATTTTATTTCCTCCTTAATCTTTTCCTGGCAAACAAGAAGCATACAATCGAGCAGGTCGTTTTGAATTTCTTTTGATGTTCCTTTATAAACGGTTGCATCACGTAAGTGTTCTCTTAGTGAGGCATCAATCTGAGCAGCAAAATCCACTAAGCCTCGAAAAATCCCAGGATTTGAAGAATCATCTCCTTCCCTGTGTCCCCGAAGTGCCAGTTCAAAAGCGCCGGAAAATTTAATGCAGTCAATTATTTTTGACAATGCATAACGATTTTTCTCTACTTTTTCATTATGTTCTTTTACATTCCTCCGATAAGCGCTGTTCAACTGCTGACGTATGTCGACTTTACCAAGCAAGTTAAACTCTAGCAAAGAGTTCAAATGAGTTTGAGAACATTCATGTTTTTTAATTTTCGAGAGTAAATGGCCTAAATCATTCACACCATACTTAATCCAGTTTAAGTTTTCAGAGCTTTGATTTGCAAATAACAGACAAGGGAAACAATATAGTTTATTTGTAGCTTCACAACCGCAGAGCCAAGAAGTCTTTTCATACAAAGTTTCTTTAAATTCCCTTTTGAAATCTCTATCTTTACCTTTGATCACTTGTACGATATTAAGCTTTGGGGTCGGACGATCACGTTGTTTTATTTCGAGTTTCTTTTCTAATGAAATACTTGAAAAAATTGTTTCTTTTAACACAGACACAGGGGTAGCAGCCATTGCTAATCGATCACCAACATTAACACAACACAAACACAACTGCACTGGGCGCGAGCGACACTGGGGAGCGAGTAACGTGACGCCTACAACGGCTAGAACAGCACTGGTTCACAAACCGATTCACAACTGGGGGTCGCGAGTAGTGCAGTGTCCCGAGTCTCAGAAAGGACTCCTGCCACTGGGTCTATTGGAGTTCATTTTATATCTTTTTACCTAATTGTGGGGGGGGGTCTGAAGCGACCTGCGATTGGTGGATTATACCACCGGGACTAGCAAACGAGGTCGCTTCCAGGACTCACCTGGTCGCGAGGTGTATTTACCAAGTCCGGCAATGAGGGAATTGTGGGTCACTCTGTCGGAACGAACATAGAATCTACGCGCCAGGCGTCTCACGGTGTCATCAAGAGAGCGGACACCGAGAGTCCTCTCCTCAAAAGACAAGAAGAGTACCTCCGGGGGACTTTGCACGCAAGCTTCAGTCCCCGGTCGAGTACGCGCTGGAGCGTTGTTCTATGACCACGAGCCAGGTATCCCCAAACAGGACAGGCGTAGGTAATCACGGGCAACACGTACGAGTTGACTATGAGCTTACCTAGCCGGGGGGTCATTGCCGGATTAGATAGCACGGGCCAGAGTCTACCGAGTTGCGCCGAAGCGCGTTGACGGATGTATTGAGTATGGGTTCGCCAGGTGAGTCGGGAGTCCACGTGGAGCCCGAGGTACTTGACGCTGTTGGTCCACGGCACCTCGACGGGGCCTACTTTAAGCGGCCGAGGCCGCTTACGTTTGCGCGAGAATATTACCGCGGCGCTCTTAAGTTCACAAACCGAATGTGCGCACAATCTTTACATGGGAGATGTTTGCCCCCACCACTGCGCCAATGCCGCACACGTCACCGCTCTCATTTGATCCAGCAGCGCACGTACAGAGCTGTGCGCACACCTTACGCCGCGTCGACTGCACGACTGTTTTACCAGAATGAGCATTTTGTTATTGCATCATAAAACTAAACCAAATTATTTCCCGTTTATTTAGTGTTTGTTAAAATTAATTAATTTATATTTATTTATGTAGGGGGTTCACGTGCTCATGTGCACCAATTAAGAAACCGCCAATGATAACAACTATTATGAAACAGAACAAAAATATATCGAAAACTGGGCCTTCAATAATTAGAACTAAGTGACATCCAGTGCGTACAGCTACGGAGTGACTGAGCGTTTCACGCAGAAAAATAGGTCTGGACGCATTCATCAGCGTGAGACCGTGGGAACGCGCCAGTTACTTCCGCGGTCGGCGGGAAAACACGCTGCATCTGGCCAGCCCAGATCCTTTTGAAAGGGATTTATTTTTCCAGATGGTTTTCAAACTGTCACGCAGCGTGAAAACACGCTTCGTGTGGCCGTGGCCTAAGCCGAACTGAGTTTAGAGACATTAGGAACTCTTGACCATCTGACAAAGATGCACTATCAGCTAGCAATATGTAGGTAGGTACAGTATAACAACGCTTGTTACCAGCCTGTAATATTTTCAAGAAAAGAGGCTAATAGCTTTCAAAATCTCTCTCTCACTATACATACTAGACGCCTCCTGTTTTCGTGTCGAGCCCAGCTTTCCTCGCAGGATTTACAGCAACGTGTCGGTAGATCCGTCTCTACCGTCTTAAAGCTTCAACAAGACCAACAAGGATTTGTCGTTGTTTCAAAATTCGAGCTGCAACGAAGATCAACAGCGATGATGGATGGAAAAACATCGGACTTCCGCGCGGGATTGGATTCGAAAAAAGGACAAATCATATCACGCCCGCGCTAATTTAAGAATTATCGTACGCATAATCTGTACACAAAAGGCAATTTCATTAAGGCTGTTGCCACCTTTCGCAACCTACACCAAATTCAGTTTAGTCGACAGAGATAAGAGTCAAAACAAATTCATGCACTGTTCACGAACGGTTACGCGTGTTTCACATAACGAGTTATTTTTATTGTATTATTACTGTTTACTTTAATGGGACTGATTTCACCCACTTTAAAGACAGTAATGTTGATTAGTCTTAACTTGTTTTTTCTTTTGTATGAAGCCGACTCGACCCCCCCCCCCCTCCAGTGGCGTAGCTAGGCTTTTTGGCGCCCGGGGCAAGGAGATCGTCGGCCGCCTCGCCTTCACAATTAAAAGTGGACAAAAGAGCACAAATGAAGGCCCATCCAGAGAACAAAGTATTTAATAAATGCAAATGTATAGATTTTTGTATGAAAGCACGTCCAGCAAATGTCTTAAGAATATTTGTTAAGTCAAAATTAAGAAAATACATATTATAATATTACCGGTATTCAGTTTCTATACATTTATTAGTAACAAATTTAGACTATAAAAATGTAGGCCTAGTCATATGTAGAGACTATACAAAAATTGTAACATAAAAACGTTCTAATACACATGAAAATTCCTTGTAGGTCTAAAGCGCATGGTCAAAACAATATCCTAATGCAACATAAAGTTAAAAAAAGAACTACATTAAAAGTAATAAAATAAATCACTTACCATTAAAGCACGCCGGCACGAAATTTGTAGTTTATCGAAATTATTCAGTTTCTTTACCAGTTTACCACATCATCGACTGTAACGATACCGACCTTGACACTACGTAACCACCACATCGCCGGCTGCGACGAATACCGACCGGAAGAGGGACGTTGGGCCCCAGGCGCCTCCAGAGGATTCTAGTAGAGAAGTCTTGTGGCCTCTGCAGAGTCGCGAAGACGGAGGACACTGGGGGCGCCTACGAAGGGCTCCCGGACGGCAATCCCCTCCCCGAAACCCAGCGATGTACGACGTACGGGAGGGGATTAAAACACCAACCTTGACACTACATAACCACCACATCGCCGGCTGTGACAACACAGGAACCCCCGGCTGCGACGAATACCGACCGGAAGAGGGACGTTGGACCCTAGGCGCCTCCAGAGGCTTCTAGTAGAGAAGTCGGGTGGCCTATGCACAGTCGCGAAGACGGAGGACCCTGGGCGCCTACGAAGGGCTCCCGGACGGCAATCCCCTCCCCGAAATCCAGCTATGTACGACGTACGGGAGGGGATTACACTCCACCACTTCGGTTTCCGGATGTGACGAAAAATAACAGCACCGGACTTTTACTTCACCTATCAATAGTAAGTTCAATACTTTACACAGAACAATACTATACTATCAAACAATAAACTATTTGAATAAACTGAAGGGTGTGTTATCAAAATATCAATTCTTTGTACTCGTGGAATAACTCTGAATTTTCCATTGAATGTGTCTCCTAAATATTATTTCATTCAAAGTCGTTTTATTGTGTTTCAGGCTGTGAGAATACTGGCGCCATCAGACTTTGACGAAACTATCAACTATCTGTGGAAGAATCAATAAAACAACACCATTATTTTTATTTATTTGTTGTCTTAATTAGATGTTCAAAAACAAAAAAATAAACAAAATTCACAGTCCTGTTGTTAATTTATTTACATTTTTTAGGAACCCGAAAATTCATCCACCAGATAGGGAGTATGTAACGAAAAATGTTATTAATGATTGCGAGGGTGGATTTAAGTTGGAGAGAGGATAATTAACAACGTAGGGTGTAATCTGAGGTCTGACAGCTCTGAAATTTGAAAAGAGTAGAAATAATGTTAAGATCAGACAACTGTGGTAGAGATTACAGTTTTTGAACTTGAATCACTTTAAGACACAAGTCATCGCAGTTATGATTCAGATAAGAAATCACGTTCAGCCAATATCAGTCAAGACAGCATATGTGAAGATGTAAATAAATTTATATATTTTGCATTCATTAATGTCTTACAACCGAATTTGCGCTGTGTAATTAAAATAATATTAGTTAAAGCCTGAATAGCAACAGTAAAGTATCAAACTTGTGCAGAATAGGTAGACGGAATTATGCAAACCGGAATACTGCACATAATAGACGACAAAATAAAGACATAATGGATAACGGACACCTCAGAATATTTAAATAACTGTGTTCAATTTCAGTAGCAGACAAAGCTTACCGAAATGGTAACACTATAGTGGCCATTGAAATATCCAATTTTATGAAGATTTTTGAAGTAATGAAGATTTAATTTGGAATAAAAGAGAAAGCTGTCATATAATAAAAGTGTACATGCAAACAACAAGTGGTTTGGATTAAATTAAAGAAATACTTGGCACTTTAGAAGATTTATTCATCAAAAATATATAAAACAAATTTTGTTAATCGTGATGTGTGAATTCAGTATAAAGGAAGAAGAGATATCCAGCTGGCAGGAATGTATATGACTATGCGATAACCTCATCATGCCATACCGCGTTTCGGGTTGAGCAGCAGCAACTCAACCGTCTATATTTTCAGAAGCACAGACGGTTTAGATGATTTTCATATCAACAGATTGTACGTCGGACAGTGAATATTTCTGTGAAGTCATTAAATATAAACTCGCGGATTATAACATTTAATGTACTTTACACTATATTCTGAAAATGTAGATCATTAACGGAAAGAATACTTGCTGAAACAAATAGACGTGCGAAGAAGGAAGACGTCTCCAGCGTACTGAATCTCTCAGACCAAGAACTGACGGATTAGTGAAGAAGACAAACCTGTGAACAATTTTTTCACGTCTATGCTCACTTTGCCGCCCTCCTGGCTATGCCGCACGGGGCGGCTGCCCCTTTGGCCCCCCCTAGCTACGCCTCTGCCCCCCCCCCACCAGGTCAAATTCTAGACACACCATTGAAATAGTTGTGAAAACGCGGAGTTTGGCGTTGCCATGACCGGCTATTGTTTGCACAAGTTCTGAATCCGGCGCGGTGTAGTGTTATACACATGTCTAACGAGATGTTACGTACTTTATCCTACACGTTTCTGGTCTGCAGCTGGGTGAAAAATCGCTTTACCAACCCGAAAAATGTCTACTAATTTCAGTGGCGGATCTAGGTTGTCCTGCGCCCGGGGCAAGAATAATATTGGCGCCCCCCCATATTTTTTGTTTTTGGTTAATTGGCATATTTACCACACACACACACAAATGACCGGGAATAGAAGTTGAACGTAAGTGTAACTAACCTAAAAACAGGCATCTAGCAAAACTAAAAGCTCCAATTTACTATTAATAATGAATTTAGGTGAGGTACCGTTGGCTGTACCTCGGAGCAAATCACTATAAAAATAACAATTATATAAAAAAGGAGAAAATAGAGATTCCACGACCCCGTATTTTATTTATTGGATGCCCGGGATCCGCGAATTCTAATTTTTTGTTTTATTAGGAGAAATTAACAAGATGAATTAAATTAAATGTATTTGTTCTTGGGAAAATTGATTTTCTATCTATGGCTTTTTAACAATGGTATGTTTTGGTGAAGGTCGCTGAAGATTTTCAATACTTGATTTTAGCTTCTGATACGGGATCACGAATGTTTCGAAACGTTAAGAAATTTTTTCATTTTTATAAAAATTGCATAATGTGACTATGCATAATGTGCTACTACACCTTCCCGTAACATTAGTACTAAACTGTATATTTACTAGTTTACGCGGTATCGGTGTAGAATTTCCGATTCCTTATAAAAATAATCGAGTCATAAAAATCGAATCGAATCAACCATAGTTGAATTTGCCGCCCCCTGAAATTTCCGCCCGGGGCAAGGGCCCCGGCTTGCCCCTCCCTAGATCCGCCACTGACTAATTTTAAGACGCTTTAACTTTTATTTACTTATGTCGAATACGTTCCACGGTTTGACGTATTATTGACGGCCTTAAATTTGTGTTCTGTACATGGGTTCATAGCACAAAACAGGTTCGCGGTCGAACTTTACCCATCTATAAAGGATGACCGGCCACAATTAAACGTTTTTTTGGTGCTGCTGCCATGTCTTGATTCTACTTTTTTTAAATCTCACTATTATAATATCTTGAAGTAGACAAGTTTCAACTTAAAAAGCAGACGCGTTTCATGTTATTCGTCACATTTGTACAATATGCGGGACACAGTAGACATCAGGACCAGTTAAACATTGACGCTGTGACGAATATCATGAAACGTTTCTACTTGTCAAGATATTATAACAGTGATAGTAATGTTTTCTGATACGGCTATCACAGGCGAACCAATAAAAAGACGCTCGAATGGTTTACCAGTAATTATACGGTATGTTACCGGTAACGAATATTCAGTACTAGTCGAGTACAAAATAATGCATTTAAATTAAATAGTCCCGTGAATGTAAGAAAATCAGATTAAACAGACTTTATCAAAATTGGGTAAAACTTTGTAAAATATTTTTACTAGAAGTTGAAGCTTTTTTCCTGAAATCCAACTGCTCTCTTAGCGATCAATACGTTAATACACAACACGTACGTCTCAAAATTTTAATTTTCTCAGCATATTCTGAAATTATACTATCTGTAATCATATTCCGTAAACTAGTAATTTCAACTTGAAAATACGCTTTGTAGGCGTCATTATTATAAAATCACGTTATCTACGTTTTTATGCGGCTGAGTTGATAAGGACGTTAGAAACTTTAACCTCAATTGGCAAAGCCGATTCAAAGTTGTTACACAAAGGCAAGTGAATGAATATTTATTTTCAACATGCAGGTTTAAAGTTTAATCTATACTGAGCTATCTGTACCTTGACAACAAGTTCTTGTAGACGTTACTTTGTAAAAATAAATTTTTTCCAGCACTATATCGTCACATTGTTTAGGTTTCAGATGATACCGCGAACAAATAACGTACACACGCACCACAACAAACAAATCAACTGATTTCTCAGACACACGGCCGTTCATAACAGTACATGCAGCGCCATCTGTTGAGTACTCTGTGAATCACCTACACTAAACATTTCTCAGGAAGCTACCGCGTACTTTGACTTGGGGGGGGGTCTTTTCAGTCCGAAACATTTTAGTGTACTGTACAGTACACTGGTAACATCGTAGTGCATTACCTGTGCGGATCGGGACCGGTTTATCTGAAACTATCCGCAATTGGTAGACAAGTACCGACTTTTCTTCCAAAGCTTCTATCTCGAGTCTCGACGTCTGGCCACAGAGTGTTTGCTCTTAGAGAGCTGGTCATGCTAAATCGCTTTAGTACAATATGCCGTGAACCTTCGTAATGGAAGTAAACTTTACCTTCGTTCTGCCACTCTTTAGGGATAGCCTACCAACTAAACCCCCTTGCCTTATTATACTTTGTTGATCCCATGTTAAAACAAAGTCTTAAATTTCTTCTTTAGGTATTTTCATGTGGCCATCTATTTTAAATATAATATCGTTCCTTTTCCCCTTCCTTCTCATAATTCTTAACTAAGTTAAAAATAATGCACAATTAAGTTGTTAAAATATCAGGAGCTCTGGAGAAGAAAGGGTGAATAAAAAAAAAGATTTTTGTTTTGTTTTGATGGAATCCTATTTTCTGAAATGTAAAGAACACAGTAATACCACTCTCAAGTCTATATTCACCCTTAGTATTTTGTAAATAGCATTGAAATGTATGGAGTGCATAAAACCAGGTGAAACCTTAGTGGTCTAATATTGGAGGAGTAAGGGCGAATATATTGCATGGTGCCACACATCGGCATATCTTTTCACCCTTTCTCCACCACGCTTTGTCATAGTTATACTTGACCTGACATGTCAATGAAAAGTTTGGTCAGTATGAATCAGTATTTCGATGTAATTAGTTTGTTCTTTCTTTCACTGCATACATTATTTCTTTGTTATTCTAATAGTGTCATATTATAATAGTGCCATCAACAATGAGTATGAAAATGGCAAGTAACAATAGGTCAAGGAAAAGGCAGAAACATAGAAAATTGAATTGTTAATAAATGCACGAAACTGCAAAATTGAAAAAGTATAAAATAATTTACTCTGATTTAAGATTTTTTAATGCTAACATTCATAATTACTTTAAATTTGTATGTATGTTAATCATTAATGTTAATTGTTCCTATTTTTATGTTTTAGTTTTCTTTCGTCTAAACAATTTTCATTTTTTTTAAAAACCCTTTCAATAATGCATACTGATTATTATTTAATTTTAATTTCAAGGAATATACTAGACTGCATTTTTTACACAGTAGTATGTAATTTGCTAAAAATTTAATATTAATACCAAGTGTTATCAACATTTTGAATGTTCATTCAATTAATTTAAACGTTAGAATAATCGTAAATTTTGTTGGTTTTATATTATTTTTTATTTTACTTGTCATTAGTTATTTATAAATAAGTGCAAAATAATCAGAATCTGTTTTTTAATACTAAAATACATATTTATTTGCCCTTTCTATCCTGAGAGTATTCACAAACTTTAAACGCGATTTCCCAACACCATGATTTTCATATTTGGGCTTTCTACTCCCAGCTCCCGATATGTTAGACACTAGAATCATTACAGTTGATTTAGTCATTATTTTTGCATTACTAACAATGGTTAACAAAGAAGTTGAACTTTTGCCTTTCTAATTACACTGTTCTTTGCATAGTTTCATTCCCGTGTCTTACAATCATTGCATATCTTTACCCAAAACCATTAGCACCAAGTCATCTGCAGAACCGATCAGAGTAGCACCCTTTGTTAGATGCAGATGGGATACCACATCGTAAAGAATATTCCAGAGGGTGGGTCTGAGGATAGATCTCTGTGGTATACCAGTATTTATAGTCATATTCTAATTCTTTCCTAATGTTGTTAACTCTTATATTGGAGGTGCTACTAGTTATCCTTATCAGATACTTTGAGATATTTCTCTCCTCCTCCAATGTCGCACAATATCTCCTACTGTTTGATTTCATGACAGTGCAAGCGAGAGACACTAACATAGCAAAAACATTGTAACACATGGCAAATCTCAGGGCATGTCTAGCAGAGTGTCTCTCGCCTGCACTGTCATGAAATCAAACAGAGGGAGACATTATTGCGACAGTTCAGTGTGAATTAAGTGTCTCTGGTGTACAGTACTAAATGTTTTGTTTCCATAATGACAACTAAGTCAAATCTGTCATGTCGGAAGTGAACACGCTAAATGAATTCGCTAATGCAGAGCCAAGTGGCAATGCTAAAAAAAATGGTACTAACAAATAACTGACATAGCAAAAACAGTGTAACACATAGCAAATCTCAGGGCATGTCTGGCAGAGTGGGCGATGAATAGCATGAGAGTTGTAAGATGGATGAATCAACACCAACATTCACTTATAACCGATACCACTTACAACAGTTAAACACTGTACTTCAGAAATCTTGTAGACAAGAATGTCTTACCAAACCTTGAATATATGTACAAAATATTACAAAATTTAATAACATTAAATCTGAAATAACATTCCAGACTTACAGGCCATGGTTCTGCTGAACGTTTCTGCTACACTCATGGTAGAGCGTAAATGGACGAGCCAGGGACACTGTCGTTTGTTCATTGTTGTCAGGTTAGTAAGGACTGAATTAGTTGTCCATTTACGCTCTACAATGGGCATATCTGAAATATTTGGTAGAGAATTTGAAGACTGACGACGCCATGTAAGCCCGTCATATTTTATGTCTAGTGACTCTGGCCATGTAAGTCGTCTCTCATTATTGCCAGAGTATTGTACTCTGAATTTTCGAATTCAGTCTCTAATCCACGTTTTCTTTTCCTGTAATCCAGTAATCTACAATGGCTAATGCGGCAGCAATTTCACACTTTGGGAGTGTGGCATGGTTGACAACGCACTGAAGAGTGCTCGGCAGGAAAGTTGCGGCAGCACTACTTGCCAAAACTTACTATCTAGTGTAAACAGATTTTCATATATCTGTCAGAACAAATTGTGACATCAGCTCACACAAGGACTTGCTGAACACTTGCACTGTCTCTTGTGGTAAAAATTGTTTCTCAATGTAAACACACACTTGACAGTGCTTGCGCATTTACTGTCCCACTGTGGTGTGAGGGGTAGAAGTAAAGTTGATTAAAGCTGCTATGGTGTAATGTGGGACAAGCACCGGTTCATAGAACTGTAAACAGACAACAATGATGATCACTTTAAAAGTATTAAAGGAAAAGTAAACAAAGTTAATAGATCCAAACCTTTTTAAAGTTTTATGAGTTAGTAGGTTCTCTATGTTAAATTTTATTCTAACCTGTAATTATAAAATAAATACTAATAATATATCTGACCACACTGTTTTTACAAAACAACAACCGAAAGAATAATTTTGTTGTGGCTGGAAGTAGAAATTATAACCCAATTGAAATTACATCACATATACTTACAGTAAGCAAACACAGTACGAAACATTTTTAATAAAGTTTTCATTAATAAATTTTTAATGATCCTACACACAAAATGCTGTATGATACCAACTAAGTCTCAAGTAAATGGATAAGGGAAACCAGTGGCACAGAAAGACAAATACAAAACAACACAAATAGACTGAAATGCGTGTTTATTTGAACACAAAAAGGAACCAACACACACTTACTTTCAAATACTTACATTATACATTTTAATACATCTGTTCAGAAAATATTTGAAAGACATAATTCCATTTTATTATGGAAAGTACACAAAAGTATACATCCTGTAATATTATTTATATATGAAATTAATATACAAAATAATGAATGTTTTAATCGGAAATCTGATCGGGATTTCCGATCTGACGATGAGCTGTGAAGCTATAAAGCGCTAATCGGAATATTTTTATATAGTGGTGTGCAACAGTGATAATTCTGCTTGTGATTTTAACCACTAACACAACTTTCTTCATTAATTTTGTAAAACCAGTTCAATAAAAACTGCGAACGGTAATATAAATTATAAATACTTTGGAATGTTCTTATATTTATATTATCGTTTGGAATATTCTACAACAATAACAATTCTAATGCACTTTCTACACCTTATTAAGTGAAGAATAAAATAATTTGTTTTTATATTAAAATTTATCTGCTTAACAGAATACGACAGTCTTATAGCAGTGTACAAGAGCTAACTAGTTTATGGTGTTATGTTGTTATTTAAATCTATTACTTTGTGTGCACAGTTTTATAACTTATGTAATAATAATTATTACTTCCACAATGACTATTATTTTTGACTATGTTACTCACCAAAAACAACTTTAATTGAATCATAAACACTTTCAGACAAAATTTACTTGGGTTATGCCTTCAGATGTGTCCTTGGGGAATTAAAGCAAACTTCTTGCATGATGAAGTAAATGTTAAGGATTAAGTTAATTACATAAATCTTAATGTTTTTCTACAAAGCAGAAACATGGCATTGGTTGAATAAGGAAAGGAGAATTTTTTCAGTCTTCTCATAACATTACAGAATTTTCTTATCAGTGTATAGTAAAGGATGTTGAAGTAACCACAATGAGATTAGAAAAAGAAATAGGTGTAATTAATTAATTTATTATAACTGTAATTAACCATAATTAATTTACAGAGCAGTGGTGTATTGTATTTATGGTTTCTTCAAAAGTCATTATGGGAAACCTCCAACAGGTATATTGCTTTTAATGCAAATGGTAGTCTATTTAAACCCTACCATTTGCATTATTAATTATTAACGCTACCAATGTTCAATTAATTAGAATATCCAGAAATGTTTCACCAGTAATTATTGCTAAATACAATAATCATTGTTCCTTTACTGTAATACAATATTCGGGGTGACTTACTAGTTGCTTTCTCATACTAGTTGCACAGAAGGGAAAGCAGCTAATGATCTTCAGACAGCTATAATAATGACCACCATCTGCCACCTCGCAGCAGTTCACAGACGTACAATATTACATGCCAACTACTATACAGTATATTTATACAATGTACATTGAGTCAGTGATTGACAATTTCCTAAGGTGTATATATGAACATTTCTTAGTTCTGATTACTAACACTCCTAGTGGATGCTCTTGTATAGTGAACATATACACTATATTAAAATGACTAAAACTAAGTAAAATTTTGTTTATATTTTAATAGTTACTTAATGGATTTTTATACATGTTAATTCAAGGAAATAAAGTTATGCTACGCATCATGAATCTTTTTTGCAGGTGAAAGGTTTGTCAATACATTTCCATTACACTTGAATCAATTAATTTAGCAAACACACCCAAATTATTTTATGGATATACTACATGGCCGCGAAGAGAATTCTCACATGGAGGTGTAAAGTTGGTGAGGCATGAACAAACTACTCCTCAACCTGCAAACAGCAGTACACCTAAATATGGGCCCACATTATGAGGTTATACTCCTTTAATAATGTAAAGTACAAACTATACATTACTAATTATGTTGTAATGGGGCAAAAAGGGGGTCTTTATTTTTTATTAAATTCATAAATTTATTTGCTATCAGTGCGGCTAGTCCCAGGTAAAATAATAGTGTATTCGAACAAAGAACAGTGACATAAACTTTTTGAATGGAGTGTAGTTGAGAAATGCCAGACTCGTTGGTAAATTCAGTGTTTGTCACGTACTAGTACGCGCCACATTAGCAAGCGCGCAGATGCGACACGTACCCAGTTTAAACGACGCAACGAAAAATGGCTAGGCATAACGTTTGTCAGACAATGTGCTTTCAAGACGGTGGAAACCAGTAAAAGCTCCTCCCACCAAAGCCTCCTATATCGTCTCCGTTTGACAACTCTAGAACACGTGGCCTATAGACAAATCCACACACTGTGAAAGTTGACGAACAATCTGTCGCATGAAGGCTGTGTGTTTCCAGTATGAGCAACCAGATGTAGTGGGGAGCTTGGTGCACAGTTGCCGCGCAGTCAACACAACTACAGACCACGCGTGGTCAAATATAACATCGCTCGAGTTAATTAGGGTCGGCCGACCAACCCAGTGTCTATCAAAAATGTGTGTAAAGCAGTGTAAAAAAATCTAAACTCATATGGAACAGTGAAAACCAATACAATTTTATCAAAACTGAAACAACTTCTGGACATTGAATAAGAGAACTCTGTGGGACGCGCCACGTGGTCAGGAAAGACGACGCTACATCATGTAACAGTATTCCACCAAAATTATTATTATTTTACGTAAAATGGGGTTTTAAAAGTATGAATGTGAGAGTGTAGCAAGCTGGGTCGCCTCAATTAATATAAGTATTAGAATAAGTATACCATGTTGAAATAAATGTTTTGTGTCATTCAGTAATATTTTCAGTAATAGAAAGAACAATAATATTTTAATTTTGAAAGAAAAGTTGAGTAATCAATAAATTTGAAGGAGCATAAAGAATGAAATAAATTTGAGTTAGTTAATGGTTAATGAGAGTAATTATTAATATACAACACCTCGAGTCATGCTTGTATTTTCCGCTCATGTGAAGAACTCCTGGGCATAAAAGGTAGGTAATAAATTTCAGTAACAAATTTAAATATTGTAAGTCTTATTATTCTGTAATTACACAAATGGCGCCTTGAACTGAGAACAAGTTTTATAAAGTAAAATTTATACAAAAACCACACCTACGGTAAATACAAGCATGGTTTGGAGGTTGGGTAGGAGTGCGTATAAATTACGTGCAGGTTAAGTGAGGTGTATGCTATAGTTAAGTAATACATACAATATGAATTAATATTGAATATATGTAAGATCAAAATTGTTTTAAAATTAAAATACCATAAAGAATATAGATAATGGCTACTAACGAGAGTGAGACTGAAATGAGTGAATGAGCTGTTATGAGTGGCCTTAAAGCCTATTCGACTCCAAATGTGGGTCAAGACAATAAGACAAGCGAATTTAATGCTAAAAATGAAATAAATGTCACAAATGATTCGGGGATTCAAATAACCCCAAAATTAAGTAGGGAAAATAACAAAAATAATGACGAGGAAGTCAGCTTCACTGACAATAATACAGAAAGTCAGTTAACAGAATCGAAAATAATGAAAGACGTTGAACATCAATCGACACCTATCCAAAATAAACAAGCGGTAGATAGTAATGAGAAGGTAATGAATATGTTGCATTTAATTTTAGAGCAACAAAGTATTAAATTTAACAAAGTAAAGAGTCGTTTTGACGCAAACGATACCAAATTTGAGGAAGTAAATGAGAAATTTGATATTCAGAATAGTAAATTCAATGAAATAAATTGCAATTTTAACGAAATTAGAAACGAAATTAAACAACAGAATTTTGAGCTTAGCAAACATATCAATGAGGTAAAGAATAAGTGTGAGAGTAATTTTAACGAATTAAAATACGAATTAAACGAAAAATTGAGTCATTCATTAAAAAGCATGAATAATAGAATTGACGAAATAGATAGTAGTATGTCAGAAAGAATCGATAAACAAATACAGGAGATGACTGAAAATTTTGAATGTAAACTAAATGAGTGTAACGCTGGCAGTGAGTATAAGTTTAATTATGCAGTAAATCAAATAGAAGAAGTTAGAGATAAAATTAAGACATATGAAACCAATACTAATCTTAAAATAAATGAAATAGAAAGTGATTGCAAATTAGAAATACAAGCTATACAAGATACAGTCACTAGTATGGATAAACGTAACATACAATTTGAATGTTTAAATAATGATAAATTTGTGTCAATTGAACAAAACATAGTTAATGTCAAAGAGGAGTTAAATGTAGAAATAAGTAAAAAACTTAATAATGTTACTGAACAAGTAGTGATTACCAGAGATATGAATATTGATATTGATTTAGAATTGTTTAATTGTGAAAATATGGGGGTACACCCCATGCAATTTTTAAATAGAGTGAAAGAATTTAATCAGTTTTGTCGGAGTAGTTGGGAGGTGCAGTTGTTAAAGATAATGAAATGTTTTAGAGGGAATTCCGCGGTATGGGCGGAGGTACACAAAATAGATTGGGTAGATTATCAGAGTTTTGAGAGGGCTTTTAGAGGTAAATATTGGTCGGAAGAAGAGCAAGAAGTATTACGGAGTAAAATCATGGGATCCGGTAATTTTGGGACCCGCGGGAATAACGTGACTATGTATGTAATGCGGTTATACAACGAGGCGAAATATTTAGAGCCACCGCTACCGTTCAGATCATTTGTGCGACATATAAGTAAGCATTTGCCGTGAGAGATACAAATTACGCTGATGACGCGCGAAATTACGGAAATTACAGAACTAGAAGAGATATTAGACATATTTCAAAACACACAGGAGCGGGATATGAGTAGGTGTCCAAACCCACCAGGGTCACACATTAACGGGAATTATAATCAATCTAGAGGAATACCAACCTTTCACAGAGGGGCGCGTGGGGGAAATAGTGGTAACAGAGGCGAGGGTTGGAGATGTTCGGAGTGTCATGTTGAGAATTTTGCTGTAAGAACGACATGTTTTAGGTGTAATAAGGCAAGAGACTGTCAGCGAAGTGAGAGAACATACAACCAGCAAAATCAGCCGCAAAGAGGAGCAGAGAGCAACCGAGGAGCGCCGAGAGGAAATGAAAATAGCAACAGAAACAGAGGAGGATACAAACAAGCCGTGGCGGGTACGTCGACGGGAAACTAGAAGAGACAATGGGGAACCGGGCCCAGCCATTGTCGACGGAGAACCCTGGGGTCCAAGAAGAGTGCAAATACCAGAGCAATATCATTATCAAAGACATGGCGAAGGAGTTGCTGGAGGAAGATGACGCAGAAATGATGGAAACAAAAGCAGGGTTGACAGAGGTAATCATCAACATAGAAGGTAAGAACTTTAAAACATTAATAGATACAGGAAGTGAAATATCAGTAATTTCAGAAAACGTACTGGGAGAATTACAAAGGGTAAATAAACATATTCCATCATTACCAGTTGCGGGTGTAACAGTAGTGGGGGTAACCGGGGTACGGAGTAAAAGGATTACTAGACAGGTACAATTAAATATATGCATTAGTGAAACAGAATTCGAAAATACCTTTTTAGTGGTTAAGGGACTGAATTTAGATATAATTTTGGGAAATGATTTTTTGTAGAGAAATAAAGCAGTAATAGATTTTAACAAGAGAATAGTAGAATTTAATAAGGGGGGTGAACCAGTCAGGGTTAATTTTAAGAGGGTGATAAACGAGGTTAAAGTTACGGGAATAAAATTAATACACAAACGAGTAGGCGATGGAGACATAGAAACAAGAGTGAATATATGTCGAGAGAGCGAAAGAATGGAGAATGAGGAGGGACAGACGTATGTGAGTGATGAGAGAATATGGGAAAATAGGGCGGATAAATTTTTTAATGAGGGTGGAGTTGTAGGGAGTCCCCAACGACAGTTGTGGAGCGTTTTAGAGATGTGTTTGCGGAGTTGCCTGGAAAAGCCAGGAACTATGTGTGTGAGCTGAAGGTTCGAGAACACTCACCCTATATGCAGAGGAGTTATCCAGTGCCGTTTTCGAAGAGGAGAGCAGTACAAGAGGAGTTGGACAGAATGATGGAAGGAGACATTATTGAGAGATCGATATCGCCATACTCGAATCCATTGGTAGTGGTCATCAAGAAGGATGGAAAGGTAAGGTTGTGTTTAGATGCTAGGAAAATTAACCAAATTATAATACCTGACCGGGAGTCACCAGAACCCATCAATGAAATTTTTCAGAAATTTAGCGGAGTCAAATATATGACATCGTTAGATTTGACAGCAGGGTACTGGCAAGTTCCGCTAGCACCAGAGAGCCGGAAGTATACTGCATTTCTTTTCAATGGTAAGAATTATCAGTTCAAGCATTTACCATTTGGACTTAACACTAGTGTAGCAAGTTTCATAAAGTGTCTAGATATGATATTGCAACCTAAGGACTTAGAGTTTTTGACTGTATACGTTGATGACATATTAATAGCATCAAGAACATTCTCTGAACATTTAGAACATATGGAATATGTATTAGAGAAATTACAAAATGGGGGTTTAATAGTTAATTGGGAGAAGTCGAAATTTCTACAAACTGAAATACATTTTTTAGGTTTTATTATTACTCCAGAGGGAATTCTAGCCAACCCAGATAAGGTAGAAGCTATTATGCGTTTTCCAGAACCTAAAAATATTAAGCAGCTACCAAGTTTTTTGGGCGTGTGTAACTTTTATCGGAAGTTTCAGAAAAATTATGCGCAGGTAACCTCTAAATTAAGTGCGGTATTACAAAAGAATAAACAATGGAGATGGGGCGAGACGGAAAGGGTTACTTTTAACGAAATTAAAGAGAAGTTTATAGATATGATAATGATGAATCATCCTGATTTTCAGAAAAAATTTTATTTACAGACGGATGCCAGCAACATAGCCCTCGGCGCAGAACTATACCAGAAGGGTGAGGATAAAGAACACCGGACAATAGCTTTTGCCAGCCGGACTTTGTTAGCAGTGGAGAGGAACTATACGACCACGGAGAAAGAGCTGTTGAGTATCGTTTTTGCAGTGAAAAAATTCTGTACATACCTTCTAGGGAACCAGACCGTCATTAGGACAGATCACAAGGCGTTATCATTTTTAAACACGTGCAAATTGACTCATAGCAGATTAACCAGGTGGGTGTTAGCATTACAAGAATATCACTTTTCATGGGAGTACATTAAGGGGACAGATAATAAAGTACCAGACACTCTTTCCAGGGTAGATGTAATAGACAACAAAACACGGAGGGATCTAAAAGAAATGGAGATTTTTCGATTAACAAGGGAAGATAGAATTTTTGGTGAAGAATTAAGGGAGATAAAAAACCTACAAAGATCAGAAAATAAATTGTGTAAAGTAATCGCTAGTTTAGAAGCAGATGTAAATGGTTCTGAATATAATACACATTTCAAAATATATCAGGGAATTCTGTTCAAGAAAGTAGAGGGGGTGAACGTGATTGGAGATTGATGGTACCTGAAGAGTTAGTAGATAAAATTATTTGGGATTGTCATGTAAGATATGGACATTTTGGTGCGAAAAAATGTACAAATGTGTTAAAAGAGTCTTGTGTTTTTAAGAATATGGAGAGGCGAGTTAGAAGAGTGTTAAGGGTATGCGATTTGTGTCAGAAGTCTAAAGTAGTGAACTATAGGGTTGAAGGGGAGATGAATTTTATAAAGGTTGAAAGACCGTTTGATTTAGTTGCTGTTGATTTGTATGGGCCATTGCCTAAAGGTAGAGGTGGAGTAGTGTGTTTTTGTTGTTTTGGACACTTTTTCTAAGTTTGTTAGGTTGTACAGCGTGAAGAGAGCTACGAGCCGGGTGCTGAGTGAAAAGATCACCAAGGATTACATGATTAACGTAGGGAAGCCGAAGGTAATATTATCTGATCACGGACCCAAATTCATCAGCAGTAAGTGGAGACAGACTCTTGGCTGGGAAGGCATCATACCCAAGCTTACAGCAGTATACCATCCACAGTCGAATCAGGCAGAGCGGGTGATGCGAGAAATCGGCAGGATATTCAGGGCGTATTGTCACGCCAAACACACGGAATGGCCTTTATATGTAAAGAAAGTGGAAGAATGGTTAAATAGTACTACCCACGATTCTACAGGGTTTACACCATATGAACTAATAAAAGGAACCCAGCCACCTAGAATATTAGAACAACTTTTCGAATATCCACCGGAAGAACGGACCATCGACAGAAATGTAAAAATCCAGCTCGCAAACGAGTCTACTCACCAAAGGGGAGAGGAGAAAGCGAAGACACGACGAAAGGGTTAAATGTACTAAATATGAGGTAGGACAATTAGTGTTGGTAAGAAGACATGATTTGTCTAGTGCACAAGAGAAAGAAATAAAAAAGTTTTTCCTGTTATATGAAGGGCCCTATGAAATAGTGGAAATAAAAATGAATAACGCTATGTACTACGCAACCAAACAACACAGGAGATAGTGGGTACGCAGAATGCTACAAATTTGAAATTATATTGGTCAAGATAAAGAATTTGAATTTTAATGTTTGATTTGCTTTCAGAAGGGATCCTCCCCCATTTTCGGGCGGTCACAACCTTACCAATCCTGGCCGTGGGTTTTGGCACTCTGGAGGTGGACCATGGTTGGCGGAACTTCCTTCGGGTGGTGAAACGACGATGGTCCGGCTCCACCAAAATTGGTATGAAGTAGAAATTTCACTATATTATTGAACGGGGAGGGGGAACCCTAAGGTACGTGGTACAAAATATTTTACACTCAAGGTGCATAGATAAGGTGCACACTACCACGTACCAACATTGCCTAAGAGTGCATGTAAATAATTTTAATGGAGGTAAATTTAATGAGGCAATGTATTCAAATAAATTTTCATAGTGTCATGTGCAAAAATGCAAAATCAGCAGATGGCGGCAGTTACAGTGTATTTAAAAAAGATGGGTTTTGCTGGAGCGGGGTTGGGGAAGAGCAGACGACGGGTTTGAATAAATGGGAGAGTAAATGGAATAAATCTTGTGTGGAAATTAGTATAGGGTAATGTCATCTAGTGATAGAAAAAGGGGGAACGTGAATTCACGTAGTTTGTCTGCTCGGCCCCTACCGCGCGCCAACAAAAGTTCGTCTTTTTGGGCGATTACTGGGTTATTAAGCTAAGGATAAGAATTAGCCTCCAATGTAAATACTTATCAATATATAATTTGGAATGTTTATAATTTAGAATCTATGTCAGTAGCCGTATTTTATTTCAAGTAAAAAAGTGACCATACGTAATTATGAAGTTTGTAGTAAGAGTTAAGTAAAGTGAAATGTTTGATGTTTAAAGGTTAAAGTGTAGACGAGTCTAAGAGATGTTAAACATAAAAATTAATTAATAAAATAACCAAACATATAAGAGTTTACCATCCGAGAATTGTAGTAACGGTGTCAGTGTGAACCTTATGTCTTTTGGTAGTTTCCCCTACATTTCGGGTGGTCACAGCTTCACCGAACCCTGACCGTGGATTTATAATGTAAGTATATTCTAAATTGGTGAACATAGAAATTGACCGGGGGGTAACTCAGGGGAAACTACATAACTATGGAACAGCGGCTATCATCGAAGGTGGTGATAGTGCCGTTTTAAGGGTGTGTGAATCATTATAGTAGGATTACTGGTGTCCTCGGACATCAGTAATGCCGAATTTTATATAACGTTGAACCAAGAACGGTATAGGCAGCATCTATACCATATATATGTAAACTTCAGTTCTTGGGGATGCAAATGGGCGCTACAGTTCACCAGCAGGAAACAACAGTGTGTGTTGAAAAGGAGCTGGCCGTTACAAGCCAGGGGCACAGATAACGCATCTGTGCATAAGGCAAACGCTCGATCCGGTTTATCTGGCGGGTGGTTACCTAATTGTAACTGGGTAAAGGGGGGAATTTAAGAAAATTGATGTAGTAGGAGGGTAACTGAAAAAATCAGTGAGAGGGTGACGACATCTGTAAACAGAGGGCGATCAATTTCACTTCCTCTATAGAGAGAGTTGGTGGTTGACGACCCAGTTCCTGTTCAGTAACAGTTGCTATAACTATGACTCGATTAGTTATGTATGTATTTCCCTTATGATTAGTGATGTATTTCCCTTATGAGAGCAAACGATTTTAAGTACTAGGTTTAATTGTAAGGATTCTAAATCCACCAGAATATTTTATAATGATAATTGTATAATCTTGTGTATGTGTGAGTTATATGAAGTGTGTTGAGAGAAAGGTCATTCACATGACAGTGAGACATCAGCTGACTGCTGGGGTTATATATGTAGTATGTCACTTATAAGTGATTTGTAGATTTTTATCAATATAATTAAATGTTTGAACAATAAATTTTCAATGTATTTAAAATGTTTTAAGTTAAGAGATGAAATTAATTTGAAATAGTTATGAATTTTCAGTGAGTAATAAATGGTAGAGTTTGGGTGATAAATATTTAAATAAGGCCTTTGAATCAGTCAGAGTTAAGGTTAAATGGGTGTTAAACAGAATAAGATTTTTGTGAATAAAAGTAATATAGAAAACTGGGTAGTAATAGTGGCACAGTAGCGATAGTGAGTATATGTAGAGTAATGAGAGGGATGTAATTGGAGAGTAATTAGCTGATGGTGGAATTTTGTAAAAGGGGGTGGTATGATAAGGAGTCCTCAATGAAAAGCGTAGTGGCGGGAGGTGAACCGTATGTGCGTTGGCGGGGTTACCATGGGGGAGACCAGGAACCAATAAGGGAGGGAACACACGTCCTAAATACAAAGAGGGTAGAGAGTATTTTGTTACAAGGGTAGAATGATGTGAATGGAATTAAAGAATTATTGGTAAATATTTTGAGAGAGTGGGGTCATACTATGTAAATCTGCTAGTAAGTGTTAGAGTCAGAAGGGGTTGAGGTTATATTTAATCACCCATTTGTAAATCGAATTATTATGAATAACTAAGAGTCACCCAAAATAATTTATATTGAAAATGTTAAAGAGAAAATCATAGTTAAAATGTAATAATAAATGAAACAAGTGAAAAATTTGATAGAATTTGAAAATAAAATAAAGCTGTAAGGTGTGTAAATTTTGGTCAACTTAAATGTGAATTGTTTATTGTAAGGTAATAACAACAATGCTGATGATGAGAGTCCTATGTTTGAATGTAAAAAATTATAAACATGTGATGTATTTTACCTTGTATAATTTTTGAGATGTATCTAGGGCAAGGTCATTCACTTGACCCAGAAAGATCAGCTGAAGACTGATTTTGATATATAGTATGTTTTTTACAATTGATTCATAGATTTTATTTGTGTATTTATACTGAAGTGATTAAAGAATAAATTTTGTTGACAAAATGATTCTTTCTGTGAATCAACTTCTTTTTGGAAAAAAAAAATTATTTTTTGCTTGGATTGTGTTTTTGTGTCCAGAATATATTGTTGATTATATGTTAATGTGTTAACTGATTTATATTATTCATATTATATGTGTTGTAAACAAATGTAATGATAAGTGAATTTATGATTTAATAAGATGTGCAGTATATTTGTTTTTTATGATTATTAGTAGCTAGTGAAGAAGAATTGTAGATTCATGTAAAAGATTTTGGGGTTTTGATGAAATTAATGGTAATATAATGTTTTGATATTGGAATTAGATTAATTTCTTGGAATTAACAGAATTTAAATGATTTAAGTGGATTTGTTTAATTTATTTGAGTTGAAACTGTAACATCCAATCGATAAAATATTAAGAGAAGTAGTTGAAGTTCAAGTATGACATATTTTTATAAATTTTGAATCAACAAAGTAGTGTATAAATATTATATTCAGTAATAATGAGTATGTGTACGCACCCAGCCATAGTCGTCGAGCTAGGGGGGTAGTTTACCCATGATGTGTTTAGAAATTAAAGGGGGGTTGTTGGCACCATATTCTCACCGATCCTCTTAGGTTTAGCAATGACAGTTTTTATGCTTTCGGGCATAAAACCTCTCATTGGGGGGGGGGTATTGTAATGGGGCAAAAAGGGGGTCTTTATTTTTTATTAAATTCATAAATTTATTTGCTATCAGTGCGGCTAGTCCCAGGTAAAATAATAGTGTATTCGAACAAAGAACAGTGACAAACTTTTTGAATGGAGTGTAGTTGAGAAATGCCAGACTCGTTGGTAAATTCAGTGTTTGTCACGTACTAGTACGCGCCACATTACCACGCGCACAGATGCGACGCGTACCCAGTTTAAACGATGGAATGAAAAATGGCTAGGCATAACGTTTGTCAGACAATGTGCTTTCAAGACGGCGGAAACCAGTAAAGGCTCCTCCCACCAAAGCCTCCTATATCGCCTCCGTTTGACAACTCTAGAACACGTGGCCTATAGACAAATCCATACACTGTGAAAGTTAACAAACAATTTGTCGCATGAAGGCTGTGTGTTTCCAGTATAAGCAACCAGATGTAGTGGGGAGATTGGTGCACAGTTGCCGCGCAGTCGACACAACTACAGACCACGCGTGGTCAAATATAACATCGCTCGAGTTAATTAGGGTCGGCCGACCAACCCAGTGTCTATCAAAAATGTGTGTAAAGCAGTGTAAAAAATCTAAACTCATATGGAACAGTGAAAACCAATACAATTTTATCAAAAGTGAAACAACAACTTCTGGACATTGAATAAGAGAACTCTGTGGGACGCGCCACGCGGTCGGGAAAGACAACGCTACATCATGTAACAGTATTCCACCAAAATTATTATTATTTTACATAAAATGGGGTTTTAAAAGTATGAATGTGAGAGTGTAGCAAGCTGGGTCGCCTCAATTAATATAAGTATTAGAATAAGTATACCATGTTGAAATAAATGTTTTGTGTCATTCAGTAATATTTTCAGTAATAGAAAGAACAATAATATTTTAATTTTGAAAGAAAAGTTGAGTAATCAATAAATTTGAAGGAGCATAAAGAATGAAATAAATCTGAGTTAGTTAATGGTTAATGAGAGTAATTATTAATATACAACACCTCGAGTCATGCTTTTATTTTCCCGTTCGTGTGAAGAACTCCTGGGCATAAAAGGTAGGTAATGAATTTCAGTAACAAATTTAAATATTGTAAGTCTTATTATTCTGTAATTACACAATGTAAGCCTGCCTAATACATTGATTTAAACAATCATGCAAAATAAATGCATATAAACAACGGTTTTCATATGTGACTTGTACTGAATGTATTTGTTTTTGGTATAACGATTAACACATTCACAGAATGTATGTATGGTTACCCCCTATGTGAGAACTCTCTTCATACCAGTAAACCAGCCTACACCCAAAGAGATTTCCTTCAAAAAAAATTAAAAAATTTTTATATCTACATGAAACCATAAGTGACTGCAATGGGTTACAATATTCAAAAACATTTTCAATAAAAAACCTTCAAAAAAACTTGGAACAGAATCAAGTTTTTACAACAGAATTTAAAAAGGATCGAAAAGAGATAGTTGTAGAAATAGTAAATTGTTACAATAATCCATATTAATTCTAGAGATTTGGAATCCATACATTTTACATTATACTGAATGTTAACATCAGAATCATATTAACAACAATGACATTTACATACCATGTACTGCACTGATCAAAATCAAATGCTACAAGTGGAAGGCAATTATTTCTGTCATTTATACAAGTATATACAAGCAAACAAATCTCGTTTAACATGAAAACATAAAAAATATGGTGTGGAGGTGTGTGTGTGGAGAGAGGGGGAGAGAGAGAGAAGGAGGGGGGAGAGAGACTAGTCAAGAAACATAATTTTCTAAAACAAACAATACTTCGATAACATATTCGATGTTGTAATATTATTTACAATACTTTTTCATTACTTGTGATAATACATATATATAAAAATACATATACTTAAAAGTTATCATTTATTCATATTATTAATACACAGAGATCAAATACATTTAATTAAATTGTACAGCTTTTTATTTACACTACATTCAACGTATTGTTAGACGAGAGGGCATGCTACACTTTTCCAACTTCCAAGTTACATGTTACAGATCGTCACATAACTAAATAAAAATGCGCACACACCCACAATCACAGACATACACTCAATCAATGGCTGTGAATTCACAATTCCCATTTACAATATCAAAAAATTGGAGCAGATACAATACGTTCCAAGTACAGCCAAATAAAATATCCAAGACAGGCAAAAACAGAATATCTAAAATAATAAAATAACATTAAACAGTCAACGGTCTCAAAGGCAGATCTTAGTTCCCAATGGCAGACAGAGCAGAAGAACCTAGTGGAGTAAACCACAAAAAACAATCATTTCGGACTAACAATCCGATCTTATCTCAGAATTTAATTCCTACTTTTGCACTCTATACAAAGAAAAGAACAAAGAATAAAGAATTGAAATTGGCATGTGGTCCTTAGATGGCCAATACAAAAAACCTTAATTAAATAAAATCAATAGTAAAATAAAATATAATTATGAAAAATGGCCAATACAAAAAACGTTAATTAAATGGCCAATACCAAAAAAAGTTAATTAAATAAAATCAATAGTAAAATAAAATATAATTACGAAAAAACTAAGATAAAAATCTATCACCATCATCATCCTTTGTGCTACAATTCATTGCTGAGTACAATTCATTGACCTATTCCAGACGCCTTCTCCAATGGTTCTGAAATAACAACCTCCAAGCTGTTATTTTGGGGTAAATTTCATAATCCTTCAAAATCAAAAGTGAAGTCAGAGGAGGTGACTGCCTCTCTACAATATTTTCATCTGTGTTTTGGAAAAGGTTATAAGAGAATGGCAGTTTAAACTTTAAGAAAAAGGGATTTAAGAAATTAGGCTGACATAAGTATGTATTAAAATCTCAAACTGAACTGTCTAGCTTTTGCAGATGGTTTAGCAAATGTACAAAAGCACTGATGCAGCAAAAGTACAATCATCAACATCACGCATCAACCTCTTGAAAGATACCACAGAAAAGGAAGACTACAAGTTTCATTTGAAAAAAACAGAATTTATGACATATATTACAGACGTTCCAAAGTTCTTGAATACAACATATAGAAAAATAAACAAATTCAAGTAAGAAACAATGCAGCCCAATGGTCTAGGCAAAGAAGCCAATAAAGCAAGATTTCAAAAAAATGGAATTAGCATATCAGGTAACAAAAGAGCTTCTTCTTCTTCTTCACTATAGTATGATAGCCCAAGCCACTTTGTATGTGATAGTATTAAAACATGACACAAAGTGAACATAGATTCTCTGATTGCTCCAGCAAATATCTCTTTAGCTACAATCATTAATATACATCTACCATTTTCAAACTTATATACACAATTCATAACCGAATTTCTTATTTGGGAATTCATGCCCTGTATTTATTGCATGTGTGGCCAAATTGAATTTATAAAATTTTTTTTTTGTATGCATTTAGGTGTTCAAAATAACGTTTTGCAATTGTTTATTCAGTACAGTAAAAACACCATTAACAAAGTAGAAACATAAATAAAATATAAAATAAAGACAAAATATTTAAGAAATGATGAAAATGAATCATATATAAATAATACACAAAATATATATAATAAAAACACAAAACAAACTAATACCAGAACAAATACAAATCAATACAAAACATGACACAACATTCAAAGCACTCAACATCGAAAATACACAAAATAAAAATACATATACCACAATCACACACAATAATACAACTTTAAAATACCAAAGATCAACAAACAAACTTAATAGCATCCAGCAGCCAACACACAAATACTTCACCAGACACAAGATCGCGAAGGCTGAAGATGAGAGCACGGGAGCTCTTGAAACGTGTTCCAAATAAGGAAAAATAACATCTTGAGGTAAATTTAGTTATAAATATTAAATGTAATATAAATAATAATAACAACAACGCTAAAAAATGGACTAGATTCACGTACATAAGCAATAGGATGACAAAACTTACAAAACAGACAAAAATAATATACAAAAACTAAATAACTCATACAACAAAGATGATAAGTATAATAAACAATGGAATATACAAAACAGAATGCAAGGACTGCAACATTTGTTACTTCGGCCAGACGAAAAAAGAATTGAAAAAACGTTATTTTGAACACCTAAACGCATACAAAAAACCAAACCCATATGAAACCCTCATACAAGACATTTCTGACGCGGTCCATACCGGAAGAAGACTTCAAAAACATAATGGACACTGGCCGCAGAAGCCTACGTGAGAATAAAACCCTTCATCGTTAAATTCATTGATTGATGGTCACTATGGAATTAAGGATTCATTACTTAATATAAGACTGTTTCAAAAGACACAAAACGAGCAAGCAGTTTACACTGTACAAAGGTTTCACTAGAAAGGTTCTGATATTATGACTGCTAGATGCACTCCCACAACTACTCCAAACATCATTAATTATATAGGTCTATACAAAATCCATCACTGTTTCCATTAACAAATATCCATTCATACATTTTCAGAAAGAAAAATATTTCCTTTTACACCTTTTTCAAATTTTATAAAAAAAAATTAAGTCAATATATCACTTTTTCCTAAAAAATATTATTTAATTTACAAATATTATAAATAAATAATTTATTTAATATTTATAATGTCTTTACCTCAAGATGTTTTCCCCTTATTTGGAACATGTTTGTGTTCCCATCTTCAGCCTTCCTGATTTTGAGTTTTATGAAGTACTTGTGTTGGTTGGTTGTTGCTGTGGTTTCCTGTTGGCCTCTGGTACTTTAGATTGATATTATTGTGTGTGATAGTGGTGTATATATTAGTATTTTGTGTATGTTCTATGTTGAGTGCTTTGAATATTGTGTCATGTTTTGTATTTGTTCAGGTATTAGTTTGTTTTGTGTTTTATGTTTGTATATTTGTAAATTTTCCCAAATGTTCATTATGGTGCCTTTGTGTGGTATATGTTTTATTAGTGTCACATTGGTTATGTCTGGGAATTCATGTCCTGTGTTTATTGCATGTGTGGCTAAATTGGATTTATATATTTCTGGTTTTTTGTATGCGTTTAGGTGTTCAAAATAACGGTTTTCAGCTGTTTTTTTGTTTGTCCTATGTAACATTTATTGCAATCTTGGCATTCAATTTTGTATATACCATTAGTTGTTGTATTACTTTGTTGTGTGGGCTATTTAGTTTTTGTAAATTATTTTTATTATAAATAAAAACATTATAAAGGTAGTCATTATAAATATTAAATATAAATATTATATACATCAAGAAACAGACTGTAGCAAAAAGTTTTTGAAATAAATAATTATATTGTAAATAATTTACAATTATAAATAAAAATAAATAAATTATAATTAATTAAAAAAGTATAATTATTGTATATCCAGAAACCTGATTTTGCAATCATGGATGATTTTTTACTGGGAAGTCAATACGCTAATGTTTTAAAAATACAGTACAGATTAATTTAAACATGATAATTTACATGGTGGGGTAATGGGAAACTTCATATGTTATTTAATATTTTGTGCAAAAGTGATTAACTATCAGAAATATGATTAACTATCAGAGCTATTCATGTATAGAGTAAAATGTCTAAACCTTTCATTAGAGCTGGAATGTTATCAGTGTCCAATGACAACAAGAAAATTTTGTATTCATCACAACATGAAAAACAGTGTAGTTATAATGAGTGATATCGCGCAGATCAGAAAAATGTATTTCATAACTGAATTACATTAATTACTCTACATTTTGTAACATGTAATTCTGACAAAGATGAGATTTGCAAGTACCACGCACAAACAATACAGAAAAGATATCAAACTTGATTAGACCTGACTTGCTTTGTGTCAATATTATACAGCGCCTGGTATAGCGTCTAGCATCTAGTGTGTACATATACAATCATCTATATGTATTCAATTTTCATTATTCAATTAATAATCCCAGCAATCACAACTACCTTATAGAAGAAATAAGGAAAGCCATGGCGATGCTAAATAGCAATAACTGGAGAATAAACTTCAAATTGATCAAGGCTCATGTAGGAGTTTATGGTAATGAACTGGCAGACCGGCTAGCGAAAGAAGCAGCACGGAATAATGAACTGGCAATCTCTTTAACAAAATACCCAAAAGTGCAGTGATTCAAGACTTAACTGAAGAAACTACACATAAGTGGGAAAGGAATGGAAGGAAACAGCGAAAGGTACAGTAACTAAAATGATCTTCCCTAATATCAAAGACAGATTACAAATAAAACTCAAAATGACATCCAACTTCACGGCAATAGTGACTGGCCATGGAAAAACGAAATCTTATCATCACCGCTTCAAGATAATAAACGACCCAATGTGCCAGTGCAATGCTGGAGAACAAACAGTGGATCACGTCATATATGAGTGTGAGATGTTAAAAAATCAGAGACAAAATTTAATCAATAGTGTAAAAAATCAGGAACTTGGCCACCTACAAAAGTAGATTTTACAAAGAAACGTCTAAAAGAATTCAAAACATTTATCAGTGCAATAAAAATTTGAATAAGTTCTTTTATTGTAAATAATGAAATATTGACATAAAAGCATTGTGAGCTAGGTTATGCAATACATATTTGTTATTATTTGGTCTAAATATACATAAACACATTTTAATTCAAATAAGGAAAAAATCAGCATATAGTATTACACAATTGTAATGGAGCATGCTGTAAAATAAAGTTATAAAAAAAAATACAGCAATCTACTGTACACTCCAGTATTAGGTATTTTTGTTCTTCTTGATCAGAAACATTGTTCATATTAAGTAGAGGACTACAATATGGACTGCACTACAGTTGTAGTTGTCAACACTACACTACAATATTTGTAAAAGTTTAAAACTGTATCTAGGTCACATTCATTTTTACTGAGAGGAAAGCACACTACTGGATTGAAAGTCACCAAAACATTCTCCAAAATACAAAAGACAATTCCGGGCTAAAAGACACAGACTCTGGAGAAAACTCTGGAGGGCTTCACCAAAGCAATAATTTTTGCCAGATTTAACTATGGGTCATTCAGACTTTTTTGATACCCTTCTTCAACTTTTGTCCTGGTCGCTTTGAAATCCACTTAAAATTATTTTTGTTAACTTCGGGAAAAAGAATTCATCATCAATGGTCACGATGAGAAGAATTTCTTTATCAAAAGTAACATTAAATCGATAAAATTTTAGAGTGTATTAATGCTGGGATCTGAAGATTTTGTTTGTGTAGAGTGGATTGTCATTGTATAGATCACCACTGTATGCAGCTTTCATGTATAATGTATGGAATGTATGGCTGAACAAAAATAAAATATATAATTGTTGTGGTCTCCAAGTTGCCTATATAATTAAATATTAGAATTACCTTGGTTCCTTTTTTGCAACTTCTTTGTGTTTTTTCCTCAATATACACTACACGTTTCGGGACTTAAAAGTCCCATCATCAGGTGGATAAACTTTTCACTCATGTAGAGGACGTCACAAGATAAAAAATATATAAAGGTCACGCACATCTCGCTACCCAGTCGATTTCCCCACTCGCTTTATCTCGCGATGCGCATCGCTACCGACCCCGCGAGCGACTGACAAATCTATTCGGCCTGTATTTATTTGTCGTGCTGTTTCAGCATGCGTATAGCAGTATCATACAGTTCGTTTGACTTGAACGACAGTTTCTCGTTCAGAAGCTGATCATTGTGTGTTGTAGAGGCTCTGTAAATTTCAAACTCTTCCAGTGCGTCCATGAGTTTACCCTTTTTGCAAAAATGCAGTGGTTTGAAATTATTTCTAAAATTGGAATAGTCATGGTTGTGATCAATGATATGCATGGCAAAGGTTGATTTGACGTTCCTGATGTTGCCCCTATTTATATCTATCTAAAAATTTTCTGCCTGTTTGTCCAATGTAGAAACTATTACATACTTCACATTCTATTTTATACACCCCTGAACAGCTTTCTACTGGTTTATTGGATTTTGGCCTTAAAGTTTTTAAAATGCTGTTATTCATCTTAAAAGATACTGTATAGTCATACTTTCTAAAATCATTATAAATAGTATTGGGTAAAAGATTCGTATATTCAGTTGCTATGTATTTCTGAACCCTATTGTGTGTTTCATTGTTATTTCTATGCAGGTTCTTTTTTTGCTTTTCTACTAACCTATCCACAATCACGCTGTTATAACCGTTGGCCATCGCTATGTACTTTATAGTATTAAGTTCTTCACGGTAGTCCTCCGGCTCCAATGGAATTTTCAATAGCCTGTTGACGAAGGAGTTAAAAGACGCCATTTTCTGATCGATGGATGAAATGAGGACGCATGGATAGTAATGTCCATAGTGGTTGGCTTTCTGTAGATTTTAAATTTAAGGTGGTTATTTATGTTTTGTATCATCAGGTCAAGAAAATTTAAGCTATGTTCGTTCTCCAACTCGAGTGTAAACTTTATGTTTGGATGTATACTATTTATATATTTATTCAAAATTTCTGCCTGCCTACATGTGCCATCAAATACAAGAAATGTATCATCTACATACCGCGTGTATGAAATGATCTTTTTGCAAAACCTATTCTTATTAGACAATACGTATTCATTTTCAAAGTGGTTAAGATAGAGGTCAGCCAAAAAACCACTAAGTGGAGAACCCATTGCAAGTCCATCGTCCTGGGCAAAAAACCTATTATCAAACGTGAAATAGTTCTGGCTTAGTATTACTCTTAATAGCATGATAAGTTCCTGTACGTCTTGTTGATTCAAGCTGCCAGACCTCTCCAGATTATCCTTTACAATATTGATGGTTTGGGTAACTGGAACATTGGTGTAAAGGTTCACAATATCAAAGGACACCAGTTTATATTGTGGCAACATTCTTAATGATTTTACCCGATTCACAAATTCAATATTATTCCTGATACTGTGGTTATTGTTTATTTTTATATTATTTTTTAAAACCTGTAGAAGTTTTTTAGCCACTTTATATCCGGGTGCTGTGGTAAAATTAACTTTGGGTTGTATGGGCATATTCCCCTTACGTATTTTTGGCAGACCATTAAGCGCAGGGGCGCGAGTATTTATGTTTGAGTTGACGCATAGTACGTATATCAAACAGATTCGTACATTTATTTATACTGTGGTTTATATCTTTACTATCTTTAATATAGTCTGCGGTGGGGTCCTTCGTTAATGCGCATATATTATTATCCTTGATAAATTCGTAAACTTTTGCTTTATATTCATGTTGATCTAGAATTACAACAGTATTGCCTTTATCGGCTTTTGTTATTATGGGATTGTTGTCTATAAGTTTACGTTTAATGTTGTGTATAGTTTTCATATCGATACGATATTTATCAACCGATGGGTGCCTGCACTCATTCTTTAATACATGGTTCAATTTATTATTTATGAGGACACGATCCTCGTTCTGTTTAACAATAGAAATAACAAATGAAATAACAAAAGACATAAGAATGAAACACACAATAGGGTTCAGAAATACATAGCAACTGAATCTTTTACCCAATACTATTTATAATGTTTTTAGAAAGTATGACTATACAGTATCTTTTAAGACAAATCACAGCATTTTAAAAACTTTAAGGCCAAAATCCAATAAACCAGTAGAAAGCTGTTCAGGGGTCTATAAAATAGAATGTGAAGTATGTAATAGTTTCTACATTGTATAAACAGGCAGAAAATTTTTTAGATAGATATAAATAGGGGCAACATCAAGAACGTCAAATCAAACTTTGCCATGCATATCATTGATCACAACCATGCCTATTCCAATTTTAGAAATAATTTCAAACCACTGCATTTTTGCAAAAAGGGTAAACTCATGGACGCACTGGAAGAGTTTGAAATTTACAGAGCCTCTACACCACACAATGATCAGCTTCTGAACGAGAAACTGTCGTTCAAGTAAAACGAACTGTATGATACTGCTATACGCATGCTGAAACAGCACGACAAATAAATACAGGCCGAATAGATTTGTCAGTCGCTCGTGGGGTCAGTAGCGATGCGCATCGCGAGATAACGTGAGTGGGGAAATCGACTGGGTAGCGAGATGTGCGTGACCTTTATATATTTTTTAACTTATGACGTGCTCTACATGAGTGAAAAGTTTATCCACCTGATGATGGGACTTTAAGTCCCGAAACGCGTAGTGTATATTGAGGAAAAAACACAAAGAAGTTGCAAAGAAGGAACCAAGGTAATTCTAATATTTAATTATATAGGCAACTTGGAGACCACAACAATTATGTATATTGAAGCTGATCAAGCAAAACTGGTCTATAAGTATAAACGTATAAAAGTCAAACTGATAAAAGTTAATCTCGATATTAGGTTTAATAAGAAATGTTTATTCAAGAACATAACTCCCAACTATGTTAAATTTAACATTAAGAACACATCTTTGTCAGCGGCTACTGCCCAAAAAGTAGCCCAGAGAGTGTGGGTAAAGGAAGAAATTAAATGGCGTTATTCCAAAAAGAACAAATTAAACAACGATCTATATCACACAAACTTGGAGGTTCTTAGCGGTATTCACCCAGTTGTAATTAAAGATATTATGACATGCGTCAAGACACAAATACGTAACATCATAAGAAAAATCGTGAACACAAATAAACTGAAGCTTGTAAACCTGGAAAGAAGACAACTCCAAACTACCCATATTTACAGTAAACACAAATTTTATACACGTGTAGCCAACTTGTAACGGTACATAATGACCCAATACCATAATTATGGGAGTTAAGGGTAATTTTCAATGTTTTATTGTTTAATTATTAACATACAGAATGGTTAGGTCCATTGTCCCAATATAAAGAGAGAACAAAGCAGAATCAGCCAGTGTATCATACCAAGGTCACCGGTGGAACGTGCAGGAGTCGGTAAAAGCCATGGTGGTGTTTGTGACGAATGACTTTAAATATACATTGTGATTGGACAATAACGCTATTCCGTCATAGCCAAAAACAATGACGCACTGAATACAATGCATACGACTAGGCGTTGTCCTGCATGACAAAGCTTAATGACGTCAAACTCACTCACACAAGCATAAATTTGCATATTCATCGGTCTCAGTTCAGCACAGCACATCAGGGCATCAACAGCTTACATCGCTGTTGACGTAGTTTTAACTAGAAGTGTCTTAGACAAGTTAATATTTATAATCAAAATGTAACAGTAAATCTTCAAGGACTAAAAACAACAAATTATTATTTAAATATGAAATGTAGAATCAGTTCAGCACAGTACACCAGAGAGGCCACAGCGATGTATCGCTGTTGGCATTAATATTCATCCAAAAGTTGTAAAAAACTAATCAAAATCTTATAAAATGTGATTTAAAAGTCAGAGAACGCTTAAACAACAGTATATAGTAAAAAACATTTAATGTAGAGTCAGTGCAGACAATTGAAAAAACTAGAAATGAGGCGAACACCGACCATACTCCTGGGGAACATCTGAGGCCAGCGACGGAGCGACGATACAACCTTTCTCAGAGAAGTCACAATATCTTTCTTTTATTATCCTATTAATGAGCTCAGTAAAAGTATCATAAAACTGTATGAAATGTAATTGTAGCAACGTGTAAATGAGTGTGCGATTGAATTAAGGCGTGGCCATGCTTCTATACATATAGGGCATTGGTTTGTGTTTCATATAGTACGATAACTGCAGTTATAGAAACCAAAAGAATATATCTAAAACTAATGATGAGATTTTCAATTCATATACTTAATTAAAATAATGAAATAAAGGCGGAAGAAAGACAGCCACCATTTTGTTTTGTAATAACACTTGACGCCATTTTGAGGCAACCTTTTGATGTATGTTATGTTATTCATGCAATTAAAACGGGTAATCAAATTCTCTAAAGAAACTGTGTTATTATTGTGTCGCCTTTTCTGTGTATTCAAATCTCGCTGTAACGAATCCCTGGACCCCTTAGGTAAAAAGTGTTGCAAAAGGTAAAGCACGTGCTCGCTAATAACAAAAAACGGTAAGTACACATGTGTACCATACTTTGATAATTATTATACATATATAATTACAAACAATTTATGTATAAAAAAGACTGTAGTAGGTTATTTAACAAACTATAGCAACATAAGTTTTACAAAAACAGAAGAAGAATTACTGAGTAAAGGCCTACATCATAACCTGCCCAGATTTTCTAAACACAATATAA
Organism: Magicicada septendecula; assembly: GCA_034769895.1. NCBI lineage: Eukaryota > Metazoa > Arthropoda > Insecta > Hemiptera > Cicadidae > Magicicada > Magicicada septendecula. The sequence continues at coordinate 100,877,744 of CM068370.1, read as the reverse complement.
TTCGCGAGATAACTAACGCTGAAGCGGCAATAAAGACATTAAGTGAACAGGTTAAACAGAACGCGGCTCGTGTCCTCATTAATAATAAATTGAACCGTGTATTAAAGAATGAGTGCAGGCATCCATCAGTTGATAAATATCGTATCGATATGAAAACTATACACAACATTAAACGTAAACTTGTAGATAACAATCCCATAATAACAAAAGCCGATAAAGGCAGTACTGTTGTAATTCTAGATCAACATGAATATAAAGCGAAAGTTTACGAATTTATCAAGGATAATAATATACGCGCATTAACGAAGGACCCCACCGCAGACTATATTAAAGATATAAACCACAGTATAAATAAATGTACGAATCTGTTTGATATACGTACCATGCGTCAACTCAAACAAATACATACTTGCGCCCCTGCGCTTAATGGTCTGCCAAAAATACATAAGGGGAATATGCCCATACAACCCATAGTTCATTTTACCACAGCAGCCGGATATAAAGGGGCTAAAAAACTTCTACAGGTTTTAAAAAATAATATAAAAATAAACAATAACCACAGTATCAGGAATAATATTGAATTTGTGAATCGGGTAAAATCATTAAGAATGTTGCCACAATATAAACTGATGTCCTTTGATATTGTGAACCTTTACACCAATGTTCCAGTTACCCAAACCATCAATATTGTAAAGGATAATCTGGAGAGGTCTGGCAGCTTGAATCAACAAGAAGTACAGGAACTTATCATGCTATTAAGAATAATACTAAGCCAGATCTATTTTACGTTTGATAATAGGTTTTTTGCCCAGGACGATGGACTTGCAATGGGTTCGCCACTTAATGGGTTTTTTTGGCTGACCTCTATCTTAACCACTTTGAAAATGAATAAGTATTGTCTAATAAGAATAGGTTTTATAAAAAGATCATTTCATACACGTGGTATGTAGATGATACATTTCTTGTATTTGATGGCACATGTAGGCAGGCAGAAATTTTGAATAAATATATAAATAGTATACATCCAAACATAAAGTTTACACTCGAGTTGGAGAACGAACATAGCTTAAATTTTCTCGACCTGATGATACAAAACATAAATAATCACCTTAAATTTAAAATCTACAGAAAGCCAACCACTACGGACATTACTATCCATGCGTCCTCATTTCATCCATTCGATCAGAAAATGGCGTCTTTTAACTCCTTCGTCAACAGGCTATTGAAAATTCCATTGGAGCCGGAGGACTACCGTGAAGAACTTAATACTATAAAGTACATAGCGATGACCAACAGTTATAACAGCGTGATTGTGGATAGGTTAGTAAAAAAGCAAAAAAAGAACCTGCATAGAAATAACAATGAAACACACAATAGGGTTCAGAAATACATAGCAACTGAATATACGAATCTTTTACTCAATACTATTTATAATGTTTTTAGAAAGTATGACTATACAGTATCTTTTAAGACGAATAACAGCATTTTAAAAACTTTAAGGCCAAAATCCAATAAACCAGTAGAAACCTGTTCAGGGGTCTATAAAACAGAATGTGAAGTATGTAATAGTTTCTACATTGGACAAACAGGCAGAAAATTGTTTAGATAGATATAAATAGGGGCAACATCAGGAACGTCGTCAAATCAAACTTTGCCATGCATATCATTGATCACAACCATGCCTATTCCAATTTTAGAAATAATTTCAAACCACTGCATTTTTGCAAAAAGGGTAAACTCATGGACGCACTGGAAGAGTTTGAAATTTACAGAGCCTCTACAACACACAATGATCAGCTTCTGAACGAGAAACTGTCGTTCAAGTCAAACGAACTGTATGATACTGCTATACGCATGCTGAAACAGCACGACAAATAAAAACAGGCCGAATAGATTTGTCAGTCGCTCGCGGGGTCGGTAGCGATGCGCATCGCGAGATAAAGCGAGTGGGGAAATCGACTGGGTAGCGAGATGTGCGTGACCTTTATATATTTTTTATCTTATGACGTGCTCTACATGAGTGAAAAGTTTATCCACCTGATGATGGGACTTTAAGTCCCGAAACGCGTAGTGCATATTGAGGAAAAAATACAAAGAAGTTGCAAAGAAGAAACCAAGGCAATTCTAATATTTAAAAAATAAAATATTGCATAAGTCAAGTACATTTACTATGTCAATAAAATACCATGTCAGTAAAAATTATATTACTGGATTTATTACATTCAATTACTTCAATTTTTAATATTATTTCTATGATAAAACTAAGCTTCTGTTATTAAAGCTTAGGTATATACCTGACACTAACAACTACTTATGACTTGATGATATGAATGTCTATAATAGTCCAGTCATAATATTAAGTTACGTTTTATAAAGTTTTCAGTCATACAACTTAGTTCACATTTTTAAACACTTCACATTATTATAAATACTTATACGACTCCATAAAAAGTAATAAAAAAAATAACAATGGTAACATAAAAAATAAAATAATACTGTATATAAAAATAAGAATTGTACTAACATACATACATACAATTATGGTAAATGGTAAATAATACTGACTACTTACAGTCAGCATTTTTGGAAAAAGAACTTGACGAAGGTACAGCTATTTCATTGCATCCATTACGACTAGTAGTGGGTATTTCGTTAGTTATGCTATTATGTGAAGAACTGCTTGCTCCCGGCGACGATGGATGAGTAATCGTTTCCGCGTGAGTTATGTGAAGTGCTGCGTCAATGGATGGGTCAAGAGTATTTGTTGTGCTACTCACATCCTGTGTCTGCTGTGTTATGTTTTGTTCGGCTAATGTTTCTGAAATGACAGATTCATAGCTCGGCGGTGGTCCATACAACTGATAATACGGTGAGGTCTTCATCTTTGGTGATGTGTATGAGACGGCATCTCTTGAATTGGTAGGAGTCGCGTGGCTCAATACAACAGGACTTAAACTTTGTGCGAGATTATATGACGGTGGAGGGCTTGTATACGTTAAGCCTGCTGACCCTGAACAAACAGAGATACATTATACATGATAATGTGATTTACACACATACTAAAAAATGTTACTTCGAGCACTACAATATGATTTATTTAACCTATTAAAATTAATTGGCTTGTTTGCTGAAACGTTAACATGATTAAACTATCCCGGTCTTCTTCTTTTTCTTTAACACTACAGCCTGATGTTTGCCCTGCTTTCCAACACCAATCTTCTCCAATATCTCCTATCCACTGCCATCTCTGCGTAACCCCTCATATCCAATCTTCTTAGATCTTCCAGCACAACATCCAAACATTCGTATCCAAGGTCAGTCCCTCTTTCTGCTTTTATAGACTTGCACCCTCAGAATTTTCTTGAGGATCTGGAGGATCAGCAGATCATCCATCTGACCTAGAGGACCTAGCCATTGTATTCACTGAGCCTTTATGAATCTTACAATCACCTCAAGCTTCAATAGCTCATCTATCTCCTAGTTACTTCGTATTCTACATTCATCATCTTCTTTAACCGGACCATAAACACGTCGTACAACGTTTCTTTCAAACCTTCTTAGTGTTTCTTGATGTTTTTTTTTGGTTAATGTTAAGTACCGACTGGTCTGATAAGTGTCTTATATATTTTTATTTTTGTGTAATGACTAATGAGTTTGCTTCTCAATAGTCTACTGTTAGCAAATATGCGCTATTTTCTATTTTTATCCTGTCATGTATCATCGTGTTTATGAACCATTTATTATCCAGCATGTTACCCACATAACTGAATTTATTAACTGCATCAAATTAATTATTCTCTATGCATAAATTATATAGATTCTTCTCCTTTCTGATGCAGATATTAGCATGCATTTGGTTTTTCTGATATTTATATTCAGTCCAGCAGATTTCTGATTCAGCTCCTTGTATACCTCACCTAGCCATTGTCTTGATCTGGCTAGTTTCACATCATCAGCGTAAGCACATATTTTGCTTGTCTTATTCAATATCATTCCTCACCAATTAATAGCATAGTGTAGCACCATTGTAAACAAGGTGGCTGATAAACCATCAACTTGCTTAAATTCTAATATTTCATATTACACTCAACATGCATACAGCAACAAATCAGTAAAATTGGATGACTTACTGGTTGGTTTCCACACATGCTGTAACACTACAGCATCTCTAGCAGGATGATAAGATACACGTGTTGGACGATTACGTGACTGAAGGTGAATACGTGATGGTGGAGGCATGGTTGAACCAAGATCTGGAGGATACCTGCCTTCCTGCAGCCAATAACGATACCACCAAGTTCCACCCGAACACAATAGGAACATGAATATAACCATTAACCAGTAATACCACAATTGGTAAAACTGGAATGTTGGTGAAAGACAACAGCCAAAATTGCAACAGTGCTCATTGCGTGGGCATCTGAAAAATCAATAACAACTCATCAGTATACAAAAAATAAATCTGTCACTTACTGCAATTCTGTTTCTTTTCAGCAACATTAAGTCAATACAGACAATTTTTTTGGCATTTGAGGAATTGGGTATGAGGAGTTGGGTTGAGGGTACTCGAAGTCGCCACATACCTGCACCGGTTGTAAAACTAGTAAAAGGTGTTAAGTGACCGCTGTCAACAATTGTGACTGACATGTCTATTGTTATAAGCTTTGCTGAGATTTCCAACAGTTATAAACGTATGTGGCTACTTCTAGCGGTTTACGAGACATTTGTAGCACATTCATTGGTTAGCGTTGTGCCCATCCATGCAGTGGTTTAAGATACACTTTCAGTGGTTAGTCGCTTGGATTTGAAAATATCCAATTTCAGTGATTTCAAGAGAGATCGACATACATAGGAAAACTACTCGAAAATTAATAAACGAGTTCAGGGAGATCCTTACTCTCTGGCTGATGGAGAACAGCTCAAAAATCAGCGGCCCAGGAGATATTATTAAAATTGATGAAAGTGTGTTCGTTAGAAGGAAGTATAACAGGGGCCAAATAACCAAAACTTGGTGGGTACTTGGGAGAGTTTGCAGGAGAACAAAAAAATGCTTCCTAACGGTGGCGGATAAACATGATGTAAACACATTAAATCGTGTAATTTTAGATAATATAGAACCAGGAACCACTCTAGTTACACTATGTGATGTGGCTACAACTCGCTCGAACAATATGGGTATATACACATTTGTCTGTGAACCATTCGCTTAATTTTGTATGTCATCACAACTCTCCTGTTCACACCCAATGATTGAGAGCCACTGGTCCAAAATGAAAGGTGATATGAGGAGAAGAGTCGGCAGAATGTCTGTTAGTACACTTGAAACGTACTTAATTGAATATATTTGGAGAAATATGTTTTTTTATGCTGAAGAATTGTCTAATGATTTTTTTTTGCAGCTATTCATTATTTTTACCCATAAAAATAAATAATATTAAAACATAAAAATAATTTAATACATAGACATTTTGATGTAATAAATATATAATAGATAATAAATAGATGTAAGAAAATGACAAGGCCTCAGTGGCCACTTTTAGTAAGTCAAGCAATTGTTCTTGAAATACCAGTATCAACATTTCTCTCTTATCATTAGCGGCTGTGAGCATACTCTGCACGAAAACATCTGTCTGCATAAAAATGTCTCTCAGGCTACTGGAGGTAGCCACATACATTTATAACCCTTGGAGAAATCACAAACCTATATAACAATAGATGTGTCAGTAAACAGTATAATAAAATAACCTTTTCCTTGTTTTACAACCAGTGCAGGTATGCGGTGACTACTAGTACCCTCAAACCGAGGAGTTTGTTACACCTGGTCAGACTATGAATTGTTATGAGTGATTGGTCAGTTTTATTATGAGTGATTTAAGCCATTTGAAAAAAAATGAGGCACATGTGAGAGATGAACAAACAGAAACTAGATGTTGCACTATCATGCACCGGTACATGACTCACTCATTGTGAGGGACTTCTCCAATATGACTGCCATCTCTCACTCCGCCTACTCTCCTTATCTGGCCCTCTGTAACTCTATCTCTTCCCCAACACACTGCTCCAATGGAAAGAACAGGAAATCTTCCAAAAATGGGATGGTAAAAATGCTGAAATTGTGTAAAATCCCAAGGTGGAAACTTTTAAGGTGGCAGAGTAACATATGACATAAAATAGTCATGTTACAAGTGCATTCAGGAATTTTGAAAAGCATTCTCATATATTCTCTATATAATAATGTATCCTACTGAAGCAAACCAAATGAGTAGTTTGACTTTAGCTTGCCTAACTTAGGGTAGAGCACTCTTCTCTATGCAAAGCCACTAAAAAAAAAACAAAACAAAAAAACCAGTAGCCAACCACATTTGACTATTGGTATGTGGTAACCAAACATAAAAGAAGTGAAGGTAAAGTGCAGTGAGAGACCTGGTGATGTGATGATGGTGTCAGTTTTGATGTTGTTTCACTCTTTACTTTGGTTCCCATGCAGAAGGTGGTGAACTTCATCGGTGACCTGTTCCCAGTGGACATTACATCTCTGTTTCAGCATGTGCTCGCCTCTACGTACTTCCAGTAGAACAGTGGCTTCTATGACCAGATGGGTAGTCCATTCAGCCCTGTGGTCACAAACTTTTATATAGAGAAGTTTGAAAAGCTGGCAATTCCGTCTGCGCCGCTCATGCCAATGTGACAATTCTGCTATGTGTCCATGTTTATTCCGCAACAGCCGACACGTTCGTTGTGTGGAGACATGGGGAAGAGGAACCTTGACGTTTCCTGATGCATCTCAATGGCGTTCACCCTCACATACAGTTCACAATGGAGAGGCAGATGGACACTCAGCAGGTGTATAGAAAGCCAATGCACATCAACAGGTACCTGCACAAGCTGTCAAGTCATTATCCGAGGCAGAAACAGGCAGTGCTGAACATGCTGGTGGACCGGGTGAAGATGATTTGCAAGGCCCGGTTTCTTGATGCTGAGTTGCGGCATCTGGAGGAAGCACTGCAGTCCAACGGCTACTCTGCTGTGGAAATGAGGAGAGCTGCCTGGGCGAGAAGATCTAGTGGATTGGAAGAGTCGGTGTCACAGGAGTTTGTCAGGTCAGCTGTCTTACTCTACATTGGAGGTTTGACAGACTACAGTGGGTGGTTGTTGTTAATATGAGGTGTCAGAACGATCTTCAAGCTGGCCAGGAAGATCCAACAGTTCCTGAGACCAGTGGAAGATGCCACGGATCCACTGTCGTCTTGCAAGGTATACTGCGTGCCTTGCTCATGTGGCCAAGTATACATTGGCACCATGAAGTTTAGCATTCGCACCCACATTGGTGAACACAGTCGTTGCTGCAATTTGTCCCAGCCGGAGAAGTCTGCAGTTGTCAAGCACACTTTTGCCAATGCTGACCATCACGTTCTTGTTGAGGAGACCAAGATCCTGTCCTCAGTAAGGAGTTACTTCGCTTACCTTCATATTGATTCAGTGCATATTGTAACGAGTGTTTCGGTCGTTCTCTTTAAATTATTATGCCACACGTTGTGGACATCAATTTGTAACGAGTAGACCTTTGTTGTCTCTATAAAAGTGTGTGTTAATAATTCGTAATTTGTACACAGGTTATTTTTTGTTTACATACAAGTTTAGTTTTTATTCTCAATTAATCCTTGAAAGAAATTTAGTTATCAGTTCGGAGTGAGAGTTATTTGTGTTGTGAGAAAAGTTAATTAGAATTTATTTCATAAATTCGGGTATTTCAGATATACTTATCAAATCTTGTTGAATTCGAGTGAAGAGTCACTTAGTTCTTAGTTAGGTTGGGTCGATACGATCATCAATCTTCCATCATTTATAATTTGGATTACATCTGGCACTTTGTACCTTTTTTACTGTACTTTAGTGTTAATAGTGGTTATTACCTAATATTGATTTCTTTTACTCACTTAATCACCTTCACTTCCTACCTATCTCTCACTTCTGCGTTTTTTATTGTTTTATACACAATTGTTATTGTTAGTATGTTAACAAATTTCATGTTTTGATTTACTTATCATCATAGAGTTATTAATAACATATAATATCTATTACTCTGGTTAGTGTACTTTACCTGAGATTATTTTATTTACATTTTAATACTTGTTATTTACATTTATTATTTGTTTGTGCCTGTTAAACTTTGTACCTTTTTAATATCTGCAATGTAATGGCGTGTGCGTGCAGTGACGTCATCCCCCCCACTAAACTGCTGCCAGCGTGTCCCACACGCTGGCAGCAGTCTAGTTTAGTTAACTGTTAAACTCCGAACGAGCAACAAGCCTTCATTCGCCGCGGCTATGTAATTATTTCAATTCGGAATATTCCACTTCAAATTATTATTATGCTCTTCAGTGTTTAATTCATTAATACTTAGGCAATTTCAGCTTCAATTTATTATTATGACTTTCAATATTTAATTTAATTCTACTTCTCAGGCAATGTATGCTGCGCTACACTGCACGTCCCATGCAATCATTTTCATACAAACTTTAATAAACAGTTAATTCAAAGAAGAAATACAGTCCACTACTTTATTTCACATCATACCAGCCAACTCATCACCTAACGTTACATTTGGTCCTCCGGGCCGGATTAAGATTCTGATCTATATTTCATTTAATGGGCCCAAACAACATTTTGTTCAAGCCCGAATCTTCTCAAACGTAAGATTGCTGGCCGTGAGCATACACTCATTATTTTCAAAAAAAAAACTTCATACTTGGCCATACAAGATTCTACAGGACATCATCTCTAAGACAGCAAGATATTACAATTCATCGTCACTTGTCATACATCAGTGAAAATTAGAACTTCAAGCCTGAACAGAGAGCTACAGCTTCAAGCATCACCCAACAAGCGGAAACAAGACTTGCGCTACCAATCCAAGGCCTGCCGGACAGGATCGCCAAGGAAACGACAGGCAACGGAGCCATCTTAAACCTGCCGAGGACTCTCATAATCCAAGTGACTATGAACTTGTATGTCTCCTAGTTTTTCACTTATATAATTTTATGTACAGTAAAAATCAGTAATATTTACAAAATAATTTTTATATAAACAGAAATTAGTTTCAAGTGACCATAGGCCTGTATTTTCACATAAATTTTCACTTATACAATTTTACAAGAATTCAGTCAGAAACTTAAATAATGGAATGAAGCTATATGTATATTTTTACTCTTAAATGAGTCATATTTTCAAATAATTTTCATATAACTATTTTTTAAAAAATAAGTACCTATTATAATAAGGAATTAGATTAAGTTATATACTGATCACTAGCTGCCGCATTATATCATAATTGGATAAAGTACGCAAATTACATTAATTGTTCGCCTGTTCTGTATTTATTTATCTGTTTTGGATCACAGCTTGCAGTTCAATCATTACTGATGTGAAAGCGTTAATTAAAAAACGGGGCACAATTAAGGCTTCTATATCCCGTATAAACACCTTTGCGGACAATTTTGATCCTGAATTAAATGATCACCATGCTTTAAAAATTAAACTTCGTCACTTGATGGAGTTGTCCGCGAAGTATGATGAAATTCAGACCCAAGTTGAGGCTGATGAATCTGATTTCACATCGGTAAGTGACAGGGTTCAGACAGAGGATGATCTCTGTACTATTGAGTGTAAGCTGCACAATTTATTAGAACATGTAGAAGAGGTGACAAAAAACCATTAAATCAAGTGGAAGTTATGCCAATTAAAACATCCCCTATTCAGTTAGAGCCAATTAAATTGCCCTGCTTCTCAGGCAACATTATTGATTGGCAGCATTATTACAACATGTTCTTGGAGTTAGTACACGTCAGAACTGATCTGACGGACATCCAGAAATTGCATTATTTGCATTCGTCACTAAGGGACGAGGCTTTAAATGTAATAAAGTCTCTCCCAATCACCCATGATAATTATGCGGCCATTGAGCTGTTGAAGGCCAGGTATGATAGTAAATTAATTGTCTCCGAGTATCATATAGGGAATGTCTTGGGCATGAAGGCCATTCAGCAAGAGTCCATGGTTGGCATTTCAAAATTTACTGACGAAATCACCGCAAATATAAACGCTTTGAATTCATTGAGTTTACCTGTAAATACTTTTGAAATTATTTCTGTTCAATATTTAATGCAGAAACTCGATAACCAGACATACCAACTATGGAAGGAAAGTCTATCCGACGAGCGATTCCCTAATTTCAACAATTTTATTAAATTTTTAAATGGTAGAAGGCAATTAATACAAAATGTCGGCACCTCGACCAGTTCAGCAAACAGAATACAAGTTAGCAATAGGATTCCCTATCACAAGACTATTAAACCCGTTGAGCTCATTAGGTCAACATTTCATACTCATATCAACAATAATATTTGTCAGCTGTGTCGCGGTAAACATAGACTCTCTGAATGCCCACAATTCGTGGCTATATCTCCCTTTGAGCGAAAAAACATTTTACTCAAATACAAACTTTGCTTAAATTGCATGCGTCCAGGCCATGAATGACACTGTCATTCCAAATTGTCTTGTAGGACATGTTCTAAGCGACATTATACAATGATCCACATATCAGGCAGTAACACTTCAAGCAGGGGAAACAATCAATTTTCCCTCAAATTACAAACAAACAAATCTATTCTATTATCCACCGCTGTCTGCATGACAACGGACCAAGCCGGTAGGAAGCATCCAGTAAGGATTCTATTAGATTCAGGATCTCAAGCAAACTTCTGTACCATGAGTTTCGCGCGCCGCATGGGTCTAAAATTAACCAAATCTCTATTACCCATCACTGGTATAAACAATTCCTTATGTCAAGCTGACTTTAGTACAAGGGTAAGGCTGAATTCTCGTTACAAGGATTTCAATCTGAACGTGCATTGCGCTGTGCTTCCCAGTATTACGAATAATCTCCCTGCAGATTGTTTGATATCTCATCCCTAAATATACCAAAAAACATATTCCTAGCTGACCCGCAACTGAACTTTTCTTCACAAATCGACATATTACTTGGTGCCCAGTACTATTTACAATTGATTGAACTGATCAAATTCATCCGCAGCCCACATTTTCCCATAATACAGGAGACAAAATTGGGATTCATCCTCGCTGGTAACCTACCTTTTAATGTCGACATGACAAAACCTGTTTCATCATTTATAGTGTGCGAAGATAACAATGCCATTTCATCGCAATTAAAAGACTTCTGGCAATTGGAGGACGTTGCAGTCCGTACTCGCTCAGTTGAGGACTTAGAATGCGAAAGTCATTTTATCGCTAACACTTTCCGCAATAATAGTGGTAGATTTGTGGTGTCCCTACCTCGCAGGGTATACAACTCTCATGTGGGCGATTCCCTTCCCGGAGCTATTCACAGATTTCAATCACTGGAACTTAAGTTCAGGCAGAACCCTGCTCTTCATAAAGACTATAGTAAATTCATGCAGGAATATTTAACTCTGGGTCACATGTCTTTGCTTGATTCTTACGATTTGTCAGTCAATAAGTCAGACACCTTCTACTTACCGCACCATTCGGTTTTTAAAGGCTCTAGTATAACCACCAAATTGCAAGTTGTTTTTGACGGCTCTGCCAAAACAACAAATAATTTGTCCTTGAACGACACAATGATGGTTGGTCCCACGGTCCAGCAGGATCTTTTTTCGATTATGTCTCAGTTTAGAACGCACCGATACGTCCTCATTTCAGACAATGAAAAAATGTACCGTCAAATTTTAGTTATTCCCAGGGATTCTAATTTGCAAAGAATTGTTTGGCACGACGCCTCCCATTGGGAACTTCAACACTACGCCTTGAGGACAGTCACATATGCGACTGCAAGCGCTTCATTTCTGGCCACAAGATGCTTGGCACAAATAGCCCAGGAAAACAAAACTCAACACCCTATAGCCTGTTCTGCTATCGCAAATGATTTCTATGTGGACGATCTAATGACCGGCTCAGATAACCCACACATCTTATCACAAATGAAGTCCGACATTACAAGTTTATTAAGTCAATACGGGTTTTTCTTTGCACAAGTGGTTTTCCAATGATCAAACCATTATAACTTCACACGCCAACTCTTCCCTTGACTTTAACAAGAATCAAACTATACGTACTTTGGGTATTCAATGGGACATTAACGATGATAGTTTCGTATATAGTTTTCAAAGAAATTTCGAAGTGAAGGTATTTAACAAGAGAAGGGTATTATCAGTTATCGCCGGAATTTACGACCCATTAGGACTTATTGGCCCGGTTACATTTTGGTGCAAGCATTTCATGCAGATACTGTGGTTAACCGGAACAAGTTGGGACGACCCCCTGTCAGACTCATTATCTAATCAATGGGTAGAGCTTTATGCTCAGCTGATATCAGACACTTATTTTAAGATTCCAAGGTCCGTAAAGAATTTAAATAATTCCCAAATCATTTCATTTCAGCTCCATGGGTTTGCTGACGCGTCAGTAAGGGGCTACGCGTGCTGCATTTATGTGCGAACGGTGTATTCAGACCACAGCATTTCATCAAACTTGTTATGCTCTAAATCTAGGTAACATTACCCCGACTTGAACTTTGCGCCTGTCTCTTATTGGCTCAGTTGGTTTCCAAGGTTGTAAACGCTGTGAGTTATAAATTTGACGAATTGTATTTTACTCTGACTCAATGATCGCCTTACACTGGATTCACCAGCAGTCTTCCAGATGGAAGGTATTTGTCTCCAACCGCGTTGCGGAGATACAGCGACTCACTGCTCAAGGTACCTGGCATCATGTCTCCTCACATGACAACCCTGTTGACATCCTATCGCGTGGTTGCCTACCCCGTTTTTTACACGGTCACCCACAATGGTGGTATGGTCCATCCTGGTTGTTCAATGAGTCATCATCATGGCCCACCAGTGCTTTCGATGCCCATTCACCCTGCACTCATCCCGATCTTGAGCAAGAACAACGTAAACAAGTCCAAACCACACTGGTTGCCGCTTCATCTACGCCTAATTATTTTGAAAACTACTCTTCACTTTCAAAACTCCTTCGTGTATTTTCTTACTGCCGTTGATTCATTCGGAACTCTAGGCTTCCCATAGCTGATAGAAACACTTCTTTTTTAACTTCCCATGAGTTACATGGTACACTTTTGACTTTTATTCGCCAGTCCCAGCGATCGCACTTTAACATCGAAATCAAGGAACTTGAGGCACAACGCTCTATCCCTAATAATAGCAAAATTCTTTCACTTAACCCCTTTCTGGACAATACGGGGATATTACACATGGGCAGACGCCTTCAGCACTCCCAGCTCACCTATGATAGCAAACACCAAATCATACTCCACCCGCATTCTCATCTCAGTAAACTAATCATAGAAGGCGAGCATCTTCGTCTACTCCATGCTGGGGTACAATTGACTCAGTACTCTCTACAGCAGAAATACTGGATAATTAATGATAAATCGTACATACGATCAGTAATACACAAATCCATCACTTGCTTTCGATTCCATGCTAGGGGCTCAAGCCAATTATTAGGACAATTGCCCTCTTCCCAAGTTACTCCTGCTAAGCCATTTTCTCAATGTGCAGTCGACTACGCCGGTCCTGTATTTATACGTCAGGGCGGGCATTGTTCCAAATTGATGTCAAAAGCTTATATTTCTCTATTTATATGCATGGCCACTAAGGCCATTCACCTTGAATTAGTTTCAGATCTCACCTCAGACGCTTTCATAGCAGCCTTAAGACGTTTTATTGCTCAAAGAGGCATCCCTTCACAGATATTTTCTGACAATGGTACAAATTTTCGTTGTGCTAGCAGTACACTTCACGACTTATATACAAACTTCTCCAATCAAACGAATTTGAACAGACTACCCAGGACTTTACCAGTGCCCAAGGAATCAAATGGTCCTTCATTCCCCGTCAGCACCTCATTTCGGTGGCCTGTGGGAGAGTGGAGTCAAGAGCATCAAGTTTCAGTTGCGGCGCGTTGTCGGCAGAACCATTCTCACGTTTGAAGAGTATTACACCATTTTGACTCAAATTGAGTCCTGCCTCAACTCACGCCCCTTGTTCACCATCTCAAATGACTCTAGGGATCCCGAGCCTTTGACTCCACCGCACTTCTTGGTTGGTTCTCCACTCACTTCGCTCCCGGAACCTGACTATGCCGAAGTCAAAATTGGTCGTTTGGGTAGATGGCAGCTACTGCAAAGATTCACCCACTCTATATGGAAGAGGTGGTCAAGGGATTATTTGCACCAGTTGCAACAACGCAACAGATGGCATCTCCAGTCAAAAAATTTGGTTCCCGGACAACTCGTCCTTATTTTGGAAGATAATTCCCCCCCCCCTGCAGTGGAAACGCGGTGTAGTCACTCAGGTCCATTTGGGTCAGGATTCCCGAGTGCGCGTAGCAGATGTTCGCACCGCAAACGGCATCCTACGTAGGCCCATTCACAAATTATGTCCACTTCCAGTGGCCTCAGATTAATTACATTAACGTTCAAACGACATGCATTATTGACTTGAACTTTTATCGCATTCTCCTGCTTCATGCCCAGGACATACCCTGGGCGATCACATGCTTGCCATTTGTTATTCTTATTATATTATTATTATTATGTCTTTGTATTATCATATTATTATGTATTATTGAATTTGGGTGTCATTATTCTAGTATTATGCATGTCAATTATTATGCCTTTTTATTATTGTATTATTATGTATCCTTATCATATTATTATGCATTATTGAATTTGGGTGTCATTATTCTATCATTACGTAATGTCAATCATTATGTATTTCGTATATCATATTATTATGTGTTATTGAATTTTTGGGGACATTATTCTACTATTATGTAATGTCAATTATTATGCACTGTCAATTATTATGTCTGTCTTATTATCACATTATTATGTATTATTATGTCTTGACACTTATGATGCACTACTCATATAATAACTTAAACTGCAAAATCGCCCAATTTTGTGCGGGCAGTATGTTAAACTTTGTACCTTTAATACGTGCAATGTAACGGCGTGTGCGTGCAGTGACGTCATCCCCCCCCCACTAAACTGCTGCCAGCGTGTCCCACACGCTCGCAGCAGTCTAGTTTAGTTAACTGTTAAACTCTGAACGAGCAACAAGCCTTCATTCGCCGCGGCTATGTAATTATTTCAATTCGGAATATTCCACTTCAAACTATTGTTATGCTCTTCAGTGTTTAATTCATTAATACTTAGGCAATTTCAGCTTCAATTTATTATTATGACTTTCAATATTTAATTTAATTCTACTTCTCAGGCAATGTATGCCGCGCTACACTGCACGTGCTATGCAATCATTTTCATACAAACTTTAATAAACAGTTAATTCAAAGAAGAAATACAGTCCACTACTTTATTTCACATCATACCAGCCAACTCATCACCTAATGTTGTAAGACCAACTCAAGATTATTTCGAGAGCGTCGAAGACGTAACAGTGCCTTTTTCATCATTATCTGAGTTTCTACCTTCTCATTTTATTTACTTTATTAGGTCAATCACTTGGGTTGGGTCATAGTCATTTGTCTCGTCATAGTCATTTTATTTTCATTAGTTTAATATAGTTAATTCATCATAGTTTTTCTCTGGTATTGGGTCGGCTTTTTGTGTTGTAACATAATGCCTCTCCATCAAAATTGATCATTTTGGTAAAACACTAGCATAGTTTTTTATGAAATTATCAGTTATATATAATTTTTTCCTTTTTCTCCTTGTTTATTTCTTCTTTCTTGTTTCTCTTCTTACTTGTTCCACTCATTTTTATTTAGTTATCTTTTAGATCCGTTTTTACTTATTTCCATTAGTGTGTTCTCCCTGTTATATATAATTTCCCTAACTTTTAGTAGCTGGTTTCATCCATTACTACCTTTTATTCTGAGATCAGAGGAACATCATCTCTGCTCAGTTAATTGATTGCTGGACCTATTCTCAGTCAATCTTAAATACCTTTTTGTCATCTTGTGACTTTCATTAATAATAATAATAATAATAATAATAATAATAATAATATTTTGGGGATTGTCCACTTCATGGTTCTTTAGATCATTTTAACTTTTTTCTACTCTTTCTACCTTCCGCTATACCTTTGCTATATTCTGTTATATACTCACACAGTTGATTGTTTTTATTTATTTATTTGTTAATTTCATTATTTCTAACTTTTAATTAGTTTGTTTTTCTTTTCTTCTTGTGATCATTTTAATTATTTTAGACATTTTTTCTTTTCTTCTCCTTTGTTGATTACCCTTATTTTGCTTTAGCCACTTGCTATATATTTGCTTTATATTTTTTCCTTGTACCAGTTCTTTTTACTTTCTCTGAATATTCTATATTCTTTACAATTTTATGTATTTGTCTTGGCAGGTCTTGCTTGGTTTTATATTTGTTTATTTTATTTGATCTCTTTTCTTATTATCTTGTATCATTAATTCTTGTTTTCACTTCGTTTGTTTATTTTATTTTATCTCACATATTTTCTAAATATTAGTGTAAGTTGGTTGTACTTACTATTTCGGAATTTTGTAGTTTATTCCTTTATTTTATCTCTTATCTCATATGTTTCCTAAACGGTAGTGTACGTTGATATTACTTATTTTTTTTAATTTTGTAATTTGTTATATTCCTTTATTTTTATGCATTCCACCTGTCGGCTGTGGTTTCTTCTTCATCGATTTCTTGTCTCTCTCCTTGAGGTGTGTTGGATTGGTTTCCACTATTTCTTTGGGGAATCCAGAGTTCTGGTGGGTTTCGATGATTGTATGCTATTCGGAAATGCTCAGCAGGGTTGTTACTGAACGGTATCCAGTCATAATTTTCATTTTCTTGATTGTTCCCCTCACTCCTACTCCTTCTATTCTCATCTTGTTGGTTGTTTCCGGATGGTGCATCCCTTCTTTGGTTACCATTTCCGGATCTGGATCCTTCGATGCTATGATTTTGTTGCACATTTCCATTATCCTCCTCCCTTGGGTGCTGGTTATCGCTCTGTGCGTTATTATTATTCCTGTCGTTTGTTTGCGGTCTTGGGTAGCGCCTCCCCTGGTTGTTTTGGTTGCTCCCTCGCATGAAGTGTACTTGGGGTTGATTACTTTGATTTCGGTTATACCCGTTTCCTCTGTTATACTGGTAATTCGGGTTGTAGTTGTTTCCGTGGTAATTACTGTTGTTGGGGTGACCGTTGTAACGTACCAAAATAGCAGTTACATAAAAAAAAGGTCTAATACATCAAATAGAAGAATAACATGAACATATTTCATCAAGCATAGAAGAAGGAACAGGAGAATAAAAATAAAACGTGTATCTACGAATAAATAATATTGAAATAACCCAACGAAGGAGAAGGAAGAGTAAAAAGAATATCATCGAGTATAACAAAGAAAGAGGAAATACCATGAGTCAATATAATACGTTAGCATCAGGCCCAATAGATCAAAATAGTGAGGGGATATGCCGAAAATAATTATCATCGTAAGAAGGAGAAGAATCAAATACAATCACCACAGTGAAAAAACAAACTAATTTGTTATAATAATAATGAAATAAATATAGGACAACGACTATCACAATAATGAATGAAAATGTGGAAGAATATGACTATATTTAGTGAACATGAATTATTACGAATAATGTGTAACCAAGGAAAGCACCAAAAGTGACAAACAACTAACCAGAAGAAGAAGAAGAAGAAGAAGAAGAAGAAGAAGAAGAAGAAGAAGAAGAAGAGGAAAAAATGTACCATGAAGAATGAAGATTATGTATGACCAGTACAAGACATCAACATTCACAAGATATGGAAAGCATCAAAATCAATGTAGTGACCAGAATAAGTGTAATGATTATTGGACTATCAATAATAAAGAAACCAAGTGTTGAGCATCAATAAGTGATCACAAACAATGACAGTGAATACTTAGTACAGTATAAGCCCGATATAGCGCGGTTGTCGGGTGACATACTTTCCCTCGCGTTATAGGCGTAACCACGGTATATCGGAAGGTGACCTGTACAGTGACAAATGATGGGGAGGGAGGACCGGGAAAAAGGCTATAGCATAATGTACTACTATATACTGTACGTAAATTACGTCACCAAATGTAGAAATAAAAAATAAGAAAACTGTATTTTATTCTTCGTATTGTTTAATAGAAGAACTAGAAATACTTAAAGTTAAAAAAGAAGATAAAAATAAATTAATGAATATAAAAGTGGATTTTACAAATGAAGAAATATTTTATTATATATTAAACAATAAACAAAAATAAATTAAAATAATAAGAATAACACACTAAAAAATGACGAAATGTAAAAGGTTACAACAAAAAAAAATTATAAGTCAAGAATGAAGAAAATAACAGGAGATTCTTAAAACAATTTGACGGACGTTAGAAAAATGCCTAACGGAAAAAGGTAGACAAAGTTTCCGTGAAGAGCGGTAGCAGCTAGAACCAATAGGAGGGGCGATGACATAAGGGGAGGGGCCTAAAGTATAAAAGCCTACAACGTACAGTTAATAGACGTTGTTTAAGACCTGAAGATGTCAGTAATGACGAAAAGCTTAGTCGAACAATACAAAATTATAGCAGTTAGCAATTTCATAAAAGTAACTGTATTTTAATCCAATGGAATATAAAATACACTATTTATACATTGCTCACTCGACCTACTGTAGGCCTAATTGTTGGTCTTAAAAAAGTCCGTAATTGTTGTTTGACGGGATAATGCACAGCGTTTCTTTTCCGCGTATTGTTTTATAAACGCGAGGTGCAGCAGATGAACATTATTAGATTCACTTTGCCTCTCCATCCACGAAATTACTTTGTTTATGTGTATTATCACTTCACTAACATTTGGAATAACTTCTTTCACTTCCACCCCATTTTCATTTCCATCATCGTCATCATCTTCTTTTTCTTCGCAATTTGCATTTCGGACTGCATCGATGATATCTTTATCTCATATACATTCTGTAACAGGCTCACCGTTGTCAACTTCTGCCCAGTCATTCAAGTCATCTAGAGTGAAGTTGCAATGCAGAGCACTACTCGCAGACTGTACATCACTATTAGTGAATCCGGCAACAGAGCAATTTCTATCGGCGATGTTTTGTTCAAAGGAACATTTCTTCCAGCAATTCTGAATCGTAGCCGTACTAATACTTGCCCATGCAAGACCTATTGAATACGCAACTGTTTTCAGGTTTATTGACTTAAGGTAAATTTCCATTTCCTCATCAGAATTCACAATAGCACTCAGAAGTTCACGGCGGTAATGCGCTTTAAATGCTTTTATGATGCCTTGATCTAATGGCTGGATCAGTGCTGTAGTGTTTTTCGGCAAGAACATGACTCCGATTTTCCCATCTCTTGACTGTAGCATATCAGCAGGTGGATGTGCTGGACAGTGGTCAAGGGTCAGTACAGCTTTTTCTTCGAGGTTGAGTGACCGCAGGTGGTTTCTTACAGATGGAACAAATTCTTCATGGAACCATTTACCGAAAATATCACTTGTCATCCAAGCATTTTTTGTGTTACGATATGTGATGGGTAATGACGTCATGTTAACATGCTGAAAGCATCTAGGATTTCGGCTTTTCCCTATACAGAGAGGTTTAACTTTGTGGCTGCCTGATTTATTTGTGGCAAACAGGAGGGTAACTCTATCCTTATTTATTTTTAATCCAGATTTATTTATTGAATTATTCACATCCAGAGTTCTGGTAGGAAGCATTCGAAAATACAGAGCAGTTTCATCACAGTTATACACTTGATGGTCATTTAAATCGTTATCGATCATTACTTTGTTTAATGCCTGAGGAAAAAGTGATGCAGCTTCACTGTCACATGATTGTGCTTCCCCTTCAATGCTTATCTGGCTTATACCATGACGAGATTTCCATCACGAAAACCACCCATCAGATGCATTAAAGTCACTGTTGCCATGTAAATCACTATGGAATTTTACAGCTTGAGCTCTAATAACTGGTCCTGACAGTGGCACACCTTCACTTCGTTTTATTAAAAACCACCTGTACAGACACTCATCTAGTTCACTATCCTTACCTACTTTAGTCTTTTTTCTTTGCAACCCCACTTCACTTTCAACTGTGTTCACAAAACTTTTAAGTTTATCTTCTTCCTTCATCCACCCTCTAATTGTTCCTTCTGGGATGCCACACTCACGTGATAAACTTGCCTTTGACTCTCCGTTCTTCACACGATCAATTATTTTGAGTTTATCACTCACAGAATATGCTTTTCTTTTCTGCGACATCACAAAACTCTACACTATGCGAATTTATGACAAAGACTATACACTTTGATAAGATAATATCAGAGTATGATCTTATAATATAAGAGTATGAGGGAGAGAAGGGATTTAGTTGGCTACTTGCCTTGGCATGAATTCTTAGAAACGTAGAGACTGTAAATACGGGGCAATTGTTTATGTCTACAGGTACACTTGAACTGGCAATTCTGGCTGTTGTTTACAATGCCGTTTCCAACAACAAGCCATTGTTTACAATAAACGCAACGCATTCCAATGTGGCTACGGAAGTCACGATAAACAATTCATAATTTACTCACTCTCTACAAGTAAGAATTTTCGCTAATAACGGGCGACATACTCTTCACCGCGTTATATCCGAATCCGCGGTATATCGGACCGCGCTATATCGGGCTTCTACTGTATAAGTGTAACAACATGTGATATAATAACATTTTACCCCAAGTAAACAGCACAAACAATGTCAGTGAAAGTGTTTATAATGGAAGGAAGTGATTAACCATTTGTAAGTGAAAGAATCAACGATTAACAAGTGAAATGCACAGACAATTAGTGTACCAAGTTTAACCCAAGATTGTAAAACCACAGATATGATCAATAAGACCACCAAATATATAATACAGAAAAGTGAATTAATTGTTCATAGAGACCAATAATAAAAGCTTTATAATCCTTGATATGAAATGTGCCTGAATGTCACGCAACACAGGACAAAATGTAGATGAATGTCAAGACAAATAGTAGTGAATAAACTAACTTGTTGAGTATAAACAAGTCAATGTACCAAAGCCTAGATACAATCCACCAAAATATGTAACATAATTAGACTAAGAAACCCAGTATTATTGTTTCAACAGATAGTGTAAAAATGTGTAAAACATAATAATAAACCATTGTAGTAACATTCCATAATGAGATGACAATAGTTGAGATGAATACTGTAAAAAACTATGAAGCACATTGTTGTCAAACAAATGACACATAACCTCACACGAATTGGACCTACAACATAAAATCATATGCATTAATTAAACAAAGTAATTATCCATAATTGTTTCAAATAGAGACTAAATAAGAATAAAAATACAAAACAATGAATACCATATGAACTGAAGGACACAACAAAAGTCGGATTAAGTACAATAACAATAAACCAAATAGACAGAACCCCAATGTGAAAAGAGAGTTAGTCAAAAAACATTATCAAAACTTATAAAGAGAATGTAAAAAATGTTACCAGTAGTTAGAGAAATGTTCAATACTACTATGAGAACACCTCACAAATATTATACTAGTAATTTAATAATTGAAATTTAATAAACTAACTAACTGCAATCATAGAACTAGGTGTAAATAACCACCATACAATAACTTAGAGAGATTTCAGATAACAAAAAGTTAGTGAATACACTAAACTAACCATGTACAACAATTGTACACAATTTTAATTGTTAACAATATATCCAATGTATAGTAAAATAACTAAATAAGTGTGACAAAATGGCGAGATGAGAGCATAATGTATTTTGAACCATACTATATATGTAAACAAAATAGCATTTTACCAAAATAAAGTATGAACAAATGTATATAGATATACCTATTAATGTTATAATACAAAAAATATGTAGTAGAATAAGGGATAATAGCGATATAAGTAAATGTAACAATCAGACATAGTTGGCTTATACGCCATTAACAAATTTTGTTTAAACTGTAAATATAGCTATATTATGTATTAGCATGAAGGAGAAATGGACTCAAAATGTTTAGTCATAAGTATTAAGATGTAATTACAACAAAATATAGTGAAAAGGACTTATTTGTGTTAAGAACCACTATATGAGTTTTGACGAAGGTAAAGTGAATTATTAATGGACGGAATTATTACTTGTTTGGACTTAAAATAAAGACGCAAGTGTCCGCAATTTAATGCCACTATCCAAATGACGATATGACAAAAAATAAGAAACTTACAGCCATTATAAGATTTTCGATCATTTTCGAATGTCCATGTACACGTCAGAGATAATCTCTAACCCGAAGTTAGTAACGCTAAAAATTAAAATATTTATTTAAGCAAGGCGTTTGGGGTAGAGAGTATGGATTTCTAAACCAATCGAATGACTCAATTTCACCAGACGAAAGGAGACGCTTTAGCGAGATGAGTTAATTGTTTTCCAACACTCGAGGCGAGAGGAGCGTGTCACAATCGTCAAGACATGTTTTAAAATGTGCACGTCACCCCAGTAACGTGGTCAAACATTAACCTATACTGAACACCCCATTATCGAGTGACAGTGTAATAAGTGAATAGTGAACAAAAGACATGACCAGTGTATAATAAGGGTCATGTCAAGTGAAAGGAAACAGGGAGTATAATACTTTAACAATTTTAAAAAATATTAATGAAATAATTCTCGTTGGTTAAACGAAAATTATTGTTTGACTGCACTAGTCAAGTAAACACGCTTGAGTGCATTCACCGATAACGATGAATAATTATCAGAATTTGATGAACAAAGTTATCGTCCAATGTGATGGCGATATTTAATTAAAAGATGTTGTATTTTATATTTAAAGAATAATTAATAAAAGTGGAATCAATTTTAAATACCGCACACAATTACTTGTAAATATAGTCGCTTAATTGACTATGAAATTAGTCTTGATAAATAATAACTTTCTTTTGTGGATACTATCATTACTGATAATTCTACATCATATTATTAATAAATAAAGTGTTTGTAAAAATAGTATTAAGAGTTTTATACGATATTACTTATTATATGTTATAACTTACTCTCATCTAGGCAAACTAACCTAGAACCAAAACGTATATTTTGTCACAGAGAAACACTTCTGTCCTAAAATGATTTTTATAAGTGAAATCGATAATAAGAGTTTTTCAATTTTTTTCTCTTTCCAGTTCATAATAGTAATAACTAATAAATCAATAATATTATTTTAATAGTGCAACGTTACAAGCACGTGTTTACAATCTTAGCTTCACTAGACACCAATACCGTACGATAGTATTGACTATCGTATTGAGGTTAATAATTTTAAATTTTGTTCTTTTTAATCATAATAAATAAGTAAACATTGTTATTTATTAACACATCTTTATATCTTGTATTATGTATCTTAAAAGAATTCACGAAAATTGGTAATACAAATGACCAAAGTGAACATAACCTAGTTCACCATATTATCGTACATTGTAACAGTGTTACCAGCCTTGAGCTGAAGAAGTCTCAATATTTATTTAATTTGTTGTTGTTTTTTAAAGAAATCAATATTAATTGTTTTAAAGGAGTTTTGCTAAATTTCACTACTGTCAATAAAATCCTCAATTTATTACCAGTGGATATAGAGTCTTCATTTCTATAAAATAGAAGTAAACAGCTTATTTTTTAGAAACAATTATTTTCACAAGGTGGCGGCAAGATTCAAATTATTGATATTGTGTTATTCAATTTACAATTGAATATCTGAATTGTTTTATTTAATGTGCATTTATCGATATTCAAACAGAATATCTGTGTGTTATAAATGTATTTACAGTGAGATAGAGTCGCCCATCGAGAAGATTGAAGATATTCACGGATAGTAAGTGGGGAGGTGAATACAGCGAATTATTAGTGACTTTAATACTCTTTTAAACATAAACTTTAGCTTCAAGTTACCCATTGCTAATTAGTGATATTAAATATTAAACAAACCCTATGACAACGTGAGAGTACTACAACTACAACAACAAAAACATTTCAATTTAAAATTAAAACATTCTAATAATTTAAAGACATTAAAACCAAACCGATTAGCTCTATTACAACGTGGCGCCCAACATCTGAGCGCGAATTAGGACGACGATACCTAATAAAATAACTAAATCAATAAACAATTTTTCAACCTAATTCGACGGCAAGTACATTACATAGATAGAAAGACGTATAGAAGGTCAACGTCAAAGAAACGAGCGGCAGAGGCCGAAAGGGAGGCTAGAATGGAGGAGAAGGAAGCGACGTCGGCAGAGGACGTTGAAGAAATGTTACTGGGCAATAGAAGACAGACAACCTGAACAGGCGGAGGAGGTTCAACAACCAGAGGAACAACCGGAAGTGAACCAACCAGAGGTAAGACAACCTGAAACACCAACACTGACGGGAGAGGCAGCTTTCCAGGAATGGATGAGAAAGATGTTGGAGTCAATGAAGTAAGATTATCGGTCGATGGACAAGAAAATGGATGAAACCAGTCAATCCACAAACCAGAAAATAGAATCACTGAAGGAAGATACACGATCATTAAAGGAGGTCAGCCGATCCATAAAGGAGGAATTAAGCAAGAAGATGGAAGATGGACAGAGGAAGACGGAAGAGCTATTGGAGAAAAATATGGAAATAATGAAAGAAAATCTATCTGCAGAATTGGGAGTCAAAATCGATGAAACAAACAAAAAGATAGATGAAATGAACGAGAAAATCAATAAGGAAATTGAATCAATGAAGAGTGATAGTGAGAAGATATGGCAACAGATGGCCGACAACAGTTGCAGAGCTGAAGAGATCGCAAGAAATACCATAGAAACAATTGATAAAAAGTTTGAAGAAAACCTAGAAGCGACAGGAGAGGATGGCAGTGATGGCGACAGAAATCCAAGAAGAAATGTCTGACATACGGAGAGAGGGTGAGATTAACAAACAGAAAATTGTGCAAACTGAAACAGATCTCAACAACCGTATCGACAGTCTTGAAGAAACCCGCAACAAACAAATCGAGGTAATAGTACGCAGGCAAACAGAAATGGTAGTCGCACACACCACACTAGGGGAGAGGTGTGAAGAGATCACAACAACAGTGAACGCGGTCAAGCATCAAGTAAACAACGACCGAGAACAATTAACTGAGCGGCAACAGAGAGAGTTCAGCGACCTCAGGGACGAAATGAACCGCCTGAGAGCATTTCCAAATGTACTAGCAGGATTACCACACCTGGATGGACGGGAACACATAGATTTCCGCGCATATACTAAAAATCCGCTCGAATTTCTGGAGAGAGTGGACGAGGTACTTAACCGAAATAAAGAGAACCGGTGGTCAGTAATCAAAGGGATGTTGGACGAGTATTTCCGAAACGTGTTCGACAATTGGTGGACAGCAACCAGACATGAGGTAGACAGTTATGCAGCATTCAAGGTGGCATTTAAATTAAAATATTGGTCAGAGTCCACCCAGAACATCATAAGAGATGACATCACTAATGGCAGATATGATCCCAACGGCAGACAGTCAATGACGACCTACTTCCTAGGAAAAATCTGTTTAGCAAGGAATTTGGAACCAGCCATACCGGAGGAGTGCCTGGTGACGAAACTGGCCTACCATTTTAACCAAGGGGTATCCCAAGGAAGGCTCAACGCTCAAATAAAGACGATACAAGGGATGTGCGCACTCTTAGAAAACCATGAGAAGGAGAGATATTATCAAAGGAACCGCCAGGGACCAGGACAGCCATATGACCGGAGTGGACCAGGTAACAATAATCCGAACAACCATACTGATAGAAATAACTATAGAGGGAATTTTAATAACCCTCCACGATTCACTAATCACCAGAGTCCTAGACAGAATAACGGTGGTGACAACAACAACCATACCGACCGGGGAAATCTAAACAACCCTAGGCCGAATGGTTACCAAGGAAACAACAATTATCGGCAAAACAATAATTATTACCGGCCGCAGAATAACCAATCCAATAATAATCAATATCGACAAAATAATGGGAATAACGGTAATAACCAATTCAGAAGAGTACACTACACTAATGCCAGTAGAGGTCGAGGCAGACAGAAGACCATACTACCAGGGTCGCCGAAGTTTCCACAATAATAATAGTCGAAGTAACAGCGAGGGAGATGACCAAGAATCGGGTTATCGCTCTAACAGGAGTCGCAGTAGTGAAGATAATCGGCCAATAACAAGAAATACAGAAATATATCATAACGGGAATAGGCCAGGATCCCAGGAACCAAATGCATCAACTTCATCGGACAGGCATCCAGACAATGGTGACCTGCCTTTAAATGGGCACCGGCAGTGAAAAACACGACGTCGCCCTCACTGAACCGGTCTATTGGGTCTAACGTATTGGAAAATACCGTGGAACCAATTGAAATTCGCCAAAACAACTACCTGAAAAATATTCGACAAGATCTCATGGAAGAGAAAGAAAATAGCGTCAACGACACCGTCAACAGCGAAATAGCCTACATATCAGTCAATGTCAACGGAATCAAAGCAACAGCCATGATAGATACAGGGGCAAATGTATCCTTAATCGATAGAATGGAGTTAAATCGAATACAGCTAGGGAATAAAACAATCATACCAACATTGCCAATAAATAATATTATCCTGATTGGAGCAACGGGTCGGCAGAACAAAACTATCCGACACCAGGTACAATTAGAAGTGTCAAGCAACGGGGAAACAATCCCGATGATTTTCTTAGTAGCGAGTGGGCTACCCTTTACCCTGTTAATCGGCTGTGACATACTGAGGAAATATGCAGCCATCATCGATATGGACAAAGACAAGGTATCGTTAAAATCAAGCGAAATTGAATGGACAGCAGCATTAATTGAAAATAGGAAGGCACCCCCTGAACACATAATATACTACATACGGGAAGGCCATAACCAGAGAGAGAAAATGTCCATCAACGGAAAGATTCACCATAGCCAAGAAGACACATTATGGATGGAAAAAATAGCAGACATTAAGAAATTCCAAACAAAGAACGTTGACAATATATTAACTGATGAACAAATAGAAAGACTAATTCAAATATATAATCATTATAGGCATGTATTTTCAGATACGCCAGGTAAAGTGAAAAATTTTCAGTGAGAGATAAAGTTCAAGAAGCAGACCGAATTCAAAAGAAAATCGTACCCTATCGCATTTTCACTAAAAGAAGCAGTTCACTTAGAGATACAGTGATTGATAGAAAATGACATAATCGAACTAAGCAACTCCCCGTACACCAATCCGATTGTAGCTGTACCAAAAAAAAATGGCGCAGTAAGGATTTGTCTAGACGCCAGGGAGATAAACAAAGCCATAATCAATGACAGGACGTCGCCTGGAGAAATCGACGAAATTCTAAAGAAATTCCATGGCATACGGTACATCAGTATATGGGACACAGTGTGTGGGTATTGGCAGGTGGAGTTACACCCCAACAGCAGAAAGTATACGGCCTTTATTTTTGAAGGGCGTAACTACCAATTTAAAAGGTTACCCTTCGGCCTCGTAAATTCTGTAGCAGTCTTCGTGAAATGTATGGATGAGATTTTAGGCCAGAATACACTACAATTTACTACAGTGTATGTGGATGATTTACTAATTACCTCTGATAACTGGGAGGAACACTGCAACAGGGTGGCACAAGTATTATACAAATTAGATGAAAATAATATAACACTAAAACTGGAGAAATCCAAACTCATAGCAAATGAAGTGCAATTTCTGGGTTTTAACTTGTCTGAAACTGGCATAACCCCAGCACAAGAAAAGATGGAGGCGATACAGCGTTTCCCAGTACCAAAGAACAAGAAACAGTTGCAATCGTTTCTTGGTATTTGCAATTATTATAGAAAATTCCAACATAACTATTCAGAGTTGACAGCTAAGTTTTCCCAACAATTGTCATCAAAAGAGAAGTGGAGATGGGGATCTGAACAGGACACCACATTTGAATTGATAAAAAAGAAATTTCTTAAAACTGTAATGTTGCATCACCCAAACTTTAACAAGAATTTTTACATGAATTGCGATGCAAGTGATGTAAGCCTTGGATCAATATTGTATCAAGAAGACCAGGAAGGCAACCATCAAGTGATCAGTTTTGCTAGCAGGACACTCAACAAGTGTGAGCGCAACTATCACACTACTGAAAAGGAACTTCTTAGTA
Source organism: Magicicada septendecula (assembly GCA_034769895.1). NCBI lineage: Eukaryota > Metazoa > Arthropoda > Insecta > Hemiptera > Cicadidae > Magicicada > Magicicada septendecula. The sequence goes on along the minus strand of CM068370.1, from coordinate 100,849,392 downwards.
TAGTGTTCGCTTGCGAGAAATTCAGAACGTATATTTTGGGATATCCAATCACAGTACGCACGGATCACAAATCAATATCTTTCTTGAAAAACTGTAGATTAAAACATGGCAGACTGACGAGATGGACACTAACGCTCCAAGAGTACAACATACATTGGGAATACGTCCCTGGTAAAAACAACATAGCTGCAGACGTGTTGTCCAGAGTAAACATATTGGCCCAAACATTTGAGGGAGAAAAAGAGACCATCGCCAAGGTTTACCATATTTTAAAAAGCAGATCCGAATTGGCAGACATATTAACTAATATACAAATCAATCAGCAAAACGATCCTAAAATTAGCCAGATAATACAATGATTGACAGAACAAGATGAAGGAGTTATGCAATATTACTGTATCCACAATAATATATTATTCACTAAAACCCAGCAATCCAGTGATCAATGGAAAGTTGTAATACCTAAGATTATCGAAAAAGAAATTGCAATTGACTACCATGTGAGATATGGACATATGGGAGCAGTAAAAGTAGTCAAAGCATTAAATGAGCATGTCTACTTCAAAGATATGAACTGTAGAGTAAGAAGATACATACAACATTGTCATCTGTGTCAATTAGTTAAATGCAGCAATGAGAGGAGAGAAGGGGTGATGATACCCATTACATCTACAAGAAAATTAGAGAAGGTGTTTGTGGATATTTGTGGACCATTTCCACGCAGCGGCGGCAGACACCAATACAAATACATAGTGATAATCTTCGATCACTACACAAAATTCACTAAACTCTACGCCATAAACAGGGCAACAACCAACAAGATTTTAGAAATTATCACATCAAAATACATCCCAGAGATAGGAAAACCCCAGTCAATAATCACGGATCACGGAACGCAATTTCGAGGCCGAAAATGGCGAGATACTTTAATAAACCAAGGTGTGAAAACATATAAAACATCAGTACATCACCCTAACAGCAACCCTGCCGAAAGAGTTTTGAGAGAAGTAGGCAGAATTTTAAGGACAACTGCCACACCCAACAGCGAAGATGGGAAGAATATTTATCCCCAGCTGAAGATTTCATTAACTTAGCTTGTCACCAGTCAACTGATGAAATGCCCTATACTGCTATGTTTGAGCAAAGACCACCCCGAGAAATAACAGAAATAATCAATTTCCCACCAGAAAGTGAATTTGAATTTAACAAGACAAAATTCTTTAACAATGCAGTCGAACGAGCTGACAAACTCAGGCTCAAGTATAAAAAATCACAACCTAAGACCATAACATATGAAGTGGGAGACAAAGTGCTCTTAAAAAATCGAGAACTCAAAAGTGCTATAGAAGGAATTGCTAAAAAATTATTACTGCTATACACAGGCCCATATACTGTTACCAGGAATAACATGAACAACACATACGAAATACAAGACCCTGTGACAAAGAAAATAAAAGGCAACTATAACCAGACTTCCATGAAACGATATATTGAGAATTAAATAATGCAAAAAGAATGGAATATTACGATGAAGATTATTTATTTCCGATACTAAATACGAAGTGAAAATGTAACTGTAAGAATAAATGTTGACTAGATTTTAATTTTATGATATAAAAGTGTAATCCAAAGAAATAATGTAAAATATGAAGAAAATTGTATCTACCCATAATAATAATAAGATTATATACGAGGCCGACACACAACATCTATGGCATATACAAATACTAATTCCTAGAGCCAAGTCAACTAGTAATTAAACATCTAACCCGTACTACCAGTGTAAAAAGAAGATTATATACGAGAACGACACCCAAGAACTTTGGCATAAAATATATGAAATGTGTATATAAATTCCTAGAGCCAAGTCAACTAGTAAAGAACAGCTTACCCGTACTAAAAAAGAAGATTATATACGAGACCGACACATGACAACCTGGCACAAATATGAACCACATTAATTTCCAAGAGCCAAGTCAACAGTAATTAAACATCTAACCCGTACTAATAAAGAGAATATATATACGAGAAAGACACACAACATCCATGGCATATACAAATATTTCCAAGAGCCAAGTCAACAGTAATTTAACATCTAACCCGTACTAATAAAGAGAATATATATACGAGACTGACACACACCACCCATGGCATATATAAATATTTCCAAGAGCCAAGTCAACAGTAATTAAACATCTAACCCGTACTACCAGTGTAAAAAGAAGAAATATACAAGAAAGACAAACAACACCCATGGCATATAATAATATTTCCAAGAGCCAAGTCAACTAGTAAAGAACATCATACCCGTACTAATAAAGAGAACTATACGAGACCGACACATGACAACCTGGCACAAATATGAACCATATTAATTTCCAAGAGCCAAGTCAACAGTAATTAAACATCTAACCCGTACTACAAATATAAGAATAATACGAGACTGACACACAACATCCATGGCATATACAAATATTTCCAAGAGCCAAGTCAACCAGTAAAGAACAGCTTACCCGTACTAATAAAGAAGATTATATACGAGACTGACGTAGGAAGTCTTTCTTTTTAATTAAAAGGGTAAAAGGCGAGTGTACCTTTACACCCCAATGCACATAGTGGATTATGGTAGTGTGGCTCTGAAATAATACCAATACAACTATACATTTTTGACTGTATTTTCACTTTGATTACACTTCAATGTACAATTACATTGTACTTTAACATAGCAATATTTTCACTTCTTTACCCTATAACTGATACAATTACACCGAACCTCAAATAACAATTACTTATTTGTGAAGTGATAACATTTACTCTCTTTTTCTTTCTTTCTTTAAATTAGGCGCAGCTTTAGATTTTGGTTTATGCCACAGTTGTTTAATTAATTGTGAGTAACTATGAATACCCAACAAATCTTTTAACCCATTTAATGTTGATTTTTAAAACTGCACCATAGTGTGTAAGTTATTTATATAAAACAGAGTCAAACAAGTTACACAAGAAAAAAATACATATGAATTTTAGTATGTAAGCTTATCAAAATTTAACATTAATACAGACACACAGACCAAATCAAATCAATGCTCTCACAGGTCTTTCCATTACTCCTCTTTTGCACATCACACAAGTACTGATTATCCTTGACACTAATTCTCATCACTCACAGATTTAATTCTACTTAACTGATTATGGTCCATATTGAAGATGAGAAAACTAGACATATGTCTGTGCAGTTACTAAAACAAAGTGCCCACTAATTTTCTTTGTCTCTGAGCATGTATTTCAACTGAGCCATCTGAATATCAGTGTCTCACTGTTGGCTTAATAGCAAACCAACCTTTCAATTCGATATTCCACTAATGACTGGATTACTAGTATTGATGTTACCAAGCAAGCCTTGCTTAAGAACATCATTCATAGTTATAAACACTTAATTTTAAGCATTTTCAGTGTGTGTCTATATACTGTTGTGCACACATAAAATTTCGTTCCTATCTCACACACACCTTCAATACACAGTCTGAGACTCATAAAGTCATCCTCTTTCTCAAAGATCACTGCGTATATAAAATATACTGAAATTCTGTACCAGCACTGTGAAAGTCCTGTTACAATTTATTGTCTGGAGATAACGTAACTATCTGCCAATGAACGAAATTAAACCAATTTAGTATTCTATATACAATGAAGCACTGACAATTTTTGTCAGTCACAGCTGCTTTTACCCCGTTCATTAAGTGTGTTTCTGTTGTAGACATTTTTATAAAACAGTGCTGTCTAACTAGTGTCAGAATGTTAAATATTTGTTGTAAAAAATAATCATGTCCTTTCACAAACTCATGATAATGTCTTTTATGACATTTCTTGTACAAACTGTATCTGTACTGCTTATATTAACAGTAATTCTTATTATATATAAGGAAGCTTGATGCTTGACTAGATGAAGCAAGTACTAATTTCATAAATTCCGATCACTCACATGTCTTATAAAAAACTTTCAGTATTTATAAAAACTACAGCTTTTTAACAATTGATAAGTTAACCAGATGAGGCTGCCGTGACAGATTTCATTGTATATTCATATTCCTTACATGGGAAACATACAAACAACAACACTTGCAGCATATAAATTATACTCTGGAATTTTGTAAGTATACTGAGTAAATTGAAACTGATACATGACTTACACCATTCGTTACCTAACTAGGCAGTCAATGGTTAAATGATAAACGGGAAAATTTAATAGTACAGAGGTTTCTTAAATACAATAGTGACATTATCAATATTATTTCTGAAATAAGTTTATACAATATTCTTGTTACTTACATATAATATTTTGATTCACCGTCAACTTCAAATTCACAATACCTTCCATACGCCTGTAAAATAAAATACACTGCTTTATTACTGTTTTGCTAAATAATTAAACTAAAAATAAATTTTTGCCACACACACACACACACACACAATTTTTATTAAACAGTGGATGAGCTCCTGTCTGTACTGCTTCTGTCAATGTGATACACTTCTAGTTCAAGCAGCAAATAGTGTTTCATAGGTGCCACACCTATTTATTAATATCAGGCATGAACTAAGAATGGAAAGAGTATACCATTTTCTCTATCTAGTGACATCAGTATGTAAGTGTGAGGTGTGGTAGGAACAGCACTGTATTATTGCTTGTAAACACATATCAGTATGTTTTTCATGTATGTGTTTAAAGCTAAAATATCAAGGTACATTAATTATTTCCTTGGTTGAATTTCATTAGGAAAAATACATCACGACTGAGTGAATTTATCAAGCACAGATTTACTTAATCTTTTACATTCAACTTGGCTACACCAACTGGCATATGAACAAAGAAAAAATCCAGACTAGGCACACAGTAATATTAAATAATCTTAACCATACTTCTGGTATACAATAAAACATACAAGGGTCATTCCACATCAAATCAACCAATAAAAAAATAATTTTGGACCTTAAGGTTTCAAAATGTCCTAATTTTTTGTTTATTTATTCTTATGGTCAAAACTAATAAAAATACAAACTTTTAGATTTTTTGGGCTTCTAATATTTATGTTATTGATTTTCAAAAAATCGAAAATCGCATAAATTTTACCTTGTTTTGAAATCTTTAAACGGCTACAGTTTAAAAACTATTTGACATAGAGGGCTTGGACGTATACCATTTTATTCTGCTTTTATTATGCTTTAATTTGATATAAAACACAACCATATTGGTAAAAATAATTGTTTCCCAAAAATTTTCAAAAAACTTTTTTAACAAATTTTCAAAAACGTATTTTATATACACTTATAAGGCACATATATGCCAAATTTCAGGATGGGATGGCAATGGGATCATATTTAAATAAAATGTTTTGTAACTGTGAATCCCTAAAAAAAGACATTTATTGATAGAATCACGCTCTTCCTGAGGATCTGAAATCAAAATATAAACCAATTAAAGTAACCTGACACTTTACAATATTGTAAAGTATTAGATTATTTTTTAGTTTCATCTTACCAATTTTTAACCATGAAATAAAAATATAAATTGCGACCATTCTCATAAAAATATTGAAGAAAGTTTTTAAATTCTAAAAATCAATATAATTAAGAGCAATTATATTTTAAATATGAAAAGATATAGTATTTATGTCTCAGAATGAAAAGTATACAAGTTCAGGCATGTATATTTCGTGTGTTTAATACTGGTAACAGCTTGTGTCTGAATGGGTGGCTTTGATTTGGCTGAAATAAACAAGTCCAAACAGGTCTGAGTCATCACAGGCTCTACTCTTCTTTCATGTTTGTGCTTGATAATTTATTGTTGTAATCTCTTCATTCAGTTGCCTGCTGTGCAGTGATGAGTGAAGTTGTTCTTAGGAAGTGGTTTTTTTTTTGTATTACAGATATAGTTATTTTTTTTTATTTAAAAACTAATACAGGGTATTTAAACCATTTTTACAGTGACAGTTTTATTTGAAAATTGCAAATACTTTTTGACTCTTGTTTAGTGAAACATTTTAAATTAATGCCTGGATAAAATGACAAATGAACAAGATAAGAAAAATTGGGCTGTTTTTTCTGGTAAGTGTTGCAATCCATTTGGTGATGAAAAACACCCCTTAGCAGTGAAAAGTTCAAGAAATGTTACAGAATGGATGTGCTCACTAAATTTAGATATACAAATGGGGATGAAAATATGTGATACGTGTAGGAAAAAACTGTATGAGTTTAAGACTAATGACTTTGGTGAATGTGATAATGTTGGGCCAGGTCCTAGCACAATTCACAATACATATGTTGATCCAAACGCTTCAATTGATTATCTTAACAAATCTTTAGAACTAATTTGCGAATCGCCGATCAAAAAGAAAAAAGTTAAGGTTGTAAGTTATACAAAGAAGAAGATTGAGAAAATTAAAACATCATTTGAAAAACATTTACTGCCCTCAAAGGAACATGATTGTGAACTTCAAAGTGATGATATAAGTAATGCTGAGTCTGAAATATTAAACCAGTTGAAAGAAAAGTTTTCGCAAACTGGAAAACGAAGTGAACAAATGACAATCTTAACATTGCTACCTAAAAGTTGGAGTGTTAAACAAATTGAAGAGGAATTTGGAGTATCCAACTACATGGCTCGGTCAGTAAAACATTTAGTAGGAGAAAAGGGTATTTTATCAACTCCGAACCCAAAACCAGGAAAAACATTGGATGAAGCTACTGCTAGTTTAGTTGTAGAATTTTATAACACAGATGAAGTTAGCAGGATGATGCCCGGTAAAAAAGACTTTGTAACGATACGGCAAGGAGGTTCAAAACTCCAAATTCAAAAGCGTTTGGTGCTGGGCAATCTGTCAGAGCTATATGCGTTGTTTAAGGAAAAGTACCCAACTCATTATATAGGGTTTTCCAAGTTTTGTCAGTTGAGGCCAAAAAACTGCATTTTGGCTAGTGGAAGTGGGACACATACTGTATGTGTATGTACAATACATCAGAATGTGAAACTCATGATGAATGGTGCTGGACTTAGAAGTATTGTATGGCATGGGGATAATACATCATTGAAATCTTATCATTGTTGCCTTGCAAAAATAAAGTGCAATCCACCCTCACCAAATTGTTACATGGATGAATGTAAGGAATGTCCTGGTATTAAACAATTACGTGAAGCCTTGTTAAATAAATTTGAAGACGAGCTTATTGATGAAGTGACGTATAAGCAGTGGATAACTGTTGATAGGTGTAGAATGGAATCTATAACAAAAAACAGTGATGACTTTGTTGAAGAATTTCTGGAAATGCTTTTAAAACTCAAAACTCATTCATTCATTGCAAACAGGCAAAAAGAATGCTACTCAGAAAAGAAAGAAAACTTAGCACCAGGTGAACTAGTTATTAATTGTGATTTTGCTGAAAATTACTCATTTACACTCCAAGATGAAGTTCAGTCATTTCATTGGACAACTAACCAAGCTACTCTGCATCCTTTTATTGTGTATTACAAGTGGGAAGACAAAATTAAACATTTACAGTATGTTTTTATCTCTGACTGCCTGGAACATAATACTGTGCCGTTTCATGTATTCCAGAATGAGTTGATTTCTCTATTGAAAGAAACTATACCATTTGAAATAAAGAAAATTACATACTTCTCAGATGGTAGTTCGGCTCAGTACAAAAACAAGAAAAACTTTCACAATCTGTGTCTTCACAAAACAGATTTTGGAATCGAAGCAGAATGGCAGTTTTTCGCAACGTCACACGGAAAAAGTGCATGTGATGGACTTGGTGGCATTGTTAAACAGCTTGCTGCTAAAGCCAGTCTGCACAGACCTTACAGTAGCCAGATAGTCACACCACTGCAGTTGTATGAATTTGCTATTGATAAAATATCTGGAATAGATTTTGTGTACTGCTCTACAAAAGAATATCAAGATATGGAAAAGAAACTTGCATTGCGCTTTAGTGAATCGATACCAATTGTTGGAACCCAAAAGTTCCATTCCTACAGTCCAATCTCAGAAAATAAAATCAATGTTAAATATTACCAATCCTGTTCAGACCAATTGTTCATGATATCCGGGCTGTTTGGCCGTGGTCCATGGTTTATAACAAAACCAAATGTTTTGGCAGCTCCACTGGCTGCCATCATCAGTGGTATAAAAATCCTGCACGACGGGTGTTTACGTACAGGCCCACAGTACTGTGGTATAGGCTAAAGCTGTCCTGCCATGCTACCTGTACTTATAAATTCAGCAAAGTCCCACGTACAGGTAAAAATTATACCAACAGCCAATCACAATAAAGATGGTGTATGATTGGCTCGCACCAAGCTATGCCATTAGGTACTCACTTGTTTTCCGAGAAGTACTGTGGGGAAGGCTGCTGATTTCCCGCGATGCTACCTGTCCTAATTGTTATACTAATTTCAACCCCCGCACAGGTAAAAACAGCATCATCGGCCAATCAGAAACAAGAAGGTGTGTGAGAGGCTCGCATCGCGCCATGCCATAAAGTACTTAATGCGATGCTTTCGCCCCGCTGATTCATAGCGATCACAGCATGCTTATGAATCAAGACGGACTCCATATGAAGACGAGGGAAGTAGTCACTCACCGCCGACAAGAGTTTCGTCTCATCGAAACGGATCCGATGGTCGGCATTGGCGAGTGCGTGCTCAGCTATGGCAGACTTCATCTTTATTGTGATTGGCTGTTGGTGTCATTTTTACCTGTACGTGGGACTTTGCTGAATTTATAAGTACAGGTAGCATGGCAGGACAGCTTTAGCCTATACCACAGTACTGTGGGCCTGTACGTAAACACCCGGCGTGCAGGATTTTTATACCACTGATGATGGCAGCCAGTGGAGCTACCGAAACGTTTGGTTTTGTTATAAACCATGGACCACGGCCAAACAGCCCGGATATCATGAACAATTCATCTGACACCGGCCGTGAAAGCCTGAGGAATAATTTACTGTTCAGACCAGTTTACTAACACCATAACGGCATTTGACTTTTTAAACGACAGATATACTAAACATTAAATCAGGCTTTGTAACTATTGCCTATGATCAGTCCTGGTGGCTTGCATGTATTCTAAAGAACGACGACACCTGTGAGTTTGAAGTTAGTTTTTTACACCCAAAAGGACCTGCTGCTTCATTTTTCTACCCTCAACTGAGTGACATTTTAACTGTAGCCTACCAGGTGAAACATTACTTCAGAAAGTAGAACCATTTACTGCTACAGGGTGAGTGTATACCTTAACCAAAGAAGAAAATATGCTATCTACAAAGACACTAGAAAGGTTTCTCAAAAGGAACTGAGAACTTAAAATAGGCATTTAAGAAATATTTTTAAAAATAGTTTTTGGTAAGCAAAGTGATTTTACAAATTTTTTAAAATAAACTTGTATTTTTACCCTTAACACCCTGAGAGGAAGTCAGTAATCTTTATTGGTTTATATTTTGATTTCAGATCCTCAGGAAGAGCATGATTCTATCAATAAATGTCTTTTTTTAGGGATTCACAGTTACAAAATATTTTATTTAAATATGATCCCATTGCCATCCCATCCTGAAATTTGGCATATATGTGCCTTATAAGTGTATAAACAAAATAATTTTTTTCCAAAAAAAAAAATACGTTTTTGAAAATTTGTTAAAAACGTTTTTTGAAAATTTTTGGGAAAAAATTGTTTTTACCAATATGGTTGTGTTTATATCAAATTAAAGCATAATAAAAGCAGAATAAAATGGTACAAGCCCCAGCCCTCTATGTCAAATACTTTTTAAACTTTAGGCGTTTAAAGATTTCAAAACACGGTCAAATTTATGTGATTTTCGATTTTTTGAAAATCAATAACATAAATATTAGAAGCCCAAAAAATCTAAAACTTTGTATTTTTATTAGTTTTGACCATAAGAACAAATACACAAAAAATTATAATTATCTGAGATGGTGAGGTTCAGAGCATTGGTTGATTTGATGTGGAATGACCCACAATAGTATGAGGTGGTATGGCATATTCATTAAATAACATAAGCTCTAAACACATGGAATGATGTGCAGATGAGGTTTCACCTAATTAAAAAGCTTTTTAGCATCAGTCATAGAAACAACAATTTAAAAGTAAAGAATCTTTCAAAATGTTAAGAAAACCTGTATAAGAAAAAAAAAAACAATTTTTGGAATAGGCCTAACTAAAGGGAGAAATTTTATTGAATTTAAAACAGTAAATTTAAAAAATGTGGAAGCCTAGACAATGTGTCGAACAGACAATGATTGTATGCTGGTCTCTTCCCTTCTTCAATGGTGTATAGTAGTAAATGAAATAGGCCTACTGGTAACTTTAGGAGAAGAGGACTGCCAATGTCATGTAGGCTATATAAATAACAGTCATTTGGGGAGGGGGCACTCATAACACAATTTTCAGAGACAGAGCTACTATAAGTTCCCACAATGACAATTCCACATAGGTTTTCACTGTATGGGCTGCAAACAACTTTTTCAGTTTTTTGATAAAAGCTGTTGCCAAGTTACTAAAACAGAGAGTTGAGCTGCTACTGAGATCCTAATTGGTTTTACAGTGGTAGGTAGCCAGTTAGACCTTTGCCTTGGTAACACAGTATCAATGTTGCCTCAACTTGGTGCATTATACAACAGTCCTTAATTAGGTTGCTTGGGAGGGCTTGCACATGATCACTCTTGAAATGGGAGCTTTTGATGCACATAAAGTCTGCCCTATGCAACACAGGCCACCCCTCACCCAAATGTGATGATAAATCACCCAAGAATGAGGTTGACGACCTGTTAAAGTCACACCTGGCACTCATATCCATCAGTGATTGGTGATTAGCACCACATATCCGTCTACAGTTACTTGCACGGCCCTAGTGGGGGCCAAATGATTTTGCCGCCATTTATCATCAACTAAGTACTCCACCATTCAATATTTATTATTAACATTACTACTATATTATTATCCCAACTTTGTCACTACTTATTGCCACACTGCTAAATACTTAGTTCTTGACGAGGCCTTTCAGTGTCTCCACCATCTTAAGGTCTCAGGATTTAGCAATGTGGCAATAAGTAGTGATAAAGTTGGTGTTAAGATGGCTGCTAATAAAACTAACAAAACTGGAAATATATTATTATCATTTTTTGTTAATACCCTTTATATTTAAAGAGGGCAAATTCTACCATGAAGTGGATTTTTTTCCTCACTAAACCACTGAAACGTAACAGCAAGAGTTAAATTGCATAATTAAATGATATGCAGAGAAACTAACCTAATATTACTAAATAAAAATTAAAACCATATCTTTATGGTTATACTGTTAATGCGAATAAAAATTATAACAGCCTTTGCAATTTTAACAAAAACTGCACTTTAGTAATGTAAAAGTGTCTTACACTGGAAACAGTTATATACACGATTCTGACGATAACAAGTTCCTTCCTGGTTTGACTATAACAAAATGTTGCAACTCAAATAATTACAAATAAAATAAATCTGGGCGTCAGACTACAGCTGTTTTAAGTTTTTCTAAATCGAATCTTTTAAATGTTGGTTAACCCAAATGCAGCTGTAAGCTATTGACGTACCTAATGATTAACAGAGTCAAACTTAATGAAACAGTTTCTCATTTTTAATTCTGTAAAACAATATTGGCACCTATAAATAAACGGAGTTGCTTACAAACTCTCTATCAATTATGATTCCACAAAAGTTGATTTCTTGAATACTGTACCTTGCAAAAATGATACTACAAAAGATTACGAACACAATTATGAAGTAACCACAAGTAATATTCAGCAATTCACAAACTTTGTTAATCCGATCAGTTACAAAATACTGACATTTCTTAATACTGTAATAACGAAACGTTAGTAATGTAAACACACTAACCATTTCAAAAAACACCATAAAATATGTAAACGTAGCAAGCATAAAAACTGTTGAATCCATTTTTAATTTTACGAGGTTTTAGGTATACTACCCCAAATATTAAATGCCATTAATTTTAAACTATCACACCAAAACAAACTTGGCTACATTTTCGAGTCTTTCACCACAAACATAGCTTTCATATCTACAGCCATTTGAATATTACAGGCATTACAGCCTTCTTGGCAACCAAACACATTTCAAAACCTAATGTATACAATATCCACTTGATGAGCTCTGATTGAATCATCATTGTTGACGTCCTTAGTTTTGTAACAATGTACTAATAAATATTCCAGATAATATAATATTTAATATTATTGAGCATCTAATGCAAAACATTTCAAGAAATCTTTTAAATACAGTTGTGTGCACATTTTATCATTCAAGGTCATTTCAGATACGTTTTCTCTTCAGAATCAGCTGACTCTGGAGCGGCTTGCCGGATGCTCTACTAGGTTATCCGAGATATGGTTGAGGTTATGTGGTGTCGGTGAAATAAGTTTTCATGTTCTTGTGAATTGGATTCATCTATAATGAATTTTCTTCAATATCGGCAGCTTTTTAAACTTAGTAGAACTGTGCAAACGTCTTTTACACATCAAGATGTTCTGCAGTTTCAAACGGTATACGTTTTTAGATTAACGCAGGAAACTTAGGAGAATACTAAGTTGTGTTGTGTTTTTTCAGTGTTCTGATTCTGAAAGTCTGTTGTACCCTTAAATTTGGTGTTTGTATCTGGTTAGTTTGCTGTTACTTTTTTAACAGTAAAATTAAGAAAATTTTAAGTTTACTTGAAGTAAGTTTTTTGAAAGCTCACGTAATTGCTTCAGCCTTCAGTGAAAAGATTATAAAAAAAAATGATATTACAGTGTAGAATAACTTGTGTAAAATATATACCATACAAATAATTAGCACCAAACCACATATGACTGGCACAAGTGATACACCATTCACAACCTTGTATTTTTCTAACCTAAAATGTGTTTACAAGTGGTGTTTACAGTTTACCTGACGTCAGGGTGTGGAGTCTTATATCCCCCCCCCCCATAGATTGTAGATTCATTGGTTAGGGAAGATGAGTGAATGAAGCTAAATAGAGAACTACTCTTAATAGAAACCAAAATCTTTTATTTTCTTATTAATCTCACAATCTGATAACATCTAAGTCATTCCATATCAGTTCAACCAGGCGATGTCCCAGTGATCTGAGATTTTAGTAGAACCTGGTAGATTTTATCAGTTATAATAGATAAACAACCATACCACTTGTTTTCTTTCTAACTTATCTAGTTTTCATTTTATGGTATTTTAAAGTTTATGTAGAACTTATATTTTCATTTTGTGAGGCTCTGGGTATTTTGCTTTCATGATAAAAAAATTGTATTTCTTTAAACTACTCCCAATCTTCATAAGAATTTCCAGTATTTGTGATTAAAAAATAAGGATTTCAGAAAAAATACGTTAACATTCTTAAAATTTTTCATTAGGTCACAACAAAATTTGTTGTAGCACACTACATAATTTTTGTAATAAAAATCATGTAAAATCAAAGTAAACTTTCCATCACTGAGAGGGTTAGCTAAGAAAATCTTTCCAAGTAATCCATGATATATGCTCCACACCTTCACAAATACATTTTTTTTTTACTCTTTATTATACTTACTGATATAATAAATATGTACATTTTATTATCTTAGAAGAAATTAATAGTATGCTGGTCTATAATTTCATTTTTTTCAACAAAATATATTTGTGAAACTGCTGGAATTTTAATTAATAATTTTATGCACTGTGTCACTTTCACAAGAAAACATTAGTGAAACATTAATTAATTAGTGAAAAGAAGAAAACATTAATTCTTCATTTGTGAAGAATGGTAAAAATGCCATAAATTGTAAAAAGACAACTTTAAAATTTTAATCGTAGACAATTTAAGTTTAACTTTGTATCAGTATTGTAAAATTTGTTTTACAAATTTGTATCAGACAATTGGGTACAGACTTAAACTTTAGTGAAATTAGGATACAGACTAAAAACAAAAACATTAGCATAAAAGTAAGTTTAACCTGTGAATAATTTTGTACAGCTTAACTAAAATTAATTATCTTGTTGTTGCATCCTCTTCGTTCACTTTATTAATTTAATAATATATATAAAACTTTCACTAATGAACTTACTGTTGTCACTTCCCAAACGTTTCGAGATGTTGTTTCTCTTCTTCAGTGGGTGTAATACTGACTGTCGATTACAGAATAACCGTTACGGAAGAATGGTGTGTGTGGTGGGGGTTGATGGTGGGAAGGGATTGGCGCTGAGGTTCGAATTGTGTATGTGGATCAGTGTATCGAATAGTGTATGTGATTTATAATGTATTTGTTCATTTAATATGTTGTTTGGTTGTAGTGTGTGATATCTGTATATTTCAAATTGTTCAGCTGTGTTTAGTTTTCTACTTTTTGGTAAGTAGTGTAATATTTCCATGTTGTGTTCTATGTTTGTGTAACTGTGGTTTTCGTTATGTAAATGTGTGGCAAATGTGGAATGTATGTAGTTTGTGGTGAGGGCTTTTAAATGTTCAGAAAATCTGGAAGAAAAAGATCTTCCCATCTGGCCGATGTAGAATTGTTGGCAATCATTACAATTTAATTTATAAACCCCTGTTTTGCTGTAGGTGTCAATGTCTTTGTTAGTATTATTTATGTGTTTTCTAATGGTGTTGTTGGTTCTGTAGGCTACTTTATAATTGTGTTTCCTAAATGTGTTTGCTATTTTATGTGTATTGGAATTGTAGTATGTAAGTGTTATGTATTTGCTGGGTTGTGTGCTGTTGGTCAGATGTGTTTTACTTTTTGTGTTGAGGATTCGTTTGTGTAGTTTATTTATTAATTCGGGGTTGTATCCATTTTTGACTGCTATGTATTTAATTGTGTTTAATTCATCTTGGTAGTCATGTGTGTTTAGGGGTATTGAAGTGAGCCTATGGAGCATGTAGTTGAAAGCTGCATGTTTGTGTTGAGTTGGGTGGTTGGATGTGTTGTGTATGACCATGTCTGATGTGGTGGGTTTTCTGTATATTTTGTATGTGTGTGTGTTGTTTGTTTTGGTGATTGTAAGGTCTAAGAAGTTTATGCTGTTATTTAATTCTATTTCAAGTGTGAATTTTAATTTATGGTGTATTTAATTTATAGGCTCACTTCAGTACCCCTAAACACACATGAAAGTTTTATATATATTATTAAAATTAATTGCTAACAGAAGTAACACTGTTGTACACCATTACAGAATTTTCCAATTAGCGCTTTCACGTTTCACAGCTCATCATCAGATTGGAAATAGCTATTATTGTATATTTCCAATCCGATGATGAGATGTGAAGCTTGAAACCACTAATTGGAAAATGTTTTCTACAGTGGTCTGCAACAGTGTTATTTCTGTTTATGATTATAACCACTAACACAACTTAATTAATTAAAACAAGTTAAAACTAATTTCAATATTACAATCTTTAAAGTATGTGAAAAATGTGTTGTAACATACTGAAATCAATCCCATTTAAGTAGTAACACAATGCAAGTAACACAATAAGCACTATTGAAACATTGTTTATAAGATACTTATTGACGTCAACAGATTTTCCAATATTTCATATTGCAAACGTATATGCAAATGCTGTGTAATAAACTTTTTTGTAAACCTATATTTAAAAAAAGGTTACTAATGTATTAGCGTAAACAGCAGAGAAATTAATAAAACAGCTTAAAAATTAAGAGATTAACAAAATTTTTTGTCAACATTCGACACTTCCGGGGGGGGGGTCATGTTCATGTTCGCCTCCCCTCTGTAGATACACCCCTGTTTGCAATGCAGACTTTTAATGAGATGGCATCAGAGACTGTGAATTTCAGCAAGTGTTACGAATAGCAAGACACCGAAATAGCTCAGAAGCTCTTGTTCTACAGAAGGGTCAAGAGTTCTACAACGATTGAATGACAGGAAAGAGACAGAAGACCGCAGGCTGCCAAGTCAGCGACCTACATTAATAACAATATGCGATCACATTGCAATCAGTGTTACCCAATATCGCAGTACCGTCATGATGGACAGAATAAAGAAATTGTACAAGAAAAACTGTTTAAGAAATCTATAGTGCCACAGTGTTTTGTACGATGGGAAATAGATGACCGAAGTTTTACAACTGTGGGAAATTTTGTCATCTTCAGGCAGATTGTTGGGAGAATCATAGCCATCCACCACCAGCCTCAATTTAGCTCTTGTACCATACAGACTCTATTAAGGACCATACAGAAGTCTATTATACAGACTTCTATTGTATTAGAATTACAGAACATGATAAGCAAAAACCTATAAAGAAAGGACTTAAAAAAATTGACTCTTATTTATAAAATTTCATGACATATGGGACAGGATGAACAGCACTGAGTTGTGCAGTATATAGTACTGTGTTGATAAAAGTCACAGTACAATAACAGGAAATGAAATATAAAAAGTGGGTTCAGTTAAGTGGGTATGTATGAATGGCTAAGTGTTTTTAGCAAATAGAGGGCATATTGAGATAATGCCTGAACGTACACTGTGTAAAGATGCAGGTGGACTGCAGTACTCTGTGTACCATTGAGAAGTTTTGCTTAAATTTATCATACATACTGTATGTGGTGAAACTGAAGAGTAAATAGTTTGTGCAAGCAGCAAACTGATAACATTTGTCATTTATCACTTTTATTAATCCTAATAAAAGTAGTTTATTAGGATTTGGCAAACCTGTGATTCCAATAAATAGCCCATTTTGAGGTCAATTATATACATCCATTCACGACTGAGAAAGTGATAACATTAACCGTTTGATAACATCCGTGATTACAATAAACAGTGACCACTATATTATTTTTTTTTTAATTTGTTTTGGGACTTGGCAACTGAGGCCTTTAGCCCAATGAGATCTACCACGAGTGTTGCTCGACACAATTTTTTCATCTCATCTACATTTTAGTTAACTATGCCAATAGAAATTGATATTATTGATAATATTTTATTATTATTGTTGTTACTATTATTATTATTATAACTATTTCATACATATTGTTATGACGGTTATGATGGATCGTTGTAGGTACAGTGGAAACGGAATAACTGACACAAATGAAGTTGCTAATTACAAAATTAAATAAAACAAATAGCATTTGTAAATCACCCAAAGGCACTCTTATAATTCAAGTAAAATTTGTCTTAACAACTTCAATAAATGTTCCCTTATTACAGTCTCACACTAATTAACACAATTACCACTTCCCACTAAACTGCCACAACAACTCCAAACCACACTTCTGAAATCTACAGGTGAAACTAAACAGGGTCCTTTCGAAATTCACTATTTATACCCCAGCTGCCTTGCACTGTAGGGAGATAGCGGGCCTCGATCCCGGAAGGGTATTCAAGTAACGTCTGGAAGGGCCAGAATGTCTCGAACATATCAGAACATTACGCAACTCTGCCATCCCGAACTGGCAAACTGTTGCTCCAGTAATACTTGTCCAGGCAGTCTAGGTGGACCTTGAGCAACATCATTGATTCCCTTTTTCACTGTGTAAGGGCCTTCTCTGTCAGTTTGGTTCTCGTCAGCAACTTCTTGTGTAACGCCCTCTTCAGTAACATCTCCCCTAGGCGCTTCCTTTCCCCTAGGAACAAGCAAGAGCCTTTCCATGATGAATGTAGTAGGCTTTCCAATCACATCTTCTGTCATCACACAAATGGGTACTTCATCTGCTAGATCGTCTTCCGTTCCCACATGCAACACCAAGGTTTCCCCTTCTCTGCACATGTTGATTCCTTTTTCACCCACCGTCACTTGCTTGATCGAATGGTTGGTTGATCCTATCATTTCAGTAATGGAAAACTTTATCTTCTCTTTGCCAATGCTTAGGACATTCTGCCTTAAGTCCACAACAAATCTGTAGGTACTCATAATGTCCATGCAAGAATCATTTAATCGACAATGTGTGCAACAAACATTTGCTGGCTAGCTCAAGGAACCTTGATGCACACATACATCTACCTATCCTCACACTTTGACGGGGCTTATAGTCATAGTCCGTATGGTACACAAGCTAAATTGAGGCTGGCGGTGGCTGACTATGTCAGTGCACACAATGGACACTGTTGCGCCTGTGTCAGATGTAAATGATGTTGGTTTACCTTCTGGAAATTCATTAACAATCAAGTTCACAATAATAGTCTTACGAAGCGTGGAAACTATGTGCTGTTCCGGAGCCTTATTTCTCCAGTTTGTTCATTCACATCCTTCTCTCTGTATTTTATTCTCCCAACAATCTGCCTGAAGATGGCCAAGTTTCCCACAGTTGTAACACTTCGGTCATCTATTTCCCATCGTACAAAACACTGTGGCACTATAGATTTCTTAAACAGTTTTTCTTGTACAATTTCTTTATTCTGTCCATCATGACGGTACTGCGATATTGGGCAACTTTGATTGCAATGTGATCGTATATTGTTATTAATGTAGGTCGCTGACTTGGCAGCCTGCGGTCTTCTGTCTCTTTCCTTTCATTTAATCGTTGTGGCACTTTTGACCCTTTAAATTATTTGTTTTGTAACCATGACCCTTTTGTGTTTTGTTTATATTTTGGTCCCATTGTAATGGCAGTGTGATACTGGGCTCTTCTAACTACAGTATGATGACATGAACTCATTAATGTAGAGAGGAATGACTTGGCCCTTCAAATTTGAGGCAGTGAACAAGAGCTTCTGAGCTATTTCGGTGTCTTGCTGTTCGTAACACTTGATGAAATTCACAGTCTCTGATGCCATCATTAAAAGTCTGCATTGCAAACAGGGGTGTATTTACAGGGGGGTGAAGAGGACCCCCCCGGGGTTCGAATGTTGACAAGAAATTTTGTTAATCTCTTAATTTTTAAGCTGAATTATTCATTTCTTTGCTATTTACGCTAATACATTGGTAACTTTTTTTAAATATAGTTTTACATAAAAGTTTATTACACAGCATTTCCACGTCATTTGGAATATGAAATATAGGAAAATCAATTAAGTCAGTAAGTGTGTATCTCATAAACAATGTTTCAATAGTGCTTGTTTTCATTGTGTTGTTACTTAAATGGGATTGATTTCATTATGTTATCACACATTGTTCACCCACTTTAAAGATTGTAATATTGAAATTAGTCTTAACTTGTTTTTTCTTTTGTATGAAGCTGACTCAACCGGACTCCCCCCCCCCAGTCAAAATTCTAGATTCTAGATTTGCTACTGATTACAAACCTCGTTGAAAACTCCTCTGGTGTTTCAGGATAGGCCAGTCTTATTTGTCTGTCGATACTTACTTCAATCGCTTAAAAACTTCCGAGAACGCTGTCGCCCCCTCTCAACTGAGCATAGTACACATCATGAAAATATTTATCACAATACCATAATTATAGAGCTTTTATCAGTTCGGCATAGGTGTTCTGGCTGTCAGGTGACACTTTCTGTAGTAGCTCTGCCAGTTTTTTTAAAAGCAAGAACAAGTGAAACTGCTTTGTTTTCCTCTGTCCAGTTATTTGCGTGCACATACAGCAGCTTCAAACTGCTGAAGATATGCTATCCAGTGAATACTCTTCGAATGTTGGGGTCATAAAACTGGATCAACTGCAGGCAAAGTGACTCTCTCTGTTATCTTATTTTCTGTCTTCTTACCATTGGTACAGTCTGTTCAGCAATTTGTTTTGAAACTCACAATTGTATTTTCGTGAACTGCTCAACTTCACTTTTAATTTGTTCTCTTATGTTTGCAATTAAGTGCAGATATTTTTGTTGACATCTGTTTGTTCTATATTTGAGAGAGATTTTCTGCTATAGACAATCTTACCTCTTGGCCATTCAGTCACTGCATAATTCACCCAAGTCACCACATAGGATACCCAACTCTGCAAAAGTATGCTCTTCCTTCTGTTTCTGCATAGGTTCGAAAAGAGTTTTCATTTTATCTGCTTACATTTCTCATTTTGTCGTTTTTCTGACTTGAGCAACAGTGCTTTTGCCACTTTTCTGCTGCTTCTCTTTCCTGTTGGTGTTTTTCTTTTTGGTTGTTCCTATGTTTGCTGTAGCAGAGCTTGGAAAGCTTCCATCGTCTGAGTGGTATCTGTTTATTTCCAATGCAGTACTATTTATTTCCTCTGTGTAGCTATATCATTTCCACAAGCACTCAAATGTTCTCCTGTTTGTATTAAAAATTTTTTTAACATATATATTCAGATATATCTTCAAATACATGAATGATGGTTGATAACATTTATAAAGCATTATGTCAAATCCAAATTAATTCCATCAGGAATGTACAGAATTCTGTGTATGTGCAACAATATTACTCCAACACAGTTCCACATCATATTCATATTTCATTACCATCAGTTCACTGTTGAAAAATTCAATGAAAATTTGTTTTGTGTGTAAGTAGTAATATAGAATTACTGGTATTGTGAATAAAAACAAAAGGTATCTTTATTTTATTTGAAGATTTTAATTAAAACATATTGTCGAGGAGCGAAATGCCATTGTGTAATTTTATTTATGGCATTTCAGATTGTATTGATGCGAAGCAAGTCAACTAAAGATAACCCAGATATTCCAAAAAACGCAATACAGCAGTTTGTTACTGGTGACAAGCAGCGAAAAATGGGAGTAATATATGACAAAAAACCATTCAGGGTGCATTGTGTTCCTAACAAGCAGTATGCATGGTGTGCGTGTGGTTACAGCAAAACACAGGTTAGTAGTTTGCATTTAAATACAGTATATAAGTGCAGCTCAACTTTTCCCTTCTAACATATAATTTTAAATTTCAATAACTGAGATGTATTTCAATAGCTTCATACAACTCTGATCAGGCCAGTAGTAATGTATGGGTCAAAAGCTTGGATCTTACAGCAGCAGTTACTTCCACTTTCAAAATATTGTCATGAGAAATTTTTAGCCTTGTAAAAGAAGGAAGTGGAAAATGAGGAGTAATTGTGAAATAGATATTATAACAAAAGGGGAAGCCATATTAATTAAGATTTAATAAATGTAGAAAAATTGATTCATGAGGACGTGTGGAGACGATGGGCTGAAACAGGTAGGGAGGAAGAGAATGGAAACTGGTATGTGGACGACACTTTCATTGTTTGGACCCATGGAGAGGAGGAACTTCACCGTGTCCTTGATCACCTAAACAGAGTTCACCAAAGAATCCAATTCACCATGGAAAAAGAAGCAGACGCCAAACTGGTGTTTTTGGATGTGTTGGTCCTTAGAAGGACCAATGGAGGCTTTGAACACAAAATCCTCAGAAAGCCGACGCATACGGACCACTATTTACATCATAAGTCTAATCATTATCCCACGCAAAAGCGCATCTTGATAAAGACTCTGATTGACCGAGCTTTGCATATTTGTGAGCCTCAGTACCTTGATGAAGAGCTTAAATATCTTGATACAGCATTACAGTCAAACGGTTATTCTACTATGGAGATGAGAAGAGCCACGCGGCTGTGTACATCCAGCCGAATGGTTGTGTCAGACCATCAAGTGGTCGGGAAGGTGTTCTTACCCTATGTCAGGAGTGTAACGGACCACATCGGGAAGTTGCTCGAATGACATGGGATACATACTATTTTTGTGCCGACACAATCCCTGCGATTAGTGAAGGATACCAGGGATCCGCTTTTCTTGTGTGGGGTATGCAGAGTGCCATGTTCTTGTGGAAAGTGTATTTTGATACCATGAAACACAGCAGCAACACCCACTTAGGTGAACACAAGCGACACTGCCAACTTGGCCAAACACAGAAGTCTGCTATAGCAGAACATGTGCTTTCTAATGATGACCATACAATTTTCTTTGGACAGGTTCTGTGCTCGACTCGGCAGTACTTTGCTCAGTTGCAGAGGGAGCCAGTAGAAATATACAAGCATGGCAACTGCAGCATGAACATGGAAGAAGAGTCTTTAACGCTGAATAAATACTGGATACCAGCATTAAAGCATGGTGAAAAAAAGGAGTGATACGTGATTGGCCAAATAATTACCAACCAGCACCTTGAAAAAAATATAAACATTTTGTATATTGTCTGTTGTCCAACAATAAAATATTCTGTTGTCAGGCCTCACCAGAACAGAACAGTCTCTCTGTTTACTTTTGTTCGCGGGTGATTTTATTCTGTGTTCCCGTGCCACTGATGATGTCCATCATAGGTATAAACAGTGGCGGCCCATGCTTAGGTTGCACAGTTGCACAACCCCCATTAAATCCCCAACTGTATTTTAAATAATAGAATTATGAATAAAACAATAACTAATAATAGTGTTTGTACGCTAAATAATCGTAATTAATCATTTGGCGATTGAAAAGCGTAGAGCAATACTAAAAACTGTACACACTTTTGCCGCAGTGTACATGGCAAGTGTGCACCAACTGTGACGCGCTTTGTATATGGGGAAATACACTGGAGTAATGCTGTCACTGGCTAGACTCGGGTGCTCCTATTGCAACAATATAGGCTCGCTTGGTATGATTAGGGACTGCAAACTCCACTTGTATGTTACAGCGCCACCAGTCTGTTGGTAAATAACACATGGTGCGCCAGGTAGGAATTAGTAAGTTTATGTTGTTACGCTACTTGAGTTAGTTAGTGTCGGTCGAATTTTTTGTGAATTTCGTTGTTAGCGTCAGTCTAATTCATCGTTAAATAGTAGTACATATAAAGGATTAAGGTGTCATAGTGTAACTGGTAGGACACAATGAATTCTGTCGTAAACTTAACGAAAACGCTGTTCAGTTTACGTCATACTGAGAAAAAAAATTAAATTACAAGAGTAGGTAGGCTTCACCAGATTTTTCAAATTTAATCAAAATGTTAAATCAGGTAACAGAATATTAATCGTATAAAAAAGATTCATACAATAAATATTCATGGTTATGTGGGTGACACTAAAATTGCATTATTTTGTTTTCCTTACGTGTTGTTTGGAGGGAGGAGACTTGGACATTTTCTGTTTAGATAATAAAACAATTTAATACCATCCAACCCAACTGCAACCCCCAAAATTTTCAACTATCAGCTGCCACTGGGTATAGACAAAATATGTGGTAAAAACATGAACAAATTAGACCATGGCCTAACAACCCAGAAAATTGTAATAATGTAAACACCGGCCATGAAAATGTACATTCAGTTATCAACTTCTTAAATAGCGTTCCATTTACTATAGAAGTGCCTCTAGTTTGTTTGGTGCCAACTTCCCTTTATAATGCTTTCCGGAACTTGTCTTTTTTCCTGCTCTGTAGCATAGATCATATGCTATCAAACATATATACATATCCTTTACATATTTTATTTTTTTCCAGGCTTTCTACTTATCTTTTTGGTTTAGTATTGTTAACTAAACCTTCACTTCATTAATCACATCTACCTGTAATACTCGTCTACTCATTTAACTTTTAATTGCTGGTTTTATTGTAATTTATTTCATTTAAACGCGCCCTTTTAAATACATGGCTTATCAACATTTATATTCCATTGTTGATATTCGGAGAATCGGAATATCTGAATCACTTATTTTCATGATATTTAAAACTTTTTTAAACCACCATTTTACACTATTTCAGTTTTACAGAAAACTTAAAAAAAAAACCTGTACTGTAAATTATAAATATGTAAACAATATTTAGGATTATTACTTGATTCCCACTGTCCAAAATGTTTTTACTCAGTTAGTCTTGAAACTATCAACTCAAATTTTGTGTGAACCAGCTTAGTTGAATTTTCTCGTCTTCATAATATAATATATATTTACATCAATATAGTTACATCAAAATTCACAAAAATTTTCGTTTTGTTTTAATGTGTTGAGTTTTTTTCAAGAATCAAGAACAAAAAACAAAAATAAACACACATTTTACCCTCGAACCATTAACCTTAGATATAGAGAATTTAACAAAAAGGAAACAATATTTAAACAATATGTCAAAAACTAACCTAACTCAAAACACAAACAAAAATCTTGAAAATTTAATAGTATAAACAGAATTTGCTATTAACCTAATAAAAGACAATATACAAGAAGAAAAAAGAACAGAAGCAACATATATAATTAAAAAAATAATCACTAGTGAAATGAAAAACAAATATAAACAAAAGAAGGACAATAAAACAATAAAAGAAATTAAAAATAAAGTAAAGAACAATAATTTAATATTAACTAAATCAGACAAAAGTCAAGCAACAGTAATCATCAAAAAACCAGACTACATAAAAAAAACCCGAAGACTTCATCATCAGTAATAAATGCATACAACTAAATAAAGACCCAACAGAAAAATATCTTAAACAAACAATAAAACTAATAAAAACAACTAAAAACATTTTCAACAATAAAAATACAAACATTATATATAAATAATAATCCAGAACCACCTAAAATGAATAGCCGAATAAAAATACACAAATTAAACAACCCAATACGTCCATTAATCAACTTCAAAAAAGCACCTACATTCAAAATAGCAAAAATAATAGCACAAAAACTAAAAAGTAACCATCTAACAAATAATCATCATAACATAAAAAATACATACGAATTAATAGACAAACTAAAAATAATAAATATAAATGAAAATACATTTTCCACATCATATGATATCACAAACATGTACACCAACATCCCAGTAGAAGAAACAATAGACATAATAATAAACAAACTTAAAGAACAAAATGAAGACAAACAATATATAACTGAAATAAAAAATAGCCTCGAACTAATACTAAAACAAAATTACTTTGAATTTAATAGCAAAATTTATCAACAGCAAGAAGGCTTAGCAATGGGATCTCCATTATCCAGCATAATAGCAGAAATATTCCTACAACACATAGACACCAAAATACAAAATATTATAAAATCATTTGATCCAAATGGCATGTGGATAAGATATGTAGATGATGGGCTATATGTATCAAATAACAAAAACACAAATGCAGAGAACATACTAAAACAAATCAATAACATACATCCAAAAATACAATTCACAGAAGAAAGAAAAACAACAAAATCAACTATTTAGACATAACCATCATAAGAAACAACAACCACATACAATTTGCAATATACAGAAAACCAACTTCTACCAACATCATTATACCTAACCATTCTGACCACCCACCACAACATAAAATGGCAGCATTCTATTCGCTATTTAACAGAATGTACAAAATTCCCCTAAAGAAACAAGAAACTGACAAAGAAAGAATTATAACATACCAAATTGGTTATGAAAATGGATACAATAAAAATACTGTAAACAAAATAGAAAATAAAAACTGAACAATTAAGAATTAATCAAAATGAACAACACATAAATAATAACAATAACAAAAAATGGGCCACATTCACATACATAAATAATAAAATGACAAAGCTAACAAAACTATTTAAAAACACAGATATAAAAATAGCATACAAAACTAATAAAAATAATTTATTTTTATAACCCACACAACAAAGATAATACAACAACTAACGGTATATACAAAATTGAATGCCAAGATTGCAATAAATGTTACATAGGACAAACCAAAAACAGCTGAAAAAACGTTATTTTGAACATCTAAATGCATACAAAAAACCAGAAATATATAAATCCAATTTGGCCACACATGCAATAAACACGGGACATGAATTCCCAGACATAACCAATGTGACTCTAATAAAACATATACCACACAAATGCACCATAGTGAACATTTGGGAAAATTTACAAATATACAAACATAAAACACACAACAAGCTAATACCTGAACAAATACAAATCAAGACACAATATTCAAAACACTCAACATCGAAATACTAATACATACACCACAATCACACACAATAATACCACTTTAAAATACCAGAGACCAACAAGAAACCAAAATTACATCCAGCCAACACACAAATACTTCACCATACACAAGATCACGAAGGCTGAGGATGAGAACACAGAAGTTCTCGAAACATGTGCTAAATAAGGAAAAAATAACATCTTGAGGTAAAATAAATATAAATTTTAAATATTATATATATATCTCTATATATATATAAGCGGAGAAGTCCTGACTGACTGACATAGAATCAACGTAGAGCAAAAACTACTGAAGATAATGATCTCAAAATTTGAAGGTATATTCTTATGGGGTCATAGATGCTCACTAAGAAACGGTTTTAAAAACTTTCACTCCTAAGGGGCAACCCCCCCCCCATTGTATGTATGTATCTATGTATGTATGTTCCAAATCTCCTCCTAAACCACTGGACCGATTTCAACCAAACTTGGCACAAATATTTTACGCGACGGGAGAACCAACATAGGATAGGTGTTTTTTCGATGGGGTCCTTTGGGGGGTTCTTTGGAGCTTCCACATCTCCTCCTAAACCACTGGACCGATTTCAACCAAACTTGGCACAAATATTTTACGCGACGGGAGAACCAACATAGGATAGGTGTTTTTTTTCGATGGGGTCCTTTGGGGGGTTCTTTCGGGTCTTCCACATCTCCTCCTAAACCACTGGACCGATTTCAACCAAACTTGCACAAATATTTTACGCAACGGGAGAACCAACATAGAATAGGTGTTTTTTCGATACGATCCTTCGGGGGGTCCTTTGGTGTCTTCCACAGCTCCTCCTAAACCACTGGACCGATTTCAACCAAACTTGCACAAATATTTCACGCAACGAGAGAACCAACATAGGATAGGTGTTTTTTCGATACGATCCTTCGGGGGGGTCCTTTGGGTCTTAAAAAACTATTAGATCTGGTTACTATGGCAACCCAATAGAATAGATTCTGGTTACCATAGCTTCGGTGGAAGTCTCCCGCGTAGGAAATAGCGCGGGAGTCGTCCGACGGGCCTTCCCTGGAGTTCATCCACGGAACCCGGGGAGTCTTAGGTCGGATCCCGCGAAAGACGGCGGGGCAAGAGTCCACGGTTTTTATAAATAAAGATATAGGTTATGATATCAAAGGTGGTGTATGCATCTTAAGAAACTTCTTAATAGTGTGTGAATTCAGAGTTGTTTCAGTTTGAATTTAAAAGTGGATAAGTTAAGATCGAAGTAAGTTATAAGCGAGTATAAAAAACAAAGTTTTGATAGCGAATGTATTCAGATCATAGTGTTCAGACAATATAAATGCACTTGCTTCATTTGAATTTAAAAATCGATAAGCTGACATCTATAGAGGTATTGTATTGTTAGAATAAGTTTAGGAGACACTAATTTAACAAATGCCTTATTTCAACATTAACACAATGAATTATAAAACGACAGTTAAATACGCAGCACGTGCAAGTACTGTAGACATTTTATTGAAAACTAATTTAGCTGTTCGCCCTCTCCCAGAGTTAGAAATCGAGCAGGAGCATCACGCGCAACAGAATTCTTCTCCAGATATAAGAATACAGTTTATGACATGTTCTTAAACAGGTGCGCTACAGAGTATTCCTCCAGTGAGAATGCGAACGTAACAGTATAAGGAAGATTATACAATATACAAGTAATATAACGTTAGAACAAGAATAGGTACCTATGAGCCTATGAATAAATTATGAACCCGAGCAACGCTGGGTAAATCGGCTAGATATAGATATCTACTGTATATAACCCAAATAACAAATAATATCCTATGTAACATTTATTGCAATCTTTGCATTCAATTTTGTATATACCAAACAAAAAAAACAGCTGAACAAACGTTATTTTGAACACCTAAACGCATACAAAAAACCAGAAATATATAAATCCAATTTAGCCACACATGCAATAAACACAGGACACGAATTCCCAAACATAACCAATGTATCACTAATAAAACATATACCACACAAAGGCACCATAATGAACATTTGGGAAAATTTACAGATATACAAACATAAAACACAAAACAAACTAATACCAGAACAAATACAAATCATATATAATTTACCTTAATTTCCGTCCAGTGACGTCAAGCGTAATTTGTTTTGGTTATGCGTTTCAGGCCATGTGGCCCATCCTCAGACCATCACTCCAAGAGAAGCTCGTTAAAAAATAAAAAAATCCACAATAAAACAAACACATAATAAATAAATACAAAAATATATTAAAACATATAAAGGTGTTCTATTACACGAACACCTTTATATGTTTTAATATATTTTTGTATTATATATATTATAATATATAATATATTTTTGCGGTCCACGCGGTGCACCGTGTTCGTGTAATAGAACACCTTTATATGTTTTAATATATTTTTGTATTTATTTATTATGTGTTTGTTTTATTGTGGATTTTTTTATTTTTTAACGAGCTCCTCTTGGAGTGATGGTCTGAGGATGGGCCACATGGCCTGAAACGCGTAACCAAAACAAATTACGCTTGACGTCACTGGACGGAAATTAAGGTAAATTATATATAATTATCATACAGTGACCTGGACCGCTTTAAATATGTTTAAAATACAAATCAATACAAAACATGACACAATATTCAAAGCACTCAACATCAAAAATACACAAAATACAAAAACATATGCCACAACCACACACAATAATACAACTTTAAAAGACCAAAGACCAACAAACAACCTTAATAACATCCAGTAGCCAACACACAAATACTTCACCAGAAACAAGATGGCGAAGGCTGAAGATGAGAGAACAGGAACTCTCGAAACATGTTCCAAATAGAAAAAACATCTTGAGGTAAATTTAGTATAAATATTAAAGTATTATACACATCAAGAAACGGACTGTAGCAGAAAGTGATTGAAATATATTTATAAACAAACTGTAGCAGAAAGTGATTGAATATATATTGTAATGACCCTCTTTTTTCTAATTTCTGCAAGAATGTAAAAGTGTCAGAGTGTAATTGGTGTATTGTGTCTTACCAATCCGTCGTCGCTCGGTAACGTAACTTACGCTGATTGAGTCCGTCGTTGGTTACACACAGTATTGGTTTATTAATTAATGGTTATTACTTATTCAGTGACACAGGTCATATTTGGTTTTTTATATTATTTTGCACTGGCAGTTAATCTAAGACAATTTTCTCTGGGTTTTGACGAATCGATTCTGAACGTAACAGATACACCATAATGGCGTCTGTCAGAGTAGTATACAAAATATTTTCGTTCGATCGCCTGGATTCTTGAGATTACGATAAAAGGATTAGATGCAATTACAATAATAAAAATACACAACCTTACATTATTTCTACTTAAATCATATAACGTGTAGCTATAATTTGTTTTTTGGAGTGTAGTAAAAGTGTTTCAAAAGTTCGTAAACTAACACCAGGTTAATTTTATAAGTTGACAAATTTTCAGTGTCTGAGTTTTTTATTTAATCTTTGAAAGAGAATAAATTCAGTTTAGTGATAGTTCATATTACAGTGAGAAATATTTAAAGTGCGTTTTTTCGGAAATTTGGGTAACTTAAATGATACTTAACCCCTTAGTAGACTGGGTGTATCCAGTTGGTCTGGTAAAAAGGACTTGAGCTGCAATCGTATTCAAATTTCAATTGTTTGGGCTTCTGGTATCTTTTTCAATTTAATCGGAGCAATTTATTCATTTCTTTTTTGATTTAAATGGTCTTCGACATCAGTTAAATGGTTTAAGTCGTCGTCTGCTTCCTTCTCGTTCATTTGTGGTAATTTGGTTTACTTTTATAACATTTTAAATTAAATATTTGGTTGTTCAAAATTTGGCTTCTGTTCTCCGAGAGCGTCGCTTTACGAGTAACGATATTCAACGGTAATTCCGTTCCTAACGGCAGTTGCCATGGTTACTAATTAAATCTGATTGGTTAATCTGGCTATAAATCCATTGTTATCAAAATTTGAATTCTTTTCAAAATCCTTGTATATCTTCTGATTGCTTTCATTCCGTTATCTTCCTTCCTAAGTATTAATTATTATCACTGTTATTTGTATTTTCTTCCAAAGATTATTTTGGTATCCCACAAGATTGGGTTATTACATGTTTTATAATTTTACAATTATTTTAATATTTCCTAATTACATTTCTCTTTTAATTTAAGTCCTTATTCTAATATTTTGCTTTTAATAAGATTGACAATTTATCCTTGGTTGATTATTCGCCTTGGATTTGTTAATTACTTTGTTATTTTCATACAATTGGTATTTGTTGGTGTTTGACAGTTAGGCATTTCTTAAGCCTAAGTAGCCATTACTGATTTTTACTTATTTCATATACATTACATCTCATTTTAGCCTAATGCTTTATTTTGTTCTTATAACTGGTTTTGTTACCTATTGATGTGTTTTGGTTCTGTTTTTGTGTTATTTGTATGTTACTACTATTTTATACATCATGTATTGCTAATTATTTACTAACCGGTTTTCTCGTTTTCTAAGTCATCTATTGCTTTACTTTCTTACTTATTTAATCTGCCAATGTCAACAATATGGCTATTATTTACTATTTTTTATCACATAAAATACAACATTTAGGTCTATGGTTGGTATAATTACCCCAGCCACATATCCTATTCATAAATTTGCTTAAACAATTATTTAACAATTAGTAGGTAATATTAGTGTACAATTCATTACATTTTATTTTATTTTTTGGGTGATAAACCACCTCACCTCTTTTGAACTTACTTCAATAATTATCCCTTATAATATGGGTGTTTATTGATTGTTTTAAACTTCTTATTTTATACATAATTTTTACCTTCACTCCATGGTAACACTATCTGTTTACTCTTTCATGGGATTCTCACTTTTAAATACTATTATATACTTTTAAACTTTATAATAAGATTCTTTTCTAATCAACACAGTTAACATCACTCTTCAGTGTTTATTACTTCTTAATTACTTGTTTATTTTAAATACTATTCTTAACAACTTTCTTAAATATTAATATTGTTCACTATTAAACCTTTAGTGTTTGTTATTTTTACTAAGTGTTTATCTTAGCTTTCACTATTTTTCCTATTGCTATCATTGACAATATTTTTATTTACTCATCACCTTCACTTTTAAATTATCTTGTGTTTAGTATAATTTATTTAGTGTTTTTTTCTATCATTTTACTTTAGGGTTTTTTCACTTTCACTATGGGCACTTCTTAAACTTTTTATTTAAGTGTTTATTAGTGAGTAATCCCTATCATTACTTTTCTTTGTCACTTAGTTATTTTCAGTTTATTTCTCACTATCTCAATATCTCTCTCTTTCTTTACACATATTATTTATACTTGCTAAGTTCATGTCTTTCTCTATTTCTTACTTACATATACTTCTAATTCTTGGGTTAGTGTATTTTTATTTATCGGGTTTTATTAATTATTAATTACATTTGTCACTTATTCAATACTAATATTTATCTTTTATATTGGTTCTTTACCGGTTTCGTTTCCTTTATGATATTTTATTGTACCATTTCTCCCTTCTCCATTCTCTACTACTTGTCTGTGTTTTTTCACCTTGTTTCGTTTTATTTCCTTTATAGTTGGTTTGTTCCATTTTTATTTTCATTTTTCTTCTCCTTCACTTCTCATCTTGTTTCCTTTTATTTTGGTTCTTATCTGGCCAATCTCTGGGGTTGGGTCAAAGTCGTTTGTCTGTCAGTCTAGTCTGTGAGTTTCTTTAATAATCACTTTTAGTTTATAATTCTTCCTCCTTCTTTCTTAATTACATTTTATCTCCTTATTCTCTTCATTATTTATTTATTATAATATATTACTTTTTAGCATTTCTTACATACTTATAGTTATCAAATATGATCTGAATTTGGCGATGTTATATAATGCCCTTCCACTAAAATTGATCATTTTATAAAACGTGATTCTAAGTTTGATGAAATTATCAATTGTATTGTATCATTTTCTTCTTAAATTCTCCTGCTTCTTGTTCAGTTTTATGTTTAATTCTGTATCTTCTACTTCCTTTCTTCTGAGTCTTTTCTTCATTATTTTCTCTTATTACGATCTGGCTTATTGATTTTTTATTATAAATTATTCCCTATAAATCTTATTTTCCCTAACTATCCCTACTTTGTAGCTGAAATCGATTCGGATGGGCTCTAGTGGCTTACCTAACTCCGTCGTTCAAAACTACTCTTTTTCTGAGGTCAGGGGAACATCATCCCTGCTCAGTTAAATGATTGCTGGATTTACTCAACAGTCAATCTCAATTAATGAGTCTTCAATACAGTCATCTTGTGACTAATAATAATAACAATAATATTTGTTGGGAATCTTTTACTTTTGTATTTCATTATTGCTCAGTTCGAGTCGTATATATTTCATCCTTCTTTATTGATACCATTTAATAATACTTGAAGCGTTGATTTTTATTGATACAATTAACATTTTTATTCATTTTTAATTACTCTTTGTTTCATCTCATTTCATATTATAACTCTTAGAATATTTATTTTATTTATTTCGTTTTTTGATCATTGGTTTGTTTATTTTACTTCCCATATTTTTCTAAATAGTTGTGGAAGTTGATCATTTTGAATTTGTTTTTTTCATAATTTTTTAAATATCATAGTAAGTTAGTGTTTCTTACTAGTTAGGAATTTTTTGTAACATATTCCTTTATAGTATGTTTTACTTCTTTGCCTCATATGTTGGCTAAAGATTATTGTAAGTTGATCTTACTTTGTAGGAATTTTTTGTAACTTTATTCCTTCATTTTATATTTTGTCTAATATATTATCGAAATATTTGCGTAAGTTGATCTTACTTTTTAGGAATTTTTTGTAACTTTATTCCTTCATTTTATAATTTGCCTCATATGTTGGCTAAATCTTTGCGTAAGTTGGCCTTACATAACTTTTTGAATTTTGAAATTCAACTTACGATTTTTTTCTTTATTATCTATTTGCAAACTTATTCGTTTGTTTTGTTATCTCTTTTTTATTTTATTCAAATTACTTCGGTTGGTTAATTACCTTTGGTTTTTTCAGTCATGGCTGACTGTCATAATATTTCTCTATGTTCTCCCCTTCGATGATTATTTATTATTTTAGTTACTTTAATGTTACTTCTTTTCCGTTTGTTAGCTTGGTTGGTAATCAGTAGATCAGTCCCATATTCCAGTGTTCATCTGCACTTGGTTTATCCATGGTCCATGATTACATGAGTTCCCTCCGTTGTTCGGACTGCTCTGGTGTGCATAACTCTTTCTGTCTGTGTGATATAGGTCTCTTCTATCTGGTACATCCATTCTTCTAATAGCATGTGTTCTTTATTATCAATTTCTACCTCAA
The DNA here is from genome assembly GCA_034769895.1 of Magicicada septendecula. Lineage (NCBI taxonomy): Eukaryota > Metazoa > Arthropoda > Insecta > Hemiptera > Cicadidae > Magicicada > Magicicada septendecula. The sequence goes on along the minus strand of CM068370.1, from coordinate 100,816,076 downwards.
TTACTTTAGTATTTTGGTTATTACTCAACGAAGTTATTCGTACCTCCATCTTCTCACTGATATTGGTCTATTTTGCGTTTCTATCTCTGGTAATTTCCATTCTCCTATAGACTGTCTTAATTTGCCATACATTGTTTTGTTGTGAGGCCTTTCAACTTTGGGTATCTTCCATTTAAAGATAGGTTTGCTGAAGTTTTTATTCGCTGGTTGATTGTTAACCCCTTCTAGAATTTCCTTCAGAGTTCTCCTACCTTCCATAAAATTTATCATTTCAGCATGGTCGGTCATTGGTAAATTAAACATATTAATTAGTCCATGCTTCATCATCTCCAATTCTTCTCTAGTATTGATTAGTTTTCTTTGATGCATTTTCTGAGTCCTTATTTCCATGGTTTGGATATTCTCTTGGTTTTTGTTACTTTTATTCTGAGATGACAGTGTACTTGGGTCTTCTTTACTTTTTATTTTTTCATTAGTTCCTCCAAAAGTGCTGTTTAGTGTTTCATTCAGTTGTGTGAAACCCCTATCTATTGTTTCACTTAACTTTCTGATATTCTCTTCCATTCTGTCGAATTTCTTCTCCTGTTTCTTAAAATTTTCATTGGTTTCTTCCTTCTGTTTCTTAAAACTTTCATTAATCAATTCCCATAGTTGTTGTAAATCCATTCCTCCTCTGGCTTCCTCCCTGTCACCCGCCTGTGGTTCCCTTTCTTTCTCTTTGGTTGGTTCTGTTGTGGTTCTTGTTGTCTCCACTTCTTCAATCGATGTTCCTTCCTCTTCTTCCCCTCTGTTTTCTTCCATCTCTTTGTCCTTCGCCAATTTTTTCGTCACTCCTCTAGTATGCATCTTGATCTCCTTTCGTAATCGCCACTAGAATTTCGTATTTCCCTTTCTTCTAGCCCCACGTTGGGCGCCAATTTTGTAATGACCCTCTTTTTTCTAATTTCTGCAAGAGTGTAAAAGTGTCAGAGTGTAATTGGTGTATTGTGTCTTACCAATCCGTCGTCGCTTGGTAACGTAACTTACACTGATTGAGTCCGTCGCGAACGTACGAATAACCAGGTATCGAAGTCCTTACCTGAGGTTCACTAGGGGTGTATAAATCCCTGGTAGCGCCAAATTGTTTATTTTAAACAATTAAAAAATTTAGTATTATCGGCGAGTCAGCTCAGGCGGTGGGGAGAATTCAAACTGGTTCCCGCCACTTATCGATTTTTACAATCAAGCCAGCAGTTTGCTGTGTTTACTGCTTGAGCGCTTGCCGTCAATTCATAGCTGTTCGCTACAATGTACAACATTTATAATACACTTTCCTAATGAAAATAAAACACATTGGTTACACACAGTATTGGTTTATTAATTAATGGTTATTACTTATTCAGTGACACAGGTCATATTTGGTTTTTTATATTATTTTGCACCGGCAATTAATCTAAGACAATTTTCTCTGGGTTTTGACGAATTGATTCTGAACGTAACAGATACACCATAATGGCGTCTGTCGGAGTAGTATACAAAATATTTTCGTTCGATCATCTGGATTCTTGAGATTACGATAAAAGGATTAGATGCAATTACAATAATAAAAATACATAACCTTACATTATTTCTACTTAAATAATATAACATGTAGCTATAATTTGTTTTTTGGAGTGTAGTAAAAGTGTTTCAAAAGTTCGTAAACTAACAACAGGTTAATTTTATAAGTTGACAAATTTTCAGTGACTTAGTTTTTTATTTAATCTTTGAAAGAGAATAAATTCAGTTTAGTGATAGTTCATATTACAGTGAGAATATTTAAAGTGCGTTTTTTCGGAAATTTGGGTAACTTAACCCCTTAGTAGACTGGGTGTATCCAGTTGGTCTGGTAAAAAGGACTTGAGCTGCAATTGTATTCAAATTTCAATTGTTTGGGCTTCTGGCATCTTTTTCAATTTAATTGAAGCAATTTATTCATTTCTTTTTTGACTTAAATGGTCTTCGACATCAGTTAAATGGTTTCAGTCGTCGTCTGCTTCCTTCTCGTTCATTTGTGGTAATTTGGTTTACTTTTATAACATTTTAAATTAAATATTTGGCTGTTCAAAATTTGGCTTCTGTTCTCCAAGAGCGTCGCTTTATGAGTAACGATATTCAACGGTAATTCCGTTCCTAACGGCAGTTGCCATGGTTACTAATTAAATCTGATTGGTTAATCTGGCTATAAATCCATTGTTATCAAAATTTGAATTCTTTTCAAAATCCTTGTATATCTTCTGATTGCTTTCATTCCGTTATCTTCCTTCCTAAGTATTAATTATTATCACTGTTATTTGTATTTTCTTCCAAAGATTATTTTGGTATCCCACAAGATTGGTTTATTACATGTTTTATAATTTTACAATTATTTTAATATTTCCTAATTACATTTCTCTTTTAATTTAAGTCCTTATTCTAATATTTTGCTTTTAATAAGATTGACAATTTATCCTTGGTTGATTATTCGCCTTGGATTTGTTAATTACTTTGTTATTTTCATACAATTGGTATTTGTTGGTGTTTGACAGTTAGGCATTTCTTAAGCCTAAGTAGCCATTACTGATTTTTACTTATTTCATATACATTACATCTCATTTTAGCCTAATGCTTTATTTTGTTCTTATAACTGGTTTTGTTACCTATTGATGTGTTTTGGTTCTGTTTTTGTGTTATTTGTATGTTACTACTATTTTATACATCATGTATTGCTAATTATTTACTAACCGGTTTTCTCGTTTTCTAAGTCATCTATTGCTTTACTTTCTTACTTATTTAATCTGCCAATGTCAACAATATGGCTATTATTTACTATTTTTTATCACATAAAATACAACATTTAGGTCTATGGTTGTAACGTGTCAAAATTGGGTAATTGTATTTATTGCATTTCTGGGGTATTTGTATTTTATTTTATTTCAGTTTTCGGGGTGTCATGAAAATATTGTGCAAATTTTAATTCCATTGTAACAGACCACGTGTAGAAAACAGTGTTGAAACAAAGAAGCAACGTAATATTCAGTTGCGAAACCAGGCAAAGAATTTGTACCACCCTCGATTTCTCAGAACTTTGTTTAAATGTGACTGCGCACGCACGCGCTACACATGTCTGCACTCGGAGGGACGCTGCCGTCCAAAACCCAAGATGCCAGGAGAACAATTTTATTCACAGTCTCCTTGACTGAGATGGAGGAAACGTGGCTAAGGACCGCCTCCTTTTGGTGACGTCAGTCTAGCAGTGCCGAATATCGTCGGCACTCACTACGGAAAAAGTCACTATGTAGTATGTGCTTAGCCAATAAACTGTAACAAATCAACTTTGAACGACAACGAGATCCGTTGGCAGTGAACAGCAGTTTCCGCCCGCTTGCCAGAGAAGCGAAGTAGTCTACGTTAAGCGGTCCTCGAGCAACAGAGTACCGCAACAGACGCCTACATTTTCGTTTCGGGCCCGGTTGGTCGAGTTTTCATAAGATGTAATCAGTTCCAATATATCGCTGAGACCGACCGGGACCCGAGGAATTGAACGATGTTATAAACGGTTGCCGTGCAGTGACAGTGGGAGAGCAGTGAATAACGGACAATGTAACCGAAACGAAAACACGTGTTCGGTCGGCGGTGTTAATCAGTTTACCGCGAATAAAAAACAACTTCGTAAAACACAAATAAGGGGGTTGTTTTTAAGAATGTGAGTAGTGAGTGAAAGGCAGTCTGGGCTATCTTTTTAAGAGTAAGTAATTAGTATTAGTTAAGTATATAAAAATAAGAGGTAGGAACAAGAGTTACACAACATCTGAAAAACATGTAAGAAAATTTATTTGGAAAACAAACATTAAAAGTTGCAATATTTGAACAATAAACAATAATAATTTCTCTTCATAAAGATGTGTAGAGTTAATTATTTCGATAACCTATGAAACACATGTTTGTATCTAGCGTTCGTACGAAACAGTCCTGGACCCAGACAAACGAAACTATAAAGGTAGGTGGAAGTGATATTAATGTATTTTATATATTTAAAAGTGTATTTGAACATCACAATGGCTTCCGAGACAGGGACAGTTTTTATGAATTAACGAATGAAGTAAAAACCGTACCTACAGAAAAGATACAAACAGGTGTTGTTAGGTTAGCGGAATAAAATAAAAAGTGCGTTATTCACATGAAATTGGCTATACAATATCTTATATATTGAATATATTATATGTAAGCACAAGTATCAAGTATAAAAAATAAGAATGTCAGATAGCGAAAATAACGTAAATGACACGACTAGTGTCGAAGTTTTTGACGAGTCAAACATGAGTAGTTTTGAGACACATCTGACTCCAAGTGCGAGTCAGAATGAAACAGAAATAAGTGAAACAGAATCAAGAATTATGGATGAAGGAATTCATTCAACGCCAATTCAGAATAAAAACTCTGATAACAATAATATGATGAAATATTTATGTAGCATGGTGTGTAGTATGAAAGAGAGTTCAGACAAGCAGCAGGCGATGTTAGAGTTAAAATTCAGTGAACAGAAGAGTGATTCTGACGCTAAATTCAATGTATTAAAAAATCAGAATAATTAGTTGAAATATGAGATTCAAGAATTAAATAAATGTTTAGAAAGTACTAATGAAACGATGAGAACCAGTTTGAATAAATTAGAACAGAGTGTTGAGCGAATGGGAGTACAGGTGATGAGTACAAACAAAAGTAAAACGAATGAAAATTATAACGACAAAGAGTTAACAAATGATAATGATAATATCGAAAATAATGAATGTAATATTGAGAATAGTAATGTGTTTAAAGAGTTAGTATCGGAAATCGATACGGTGAAATTAAATAATGAAAGTACTGAGGAGTTTGTGGAATGTGATAATGAAATGTTAATGTGTGTGTATGAGTTAGAGAGAGAGAGGAAAAATAATATTGTGGTAGAGTGGGGACAGAGGGTAAATTTTCCCCGTTTTATTTATGATGATGATTTAAGGTGTTCACAAGTGTTGTTTAAGAAAGGCAAGAGTCTCGTATTGGTAGATGAATTGAAGTGTTTATTTTTGTTGTGTAATTTTGTACCCTCTGTCTGGAATAATTTTGAAAGCGTGATTTGGTATTATGATGAGAGAGATTTAAGTAGAGAATTGTATGTTAATAAAGAAACAGAATGGTATGAATTGAAGAGAGAGTATGATGAGTGGAAAATAAGGTTAGAAGTGTGTCTAAGTAATAATGAGTTAATTGATAATACAAAAGTAAATAACCCGATAATGAATATAATTACTGATGGAGACTTAACAGATGTACTTAACGTTGACTGGTTTTATGATTATTTTGGTAAAATGAATGAATTTGGTTTTTATGGTTACAACACACAAAACAGTAATTTGTGGGGTAATCAAATTGAACAGTGTTATATAAAACCAAGATTAATCTATGACGATGGTGGGTAGGCTATAAAACGATAAAAGACAGTTATAAACATTTTGTTTTATGGTTTTTGATCCTGCAACTTTGGACAGTGAAGTGTGGTACAACTGAGTAACAATGCTGACGATTTGTAAATAAATATGTAGTGAATTTTTTTTTAGTAGTGTATTGTAGAAGGTCAGATAAACAATGTATGTATGTAGGTAAGTGACAGTAATAATAATCTTAAAATATTTGCAAGTTAAATAAATAAACAGAATTAATTTTGAAAACAGTAATTGATTAATTGTAATTGTTTTGGTAGAAATGAAACTTGTATTTTTCAGTAATTAATTTAATTAAAACAATTTGATACATGTTAAATATTTTGATTGACTATTTAATGAATTCGAGAGATGAATTTGGTAATTAAATGATGAATTGTTTGGTTTAAACTAACATTTGTGTTAAATGTTTCAGAGGTGAGGTGAAAGTATTGGTATGGTGAATATGTTTTGTGTATATCAATTTAAATGGACTGTAAGTATAGACATTTTATAGTACGAATCAAGTATAATAAAAATGTTTATTTGAAATAATTGTGTTAAATACAAATGATGATAATTAAAAAATTTAATAATAATTGAACGATGGTATATGATAATTATTAATAATGAATTTGAAAATTTTAAGTAACCCAAGTGTAGAAAGTTATGGAGGAGTTAAATGATTAATGATGGATGAAAGTTTCATATTATGATGTTGTACATTTAATTTCGTATTTAATTATTAAGTTTAGTGTTACAAAAGATATTTTACTTGTGATTCCCCAACTTTTCGGGCGGTCACGGCCTCACCGAACCCTGACCGTGGAATTGGTTTAGCGTTAACAGCTATGGTTGGGGCTCATTGCGTCACGTTCTGCCTTAACTGGCCATAGCTGTTATCGTTGTCAAGGTGAATTTTGAAATTGAAGGGGGGGAGATAAGGGGAATCACCAAACTAGGGAACAGCGGCTACCACTCTGTCCGCATGGGGGCAGCAAAGCCAGGTGGTAGAGCCGTTTAAGGGCGTTTAATTATAAACAAGAATATGTTGATATTCATAAAGTTAAAATGTAACTGCCGAAGCAAAGACACGGAGAGGTCAAACTACTCCAAAATGTGCAGTCTTTGTGGAAGCGAAAAGGCGCCACAGTCTTACATAACTTGCAATAGAGTGTGTGGATGGGAGGTGGCTCAGATGAGTCACAAAGTTAAATTCTATAACATAAAAATTGCTAACTCAAATTTTGATCCAATAAAAATGCTTGTGTTCTGTTTAAATAATAGATGCTCATACATTCACTATAAGGTATTCATTCTATGTTTTAAATGTAATATTGTATTGTAGTAAGTTAGATATAAGAATTGATAACAAATATGTGTTTATATAATTTATGTATTTTTTTTACTAAGCAAATAATTAAACCGACTGGCAGGCGGTTAACATAAATTATCAGAATCAGAGAAATGGGAATCATGGGGGTTAGAAGTAAGTATTGATAAATATATATATTTCATGTAATTTGTTCAATTTTGAGATGTGTCTTCACTTTAGTAAGGCTATCAGCTGATCAGCAATAAAATGTCACTGGTATATTGGTCGTAAATGTTCCAGGTAATTAATGTTTAATGTAATGTTTTAATGTATTACAGATGCTATTTAAAATAATGAGAAAAATAATTTGATAATGTGAGAAATAAAGTCATAAATTGTGAAAGTTAATAAAAAATAGTATTGAGGGTGATGATTATTTTGTGGGACATGTCGATCAGTCCAAGTCGAAATTAAAGTTGAAATAGTAGAGATGAAAATAATGTAATGTTGTAAGATAATGTTATAGAGTTTTGAGAAGTATTGATGTTGACACAGTAGTCATGGGAAATATATGTAGAATATTGAGTGATATATTGTTTTTTATAAATGATGTTATTTTGTTGTATTTGAAGTGAGGTAATAAGATTGAGATTTTGGTGATGGCAATTTTGTAGTAGGGGGTAGTGTAATGTCGGAGTCCGCAACAAGGGTTGGGACGGGATGGGACCGATTTAGTGGGAAGGGGGCGCCTTAGGTAGAATCCAGGGACCAAATAAGGGAAATGAGTTTTTTTTTGGGGGGGGGAACACGTATCCTAAGTACAAAGGGTTAGAGAGTATTTTTTTTATATGTTGAGAGAAGGTGGCGAATTGAGTTTAATGATAAGTTGGGGTTAGAGAGTGTTTGATAGATATTTTGATAGAGATGGGTGTCATATTAGTTGAAGTTGATGAATATTAGAGTCAGGGGGAGAAAGATTATATATGTATACAGATCAAGTAGTAAATTAAATGTAGATGAGTAATTCAATCACCCACTGTAATGGAGAATAAGATTGTCAAGTAAAGAGAGAGATTTATAAGAATATAAAATTTTTAATTTACAACCAGTGACAAATTTTGATAGAATTTGGAAATGTAAAGTTAGAAAATGTTTATTTTGAATAATTTAAATGTCAATTTGCGTATTATTTATAATAATATTTTGTTAATTTTAAATGTTTTGTTTTATTATATTTTGTGTGTCAAGACAGAATTTTACAGATGTTAAATGTATTTTCAGATAGAATCTGTACATAACGTATGTGGGTCAAGGTTGTGGACTTGACCTAGTTTTGATCAGCTGACAGTGAGGTCATATACATACTAAGCTTGTGTAGTAAGGAAGTCAATTCAACTTTTGTTTGTTTTTTGATCAATTTAAACAAATTTTAAATAATTTCTATATGTAAAGGAAACATTTTAATAAATTTAAATTTTTTTGAATTTTAAAATTTTTTGGAGAATATTTTTTTTTGAAAAAAAAAAAATCTTGATTTTTCGCCTGCCAGCTAATTGATATTTTAAACTTTGATTATTTGATTGTTTGTGTATTAACCATGTTTATTATTATTGATTTATTTTATTGAATTGTATTGTTAGACTCTAGGTAATCCATGTTAGATTAAGGATGTTCTTATTTGTAAGAGATGTTTAAATCGATTTATTTTAAATAACAGAAAAACCTAATGAAGAGAATAATTTAAAATATATACAAAAATTTTTTTGATTTGATTTCAATTGAAAACAACCAATGAGTTATGAATTCAACAAAACTTTAAAGAATTTTTCAATTTGTAATATGTAATGTGAGTGTGTGTGAGCCCAGTATCTGCTAAAGGCAGCCCAGCTTGCATATAAGGGGAAACATATCGGTGGAGGATCTGGCATGATCTGAGCCAGGGATTGAGGATTTGTGGGGTAGCATGATAGAAGGCGAGGTGGGCGGTGGTACGCGTCTGTTCGATTTTTCTGTGTTGGGATCTCTTACGGAGAAGTCCAGTGATCTCGTTCAGATGCGTCCATAGTCGCCGAGCCAGGGGGGTCGTGTACCCATGAAGAGTAAGAACAAGGGGGTTGTTGGCACCAGTTCCTCACCTGTCCTCTTAGGGGTTTTATCAATGAGATTTCTTCTGTTCTGGACAGCAGAATTCTCATTGAGGGGGTATTGTAACGTGTCAAAATTGGGTAATTGTATTTATTGCATTTCTGGGTTATTTGTATTTTATTTTATTTCAGTTTTCGGGGTGTCATGAAAATATTGTGCAAATTTTAATTCCATTGTAACAGACCACGTGTAGAAAACAGTGTTGAAACAAAGAATGAACGTAATATTCAGTTGCGAAACCAGGCAAAGAATTTGTACCACCCTCGATTTCTCAGAACTTTGTTTAAATGTGACCGCGCACGCACGCGCTACACAAGTCTGCGCTCGGAGGGACGCTGCCGTCCAAAACCCAAGCTGCCAGGAGAACAATTTTATTCACAGTCTCCTTGACTGAGATGGAGGAAACGTGGCTAAGGACCGCCTCCTTTTGGTGACGTCAGTCTAGCAGTGCCGAATATCGTCGGCACTCACTACGGAAAAAGTCACTATGTAGTATGTGCTTAGCCAATAAACTGTAACAAATCAACTTTGAACGACAACGAGATCCGTTGGCAGTGAACAGCAGTTTCCACCCGCTTGCCAGAGAAGTGAAGTAGTCTACGTTAAGCGGTCCTCGAGCAACAGAGTACCGCGACAGACGCCTACATTTTCGTTTCGGGCCCGGTTGGTCGAGTTTTCATAAGATGTAATCAGTTCCAATATATCGCTGAGACCGACCGGGACCCGAGGAATTGAACGATGTTATAAACGGTTGCTGTGCAGTGACAGTGGGAGAGCAGTGAATAACGGACAATGTAACCGAAACGAAAACACGTGTTCGGTCGGCGGTGTTAATCAGTTTACCGCGAATAAAAAACAACTTCGTAAAACACAAATAAGGGGGTTGTTTTTAAGAATGTGAGTAGTGAGTGAAAGGCAGTCTGGGCTATCTTTTTAAGAGTAAGTAATTAGTATTAGTTAAGTATATAAAAATAAGAGGTAGGAACAAGAGTTACACAACATCTGAAAAACATGTAAGAAAATTTATTTGGAAAACAAACATTAAAAGTTGCAATATTTGAACAATAAACAATAATAATTTCTCTTCATAAAGATGTGTAGAGTTAATTATTTCGATAACCTATGAAACACATGTTTGTATCTAGCGTTCGTACGAAACAATCCTGGACACAGACAAACGAAACTATAAAGGTAGGTGGAAGTGATATTAATGTATTTTATATATTTAAAAGTGTATTTGAACATCACATGGTTGGTATAATTACCCCAGCCATATCCTATTCATAAATTTGCTTAAACAATTATTTAACAATTAGTAGGTAATATTGGTGTACAATTCATTACATTTTATTTTATTTTTTGGGTGATAAACCACCTCACCTCTTTTGAACTTACTTCAATAATTATCCCTTATAATATGGGTGTTTATTGATTGTTTTAAACTTCTTATTTTATACATAATTTTTACCTTCACTCCATGATAACACTATCTGTTTACTCTTTCATGGGATTCTCACTTTTAAATACTATTATATACTTTTAAACTTTACAATAAGATTCTTTTCTAATCAACACAGTTAACATCACTCTTCAGTGTTCATTACTTCTTAATTACTTGTTTATTTTAAATACTATTCTTAACAACTTTCTTAAATATTAATATTGTTCACTATTAAACCTTTAGTGTTTGTTATTTTTACTAAGTGTTTATCTTAGCTTTCACTATTTTTCCTATTGCTATCATTGACAATATTTTTATTTACTCATCACCTTCACTTTTAAATTATCTTGTGTTTATTATAATTTATTTAGTGTTTTTTCTCTGTCATTTTACTTTAGGGTTTTTTCACTTTCACTATGGGCACTTCTTAAACTTTTTATTTAAGTGTTTATTAGTGGGTAATCCCTATCATTACTTTTCTTTGTCGCTTAGTTATTTTCAGTTTATTTCTCACTATCTCAATATCTCTCTCTTTCTTTACACATATTATTTATACTTACTAAGTTCATGTCTTTCTCTATTTCTTACTTACATATACTTCTATTTCTTGGGTTAGTGTATTTTTATTTATCTGGTTTTATTAATTATTAATTACATTTGTCACTTATTCAATACTAATATTTATCTTTTATATTGGTTCTTTACCGGTTTCGTTTCCTTTATGATATTTTATTGTATCATTTCTCCCTTCTCCATTCTCTACTACTTGTCTGTGTTTTTTCACCTTGTTTCGTTTTATTTCCTTTATAGTTGGTTTGTTCCATTTTTATTTTCATTTTTCTTCTCCTTCACTTCTCATCTTGTTTCCTTTTATTTTGGTTCTTATCTGGCCAATCTCTGGGGTTGGGTCAAAGTCGTTTGTCTGTCAGTCTAGTCTGTGAGTTTCTTTAATAATCACTTTTAGTTTATAATTCTTCCTCCTTCTTTCTTAATTACATTTTATCTCCTTATTCTCTTCATTATTTATTAATTAAAATATATTACTTTTTAGCATTTCTTACATACTTATAGTTATCAAATATGATCTGAATTTGGCGATGTTATATAATATATATATATATTATATAACATATTATATAATATAATATATATACGTTACAATACGTTACAATATATATATACGTTACGTTACAATATATATATATATTGTAATGAGTAAATGGGGTGGTGCCATCCTCGTTTACAGCCCCGCGTTGGCTTCGTCAATATGTAACGAGTAAATGGGGTGGTGCCGTCCTCGTTTACAGCCCCGCATTGGGTTCGTCAATATGTATCGAGTAAATGTGGTCGTGCCTGTTAAAATGTGTTTACACTTGTTTATTATGTGTATAAGTGTTAATGTGGTGTGTTCGCCTCACACCGGTCGTTACAATAATAGTAGTCACTACTGAAGTCTGTAGCGTGGTCCAAATTACCAGTACAACCTACCTGTTAATTCATAGGGGTTGCGAATCCCGGGTGGCGCCAAATTGTTTATATTAAAACAATTAAAATTGTTAAATTACAAGTTGATAAGTGTTATTAGCATTGACAGCTGGAGCGTTCAAATGGTTCCCGCCGCTGTACAGGTTGCCGTATTGTCCACTCGTGACGAGCGCTAGTTGGTTACTGAATAAAAATTGCTAACACACATATATTCTACAACGTCCTATGAAATAAAACGATGGTAATACTCTGTACTATAATTTTAATACAAATTCAGTCATTAATTAATATGATAAAAGGATTATAAATGGTTTGATAACAAATTGCTCCGGCTTAGAACATTGAGACGCCAATATTTCAAGGTTGGCGAAATCGGTTTGAAAACAAATTATTTTGATGCCGTGATGGCTACTGTTTACATACAGTATATTAATCTGTTCAAAATCTGGGGTCCTTTGGATTATAAAATAAGACATAAATGTTGATTACATTAAAAAAGTTCACTACCATACCTTATACGTACTTAGAGACTATGAAGTGTTTTTACAAATTGTTCGGTAGTGTCGTATTGTTTGTTACAAAGTTCGCACACTAATGCGAGGTTATATTTTAATTAACAAATGTTTTTACGTAAGTTGATTATGCATTAAACCTTTGAAAGAAAATTAAATTTGTTTAATAGTGAGAAATTTTGATTGTTTGAGAAATATTTAAAGTAATTTGGTTTCTGGGAGAAAGGAATTTATTGGATACTTATCAGTTCAGACAGTGTTGATATGTTGTCATCTGTGGTAGTAGAAATTCTGCAATTTCGGACTGGTTTTAGGCTTCGGGCATCTTCTTCTGTCTTGTCTTGGGATTTTCTGTTATTTAATTTCTTGTGATTTGGTTCCAGGACATCGTTTAATCTTGATAGTTCTGCATCTATTCGTCTTTGGTTTTTGTTGTCAACTTCCGAACGTCTTTTTAACTATTTAATGGAAAATTTCAGTCATCACAATTTTGCGTGCCGCTTACCCACGCGTCATTTCTTCAAGTCTAATAAATTTAACGGAAAATTAGTATTCAACGGCTCGTTACTATTGTAACAGTAACCCTTTGATTGGTTAAGACCTCTTTCAAAAGCATTGTTAAGAGATTTGAATTTTTATTCAAATTTATTATGTATTTTCTTAATGATTTTATTCCTTTATCGTTCCTTTGGGGTAATAAATAATATCACTATTGTATTTCTTTCCTTTCAAAGTTTAAAATGATACCTCATAAGGTCATATTCTATTATACATTAACTTTAGTCTAAATATTTGACATTTGATAAATTACATATCTCTCTTAAATTAAACTTTTATAATAACATTTCTCTTTTAAAATGATTTACATATAATTACTGGCCATTTACTGGTCTTAGATTAATAAATTTCCTTGTGAATTTTTTACAATTGACATTTGTGTGTGTCTGACAGTTAGACGTTTTCATAGCCAAAAGTAGCCATGATGGTATTTTGTTTATTTCTTTTAAATTACATTTTAATTCAGCCTGATGGGCTTCACTTTGTTATCATATTTGTTTGTGTTGTGTGTTGATTCTGTTTGTGTTTTAATTACTATTCAATACAGTTTTCATTATACATATTTTAAAATATAACAATTAGGCTTATGGACTGCAAGTTCCTTTCAGCCATATCCTCTTCATAACATTGAAACAAACAATTCTTTATAAGTTATTAGTTACTATTGGTTTTAACATTAATTTCATTCTTTTGCTATTACTTTGAGTGATAAACATCATCACTTCTTGCAAACTTATTAAAGTTATTTCCCCTTTTAACATGGGGTGTTTTATTCATTGTATACTTAATTTTAAACCAAAACCTTATTTCAATATTACTATCTCCTCCATTCCATGTTAATACAAACTGTTTTTATCTGGGCTTTCTCCCTGAATAATACCACATGTTTTACTTATCTTTATTTGAAATACTATTTTTAATTATTCTTAATTATATGAATGTTCACAAGATCACTCAAATCATTGACTGTTTATCAATGCTTTATAAAGTGTTTTCTTATTTATTATTACATCTTTATTACTTAAAATATCTATTTCCACGTATCACCTTCACCTTTAATTAACAGAGGTTTATCACTGATACACACTCACTATTTTTAGGGTATTTACACTTTCACTATTGCACTTTATTTTGGTTCACTGTTTGTATTAAGTGTTACTTAGTGGGTAATCCCTATACTTATTTCTCCTATTATTTCTCACTATTTCTTTACAACATAATTCTTATTATTAATGACATTTGGTTATTTACCTTTCATTAAATCTAACCTTAATAATTGTGTTAGTGTACTTCTCTACACTACGTTACTTTATAATTGTCTTTTGTTTTAAAATAGGTATATAAGTTATTTCAATTACAACAATACTATTTGTTTCATTAGTGGATAATCATTTGGGGTTTATTTACAGTATTCTATCTTTGAGTCTACCATTTCTCCCCTTTATATGTGGTGTTAGTTTCTCCTTGGATTCAACCTGTCTCCTCTTCATTCTTCCTCTTCTTCTTCGTCTTCATCTTCTTCAACTTCAATTGTCTTCATCTTGGTTCGGTTCTCCTCTTCTCTTCTGGTTTAATTTCTATTTAGTCGTAGGAATTTGTTCATTTCCTTTGATTCTTCTTTAGTTCTGGTTTCTCATCTTCTTTTGTTATTTCATAATTGTTTGGTCAATCACCTTTTGTCTCTGTGTACGTTTCGTGGTTCCCTTCTTTGTGTTTCTGTTGTTGGGTCAATCACTTGGGTTGGGTAATATCGTCGTTCGTCGTGTCATAATATTTATATTTTATTCATTTTTAAACATTTTATTTTATATGAAGTATTTTTACATTAAGAATTATCTTTTTATCCCTGGTACGGGGTTGGCTTATTTGTGTTGCAACAATATAAATATATATATATATATATATATAATGTAGCTAGAAAGCAAAACTTTTGTATTGTATTTTTTTATTTACAAATTTTCAACCTGTTTTTGACATATTTGTAAATATTTCAGCCTTTCTGTGATGGAACTCATAGAAGTCCATACATGAAGTTAGAACTAAAACCAGTAAGGTTTAAAGTGGAAGAGGAAAAGGAATATTATCTGTGTAATTGTAAACAAACATCAAACAGACCATTTTGTGATGGAACACACAAACGTCAAGATATTCAAGATGCCAAAAAATAATAACAGGCTCAGTATGTTTGTCAACAGTGCAGGATGTGTGCATATGGCATAATAGTATGAAATTACAACTGTAGAACAGTGAACGTATTCTGTTATACTGTAAATGTTATGTATTAAAAGGGTAGATATTTATACATTAAAAAAAAAATTAAACAGTTACATTGAAGGTAGTAGCATGTAGCGTGGGTGTTTCTGTGAACTAGAAATGTACTACCATAAGTACAGTGTTACTTGTTTTATATTGTCACTCATTATTTTTAAACCGACCAGTTACATACAATTTAAAAAGTCAAACTTTTATTGGAAACTCGCTTTTAATGTATGGTAGTTAGAATGATTACAAACATGATTGATAAAAGTTAAAGTAATGAGATTGATTTTTACAATCAATACCCTGTTTTCAGGATCCCTTATTTTTTCATGCTTTGTAAAAACTTCTGAAAAATTCTAACATGATTATATGTGTTACGAAGCAAAAAGAAGAACCTTCAGAGAAAAGTAGGCCAGTCTAAAAATTATAACCAACTCTACCTTTAAAGAACTTAATAACTCCTTAGACTTAGGCCATGTCATTATTTTTTGTCATAACTAGGGTGTAAAGAAAACTTGTTCAGTTTCAAAAATGATTATGAGTCCAGTAGATTTTTTTTTATATAGATCATTAACTTGGACATTTAAGGAAGATCTATGAAAAATTCAAAATTTCTGAGATATGCTAAGGACCATACTGAAAATTGGAACTTATTGCGAACAGTGGTGGCTGATGTTATGGTTGCAGTGTTGCACAACCACCAATATAGAAACTATAAACTATACTATAAAATACTATAACTAAAATATAAAATAATATATGAAAGCATTAAGCAGTTAAAAGTGTAATCAGTTTCAATGGAAACTGAACTTATTAGATTCTATGCGGCAATGTTGGTGTACAATTCAAATGTGGCGCGCAGGCTGGTGGTTGTACACCGCTTGCAACTTCATCAGTAAATGGCAGAGCGTACTAAACAAAGATATGGGAGGACATGTGCTCTTCACAAGTGCTCTATCTTCCATATGTGAGCTTGGTGGTTGCAAAGCTTCTGCAATGTTCCACTAGTAGCATAGTAGTGCATCCTTAGTTGTATCATGAAATCAGCACAGCCTTCTTGATTTGTACGTTGTCAGGTTCACTGTTTACGTTGGTTCAAGGTAAATGTTATCCGTTGTTTGATGTTATAGTAATAATTTTGTATAACTATGATTATGACAGTTTAACATCTTTTAACCCCTCCTCTGCCCACTCGACCAACTACTGCAACCACCAAAATTTGGAACCACCAGCCGCCACTGATTGCCATTGCCACAATTATATTTGGTGATAACTCCAGTGTATAAAGATAAAATTGACACAGCAGATTTTAATAATATACAGATCCAAAAATCAAAAAGCAATAAAATAATACCTGAATAGACTAAACATTATGTAGTATATTTGATGTAATAATAAAAGTAAATTAACAGTACCCCCCCTACACACACACACAAAACAGAAGTGAGCCAGAGAAACACAGAAAGCAGAGCTTGCCCAGCAGTGAAGAAGTGGGTGCTACCAGTCCCCGAAAGTGCTCTGCAAAAATAAAATGTTCTTACCATCTTTAATTATTACAATTTTAATTAAGAAAGTTGTGTTAGTGGTTATAATCACAAACAGAATTATCACTGTTGCACACCACTATAGAAAATAATTCCGATTAGTGATTTCAAGCTTCTCAGCTCATTGTCAGATTGGAAATAACAAGAAGAGGATAAAACCATGAACCCTTCACACCCCCACCCACCCCACTGTCCACACACACCCTCGCAAACAAGCTATATTTCAAATGTCTCTTCCCAACCTCCGAGCCCTGTCACCCCTGTCTGCAACAGTGATAATTCTGTTTAATTATCACAATTAATAATTTGTAATCAACTCGTACAATAATTCCAGTTAGATTTGTTCACACGTAATAATGTCAAATAATAGAGTTCCACAAAATTTTTAACACGATAACACTTCACTTTGACAAACACTCGATCCACGCTAAGGAAAATCGCTCACGTAACTGACCTGACAATACCACATGCTCTTGCTTTTATAGGTCGCGCAGAGGTCCAGTGTAGCTAACCTCCTTACTGCTCACCGACTTAATGCATATCTCAAGTGTTCTTGAACATACTAAAACCTACTTGTGCGCAGCCTTGACTGAGGCAACACCTGCCACACTGGACAGGGGGTAGGTAGAGAATGGTCTTAGCTATTCTACGCGGTTCAATATGATTGTCGTTACAATATGTGAAACAATAAAAATTTAAGAACAAGATTGCCAAAACAAATTATAGGGATATGTTCTAAATAAGATGGGAGAACAGAGCCTATGGGAAAGTAGGTAGAATTTTTTTGAGAGTACAGGTTTTTGTGTCTATTCTTTGGTAGTTAATGGTGATTATTATAAGTATGATTCTATGAATAGCAACTGAATTAGTGTGGGAATACAAAGTGCATGGAAAAGTATCTCTGGCCAAGGGGGTCCTCTGAGGTCCCCATCCAGAAATGTCAGCATTGAAATTTTAATACTTCTTCCAAAGGATTTTTAGCGAGTTCTGCCGTGATTTCTTATACCTTTGAAAACTTGCTCTTTTTCCTCACTGGACCATTTCAGGGAATCTAGAATTTTTAATGTAACTGATAAAAGTCAAAGTAGGTTTTTGTAACAACACTGTTTTTTGGTTTAACGAACGTTTTATTTATTTTAAAATGAAACGTTTTGCCCATATTACAATAACCCATCCTCAGTGGCTCTACTGAGGTTATTATAAAATGATACATGGTTGTTCCATCCAACCATAACAGTGTTGTTATTATTAATGAAAATTACAAAAGTTTACAAGCGAGATTAGGTTTTTATAACATTTTATTAACTTTCATAATACTTTGCAATATGTTGTGCAGAGTATAATTTTCTTAAAGCCTTGGAAATAATTGTCTAATTGTTCTCTACGATTGAAAAGAATTTAGATGATTTTTGTTGTAGTAACTTATGGTTGTAATTTTTTTTTTTTTTTTGTGTATCTTCTAATAGCTAATATGTTTGATATCACCTCAGCTGATATTTTTTCCATACCTCAAACTATATAAAATGCCTAAACATCTGTATAATTTCTCCCAAATCCTTTTGTTACCTTGAAAGTATAAATTAAAGTCATTTAGTTTTTTCATAAAGTCCTGTGAGAAAAGCAAAACTGCTCACAGATGTCCTGCAGTCACGCAAAATAAAATCTTAAATTTCAGGAAAAGGTTACCCCAATGTCACCAAAATCATTAAAAACTTCATTAACATAGGCAACAATTAATTGAAATGCTGTCTCTACTCCGACAGCAAACATCATTGTGAATTACTAGATCCTGGTACTGACAGTCTATTTTATCAGTCAGCCAATCGCCTCTGTAGAGCCTGTGCTCTCACTTTTTTCATAATATCATTCAGTTTTCAGACGTTTTCATATAATTCAGTGGTAAGAAACAAATCAAGAAAGCTTCCATCTTTGTGGCATAATGCTACAAACTCCTTATCATCCCCAACCACTGCTAGGCTCCAAACCCACCATTTTCATTTGGGAATTTTTTTTGAGAAGATAAGGTTTTTATTGTTGAAAATATGTCCTGGCCTGTGGTATGCCTTTAAAGAGGAATAATCATAGTAAGTTATTTTTTTATCTTAAACTCGTTGAAAACTATCTAAAAAATAACCAACTGAGCAGTACCAATATCCATAGATTCATCAAGTTCAAGCAAAATAAGTGCAACTGTTCAAGTCTGTTTTAAGTTGTGAAGTAATATCATTACTCATAACCTTAAGTCATCTCGTCACTGTATTGGCAGAATGCTGCATGTATTTTATGAGATATTAGCTCAACCTTATTTTTGAAGGTATCAAATAATGCTTAGCAGCTTCTAAAAATGCTTCTTTTATCATTTCACTGTCTTTGTGTGATTTCTTTTATTGAGCGCCAGTCTTTGAGGCATGCTCAGTGCCTCAGTTGCTGCTTTGTTCTTGTCTGCTGTCTTAAGAAATTCATTGCTGGCTAAGTAGTTGGGTTTTTTCTTTTCTCACAGGAGAATGTGGAGGGAACAACGTTTTGACATCTGAATCAACAGACTTGCAGTGACATTCAATTTTACCTTTTAATGTCTGCAAAGAAATAATTTTGTTCCCATTCTACATAGAAACGTTTAGGTCTTTAGTTTTTTACTTGTACTCACCATTGTTGAAAGCTTACGTGAGAACAAAAACATTTCATTTATAAAACTGTAAAAGTTAAAAGTGAAAAAGTAAACTGTTGGAAGTCTTAAGGAAAATAATTTTACTGAAGATAACGTAACTCTGGCCATGAAAGCATTAATGTTATATTTTGGAAGTGTTAATAAAAATTACAGTTTATCTGTTCTCTCTTGCATTGAATAATTTATCTTAGTTTTTAAGATCACGATCCATACAAACTATGAAACAACAATATCACTTAACTAACACTTAACTAAGTTAAGTTAAGTTTTTCACATGAAAAAAGCTCATTTTTAGTTAAGTGTTAGTGCTGTGAAAGAAGAGATGAATAATCAAGACAACTATAATACCGCAGATAAAGCGTATTTCATCAATAAGTACAGAAACGCCAAGCAACAAGTAACAAAAACTTCCTTACACATAGCATTCAATAAAACTTGTCGAAAACACAACATCATACCAACACACGCACAAGTTACAATAAAACAAAACACACATACAGCACTACAAACCAAACGGAAATTAGAACAAATAAACCTAAACAACATAATCAATTAGTTATACCATAAAAAAGACACACTCAACAGACAGGCATATAACTTACACATGAAACTCACACGAATATTACACCACACAGAACTTGAAAATGTAATACAACACACACATGACAACATAGAAAAACTCAAATTGACAATACAACATCGACACAACAAAAAAATAACTAACCTTACAACACACACAATTGAATCAATCCCTGAACCGGCACACATATTCCACGCACGCGTAGTTAATACAACACACATTAATTTCACAAAAGATGAAATGAATTTATTAAACAAAGGACTGAAACATAATTTGAATACCAATACAACTAACATCAAAAATCACAATAAACACATACGCGACATCATCATAGACGCAGAAACGGCTGTACAAAACACGCACCTCAACGACCAAGACACGATACGTCACGACATAAAAAGAAAACTTCAAAACACACATACAAAACCAAAAATACACAACAATGAAATAAAAACACTCAATAGTGTAAAACACAAGTTACTCGAACACAACACAACAATCCTAAAAGCCGACAAAGGTAACATTAGCGTCATAATGGACAAACACCAATTAAACACTAAAATCGAAAGTTTCTTCAACGAAAATAATATAACGGAAATAAATAAAGACCCCACACTAAAATTTCATAAACAGATTAATAAATTTATAAACAACACCAAACATATAATCAAACCAGAAAACGCCAAATACCTTAAACAAATAAAACCTAACCCCCCTAAACTAAATGCATTACCAAAAATACATAAACCTAACATTCCAATCAGACCATTAATAAACAACACACAGGCCCCCTCCCACAAAATAGCAAAACAACTAGACAAAATAATCAGAGAAAACATAAAACTCAGCAACAGCACCTCTATCAAAAACAACATTGACCTAGTCAGGAAAACTGAACACATACACATCCCACATAACTCAACTCTGGCATCTTTTGATATAACCAATTTATACACTAATGTCCCCATCAAAGAAACCATACAAACACTAGAACAACTACTCAGACAAAACAACACACCTGAAACACACATACAAGAAATCATCACACTTACCAAAATAATAACTGAACAAAATTACTTTACATACAATAACAAAATATACACACAAACAGAAGGACTCCCGATGGGATCCCCCATATCAGGAATACTAGCAGAAATATATATACACAACATTGAACAGAACCACATAATAAACAACAACAAATACACTAACAAAATTATATACTGGCACAGGTATGTAGATGATATATTACTTTTATTCAAAGGCAACACAAGACAAGTTGAAAACTTCCACAAATACATAAACACTATACACCACAAATTAAAATTCACACTGGAAACTGAACAAAACAATAGTATACATTTTCTAGACCTAACAATTAACAAAACTAACAATACACACACGTACAAAATATACAGGAAACCAACCACAAGCGACATGGTTATACACAACACATCAAACCACCCAACACAACATAAACATGCGGCCTTCAACCATATGCTCCATAGACTAATTAAAATACCCTTAAATAAACAAGATTACACCGACGAACTCAACACAATAAAATACATAGCAATAAAAAACGGTTATAACCCCAATTTAATAAACATACTACACAAACGCATCAAAAACAAAAACAACAAAACACTAAATACCATCAACACACAACACAATAAGTACATCACACTCACATACCACAACTCATACACACACAAAATCGCCAATACATTCAGAAAACACAAATACAAAATACCATTCAGAACAACCAATACCATCAAAAAACACATCAATAATACAAACACAGACATAGACAAATATAACAAAACAGGTGTTTACAAATTAAATTGTAATGACTGCAATAGTTTCTACATAGGCCAGACGGGAAGATCTTTTTCATCCCGTTATTCTGAACACTTAAAAGCTTTAACAACAATAACAATATACACTCTGCATTTGCCACACACATACACACAGAAAACCACAGTTACACCAACATAGACACTAATCTTGAAATTCTACATTACATACCCAAAGGTCAAAAACTCAACACAACTGAACAATACGAAATATATAAACACCACACAACACAACCAAACAACATACTCAACGATCAATTACAATATAAATCACATACACTTTTTGACACAATTATACAGAAAACAAACAGTAAGTTGAATCCCCGCGCCAATCCCCTTCCTCCACACACCACCCCCACTTCACCTTCCACACAACCGTTACAAAATGCTGGCAGTCTGTTACCAAAGCTGAAGAAGGCGGATACTAAGCCGAAACGCGTCCAATAAAATAGTAAGTTTTTCACATGAAAAAAGTTCATTTTTAGTTAAGTGTTAGTGCTGTGAAAGAAGAGATGAATAATCAAGACAACAACAATATCAGTTGTTCTCTTAAAGTCATATTGCATATATGGCTAGAATGAGTATTTCTGAAGAATGTGAAGTTTCTTTGTTTTAAACATAATATGTGGAAGCCTAAAGAGGGCTAACAGTCAATAGTTAGCAGAGTGCTTGTCTATTAACTTAGAGGTCCTGGATTCAATTTGTGGGCAGCAACATCAAATCAAGATACAGATGTGTGCAAATGATTAGACACAAACAAGAAATTTAAAACAAACACATGTTTTGGATAAATCTCTTTTGTTTACATACTGTTAACATCGCTTAACATTTAGTATTTGTTGTTCTTTATAATCAAAATGTTATGGTTTGGCATGCAGTTCATAAGAATTTCACTTCCTCTTGACTTCTTACTAGTGCCATTTTCATGTAAGTTCAACTATAATCTTAGTCTTTGTAGGGATGGTCTTATCTTTTTTTTTCTTAGTAATTGATGAAGGTTCACTATATAATTTTCATCTGGACTACTTTCTGTGTAGGGAAGGACACTGACATTATTTTCTGCCAGGGAATTCATGGCTGATATGGCTTTTGACAAGGTGCTCCATTGTGCATGAAACAAAGCCTCCATTAACAAAACTGGTTGTAAAATTTGGAGAAAGTCAGGTTTCAAGAATTCTGCTACATGGGTCCTGCTCCATAATATTTTGTATAAATATTAATTTTCCAGTTTCTTTAGAAGACTACTATTACAGTTCTAAATCATTACCATGGCTGGGCGTTTTACTGTCTGCACAGTATACTGAGACCTCAGTATACTGAAACACCTCATTTTTTAATTCCCATACATACTGATCTCTCTCTTCACCATATTTAGAATATGGCTTTATCAGAAAATATGAAAAGAAAAAGTGTTTATATTTTATTAATTCATTTCTTTTGACCAGGTCCAACTGGGTAGCATATCCTCTAATTTTCTTTCGCTCTTTCTGTAAGAAGAAATAGGAAAAGTCTAAGATGAGGCTAGGGATTATCTATAATATAATCACAAGATGATTATGTATACATTGCTTAGTTATTTTAAAACTTCTCTTGATCTTCCTTAGCCCAAATTATCCTTTTATAGCCAAACGTTTGGTGTTTTTATGTGTCCTGTATGCGCTAAGAGGCTAGCAAAACAAAATTGTTGATGACATCCATGCCATATGGTCTTACATAGCCAGAAATGTCTTTATTGATTGCAATTCTGCTTGATGGCCAGAGTTGCCTTTCTATTTTGAACTAGAGCCTCACTGCATTTGAGCACCACACTAATACGCTCACTGTTGGCAGACTAATTTTTGGAAACGTGTTTTATATATTGTGTTTTCATGTTTTAGTAAGCGTCCAACCAATACATTTTTCCTTGGTGATACATCCATTGACAACATTAATGTTTTAATAAAGTAGAGAGAAAAGTTTTTGTTCACTGAAAGGAATTCAAGTATCACTAAAAACACGTAAATTTATCATAGTTTATAAAACACCAAAACCCATATATTAAAGAACTGAACTGTGATCTACTACAATAAACAAAATAAAAGTTTTCATGAACACACCTGACGCTAAGCAATTTTTACAAAAAAAAAACTCCTAACTAAATTTTTTCAAGTGAGATCAGCGACCAATATGTAATAAATGAAAAAACTTGCTGCATTGCAAAAACAGTCTTTGTTTGTTGCAAAAAGTGTACGGAAACTACAAATATCGGTATGGAGAACCATACATGACTTCCATATTCTAAGATTTATATTTAAAATCATTTTCAGCCAAACAGCCAGGGAAGTAATTTTAACAAAAAAATACTTCTTTCTTGCCAATATCGCAGTACACATATAAAAAATATTATCCCCTCCCCCTTCAACTATAATTTTGATTTACTAGAAAATTACCCCCAGCCCGTTCAACTAGCCTCTTCATTTATAGATATTTCATCTACGTTTCTACAGTGGATTATTAAGATCTTATCAGGATACTTTATCAAAATTAAGTACTTTACTCATGTTACAACAAAAAATGTTTCAGGTAAACTGCCCTTTCCCCGTAACCGATCTTCACCAAAATCAACAGACATTGAGTTCTCTATAGCTCAGGCACATATGTAAAACATTATTTGATTCTGTTTGAATGTACAGCAGTTATGGTTCGTCATATAAAAAATTACCCATGTTAAAACATAAAACATGAGATTTATAAAACATATCTAAGATTTATATTTAAAATCATTTTTGAAATAAAATATTTCCATAGAACCTACTAACGCTGGGGAAATCTGAGGAGCCAATCAGAGTTGGGCCTACCTGTCACTCTGCTGAATTTGGTGGAAAGCCCTGTCACTGTCGTCAAAGTATCAGCCTTGACAGGGTCCTCTTTTTCTGCAAAATGGGAGAGGAGGCTTGAGATGGCGTGAGTGACATGGTCCCCACCTCAATGAAGAACCCATTGTTTTATAAAAATATATTTAAATTTTGAAAACTGAAAATTCTTTTCTTGTTGTAAATATTTATATTTTATAATCAAAATGACTTTATCAAAAAACAAACATTATTTTTTTATAATAAGTACTTACATATGTTTCTTAATATGCTTACTTTTTCTTCAATGTTGATGATCATTTCCAAACATTCTGACAAAATTGTATCTACAGAACAGTTAACATTCCCCAGGTTTCCATTTCTGCTAATTTCTCATTACACCTTCCACTGACGTATTATTAACCATTTCATAAACTATCGTATAATCTTTTCAGATTTTGTGGTACAAAATCTGAAATTTTCAGATTGACTGGCAACAAAATTATTTTATTTTCAACAATTACCATTGTTTGAAAAAGTTTAAATGAATTTTCAAGTACTTTACTCTTGTTAAAACGTAAAAGGTTGCAGGTAAACTACCCCTTCCCTTTAACCGATCTTTACCAAAATCTAAAGGCCTTGAGTCCTCTACAATTCACTGACGTATGCAAAAAATTATTTGATTCTGTTTGAATTTGCGGCTGTTATCGTTTGCCATAGAAAATACCCTTGTTAAAAAAACGTTGTAGGTAAACTACCCCTTTCCCTTAACCGATCGTCACCGAAAACAATAGGTCTTGAGAACTCTACAATTCAGGGCTGTATGCGAAACATCATTTGATTCTGTTTGAATTTGCGGCTGTTATCGTTTGCCAAAAAAAAAATTTCCCTCGATAAAAAAAACCGTTGCAGGTAAACTACCCCTTCCCCTCAACCGATCTTCACCAAAAACAATAGGTCGCGAGTACTCTACAAATCAGGGCTGTATGCAAAAAATTATTTGATTCTGTTTGAATTTGCGGCAGTTATCGTTTGCCATAAAAAATACGCTTGATAAAAAACGTTGCGGGTGAACTACCCCTTTCCCTCAACCGATCTTTGCCAAAAACAACAGGTCTTGAGTACTCTACAAATCAGGGCTGTATGCAGAAAATTATTTGATTCTGTTTGAATTTGCGGCTGTTATCGTTTGCCATAGAAAATACCCTTGTTAAAAAAACGTTGTAGGTAAACTACCCCTTTCCCTAAACCGATCTTCACAAAAAACAAAGCGTCTTGAGAACTCTACAATTCAGGGCTGTATGCAAATAATCTTTTGATTCTGTTTGAATTTGCGACTGTTATCGTTTGCCATAGGAAATACCCTTGTTAAAACATAAAACGTTACAGGTAAACTACCCCTTTCCCTTAACCGATCTTCACCAAAAACAATATCTATTGAGAACTCTACAATTCAGGGCTGTATGCAAAACATTATTTGATTCTGTTTCAATTTGCGGCTGTTATCGTTTGCCAAAAAAAAAAATTTCCCTTGATAAAAAAAAACCGTTGCAGGTAAACTACCCCTTTCCCACAACCGATCTTCACCAAAAACAATAGGTCGCGAGTCCTCTACAAATCAGGGCAGTATGCAAAAAATTATTTGATTTTGTTTGAATTTGCGGCAGTTATCGTTTGCCATAGAAAAAAATCTACAGATAAACACACAGACAGACAGACAGACAGACACACAGACACACACACAGACACTTTTCGGAAAACGACTTTTTTTCATGTTTTGAGTCTAGTAGAATCAGAATCTGCAATAATCTCGAACACGATTTTTTTTGCCATCACCATACTTCCATTCCTTAAGGAATATGGAAGTAAAAAATTATACTTTTATTGCCTGGCAACAAAATTATTTTATTTTTAACAATTACCATTGTTTGAAAAAGTTTAAATGAATTTTCAAGTACTTTACTCTTGTTAAAACGTAAAAGGTTGCTGGTAAACTACCCCTTCCCCTTAACCGATCTTCACCAAAATCTAATGGCCTTGAGTCCTTTACAATTCACTGACGTATGCAAAACATTATTTGATTCTGTTTGAATTTGCGGCAGTTATCGTTTGCCATAGAAAATATGCTTTATAACAAACGTTGCAGGTAAACTACCCCTTCCCCTCAACCGATCTTCACCAAAAACAAAAGATCTTGAGTACTCTACAAACCAGGGCTGTATGCAGAAAATTATTTGATTAAGTTTGAATTTGCGGCTGTTATCGTTTGCCATAGAAAATAACCTTGTTAAAAAAACGTTGTAGGTAAACTACCCCTTTCCCTTAACCGATCTTCACCAAAAACAACACGTCTTGAGAACTCTACAATATAGGAATGTATGCAAATAATCTTTTGATTCTGTTTGAATTTGCTGCTGTTATCGTTTGCCATAGGAAATACCCTTGTTAAAACATAAAACGTTACAGGTAAACTACCCCTTTCCCTTAACCGATCGTCACCAAAAACAAGAGGTCTTGAGAATTCTACAATTCAGGGCTGTATGCGAAACATTATTTGATTCTGTTTGAATTTGCGGCTGTTATCGTTTGGCAAAAAAAAAATTTCCCTTGATAAAAAAAAACCGTTGCCGGTAAACTACCCCTTTCCCTCAACTGATCTTCACCAAAAACAATATGTCGTGAGTACTCTACAAATCAGGGCTGTATGCAAAAAGTTATTTGATTCTGTTTGAATTTGCGGCAGTTATCGTTTGCCATAGAAAATATTCCCTTGTTAAAAAAACGTTGCAGGTAAACTACCCCTTTCCCGAAACCGATGTTCACCAAAAACAATAGGTCTTGAGAACTCTACAATTTAGGGCTGTATGCAAATAATCTTTTGATTCTGTTTGAATTTGCGGCTGTTATCGTTTGCCATAGGAAATACCCTTGTTAAAACATAAAACGTTACAGGTAAACTACCCCTTTCCCTTAACCGATCTTCACCAAAATCAACAGATCTTGAGAACTCTAAAATTCAGGGCTGTATGCGAAACATTATTTAATTCTGTTTGAATTTGCGGCTGTTATCGTTTGCCAAACAAACAAAATTACCCTTGCTAAAAAAAAACCATTGCTGGTAAACTACCCCTTTCCCTCAACCGATCTTCACCAAAAACAATAGGTCGCGAGTACTTTGCAAATCAGGGCAGTATGCAAAAAATTATTTGATTCTGTTTGAATTTGCGGCAGTTATCGTTTGCCATAGAAAAAAAATCTACAGACACACAGACAGACAGACACACAGACACTTTTCGGAAAACGACTTTTTTTCATGTTTTGAGTGTAGTAGAATCAGAATCTGCAATAATCTCGAACACGATTTTTTTTGCCATCACCATACTTCCATTCCTTAAGGAATATGGAAGTAAAAATTACACTTGTTTAAAAAAAACTGTTGCAGGTAAACTACCACTTTCCCTTAACCGATCTTCACCAAAATCAATAGGTAGGTAGGTTATTTGTAGTACTGTACAAATAAGGACTAAATGCAAAAAATTATTTGACTCTGTTTGAATTTGCGACTCTTATAGCTTGCCATAAAAAATACCCTTTTAAAAGGTAAACTACCCCTTTCCCTTAACCGATCTTTACCTAAAACAATAGGTCTTGAGTACTCTACAGATCAGGGCTGTATGCAAAACATTATTTGATTCTGTTTGAATTTGCGGCTCTTTTCGTTTGCCATATAAAATACCCTTTTAAAACATAAAACGTAGCAGGTAAACTACCCCTTTCCCTTAATCGATCTTCACCAAAATCAATAGGTCTTGCGAACTCCAAAATTTAGGGCTGTATTCAAATAATCATTTGATTCTGTTTGAATTTGCGGCTGTTATCGTTTGCCATAGAAAATACCCTTGTTAAAATATAAAATGTTGCTGGTAAACTACACCTTTCCCTTAACCGATCTTCACCAAAACCAATAGATCTTGAGAACTACATAATTCAGGGCTGTATGCAAAAGAGTAGTTGATTCTGTTTGAATTTGCGGCTGTTATCGTTTGCCAAAAAAAAAATTACACTTGTTTAAAAAAAAAACTGTTGCCGGTAAACTACCACTTTCCCTTAACCGATCTTCACCAAAACCAACAGTTCCTGAGAACTCTACAATTCAGGGCTGAATTCAAAATATTATTTGATTCTCTTTGAATTTGCGGCTGTTATCGTTTGCCATAGAAAATACCCTTGTTAAAATATAAAATGTTGCAGGTAAACTACACCTTTCCCTTAACCGATCTTCACCAAAACCAATAGATCTTGAGACCTACATAATTCAGGGCTGTATGCAAAAGAGTAGTTGATTCTGTTTGAATTTGCGGCTGTTATCGTTTGCCAAAAAAAAATTACACTTGTTGAAAAAAAAAACTGTTGCAGGTAAACTACCACTTTCCCTTAACCGATCTTCACCAAAATCAATAGATCTTGAGAACTCCATAATTCAGGGCTGTATGCAAAAGAGTAGTTGATTCTGTTTGAATTTACGGCAGTTATCGTTCGTCAAAAAAAAAATTACCCTTGTTAAAACATAAAATGTTGCCGGTAAACTACACCTTTCCCTTAACCGATCTTCACCAAAACCAACAGTTCTTGAGAACTCTACAATTCAGGGCTGAATTCAAAATATTATTTGATTCTCTTTGAATTTGCGGCTGTTATCGTTTGCCATAGAAAAATTACCCTTGATAAAAAAAACGTTGCCCGTAAACTACCCCTTTCCCTTAACCGATCTTTACCAAAAACAACAGGTCTAGAGTACTCTTCAAATTAGGTCTGTATGCAAATAACTATTTGATTCTGTTTGAATTTGCGGCTGTTATCGTTTGCCATAAAAAATACCCTTACAAAACATAAAATGTTACAGGTAAACTACCCCTTTCACTTAACCGATCTTCACCAAAACATATAGGTCTTGAGGACTCTATAATTCAGTGCTGTATGCAAAAGAGTAGTTGAGTCTGTTTGAATTTTCGGCTTTTATCGTTTGCCATAGAAAATACCCTTGTTAAAATATAAATGTTGCAGGTAAACTACACCTTTCCCTTAACCGATCTTCACCAAAACCAATAGACCTTACGAACTCTATAATTCACGGCTGTATGCAAAAGAGTAGTTGATTCTGTTTGAATTTGCGGCTGTTATCGTTTGCCAAAAAAAAAATTACCCTTGATTAAAAAAAACCGTTGCTGATAAAAAACCCCTTGCCCTTAACCGATCTTCACCAAAATCAATAGGTCTTGAGAATTCTACAAATCAGGGCTACATTCAAAAACTTATTTGATTCTGTTTGAATTTGCGACTCTTATCTTTGCCATAAAAAATACCCTTTTATAACATAAAAACGTTGCAGGTAAACTACCCCTTTCCCTTAACCGATCTTCACCTAAAACAAAAGGTCTTGAGTACTCTAAAGATCAGGGCTGTATGCAAAACGTTATTGGATTCTGTTTGAATTTGCGGCTCTTATCGTTTGCCATAGAACATACCCTTTTAAAACATAAAAAGTAGCTGATAAACTACCCCTTTCCATCAACCGATCTTCACCAAAATCAATAGGTCTTGAGAACTCTACAACTTAGAGCTGTATGCAAATAATCTTTTGATTCTGTTTGAATTTGCGGCTGTTATCGTTTGCCATAGGAAATACCCTTGTTAAAACATAAAACGTTACCGGTAAACTACCCCTTTCCCTTAACCGATCTTCACCAAAATCAACAGATCTTGAGAACTCTAAAATTCAGGGCTGTATGCGAAACATTATTTAATTCTGTTTGAATTTGCGGCTGTTATCGTTTGCCAAACAAACAAAATTACCCTTGCTAAAAAAAAACCGTTGCAGGTAAACTACCCCTTTCCCTCAACCGATCTTCACCAAAAACAATAGGTCGCGAGTACTTTGCAAATCAGGGCTGTATGCAAAAAATTATTTGATTCTGTTTGAATTTGCGGCAGTTATCGTTTGCCATAGAAAAAAAATCTATAGATAGACAGACAGACACACAGACACTTTTCGGAAAACGACTTTTTTTCATGTTTTGAGTGTAGTAGAATCAGAATCTGCAATAATCTCGAACACGAATTTTTTTGCCATCACCATACTTCCATTCCTTAAGGAATATGGAAGTAATATCGGTATGGAGAGCCATACATGACTTCCATATTCTAAGATTTATATTTAAAATCATTTTCGAAATGAAATATTACCATAGAAACTACTTCTTTCTACTTACTGCTTCAGCCTTAACCACAGTACTGTGGTCACTAACGTATACCACCTCACGTTATCGCACTCGATTTTCACTGATGATGGAAGTCGATGGCATTGCCGAAATGTCTGGTTTTGTAGAAAACATTGGACTACGGCCAAATATCCCGGGAAGGAATTTTAACAAAAACTACTTCTTTGTTGCCGATAACGTTGTACACATATATATCAGTGGCGAAGTTACATGGAGGCAATTGAGGCAATGCCTACCCTAACAAATTCTGTAGAATAAAAATTATAAATACGTATGAACTACATAACGTAAAGATTATACATTGTTACTGTGACTGTCAAATTTATTAAACCGAAACGTGCTTTATTGAGCGACCGCTAGATGGTGACAGGTGAGATTCGGCATAGTTCGTTTAAAGCGAATGAGGCAACCTGAACTTGCCTCAGCGTTTTTTGTATACATCGTATGTAAGCAATGTAGAGGTGTGATAGGGAAGTGTAGGGAGGGGGGATTGTCCCGCGCTGTACACATAGAGCGTTGAGGCATGCCTCACTTCTGTGGTCCAAACAGTTAAGTTAAAGCGCCTGTGTTGTTTCTAAGTGTTTATTTTATGCGGTTATTAAAAGTGTCACTGTTATTCCGCTGAACTAACAGATGATCAAGATTGTTATTTGAATTATTTGTAACATTAAACATATATATAGAAACTAACCAAGTTTAAAAATTTGAAGTTCAATCAGTTGTATTATTGTGTATGACTAACACAAGGATTGTTCAATAGACACACGTATAGAGCTGTAAAGCATTTTTTATTCAACGATTTTAAAAGAAGTCTCCAATAACATTAAGACATGAGTTCCACTGTTGCGCTAACCTGTAGATTCCCTGCTAGTAAAATTCTTACGGCTGTTTGTGGAACCATTCGGTTACAGCAAACTCTACCTCAGCGTCCGATTTGACCCACCGTCCTTTTAGTGATTCCTTAAAAAAAATTTAAGATAAGATTTTTGCCTACCCATTCATTAACTACTAGCTTCGCCAGTAAGCAAATTGATGTCCATTTTTTCGGCTTGCACGCGTTATGTTGGTGTGGGTTTCGGCACTTTCCATTTAAAAAGCGTGCAAATGTAAGAAAATAAACATGAGTGAGGCCAGAAATAACGTGAATTGTGTGTTTGTGTCTTACCTGCCTTTTTATTGCCGTATTAAATGAAAAATATTATATTACATTAAAATTAAAAAATTTTAATTTTATTGCCTGGCAACAAAATTATTTTATTTTTAACAATTACCATTGTTTCAAAAAGTTTAAATAAATTTGCAAGTACTTTACTCTTGTTAAAACGTAAAAGGTTGCAGGTAAACTACCCCTTCCCCTTAACCGATCTTCACCAAAATCGAAAGTCCTTGAGACCTCTACAATTCAGGGATGTATGCAAAAAATTATTTGATTCTGTTTGAATTTGCGGCTGTTATCGTTTGCCATAGAAAATACGCTTGATAAAAAAACGGTGCAGGTAAACTACCCCTTTCCCTTAACCGATCTTCACCAAAATCAACAGATCTTGAGAACTCTAAAATTCAGGGCTGTATGCGAAACATTATTTAATTCTGTTTGAATTTGCGGCTGTTATCGTTTGCCAAACAAACAAAATTACCCTTGCTAAAAAAAAACCGTTGCAGGTAAACTACCCCTTTCCCTCAACCGATCTTCACCAAAAACAATAGGTCGCGAGTACTTTGCAAATCAGGGCTGTATGCAAAAAATTATTTGATTCTGTTTGAATTTGCGGCAGTTATCGTTTGCCATAGAAAAAAAATCTATAGATAGACAGACAGACACACAGACACTTTTCGGAAAACGACTTTTTTTCATGTTTTGAGTGTAGTAGAATCAGAATCTGCAATAATCTCGAACACGAATTTTTTTGCCATCACCATACTTCCATTCCTTAAGGAATATGGAAGTAATATCGGTATGGAGAGCCATACATGACTTCCATATTCTAAGATTTATATTTAAAATCATTTTCGAAATGAAATATTACCATAGAAACTACTTCTTTCTACTTACTGCTTCAGCCTTAACCACAGTACTGTGGTCACTAACGTATACCACCTCACGTTATCGCACTCGATTTTCACTGATGATGGAAGTCGATGGCATTGCCGAAATGTCTGGTTTTGTAGAAAACATTGGACTACGGCCAAATATCCCGGGAAGGAATTTTAACAAAAACTACTTCTTTGTTGCCGATAACGTTGTACACATATATATCAGTGGCGAAGTTACATGGAGGCAATTGAGGCAATGCCTACCCTAACAAATTCTGTAGAATAAAAATTATAAATACGTATGAACTACATAACGTAAAGATTATACATTGTTACTGTGACTGTCAAATTTATTAAACCGAAACGTGCTTTATTGAGCGACCGCTAGATGGTGACAGGTGAGATTCGGCATAGTTCGTTTAAAGCGAATGAGGCAACCTGAACTTGCCTCAGCGTTTTTTGTATACATCGTATGTAAGCAATGTAGAGGTGTGATAGGGAAGTGTAGGGAGGGGGGATTGTCCCGCGCTGTACACATAGAGCGTTGAGGCATGCCTCACTTCTGTGGTCCAAACAGTTAAGTTAAAGCGCCTGTGTTGTTTCTAAGTGTTTATTTTATGCGGTTATTAAAAGTGTCACTGTTATTCCGCTGAACTAACAGATGATCAAGATTGTTATTTGAATTATTTGTAACATTAAACATATATATAGAAACTAACCAAGTTTAAAAATTTGAAGTTCAATCAGTTGTATTATTGTGTATGACTAACACAAGGATTGTTCAATAGACACACGTATAGAGCTGTAAAGCATTTTTTATTCAACGATTTTAAAAGAAGTCTCCAATAACATTAAGACATGAGTTCCACTGTTGCGCTAACCTGTAGATTCCCTGCTAGTAAAATTCTTACGGCTGTTTGTGGAACCATTCGGTTACAGCAAACTCTACCTCAGCGTCCGATTTGACCCACCGTCCTTTTAGTGATTCCTTAAAAAAAATTTAAGATAAGATTTTTGCCTACCCATTCATTAACTACTAGCTTCGCGAGTAAGCAAATTGATGTCCATTTTTTCGGCTTGCACGCGTTATGTTGGTGTGGGTTTCGGCACTTTCCATTTAAAAAGCGTGCAAATGTAAGAAAATAAACATGAGTGAGGCCAGAAATAACGTGAATTGTGTGTTTGTGTCTTACCTGCCTTTTTATTGCCGTATTAAATGATAAATATTATATTACATTAAAATTAAAAAATTTTAATTTTATTGCCTGGCAACAAAATTATTTTATTTTTAACAATTACCATTGTTTCAAAAAGTTTAAATAAATTTGCAAGTACTTTACTCTTGTTAAAACGTAAAAGGTTGCAGGTAAACTACCCCTTCCCCTTAACCGATCTTCACCAAAATCGAAAGTCCTTGAGACCTCTACAATTCAGGGATGTATGCAAAAAATTATTTGATTCTGTTTGAATTTGCGGCTGTTATCGTTTGCCATAGAAAATACGCTTGATAAAAAAACGGTGCAGGTAAACTACCCCTTTCCCTTAACCGATCTTCACCAAAATCAACAGATCTTGAGAACTCTAAAATTCAGGGCTGTATGCGAAACATTATTTAATTCTGTTTGAATTTGCGGCTGTTATCGTTTGCCAAACAAACAAAATTACCCTTGCTAAAAAAAAAACCGTTGCAGGTAAACTACCCCTTTCCCTCAACCGATCTTCACCAAAAACAATAGGTCTTGAGAACTCTACAATTTAGGGCTGTATGCAAATAATCGTTTGATTCTGTTTGAATTTGCGGCTGTTATCGTTTGCCATAGGAAATACCCTTGTTAAAACATAAAACGTTACAGGTAAACTACCCCTTTCCCTTAACCGATCTTCACCAAAAACAATAGGTCTTGAAAACTCTACAATTCAGGGCTGTATACGAAACATTATTTAAGTCTGTTTGAATTTGCGGCTGTTATCGTTTGCCAAAAAAAAAATTTCCCTTGATAAAAAAACCGTTGCAGGTAAACTACCCCTTCCCCTCAACCGATCTTCACCAAAAACAATAGGTCGCGAGTACTCTACAAATCAGGACTGTGTGCAAAAAATTATTTGATTCTGTTTGAATTTGCGGCAGTTATCGTTTGCCATAAAAAATACGCTTGATAAAAAACGTTGCAGGTAAACTACCCCTTCCCCTCAACCGATCTTCACCAAAAACAGTAGGTCTTGAGTACTCTACAAATCAGGGCTGTATGCAGAAAATTATTTGATTCTGTTTGAATTTGCGGCTGTTATCGTTTGCCATAGAAAATACCCTTGTTAAAAAAACGTTGTAGGTAAACTACCCCTTTCCCTTAACCGATCTTCACCAAAAACAATAGGTCTTTAGAACTCTGCAATTTAGGGCTGTATGCAAATAATCTTTTGATTCTGTTTGAATTTGCGGCTGTTATCGTTTGCCATAGGAAATACCCTTGTTAAAACATAAAACGTTACAAGTAAACTACCCCTTTCCCTTAACCGATCTTCACCAAAAACAATAGGTCTCGAGTACTCTACAATTTAGGGCTGTATGCAAATAATCTTTTGATTCTGTTTGAATTTGCGGCTGTTATCGTTTGCCATAGGAAATACCCTTGTTAAAACATAAAACGTTACAAGTAAACTACCCCTTTCCCTTAACCGATCTTCACCAAAAACTAAAGGTCTTGAGAACTCTACAATTCAGGGCTGTATACGAAACATTATTTGATTATGTTTGAATTTGCGGCTGTTATCGTTTGCCAAAAAAAAAAAATTTCCCTTGATAAAAAAAAACCGTTGCAGGTAAACTACCCCTTTCCTTCAACCGATCTTCACCAAAAACAATAGGTCGCGAGTCCTCTACAAATCAGGGCTGTATGCAAAAAATTATTTGATTCTGTTTGAATTTGCGGCAGTTATCGTTTGCCATAGAAAAAAAATCTACAGACACACACACAGACACTTTTCGGAAAACGACTTTTTTTCATGTTTTGAGTGTAGTACAATCAGAATCTGCAATAATCTCGAACACGATTTTTTTTGCCATCACCATACTTCCATTCCTTAAGGAAATATGGAAGTAAAAATATAAGAAAACTGACACAGTCTAATAATATGCACACCTCTGGCTGTCGCAGCTTCTGCAAAAGAGTCCCCAGAGTAATGCATTTGAAGCATACTGCTGGCTGCACTCTCTTCCCTGTATGCTACACGGCTCAAGTTAGGCAGCTTACCTGTCTCTCCTAAATCATCTGGATGGTACAAAAATAAGTCTGTTATTCTGTTATAATATAGGAGAAGCTAATACATATGAAGAGTATCTGCATAGTATTTTTTATATTAATACAAAATAATGTTGTGAAGTTATTCATATTTATAATATTTACAAACACAATAACAATAATTTATTAATTAAAGAACAAACCCAAATAAAAACAAAACAAGACGATCTATTTAAATATCGGTATGGAGAATCATACATGACTTCCATGTTCTAAGATTTATATTTAAAATCATATTCGAAATGAAATATTTCCATAGAAACTACATCTTTCTACTTATTGCTTCAGCATTTACCACAGTACTGTGGTCACTAACGTATACCACCTCACATTTTCGCACTCGATTTTCACTGATGATGGCAGTCGATGGCACTGCCGAAAAGTCTGGTTTTGCAGAAAACATTGGAATACGGCTAAACAGCCCGGGAAGCAATTTTAACAAAAAACTACTTCTTTGTTGCCGATAACGTAGTACACATATAAAAAATTCTCCCCTCCACCTTCAACTATAATTTTTAATAATAGAAAATTACCCCCACCCTGTTCACCTAACCTCTTCATTTATAGATATTTCATCTACGTTTCTACAGTGGATTATTATGAGCTTCTTATCAGGATAATTTATTTATAAAAATTAAGTACTTTACTCTTGTTAAATCATAAAATGTATCAGGTAAACTACCCCTTTCTCTTAACCGATCTTCTCCAAAATCAATAGACCTTCCGTCCTCTACAATTCAGGGATGCATGCAAAAAAATATTTGATTCTGTTTGAATGTGCGGCAGTTATCGTTCGTCATAGAAACATTTCTCTTGTTACAACATAAAATGTTGCAGGTAAACTACCCCTTTCCCTTAACCGATCTTCACGAAAAATTGCGTTCTCTACAAATCAGGAACTTATGCAAAAAATTATTTGATTCTCTTTGAATTTACGGCACTTATCTTTCGTCAAAAAAAAATTACCCTTCTTAAAACATAAAATGTTGCTGTTAAACTACCCCTTTCCCTTAACCGATCTTCAACAAAATCAACAGACCTTGAATTCTGTATAATTCTAAAAGGTATGCAAAAGAGTAGTTGATTCTGTTTGAATTTACGTCAGTTATCGTTCGTCATAGAAAAAATTACCCTTGTTAAAACATAAAATGTTGCAGGTAAACTACCTCTTTCACTTAACCGATCTTCTCCGAAAATAATAGGTCGTGAGTACTCTACAATTCAGGGCTGTATGCAAAAAATTATTTGGTTCTGTTTGAATTTGCGGCTGTTATCGTTTGCCATAGAAAATACCCTTGTTAAAACATAAAACGTAGCAGGTAAACTACCCCTGTCCCTTAACCGCTCTTCACCAAAAAACAAAAGGCCTTGAGTACTCTACAAATCAGGGCTGTATGCAAAAACTTATTTGATTCTGTTTGAATTTGCGGCTGTTATCGTTTGCCATAGAAAATACCCTTTTTAAAACATAAAACGTTGCAGGTAAACTACCCCTTTCCCTTAACCGATCTTCACCAAAAACAACAGATCTTGAGAACTCTATAATTCAGGGCTGTATACAAAAGAGTAGTAGATTCTGTTTAAATTTGTGCCTGTTATCGTTTGACATAGAAAAAAATTACCCTTGATTAAAAAAAAACTGTTGCTGGTAAACTACCCCTTTCCCTTAACCGATCTTCACCAAAAACAATAGGTCTTGAGTACTCTACAAATCAGGGCTGCATGCAAAAAATTATTTGATTCTGTTTGAATTTGCGGCTGTTATCGTTTGCCATAGAAAAAAAAATCTACAGATAGACACACAGACACTTTTCGAAAAATGACTTTTTTTCATGTTTTGAGTGTAGTACAATCAGAATCTGCAATAATCTCTAACACGATTTTTTTTTTTGCCATCACCATACTTCCATTTCCTTAAGGAACATGGAAGTAAAATTATAAATTTACTAAAAAATAAAATATAAACATTAAATATTTCAAATATAACCGAGAAAACAGCTGCTGAAGAAAATAAACATTTAAAAAATCGTTAACTAATTGACCTAAATCGATTATCAAGTTATTTTACATTAAAATCGATACAAATTCGATTATTCGTTAATTTCTATGTTAACATAGAATTATTTCGATTGTTATTAATTTACTTACAAACCTCTTATGATACTGATATTTTTCAGTGAAATTTTGTCAGGTGTTAAAAAGAAAATATGAAATTACACTACTTGCAGAAGAAACAAATTGAATAACTTCACAACATTATATAATTACTGCAAGAAACTTCGAGTTACCTATAAAGAAAATAATACAAAATAATATAGACTTTTGAAGTATTTACAGTCTCAAATATTAAACAAAAGAAATCGATGTAAAACAATGGTATAGAGTAAGTTAGACACACAAGGATAAGAGAAAGATAAAATAGTGTTTTGTAACACATTTTTTTATTTTGTATTATTTCACTGCAGCATGCTGTGATACAAATGCAAGATGTTGTCTAGTACAAGGATAAGCCTCAGCCTTGATAATATTTATAATCCCTGGTACCTATTATACATATTTGCCATTAAAAAAAAAATTTCTACAGTGTTTCAATTAAAAAGGATCTATGTATATGTTTCACTTATTACTTGCTTGATCCTGGGATAAAAGGGAGTAAATCAAGTTTGGCAACTTCATCTCAAACAAGAAGTTGGCATGTGATTCATTATTTTTTCCTTTTACCTTGTACATCATTTTGTTTTTATTTATTTAATTTTTACAAATCTATATAATAGAAATACAGTACATTCCATAAAAACAGGGTTAATTAGTTTTTGTCTCCTTAAAATGTATTAAACTGATTTGCTCCCTTTTATTCTGGAGCTATCCAATAATTAATTGATTACAAAATTTTTATTGATGTCAACTTGTTCTTTGAAACACCTGGAAGCAGTGATTCAACAAAGATTTGTAAATTGCAATTTACACACCTTCGTGATTTTCATTCTTTTCTTTTTTTATATTTCAAACAAACAAGACCTTGTGATGTACTTAAAAAAAATATAATATCATGTCATGGCATTTATCTAGTGAAGATGACCAGTAAACTTGTGGTTTGGAACATAATAAAAATAAAGATAGATTAACTGTTAAATTTTCTTTTAGTAAAAGTGATATTTTATTTGAATTCAATTTTTACAAATTTCAAATTTTCAACCAATGATAGCCCCATCAAATAAGTGAAATATTTGTCATTCATTCAGATACAATTCAGACGTAAAATATGTTTTAATGAATATGATTGCATTGACTTTCTAGGTTGCCCAGTCAATTTGTGGATGTACCCACAAAACTACAATATATTTGTGGATGTTTGTCATTTTAGATAAAAATCCAACATCTGTTAGCCTAACAGATTTAATAAGAGAAAATGATTGAATAAATTACTGAAGATTAAAAATAATTCTAATGAGGCGGTTTAAAAAAGAAAATCGGTGAACTGGAAACATAAACCTAAATACTCACAGGAAAGTATTTAGCTTGCCTTTGCCTTTACATAAAAAAAGGACTAGAGTCATGTGTGTAATATTTATGTAAGGTCTTTGTTATAGAAAGTGGAAATGGCTCTCCTCAGTGGTGTGGTCAGATGCCAGAGGATCAATAATACCAACTTTACACAAGTTTTAGTTGTGGCCACGAGACATACAAAAACCTACTAACTCTTAACCAAATTATACTGATTTGAACATACTATTACAACTGATATCAACATTTCACAATGTATGTATAAAGGAGCATAAATAATTATACACAATGCCTGTTTATAATATATTTTTTACTGACTTTAATCAAACTAAAAATGATGATATTTGTATGAAAGAATAGAAGGGAAAAGGGATAACAATGGCAATTTAAAAATGCACAAATCTAGGAATGAGAGCCACCTATCTGGAAGAGTTAGCCAACAGCAGCAAAGAAGACACCACATATTGACATATTAGAAAATGGAAGCATTTTATGTATACGCTGTCTAAGATTGTGATATTATTCATATATGTGCATTACAAATAATACAAAAGTACAATTATCATTATAATCAAATGATAGTTTCCATCATAAATACAACTACATATTTTGGTAAACAATTACAATAGATGTACATACACATCCTACTTATGTGTGTGTATCTATCTATTCTACTGTTTTCTTATCTTAACATTTCTACACCTAGGTTATTTTACATGCATTTACACTGTCTGTATGTAACATGTATGCGGAAAGTTATGTGGTTATGGTTGTCTACAAACACCTAAACTGCTGCACATTGTGAGTAGTATATTAAATGATGAATAATCCCATACACAACTATGGCTGTACAAGAATGCATATAATTTTATAATTAAAATTCATAAAAAAGATATAAATTCATAAAATATACAAAATTATAGAAAAGTATTTTCTCTATCGTTTATATCATAATTCGATGTATGGTACAATATGACTTATTATTATTTCACTGAATGCTATAGAAAAGTCACCTATGATTTGCTTAGTCAGTGTACTTTGTAACATGCCTAATATTTACGTTAATTTAAAAAGCCTACTTTGTTTGCGAATTCGTAATAATATGGTAATTGCGTTTGTATAGCCCTGCATGGTTAGCATCAATTTGTATGATACTTAAATTGCGTTAATGATTACGTTAGTTTAGTCCTATTTGGTTGTCGTATATTTATAACGAATTTATCTTACGGGTTTTTATAATACTTACGAAAGTCGACCGTGTGCTCGCTAACTCGCCGTTCAATTTGAATTTGCTGCCTCGCCGCCTGGTTGACCCACACTGCTTAGCGAATCGACTTCGTCAACTATTATGTATTCTATAAATTTATTTGCTTGACCTTTTGTATTAGTACTTTGAATGAAATCAAACAAACAGTTAAGAATGGGTACGAGAATTTATTAACGGTTCAGGATATAGTGGTCAATTACAATTTCTGAAAAAATATAAGATTTATTATTGCGCCGGCATATTTACTTTTTCCGCAGTTGGCTGTCTGCTCACTCGGTCCGGCATGTAGACGCTGCGTAATGGTGTAGTTTTCTTGTTTATTTTAATATCTCAGGGGAAAGTTCTTTGGACTACAGAAAATGTTGTTTTACAGACTAATAAAAGTACAAAATCTTACAATGTACCTTATAACTATTATATAACAGGTGATATACTTAAATATTGAAAGTAAGTTACCACTATAGGAACTAGTGTTTTGAATAGGTTATTTATACTTAGCAAGTTCACGCTTTTAAAACAGATTCATATAAATTCAAAAATGCAGTGATATATTTATTCTATTAGAGGTGTTTATTAAATAAAATTCAGTTCTAAAAAGTTATTTAGGTGATTGGTGAAGTGAAACAAATTTGTTCAGTTAATGTTGATTGTCTAGTGTTTTATTTTCGGTGAAGCATTTTAAAATATACTTAACACTCCTTTATTTTGGCTTATCTTGGGTAACACTTCTCTGGAATACTTCTGCTTGTCCCTTCTGGTATGGTACCGTGAGTTCCAGGTTCAATTTGTCTTAATTGTCCAGTTATAATGTTCGGATTCCCTCAATTCTGCTGGCTAATGTTGATTCCAAGGTTCGGTTAGGTGTTCTTCTAATCTTCCTTCGGTAAGTCGTTAATTCTGAACTGAGTCTTCTTCAGAAAATTTTTTACAGAATATTTCTTAATTCTTGTTTTGAATTGGTGTGAATCTCATCATTAGTTGTATTATAGTTATTAATTGATTCTTCTTTACTATAAAATAGGTTATTTACCTTCTGTCGACGTTTCTTAAAATCCTTTTAGGATGACTCGAGTTTCAACACCATTTGGTGTCTTCATCAGATCGGTGAATTAGGTTAAAACATTTCGATGCATATGCATCTCGTTAGATATTTAAAAGATTAAAAACAACACATAACATTATATAAAACAATAAATAAACTATATCACAATAAAATAACATTAATAAAAGAATATAAAAACAACGCGGCCGCAAACGAACCTAAAAGGATTTTAAGAAACGTCGACAGAAGGTAAATAACCTATTTTATAGTCTTAATCGTTTCTGGAGGCAAGAAAAATGTTTAAAATGATTCTTCTTTATCACTGTTTATGCAAAATATTTTGATTTCTTTACTGTTAATATCTTCGTGAGCTTCATGCATCCACCCTACTCAACTTACAATAATGGAATCATAAATTTTCAACGGTTCACTAGGTAACAAGCTTTTGTTGTCATGGCAACTCTCTGTGAAACTCTAATTCCCATTGGTTAATAACTTATAACATTGTTATATTAACTAACGTTTTTCTGTTCAAAATGTATCAAAATCTTTTAAAGTATTATAACTTCCTTATGCTATTTGTGATATTAAATACAATAACACCATGGTTTTGCTTTTTGCTTACAGATTAATTTGATACCACTCATGGTTACATTTGGTCAATTTATAACAGATTTCTAATTTTTCCAATTTGGTATTTCTTTAGTTAATTACATTTAAACTAAACATTATCTAGCCAGTTTTGTACCTTACACTTTTACTTTGATACCAAAACAGATTATACACTTTAATTTATTCTTGGCTATTGTTTTATCTTAAAATTCACAAAATTCTGCTCATCAATG
The DNA here is from genome assembly GCA_034769895.1 of Magicicada septendecula. Lineage (NCBI taxonomy): Eukaryota > Metazoa > Arthropoda > Insecta > Hemiptera > Cicadidae > Magicicada > Magicicada septendecula. Next base: position 100,773,154 of record CM068370.1, on the reverse strand, counting down.
CTAAGCCTAAATGCCTAGATTTCAGAATATCTCTACCCTATTCTCTTTACAATATTTTATAGTTATTTATGTAATGTATTAGGTTATTTAACATTACTAAAGAAACAAACTAACTTACTTCATAACATTTGATTGCTTTTAACCATCACACATATTATATAATTATTTAATTCTGCTTTATAGGTCCATGCCTATATCTAAATCTTTTACCTATTAATGGTTTTGTTTTAAACATAACTTGCCATTTAATACCACTAATACTACTTTGTTTATTTACTATTAAAAGAACTCTTATAACAATCTTGAATATTAAACTATTTACTACAGTACAACTTGGCTAATTCGAAGCTGAAGGGACCAGTAAAAAATTCGAATTATACAAAAATTCGAATTAGGAAAGTTTTAATAAGGGTAGAAAAATCAAATCAAAAACCGAAATTCAGTAAAGCTATATGTTATTTTATTAAACAATTTCCTTATACATATGTATTACATAAATATGTATTACAAACGTATAAACACGTTTTGTAGCATGACAGATAATCCACTAAGTAATAATTCCATTATGATCATAAATACATTTAAATTACAAATAACTCAAAAGAAATATCAAATGAAAATAATTAAATATCAAAGGAAAACACCACAATAAAAGAAAAGTATAATTAAATTATAAAAATGCAACTATAAAGTATCAAGAAAGTTAAATCCGAAGAAACTAAATAAAATCAGGAGAATACCCAGGTAGGTTAGGAGCAGATAATAAAGAAGATACCCCGAACCAACCAAAGGACATAATGAAACCGAATTACCTTGGAAAACCCAAGAAGGAAGAAGAGAAGAAAAGAAGATATAGGATGGGAGGACTACGAGGAATACCCATGATAAACCTATTACTACCAATAATAAACCCCGAACCAAATTTTAATGTCACCCAAAGAAAGTATAACACCCCAAAACCTCATAGAAATGTAAACTAATTATAAACAAAAGTGTTTAGTAGTGTGAATAGAAGTGCACCAACTAAAGTTATTATATAATAAAATAAACAAATCTTCACAGTCCATTATAACTAAAAGTTTGGTCTTAGAATATTGTAGAACTCAAATATAAGTCAGAACCAACAGTGTAAGTGTACCAGTGCAAGTGATTTAAATATAATAAACTTCAAGTAAAGGTGTAACTGTTACTTGAACTATGTGCTATTAAATAACTTTTATATTTTATATAAATACAGAGATAACATGTCATGAAATATTGTTGTGAAAATATTTCTAATGTTTCATAGAAGAGGCCACTTTTTATCAAAAAACATTCATAGAAATGTAAATGATAAAGAGAGCAGGTGGGGAATAATTACTGTGACAGGGGATTAAAATATAATAAACAATATAAACAGAAAGGACTGTAATTAAATTAAGTTTAACAAAAAATAAAAAATTAAATGGCTGATTATGTTTGTATTTAAAGCCAGTGAACTCCACATTTCAAAGTGGTAATAGAATAAGAATTATAATTAATATAAGAATGTTTAGTAATATAACAGTGTTCATACAGCCTAAAATGTTTATGTATGTATACTATATCAGTTTATAAAATGTTTATTATGTATTTTAAAAATAGTTCAAACTAAAATGTCTAACTTTAAAGACTACTAATTAATTTTCAATGTTGTTTTTGTATTATGAGCATGAATACATTGCTACATGTACCAATAGTTATATAAGGAAATTTTATTTAATATTGTGTTAACTTTAGAAAGTCGGAAGGGGTATAGAAATAACATTATTTGAAAAACAGTATATGTAAAATAATAAAATCTAGGCCAAGTAATGAATTCCAAATAACATTATAATTGAGTAAGGAAGTTTAATAAACCAAGTAAACTAATGAGATTTATAGAAGGTGAATCAATCACCAACTACTATAACTGAAACTATACTTTAGAAGAATAATATAAAAAGATGTATAAAATTATTAAAACATTTCAAAATATAATACCTAACCATTTCAGAGGAGGAATAGTAAATTCATGAATTATAACTAAAAGGATGATCAATTGTTAAATTTATAAGAAATTAAGGAAAGGTAAAGATTTATATCAATATTTATTTATTATATTATAATAAAATTTATTATAATCATATTTATAACACCTAAGATGGCTAAAATTTTGGACAAGAACAGGAAACAGATATTGAGCCTATATTTCCAAAATGACAAATGTAGCAATTTTAACAAAAAACGAGTCTTTCACTAAATCCTGCGGCCAAAGACAACTTCCATCTCCACGTTTGTATTTTTTTTCCGTGTTCGATGTGTACTAGAACTGTTTTCTTCACAAGTAACTAATGCCAGGTTATGGAGGTTATGTAGACAATGTAACTTAAATAAAATTTACTTTGTTAGTGTACAATAAAAGGGTGTATTTACTGGAAGTACAGAAATAATTTTCCATTTATCGCACATAATTACGGTACACAGACGATTTTTGGAGGTTGTGTCTACGTTTAACAATGCAACTTAACCTTTTAGATTTTTAAAATTAATTACATTTAACAAAAATTTCCTTTGTTAGTGTACATTAAATTATTGTATGCATACAAGGCTGCTGTACATAACATTAAAGGCTGTATTTATTCGAAGTACCGGAATTAAAACCTAGTTCCAATTTAGAACGTAGACCTATAACCTGTTTGCATATTTTATTGGGGTTTATTGGCACATATTTTATTAAAAGGGTGTATTTATTGGAAGTACAGAAATTATTTTCCATTTATCGCACATAATTACGGTACACAGACGATTTTTGGAGGTTGTGTCTACGTTTAACAATGCAACTTAACCTTTTAGATTTTTAAAATTAATTAGATTTAACAAAAATTACCTTTGTTAGTGTACATTCAAAGGCTGTATTTATTGTATGGATAAAAGGCTGTATATACATTAAAGGCTGTATTTATTCGAATTAAAACCTATTGGTACTTCCAATTTAGAACGTATAACCTAGTAGGCTACGTTATTCATACATACAGTATTTTATTGGAGTTTATTGGTACATATTTTATTAAAAGGGTGTATTTATTGGAAGTACAGAAATTAGTTTCCATTTATCGCACATAATTACGGTACAGAGACGATTTTGGGAGGTTGTGTCTACGTTTAATTATCTAACTTAACCTTTTAGATTTTTAAAATTAATTAGACTTGTAGGGGTGTGCATGGCAGAACTACTTGTAGGGGTGTGCACCCACTTTATAATCATATTTTTGGTAACACTGAGAACTTTAAGCCTTCTTTTATGCTTAAACAAATTATATATACACTTAATTATAGAAAAGCAAAAAGCAAATATGTAATTCAAAAGACTAATTTGCTCTAATAAACACATGCTGAAGTTAAAAACAAAAGAGTTTTTACTTGCCTAACTAATCATAAGTTACTAATGTGACAGTTGGAGCTGCTTTTTCTGCAAAAGCTGGGGTATGTTGGATTCAAGAGTGGTTAAATTAAGTCATAAATCTGAGTGTGCGTCAAGTCTATTTGTGTGCTTGCTTTTCACTTGAGATGAAAATCCCATTTCACTCAAGAATGAGGTGGTGAATGGGACGAGCAACTCCGAAAGTTCAGGATATTCATCTCCTAAAGATATCCAGAACTTTGTTAAGTCAGAATCTAAAAGTTTATGGATTTTGTTGTCCATGACATGTCTCATGTTATCACTAACTATACAAAATAATTTACTAAAAATTTAGTTTTAATCACAGATGATATCACACAATTGCTCATTTAGTTTTACTGACAACATGTTAGAACTTTCAAAATACAAGAATGGGTCTTGAATCCAATTGAATTCACTGTATCCCTCTGGGAAGCAACTTTCAATCTGGTTATAGAGAGTTAAACATCAGAGCTGGTAAAAAACAATGGTAGAGCATGAATAACAAAAATGTACAGTTTAGACTATGTACAAAACAGGTTGAATTTAAATTGTTAAAATGATATATCTTAGTTATTTACATGTAGTAGCTTTTTAAGACACAGTAAATAAATTTCCGAACCTGACTTTGCAACCCTCCAAATGCCCTCTCGGGACCCAGCAGTGGCTCATGCCCAATAGGTTAAGAAATGCTGAACTAAAAGCATGTTTGTGGAGTGAAACATAAAAGATAACCCAGACTTCTAAAATGCTCTTAGTGAAATGGGATTTTCAGGAGTAACAACACACTATTTGGTTAACAAGCACATTTTACTAATATTCTAATACCAAGTCAATTAGATAGCTTAAATGTGCAGTACTCTATGTGATGCTGATCACATACTGTTAATCAGCAGCACTGCAGAATATTCTAGAGCCACACTCTTGGCATTCATCTGGAACTTTATCACATTAGCCTGATAATTAGGATGTTGCCACCAGCTGAGTTTTAGAAAGTTGGTGTAGTAGGTTGTGCATTCATATAGGATGATATTAGACAGCAGTTTTTAATAAAAGTGACAAATGATCAATTGTTTACTTGTGTTGTAAACTATTGTGATTTTTTTATTACTGTTTGTAGGCTATACAGTGTGTCCTGGATAATTATATAAAGAGAACTGTTGTAATATAAGTGTGTTTGTTTTAGCAATTGAGAGTATCTGGTATTCAGTAATTCATTCCACTGTTTTAAGTTCATAATTCTTGTCACTGGTTGTAAGAATATTATTCTTATTAATTTTCCAATTCTATGAAGTCTTCAGTAGTTTTACCACGATGAGACTCAACTTTATCACTGAAGATGGCACATCACTGAATGAGCAAAACTTTTCTTTAATAATCTCAACAAAGCATGGTTATCAGCTAAAAAAAAGTTTTAGAATTAAAAGTTTTGATCACGCAAATCTGTAAGGGATACTAAAAAGAAATAACATAATAATTGTATTGGACATAAAGTTATGTCCACAAAACAGATTTTGTTTGAAATAAATAAAACACAATTTGACACAAATATTAATTTTATGAATACTTGTTTGGCACATATTACAGAAGGTTACACCATTAAATGAGTTTGCCTAAGTATAAAATTCTTGTCAGATGAAAAACGTGTACAGTCAGAATACTATTTGTTATGTACAATACAAATGATTCACTATGGGTAGCAGTGACACATAAACACTAGACATTGACACTGAATTGTACTTGTTTTGAATGATTCATTGTGTGCTACCTGACCAGAGTACAGGTATTAACCAAGAGATGTTTAGTATACTGCTGTGTAACTGCTACAATGATGAAGTATAAGTAGTACTTTTTGTTTTGGTCATCAACCTTGAAAAGGATAATAGAAACTTTGTATACCATGCTTCCAGCAGTTTTACATGATACATTCCTAGCACAAATAAGAAAAGTTTAAATCTGCTGATGATCTAAAGGAGTGATAGTTATTTGCAGACTGACAGGGTTATAAAATAATTCTGAAAGAATTGTTGCTTTTACAATACCATCCTTTATCAAGTGGCTACTCAAATCTGCCAGCTTTTCACAGAAACTGAAGTTTGATTATTAGATCCATCATGATGACCTAGTGATGCTCCAAACATTTCAAGGATTCTCCTAGCCTTAAAAAACTGGACTGGCCTCATTGATTGACATGATTAATGTTAAATTTACTTTGGGATACTTCCAAACATAATACAGTTTACAATAAACAAAAAAAAATTTTAACAAGTTTTTTTAAACAAAGATCAAGAAAATAAACTTAAAACCTCAGTCATGTACCCAGTATTAGAGTTTGTAATGGGCAACATAAAAACACGATTCACTGCAATTAGTTCAATTCGTGACTTGTTTCCACCAGTATTGAACTTTACGGACAATGAAAATGATGAATTAGAATTGAAAGTAAAAATTCTCATTAGCAAGTTTAAAAAGGAATTGGCAATGGATCTATTTGAAGAAATATTACACTTGAAGAACATTTATAAAACAGAGTTTGAATCAGAAAAGAATCCACTAAGCCTACTCCAAAAACCTTCAAGCTGTATTTGTGAACTTCTGTCTTGCCTATAGGCTTTTCTGTACTATTCCAGTTACAGTTTCGTCTCCTGAAAAATCTTTGAGCAGTATAGCGAATTCACTGAAAACTTGGCAGAGAAGCACTACCTACCAAGAAAGGCTTAATAATTTGGCAATTTTAGCTATTAAAAATGAATTGGCTAACAGTATTAATTTATCAGTCAGATGTTATTGACCAGTTTGCTCAAATGAAAGCAAGAAAAAAACTTTGCACTACTTAAGCCGTTTTAGAAACGGGTCTCTCACTTATAATTGGTTATAGCCTACTCTTAGACATGTTTTTGTTTATCTTTGTAACAACTGACTTATGTATCACTTATGTGTTGATAAACACAGATTATGTTTATTTTTTGTCTTCAATTTAGACCATAGTAACATTGAATTCCACTCTAACCCATTATTAATACTTAATCATTTGGGTGTTAACAGAAACTGCACATTGATTTTTATTGCATTATGTTGAAAAAAGGATTTTAATGTACTTGTTTGGTTATAGGCCTACGTTAGATTGTACTGTGTTCTAAATTGGAAGTAGGTTTTAATTCCGGTACTTCGAATAAATACAGCCTTTTATCCATACAATAAATACAGCCTTTGAATGTACACTAAGTAAGGAAATGTTTGTTAAGTCTAATTAATTTTAAAAAGCTAAAAGGTTAAGTTAGATAATTAAACGTTGACACACCCTCCCAAAATCGTCTCTATACCGTAATTATGTGCGATAAATGGAAACTAATTTCTGTACTTCCAATAAATACACCCTTTTAATAAAATATGTACCAATAAACTCCAATAAAATACTGTATGTATGAATAACGTAGCCTACTAGGTTATACGTTCTAAATTGGAAGTACGGATAGGTTTTAATTCGAATAAATACAGCCTTTAATGTATATACAGCCTTTTATCCATACAATAAATACAGCCTTTGAATGTACACTAACAAAGGAAATTTTTGTTAAATCTAATTAATTTTAAAAATCTAAAAGGTTAAGTCACATTGTTAAACGTAGACACAACCTCCAAAAATCGTCTGTGTACCGTAATTATGTGCAGTAAATGGAAACTAATTTCTGTACTTCCAATAAATACACCCTTTTAATAAAATATGTGCCAATACTCTGAATTCAAATTAAATAAAGAAAAAACGAATTGTGTGTGTGTGTGTGTGTGTGTGTGTGTGTGTGTGTGTGTGTGTGTGTGTGTGTTTTCTGTGGTTGAGGCTGAAGATAGAAGTAGTTTCTGTAGAAATATTTCATTTCTAAAACGATTTTAAATATAACTCTTAAAACATGGAAGTCATGTATAGTTCTCCACACGGATATTTTCATTATTTGCATCAAATAGTATTATTGTTTAATACACGTTCTATCCAGATCAAATTATGTGTGTACAGTTCTGGAAAAATTAGAAATACAATTTTTTTTGTTTATTTTAAACTGTATTATGTTTGGAAGTGTCCCAAAGTAAATTTAACATTAATCATGTCAATCAATGAGGCCAGTCCAGTTTTTTACGGCTAGGAGAATCCTTGAAATGTTTGGAGCATCACTAGGTCATCATGATGGATCTAATAATCAAACTTCAGTTTCTGTGAAAAGCTGGCAGATTTGAGTAGCCACTTGATAAAGGATGGTATTGTAAAAGCAACAATTCTTTCAGAATTATTTTATAACCCTGTCAGTCTGCAAATAACTATCACTCCTTTAGATCATCAGCAGATTTAAACTTTTCTTATTTGTGCTAGGAATGTATCATGTAAAACTGCTGGAAGCATGGTATACAAAGTTTCTATTATCCTTTTCAAGGTTGATGACCAAAACAAAAAGTACTACTTATACTTCATCATTGTAGCAGTTACACAGCAGTATACTAAACATCTCTTGGTTAATACCTGTACTCTGGTCAGGTAGCACACAATGAATCATTCAAAACAAGTACAATTCAGTGTCAATGTCTAGTGTTTATGTGTCACTGCTACCCATAGTGAATCATTTGTATTGTACATAACAAATAGTATTCTGACTGTACACGTTTTTCATCTGACAAGAATTTTATACTTAGGCAAACTCATTTAATGGTGTAACCTTCTGTAATATGTGCCAAACAAGTATTCATAAAATTAATATTTGTGTCAAATTGTGTTTTATTTATTTCAAACAAAATCTGTTTTGTGGACATAACTTTATGTCCAATACAATTATTATGTTATTTCTTTTTAGTATCCCTTATAGATTTGCGTGATCAAAACTTTTAATACTAAAACTTTTTTTTAGCTGATAACCATGCTTTGTTGAGATTATTAAAGAAAAGTTTTGCTCATTCAGTGATGTGGCATCTTCAGTGATAAAGTTGAGTCTCATCGTGGTAAAACTACTGAAGACTTCATAGAATTGGAAAATTAATGAGAATAATATTCTTACAACCAGTGACAAGAATTATGAACTTAAAACAGTGGAATGAATTACTGAATACCAGATACTCTCAATTGCTAAAACAAACACACTTATATTACAACAGTTCTCTTTATATAATTATCCAGGACACACTGTATAGCCTACAAACAGTAATAAAAAAATCACAATAGTTTACAACACAAGTAAACAATTGATCATTTGTCACTTTTATTAAAAACTGCTGTCTAATATCATCCTATATGAATGCACAACCTACTACACCAACTTTCTAAAACTCAGCTGGTGGCAACATCCTAATTATCAGGCTAATGTGATAAAGTTCCAGATGAATGCCAAGAGTGTGGCTCTAGAATATTCTGCAGTGCTGCTGATTAACAGTATGTGATCAGCATCACATAGAGTACTGCACATTTAAGCTATCTAATTGACTTGGTATTAGAATATTAGTAAAATGTGCTTGTTAACCAAATAGTGTGTTGTTACTCCTGAAAATCCCATTTCACTAAGAGCATTTTAGAAGTCTGGGTTATCTTTTATGTTTCACTCCACAAACATGCTTTTAGTTCAGCATTTCTTAACCTATTGGGCATGAGCCACTGCTGGGTCCCGAGAGGGCATTTGGAGGGTTGCAAAGTCAGGTTCGGAAATTTATTTACTGTGTCTTAAAAAGCTACTACATGTAAATAACTAAGATATATCATTTTAACAATTTAAATTCAACCTGTTTTGTACATAGTCTAAACTGTACATTTTTGTTATTCATGCTCTACCATTGTTTTTTACCAGCTCTGATGTTTAACTCTCTATAACCAGATTGAAAGTTGCTTCCCAGAGGGATACAGTGAATTCAATTGGATTCAAGACCCATTCTTGTATTTTGAAAGTTCTAACATGTTGTCAGTAAAACTAAATGAGCAATTGTGTGATATCATCTGTGATGCTGGGATTAAAACTAAATTTTTAGTAAATTATTTTGTATAGTTAGTGATAACATGAGACATGTCATGGACAACAAATTCCATAAACGTTTAGATTCTGACTTAACAAAGTTCTGGATATCTTTAAGAGATGAATATCCTGAACTTTCCGAGTTGCTCATCCCATTCATCACCTCATTCTTGAGTGAAATGGGATTTTCATCTCAAGTGAAAAGCAAGCACAGAAATAGACTTGACGCACACTCAGATTTATGACTTAATTTAACCACTCTTGAATCCAACATACCCCAGCTTTTGCAGAAAAAGCAGCTCCAACTGTCACATTAGTAACTAATGATTAGTTAGGCAAGTAAAAACTCTTTTGTTTTTAACTTCAGCATGTGTTTATTAGAGCAAATTAGTCTTTTGAATTACATATTTGCTTTTTGCTTTTCTATAATTAAGTGTATATATAATTTGTTTAAGCATAAAAGAAGGCTTAAAGTTCTCAGTGTTACCAAAAATATGATTATATAGTGGGTGCACACCCCTACATGTAGTTCTGCCATGCACACCCCTACAAGTCTAATTAATTTTAAAAATCTAAAAGGTTAAGTTAGATAATTAAACGTAGACACAACCTCCCAAAATCGTCTCTGTACCGTAATTATGTGCGATAAATGGAAACTAATTTCTGTACTTCCAATAAATACACCCTTTTAATAAAATATGTACCAATAAACTCCAATAAAATACTGTATGTACGAATAACGTAGCCTACTAGGTTATACGTTCTAAATTGGAAGTACCGATAGGTTTTAATTCGAATAAATACAGCCTTTAATGTATATACAGCCTTTTATCCATACAATAAATACAGCCTTTGAATGTACACTAACAAAGGAAATTTTTGTTAAATCTAATTAATTTTAAAAATCTAAAAGGTTAAGTTGCATTGTTAAACGTAGACACAACCTCCAAAAATCGTCTGTGTACCGTAATTATGTGCGATAAATGGAAAATAATTTCTGTACTTCCAATAAATACACCCTTTTAATAAAATATGTGCCAATAAACCCAATAAAATATGCAAATAGGTTATAGGTCTACGTTCTAAATTGGAACTAGGTTTTAATTCCGGTACTTCGAATAAATACAGCCTTTAATGTTATGTACAGCAGCCTTGTATGCATACAATAATTTAATGTACACTAACAAAGGAAATTTTTGTTAAATGTAATTAATTTTAAAAATCTAAAAGGTTAAGTTGCATTGTTAAACGTAGACACAACCTCCAAAAATCGTCTGTGTACCGTAATTATGTGCGATAAATGGAAAATTATTTCTGTACTTCCAGTAAATACACCCTTTTATTATACACTAACAAAGTAAATTTTATTTAAGTTACATTGTCTACATAACCTCCATAACCTGGCATTAGTTACTTGTGAAGAAAACAGTTCTAGTACACATCGAACACGGAAAAAAAATACAAACGTGGAGACGGAAGTTGTCTTTGGCCGCAGGAAACAGTGAAAGACCCTACTTTTCTAATATTAACTTGGCAAGATATTTCAGGAGAAGAAGGAAATAAAACAGTTCTTAATTAACATTCGAAGCGAACGGTTGATTTTAGCTTGCGCTAAGAACCTATATAGCGTATATGTTAATGGCGTATAAAGATTTAGCCCAAAATTAGTGAACAACCGAGAGTTACCTGTGACATAGCCAAGTGGTCAGAGCTGTTGGGTTGAGCGTCGTGAGACGACCCAATGGTTTCCTAGTACCGAGCCTCCGGTAGGGGCTCCTGCCTAGTGGTCCTGTCCAGACGGAATATTGTTAATTAATTTTTAATGGTCGCTACAACGACATGCTCGTACTAGGTCGACTAGTACAGTATTTGTCGAGGCCGTTTCCAAGATTCACCTGGACGTATTCGGTACTTGCCAAGGCCAGCTATGAGTGGGTTTGTCTGGGTCCTCGCAGCTCGGACGTAAAATTTACGTGCAAGTCGCCTTGCGGTGTCATCCAAGGAGCGGACACCGAGTCCTCTTCTCAGGAGACGAGAAGAAAACCGATAGGGGACTTTGGCCGCTAGCCGAAGCCCTCTATCGAGAACGCTTTGCAACCTTCTTTTATGAACGGTTGCGAGGTAACCCCAGACGGGAAGAGCGTAGGTAATGATCGGCAACAGGTACGCGTTGACAATCAACTTACCCAGCTTGCGGGTCATAGCCTTGTTGGCAAGTAGCGGAAACAGTTGCGCGAGACGAGCGGACGCTTTCTTTCGCATCGTCTCAGCGTGGGTACGCCAGGTGAGCCGACGATCTAGGTGGACACCGAGGTACTTAACTTCCCTCGACCAGGGCAGGTACGTTCTACCGAGTCTCACTCGGCCTCGTGGTTCTTTCCGGCGCTTTGTGAATAGCACCGCGGAGCTCTTGGTTTCGTTGACGGCAACTTTCCAGCTTTCCGTCCACGTCGAATACGCATCGAGTGCGCGCTGAAGTCGTGGGATAGCAAAGTCTGCGTTCCGATCGGCGGTATAGACCGCCGTGTCGTCGGCAAACAAAGCCATCTGGACTCCAGGCTCTCTGGGTGCGTCGTTGACATACACGGAGAACAGGAGAGGCCCTAGCACGCTACCTTGAGGTACCCCGGCTGTGATACGTCTCTCGGAAGAGACGTGGTCGTCTATTCGCACGCAGAAAGTCCTCTCCGTCAGAAAGCTAGCAATCAAGCGAAGGTAGCAATCTGGGAGCTGGATTTCCCGGAGCTTGAACAAGAGCCCGTCGTGCCAGACACTATCAAAGGCCTTTTCCACATCTAGGAAACAGGCGACAGTCTGCTCTTTCCGACACCCGGCGTCCGTGATGTATTCCACCAGTCTCATCAGTTGATGAGTGGTGGAATGCCCCACACGAAAGCCGAACTGTTCGGGGACCAGTACATCGAAATTTCTTAGATGATCTAGTACTCTCCGTTGTACAAGACGTTCGAGGACCTTTGACGTGGCTGACAGTAGACTAATGGGCCGGAGGTTGCCGGGACGGGAAGCGTCCTTTCCCTGCTTCGGGATCACTATAACCGTTGCCTTACGCCATTTCTGGGGGAAAATAGGCCAGTCTAAGACACGCGTTGAACAGCGCGACCAAGAAAAGTACTCCTCGCTCCGGGAGTCGAGTAAGAGCGGCGTTCGAGACGCCGTCCGGGCCAGGAGCTTTTCTCGGCACGAGTTCAACGAGCCGATCTGTGACCTCTTCCCTAGTAATGGGTTCGGGCTCCGTAGTGATCGGAAGAGACAGAAAGTCTTCCACTTCGTTCTCGACTTCTTCGTCGAAGTCCCAGTCCATGGGCGGGTTAGGTGCGAACTGTCGCTCAAAACACGCGCCCAGGTACTCGGCCTTCGCCTCCGGGCGAGCCAGGATTTGACCGAAAGGTCCAGCAATGGCCGGGATGCGAGGCCGGCGCCTCTTCCCTACCAACGCCGAAGGTATCCGGTAAGGGCTACTTTCGTCCGATCCGTCCCCTGCCTGGGCCACGGCGAGTTCCCAACAGCGTCTCCGGTAGGCCTGCATTTCACGACGTAAAATGCCGGTCGCCCGGTTGTACGCTGCCTTGTCGGCCGGATCACGGGTCCGCTGCCAGCGTCTCCGGAGGCGATTTCTCTCGCAAGCGAGAGCACTCGTCTCCTCTGGGATCCGCTGCCAGTGGGGCGTGACACCAGGCTTCATTCTGGAAGACGCGTCGATCGCAGATACGACAGCCTCGTCAAACGCGGCAACTGCCTCGTCGACTTGGCGGACGGTTTCGAGTGGTCCCGCGTCTGGCAATCGGCGACTTAACGCCGGGCCATAGCGGTCCCATTCTACCACCTTCCTGACATCTCTGCGTACGACGTGCTGGGTAGCGACGTGTATCAGGATGGGGAGATGATCGGACGATAGTTCCGTTAGCGCGGACACATGGACCGGACAGTCAATTCCTTGAATCACCGCTATGTCCAAGACATCGGGAGCCGCGTTGCGTTGTGAGGGGTAGAACGTAGGTTGGGTAGGCCCAATCACTTGAATCCTGCGAGAATCGGCAAACCTGCGCAAACGTTTCCCGTTTGGGGCAGTCAAGCGACTGTTCCAATCGCGATGTTTGCAGTTCAGGTCGCCGGCCATGATGACCCTCCTGTGTGCGTCGAACGCGACCGCTAGATCGGGGTGAAGGAGCTCTTTTTGCGGCGCTTTATACGCCGCGACCATCTGTACGCCGCCTAGAGTGTTTAACAACTCCACAGCGGTGCCTTCGAGGTGAGTCATTGCAGGCAAGACGACTCGGTGATGCTCGAGAGTGAGCCTCACCGCGACGGCAGTACCGCCACCAGCAGTGCCCGGCCTGTCGTTTCGATAGCACACATAGTTGGCCAGTCGTAACCGACTCGCAGGAGTCAAGTGGGTCTCATTGAGAAGGACTACGTCGGGTTTGAGTCGGGCCAGTAATTCTTGGAGTTCCTGGATCTTGTTGGATGACATAGCGAGGCGAAGATCTGCTCTCGGCGCCAGCCGAGACGTGACAAGAGAAGGCGAGGCGACCCAATCAAGGATCGGCAGCAGCTTGATTGGCCTCGACGTGACCATCTAACGTGCTCGAGGCGAGCCAACCAGGGACCAGCGGCACTCTGATAGGTTCGTGGCACACGACCTGTCAGGGCATAAAAACAGCGCCGCTAGAAATTTTGGCGCACTCCATTGGACGTCGTCAAGCCAGCTGGAAGAAAAGGAAGAAGGAAGAATGGAGAACGCAGGAGAAGCAGTGATGGACATCGACTGGGACAGCAGCGGGCTCTACATACCGCTGCCGAAAGAAGAGAACCGCAGCACGCCTGGAACAGCGGACGCAGCTGCCGAACATCACAGCGCGGCTCGGGCAGCGTACGCAAATGATTTAGCGTACCCGACAAACGGTCCTTTTAAGGGCCTAAAAAACTATAGTGTGTACGATTGGCGCCATTTGTCCTGTGACAAGTGGCGCCCAACGTGGGGCGACGATCATCTTGTGGATGCAAGATCTAGCCACGCCAGAGAGCTACCAGCCGGCACACAAAACAACATGGCGCCCAACAACTACACCCAGCGGGACACCGGGTTCGAGGTAGAGCAAGGCTTTGCGCAATTCGCCGCAGCTATGAGGTGCACGTTGCCACCGGTGATCACCGCTACATACCATGGCCTCAAGTACGAGGATCCAGAACGATATCTTCAACAGCTAGAGCGACAGCTGCGGGACTACAGAGTCCCACCTGAGCAGTGGGCAGATTACGCAGTGCGGCAGCTCCGAGGAGAAGCTGCCACGTGGGCAGAGAGATACACGGGATTGCAGATAAATTGGCCCGAGTTCTGCGACCGCTTCCGGCATCACTTCTGCGGGATGCAACGCGACGCAGAGCTGCTGGCCGAGCTGTACGGACAACCGCAGCGGCAGGAATCGGCGGAAATCTTCCTCCTGAGAAAAATCAAGCTGTTTCGCCGTCTGTACCCCGGAGGTGACGAGAGGACGAGCATAACCATGCTTACACAACAGCTGCAGCCACGCCTTCGACCCGCGCTGAGGTTCCCGCCGCCTACGACTTTGGAGGAACTTTTACAACGGGCAATGAGCATCGAGGCGGACTTGGATCAAGATAGTCGTGAGCGAGGTCGGGATGATTCTGCTGAAAACTCCCTGGATCGAATAGGGGGGTCGAAGCAGTGTCGATCGGCCTCAAGCACGAAAGAGGAACGAAGAATGAACAGCCTAACGCCCAAGTGCCGCTACTGCCCGGGAAGACACTACCATCGGGACTGCCCTGTGAAGAACCGGCAGGGAAACGACCAAGCGCCCCGGTAAATAGCCCACCGGGGCGCGTGAACCAACTAGGTGCGGACATACCGCGCATTCCAATAGAGATCGCCGGCCGAAAACTGACCGCAGCCTTGGACTCCGCCGTAAACTACGACTTCGTACGAGCCGGTCTGCTGCCCGGAGGAAGGAAGACGGAGCCCCGAGTTGTCCAGCTAGCGCTACACGGTCAGCAATGTCACTCAACGGCCGCCGTCGTCGCAGACATTATAATTGGAAATCTCGCGACCACCACCGTTCTGCTAGAAGTGCCCGGACTGCAAGAAGAAGTTTTACTGGGCCACCACTGGCTTACGGCCAACCAAGCAGTTGTGGACTACCGACGGGGCTGCCTTCACATTGGCAGCGGGAACCGACAGACGGTCTTCTGGAATGACCGCGCGGAGCCCGAGGAAGAGGACATTGACGAAGCTAGCCTTCAAACGTCAGCAGTTGGCCAACACCATAAACGGCTTCTGGAAATGTTACACCGTCATCGCAGTTTGTTCTCCCGTGGCCCGCTCCGCACCACATCCGCGGCCAAGCACGAGATCCGGCTGAAAGAAGGTAGCCAGCCATTCCGGCTCCCAATGTACCGGTACTCCGACGAGAAGAAACGCACCATCCGGGAACAGGTAGAAGAGATGCTGAGGCAGCGTATCATTGAACCGGCCACCTCGCCATACAGCTCTCCGGTGGTGATTGTGAAGAAGAAGGACAGCACACCCCGGTTCTGCGTGGACTTCCGGAGGCTGAACGATCAGACCGAGGATGTGGACTCACCACTGCCGCTGATATACGAAACCATCAAGGACCTCAGCGGGGCCAAAGTCTTCTCGACCCTAGATCTGAAGAGCGGCTACTGGCAAATCCCGCTGGAGGAAGAAGCAAAGAAGTACACAGCATTCTCGGTGCCCGACGGAGGTCGCTACCAGTTCCGGGTGATGTGCTTTGGGCTGAAGAACGCGCCCAGCACCTTCCAACGGCTGATGCAGGATGTTCTCACGGGACTATTACGGGAGTGCTGCCTCGTCTATCTGGATGACATCATTGTCTACTCCCCCGACTGGGAAACGCACCTGCGACACCTGGATCAAGTCTTGGAAAGGCTGCAGATGCACCAGCTGACCTGCTCGCTCAACAAGTGTCACTTCGGCCGAGAAGAAGTCGCCTTTCTGGGCCACGAGATTACTCCGGACGGCAACCTCCCGCAGCAGCAACATCTCAGAGCGATCGAAGACCAGCCGGCCCCCAGCAACAAGAAAGAGCTTCAACGCTTCCTGGGAACCTGCAACTGGCTGTGAGAGTACATCCCCTGCTTCGCCATGATTTCGGAACCGTTAACGGACCTGCTGCAGACAAGAAAGTGGCATTGGGACGACACAACTCAGCGAGCCTTCGAAGAGGTTAAGGCCGCTTTCCGGCAGCCGTTAAAACTCTCACGACCGGATCGAGACTTGCCGATGTTTCTGCAGACCGACGCCAGCCAAAAGGGACTTGGAGCGGTGCTTTATCAATGCACCGAAGCCGGAGAGAGGCGCATCATCTCGTACGCCAGTGCCAAGCTCCACGAGGCGGAGAAGAACTACCACTCCAACGAACTGGAGTGCTTGGCAGTCGTCTGGGCCATCAAGAAATACCGGCCATACTTGGAGGATCGCCATTTCACCCTAAGGACCGACAACAAGGCGCTAACCTGGCTGAAGCAGGCGACGGGGCAGAAGACGAAGTACGCTCGCTGGGCTCTACTGATACAGAGCTTCAAATTCACCGTCGTTCACTGCCCGGGCAAGGAGAACGAGTTGCCGGACTTCCTCTCGAGGGAACCTGGGCTTGAAGATACTGCCGGCGTCCAAGAAGAACCACGGATGCAGCCTGAAGAGAGGCCACTTCGCAGTGTTGCGGCAGCTGCACCGAGACTACAAGAAATCACGGCTGTCGGCATCCATCAGGCAGTGCAGGAGGCGCAAGAAGGCGACCAGGAGTGCCAAGCGTGGAGAAACGACCCTGCGGCGGCTACAGCGAGAGGATACCGGGTGGACAACGGCCTGGTTTGGAAGGACAGACGCAACCAGGAACCAGGATTGTACGTGCCGCCGAGTGTCCGCATGGAGGTCATCAGGCACTTCCACGACTTCCCTGAAGCCGGTCATCCGGGGGCCGAAGAAACGTTTCGGGCCATCGGCAAGGACTTCGTCTGGACCGGCCTAACCATTGATGTCCGCAGATACGTCCGGAGTTGCAGAATATGCGCCCTACACAAGCGCGGCGCAAATCCCGAACAGGACCAACAGCGACCTCACCGACCCAGGAGATGTTGGAATACTGTCGCCCTGGACGTCATGGGACCATATCCGCTGACTCGAGCTGGCAACCGGTACATCGTAGTGGTCACGGATATGATGTCGAGATGGGTGGAAGCAAAGGCCGTGCGCAAGGCGGACGCCGACACCATTATCCGCTACCTGGAGGAAGAAGTGTTCCCTCGTTGGGGATACCCAGAGGCGTTGCTCACCGACAACGGAAAGCCGCTCACGGGCCACAAGTGGAAGCAGATGTGCGACAAGCTGCACATACGACCGTGGACTACAGCCAACTACCATCCCAGGGCGAACCCGACCGAGCGGCGCAACGGCGAGATCAAGAAGGCGCTGCGGATCCAGCTCCATGACTGCAAGGACCATGGCGACTGGGACAAGCGTTTGCCGACGGTTCTGTTCTCGCTGCGGAATCGTGCAAACGCCGCCACTGGAGTGACACCGAGCGAGCTTCTGCTGGGCAGAGACCTACGCCGACCCGGCGACTGGAGTCGGCCACACGCAGAACAGGACGTCCGGCCAATTGAGGAACGAGAAGAGGCGGCCAGGTCACACCAGACGCAGTATCAGCGGCGGCGGTATCCGGAACGGAGGACACAGGACCCTACACTGGCCGTAGGGCAGCTGGTGTACGTCAAGACCCACGCCGGACCAGCCAAAGGACGGAGGTACCCTGGATGGGAGCCAGCCTGGGAAGGTCCCTTTAGCGTTGCCGCAACCCTCGGCGGGCAGATTTACACGGTGGAGAAGGACGAACGTCCATACAAGGTTCACCGCCAACGGCTCAAACCCGCCGGAGAAGAACAATGGGCTGGCCACCGGAGAGCATTCAAGACCCGGGGGAGTTGTGACATAGCGAGGCGAAGATCTGCTCTCGGCGCCAGCCGAGACGTGACAAGAGAAGGCGAGGCGACCCAATCAAGGATCGGCAGCAGCTTGATTGGCCTCGACGTGACCATCTAACGTGCTCGAGGCGAGCCAACCAGGGACCAGCGGCACTCTGATAGGTTCGTGGCACACGACCTGTCAGGGCATAAAAACAGCGCCGCTAGAAATTTTGGCGCACATTGACACTTCTGCTCCAGCTTCTGATCTGAACAGGACGCTCTCATTGGACTGCTCTTCTTCACTGGCGATCCTATCATGATGAGCTCTCTCGAAGGTTACCATCTCTCCCGGCGGACCCAATCGTCACTCGTGACGATCTGGATCTCCGCGCCACAAATCTTCAGGAATTGGTGCAAGGTGTCATGGATCGACACACCTACGCACTCGAGGTGAATCATCGTAAATCGGCCTTACCTGCGGAAGTACTCCACGCCATCTGGCTACGGCGCCAGCTCCGCCGCAGATGGCAAAGAACCCGTGACCCAGTCGTTAAGCGACGATTTCAACAACAGTCCCTTTACGTTCAGCAGCTACTGCGGGACGTAAACTCTGATCGATGGGACTCATACCTTGAGTCTCTTGAAGTCGACCACGCCTCCGTCTGGAGAGCGGTGAGTAGACTGACCCGCGAGAAGAGAACTCGCAACCCACTGGAAACCCCGAACGGGGTTGTGTCTTCATCAGAAGGCAAGGCTGAGGTCTTCGCCGACTGCATGGAGTCACAATTTACCGTTCATCGAGGCGTTTCGGACCCTGCCCACTCGGCAGAAGTCCGGGACTTCCTATCTGGTTATTTTTCTCGCCCTCCCGCTGGCCCAGACCTCCCGTTCGACAGAGACGAACTCGTTTCGTCTGTCTGTCGACTAAACCGCCGTCGCGCCCCCGGTCCTGACCGGATCGGGGCCGCTGCATTACAATATCTCCCGGCCTCAGGCGTTGACCTCGTTCTCGAGCTGTTCAACTCTTGTCTCCGGCTACAGTACTTTCCCCGCCTGTGGAAAAATGCCAACATCGTTATGGTTCCTAAACCCCGCAAGCCGCGCATGCTTCCTGAAAGCTATCGGCCAATATCTCTCTTGCCAGTTATCTCGAAGGTGTTCGAGCGGCTCCTGCTGGCCCGCATCTCGCCGTTGTTGGATAATTTTATCCGCAACGAACAGTTCGGGTTTCGCAGAGAGCACTCGACCACGCTTCAACTAGTCCGCGTGGTAACGCAACTCTCTGACGCCACCAACAGGCGAGCGGCTACGGCCGCCGCACTGCTGGACGTGAGCAAGGCCTTCGACAAAGTCTGGCACGAAGGTCTTCTCTTCAAACTCGCTAACTCCCCCTTACCATCGTCCATAGTGTTTTTCCTCCGGTCGTATCTCAGCGACCGAACCTTCAGGGTTAGCGTCGACGGAACCTGCTCTGCAGTTCGTCCTGTCGCCGCTGGCGTACCCCAGGGATCTGTCCACGGCCCCGTTCTGTACCTCGTGTACACGAACGACCTGCCTGTTTTGCCCGGAGTCACGTTGTCTTTGTTCGCTGACGATGCAATGTATCATTACAGCTCTGTGTCCCCGCGTTTTGCGAGTACACAGTTGCAGCGTCAGTTGGACCAGCTTCCGGACTGGCTACGGAAATGGCGGGTGACGATCAACACGGAGAAATCCGAGGCGATCTGTTTCACTCGTAAGTCCATCTCCCGATGCCAGCCCCTCTCCCTTGAAGGGAGGCCTATCGCCTACAAAGAGTCGGTGAAGTATCTAGGCGTTCGGCTAGATCGTCGCCTATGCTTCAACGCCCACGTGACGGACACCCTTGCCAAGGCTCGCGGCGTCCGAGCCAAACTTTACCCATACCTCGCGTGCCGCAGCCCCCTGGCGCTGCGCACGAAAGTTACCCTCTATCTGTTGTTTCTCCGGTCTGTATTGACCTATGCGGCACCTGTATGGTGGTCACTTGCCTCCGCCACCAACAGGCGTAGGCTGGAAAGTTTCCAATCCAGAACCCTCCGTTCCTTGTCGGGATCTCCTTGGTTTGTTAGAAACAGTGTAATTCGAGGAGGTCTACGAGTTCCTGCTCTCTCAGCCTTTGTCTGGTCATTAGCTGCGACTCTCTTTGCCGCAGCTGAGACCTCTTCCTTCCCTTACCTCAGAACCATCAGCACCACGCAACCACCTCCCCCTGTCCGGGTCAAACGCCCTCGGGCGATTCTCGATGACCCGCCATAAGTTTAAGTAAACTTAAACCTCACTTAACTTGTATATTCTCTATCTGCCCATGCCCCAGAATTTACCTGTAAAGCTGTTTCCTTCCTCCCTTCCTAGTATGCCGACCGCGCTGAATGCTGCTGCTACGCGCTATCACTGGCACGGAGGCTCTCTGCCTCGCGGGGAGCGACCGACGCCTCACGGCGTCTGCACGCGGGACTGGGAAAGGGCGACATCTGTCACCTGAACCCGTCCTTGCGGCAGTGCCCACTGATTGCTGATATTTTAAAATAAATAAAAATTAAAAACCTTTCTCCCCCGCCTTCTCAGTTAACTGGTTGGCGGTTGTCCATTCCTGATATTAGGCACCAGTCGAAGAACCAGACCTATGTATATCTACAGGCAGCCATTGAGCTCGACTCAGATGCTGCAGTCATGCACCGGGTGCAAAGACGCCCCGCTACTACAATGCTACATGCTACATGCTCTTCTTCAGCTCTCTTCGCTGGACCATCTACGGCTTTGCTGCCTTCGGCCACCTCGCCTTCCGACGAGGAATAACTCTTCTCTTCGTGGGAACCAAGCCAGCTGCTGCCGGTGAACTTAGTAGCTGGTAGAAGAAGCAGCTGGCCGAAGTTTGCCCTTGTAAGGACCACCTGCGCCGGAACAACATCTTTCCGGACAGGAAAGAAGTGGATTGCTCTGGGCTCACCTGGTGAGTGCCGTATCAGTGTGTAATTCCTAACTTGCTCGCGACTGTTAGGTAGCGCTGCCCCGGACGATCCTTGCAAGCCCCCACCAGTGGTAAGCGAGCTAGGATATCGCCGGGGTAAAGGGGCCAGTGGACACCAGTCTTGGTAAGGACTGGTATTCAACGAAGCTGGTCGTTAGCCCAGCTCCTCCCGCATCGTCGTGAGCAAGGAAGACGCGCGGGTAATCCGGCTTCGGCCGGACCCGAGATCCCTGGCGTCTGGCAGTGACTGCCTAGCAGTCTCTGCCCGGCAGCCGTCGCACCTGGCCAGCATGCCTTCCACAGGCAACGGCTCAAGTGCCGAGTCGCTCGGCCCTGCCTTGCTGCCCCATCTGGGCGACTCGCCAGAATCGCCTCGGGCGATGGAGACGGACGATCCTCTCCCTCACCCGCTTCCCCCTCTGCCGGCAGACGAGTCGGGCGAGTTCGCGACCGTTGGTCGGCGTAATCGCCCGGCTAAGAAGCCCAAGAGGACCCACGCACCTGGATCCACTTCCTCACAGACCTCGGCCATGGACATTGGACCTTCTCAGGGCCCACAGGTCGCGGTTCCGACTGCTTCGACAGCAGCTCCGGCTGCTGCCGCTGTTTGTCGCGCGCCGCCCCTGTACGTCCATAGCGTGTCAAATGTCGCCGCCTTATACAGGCGGCTGATCGCGGCCCACGGCCTGTCGGCCGACAAGCTTGACCTGAAGCTGCTTGGCGGTGATACGGTCAGGATTGTCGTCCGCCAGCTCGAGGACCATCGCTTGGTCGAGGCCTTCCTCCAAGCACACAACCTCCAGTATCACACCTTTACTCCTAAGCGAGTCAAGCCCTTGTCAGTCATTTTGCGAGGGCTTGACGCGCATACAGATCCCCAGGAGATCCTCATGGAACTCCGCGACCTCGGGTACCCAGTGCAGGCAATTTTCCGCCTGTTTACGCACTCTGAAACCCGAGTACCTCTCCCGCTCGTCCGTCTCCAGCTCGAGAAGGGCGAGGCAGCAGATAAAATTTTCCAACTGACGCGGCTGTTTGGCTTCCGCGTCAGGGTGGAAACCAGTCGTCCCCAGGGCAAGCTCGCGCAGTGCCACCGGTGCCAGAGGTTCGGCCACCACACTGACGTCTGCCGCAATGCCCCGGCCTGTCTACGATGTTCTCTGGGACATTCAACCCAGGCCTGCACTGTGGCGGACAAGACCAAATTCCGCTGCATCAATTGTGGCCAAGGCCATGCAGCAAGCAACGTAAACTGCCCGGTCTATAAGGCGGAGCTCCTGCGGAAGCAAAGGCCGCAGGGGCCCCTCCCGAAGCCACGGCAGCCAGCTATGCAGCCCCAATCAAGACAGCCTAAAATGCAGGCTAGGCCTAAACCTCAGGCACAACCGGCACGGCGCGCGCCCTCTCCGGCTCCACCTCCAGCCCCTACAAAGGCAACTAAACGTACCGCGTCTCCTTCCACAGCAGAGACACGCCCAGTAGCTGTCATCTCGGTTTTGGAGCCGGAGAATGAACCCTCCACCTCCGCGGAACCTCCTACTCCCGCCTCTGAACCAGAGGTAGCCTCGCCGCCCCTGCCACCTCCGCGATTTCCGCGAGCAGGCATCAAACCCAGGAACAAAGGGATAACCACAACGGATGCTCGGCCCCGAGCTCCTGCCGGCCCACAGCCCAAGAAAAGTCCTGCTTCCCGGTACAAGTCCGACGAAGCGCAACAGCGTACTTTTCCTGCCGCTGATTCAAAACCGTCTGGCCCTGGTCCTATGGCTTCCACCACGACCCGATCTGCCGTAACACCTGGTCGCTCTTATGCGGCCTCAGTTTCCAGGCAAACCGCTCAGTCCGTCACTTCCAATGACGCACAGTTCGTCCGCGGCTTTCTGTCTAGCTACGACCTCCCGAAAGTCGCATCTACCTTCAGGTCCATCCGAGACCGCCTGGAAACTGCTGACCCAACTGAGAGATTCATGCTCTTGGTGGAAGCCTGCCAAGTCATAGGTCTTCTATGAACCGAGCCCTTAGACGAGATCTCTCGCTCGTAGCCTGGAATGCTAATAACATCGGTACCAAGCATTCCGACCTTCTTGAATTCCTGGCTCGGTTCAAACCCGACGTACTTCTCCTTACTGAAACCCACCTGACCCCGGCGAACCGGTTTCGATTACCAAATTACGTGGTCTATCGGGATGACCGAGTTGGCCAACGAGGAGGCGGCACGGCGATCGCGGTGAGGACCTCCATAGGTCATCATCGTGTCGCTTTGCCGCAGCTTACCAACCTAGAGGCCACCGCCATTGAGGT
The DNA here is from genome assembly GCA_034769895.1 of Magicicada septendecula. Taxonomy (NCBI): domain Eukaryota; kingdom Metazoa; phylum Arthropoda; class Insecta; order Hemiptera; family Cicadidae; genus Magicicada; species Magicicada septendecula. The sequence goes on along the minus strand of CM068370.1, from coordinate 100,749,462 downwards.
CCACGGAGCTCTTGGCGGCGTCCTCGTGGTTTCAGCATACAAGCCCCCACGAGCTGAACTTCTTGTTGGCGACCTGGAAGTCATCTTCGATTCCCATCGAAGGGTAATTTTGGCCGGCGATCTGAATTGCAAGCATCGCGTTTGGAATAGTCGCCTGACTACTCCGAACGGGAGGCGCTTGCTCAGTTTTGTTGAATCGCGCCGGGCGATGGTGTTTGGTCCAGCGCAACCCACGTTCTTTCCGCCACAGCCTAACGCGGCTCCCGATGTTCTGGATATCGCGGTGACCCAAGGAGTTGTCTGTCCGGTCGAGGTATTCTCACTTACGGAGCTGACATCCGACCACAACCCTATCTTGGTCCACGTCGCTACCCAGCACGCCTATGCACGTTCTGACCAGAAGAAGGTTATCGATTGGGATCGCTACGGCCCGGCCTTGTGCCGTCGATTGCCGCCAGCGGCCCCACTCGATTCCGTTCGCCTCCTAGACGAAGCAGTTGCGGGAATCGAAGAGGCAATCATCTCGGCTATAGGCGTGTCTTCACGTACGCGAGCTGGTTTCACGCCTGACTACCAACGCATCCCTGAGGAAGTCTCTCTTCTCGCTCGCGAGAGGAATTACTTCCGGAAACGTTGGCAGAGGACCCGTGATCCGGCCGATAAGGCAGCATACAATCGGCTCACCGGACGACTGCGCGGCAGTCTGAAGGCGTTCCGACGTAGCTGTTGGGAACTCGACGTGGCCCGAACGGGGGATGCGGACCCGCAATCTCACCCGTACAGAATACCTACCGCATTGACGGGACGGAGGCGCCGACCTCCACTTCCCGCCATTGTTGGACCGTTCGGTCGACCCCTGGGTCGCCCGGAGGAGAAGGCCGAGTACTTGGGCTTGTGTTTCGAGCGACAGTTCGCTCCCAACCCGCCCATGGACTGGGACTTCGACGAACAAGTCGAGATGGCTGTGGAAGACTTTCTGTCACTTCCGATCACGACGGAGCCCGAACCCATCTCTTTGGAAGAGGTCTCAGATCGGCTCGCTGAACTTCAGCCAAGAAAAGCTCCAGGCCCGGACGGTGTTACCAACACCGCTCTACGACTTCTTCCCGAGCCTGGAGTTCAATTCTTGACTGATTTGTTCAACGCGTGTCTTAGACTGGCCTACTTTCCCAAAAAATGGAGAAAGGCGACGGTTATCGTGATCCCGAAGCCGGGAAAGGATACCACCCGCTCGGTAAACCTCCGGCCTATCAGCCTACTCTCCGCTACGTCCAAGGTTTTTGAGCGCCTCGTACAGCGTCGTGTACGAGAACATCTAACCAACTTTGACGTGCTGGTCCCCGAACAGTTCGGCTTTCGTGTGGGGCATTCGACCACTCATCAACTGATGAGACTGGTGGAAAGCATCACGGAAGCCGGGTGTCGGAGAGAACGGACCGTTGGCTGTTTCTTAGATGTTGAGAAAGCCTTCGACAGCGTATGGCATGATGGCCTGTTATTCAAACTTAGGGAAGTCCAGCTCCCGGACTGCTACCTCCATCTGGTTGCTAGCTTTCTGACGGAGAGGACCTTCTGCGTGAGAGTTGGCGATTCAGTCTCTTCCGAGAGGCGAATCACAGCCGGCGTCCCTCAAGGTAGTGTTCTAGGCCCCCTTCTGTTCTCGATCTACGTCAACGACGTGCCGAGACAGCCTGGAGTCCAGATGCCCCTCTTCGCTGACGACACGGCCGTATTTACGGCCGATCGTCATGAGGAAAGGGCCGTCCTACGACTGCAGCGCCAGCTCGACAAGCTCGTGGACTGGACTGATAACTGGAGAGTGCTACTCAACCCTACCAAGAGTGTAGCCGTCGAATTCTCTAAGCGACGGAAGAACCCCGTTAGGCAACTACGTATCGGCAGAACGTACTTGCGCTGGTCCAAAGAGGTCAAGTACCTCGGCTTACACCTCGACCGTCGGCTCACCTGTCGTACCCACGCACAGACAGTTCTTAAGCGAGCATCCACTCGCCTGTGCGCACTGTTTCCACTCCTGATCAGCTCAGCCATGACCAGGAAATTGGGTAGGATGATCGTCGGCGCGTATCTGCTGCCGGTCATTACCTACGCCTGCCCGGTCTGGGGTTACCTCGCCGCAATGCATAAAAAGAAGTTGCAGAGCGTCCTCGACAGGGGGCTTCGGCTAGCGGCCAAAGTCCCCCGTCGCTTCTCATCTCGCCTTCTAAGGAGAGGACTTGGCGTCCGCTCCTTAGACGACACTTTCAGGCGGCTTGCACGCAAATTTTATGCACGTGCGGCGAGGTTCCCAGACAATCCTCTAGTGACTGGGCTGGGAAGGTACCGTATACGCCCAGGTGATTCGTGGAAACGCCCTCGGTGCATACTGCGCTAGTGTAGGGTAGCACAACAGCCGAGAAAGGCCTGCTATAGAGCACACGCCCTACTTGGGCAGGACCACGAGGCAGGAGCTCCAGATGGTAGCTCGGAACTCAGTTCCCGTGCGGTTCGTCTCTGCGACGCAAAACCGCAAAGCCCAGAGCAAAAAAAAAAAAAAAAAAAAAATTTTGGCGCACTCCATTGGACGTCGTCAAGCCAGCTGGAAGAAAAGGAAGAAGGAAGAATGGAGAACGCAGGAGAAGCAGTGATGGACATCGACTGGGACAGCAGCGGGCTCTACATACCGCTGCCGAAAGAAGAGAACCGCAGCACGCCTGGAACAGCGGACGCAGCTGCCGAACATCACAGCGCGGCTCGGGCAGCGTACGCAAATGATTTAGCGTACCCGACAAACGGTCCTTTTAAGGGCCTAAAAAACTATAGTGTGTACGATTGGCGCCATTTGTCCTGTGACAGTATATTAAACATATAATCAGTGCACAACACCACTACAAACAGTGAAAACAAACAATACGTAACCGAATACAAGTGAAATAAACCCATAAAACTATTAAACATTAATAATTCACATTACAACGAACTTCACGATTTTTCGCAACACACAGATAAAAGTGAACACACCAAAGACAACACATTTAAAGCCAGTGAACACAGAACACAACCAGGACACCTCTAACAACACAATAGACATTATCCAATATTACGGAGATCATAAAGCAGTTGTGAAGGCAATTTTATTGTCAGAAAATCCAGTGACCCCATTGCTGTTATACTGCATTAGCGAAGTCGCTGCCATGATGGTTCCCAGAATGCAAAGCGCCTACATTGAATGATTTCATCCAGTCACCATTGGGTATAAAATTGTGCATTATAAACATTATATCTTATTATCAAATTGTGTATTTATTAATTATTAAGGTTTATTTTGTAAATGTTATACTTTATATGCTTGCCCCTTCTCTGACTATTATAAATATAACCGTTAAAAGAACCATTCGAAAATATTCATATAATATAACCTGTATTGAGAATCGATTATCCCTGTGAAAGAGTCGAACTTTATATCAATATCGATTTTAAATCGATATTTTCAGAATAATTGTCAATAAATCAAAATAATTCAATTATCTGGTTTTAAAAATTATTTCACAAGTTAATATAAGAGTTTTCATTAACTACAGGACTTACTGGAAGACGACAATTACTAAAGGAGAGTGATATACTGGAGCATAGAAGAAAATCGCCAATCGATTAGTGAAGTGAGACAATCTGATTAACTCCAGATTTATTTACAGTTAACCAGAAGTGAATATATTGACAAAAAACTTAGAGAATTTTAAATTTTCGACGAATACACATAAGAATTATTTATAAATTATTTAAACAATAAACAAACAAAAATTTTTTTTTAATTTTTTTTAATTAAATTAAAATTTTTTTTTATTTTTTTTTTTGTACAGTACAGAAATATTTATTTGTAACCGCATATACAGGGCTTGTTACAAATTGGCGTCCAACTAGAGGGCTTTAATTAGCGATTGGAAGACTACAGTAACTTACCCAATTACTAATTAAGCTTGGCAGCGGTTATACGGTCAAGAAGGAAACAACATGTAACGTTGTGCGACTTCTAAGAAAAGGGCGGCAGAGGCCGAAAAGGAAGTCAGTAGGGGGAAAATAAGGGTTCTGACCCACAAAGGAATGCCGCCTTTCTTAAAAAACATAAAAAACGATAAAAAACAAGATCAAAGAGATGCCGCCGTTCCCGCGGTCCAAGATTTTTTCCCACGCTCTCCCCACCACCCTGGACCCGCAGTATCCGCGAATTTTCGCGAAAATAATTTTTTATATGCAGCCTTTCGCGAGCCTAAATCACTTTCACTTTCTAATTTCCGCGAATATAATTTTTTATATGCCGCCTTTCGCGAGCCTAGATCACTTTCACTTTCTACTGGACCACAGCATCCGCGACTTTTTCGCTGATCTGTGTCAAGATCCGCGACTTTTTCGCGTATCTGGACCACAGCATCCGCGAATATAATTTTTTATTTTTTTATATGCCGCCTTTCGCGAGCTTAGATCACTTTCACTTTCTATCACTTGATGCATTATTAAATATATGATCGGGGAGTACCAACCTTGCATGAGTTCAAATTTTTTATAATGTATATTAAATCTATATGATCAGGTTTACCAACCTATGGTGGGGGGGGGTTCCGACTTGATGAATTATAGTGTATATATTAAATATATGATCAGGGTTACCAACCTTGCATGAGTTCAAATTTGTTGTGTTATAATGTATATTAAATCTATATGATCAGGTTTACCAACCTATGTATGGGTTCAAACTTGATATGTGTGTGTATTATAGTGTATATTAAAATATATGATCAGGGTTACCAATCCTGCATTATTGTGTGTGTGTATAGAACAGATCTGCCAACATTTTTCTTCGGTGGGAAATTCAAACTATATTATAGTAAATTGTTGACGACTTCGATATCAACTCTCTCTCCCCTCCTCTCTCTTTGTCTCTAGACACAGTTGTCATCAGTTTTACATAAGCGTCGTGCTACTTATGGATTATTGTAATTAGCGATACTAAAATGTAATCACCAGGAAATATATATTTATCACCTATCTCGTGGCGTCCTTTTTTGACACATGACAGTCATTGACTACGATTTAGAAATTAATATACTGCCAAGTCTGTGTGTGTGTGGTAAAGTGTTACGCATAAAAAAATCTCCTTGAAATAAGGTATTTTCAAAAGTTTTGTGTACACACACATTGTATAATAATTTTCGTAATTGTAAGATACAACCTGCAAATTATTAAAATGTCTCTCTCACACATTTCTGATTACTATACAAATAATTGGATGCATATTCGAAGGTTTATAACGAAATAAATTAAAATATACCATAATTTGTTTTAAATAATTAAATATATATATTTACAACACTGTACACAAACATAAAATATATAGTTTACAAACCGCTATAATACAATTATTCAAAAAATATATATATATCACAAACATTGTTATATATAAAATATTAATAATAATATTGTTTTAAATGATTAAATATATATTTACAGCACTGTACACAAACTTAAAATATAGTTTACAAACCGTTATAATACAATTATTCAAAATACATTTTACATTGATTAAATATACATATATCACAAACAAACATTGTTATATAAAATAAATATTAATAATAATTTTTGACATTGTAAGATTTTTAAATAATAATTTCACGGCTGTAGATACAGTTCACAAGGAAGTTTATCTGTAACATAACAATACAGTCGATATTAGAATCACTGATACGATAATATTCAATTATCACACACACACACAGTTAGTGGAAAGAATCAAATGCGTTTTCTTACGTCTTACGTTTTACGTCTTACGTCTTACGTTTACGTTTTACATCTTACGTCTTACGTTTTAGTTTCACATCTTACGTCTTACGTCTTACGTCTTACGTTTACGTTTTACGTCTTACGTCTTACGTTTTAGTTTCACATCTTACGTCTTACGTCTTACGTCTTACGTTTTACGTTTTTTTTTTATTCGCGGAAATTCGCGGATGCTGTGGTCCATTGGGACTGATGTTAATCGTTTCAGTTTCGAACGAGAACTGATTAGCAATTGTGTTTGCGTTCGAGAAGTTTAAACCCTTCCTAGAACATAAAGAATTCCTTTTGGAAACCGTCAATCAGACGTTATCTTGGTTATTGAATCACCCTAAACAGTTAGGACGAATTGGAAGGTGGATATTGAAGTTAAACTGCTACATATTCAGAGTGCAGCATATAAAAGGTACTCAAAACGTAGTCGCTGATACCCTGCCCCGTATGTTCCAGTCGCCCACTAAAACTCCTGAAAACAAAGAGAATCCGGAAATAGCACATGCTAACGCCGTAATTACTGAATTCCCCCTTGCCTTCACAAACATTGCTCTGTATCAACAACTGTGTGTGTGTGTGGTAAAGTGTTACGCATAAAAAAATCTCCTTGAAATAAGGTATTTTCAAAAGTTTTGTGTACACACACATTGTATAATAATTTTCGTAATTGTAAGATACAACCTGCAAATTATTAAAATGTCTCTCTCACACATTTCTGATTACTATACAAATAATTGGATGCATATTCGAAGATTTCCCTTATTCAAACGATTTGTATGTGTGTACACGAACTTAAATACAGACGATTGTAATTTTAAAAATTCATTTTTTGCATTAAATATATATCGTAAACAATGAAATAATAATATTTCGTCATTGTAAGATTTTAATAAAACAATTATCAGTTTAAATAATAATTTTCATGATTGTAAGATACAACCTACAAATTATTAAAATGTCTCTCTCACACACATTTCTGATTACTATACAAATAATTGCATGCATATTCGGAGTACGTTGACAGCGAAACAAGTCTATGCACACACACACACACACACATACACACAACGATACTGAATTAGATATAGTTATTATTCGCTAAATTAAACCAGATGTCATTAACCTTGTGTACGACGTCCTACATTCTAATTTCACACCTGCTAGTCATTAGCAGTGATTAGGATTATAAAGTATTTACTCTAAAAACGGACAACTCTACTTTCTAATTTGACACATGTCAAGCATTAACACCGCTTACAGTAATTACTCTAAAAACGGACACACACACACACACACACACGTGCTTTCCCCACTACAGAGTACACTATATATACGCTAAGTAAGTTAGCGGCAATTTCTTATTTGTCGACTTGTACATCCTGATACTGCACGTATTACGTGTCTTCCAGTATACACATCTTCTTTTGAAAGACTGTTTGTACGTCTTCAGTGTAGACAACGCACATACTAGTTTGGCTGATACTGTCTTCCAGTATACACATCTTCTTTTGGTAAGTGTATAGATTTTATTTAAACGTAAAAATTATCAAGTGCATTATTTATTGAATTTAATACATGTGTGTGTGTGTACGCGTGTGTGTATGATCAAATTACAATTTCTGAAAATATATTCTTACTGTATTTTTATAGTGGCAATTTCTCACCAACGTGTGCTGATACATCGTGAAATCTCTACATCTTTTTTTTAATAGTTGAAAGACTGTTTGTACGCCTTCAGTGTAGACAACGCACATACTAGTTTTTTGGCAAGTTGTACAGATTTTATTTAATTTTAATTTTAATGTATGTGCAGATTTTTATTTAAACGTAAAAATTATTTGCATTATCAAGCGTGTTATTGAATTTAATACATGTGTGTGTGTGTATGATCAAATTATTATGTCTGTTATAAATTTTCTGAAAAATTGCTTTAAACAAACGTTTTTAATGTAAAAAATTTAGAAAGTAGGTCACAGCGTATGATGACATTTATATCTCTCTCTAATTCTGTTGTGGACATACATAGCTGTAAGCAGTGACTATCTCCTTATGAATGCGGAATGTAGACTTTCCTAAAATTATTTGCATTAAAACATTATCAAACACATTACTGAATTTAATATATGTGTGTGCGTACGTGTATGATCAAATTATTATGGAGTGGGTTATACAAATAATAATAAAGTGTGTGTAATATATATATATACATTTATTAAAATACATACACATAGCTCCAAGATTATATTAAACAGTTTTACAATTAAAAATGCATACACAGCTCCAAGATTATATTGTTACAAGTATGAAAATATATCTAAACTAATATTTACAATTTAAAAAAAAAAAACATACACAGTTCCAAGCTTATATTGTTACATGTATTAAAATATATCTAAACTAGTTTTAGATAATACTTGTCGTTTAGAAACAGTCTCGCATTGATCACGTTACAGTGATCGAATTCATCAGCGTGTGCTGTCAGTACATTTTTTCTTGCTGTCTGAAGATTTCGTAAAAATTATCAAGTGCATTATTTATTGAATTTAATACATGTGTGTCTGTGTGTGTACGCGTGTGTGTATGATCAAATTACAATTTCTGAAAATATATTCTTACTGTATTTTTATAGTGGCAATTTCTCACCGTGTGCTGATACATCGTGAAATCTCTACATCTTTTTTTTAATAGTTGAAAGACTGTTTGTACGCCTTCAGTGTAGACAACGCACATACTAGTTTTTTGGTAAGTTGTACAGATTTTATTTAATTTTAATTTTAATGTATGTGCAGATTTTTATTTAAACGTAAAAATTATTTGCATTATCAAGCGTGTTATTGAATTTAATACATGTGTGTGAAACATACACAGTTCCAAGATTATATTGTTACAAGTATTAAAATATATCTAAACTAGTTTTACAATTAAAAATACATACACACACATAGCTCCAATATTATAATGTTACAAATATGATGAAAATATATTTAAAACTAGTATTTACAAAATATGTATAAAATAAGACTTAAACACGTCTATGTACTGTGTTGGTCAATGGTGTATATTCTACAAGCGAATCATGTAGTATCATACAGTAGGCGGTCGTCTGTGTAGGAAAATTCGTTGACGATTCAAATTCTAAACGTACATCAACTGCTGAAGACTTAAGTGCTTCGTCTTGTCTGCTACAACCGAAAACAAACAGCGGGGCTTTTGATTTGAATAATTCCGGTGTCAGTACTGGGCTGCCGTCTAAACGGTGGTAATACGAACTTTGAAAACTGGCGTACATATTGTACAATAATGCAAAACGGTCTTTCCCAATATCCAAGTTTAAATTATCGTAAGGATAATACTTGTCGTTTAGAAACAGTCTCGCATTGATCACGTTACAGTGATCGAATTCATCAGCGTGTGCTGTCAGTACATTTTTTCTTGCTGTCTGAAGATTATCTGTCATTAATAATTTAACGTTGCGGCCGTACTTGGCGACAGCATAACGATAATGAAAGTCGTACATTATCGTTTTGCTAACGTCAAGCACCGTGAAGCCGACATACACGGGACGGGAAAGAACAATGGATTTTTTACGGAGTGAGAGCCCCACCAGATCGTTCGTATAACGAATCATACGTTTTAGCCTAGGTGTGGAAACTAGTTTTTGAAGCCGTCGTTCATTCGAGACTCGCATTGATCACGTTACAGTGATCGAATTCATCAGCGTGTGCTGTCAGTACATTTTTTCTTGCTGTCTGAAGATTTTTATTTAAACGTAAAAATTATTTGTATTATCAAGCGTGTTATTGAATTTAATACATGTGTGTGTGTATGATCAAATTATTATGTCTGTTACAAATTTTCTGAAAAATTGCTTTAAACAAACTCTGTCTGTCTGTCTGTCTGTCTCTCTCTCTCTCTCTCTCTCTCTCTCGTTGTCAAAAGTTATGTTCAAACCGTTTCTCCTCTCCGTGCATGTATATGATTTTAGAAAGTTTATATATATTCCACAAATATTAACTGTGTACGTACTTACAACGCCCGCTCTCTCTCTCACTCATCGTCAAAACGTTGACTTCATTTTTCATTGTATTAAATAATTAACAAATATTAACTATGTGTGCGTGTGTGTTGTCAACTACTTACATGCGCGTTCTCTCTCTCGCTCGCAGACGTTGGAAGCAATTCCTAGTTTATAATGTAATTACCTGTGCGTGTATGTCTCTCTTTATTCGACAAGACTTAAAGACGACTATGTACTGTGTTGGACAATGGCGTATATTCTACAAGCGAATCATGTAGTATCATACAGTAGGCGGTCGTCTGTGTAGGAAAATTCGTTGACGATTCAAATTAATTTCGAGTTTCATTATTTAATTTGCCGTCAGCAGGTAATTTGTAATATTCTTGAAATATAAGGAGGGCATTGGAAACATCTGAATCATTTACTAATTGCAATGACGTTTTATCTTTCGTATAAAGATATCCATATTCATATAAGTAACGTTTAACCTAATCCAATTGAAACTGTGTTGTGTTATCCGTTAAACATTTTGTCCATAATGTTAAAAAAATATTACAGATTTAAGTGGCGTCATGGTTTCCGATTGTACTTTACAATGACAAATACCAAACAACGTTGTTAATAATTATAAAAGAATATGTTATTATCCCTTCTCCTCAATATTTATAAAAAAGATTTTTAACAAAAATATGAATTAACAGGAATCGAACCTACATACTTACCTTCTTTATCTTCACATTTACCAATACTCGTCTAACCATTTAATCGATTAAGCTAATTCATATCTTATTAACGAACGATTACTCACGAAAGGAAAAACAGTTTACATGTCAACGAACTCGGAATGTTTACATTTTAAGTGTGCAATGTTTACATGTCAACAAACACCGTCTGTTTTCGATTTTCACATTTGAAACACCTATCATAAATTTACCACCTTCGTATCGAACACCATACATACGATCTATAATCCGTTTACAGTCAGCCGATTCGCACAAACGCATATATTTGTTTGCTAATGAATCGTCACTGAAATGTAAAGTGTTAGGGTTCCATGCGCTATTGTCACTGAAATGAGAAGCGTTATGACTCTGCGTGCCACTTTCGTTTTCAGTTATTACATGTTGTGTAGGCTCTTCTTCTCCTCCTCCCCTCCTCCATTATATCACCACTTAACTTTCGTGAAATAGCTTCTAACGGTTCCAGAATCGGTCTGTAATTTTTTCTAAACGCCTCGTCGCTTTCTCTGATACCGTGTTGTAATGCATGATATTACAGCATTAAACTTTACAAAAAACGACATTATTAGAAGACACTAGTGAACACGTCTGTATCAAACAATGATAGAATATTCGTCACAAAAGGACAGTAGAATGTGATAGTGGTGGTGGTGGTGGTAACGTAGATCATACACACAGACTCTGGAGAGAGGCTAAAGTTTATCGAGATGAAAACGTCGTAGACACTTTCTTCTCGTGGTTGATGAAAGACGCCGAGGATATGATGAAGGTAGTACGACATAACGTACGCATTGCAACATTCAGTGAGCGTTACGTGTCGTTCTCTCTGGGTCCCTTGCGTTTCGTAGACTCTTTTCAATTTCTTAATCGCTCTCTGGACACACTCGTTACGTCCGTCCATCCATCCGTCCGACTGTCTATATCTGTCTGTCTGTCTGTGTCTCTCTCTCTCTCTCTCTCTCTCTCTCTCTCTCTCTCTCTCTCTCTCTCTCTCTCTCTCTCTCTCTCTCTCTCTCTCTCTCTCTCTCTCTCTCTCTCTCTCTCTCTCTCTCTCTCGTTGTCAAACGTTATGTTCAAACCGTTTCTCCTCTCTATGATCATTACCGTGCATGTATATGATTTTAGAAAGTTTATATATATTCGACAAATATTAACTGTGTACGTACTTACAACGCCCGCTCTCTCTCTCTCTCATCGTCAAAACGTTGACTTCATTTTTCATTGTATTAAATAATTAACAAATATTAACTATGTGTGCGTGTGTGTGTTGTCAACTACTTACATGCGCGTTCTCTCTCTTAACATAACGCTTCGTGTGAAGCGTTTTGTAGAGCAGGTTTCAACTGTGGAAGGTTTCATCGGACAAAAGGCTTGCCGCATGACAACTGGCACCAATCGTACACTCTAGTGTTTTTGGTGGTCCTAAAAAGGACCGAGTTGTGAGAACGGCGATGTTGGTAGTGCCGCGCTGAGATGTTCGGCGGCTGCGCCTGCTGTTCACGGCGTACTGCAGTCCTCCTCTTCTTCCGACACTGGTTGTAGAGTCAGCTGCCGACCCAGCGAAATCCATCGCTGACGCGGAACTTTCAAAATTTTCTGTCGGCTCAGGTTTTATTAACTAACTGGCATCGCTGATTGGCTAGCTCCGAACATGAAGTTGGTTACGTCTCGGTGGCTGCTGATGTCTGATTGGCTCGCTGTGTCCACCGCTGGTACCGGAGAGCAGATGTTCGCATACCGCTGCCATCACAATATATAACCGGTGAACTTCACAATCGTTCGTGTTGCTGAACACTACTGTGCTACAAATTGTATGTTACAAATTGATATTCTAATTTACTTTGTGAGATATAAAGCGTTTAAGATACACTAACATAATACCAGCGTTATAACAGTTTCTTTGTTTTTCAGTATTCACTCTCACGTCTGAATATTACCATGTCTGACCTTCAGCAGAATCCAGAACATCAGCAGGAACAGGGACATCCTCAACAAGGTAAAAATTTTTTTAAATACCAATTGTCTCTCTCTATAATTATGCAGCAAACCAAATTTGTTTGATATGAATTAACATGTATAAGATAGTCTCTTGACGTTGTTTAGAAATTGATATGACGGAGAAAATTTTTTATGTTCTGACATAGGTTTGTCACCTTCTCCCCAATATATTGTCTCTTGACATCGTTTAGAAATTGACATGACGGAGAAAATTTTTCATGTTCCACCATAGGTATGTCACCTTCTCTCCAATGAACTAATTCAATTCCGCAAAAAAGCATTTAACTCTATCGTCTATGAATGACATACTATGTCCACAAACATCATAATTTAGCGGATAGTAGTAAAACCCGGCAAACGCTAACTCGTCGGGACTGACAAACGTCACTTCCCAATACTTGAACGATTTTCTTCTTTCACTTTCAATGCTAAAATCAGGAGTAGCTGCCATCTTCACAGTTTGCAATAAACTAGCCTATTACTAACGTGTACTATCTATTTACCTCAAACATGAATTTGTGTGTGTGTGTGTGTGTGTGTGTGTGTGTGTGTGATTCATCATTCCTATTAGCTAATACATGTGTTTCTATTGTTTCAGATATGACACGATTTTATATTGTGCGAAACAGTAGTATTAGAGGATGTCTCACAACTTTTAATTACCTGCCTGTGTACACAGAAGAAGAAGAAGATCAAGATATAGTACCGATAATGACCGAGGTGCGACCTTTATTGTGCAAGGATATTCTGGCAGAACAAGCACGTTTACGCAGTATCAAATGGCATATTGCGTGCAGGATACGTTTCACTAAAACTATGTTAGATGGTGACAGCGGCGAAGAAAAAGAGGTAACCAAAGACGCCGTCTTCCACGGACGTTGTCGTACGTTGCTCACGGACGACAACGACGAGTTGAACTGTCTACTCGATGAATCCTACGATAAAATCATGAATAGCATATCCAATTTTACCCGTGACGGGAGCGGATGGTCGGTGGATGCTGTACTGAAGCTGGAACTAGTTGTTGGACGGTACCGACCTCTAGCAGCATCCTCCTACCTTCCAACCCCACGAAAACTTGCACTCACCAAGGCAGTAGTCAACATCAATAACTCCCAAGATGAAATGTGTTTTCTATGGTCCGTACTAGCTCACATACACCCTCAACAAAAGCATAAAGACCGTGTTTCAAAATACCTCTTATTCAAAAACACAATAAATATGTCCGGTATCGAGTACCCTGTTTCTATAAATTCACTTTCTAAATTTGAAACACAGAATCCCAATATTTCTATAAACGTTTTCGGCTATGATATAGACGACAATATCAGAAACGAATCAAAAAATGAGGTTTATCCGTTAAGAATTACCCCCAATAAGGACAGATTACATCATGTTAATCTTTTACTTCTGTCCGATACAACAAATAGCCGAAAACACTACTGTCTTATCAGTAGCATTAATAGATTGTTATCATCCCTTACAAAATGTAGCAATAAATCATTTTACTGCGACTACTGCCTGCATCGTTTCTCCACAGAACATGGTCTGTCCGATCATCTCCCCTACTGCACACCTCACGGCGAGCAGAAAACCAAAATGCCCACAGAGGAGGAGAAGTTTATGTCATGTAAAAATTACGTGCACTGTCTTAAAGTACCCTTTACCGTCTACGGCGACTTCGAGTCCCTCATCACTCCGCTTCAATCGTGTTCACCTGGTAACAACGTCCCGACGACAGTGCACGAGTTAGGCGAATTCTACTCAGTTGATAGCAACGGTGCCCGTCAGAAAATAACTTCTCCTCCTGTATCGTCCACATCATACGAAGCGATGCATATTCCGTCAGGTTTCTCCTATGCTATCGTGGATCATACACACAGACTCTGGAGAGAGGCTAAAGTTTATCGAGGTGAAAACGTTGTAGACACTTTCTTCTCGTGGTTGATGAAAGACGCCGAGGATATGATGAAGGTAGTACGACATAACGTGCAAATAATTATGTCCGATGATGACAATGTTGCGTTCACTAACGCCACCGTTTGTCATTTGTGTGAGCGCCCTTTGACAGACGATGACAAGGTACGCAATCATTGTCATCTTACGGGGAAATTCTTGGGAGCAGCCCACAATAGCTGTAATCTAAGCTACAAGATGCCTCGTCATATCCCCGTCTTCTTTCACAACCTTCGTGGCTACGACTGTCACCATTTAATGCTGGGTTTAGGAAAATATAAGGACCAACACGTATCCTGCATTGCAACATCCAGTGAGCGTTACGTGTCGTTCTCCCTGGGTCCCTTGCGTTTCGTAGACTCTTTTCAATTTCTTAATCGCTCTCTGGACACACTCGTTACCAACCTGTCTACGTCCGGGAGCCAATTTCCTTTGCTCAGAGAGGAAATGCTTAGACGGGGTTTCGACGAACAGACCAATCTGCTCGTACGCAAGGGAGTATACCCTTACGAGTACGTTGACAGCATTGATCGATTCAACGAATCAAGTCTACCCGCTCGTGAACACTTTGATAACCGGTTGTTGGAATCGGCTATTTCGGACGCAGATTACGAGCATGCACAAAACGTGTGGAGTGCATTCAATCTGCGTACGTTTGGCGATTACCACGATTTGTATTTGTTGACAGACGTAATGCTGCTGGCCGATGTCTTTGAAAGTTTCCGAGACATGGCCTTACGCGATTACTGCTTGGACCCGTGTCATTTTTACTCGCTTCCCGGACTCGCTTGGAACGCGATGCTAAAAATGACAGGGGTCGAATTAGAGCTGTTAACAGAGATAAATATGCATCTGTTCCTTGAGTCTGGGGTCCGCGGAGGCTGCGCGATGATATCCAACCGTCACGCAGTCGCTAACAATCCTCTGATTCCAGATCAGTACGATGTATCGAAACCGACCTCCTTCATTCTGTATACAGACTGTAATAATTTATACGGTGCAGCCATGTCGCAACCACTCCCTTACGCAGACTTCCGATGGCTCGATCGTAACGAAATCGAGTCCTTGGACGTACGTAATGTGAGTGATGATTCCGACATCGGGTACATCCTCGAAGTCGACCTACACTATCCCGATACCTTACACGACCTGCATTCCGACTACCCACTTGCACCTGTGCGCCAGCGCGTAACACCCGATATCCTTTCTCCCTTTTCCAAACGTTTACACGAGAGTATATACAGATCATCGTATAACGAATCAGGGTCATCCGTAGAGAAGTTGTTAACAACTTTGGAGGACAAACAAAATTACGTTCTCCATTATCGAAATTTGAAATTGTATTTAAGTCTTGGCTTAGAGCTGAAAGCGACTCATAGGGTGTTGTGTTTTAAGCAAAGCGCTTGGTTGAAACCGTTTATCGATTTCAACACCCGCAAGAGGCAAACAGCCGTCAACAGCTTTGAAAAAGACCTTTTCAAACTGATGAACAACGCCGTATACGGTAAGTCGCTGGAGAACGTACGGAAACATATAGACTTTGAACTAGTCTCGAATGAACGACGGCTTCAAAAACTAGTTTCCACACCTAGGCTAAAACGTATGATTCGTTATACGAACGATCTGGTGGGGCTCTCACTCCATAAAAAATCCATTGTTCTTTCCCGTCCCGTGTATGTCGGCTTCACGGTGCTTGACGTTAGCAAAACGATAATGTACGACTTTCATTATCGTTATGCTGTCGCCAAGTACGGTTGCAACGTTAAATTATTAATGACAGATACAGACAGTCTGATGTATAGCATTCAAACATCAGACTTGTATGCAGACATGAAGAAGGACCTACACGTTTTTGACACATCGGATTACCCTACGTCTCATCCTTGTTATAGCCTTAAGAACAAAAAGGTTGTCGGTCTGTTCAAGGATGAAACGTGTGGTCGTCCTATTAGAGAATTCGTGGGTCTCCGTGCGAAATGTTATTCGTTCCTTGTGGCCCAC
The DNA here is from genome assembly GCA_034769895.1 of Magicicada septendecula. NCBI lineage: Eukaryota > Metazoa > Arthropoda > Insecta > Hemiptera > Cicadidae > Magicicada > Magicicada septendecula. Next base: position 100,732,926 of record CM068370.1, on the reverse strand, counting down.
GAAGATCCCACCCAAGAGTGTCAAAAACGTGTATGTAAAGGTGTGCCTCGAGTTGCAATTAAGAGGAGTCTGCGACACGATATGTATCGCAAGTGTCTCACTGATCATTGTCAGTTTTCTACCAGTGCGCTTTGTTTACGTAGCGATCATCATATTTACACGATGCGTGTAAATAAGCAAGCATTGTCACCGTATGATGATAAGCGTTATATATTAGACAATGGTCATGATACACTTGCATATGGTCATTATCGGATACGACAACGCATCAACATGGAGAACGATGACACCTCCCCACCTACTAAAAAAATTCGTCTCCATGTATAGTAACCCCCTCAACACTTGTTTCTTTCGTCAGTTGACGTCTCTCGGTGCTTCAGTCCAGACGTCTGTAAACGTAAGTTCACATATTAATATCTCAACGATATTTGTATGTTTAAACATAATATATATATACATATATAGAGTTTGTAATGTGTGTGGTTTCTTTGTCTTACAGTATTATGGATAACACTGCGGTTATAATCGACTTCCAGTGCTTTTTCGACGACAACGGAAAATATATTGTGAAGGAACTGTCAATCATGGACATTCTGAGATTTGCTGGTAGACATTGGATTTTGACACCGCCTGCTACATCCGTTACGAATCCCAAATACGTTAGGACAAACCACTGGTTAACAACAAATTATCATAGACTTAGATGGAGCGAAGGAGAGACACCATACGACAATCTTGTTTCATTGTTAACATCACATACACGTATAAATAAATATGTGTTTGTGAAGGGTTTTGAGAAAAAACGTTTTTTGCTATCAAAGATAATACACAATAATATCATCAATCTCGATGACTTTGGTTGTCCTAAAAACATACCGTATATAATTCATGGAACAGAATGTCTTAGACATTTCAATTCTTCTGACCGTTGTGCCAACTATAAGTTGCATGCTATTCGGGAATGGATGATTCATGATTTTTGCTTTAAACAAACATTTTTAATGTAACAAATTTAGAAAGTAGGTCACAGCGAATGATGACATTTATATCTCTCTCTCATTCTGTTGTGGACATGTACATACATGCATAGCTGTAAGCAGTGACTATTTTCTTATGAAAATGGACTTTCCTAATGACATTGTTATATTTTTGGTGTCTCTAATTTCGTCTGTGGGACATGTTCATACATGCAAAGTGGGACACCGACGTTACCACCACCACCACTATCACATTCTACTGTCCTTTTGTGACGAATATTCTGTCATTGTTTGGTTCTCTCTGGTTTGATACAGACGTGTTCACTAGTGTCTTCTAATAATGTCGTTTCTTGTAAAGTTTAATGCTGTAAGTGCTATCGAGTGCAAACGATGTTCAGAATTGACAGTGAATAAAAAATATCCCATCATGGTCTTAACAAATGTGGACACAAAATATGGGAACTCTGTGCTTGCTACGTTGGAGGATGGCGACCGTCACTATCGTGTCTATCTTCCCAAGAGGTATGCAGGTGTCTTCACGAATGAGGAGCTCAGACATATCAAACCTAAAGAACTACATTTAGTGTATCGAGGGACGAGAAATCAAACAACACAAGTAGAGATTGAGTCCTAACGTCGTAAGTAGCAATCGTGTTAACAAACAATTTATTGATGTGTGTGCGTGTGTGTAGTTTCAACTCTCTGTACTTAACACTTTAATAATTGAATTTGTATGTACATGATAAATGTATCATTGATTCTATTTAGTTTCGTTGAATAATAGTTGGTTCGATTAGAAATTATTTGAAAGTACATTACCTTTATGCGATAAATGTATCATTGATTCTAAGTAGTATTTACAAATTTCCAGTGAATAATATTTGGTTTGGTTTGATTAGAAATTATTTGAAAGTACATTAACTTATGAAAAATGACATATACTTGAAAAAGTTTACTTACTTAACGCATTTGATTCTTTCCACTAACTGTGTGTGTGTGTGATAATTGAATATTATCGTATCAGTGATTCTAATATCGACTGTATTGTTATGTTACAGATAAACTTCCTTGTGAACTGTATCTACAGCCGTGAAATTATTATTTAAAAATCTTACAATGTCAAAAATTATTATTAATATTTATTTTATATAACAATGTTTGTTTGTGATATATGTATATTTAATCAATGTAAAATGTATTTTGAATAATTGTATTATAACGGTTTGTAAACTATATTTTAAGTTTGTGTACAGTGCTGTAAATATATATTTAATCATTTAAAACAATATTATTATTAATATTTTATATATAACAATGTTTGTGATATATATATATTTTTGAATAATTGTATTATAGCGGTTTGCAAACTATATACTTTATGTTTGTGTACAGTGTTGTAAATATATATATTTAATTATTTAAAACAAATTATGGTATATTTTAATTTATTTCGTTATAAACCTTCGAATATGCATCCAATTATTTGTATAGTAATCAGAAATGTGTGAGAGAGACATTTTAATAATTTGCAGGTTGTATCTTACAATTACGAAAATTATTATACAATGTGTGTGTACACAAAACTTTTGAAAATACCTTATTTCAAGGAGATTTTTTTATGCGTAACACTTTACCACACACACACAGACTTGGCAGTATATTAATTTCTAAATTGTAGTCAATGACTCATGTGTCAAAAAAGGACGCCACGAGATAGGTGATAAATATATATTTCCTGGTGATTACATTTTAGTATCGTTAATTACAATAATCCATAAGTAGCACGACGCTTATGTAAAACTGATGACAACTGTGTCTAGAGACAAAGAGAGAGGAGGGGAGAGAGAGTTGATATCGAAGTCGTCGTCAACAATTTACTATAATATAGTTTGAATTTCCCACCGAAGAAAAATGTTGGCAGATCTGTTCTATACACACACACAATAATGCAGGATTGGTAACCCTGATCATATATTTTAATATACACTATAATACACACACATATCAAGTTTGAACCCATACATAGGTTGGTAAACCTGATCATATAGATTTAATATACATTATAACACACAACAAATTTGAACTCATGCAAGGTTGGTAACCCTGATCATATATTTAATATATACACTATAATTCATCAAGTCGGAACCCCCCCACCATAGGTTGGTAAACCTGATCATATAGATTTAATATACATTATAACAAATTTGAACTCATGCAAGGTTGGTACTCCCCGATCATATATTTAATAATGCATCAAGTGATAGAAAGTGAAAGTGATCTAAGCTCGCGAAAGGCGGCATATAAAAAAATAAAAAATTATATTCGCGGATGCTGTGGTCCAGATACGCGAAAAAGTCGCGGATCTTGACACAGATCAGCGAAAAAGTCGCAGATGCTGTGGTCCAGTAGAAAGTGAAAGTGATCTAGGCTCGCGAAAGGCGGCATATAAAAAATTATATTCGCGGAAATTAGAAAGTGAAAGTGATTTAGGCTCGCGAAAGGCTGCATATAAAAAATTATTTTCGCGAAAATTCGCGGATACTGCGGATCCAGGGTGGTGGGGAGAGCGTGGGAAAAAATCTTGGACCGCGGGAACGGCGGCATCTCTTTGATCTTGTTTTTTATCGTTTTTTATGTTTTTTAAGAAAGGCGGCATTCCTTTGTGGGTCAGAACCCTTATTTTCCCCCTACTGAAGTCGATATGGGGGACAAGGAGGCAACACCCGTAGAAAATGTGGAAACGTTATTACCCCTGGTGGAACCAAAACAACCCGCACCACCAATGGAACAACCTGAAGTACCAACGCAAACAGGGGATGTCAATCTCCAGGAGAAGGAGGTAGGGAAATCCAATGCAAATGGAGATACGAAGATGGATAGGGTGATGGAAATGCTCCTACAAATGAGTCAAGAAAGGAAGGAAGACAAACAGTCCTTGAAGGAAGATTTAAGCGAAATAAATAAAAACATAGAATCCAAGATGGAGGAGAACGGGAAGAAATTAGAGGAATTGAAGGAAGACAACCGATCCACAAAGGAAGAATTGGGCCGTAAGATTGAAAATACCAATAAGAGGATTGAGGAAACCAGCAAGAAGATGGAAGAAAATAGTAAGAAGATGGAGGAAACCAGCAAGGAAATGAAAGAGGACAATCGATCCTTGAGTCAGAAAATTGATAAAACTAATCAAAGGATGGATGAAAACAATAAGAAGATGGAGGAGAAACTGGATGAGAATAACCAACGATTAAGAAAAGTCAACCAGGAGAACATGAACAAGGTAGACGAGAGAATAGAGTCGGCAAAGGAAGAGCTGAATAGGAAAATCAACGACAATAAAAGATCCATAATTAAAAAATTGGAACGAGACAATAATAATAAACCAACAGATCAGGGAAGTTGATGAAAGATGTCGCCAGACTGAATGTGAAGTACAGGAAGTCAGGGAAGAAATAAATACCGAAATTACCCAGATCAAAGAACACCATAAGACAAGGTTGGAAGAAAACCGAAAGGAAACACGGGAGGAAATAAGTAAGGTGCATAACCAAGTCACAGAAAGGTGCGACGGGATGGAAGCGGTGATGACGAATATCACCGGACAAGTGCGGCAGAGCCAGGAAGAGATGGAGGTAATCCGAAACTGACCGACTAACTTCACTAATTTCCCCATGAATGAGAATCGAGAGTGGTTGAACTTCCGCCAATATAAAAGAAAGCCCATGGAGTTCTTAGCCCGAATAGAGGAGTACATGGCCAAACATAGGGGCAACAGATGGGTCAGTAACCGGGAGTTGTTAGCCGAGTCATTTCGAGAAATGACCGATCATTGGTGGATGGCCAACCGTAGTGATATCGAAGATTACCAGCATTTCAAGAGCTTATTTAAGGCGAAATACTGGTCTGAGACTACCCAAAATTTGATCCGTGACAACATGTCACGGCCGTTACAAACAACAAGTGGGTAGCTCAATGACTGCATACTTCCTCGGCAAAGTATGTATGGCTAAGCATTTGGAACCAGCCATACCTGAAGAATGCCTCATAAACAAGTTATCATATCACTATGATGAAGAGGTGATTCGAGCAAGGAGAGGCAGCCAAATCAAAACCATACAGGCCATGACTGAACTTCTCGAAAATTATGAAAACGAGGAGTATTACCGACAAAGCCGGAGGAGGAATGATCGGCCAGAACCCAGGAACTATCCGTATACCAACAACGGTACCAACAACAACAACAATGGATACCAGGGAAACCGCGCCAATCCACCAAGTAATAACAACAATAACAATAATATTAATAATAACAATAACCACGTTCAAGGTAATCAAAATAATAACAGAACAAATAATGGTTATCAGGGTAATAGAAACCCATATTACCCAAACCCCAACGTTAATAGTCAGAGAAACCCCAACTATAATAACATTGAACGTTATTATAATAATAATTGTGGGTATCAACCTAATAATAACAATAGTAATAATAGGTTTTCTAGACTGAGGGTGAACTTCATACGAGCTTAAGACGGTCGCCAACGTAGGTACTACCATCAGCGACGCAACAGCTACCATGAATATGAGGATCGGCAGAGGAGCCGAGAACGTGACGAACCAAGGTATAATCAGACTAGACGGAGTACCAGTCTGGACAATACGGAACGGCAGACAAACCGCAAACAACCGTTGGATCATCGCGCAGAGCGGCAGGGACCCACTCAAGGTCTCCCGACTGATGCCTCAATCAGTGCGACACATAATAAAGATTGTATCGAACATTTAAACGGAAGGAGGCAGTAATAAATAACCTAGACCCATTACTGCTCCTAACTCCTGGGTATATAAATGAGTTGCCAAGCTCAACTGACTCAAATTGTATCACAATAATAGGTTGTAATTATTTAAAAAACCTCCGACACGAGTTATTGGAGGAGGACGATACTAGCCCCAACAATAATATAAATAATGAAATAATACATATCAATGCGGAGGTAGAAGGAGTCCCCGCAAGGTTAATGATCGATACTGGTTCCAATGTCTCTATAATTAGTACGACAGAGTTGGAGAGAATACAAAGGGAATGCGGAAGATTATTACCGACATTGCCGTTGAATAATATTATTTTATTAGGTGCTACCAGCTGCCAAAACAAGACGATAAGAAGACAAGTTTCAGCTAATGTGATTAGCTGTGGTATAGCGATTGACATGGAATTCTTAGTGGCAACCGGGCTGCCATTTAACATATTAGTGGGGTGCGATGTGCTCAGACGGAACTCCGCAATAATCGATTTACGAATGGAGAAATTATCACTTTTTATGAACGGACAAACTTGGACGGCTGACTTGGTCGGTAGCGATACAGTTATTCCCAGCGTTATCCACCTACAAATCTGTAAAATCAATTATATAAACAACACTCCTATGATTGAGCGGATAATAGACGATAACGCTAATGAGGATTTATGGTCCCAAAAGATCCAGGAAATCAGGGATTTCCGGAACGGGATTACAAGGGAAAGGCTGCAAAAACACCAAGCGGATAAATTAATAAAAATTTATGAACAATACCGATCAGTATTTTCTGACAAGCCCGGTAAAGTAAAAAACTACCAGTGTACTCTACAATTTCGAGATGCAGTGGACTTTAACCGGAAGTCATACCCCATCGCGCAATCACGAAAGGAAGCTGTAAGAGCTGAAATAAGTAAGATGATTAACCGTGACATAATAGAGAGTAGCCAATCCCCATACACCAGTCCTATCGTGGCTATTACTAAGAAAAACGGACAAGTCTGTCTCCGCCTAGATGCGCGAGAAATCAATAAGATGATAATTAATGACAGGACTTCGCCCGGTGAGATAGAAGAGATTTTAAAACGTTTCCACGGTACCAAGTACTTTAGTACCTGGGACACGGTGTGCGGCTACTGGCAGGTGGAATTGCACCCACAGAGTCGCCAGTATCTGGCATTCATATTCGAAGGGCGTAACTACCAGTTTAAGAGATTGCCCTTCGGACTCGTAAATTCGGTCGCCGTCTTTGTGCACTGCATGGACCAGATACTTGGCCAAGAAGCACTACAATTCACCACCGTGTACGTAGATGATTTGCTTGTGACCTCAGAAACATGGGAGGAACACTGCTACCGTGTGGAACATGTGCTGAAGAAATTGGCTGTGAATAATATCACGCTCAAGCTGGAAAAGTCTCAATTCATTGCCAAAGAAATTCAATTCTTGGGCTTTATATTAAATGACCAAGGAATCTCACCGTCGGCTGAAAAAGTAGAAGCGATTCAGAAATTTCCGATACCAAGGAATAGAAGGCAATTACAGTCATTCCTGGGACTCTGTAATTACTATCGCAAGTTCCAGGAAAAGTATTCTGAATTGACCGCCAGATTTCAACCGCAACTGTCATCAAAAAATAAATGGATCTGGGGTATAGAGCAGAATGAGACATTACAACTGATTAAAGAAAAATTTCTTGAACCCATTATACTTCGCCATCCGGATTTCAGTAAACCTTTCTTCCTAAATTGCGATGCCAGTGACATTAGCCTCGGCACAATGCTATATCAAGAGGATGAGGAGGGCGAACATCTCGTGATTTGCTTCGCAAGTGGAGCATTAACCCAGTGCGAAAAGAACTACCACGTCACTGAGAAAGAACTGTTAAGTGTAGTGTTCGCGTGTGGCAAATTCCGCACCTACATCCTAGGTTACCCCGTTAACGTCCGGACAGACCATAAGTCCATATCGTTCCTGAGGAGGTGCAAACTGAGTCACGGAAGGTTGACCCGGTGGATACTGGTACTGCAAGAATACAATCTTAAGTGGGAGTACATCCCAGGAAAGAAGAATGTCGTTGCAGACGTATTATTACGTATTGACGTAGAAAGGCAGACATTCGAGGGAGAGAAAGTGTACTCAAAATATACCACATTCTTAGCACCAGAGCCGATCTAGCCTCATTATTAACCAACCTGAGCACCCACCAACTAGCAAACCCGAAATTAAGAACTATTAAAAATAGATTAGACGCAGGGGACGAAACTATCGCCCGATATTATCAAATTAATAACAAAATTCTATTCATTAAACCATCTTTAAGGAAGGAGACATGGAAGGTAATCATTCCAACCCATATCGAAAAAGAGATAATAACTAATTATCACATTCGATATGGGCGCCTTAAAGGTGATAAAAGCCCTGGAGGAGAGCTGCCACCTGAAAGATGTCAACCGGAAGGTCCGGCAGTATATAAAAGGTTGCCACATTTGCCAACTCATTAAATCTAATAATGAGAAAAAGGAAGGCCATATGATTCCTATAACATCACAGGCAAAGTTGGAAAAGGTATTTTTGGACATCTGCGGGCCATTTCCCCGCAGTGGCAGTCGTCACAGATATAAGTATCTAATAATCGTGATGGACCATTTCACTAAGTTCATTAAGCTATACCCAGCAAATCGGGCAACTACTAATAAAATTCTCGGAATATTGACCGACCAGTACTTCCCAAACGTCGGAAAACCAGTTTCGATCATTACAGATCACGGAACCCAATTCAAGGGGAAAAAATGGCGGGATACCCTATTATCTATGGGTGTTCATACTTATAAAACCTCGGTCTACCACCCGAGCAGTAACCCGGCAGAGAGAGTATTACGAGAAGTGGGGCAAATATTAAGAACATATTGCCACAATCAACAGAGAAGGTGGCAAGACTATCTAGAAGCCACAGAAGAATTCCTCAACTTGGCATACCACCCAGCCATAGGAATTACCCCATACTCCGCCATGTACGAGAAACAACCCCCAAGAGAGATCGAAGAAATAGTAGAGTTCCCAAAAGATAATATTTATACTTTTGACAAAATAAAGTTTTACAACAAAGTGGCCGTAGACCAGGAGAAACGGCGAAACAAATATCAAAAAGGTATGGGTAAAATAATAACCTATACAAGTGGTGAAAAGGTATTATTGAAAAATCCAGAATTACCCAGCTCACTGGAAGGAATAACAAAGAAGTTGTTACTATTATACACTGGACCCTATATAGTCTCCATGGACTAAAACAATAATACTTATGAGATAAAGGAGATGGGTTCTGGTAGGATCAAAGGTGTATATAACCAGGCTTCCATGAAAAAATATCATGAGGAGTAAATTTTGTTAAAAAAAAAAAATTCAAAAATATAGTAAGTACACCTTACTACCATTATTAATGAAACCATTATGGAATTAAAAAGAAAGAATTTTGAATTAAAAACAACTAAATTCAAAAAAAAATTAAGTAAGAACAACTTACTACAAATAAATTTGAAAGAAACCATTTGGAATAATTAAAAGAAAAAGAATTTAGAGATGTAAAAACACATCCAAATTCTAAAATAAAGCAGGAACAACTTACTACCAACATTTATGAAAACAGTATATTGGAATAAAAAGAAAAGAATTTGTTAAAAATAACCACTAAATTCAAAAAAGAAGTAAGTACACCTTACTACCATTATTAATGAAACTATTACGGAATAAAAAGAAAAGAATTTGTTAAAAATAACAAAAAATTCAAAAATTAAGTAAGAACAACTTACTACCAGCATTTATGAAAACAGTATATTGGAATAAAAAGAAAAGAATTTTGTTAAAATCAACAAAATTCAAATATATTGTAATATCAAATTGGCCAGCAGAGTATGTTGCCTACAGTGCCTCTCTGAACTGCCCCAGCTCACGTGTTAGGGAATGATAGGGAATAAATATCCCAGGGATAAAACACCAAGAAGAAAAATGAAAATAAAATAATAAATATGAAACTCAGATGACTATTATTATCAAGGAAGATCAATTAAGAATGAAATAAATGTAAGCTCGAATATGGAGAAGAAAAATTTAGAAATGGAAGGAAGTCAAGAATAATAAAAAATATAATAATTATCATAAGCAATTATTTCAGACAAACCAAGTACAGTCTGAACTAATCACTTCTGGAGGAGGGCAATCTGTAGCATGACAGATAATCCACTAAGTAATAATTCCATTATGACCATAAATACATTTAAATTACAAATAACTCAAAAGAAATATCAAATGAAAATAATTAAATATCAAAGGAAAACACCACAATAAAAGAAAAGTATAATTAAATTATAAAAATGCAACTATAAAGTATCAAGAAAGAAAGTTAAATCCGAAGAAACTAAATAAAATCAGGAGAATACCCAGGTAGGTTAGGAGCAGATAATAAAGAAGATACCCCGAACCAACCAAAGGACATAATGAAACCGAATTACCTTGGAAAACCCAAGAAGGAAGAAGAGAAGAAAAGAAGACATAGGATGGGAGGACTACGAGGAATACCCATGATAAACCTATTACTGCCAATAATAAACCCCGAACCAAATTTTAATGTCACCCAAAGAAAGTATAGCACCCCAAAACCTCATAGAAATGTAAACTAATTATAAACAAAAGTGTTTAGTAGTGTGAATAGAAGTGCACCAACTAAAGTTATTATATAATAAAATAAACAAATCTTCACAGTCCATTACAACTAAAAGTTTGGTCTTAGAATATTGTAGACCTCAAATATACGTCAGAACCAACAGTGTAAGTGTACCAGTGCAAGTGATTTAAATATAATAAAATTCACGTAAAGGTGTAACTGTTACTTGAACTATGTGCTATTAAATAACTTTTATATTTTATATAAATACAGAGATAACATGTCATGAAATATTGTTGTGAAAATATTTCTAATGTTTCATAGAAGAGGCCACTTTTTATCAAAAAACATTCATAGAAATGTAAATGATAAAGAGAGCAGGTGGGGAATAATTACTGTGACAGGGGATTAAAATATAATAAACAATATAAACAGAAAGGACTGTAATTAAATTAAGTTTAACAAAAAATAAAAAATTAAATGGCTGATTATGTTTGTATTTAAAGCCAATGAACTCCACATTTCAAAGTGGTAATAGAATAAGAATTATAATTAATATAAGAATGTTTAGTAATATAACAGTGTTCATACAGCCTAAAATGTTTATGTATGTATACTATATCAGTTTATAAAATGTTTATTATGTATTTTAAAAATAGTTCAAACTAAAATGTCTAACTTTAAAGACTACTAATTAATTTTCAATGTTGTTTTTGTATTATGAGCATGAATACATTGATACATGTACCAATAGTTATATAAGGAAATTTTATTTAATATTGTGTTAACTTTAGAAAGTCGGAAGGGGTATAGAAATAACATTATTTGAAAAACAGTATATGTAAAATAATAAAATCTAGGCCAAGTAATGAATTCCAAATAACATTATAATTGAGTAAGGAAGTTTAATAAACCAAGTAAACTAATGAGATTTATAGAAGGTGAATCAATCACCAACTACTATAACTGAAACTATACTTTAAAAGAATAATATAAAAAGATGTATAAAATTATTAAAAAATTTCAAAATGTAATACCTAACCATTTCAGAGGAGGAATAGTAAATTCATGAATTATAACTAAAAGAATGATCAATTGTTAAATTTATAAGAAATTAAGGAAAGGTAAAGATTTATATCAATCTGAAATTTATTATAATCATATTTATAACACCTAAGATGGCTAAAATTTTGGACAAGAACAGGAAACAGATATTGAGCCTATATTTCCAAAATGACAAATGTAGCAATTTTAACAAAAAACTTTATAAAGATGGACTATTGTATGTCAAATTAAGCAGAAGGAGTTAAAGAAACCAAATATGTAATTACTAGTTCACGAAAGTAATCAATAACCAAAAAATATTCTGAATATAATGTATTTTATAATCACATGGAGAGGAAGTGAAACATATTTGAAACAATACTTTTCTAATATTAGCTTGGCAAGATATTTCAGGAGAAGAAGGAAATAAAACAGTTCTTACTTAACATTCGAAGCGAACGGTTGATTTTAGCTTGCGCCAAGAACCTATATAGCGTATATGTTAATGGCGTATAAAGATTTAGCCTAAAATCAGTGAACAACCGAGAGTTACCGAAATTGGTATATTAAACATATAATCAGTGCACAACACCACTACAAACAGTGAAAACAAACAATACGTAACCGAATACAAGTGAAATAAACCCATAAAACTATTAAACATTAATAATTCACATTACAACGAACATCACGATTTTTCGCAACACACAGATAAAAGTGAACACACCAAAGACAACACATTTAAAGCCAGTGAACACAGAACACAACCAGGACACCTCTAACAACACAATAGACATTATCCAATATTACGGAGATCATAAAGCAGTTGTGAAGGCAATTTTATTGTCAGAAAATCCAGTGACCCCATTGCTGTTATACTGCATTAGCGAAGTCGCCGCCATGATGGTTCTCAGAATGCAAAGCGCCTACATTGAATGATTTCATCCAGTCACCATTGGGTATAAAATTGTGCATTATAAACATATCTTATTATCAAATTGTGTATTTATTAATTATTAAGGTTTATTTTGTAAATGTTATACTTTATATGCTTGCCCCTTCTCTGACTATTATAAATATAACCGTTAAAAGAACCATTCGAAAATATTTATATAATATAACCTGTATTGAGAATCGATTATCCCTGTGAAAGAGTCGAACTTTATATCAATATCGATTTTAAATCGATATTTTCAGAATAATTGTCAATAAATCAAAATAATTCAATTATCTGGTTTTAAAAATTATTTCACAAGTTAATATAAGAGTTTTCATTAACTACAGGACTTACTGGAAGACGACAATTACTAAAGGAGAGTGATACACTGGAGCATAGAAGAAAATCGCCAATCGATTAGTGAAGTGAGACAATCTGATTAACTCCAGATTTATTTACAGTTAACCAGAAGTGAATATATTGACATAAAAAACTTAAAGAATTTTAAATTTTTGACGAAAACACATAAGAATTATTTATAAATTATTTAAACAATAAACAAACAAAAATTTTTTTTTAATTAAATTAAAATTTTTTTTATTTATTTTTGTACAGTACAGAAATATTTATTTGTAACCGCATATACAGGGCTTGTTACAAATTGGCGTCCAACTAGAGGGCTTTAATTAGCGATTGGAAGACTACAGTAACTTACCCAATTACTAATTAAGCTTGGCAGCGGTTATACGGTGTAACGTACCGCCTTTTTAGAGGTACTCTCCGCGGAGTCTTTGTATGTGGCACATTGAGTGCTTGTCTTATTTAATTAAGACGCACTGTTGTAAGCGCCAATTCTGTAACGTACCGCCTTTTTTGTGTGTGTGACGTCCGTCTTTTTTACAGTCTCAGATCGGTCAGAACACCTCTTAGCAGTCGCCACTTATGAATTATAAAGATTGAGGTTTAAATAAAATTGGTGGTAATGTTACCCAAACAAAGCAGAAATCGAGTGTGTGTGATTTTGGTTAAGTAGGGAAGTTGTTTAGCCTTCTTTTGAAGAGAGAGCAAGTACCGTTTGTTTACCCTCGGATTAGACGATTTCTAAATTTTTTCAAATATTTGCCGTGAACCGAATCAGCTGATTTTGACACTAGTCTCCAAATATAGGTTAACCAGACGACACTGTGGCAGAATACGACCTGGTGGATTGTCCTCTTCTTATTTATTCTGAAATCGACTACAACTACCCACTACAATAAAGGAAACACATTTTATTTTTCAATATCATTTCTCAATAATATTTATTGATAATATTATCGGTTTTTCTCTTCCGCCAAAATACAAATATTACAATCGATATTTTCATTAACTAGTACATGATATCGACTTCATTGAGTAAACATGGAATTGTCAAAAAAAAAATGGTTTTGACCAATTTTATCTTTTATTTAAACATCAATCAACATATAATTTTTTTATTTATTTCCCCAGGGTTAAGGGTAAGTTCTTTTTGTTATGAGATGGTCAGAAATGGATAATTATACTACGCTTTACAAATATAGAAAAACTTCGAAAATTTTGTTTATTCTCGGAGTACGTAGTTCCGGCTTTGTCCGTAAGAGAGCAGATTGTTTTATTTTTATTAAAACATGTGATTACACTTGGAAAGTTTTGTACTGAACGACAATTTGATTTGAGTTTTCTTTGTTAAATATTAAAAGAACTGTTTATATTACCTCTCTTCTCGAAGTTCTTACTTGTGTGAAGCTGTTTCTCAGGTGGTGTTCTTAGTTGTTTTTAATTTCATAACCGTCTGTCAAATACTATCTCGTCAAAACTCAAAACTCGGCTAGGCTATGCCTAATCGTCCAAAATGGTTTTTTCACTTTTATTATGGAGTACAGCAAGTTAACTTTAATAATTAAGGTAGTAGTACATAATGTTTATACTGTTATTTAATTTTGTAACAATTTTGTGCTGTTCAAAAGATTTCTAAAGGATATTTTAATAAAATTTTTGTCTCATCATTTTGTCAACCGGACAGGTTTCAATTTCCAATTCGATTAAACAATACGTGTTATTTCGTTACTCTTAGTAACCCATACAGAAAAATAATTCTTTCTCATTTTTGTTTCTTTCCCCATTTGGTTTACATAATAGGTTTCGGTTTATTTTCTTATAACTTTGGATATAAGTCTTTAATATTATTATTAACTTTACATGAATTTATATATTATTTATTAATCTCTTATAGTATTCCTACACTGCACTACTTCCTTCTGCCATTTTCCTCATACACTATTATTTTAATTTATATTATCATCTGATATTTAAATCTTTTATGTTTTTAAAAACCCTGCGTTATCTTATACAATAACACAATTATTTTATAAAAATATAAAATTATCATAGGTATTAAATTTTGTTGTCTACACAATATAAATACTACAATAACTAAACAAAATACATAATTAGTTAGTAGCATCATAGTCTACTATTATAGTTGATAATTCTCACATCTACAGCACCATTCTGTAAGAAGTTCCCTTCACCTTCTTATTACCACATTGGGTACACTATAACTCACTTGTCACTGTATATCACTTTAATATTGTTTATAATGTTTAGTGATACAACTTAATTTTTAGCTAGTTATAGTTTACCCATTTCTGACCTTTATGGTATTACAAGAGTTATCATTTATTGGGACTGGGTTATGTACCGTTACATAAAGCCCCCCCACTAGAACAAATTTATTTTGGTTTTACTCGTTTACTAAAATAAATTGTTGATTGTTTCAATTCTCCTAATATTCTTGGCTTTTTTCTTCGTAATATGGTTTCATTTCCGACTGGTTGTACACTCCTTTTATTCTGTTATTGTTAATTGTTTTAATTTCATAGGTATTATTCCCCTTCACCTGGGTTATGAGGTAAGGTCCAGTATAAAGTAACAGTAGCTTCCGAGCAATACCCTCTATAGAACTGGGTAGTTGTCTATTTTTGATTAATACCTTATCTCCCATCTGGTATGTATCCAATCTTTTCTTTTTTTCTTGATCCCTTTTTTTTGAAGTTCCACTTTATGCAACACTCTGTTGTGCATTTCCACTTTGTCGAACTTTACTCTCTCTCCTGGATACAAGACGTAATTAATATGTCATCCACATTTATGGTAGTAAAATCTAAAACTTCCTTACCTAAAATTTGGTCCATGCATTGGATGAACACGGCCACAGAATTTACCAATCCGAAAGGCAAACGCTTAAAATGATAATTTCGTCCTTCGAATATGAAAGCAACATATTGTCTGCTGTTAGGGTGCAACTCTATTTGCCAATATCCACAGACTGCATCCCAAGTACTCATGTACTTGCATCCATAGAATTTTTTCATTATTTCTTCAATCTCACCTGGAGACGTGCGATCGTTAATGAGCATTTTATTCAACTCCCGAGCATCAAGACATAGTCTTACTTGACCATCTTTCTTCGGTATAGCTACCAATGGGCTGGTATACGGAGAACTACTTCTTTCAATTATGTCTTCCAATATCATTCTTTGAATTTCTTTCCTTGCTGCCTCTTTCAAAGCTTGAGCAATAGGGTATGATCGTTTATTAAAATTTACATTTTCCTTGAACTTTAGTTCACACAAGAAGTTTTTTGCTTTTCCTGGTGACTCTGAGAATACTGATTTATATTTATCATAAATTTTTATAAGTTGTTGTTTCTGTTCTACATTAATTATTTCCGGTGCCTGCCTATTCTGAAACTCAATTATCTCTTCTATCTTCTCTTGCCAAATCTTTGATTCTGTTACTTCTGTGTTTTTTCCTATGGTTAATCTATTATCCTCCCTAACAAAAAATGAGCTCGGACACTGAGGGGCACTTTGGCTACCAATTATCTCAGCCGTTAACTCACCATTTTCTGTGCTCAAGGTTACTATACCCCTGGCCAGATTTATAATTGCAGTGTGTCGCCATAGCATATCACACCCTATTAACACCCTAAACGGTAGCCCTTTTGCTACTAAAAATCCCATAGGTATTCCTATTCCACTAGTGGTAACATTCAAAGACACTTGTTTCCTGATTGTTTTATTCTGTTTCCCGGTGGCACCAACAATTGTTAAATTATTAATTGGTAAAGTAGGTATTCTCTCAGTAGTTAGCTCAGTAACACGGTCTAGTTCTAATTGATCAATAATTGAAATATTTGCTCCTGTATCAATCATGGCCTCTGCTGACACTCCATTTAATTTTATTTGTATATAGACTATGTCATTGTTTGGCGATGACTCTTTAATTGCTCTTTCTTCCATTAACTCTGACTGTATATTTTTTTAAAAATTATTTCTGATAATGGTTATTGGTTTGTTTAATTTATTATTATAATTGGGTTTGTGGTAAATTCTGTGCCCTATTGTTTCTAGCAGTGACGGGCAATCACATCTTCTCACTGCTGGCACCCGTTTCCCCTATTTCCATCATTATTATTGTTTGATTCAACATTTTCATTATGTTGAATATTGCTTATTTGTCTCCTTTCTTCATCACTATCTCTGAATCTAGGTTGCTCTGCACTCATACTCCTTTGTGGACCTTCTTCTCGGTGATAAGAATCATGTCTGTAATTTTGACTGTTATGATTAGGCCATCTTCCTCGATATCTGTTATTAAAATAATTGTTATTAGCATGCACATAATTTACTCTAGGTCGATTCTCTCTTGGTGGTTCATTCTTCCGCTCCTCGGTATTCCCTGACCTCCATCTACTTCTCCTATAATAAGATTCCTGCTCATAATTTTCTAGTAGCGTTTCCATGCCTCCAATAGTTTTTATTTGTCCACTTAATCGGGCACTGATGATCTTCTCTTCAAAATGATACGCAATTTTGCTCACTAGACACTCTTCAGGGATCTTTGGGTCTAAATACTTTGCTATACACACCTTCCCCAAAAAGTACGCAGTAGGTGTTTGTCCCATTATACGGTCATACCTACCATGACAGATATCGTCCCTAATAATGTTTTGTACCGACTCCGACCAGTACTTAAGTTTGAACATTGTTTTGAAACCTCCGTAATCACACACCTCGTTCCTGATTGCCGTCCACCAATTATCATTGATGTTTTTGAAAGATTCGTCTAATATACCTTTGATCATATTCCATCGATTCTCCTTTGATCTGTTCAAAATTTCGTCTACTCTCCCTAAAAATTCAAGTGGGTTTCTGCGATAATCCCGAAAGTTTACACTTTCCTTACTATCTTGATAAACATGATGACTGTTGCATGCAGATGTAGAACTTATTCTATCTACATCACCTTGAAAATTGGTTTGTATTTGTTGCAAATTATCTAATTTCTCTGCTTGGCTATTACACTGATTTTTTACATTCTCTACTGTTTTATGAAACTCCGAAAATTTACAGTTTAGACTGCTTTTGATACTATCTAACTGGTCATTGTTTTCTTGGCGCATGGCCATTACACGAACTTGATTATTTTGTTCTTCCTTTTCCATTCGTGCCTCGACTCCTGTTTTAATTTGTTCCATCTTCTCTTCAGTTTTATCTAATCTTTTATTAGTTTCTATTAATTTCTTTTCTGCCTCTTCCTTATACTCATCTACTCTTTGGTTAAGCGTGTTACTGACCAGTTCAATTTTACTCTCAAGATTTTCTCTTAACTCCTTATTGAAATTCTCCATTTTACTCTCAAATTGTTTTAAATTTTCTTCGTTTATTTTCTCAATTTGTTTTAAACTATCCCTCAAAGTTTCATTTTGCTTCCTTGAGTTCTCTTCCTGTTTCTTAAAATTCTCATCTATTTTGTCAAATTTTTCGCTCAAGGTTTCATTTTGTTTCCTCGAGTTCTCATCTATTTTATCAAATTTTTCGCTCAAGGTTTCATTTTGTTTCCTCGAGTTCTCATCTATTTTATCAAACTTTTCGCTCAAGGTTTCATTTTGTTTCCTTGAGTTCTCATCTATTTTATCAAATTTCTCGGCTATAAATCTCATCATGTCTTGCCAATTTGGTTCTCTCCTGGCTTCCGCTTTGTCTGGTTGGTCCCCTTGGGCATCCTCTTCCACTATTTCCTTTTCCGTGCTCATAATTGCTTCAGTTTCTTCTTTATCACCCATTGGTTGTTCCATTTCACTGTCTGTAAATAATTCTATCTCTCGTTCTTGTCCACCTTCTTCCTTCTCCTTTTCTTCTGCCCTCTTCTTCGATCTGCCTCTGGTATTATGCATTTCTTGTTTTCTCATAACTGCCGACAATAATTAGGTTTTTTCGTATATTAATTTATTAAATATATCAAATTTCTTTCCTAATTACAGCCCTTTTACGTTGAGCGCCAATTCTGTAACGTACCGCCTTTAAAAAGATGGTACTCTCCGCGGAGTCTTTGTATGTGGCCTATTGAGTGCTTGTCTTATTTAATTAAGACGCACTGTTGTAAGCGCCAATTCTGTAACGTACCGCCTTTTTTGTGTGTGTGACGTCCGTCTTTTTTACAGTCTCAGATCGGTCAGAACACCTCTTAGCAGTCGCCACTTATGAATTATAAAGATTGAGGTTTAAATAAAATTGGTGGTAATGTTACCCAAACAAAGCAGAAATCGAGTGTGTGTGATTTTGGTTAAGTAGGGAAGTTGTTTAGCCTTCTTTTGAAGAGAGAGCAAGTACCGTTTGTTTACCCTCGGATTAGACGATTTCTAAATTTTTTCAAATATTTGCCGTGAACCGAATCAGCTGATTTTGACACTAGTCTCCAAATATAGGTTAACCAGACGACACTGTGGCAGAATACGACCTGGTGGATTGTCCTCTTCTTATTTATTCTGAAATCGACTACAACTACCCACTACAATAAAGGAAACACATTTTATTTTTCAATATCATTTCTCAATAATATTTATTGATAATATTATCGGTTTTTCTCTTCCGCCAAAATACAAATATTACAATCGATATTTTCATTAACTAGTACATGATATCGACTTCATTGAGTAAACATGGAATTGTCAAAAAAAAAATGGTTTTGACCAATTTTATCTTTTATTTAAACATCAATCAACATATAATTTTTTTATTTATTTCCCCAGGGTTAAGGGTAAGTTCTTTTTGTTATGAGATGGTCAGAAATGGATAATTATACTACGCTTTACAAATATAGAAAAACTTCGAAAATTTTGTTTATTCTCGGAGTACGTAGTTCCGGCTTTGTCCGTAAGAGAGCAGATTGTTTTATTTTTATTAAAACATGTGATTACACTTGGAAAGTTTTGTACTGAACGACAATTTGATTTGAGTTTTCTTTGTTAAATATTAAAAGAACTGTTTATATTACCTCTCTTCTCGAAGTTCTTACTTGTGTGAAGCTGTTTCTCAGGTGGTGTTCTTAGTTGTTTTTAATTTCATAACCGTCTGTCAAATACTATCTCGTCAAAACTCAAAACTCGGCTAGGCTATGCCTAATCGTCCAAAATGGTTTTTTCACTTTTATTATGGAGTACAGCAAGTTAACTTTAATAATTAAGGTAGTAGTACATAATGTTTATACTGTTATTTAATTTTGTAACAATTTTGTGCTGTTCAAAAGATTTCTAAAGGATATTTTAATAAAATTTTTGTCTCATCATTTTGTCAACCGGACAGGTTTCAATTTCCAATTCGATTAAACAATACGTGTTATTTCATTACTCTTAGTAACCCATAATTTTTTATATGCCTTTTTATTGGTTCTGCTATTTACTTTTTAGTATATAGGCGGTTTGTAATTATTATAAATTTATTTTTGATTTACAGAAAAATAATTCTTTCTCATTTTTGTTTCTTTCCCCATTTGGTTTACATAATAGGTTTCGGTTTATTTTCTTATAACTTTGGATATAAGTCTTTAAATTATTATTAACTTTACATGAATTTATATATTATTTATTAATCTCTTATAGTATTCCTACACTGCACTACTTCCTTCTGCCATTTTCCTCATACAGTGTTATTTTAATTTATATTATCATCTGATATTTAAATCTTTTATGTTTTTAAAAACCCTGGGTTATCTTATACAATAACACAATTATTTTATAAAAATATAAAATTATCATAGGTATTAAATTTTGTTGTCTACACAATATAAATACTACAATAACTAAACAAAATACATAATTAGTTAGTAGCATCATAGTCTACTATTATAGTTGATAATTCTCACATCTACAGCACCATTCTGTAAGAAGTTCCCTTCACCTTCTTATTACCTTATTGGGTACACTATAACTCACTTGTCACTGTATATCACTTTAATATTGTTTATAATGTTTAGTGATACAACTTAATTTTAAGCTAGTTATAGTTTACCCATTTCTGACCTTTATGGTATTACAAGAGTTATCATTTATTGGGACTGGGTTATGTACCATTACAACGGTCAAGAAGGAAACAACATGCAACGTTGTGCGACTTCTAAGAAAAGGGCGGCAGAGGCCGAAAAGGAAGTCGATATGGGGGACAAGGAGGCAACACCCGTAGAAAATGTGGAAACGTTATTACCCCCGGTGGAACCAAAACAACCCGCACCACCAATGGAACAACCTGAAGTACCAACGCAAACAGCGGATGTCAATCTCCAGGAGAAGGAGGTAGGGAAATCCAATGTAAATGGAGATACGAAGATGGATAGGGTGATGGAAATGCTCCTACAAATGAGTCAAGAAAGGAAGGAAGACAAACAGTCCTTGAAGGAAAATTTAAGCGAAATAAATAAAAACATAGAATCCAAGATGGAGGAGAACGGGAAGAAATTAGAGGAATTGAAGGAAGACAACCGATCCACAAAGGAAGAATTGGGCCGTAAGATTGAAAATACCAATAAGAGGATTGAGGAAACCAGCAAGAAGATGGAAGAAAATAGTAAAAGATGGAGGAAACCAGCAAGGAAATGAAAGAGGACAATCGATCCTTGAGTCAGAAAATTGATAAAACTAATCAAAGGATGGATGAAAACAATAAGAAGATGGAGGAGAAACTGGATGAGAATAACCAACGATTAAGAGAAGTCAACCAGGAGAACATCAACAAGGTAGACGAGAGAATAGAGTTGGCAAAGGAAGAGCTGAATAGGAAAATCAATGACAATAAAAGATCCATAATTAAAAAATTGGAACAAGAAACAATAATAATAAACCAACAGATCAGGTAAGTTGACGAAAGATGTCGCCAGACTGAATGTGAAGTACAGGAAGTCAGGGAAGAAATAAATACCGAAATTACCCAGATCAAAGAACACCATAAGACAAGGTTGGAAGAAAACCGAAAGGAAACACAGGAGGAAATAAGTAAGGTGCATAACCAAGTCACAGAAAGGTGCGACGGGATGGAAGCGGTGATGACGAATATCACCAGGCAAGTGCGGCAGAGCCAGGAAGAGATGGAGGTAATCCGAAACTGACCGACTAACTTCACTAATTTCCCCATGAATGAGAATCGAGAGTGGTTGAACTTCCGCCAATATAAAAGAAAGCCCATGGAGTTCTTAGCCCGAATAGAGGAGTACATGGCCAAACATAGGGGCAACAGATGGGTCAATAACCGGGAGTTATTAGACGAGTCATTTCGAGAAATGACCGATCATTGGTGGATGGCCAACCGTAGTGATATCGAAGATTACCAGCAGTTCAAGAGCTTATTTAAGGCGAAATACTGGTCTGAGACTACCCAAAATTTGATCCGTGACAACATGTCACGGCTGTTACAAACAACAAGTGGGTAGCTCAATGACTGCATACTTCCTCGGCAAAGTATGTATGGCTAAGCATTTGGAACCAGCCATACCTGAAGAATGCCTCATAAACAAGTTATCATATCACTATGATGAAGAGGTGATTCGAGCAAGGAGAGGCAGCCAAATCAAAACCATACAGGCCATGACTGAACTTCTCGAAAATTATGAAAACGAGGAGTATTACCGACAAAGCCGGAGGAGGAATGATCGGCCAGAACCCAGGAACTATCCGTATACCAACAACGGTACCAACAACAACAACAACAATGGATACCAGGGAAACCGTGCCAATCCACCAAGTAATAACAACAATAACAATAATATTAATAATAACAATAACCACGTTCAAGGTAATCAAAATAATAACAGAACAAATAATGGTTATCAGGGTAATAGAAACCCATATTACCCAAACCCCAACGTTAATAGTCAGAGAAACCCCAACTATAATAACAATGAACGTTATTATAATAATAATCGTGGGTATCAACCTAATAATAACAATAGTAATAATAGGTTTCCTAGACCGAGGGTGAACTTCATACGAGCTGAAGACGGTCGCCAACGTAGGTACTACCATCAGCGACGCAACAGCTACCATGAATATGAGGATCGGCGGAGGAGCCGAGAACGTGACGAACCAAGGTATAATCAGACTAGACGGAGTACCAGTCTGGACAATACGGAACGGCAGACAAACCGCGAACAACCGTTGGATCATCGCGCAGAGCGGCAGGGACCCACTCAAGGTCTCCCGACTGATGCCTCAATCAGTGCGACACATAATAATGATGATATCGAACATTTAAACGGGAGGAGGCAGTAATAAATAACCTAGACCCATTACTGCTCCTAACTCCTGGGTATATAAATGAGTTGCCAAGCTCAACTGTCACAAATTGTATCACAATAATAGGTTGTAATTATTTAAAAAACCTCCGACACGAGTTATTGGAGGAGAACGATACTAGCCCCAACAATAATATAAATAATGAAATAATACATATCAATGCGGAGGTAGAAGGAGTCCCCGCAAGGTTAATGATCGATACTGGTTCCAATGTCTCTATAATTAGTACGACAGAGTTGGAGAGAATACAAAGGGAATGCGGAAGAGTATTACCGACATTGCCGTTGAATAATATTATTTTATTAGGTGCTACCAGCCGCCAAAACAAGACGATAAGAAGACAAGTTTCAGCCAATGTGATTAGCTGTGGTATAGCGATTG
Organism: Magicicada septendecula; assembly: GCA_034769895.1. Classification (NCBI taxonomy): domain Eukaryota; kingdom Metazoa; phylum Arthropoda; class Insecta; order Hemiptera; family Cicadidae; genus Magicicada; species Magicicada septendecula. Next base: position 100,709,480 of record CM068370.1, on the reverse strand, counting down.
ACATGGAATTCTTAGTGGCAACCGGGCTGCCATTTAACATATTAGTGGGGTGCGATGTGCTCAGACGGAACTCCGCAATAATCGATTTACGAATGGAGAAATTATCACTTTTTACGAACGGACAAACTTGGACGGCTGACATGGTTGGTAGCGATACAGTGATTCCCAGCGTTATCCACCAACAAATCCGTAAAATCAATTATATAAACAACACTCCTATGATTGAGCGGATAATAGACGATAACGCTAATGAGGATTTATGGTCCCAAAAGATCCAGGAAATCAGGGATTTCCGGAACGGGATTACAAGGGAAAGGCTGCAAAAACACCAAGCGGATAAATTAATAAAAATTTATGAACAATACCGATCAGTATTTTCTGACGAACCCGGTAAAGTAAAAAACTACCAGTGTACTCTACAATTTCGAGATACAGTGGACTTTAACCGGAAGTCATACCCCATCGCGCAATCACGAAAGGAAGCTGTAAGAGCTGAAATAAGTAAGATGATTAACCGTGACATAATAGAGAGTAGCCAATCCCCATACACCAGTCCTATCGTGGCTATTCCTAAGAAAAACGGACAAGTCTGTCTCTGCCTAGATGCGCGAGAAATCAATAAGATGATAATTAATGACAGGAGTTCGCCCGGTGAGATAGAAGAGATTTTAAAACGTTTCCACGGTACCAAGTACTTTAGTACCTGGGACACGGTGTGCGGCTACTGGCAGGTGGAATTGCACCCACAGAGTCGCCAGTATCTGGCATTCATATTCGAAGGGCGTAACTACCAGTTTAAGAGATTGCCCTTCGGACTCGTGAATTCGGTCGCCGTCTTTGTGCACTGCATGGACCAGATACTTGGCCAAGAAGCACTACAATTCACCACCGTGTACGTAGATGATTTGCTTGTGACCTCAGAAACATGGGAGGAACACTGCTACCATGTGGAACATGTGCTGAAGAAATTGGCTGCGAATAACATCACGCTCAAGCTGGAAAAGTCTCAATTCATTGCCAAAGAAATTCAATTCTTGGGCTTTATATTAAATGACCAAGGAATCTCACCGTCGGCTGAAAAAGTAGAAGCGATTCAGAAATTTCCGATACCAAGGAATAGAAGGCAATTACAGTCATTCCTGGGACTCTGTAATTACTATCGCAAGTTCCAGGAAAAGTATTCTGAATTGACCGCCAGATTTCAACCGCAACTGTCATCAAAAAATAAATGGATCTGAGGTATAGAGCAGAACGAGACATTACAACTGATTAAAGAAAAATTTCTTGAACCCATTATACTTCGCCATCCGGATTTCAGTAAACCTTTCTTCCTAAATTGCGACGCCAGTGACATTAGCCTCGGCACACCGCTATATCAAGAGGATGAGGAGGGCGAACATCTCGTGATTTGCTTCGCAAGTGGAGCATTAAACCAGTGCGAAAAGAACTACCACGTCACTGAGAAAGAACTGTTAAGTGTAGTGTTCGCGTGTGGCAAATTCCGCACCTACATCCTAGGTTACCCCGTTAACGTCCGGACAGACCATAAGTCCATATCGTTCCTGAGGAGGTGCAAACTGAGTCACGGAAGGTTGACCCGGTGGATACTGGTACTGCAAGAATACAATCTTAAGTGGGAGTACATCCCAGGAAAGAAGAATGTCGTTGCAGACGTATTATCACGTATTGACGTAGAAAGGCAGACATTCGAGGGAGATAAAGAAAGTGTACTCAAAATATACCACATTCTTAGCACCAGAGCCGATCTAGCCTCATTATTAACCAACCTGAGCACCCACCAACTAACAAACCCGAAATTAGGAACTATTAAAAATAGATTAGACGCAGGGGACGAAACTATTGCTACCCACCGAATTTACCCAGGCTAGCTAGTGGAGAAGGGGTGGGGTTCCTTGGTATATTAACACCACCTACGTCAGTATCAAGAAGTGTGAGTGGTAACCAGAAATCCAATTCACTTAGTTTTTTTTTTTTTTTTTTTTAAGGGTGCCACTCCGTGCAGGGAAAACCAACGGGCGAACACGGAGATTCAGTCCCGTCCCAATAAGGTTGATCACTAAACCACTTGATAAGGCAGTTTGCTCAAATTTACTATACCAATCATGTAAGGTATACAAAATAAGAAATCATATTCTATTTTATTAAGTTTTGCTTGTATCTCCAAATAACAATGAGAGTAAATGACTGTATATCATTAGCTGACGCCGCAATAATAATAAATGTTTAAACTGACAACAACTTAAATCTAAATAACTTATGTAATACGCTATACTAATATATACAGTATTTATGTGGCGCACAAGTGATAATCCCTCGAAGAGTAACTCTCCGCAAGTCCGTGTCGAAACACCCGTCGTGGCACAGTTTAGGAAATTAATCAAGGAAAAGATACACTCACCACAAGTTCTCCGCGTAATGCACGCACAATCGAACAGTAAGCGGATCGGAAGTCCAGGTTGGTCGCGGAACGCGGCGGCGGAATGCGGAAATCCGCGGCGGCAGAAAGAAGTCTCCAGATGACAGCACCAAGCCCCAGGTGTGAAAATGCTCCAAAGTAACAGCAATCAGGGTCCCAGACAGTTCAGGAATCAAAATTAAAACCCTTTTCGCACTTGGCTAAGTGCATAGATCCTCACGTCGAGAAAAGGGTTGTACTGCAGCGCTCGAAACGTTGACTCTCAGTCGTAGGCGAACTTGACCAGCAATCACTCATTTCAAGACTGCCACAATCTTGGGTTTCTACATAGTTAGGCTTCCTACCGAGTTGGGGTCTTATCAGTTGGTGATAAGAACGGACCGGCTGGGTAGATCGTAACAGCTGTGCTCTAGATATCGACATTGTTTGCATGCACAACAATGATAACAATACTCAGGTTGATCAGGCCTGATTTCGACAAAGTATTGAGCTATTTTACTGCTACAAATTACCCCCCCAACTCGAAGAAAATTTCCTGAAATTTTCTTATGCAATGAATCGCTTTAGATCAGAAACATGCCAATTTCCCAAGTTCGATCCATCTTCCTTTTTAAGTTGATAGACCAGTGGTGATACGTTCTTAGAAATGATGAATGGACCTGTAAACTTTGGTGCCAGCTTGGTGGAAAAGTAGTTTACAGCGTTTGACTGGGGAAAGTTCCTCTTCAAAACCCTTTCACTTACTCTGAAGTCCTGTTGTCTTCTTCGTAGATTATACCTCACTGCGTTCTTCCGGTGTGCTGATTTAAACCGGGTTTCAACCTCCTGGTAAACATTCTTCAACTCTTCCATCTTGCGCCCATAAGATTCTGTCTCGTCTACTTCTGGTATTTCTCCATTTTCTTCCGCCTCCTTGGTCCTTAATGTCAGCTCTCGCCCGAAGTTGAGAAATGCCGGAGTATATCCCGTTGCTTCATGCTTGGCCGTCCTCAACGCAAACCCAATCTTTGGCAGCTGTTGATCCCACAAACGGTGGTTGTCGCCGACAAAAGCCTTCAACATATTTCCAATTGTCTGATTGACTCTTTCAGTTGGATTTGCTTGGGGATGCCTACTAGCATTGTACAATATCTTGGTCTTGTATTCGGTCGCTAAAGTCTTTAGTGCTCTTCCAGAGAATTCCGCTCCATTGTCACAAATAAGATACATGGGAATGCCGAACATGAGGAAAATATTCTGCTCCAGGTGTTTGGCTACGAGAGATGAAGTTGCCGCCCGCAGGGGAAACAAAACAGTAAACTTGCTAAAGGTGTCAGTGACCACAAGAATGTATTTGTAGCCTGAAGTGGACCGAGGTAGTGGCCCTAACAGGTCCGCCGCAATCATTTTCCATGGTCGATCTACTCCTCTTCGGGATCCCATCATTCCAGCTGGTCGTTGGTTGTCACTCTTTGTGGTCTGACAGACTCGACAGCGTGCAACGTATTTTGAAATGTCCTGTCGCATTTTTGGCCAATAGAACTGGTTTTGTACTCGTGAAAATGTCTTAAAGGATCCTAGGTGACCTGCTGTAGGTTCGTCATGACACATATGGATGATTTTGGCTCTATCCTCTTTGGGGATGACTCGCTTCCATTCTGAAGTGATATCCCATAGCGCTGTTCGACTAGGGATGTGTTTCCACAAAAGGTCCTTTTCCACTCTCCAAGTGGGATACTGGTCACCCTTTTCGGTCACCTCCCGTAGCATCTTCTTGTACCATCCATCTTCAACTTTCAGAACTTCGGAGACCACTGGAACCATCTCCTGCTCCTGCTCCACAGATCTTGATAACATATCTGGAACCACATGCTCTTTCCCTTTTCTATGGACTAGAGTGTAGCTGTATGGTTGAAGTCGAAGTGCCCATCTGGCTAGCCGACCTTGGGGGTCTTTTAAGTTATGCAACCACAAAAGGCTGTAGTGGTCAGTAATAATTGTAAAGTGACTTCCCTCTACATAAGGTCGGAATTTTTCCACCGCCCATATGACGGCCAAACACTCTTTCTGTCGCCGAAAATTTTTGTTCAGTTCTTGACAGAGTTCTAGATGCATAAGCGATTACTTGCTCTCCTTCTTGAGTGAGAACAGCTCCCAATCCTACACCTGACGCATCACATGATATAATGAAGGGTTTGTTAAAATCAAGGCATGTCAATATAGGAGCTTTAACCAGGCAACTGCGTATGTCTTCAAAAGCATTTTGGGCCTCATCTGTCCATGTAAACCTCTTGTTTTTCCTTAGCAGGGACGTGAATGGATAAAGTCTACTTGCAAAGTCAGGGATAAACCTGCGGTACCAAGAGGCCGTTCCGCAAAATTGTCTAACTTCCTTTTGGTTTCTGGGCACGGGAATCTGAACAATAGCCTGAACTTTTTCTGGGTCCACGCGTAAACCTCTACTATCAACCACGTATCCGAGGTAGCGTAACTCCTGGCGACAAATGCAGCACTTTTCCTGGTTGAGAGTCACGTCCACAGCTCGAAGTCGATTGAATATCTTCTCCAGAACTTCCAAGTGATGGTCAAAATGTTGAGTCACTACAATTATATCATCCAGATACACGAAAACGTGTGGTTCTAGGTCCGCTCCTATGATTTGATCAATGAACCTTTGCCAAGTGGCAGGCGCATTATGTAAGCCAAACGGCATTGTCACAAATTCAAACAGTCCACGACCCTGTACTGTAAACGCTGTTTTTTCTCTACTGCCTGCGGCAAGCGGGATTTGGCAATAAGCAGATTTTATATCCAATGAGGAGAGGTATCTAGAATCTCTTAGTCTGTCAAGAATCGTCGTAACCTGAGGTAGAGGATATGCGTCTCTTTTTGTTACAGCATTCAATTGACGAAAATTAACACAAAATCTTTTCGATCCGTCAGGCTTGTCTACCAAAACTATCGGTGAAGACCATGCGCTTTTTGATGGAGTAACAACTCCCAATTCCAACATTTTGTCCAGCTCCTCACTCACAATCTTCTGTATAGTAGGAGACATCGGATAATACCTTTGTTTTATGGGCTGGGCGTCGCCCGTATCAATCCGGTGTTCTACTACACTTGTCCGTCCTAATGGTTTTGTCTGTTGTTTGAATTGGTTTTCAATAAATTCCTCTAGCCTTTTCTTCTGCTCAGGATCAAGATGTTCTTCAGACTGCAGTCCCCCTCTTGTCCAAATCGATGCCAGTCCCACTTTTGTCGGTGCAAATTCCCAAGTCCTGTTGTAAATGTCTGTGAAAATTTGCATAAGGTTCCAGAAGTCTATGCCTAGGATAAGTGACTGGTTCAAACTCGGTACAACAATGACTCCTAGGTTTCTTGTCCTAGCCTCAAGAGTAACAGGAAGGTCAACAATTCCTTCAATCATATGTTTTTGGCCATCCGCTGTTTCCACATATTTGTTCTCAATAGGTTTCAATTTGGCTGGGAACCTCTCTAATATCCAAAGTCCTTCCTTACCCAAAACTGAGTGTGAAGCTCCTGAATCAAGTAAGGCTCTAATTGTTTTACCAAATACCCGCACTTCCAAGTATGGTCGGGGATCTCCAGATTTAGAATAGAGAATGTAATTGATTTTTATATTAATTAAACTGTCTTGGAAGCCAACTTCAGGAATCAAGCTGACTTCCTCGTCTACAAGTTTTTTGGCCCGCATTTTTGGCATTTATTTTTTATGGTATCTGGCTCTCCGCAGCCGTAGCAAAATTTCTTTTTAGCCTCCTTGCAAGTAGCATGTCGATGTCCTCTTGCTCCATAGTTCCAACACTTGACACTTCCTTTAGTTGGTGCAACCTGTCTGATACAAGAAATTTGTGGGGTTCTTCTTTTATGGGGTTCAGCATATGCTAAATCTGGTTCTAAAACACCCATAGTTCGATCTACATTGCGGGGTACAGTAACCCTAAAACGTCCTGCTTCTGCCTTACGTCCCATCAGGCGTAAATCTTCCAGAGTTTTTATGTCACACAGTGCTAGTCGATCTTGAAGAGTAGGGTGCAGATTGTTCAGAATCTGAGCAAGTCTGACTGATTCTGGGGTGTTTATTGACAGTCTGCTATACAACCCCTCCATGGCAGCAATAAACATATCGATTGACTCCCGTTCTCCCTGGAGGTGATTAAATATCTCTTGCTGCAACCTAAAGTCATAGTCAGGAGTTCTAAAAACAATTCTCATCTCCTGACATAATTCATTCCACGATTTAACCCTAGATATGGTTGACCTATACCAAACCAATGCTTGTCCAGCAAATAAATCAACAGCTGATTTAAAGAGTTCTTCATGGGTTACGCCCCTAGCTCTACGAATCTCTTCTACTCTCTCAAGAAAAGCACCCACACTTTGACCACCCTGACCATCAAATCTTAGTCCCCACTGTACACAGGAACAGTTTTTCTGTTTGCTGCCAAGCTCTGAGATTGCTGGATCAGTTGGGGTCTATCCTGATTGGCCAGTAGAAGTTCAGACGGTGTGCCGTTGTGCCGGTTTGTGGTATCAACTGGTTTCGCCAAAGGGAGAGTGCTGGGTCCTAGTGATGGCTTCTTACTGTGACCAGCAACCGAGGCTTCTTTAATTGGTAGAGTCTCTTGAGTAGCTGTAGTTCTAGCTGGTCCTTCACCTATCTTCAGTTTCTCCACTTCAGGTGTGACAAAAGAATCCAATAGACTCTTCACCTTGCGTTGTAGCTCCATCCTCTTCTCCTGCGGTTCCTCTTCTTGGGTGTCCTCAGCATCTGGAATCGGAATCCGTTCAACTCGAGGGTAGAGATGCCACAGCCTCGCCACTATCCTCTGATATTCGTCATCTTTGAAGTTTCCCTCATATTGTTGTACTAGGTCCTCCAAGTCATCTAAAATTAAAGTACACCCTTCCAGCTCTTCATCAAATTGAAGTGAATTGACGGAAGCCTCATTTATTGGAGTGTTTTTCGACATCGCCTGCGTCAACCGTTTCCTAAGATCATTAGCCAAACCATCAGTTGAAAGGCCTCGGATCTTAAGCTCATACGCAACTTCTACTTTCCTCAACTTGTAGGCAGACATATTTAAAGTAGCAACCAAATTTAACAAAGAAGGAGAAATGCTCATAAGTTATACACAAAACCAATGGCTATATATCAAGCCAATGACAAGTTCTTATCCAAAAATCTGATAACGAATGTCCAAGTTCAACTTTACAAAATGTAGCTTTAAGGTGGACTGCAATTCTACAGCTAAATACAGTCCCAATAGATATTTCAAAATTATCAAAACTCAAAACATTTACAATAAAAAATCTGTAAAGAATTCAAAGATTTCAAGCATAAAATAACCTGAAAAAAATGCCAACACAATTGGTATAGATTTATCTCAGGTGTTACGGATATAGATGTCTTCACCAGAGAGAAGGGCCCCACGTTGGGCGCCATTTGCTACCCACCGAATTTACCCAGGCTAGCTAGTGGAGAAGGGGTGGGGTTCCTTGGTATATTAACACCACCTACGTCAGTATCAAGAAGTATGAGTGGTAACCAGAAATCCAATTCACTTATAGTTTTTTTTTTTTTTTTTTTAAGGGCGCCACTCCGTGCAGGGAAAACCAACGGGCGAACACGGAGATTCAGTCCCGTCCCAATAAGGTTGATCACTAAACCACTTGATAAGGCAGTTTGCTCAAATTTACTATACCAATCATGTAAGGTATACAAAATAAGAAATCATATTCTATTTTATTAAGTTTTGCTTGTACCTCCAAATAACAATGAGAGTAAATGACTGTATATCATTAGCTGACGCCGCAATAATAATAAATGTTTAAACTGACAACAACTTAAATCTAAATAACTTATGTAATACGCTATACTAATATATACAGTATTTATGTGGCGCACAAGTGATAATCCCTCGAAGAGTAACTCTCCGCAAGTCCGTGTCGAAACACCCGTCGTGGCACAGTTAGGAAATTAATCAAGGAAAAGATACACTCACCACAAGTTCTCCGCGTAATGCACGCACAATCGAACAGTAAGCGGATCGGAAGTCCAGGTTGGTCGCGGAACGCGGCGGCGGAATGCGGAAATCCGCGGCGGCAGAAAGAAGTCTCCAGATGACAGCACCAAGCCCCAGGTGTGAAAATGCTCCAAAGTAACAGCAATCAGGGTCCCAGACAGTTCAGGAATCAAAATTAAAACCCTTTTCGCACTTGGCTAAGTGCATAGATCCTCACGTCGAGAAAAGGGTTGTACTGCAGCGCTCGAAACGTTGACTCTCAGTCATAGGCGAACTTGACCAGCAATCACTCATTTCAAGACTGCCACAATCTTGGGTTTCTACATAGTTAGGCTTCCTACCGAGTTGGGGTCTTATCAGTTGCTGATAAGAACGGACCGGCTGGGTAGATCGTAACAGCTGTGCTCTAGATATCGACATTGTTTGCATGCACAACAATGATAACAATACTCAGGTTGATCAGGCCTGATTTCGACAAAGTATTGAGCTATTTTACTGCTACACTATCGCCCGATATTATCAAATTAATAACGAAATTCTATTCATTAAACCATCTTTAAGGAAGGAGACATGGAAGGTAATCATTCCAACCCATATCGAAAAAGAGATAATAACTAATTATCACATTCGATATGGGCATATGGGTGCCTTAAAGGTGATAAAAGCCCTGGAGGAGAGCTGCCACCTGAAAGATGTCAACCGGAAGGTCCGGAAGTATATAAAAGGTTGCCACATTTGCCAACTCATTAAATCTAATAATGAGAAAAAGGAAGGCCAAATGATTCCTATAACATCACAGGCAAAGTTGGAAAAGGTATTTTTGGACATCTGCGGGCCATTTCCCCGCAGTGGCGGTCGTCACAGATATAAGTATCTAATAATCGTGATGGACCATTTCACTAAGTTCGTTAAGCTATACCCAGCAAATCAGGCAACTACTAATAAAATTCTCGGAATATTGACCGACCAGTACTTCCCAAACGTCGGAAAACCAGTTTCGATCATTACAGATCACGGAACCAAATTCAAGGGGAAAAAATGGCGGGATACCCTATTATCTATGGGTGTTCGTACTTATAAAACCTCGGTCTACCACCCGAGCAGTAACCCGGCAGAGAGAGTATTACGAGAAGTGGGGCAAATATTAAGAACATATTGCCACAATCAACAGAGGAGGTGGCAAGACTATCTAGAAGCCACAGAAGAATTCCTCAACTTGGCATACCACCCAGCCATAGGAATTACCCCATACTCCGCCATGTACGAGAAACAACCCCCAAGAGAGATCGAAGAAATAGTAGAGTTCCCAAAAGATAATATTTATACTTTTGACAAAATAAAGTTTTACAACAACGTGGCCGTAGACCAGGAGAAACGGCGAAACAAATATCAAAAAGGTATGGGTAAAATAATAACCTATACAAGTGGTGAAAAGGTATTATTGGAAAATCGAGAATTACCCAGCTCACTGGAAGGAATAACAAAGAAGTTGTTACTATTATACACTGGACCCTATATAGTCTCCATGGACAAAAACAATAATACTTATGAGATAAAGGAGATGGGTTCTGGTAGGATCAAAGGTGTATATAACCAGGCTTCCATGAAAAAATATCATGAGGAGTAAATTTTGTTAAAAAAAAAATTCAAAAATATAGTAAGTACACCTTACTACCATTATTAATGAAACCATTATGGAATTAAAAAGAAAGAATTTTGAATTAAAAACAACTAAATTCAAAAAAAAATTAAGTAAGAACAACTTACTACAAATAAATTTGAAAGAAACCATTTGGAATAATTAAAAGAAAAAGAATTTAGAGATGTAAAAACACATCCAAATTCTAAAATAAAGCAGGAACAACTTACTACCAACATTTATGAAAACAGTATATTGGAATAAAAAGAAAAGAATTTGTTAAAAATAACCACTAAATTCAAAAAAGAAGTAAGTACACCTTACTACCATTATTAATGAAACTATTACGGAATAAAAAGAAAAGAATTTGTTAAAAATAACAAAAAATTCAAAAATTAAGTAAGAACAACTTACTACCAGCATTTATGAAAACAGTATATTGGAATAAAAAGAAAAGAATTTTGTTAAAATCAACAAAATTCAAATATATTGTAATATCAAATTGGCCAGCAGAGTATGTTGCCTACAGTGCCTCTCTGAACTGCCCCAGCTCACGTGTTAGGGAATGATAGGGAATAAATATCCCAGGGATAAAACACCAAGAAGAAAAATGAAAATAAAATAATAAATATGAAACTCAGATGACTATTATTATCAAGGAAGATCAATTAAGAATGAAATAAATGTAAGCTCGAATATGGAGAAGAAAAATTTAGAAATGGAAGGAAGTCAAGAATAATAAAAAATATAATAATTATCATAAGCAATTATTTCAGACAAACCAAGTACAGTCTGAACTAATCACTTCTGGAGGAGGGCAATCTGTAGCATGACAGATAATCCACTAAGTAATAATTCCATTATGACCATAAATACATTTAAATTACAAATAACTCAAAAGAAATATCAAATGAAAATAATTAAATATCAAAGGAAAACACCACAATAAAAGAAAAGTATAATTAAATTATAAAAATGCAACTATAAAGTATCAAGAAAGAAAGTTAAATCCGAAGAAACTAAATAAAATCAGGAGAATACCCAGGTAGGTTAGGAGCAGATAATAAAGAAGATACCCCGAACCAACCAAAGGACATAATGAAACCGAATTACCTTGGAAAACCCAAGAAGGAAGAAGAGAAGAAAAGAAGACATAGGATGGGAGGACTACAAGGAATACCCATGATAAACCTATTACTACCAATAATAAACCCCGAACCAAATTTTAATGTCACCCAAAGAAAGTATAACACCCCAAAACCTCATAGAAATGTAAACTAATTATAAACAAAAGTGTTTAGTAGTGTGAATAGAAGTGCACCAACTAAAGTTATTATATAATAAAATAAACAAATCTTCACAGTCCATTATAACTAAAAGTTTGGTCTTAGAATATTGTAGAACTCAAATATAAGTCAGAACCAACAGTGTAAGTGTACCAGTGCAAGTGATTTAAATAAGATATAGTGTCTAACGCCCCTCTATTTTCACTCTAATATATCACTTTTTATTTTATTTTCTAAGTGTTTTTTAATTCATATAACTTTATAATGTTCCTTAAAAAACAATACAATATGTCTTATATCCTACTTACTATGTTAACAAATTAATCTAACTGGATTGCTATAGTCTTTATATAGTCTGTTATTAATAGTTTCTTATTCTATAGTTACCTACACTTCACTTTTCTTGTAATAGTGTTTGTGTTTAAAATAACTATCACTGGGTTGCTATATTATTTATATAGTCTGTCATTAACAGTTTCTTTATTATCACTTTTTCACTTGTCACCTTTGTACTCATAATAATTATTGTTGCTAAGGTTTGTTTTATTTTATTTACTTTTGCTAGCATATTACTTAACAGGGTATTTTTTTATTCATATCTTGGGTTTTATATTTATCTTTGCTTTAAATCACATATTACCTTTAGTTTACATTTGTATTTCATATATATTACATATTATTTATTGCCCTATCTGATTTTGTACATTTATTTTATATATTAATTTAGTTACTATTTGGGCTCTCATAATTGTAGTCATATTGTGGGTTGCATCCTTGTTTTTTGTCTCACCTTATCCAATCTATTGGATTTAGTCCTTGTCAGTGTCTTAGTCATTTTTTAGTTAGTTGTGTTGTGCTATCAATCTTCATGTTATACCCTTTATTTTCTTTCAGTTTTCATCTTTTCTTCCATTAATTATATTAACGAGTTTTGTGCTATCTTGTGTCACATTACAACTTTCATATTATAAAATGCGTATTAATAAATTACATTAAACTGTCACAGAAAATTTTCTATGTGAGTGAGATCCATTTTAATAAAATACATACTAATTTGCTTCATTACAGATATACATACCTGAAATTAAATGTACATACATACATATATATACATATATATATATATATTTATTTTCAATCACTTTCTGCTACAGTCCGTTTCTTGATGTATATAATACATTTAATATTTACAATGAATTTACCTCAAGATATTTTTTCCTTATTAGGAACATGTTTCGGGTACCATCTTGTACCCATCCTCAGCCTTCCGGTTTTTGTGTCTGGTGAAGTACATATGTGTTGGTTGACTATTATTATTGTGGCTTCCTGTTGGCTTCTGGTACTTCAAATTGGTTTTATTGTGTGTGATTGTGGTGTATGTGTTAGTTTTTTGTGTATTTTCGATGTTGAGTGCTTTGAATATTGTGTCATGTTTTGTATTGATTTGTATTTGTTCAGGTATTAGTTTGTTTTGTGTTTTATGTTTGCATATTTGTAAATTTTCCCAAATGTTCATTATGGTGCCTTTGTATGGTATATGTTTTATTAGTGTCACATTGGTTATGTCTGGGAATTCATGTCCTGTGTTTATTGCATGTGTGGCTAAATTGGATTTATATATTTCTGGTTTTTTGTATGCGTTTAGGTGTTCAAAATAACGTTTCTTCAGCTGTTTTTTTGTTTGTCCTATGTAACATTTATTGCAATCTTGGCATTCAATTTTGTATATACCGTTAGTTGTTGTATTATCTTTGTTGTGTGGACTATTTAGTTTTTGTAAATTATTTTTATTAGTTTTGTATGCTATTTTTATATCTGTGTTTTTAAATAGTTTTGTCACTTTATTATTTATGTATGTGAATGTGGCCCATTTGTTGTTGTTGTTATTATTTATGTGTTGTTCTTTTGATTAATTCTTAATTGTTCAGTTTTTATTTTATTTTCTATTTTGTTTACAGTATTTTTATTGTATCCATTTTCATAACCAATTTGGTATATTATATTTCTTTCTTTGTCAGTTTCTTGTTTGTTTAGGGGAATTTTGTACATTCTGTTAAATAGCGAATAGAATGCTGCCATTTTATGTTGTGGTGGGTGGTCAGAATGGTAAGGTATAATGATGTTGGTTTTCTATATATTGCATATTGTATGTGGTTGTTGTTTCTTGTGATGGTTATGTCTAAATAGTTGATTTTGTTGTTTTTCTTTTTCTTCTGTGAATTGTATTTTAGGTTGTATGTTATTGATTTGTTTCAGTATGTTCTCTGCATTTGTGTTTTTGTTATTTGATACATATAGCCAGTGGTGCCCACAGGGGGGGGATCATAGCGCAAGTTGCGCATTAAGAATTTTTGGGGGGGGATTTTTTCAAGAATAACATTTTAAATCCAACATTGATGGAAATTTTTGCCATGTTTGTGCAACAAACTATGCTATTAGTAAAAACTAAAGCAATTGCATATCTTTATGATTGTTTTAACGAACTGGCGGCATAAATGTCTCTACCAGTACACACTAGTAGTAAATTTTGTTTTGGAATTTGGAAAACTGACCCTGGCAGCCTGCAGCAACATCCTGTCAATAAGTCAGAGTCCGTGATCATGAATGTAAAAATGTGTGCGTGTGCTAAGCTTGTAGACCAGCGGGCAGTGGAGTAAAGGGGGCGGGTCCTCAGTTCTTATCTCTGGTCCACCAGCCGTGCGTGGCGGCAGTCTGCCAGTGAGTTTTACTCTGTAATGCGGTGCTTTGTTTGTGTGAGTTGGGGTTGGAATGTAATCTCGTGTTTCATGATAGTTGTCAAAATGCCGAAAAAACTGAAACAATCGTTTAAGTATAAGTGTATGGAGGTTATGTGTAACACAACTCATCGAAAAGACAAGTGGTTAGAACATTGTAAGAAGAAACACGCCTATAAATTTAGACATAACCTAAACATTAGTTTTAAAATGGTTGAAGTGAAGTCCGGTGACGGCCCGTGGGTGAAATACACTGATGCTGAATCTTCTGCTGACCCCAGTACCAGTCAACATCATAGTTTAGATTTCAGGTATGTAAAATATAATTATTTTTGTCTCATTCAGTTACCATTTGAATAGGCCAAAATAGAAACAACTTTATATAAGATACAAAGGAATCCCTTTATTGCGTAATTTTTATTCGGGCTTATTAGCATTTTTGTACTACCGGTAACATTTTATTATATTTGTTGTTCTGTTATTTCCACTAATACGGCAAACATTAAAAATAATAAACTAAAGCAAACAATAAAATAACAACTTTGAGGAGGGGAGAGTTCTAAAATCATTGTATTTTTTTTAGATCGAACGTAACCAGTGACGTTGCTAACGATGACCCTACAACTGAGGACACAGATGTGCCATCAACTTCAAGTGCGAAACCCCCAGACGAGTCCCAAGATATAAATCCAACATTTGATATCATGGAGGGTGGAAATTAAGACAAAATGTAAGCTAAAGCACCTCCTTCGTTTGTGACTTCAACTTTAAATACTAAATTATCGTTACCGCCAAATGTAGAGTTAGAAATCAGTAGCCCTTCAGGCTCAGATCTGAGCCCAGAAAACATTCAACCAGATAATCCAGACCCATTACTTGGTGTTCATGATGTATAAGACCCTGCATCGTTTGCCAACATCAAACTATTGGCGGAGGAGATAAATTTGGGTCTTCGACTAGAAAATCAAGATTTGTCTTCGATGAGTTTCCCTTCAACAGGCGGAAGAAACTTTATTCCAGCTTGGAAAATCAGCACTTTACCTGGTGGGACTAGAAGTAAAAGAAACTGGCTAGTTTATAGTCCAATGAAAGATGCGGTTTTTTGCCTGCATTGCACTCTATTTGCTCTGCCAGGAGAAAGAACGGTATGGGGTACAACTGGCTGCAGAGGTTGGAGTGAGCATCGAGGCGAGCGCTACATAGAACAGCATGAACAGACAAAACAGCATTTATCTTCCCAAGTCGCTAGAATCCAGTGGATATCGCAGAAAAGAATAGACTCCTCACTTGCTGAAGAATCTGACCAACTCGTTCATCACAACAGAGAAATGTTGTCGGTAATAATTGATTGTTGTAAGTATTTAGGTGAAGAAATGCTAGCATTCAGAAAAAAGGATGTTTCAGAAGGGAAATTGGTGAAACTGTTCTCACTGATAGCTAAGTATAATCCCGATGCCGGAGTGTACCTTGAAATGATAGAAAAAATCAGAAACCAAAAGGGAAAGTTGGGGTCAAATTTTCTCAGTTATCGAAATGTATTTGACTTGATTAATGTTATGAGTAACATTGTAGTCTCAAAAATAGTCAACAATATAAATTTAAGTAACACCTACTCAGTCATCCTGGATTCAATACAAGACATAAGCAAAAAAGAATGCACAGCGGTTTTGCTCCGATATGTTGAGCACCTAGATGAGGAAGGAGCTCCCAATAATCCAGTAAAACCGGAAGAACGGTTGATCAAAGTGTTCACAAGTGGTGACACAACAGGGGAAAACCTAGCCTACGAATTAATGAACACTCTAAAATCCATAGGAATCAACCCTAATGGCATGGTGGGGCAAAGCATGGACGGAGCAGGGAACATGAGAGGTCGGTACAATGGCTTAAAATCTGTTGTGCTTAGAGAGAGTCCCCGAGCATTTTATGTATGGTGTTGTTCTCACCGGTTTGCATTAGTGGTACAAAAGTCTATTGATGTTTGCCCTCAAATGCGAAACATGTTCTCCCTCCTTCAAGAGATGTATGTTTTCATGTCTGGGCATCAACGTCACCACATGTTTATCGACAATTTGAAAAAGGGCCTAGCACAAAACAAAATGAAAAGTGTAAAACGAGTGCAGACTACAAGATGGTCAAGTAAGAGTGATGCTCTCAAAACTGTGCTAACATGTTACAAAACCATCAAAGAGACCCTCAAAGAAATCTGTCTTGACAATAAATCTGACAATGACACTAAAGCGTCTGCGAAAGGACTGATCAACAGTATGTCAGATTATGAAAATATATGTGCCATGCACATTGCTTCAACTATATTTAAAGTTCTTTCTCCAATCACAATTTGCTTACAAGCCAAATCAGTTGGTTATGGCATGATACCAGCAGTTATCTCAGAAACGAGGGCGAAACTGAAGACATTAAGAAGTGAAAAAGAGTGGGACAAACTTACAAGTTCAATAACACAATTTTCTGATCAGCACAACATCTCGCATGTCTGAACTCAGCGAAACCGAAAACGCCTCATGGACGAACTTTCGATAGACGAAAAAATTGATGACCCTGTAAAGAAAATGAAGGTTGAGGTTTATTTCCTAGTCTTAGACTCATTATTGTCTCAACTGAATGATCATTTCCCGGACAGCTCGCTTGCCATGGTTAAACAAATCTTATTTTTCTCATGGAGGAATTATGAAAATCGCACATGAATTGGAGACTGGAAAAGACTTCAACCCCGATAAGATAAAAGAACTGTGTGAGTATTACAATCTGGAAAATGACCTAATTGCTTCAGAATTGGAGACGTTTTGCCATGTGTACAAAGTCACTCACGCAGACATCGACATATCAGACAATGTTACATTCCCCTGAAGCTGAAAGGATGGAGATAACAGAGGATGAAGTGCGAATCCCGGCAGGGGCAGAGGATCCAGATGGCAGTGAAAATGAGGAGGTAAAGGAAGGAAATTTACAAAGTGAGAAACATAGGATGATGGACCAATGGATAATGAGAGGATTCATTAGACCATTCAGGTGTGTCCTTAACCTTTCGGCTCTACCTAATCTGACAGTGATGTACCGAATATTATCTCTTGGCCTTATATTAGGTGGTTTTACATCTTTATAAAAGTTCTAATTATGCACCATTACAATGCCCTAACATTTATTATATAAGATTTTCATTTATTAAACTAATTTAATATGTGTTATAATCATTCCAAGAATTATGTTTATCACCTAAATTTTGGTCCCTTCTCATCATTTTCTTACATTGATTTGCTAACTTAATCATTTCTGACATTACCTTATTTTATATTACATGTTTGGCCTAGGCCTTAAATTTAACTTAATTATCATGTTCTGACTGACATTAATAATTAACTGGATGTTTGTTTTGAACCCTTGCCTGATCATAATCGTTTATAATTTGTTACATGAGCTTTGACATTTTAAAATACCTTAACACTATCTATAAATTACAACAAAATATCTTAATATACTAACTTACAATGTTGCCTTCATGGCCCAGATTGTATTTATTAATTAACAAACAATAACCCAAACTATTTAGTGTACCACAGTCCCATCCCATTAATTCTGTCAAACTTTATTAGCTGATAATTATAGTATTGTCTGTATGGGCCCTTTACAGGTATTATATAGTGTGAAACAATATTAATTAGTGCAAATAATATTACTCGGGTCCCTAGTTCGGGGCCAGTGAAACACTATTAGTTTGTGCAAATAATAAAATACTCTTACCTTAGGGTTCTATTCCAGAGTCGTACAGACAAACACAGCTGCAGAAAGGATTATTTAGGAAGGACGGTCAAATATAACACAAATTATATTTAAACGAATTTCTTATGGTTTATTGAACAACTTCTTTACTCTCATTTTGACCACAATCAAAAATTTTAATTGGTCTTCAGACCTATGAATATGATCTTATGAAATCACACTAATTACTAACCTAAACATTTCTTACTATGACATCTATTGGATTGTAACAAATTATTTATATATTTAATATTTATAATGAATCAGTACGTTTGCTTTTGTTTGTTTAATTTTTATCTTTCCCTAAGAGATCTCTTTTAATAAAGTGTCTGTAAAAATAAATATTACCGTATAGTGGTTAAAATTTATGAAATAAATTTTATTATACTCATCCTGGTGGCAGCTTCGCTTCAACTGGGGATGTGCGTTGTTTATCCCTCACTTCGGAAATCGCGGTATAATTTATCTCTGCTGTTACTGATTATCAAAATCATTGTTCACGTCTAATAATTGTATCGGTTCACGTAACTTCATTGGTACGAGCACTGATCACTTTTTATTAGTTGACTGCTTTCTTAGTCCGTGCGCACTCCTACAACTGTTTATGATGAGTTCACTAGTTTGATTTAATGTCTCTGTATGTTAATATTAAGTCGGCCGACGTAACTTTTTCGCACTTAGGTGTTTTTAGATAGGCCGCGCGCTACACTGTTTATACACTTTTTATTACCTGTTTTAATACTTTAATAGATAGGCCGATTGTAATAGTTTCGGCCTAGCTTACACCCGAGGCCACCGTTTAACTTTTTTCTGCACTGTATGCTGCTGCTGGCTGTCTGTTGTTACTCTTGTGGTGACAAACTGCATACTGTGATTCACAAGGACCGTTGCTTACTGGGGCGGTTACGCAATACGTCTAGACTGTTGTTTAGGCTAACTGTGTGTTGCTGGTTAAACTGAGGCACCTCACAGGTGAAGTCTGACAATTTGAAGATTAAAACTGATTTAATATAAAATAAAATTAAAACTGGGGTAGCACACAATTCTGTACCATTACAAGTGGTAACACAAAATTCCTGTTTTGTCTACAGGCTTATTACAATAATTAACAACATGGCTTACTAATAATGATAAACATAGGCCTTTATATTAGAACAAACACAATGAACTACTGTTTAGGCCTTCAGTGATATCTCTTTTTGAGGCGAGACCTTTTAACATACTTTATTGTGAATACTATTTCTGGCCTTAACTAATAGTAGTTGACACTGGCAAAATAACTAATAGGAGTAACACTGTTAAATTCCAATTGATAAATATTGTTTTTGTACAATTGTTTGTTTTGCACAGGCACACAGTTTGCCTAGTGCTCGTTTTTTCTTCTACTTTGGGTAATTGGAAGGATCATTAATTTATACAGTCCTCTCTGTTTAATTAATGATTGGCAATGCTTTTCACTTTCTTATAATTATTCACTTTTACATGTTCATTACTTATCAACTGTAGTACATGGTTCTTATTTATACCACCTGACTGTATTGTACTTCTTTTTACATTTTACAAATCTATTTACTTAGTCTTTTCTTGTTTATTTATACATTTGATTTCATTTATTTGGGTCACATTGTTAGTTATTTGGGGCTCCCATTATGTCACATTACAATATATATTGTAATTAACCTCTTCTGTCGTATTCTATATTAGTGTAAAAGTGTAATGTGTACTCTCAAAGTCTTACCAAGTCGTCGTCGCTCTTAAACGTACCTCACGCAGACTGCATCCGTCATGAACGTACGAATAACCAGTACCGAAATCCTTACCTGTCCTTATTTTGTATATTTAATTCCCAAAAGGCGCCAAATTGTTTTTCAGAAAACAATTAAAAGGTTCAAAATTAGTTTGTCTCCTGTACGGTGATGATTAATTCGAATTACCTCGCAGACGGGAACTCGAATTTTGCTTGTCTTTGGACGTGTTGCCAACATAAAATTTGGGCAAAGAATTCTATTCTCCGCTACAGAACACAACATACATAATACAATTTAAATAAACACAGGAGAGATAGTAAAGATTCGTACTTATTTATTTGATTCGATAATTCACTAATTTTTTATAACTGGTGTACAATAGATATTATTATAATAAAGTTTAGCCTCGGCAACAAATTAATTTTCACTCAGCAGAGAGCAAAGGTGGCAGCGCAGTATTAGATTGATGCCACAATGGCTGTCGTGTGTATTTATTTACACAAGTTAATTTGCCATTGAGTTCTTGTGGTTACGAAAAGAGTTAAAACAAGATGTTAAATAAAGTACACCACCTTACAATTGTGGTACTTAAATACTAAAAAGGTTTACATTAAATTCAACTCTGTTGTTTAAAAGTGTGTGTCAGTTTTATAGGTTTCGGACATAGGTTATCTTACAGTTACTTACTGTGTTAATAAATATGATTCATTAATCCTTGAAAGAAATTGGTGTTCAAAGTTCAGAGTGAGAGTTATGTATTGTGAAAAAAGTTAATCAGTTTTAGTTCATAATTATTTATAATTTAATTCATATTTAACAAAACCATGTTGTTAGTGTTATGGATCATCAAGGTTTCTTCACTGTTATGTTAGTACATTCGTTTAATTTCAAAGATAGGGTTGCCGTCTCCTTCTGGCATCTGTTTCTGTTATTCAATTTTTTATTTAATTATTAATTTTGAAATTTCGTTTATTGTTCCTCCTTGAGTTACTGGAACTATGGTTGACTTCTCGTATTCAATTCACTTTCATTTCTTTTTGATTTTCTTCGTTATTTGCCTTTAAAAGGTCCGCATCAATATAGCGTCTATACCTCTGGATAGTTAATAATGGAACTCTTGTTACATAAAGGTCAAAATTATAATAACATTCTGTTGTTATGGCAACCGCCTTGACTCTGATTGGTTAAGTACATTTGAAACTATTGTTATAAATCCTGGGTTTCTGTTCAAAATGAATAAATATTTTATAATGGTCATTTTTCCTTGGGGATATTTCCTATGCTTGAAATATTAACATAGATGTCCCTGTTTTCTTTCAAAGATCAATTTGACATCTCACAAGGCTGGTCTAGGCCATGTATTAATGTTTTTGGACAAAATTGATAATACTATGTTATTTCATATTTTACTTATTTATACTGTTTATCACCATTCTGACATGTTATTATTGTTAGTTAATTGTAATTACATAATTTACTTGGTCTTATTATTCAAATGCAATATTCAATTGTTTACAATTGGTTTTCTGAAGTTAGGCAGCTATGTCATTTATAGGCCTAAACTGTAACATCTTAGAATTTCTTATTTTGTTCTATTTAAACATTATTTATTAAGTACATATGGTCTGCTTATCTTCATTTCGCACCTATTGGCTTTTGAATTACTTTGAAACTGTTTTACAATCTATTAGTGTTATTATACTTTTACAAAATTATTTGTTAGCTGATATTTTTCTTTCTATTTATATAATAGTTATTAATTTGTTGCTTGTTGAGTTTATGTCATTGCTAGTTTTCTTCCTACTCCTATTTCTCACACACCTCTTTAACACTTAATCTATTAACAAAACATAATATAGAAATAACTTAATAGTCTGTATATTGTTCAGCCATATTCTTTCTTATTAAATACAATTATTATATTGTATGTCATTACTTAAAATGATCATACTACTCATCTCTTTATACTTTCATTACTTACATAAAAAATACAAACATATTACTGTAAAGTTATGCCTTCTTGGTTTATACTCCTTTAAACACTAAACAAACAAATTAATTTTCATTAAATTAACAACATAACAATTTTGGTGAGTATTGTATCGACACCATCTATTCTATAAAGATAATCATTCTAGTGATTCTTTTAGTAATAGAATATGTTTTTCTATTTCTTACACCCACAACTACTCTGTTTCTTACAGGCTAACACAATTAACTGATTTGCCTATTCATCATTTGATTATGGTTCTGGTTTGTTACACTTGGTTACTATTCTTTTTCCTTAAGATTATAAGTTGTTTATTTTAATATTCTCATCACTTCACTGTTTATTGTTATCACTCCACTACCTATCTCTCACTCTTGGTTTCAATGATATTTTGGATATACATTTATAATTATTCTTTAACATTTTGTGCCTTACTTTCTTATTATAATAAGGTTCTTAACAACATACTTTATTTAATAATAATTGTCTTACTTATTTTTTATGGTTATTTATATATTTTCTTTACTCATTTGTGTCTCTTATCATTGATTTGTCTTCTTAATTTCTGTAAATCTTTTCTCATCTTATTGTCTTTATCTGGCCAATCTCTGGGGTTGGGTCATAGTCATTTGTTTGTCAGTCTAGTCTGTTCTTTTAATGATTATTCTTGTTTACAATTCTTCTTTCTTCTCTCTTAACTTCATTTTATATTTTTTCTTCATTATTTATTAAATTATTTTCCCTTTTATCATTTCTATAATACTTATGGATACCCTATATGATCTGATTTCTGCAATGTTATAATATACACACACTTTGTCGGCAAAATGAATTTTGTAATTCACGCTGAAGACGACAGGGCAACACACTACAATGACTGAAAAACAAGCACCTTCATATATTTAAACTCATCATTTTCTCTTCAAATGACATGTTTTTTGTTCACTTTTATTTGCATGTCAAGAAATAACTACATTTTGTAACAGAAATTTTACTGATTTGACTTTGGTTGTATCAGGATGTATAAAGTCATGTTTTGGCTTCAACTTGGTTCAAAAATATGTAGAAATGTTTTACAAAATCTTTATATAAACTAGTTAAAAAAAAAACTTTAAAATTGCACATGAAAATGAAACTAAAAACCAGACTTTGAAAAATAACCTATTACAAAGTATATATAACTTCGCATATAAGAACGACATCTACACATCATATATAAAGGTAAACATATTGTAACGTTACATATCATCACCATACTCCTGAACCAAATTTTCAACCTAACATAACAATTAAATGAAACAAAACCTACCAAGGATTAAGAATTGTGTACCAAGTATTAAAATCAGTTGAAGAATTAATAACTAAAAAACGGATTTACAAATAATGAATAAAAGTAGTAATGAGAACTAAACAAAGAAGAAAATATATTAAATGTGATTAACCCAATGACCCAATAGATTAGGTAAGTGAGTAAACAAAAAACATAGATAATAAAAAATGAAAGGAAGTGAATGACATTATGATAGAACTCAAATAAAAAGATAAACAAAGGAAGAGACAAGACATCTCCCACAATCTACAACAAAAGAGGTACAACAGTGATATAAATAAAATAAAACAAAGCGAATTACAGAGTGAAGGACTATTAATGACATCAAACCACTGACAGACTATTTTAGGTGACTTTACTGTGACCATAACTCTAATTTAAAATAATGGTAATCAATAATGATCAGGAGAGTGAGATTAAACTTAGTATTAGTATGATTTAATAATGTATAAAAGATAACAACAAGATTGTATCGTATCTACTACTTATGTAAGTGATATAGACACAGGGATATCAGAAAAACTGACAATCACCAATAATGTTGTAAATATAATATAAAAAGACAGGAAAATAAGTACCAAACAATAAATATGTTTTATTCTTCGTATTGTTTAAATTAGCAGCCATCCTTACTTTTCTTTTATAAAATTGCTAAACTGCTATAATTGTTATTATTTAGACAAAGCTTTTCGCCATCACTGACACCTTCAGGTCTTAAACCTCGTTGTTTAAGACCTGAAGATGTCAGTGATGACGAAAAGCTTTGTCTAAATAATAACAATTATAGCAGTTTAGCAATTTTATAAAAGAAAAACAATAAATAGTAATTAATAGTATTAGTACATTTAATTGAGTAAAAGGTGTAGGAACCAACCACCAAAATGAACCCATTGTTGTAAACCAGAATAGGGACACACATAACCTAGCTCAACAAGCATTTTGGACCTATAATAACAAGAATTAATAATAAAAAGGTTATCAAACCATATTCTATTATACTGTACTTAAACTAGATGTTATAAGGATCATACCAGTAACAAGATTAGTTACCAAAGGAAGATTTATATTGTGATTAGTGTAAATTAACATACTGAAAATGGACAGCATAGAATTTACCTAATAACCAATCTAAAAAAAAAACCTTAGAAATACTAATAAAAGAGAAAGATGTTGATATCAGTATAATCAATGATGTGTAATACAACTAATATGATGTAAACCAATAATCATTATCATGAAATTGAGTCATAATAATGTAAATTAAATATGCTTGTCATGTAGCACTAGATGTAAGAACTATTGATGAATTAACAGCAAATGGGAATATCCTGGTGCAAACCAGAACATTGTAAAACTTTATAGTTATTGTAATGATCATTTATGTAAGAAATAATGACTTAAAAACAACTAGGTAATTTATAATGAAGGTAATTCATATAACACCATATAGTGCAAAACTATGGATGATGATAATGACTAAAATCAACAAAAGAAAGGTGTAATAACAAAAACTGAGGTGATCAGAAGTTGTAATGGTCATCTCAGAGTAATTGTGACCTAATAGAAGTTGTTCAAAACCACTATTAAGATATAATAAGTAAATCTAGTTTGTACTGTCATAGGCCTACTAAAAACCTAAGCATAGCTTATGCATTTTATAGATAACTGTAAATAAATACTGTGTAAAGAGTACACAAAAGGACTTGGAAAGCAATCACCTCAATGAGATATGATAGCCATGTGGTGATTTAAGTTAAATAATATATAAATTCAGTAAAAAATTGTGTTAGTTGTAAGTTCAAAAAACTATATCTGTTAATAGTGAACGAAAGTATTTCATGTGAGGACTCTTAAATAATGAGTCTGACAATCGCCATATCATGGTAAGGCTAGATCAGCAATTAAAAGTAATGTAAGAGTTTGATATCAGTTGGAATGTATTTGCATCAATTTTGACAAAATATTTGGCGTCACTTTCTTAATCTCAACCCCAGAAACCCCAGCGTTCTTAATAATTTGGTAAAGGGGGTAGCCACGCTCGATGGAATGTCATCAACCTTTCCACCAATCAGAAGGGTTAATTCGAGATTTGGTCAGGAAACAGAAGCCAGATTTGAATTCACTATTGTATTGTCGGTGAAGCAAGACAGACGCCAGCTCTGTACGCCAAAAGTCGCGAATTAACCTATAACCAGTGCGGGCATCGAACTGTAAACATCGGTCAACATAACCCAATTTTTTTTAATAAAATGTTTCAAAGATTTTAATTAACGAAGTTCAATGAAAGAGTGATAGTGCAACAACAATTGCAAAGTGTACAATAAATTGCGATTGCGTGAATAAAGGGAGTATAGTGACAATTAAGCATACTTAGAGGAATTATAAACTTAGACGATAAAAATGTATCGAGTATAATTAATAAGATGATTCGATTGGAACACAAAAAGGAGTTTGGGACCTTATTATTTCAATTAATTTATTTAAAGTTAAAGAGATTTAATGACAGCTGATTATACTTTTAAGAGTTCTCAATTGACCTGAGTTATCTTTACCAGAATCAGTAAATAAGATGATTTATAATAAACATTAAGAAAGCTATGGACCATATTACATTTGTTAATTTGTTTCTAGTTAAAAATATTTTATAACAAGCTAATCATGCTTACAAGAGTTATCAATTTACCTGATTAAATTTATCCAATCTAGCGAATCAGATGATTTTTTTATGAACACTAAAGGATCTTATAACCTTATTATACCTGTATTTTGTATGTTGTTGAAGAGTTATTATTAATTTAAAGTTAACTGGTTTCTATTCAAATACGCCAGGTTAACCTACAATGTTGACGCCAGACGTCTTTTGAATTTTCATGTTAGTAATTAAGATTTATTTTTTATGTAATCACTCTCCTGCTACTCAAGCACTATGGTAGTATAATTCTTCAAGTTTTTTTGTATTTTGCATTCTAAAAGAACCTACATTTTAGATAAACATTTGAACCAAAGAACCACATGCAGTGATATGGTTACTAAGAATCAGAATAACAAACCCTGAGACAAGAGATTTTTATAAAATTAATCATTATTGTAAAAATGAACGATTATTAATTTAATTATTATTTAACCTAATTTCATGAGTATTATCGAGGAATAAACCATTTTTTTACCAGATAAAAGAGTTAACCAAATTATTTCATTAGACTAGATGATTACAGGTTAGGTGAACCGCTCCCAACAGTTGGCACCACTCGCAGCGGCCATTGAGATAATTTAAATAATTTTAAGTTGTCACCTCAACTCTGCCTTGTTAACAGAACGATTAACAAGGGAGACTTTCACTAAAAGTAAGTGCTGAACTAATAAATAAATCTAATTTCAGTGAGAAGTCAACTTATAAACTGTTAACCTAAAATTATGACATCTGACAAAATCAACAGGTGCCAATGGCAGAGTCAACTTAGCCAATTCGTCTCAACAACTAAAGAACATCGAATTAAAAACCACCGATGAATTTAAACCACCATTAATACATGCGAAATATAAAAGGAATTTAAATAAAATAACAAATAATAATGATAATCGAATTATAAAATTTTAATTAAAACAATTAAACAGTCATTTAAACATAATTACCCTACGATCAAGAGGGAGGTAAGTAAGTAGTACCTTACAATATATATAGATAATTACATTGGTATTACAATTTTTAATTCTTCTTGATGTTTTTTATAATATATTATCATTATATTGCAACAATTATTAAAGTATGAGGTACCTGTCAAAAGCTTACTTTGTTTTAAGTAAGCATGGTACTTTAGAGAACAAGTCATAGCTTCTTCATCGACATAACTGTATTACTTTGGCAGTTGAATCAGTTTTTGTTCTTTCTGGTTTTATCAGTTTATTGTGAATATATGTATGCGTTTATCAGGTAAAACAAATGGAATCATAGAAAAACTTTACATTTGTAATGTCACAAAAAAGAGTTCTGTATATAAATAAGTATTCAGCAAGATACAATATTCAAAATAATTTTAAATTTAGAATTCTAATACATATACACGTACAGAGCAAAAGCGGGTTGAATATTATTCTGTTACTGTCAAAGTAATACAGTTGCCCTGATGAACAAGACACTAAGAATCCTTGAAAATGCTATATGAAATTAAAACAAAGTTTTTGATAAGTGGATTATTAAATAATAATTTAATTAATATTTATAATAACTTTACATCAAGATGTTTTTCCTCATTTGGAACATGTTTCGGGACTCTTAGTGTTCACATCCTCAGCCTTCTTAATTTTGAATGCTGTGGAGTACTTGTGTGTTGGTTGGTTGTTGTTAGGGTTTGCTGTTGGTTTTTGCTATTTTAAATTGGTATTATTGTGTCTCATTGTGGTGTATATATTAGTATTTTGTGTATGTTCGATGTTGAGTGCTTTGAAAATTGTATCATGTTTTGTATTGATTTGTATTTGTTCAGGTATTAGTTTGTTTTGTGTTTGTATATTTGTAAATTTTCCCAAATGTTTATTATGGTGCCTTTGTGTGGTATGTGTTTTATTAGTGTCATGTTGGTTATGTCTGGGAATTCATGTCCAGTGTTTATTGCATGTGTGGCCAAATTAGACTCTATTTGAAAATTTAGTTCATGTTCAATGGCTGTGGAAACATGTGAGACCTATTTGCAATAAACAGAATGTAAAATGCAAAAGTGCTGTGACCTGTATTTTTCCATGAACTAAATATGTGAGAGATTCCGTTCCAGTACATGCAGCCAGCAGATTTTATGTAACTAAATTTCTATACACACAAATAGACATGTCCATGGAAAGCGCAGGCAACATACACTGGGAGAAAAATTCCCACCCACGCTTTTAGCAGGTAACATAGCCAAAGTGTTAAATCCGTAAACGCTACAACTAACCTTCAATCAGCCCCATTCACATGCAAGCTTAATATTATTGCTAATGCATTTTGTTGCCCATGGTGTGACCATTGTTATTAATTAACTGTATATAATAACTTGGATCACAAATTATTATTGATAAAATTATAAATTTTTACCTGAGGCCTAAACTAGTTTTGCTTCGTCAGAGGCTCCTGCTAGGAGCAATGTCTTTCCTGCTTTTGGTGACAGTGCCGTCATTCAAAAGATCTTGTTTTGTGTGGGGTGTAATACGTATATGTATGTGTAATACACCACACCACACACACAACAGCAATCTTTTGAATGAAGGAGCCATCACCAAAAGCAGGATAGACAGCACTCCTAGCGGCAGCCTCCAACAGAGGGAAAACTAGTTTAGACCATCAGATAAAAATTTATAATTTTTACCAATAACAATTTGTGATCCGAATCGGTAGTGTCATATAACTAATTTACTCGGCACATCTTCTGAAAACTCAAGTGATCCAATCCAGAATGGTACTTACAGTTATATACGATACTAACACTTCCTACTATGTCAGGAATTCTAACTGCAAAAGGTCTTAACATCCACACTTTACATACTCCATATATTTAGTACACACAAGTTTCCTTTGTTGTAGCAGCTTAATTTAGTAAACATTTAGAGATTATTTACCAGTGCAGAGTTGTCTGCTTCATTAATATATTCTCCTTTCCCTTAACCCGAACGTGTAAGGAATATTAATAAAGACGTTTTTAGAATATTATCAGTTCAGTCGGTAGCTGAAGTAATATGACTGCATGCGAGTATGTGCACAATACATTCACATATTTTACCATATTCAAGTCTGTGACTTTTATAAGACTACCGGTCAAGACTAGTTGGCTATGTTTTAAAATGGTTAGTTTGAACATTTTTAGTTACTGTGAAAATACTTGTTGTGCATTTAAAAAACAATAATAATTGACATTACAACAAAATTTACAGTTACAAAAATATTAGTGAAAATTAATCAGCATCGTTTTGTATAGAGACAAAAACTTAATAATTCTATTCTGAAAATGTGCCCCAAGAATTTATGTAAGTATGATACCATAGTTGTTTAGTCTATTACAGTAGGTTAAAAAAGATTACATTAACTGCTAAACTGAACAAGTATAATCCAACATGTACAAATATACACAAAATTCTAGAGTTTTGAATTATGAGTATTACCATGGATCTATAAGTGTGACATAATGCTGAAGTCAGTTTTTTATTTGTACTAAAAAATACAGATTAATCCATCAACCAGTATCATTCTTTTTTGGGTAGTAGTTTAAAATCAGATTTCAAGTATCTAGGTTGCAGCATCAAGATGATAAGGAGGTTGAAAGCAAAATTAGACTCTTCCAGTCGCTCTGCGAATGTATCATTAAACACTTAAAGAAGAAAACAAGGAATTAGATGCAACGGAAATATTATACTGTAATGGCCATACCTCAACTACTGTATGGTAGTGAGACTTGGATTAGAAAGGGCAAAAATATATCTAGAATAAAAGAGCAGAAATGAGGTTCTTGAGGACTGTAAAAGGTTGTACCAGGAGAGATCATATTAGAATGGAGCTAGGCATAGCTGAAAGCTTAAATGAGAAAATCTCCCAGTACAAAGCGCAGTTATGGTTACACATAGAGAGAATGGATCCAACTAAATTTTCAAGAAGAGTCCTTGACTATCATCCAAGGGGGAAGAGAGTGTGGGAAGCATAGGCGTGTGCAGGACTTCAGTAGTGGTGGTGCCAAGAATGGCTTCCGGGGGGGGGGGGGCTGGGGTCCTCCCCCGGAAGTTTTGAAAATTTATTGCTTAAAAACGTGTTTTAATGCTATCTGGAGGCCATAAAAAACATTTTGAAAAGCGAGGTTTTTTGAGGGCCTTCAAATAAATTTTTACTTTGCACTTACCGGACCGATCAAAAGTTGACAACACACACATGTTTAACAAAGTAGCTTTAGAAATATCAATTTAGACGAATTTTGTCTTTTAATGAATGATCCAGTTAGCCTATCTGGTTAATTTGTATAACAAAACGGAAACAACTTTGATTTTTAGAATATTTATTTATATCCAATGTACAACATTAGTGAAAAAAAACACAGAATTGAAAAATTGATTAATTTGTAGTGTAGACAAATAAAGCTGCAACAGGTTCAAGTTTAGTATTTAATAGTTAGTAGTGTCCAGAACAAAATATAAAAGTAAGGAAATATTTTACATTACATTACAGGGTCATTCGATGATCGAATGCAACACTGTTTTTGAAGTTGTCAATTACATCACTGTTCTTGCGTTAGCAGCCAGTTCTTGTTCCACAAACGGAATCATCAAGTTTTCCAAACGATCTTGACACATCGTAGATCTGAGCTTGGATTTTATGATACTCAGCTTTGAGAAGGTTCTTTCACTTGTACAGCTAGTTACAGGCATCGTGGAAAATTTATTAATAACAGCACTAAAGTTTTCAAAGGTTGAACTTCGCTGGAACTTCGATAACCAGTTAATCCAGTCCGGAACACTTTTAGGCGGAAAGTTTGAATCAGTTTCTCCATGCTTCTTTGATTTCAACAGCTTAAATTCTGCCTCTAGTTCTGCACCATTGACATTGAATTGTTTTGGGAGAATTTCGAAGTCCTTATTTTCACACTTGTAACAATCATTAAGATTCAATCCCATCAGTTTCCCTGTGACAGAGATAACGTTTTTTGTTCCTTGAGCAAATCGAAAATTTAGATTTTCCACAAGGCGGTCCAAAGTGAAGTGAACAGTTTCAATTCCTCTTTTTTTGGGTCTGCGTAGAAAGCAGAAGAAGGGAAACTAGTGTCTTCTAAGAGGACTGATACTTTCCTTTTCCGAACATTAGGGATTTGAACATCTAATGTACTACACATTTCCTTTGTTTTAATAAAAATATCCTCAAACTCTTCTTCACTATTTCTCATTTCTACCAAAGCAAGAGCTAGGCTTTCAACATCTTCAACTGCTTGGCAAAGGTCTGTTGTAGGACTTTGCAGAGCTTTGCTCACTTTCACCATAAGCTGAAGTACGGGATGCATAATTTGCAAAGACGCAATAAAATTAAAAGATTTTACTTGTAGCAAAATACCTTTACCTTGGGCCTGAACTTTTGAATCGGAAGTAGATTCCGTACACTCTTCAATGGCTTTTACAATTTCGTTTAATTGAACATAAATAACAGACACCGCTTCTTAACGGCAGGCCCATCTAGTGTCTGAAAGGGATTTTAGAGTCTTTAGTTTCATTGTAGTTTGTTTGACAATATCCTCAAAGACTGCGTGCCTCTTTGGACTACCTTCGATTAAGTTAAAAACTAGCTGGACTATTCCAAAGAAGTCGAAAATAATTGGATTTTCCTTGTGACTTGTGCAGGCACTTGCCAAGGCAAGGTTCAAACAATGTGCATAACAGTGCATGTACATTATGGATGGATTGACTTCTTTACATCTGGCCTGTACTCCGGTAAATTCACCACGACTGTACAGGTTGAAGACTCGTTTTCAATATATCCAGCGTCAGGTGAAGTGTGGGTCCGCTCGGCAGCCCGTCTCGCTGGCCACGTGTTCGTAAATTCGAACGCTGATTGGCTCTCATGTGCGGCTATGGAATGTATGTATGTGCCATTTTTTGTGGGAACGCTGGCCGACATGTGCGCGCGTACGCGTGATGCGCACCCTTGCTGATAACTTGCGTTTTAGTAATACGCTGTGCCTTACACGGAGCTACAGTCTGTTAACAAAATATACTCTGGTTAGGAAAAACTTTAGATTACAGACCCCTTCATTCTGTACCGTTACAATACCCCCCCAATGAGAGGTTTTCTGCCGAAACAGAAAAACTCTCATTGCTAAAACCTAAGAGGACCAGCAAGAATATGGCGCCAACAACCCCCTTTAATCCTTATTACAATAATGGGTAACTTACCCCCCTAGTCTGGTGACTGCGGCTGCACCTGCATGACTCTACTGGACTTCCCTCTCGAGATCCCAACACCGCAAAGTAAGACAGGCACCAGCCACAGTATCACCAAACTCTGTAACAATTAAGAAAAATATCAATAACTGGCTTTTTCACCATACCATATCCTCAACTGACTTGTTTCCCCTTAGTCGTACTGGTTTGCCTTTATCAAAGTACTGGTTCTGTATCTCAATGTATTCTATTTAAAATATTCACTACACATACTTATATTCATTTAAACATTTTAAGTTTCACATATATTGTAAACACAATTCAACCTAATATAAACATCTCAATTTGCATAAAATTACTAACATTACATAACTTTTAACTTTCTATTAACTCTTTTTATATCAACATTTAATTATTTATCATTTATTGTACCATTTAAATTCTCCACAAATTCAAATCTATTATCAACGTTCATTATATATAATATTTCAAATTCAAATTTTATCAAAACATTTACACAACTTACAGCTTTATTTTAGCTTTCAATTCTATTAACTCTTTAACTTGTTACATTTATTATTATATTTCAAACATTAATTTTTATTAAGTATTTTCATTATCGATTGGTTCGGGTGATTTTCAGTCATTCACAACGATTTGATTTATTGAATGGGGATTTAGATATAACCTTACTCACATTCTTCCTTCTAATAACCACTAACGGATTGGCATAAGGTGACACCCATCTCTCAATAATATTTACCTCCACTAAATTCTCTAACTCCACTTGAATCATTCTCCTCTTATTACAAAATACCTGATACCCTCTTTGTACCTAGGATGTGTGTTCCTTTCCCTTATACTCATTCTCCCTTATTAGTTCCTGGCCTCTCCCAGGTAACTCCGCCAACGCTCATTTAAAACTATTCCTCCCGCCACAACGCCTTGCGTTGAGGACTCCTTACTACACCACCCTCACTACAAAATATATATACCCTGCTCTCACCTATTTACTCTCCACTTTCTCTACATACATGCACTCCCGCTACTGTGTCCCTATTACTACCCCGTTTCTGTGTTATTTATATTCCAAAAATTCTTATTTTGTCTAACACCCATTTAAAATTAACTCTGACTGACTCAATGCCTTATTGAAATATTTATCACCCAAACTCCAACTTTTACAACATTTTACATTAACATGATCATTGAAAATTACACTAGAAATTCATAACTACCTCAAATTAATTTAATCACCTATTTTAAAACCTTTTACACTCATTTTACATTTACTATTCAAACATTTTACTTTACTTCAGTCATTATCAAAATTCATACTTACATATGGTCAATCACTCCATCAAATGAACATATAATCACTTGTCATAGACTCAAACTATAAACAATTCTCACCACAAATATAACGTACAACCATTACCTTCTGAAACATTATAACAACCATATGACTCCACAACTAAACACATTTTACTTTTACTCATTTACTGTTTATTATACAGTTCAAATCATATAAAATCATTTAAATTCATTATCAAAATCTATTTAGACAACATTTCAAATTAATTCATCTCAAATTATTTAATATAAACACCAAGTTACTTTAATCACCTTACTTCAAAACAATTACAATTCATTTGCATTATAAACTCTCGTTATTTATTTAGTCTGATAATATTAGTATTATTAAATCCATTCGTATTGCGTACATACATTGTTTACATGAAATACATAGTAAAATCTAACCTACTATACAAACACAATTAACCTCACTATAAATTTATCTACAATTTTTTTACATATCATTATTGTTTACCATTCCTCATTTCATAATTTAGCCAAGTTATCACTATAAACTAAAATAATTAAATGTTCATTCACTGTTTCTAACCACCATCATCGTAAATCCATCTTATTTTCACATAATAATTCTCATCTTCTATTACTCTTATTACATTATTATTATTTAGATAATAACCCATTAACTCTGTGTCATTCGTTATACCATAATAATTTATAGGATTACTCCTTTCATAAACCTTGTCTACATTAGTTATTTTTGTCCAGTCTCCCTTAATATTATTCATTAAACTCCGGTAATTTATATCATCATATTCATTTACTATATCAATCACATCATAAGGTAAGTGTTTATCATCTACAGTGGTATCATCAAAATAATTATCAAAATCTTTACTGCACCAGGTAAGTTGACAATATCGTCTATTTTTTCAAATTTTAACCTCTCTTTTAACTCCTTATAGCTTCTACTTAACGTAAACATCTCTATCATTCTCTCTCTCTTAAAATACTTCTCATCATAACACCATTTCATTTTGTCTCTATCACTCCATGCAAAGGGTAACACAACGTTATCATGACACATCTTGGCTCTTCCAAGGAACTCGTGAGAACTAGGGGAACTACTTAGAGACACCTCGTCTCTATAACCACGGGAGGAAACTCTGTCCTCATAAAACATTTGTGAAAACTCTGTTTCACCATATACTCGGGGAAAATCTGCCCTTTGCCCACCTAACCTCTCATCACACTTTCTCTCAATCTTTTCTACACTCGCTAACACTTCATTACTAAACTCTACTTCAACAAAATCTTCATTATCACTCTCAATATTAACCACCTTACTCTCTAGCATCACATTTTTAATTATATCATTGTTATTCTCACTTACCTTTTCAACTACTACTATATTCTCATCACTACTACTTGTCAACCTATTTTTATAACTATCACCTACCTCGTTAATTATTTCTTCGTTATTTTTGTTTATGTTTTGTTTTGTTGTCCACTTACCTATATCTGTACCATTTTCTATCACCCCTACACTCTCATCTTATCATCACTATTCAATATCTTATTCTCTAACGCTACCACTTCCACTATTTTACTTTCACTAACCCCTTCACTTACCTTCATATCCATTACCGGATTTAATTTACTTTCTTGTTTACACTCTTCCGTTTGTTCTCTTAAGTCTTTAGCTTGTTTTTTATCATCACTATTAGTGCCACCACTATTCTCTATTATAAAATCGTATAATTCCGGGTTTTGTTTAAGATTATCATTAAATTTACGCCAATCATCAGTCATTTCTTCCATATACCTCCGTAACCCGTCATAGAATTTCTCCCATGTGTGTATTACGGGTTCTCGTACCTCAGCCATGCTAACCTAATTTTTTATTATAATACCCTTTATATAATACAATAATTATACATGCCCAATCAAAATACTCCACACATAAACTCGTTATCCAAATGAAAAAGTAAACACAATAATTTCACAAGCAATTTACCGGTACGCTACCAAAACATAACCTAGTTTACGCAATGTAATTATATACGATAATTATTCACACATACACCATTACCACAACCTATATTCTGTGCTTAAAACAGGTCTACCTCGTATAAAGTTATACTCGGATCCTGGCAGCTAGTCGCCATTTGTTGTTACACCCAAATTATAAATAAATAAAAATATAATAAAATACTCTGCCAGAACCTTACCTTGCGATCTTTTTCTTGTTACTTACCTTTTAAACAAACACCAACAGAAGTTCTACGATAGTGATATGCAAATTTACTTGCATAAATTAATAGATTACCTCAATTGTGTAAATCTTTACTTTAGATAGCCCCACGTTGGGCGCCAATTATATACGATAGTGATATGCAAATTTACTTGCATAAATTAATAGATTACCTCAATTGTGTAAATCTTTACTTTAGATAGACCCGCGTTGTTGGAGCGCCAATTATATATGGTGTAATTAATTAATTTGTGAATTACTTAATTATTTAATTGTTAATTATGTATTGATTAATGAGTATACCCTTCACAGGCCAATTACCACAATGTAATTAAGGTACAAATCTATTAATTACTCAGGTTGCTTCTTTAAGATTATATGTTTCTTTATGTTAATTGGTCAATCACTAATGTAGATTGAATCGTGTGTTAGTCGCCATTTACGACTGTGTAATTAAAATGCTAACTAAGATTTTAGTTCTCAAGAGTGTTCGCTCAATACACATTAGAATTTAGGAGGTTATAATAGTGAATTTGAATTGTGAATTACACTGGGTTTTCTGATAATGGTGAACGCATTATTGATTGCTTAGGTACTAATTTATTATATGTTAAACATTTCATATTTAATAACAAACATATATCTTCCTGGTACCTGTAAATACATCAACACATACATACAAAACATAAATTCCTCCTTAATTGCTCCCTGAAATACATACAACATATATAAAAATACATACAACAAAATCAAATAATATTTACTTTATCTAATGCGTTCATTCATCCAGATGGATTGACTTTAATAGATCATGATTATATATTTGAATGCAACCTTCTTTAATAACTTTTCTCATAATTACTCAGGTTAGATTCTTTGAAAGAGACAGGACAGTAGTTTGACTATGCTAGCAAGATCATAAAGTGTTACTTGGTAATGGTTTATCCGTTATTTCCATCGGTGCTATATCCCAGGTGATGACGATCGTTGAAAATGCTGCTCCATTGAATAATGATGATGATGATCACTTTCACTGGTTATTTGCACTCGCGTCGTTAACAGAATAGTGTTATGTTATTCAATGTTCGCACACTTCACTTCGTCTCCGCATATAACCATGCTTGCTTAAGTGTTCAGTGTGTTTCTTTGTGTGACTACACAAGGTATTATTGTATGGTTGTCTAATAGTTCTTTTGAATAAGAATGTCTTGGTTACAGTAATTTATGGATATTATTGTATCGTTCGCGCACATTGTGAATTATTGTTCGTTATACTGTTCTAAGTCGCAAACAATTATATATATTCTTAGTTAAATAAAGTTCAGTTCACCATACCGCGTACTTTACGAATTCACGGTTGTTCGATATACCGATTCACTATCGAAATTCACGTGACTGTTCCTGATATAAGTACGACACTTAATAAACTTATGAGATTGTTTGTAACATTATAAAGTTAATCACGAGAGTTATGTGTCTCTCAAGTACTTTTATAGTCCGAAATATTATAAGATTCTTCGCGAACTGTTTGATAAGTTGTTAGACTCGCAAAGTTTCTCAATAAGACTGTGTCGCGAACGACTCAAAATTATTATAAGACTCCTCGCGAACTGCTCAAAAATTTATGTAAGACTCTCGAAAATTATTATAAGACTGCCTCGTCCCGTGTCAGACACTTAGTTTTTATCAACGTCTCCCTACTAGATTTTGGTCTCTGGCTTGTCCACGCCTAAGATTACTATGATAGGCTGAATCACTACCCTCTCTCGAAGTCTTTTCCCACCATTTCGAAGTCTTCCAGTCTTCTACCCTCTGATTTGTTCTTCTCCTAGTTGCTATGGAAACTGGCTTCTCCTTCGCTCTCTTTCGTGAAATACTTTGTTCTGATAGGTAGCTAGATATGTCCTTTGAATCGTCTTGTCCAGGCGTCACTCTCGTTCGGGGAAATGCAAGCCATTCCTCGCCTGTCAGTCAACTCATTGTTCGAGTTTCCAGCAAGGGTTTACTCTAACATCTTGGGTATCGTTCGTTTCTGTAACTCCGCGTCCTGGCAATTAACCGTTTTCCATCCAGTGTCAACAGCTGCAACCTCCACGCTTTCTCGTTGTAAATCTCAGCTTGTCACTTAGGCGTATATCCCGCTGTGCAACGACGCTGGCTCTTTTCATAATTTGTTGTTCGGATCGTTTCTAAAGACTGCAGTACATCCTCAATACTTTGTCCCTCGTCTCGTTTTTTTGTAGTGACCTCGTTTCTTAGTTACAACCTTAAATGTATTCTCGCTTCGATTCTGCGTAAACGTATGACTGAGCCCAAGTACATTGTTCGGTTTGTTTTGGTGTCATAATTCTCCGTTGGCACATTCCTGTCAACTTGAGTCGTCGTTCCTATTGTTGTCTCGTACTGAACACGCTTCTATTGTCTGATACGGCGTTAGTTGTCACCTACCCCAATTAACTTTGTTTATGGCTCTGTTCTTAGAGTCACTGCCACCGTAGCGTGAGAACAGACTGGTCAAGAAGGAAAATTAAATTTTTAATTTTTTTGATTGCTGTAGTTCAGAGTCGCCACGATGTTTTAGGTTACACATCGAAACCTTTACACTCTACCTTAACTAAAACTGGACAATTTTGCCATCTGACTACCCACAATTCAGAAGATTCCTGGAAACGTTAGACGAATTTTTTAGCACAGAACACTAGGAAATGGTAACGACGAAATAACTACGCTAACACATGGTTATATTCGTTAAAACAAATCTTATTCAGTTATTCAAATTGAATTACTTCTTTCTTTCTATTGACATCTATTACATCGTATCTTTAACCCCTACTTATAAACCAGTACTATTACGTTATTTTTTCCCCTGTTATTTTTTTCGTACACACACTCTCTCACTCTATTAATTAATTTTACCGCCATTTTATTTATGAGCTCATTAATGATTTATAATGTTTTGGCCAAATGAATATGCCTTTATACTTGTTACCTATTTGCGTAATATCCAAATGTTGTCCGGAACTGTTTTCACTAAACACTCTCAACTCCGACCAAAGTTTAACGTCATTTAATCGTCACTTCATTATTTAACACTGATTGTACTTTTTATACTACTTGGTAGGCCTACTTTAATACTTTTTCGGCCTACCAAGAACTCATCCGAGACTATGGTTGAATTAACGACTGTACAGGTTGAAGACTCGTTTTCAATATATCCAGCGTCAGGCGAAGCGTGGGTCCGCTCGGCAGCCCGTCTCGCTGTCCACGTGTTCGTAAATTCGAACGCTGATTGGCTCTAATGTGCAGCTATGGAATGTATGTACGTGCCATTTTTTGTGGGAACGCTGGCCGACATGTACGTGCGTACGCGTGAATGTGCACCCTTGCTGATAACTTGCGCTTTGGTAATATGCTGTGCCTTACTACAGCCTTACTAAAGCTACAGTCCTTTAACAAAATATACTCTGGCTAGGAAAAAACTTTAGATTACAGACCCCTTCATTCTGTACCGTTACAACAGCACACAGTTTATTGCCTTAAATATGATTTCCGCATCAGTAGACTTCAATCGCTGTAAGGACACCAATCTCTCGACAGGATATGCATTTCTTTTCGGTATGTAGCGAAACACGACTGCTAATTGCTCGTGATGGCTCACGTCAGATGTTTCATCGCCAATAACTGCAAAGGGCTGTCCCTTGATTTCATCACTTATAGTTTTCAGTATCACTGCTCTAAGTGACGATAAGATGTCATTTTGAATGAGGTTGCTAAGATAAGTACAGTTCTTAGGAGCATTTTTTAAGTAGTTTTGAAAAAAAGGGTCATATTTTTGCAAGATAGCTGTAACGGGACAGAATTGGGTGATTGGTTTTATTTCAGTTGTAAATGCGATGGAGGGAAGTTACCCACATGGGGCCTCAATTTCAATAATAGACATTCACTTTCGGGGCACCCAGTTGCACGTTTGGTCTGTCCGCTCCTCAGCATGCTATATTTCCAGGTGCTAAGGTATGTATGTGAACGAGTGCGCGTACGCTTGCCCGCACATATGAATCATCACGTATGAGGATCGCTAGTCAGCCAGAGCGAGTTTCCAGTAATTAGCGTGGCTTAATGAGATGTCATGTGACACCAGCTCGACCTATCACAAGGCAAGTTGGTGAACAGGAGAACGCCTTGGCCATCTTGAAAAAGTCTGTCGTCACGTATCTGAGGCTTCGGCCGGTTGAACATAAAAGGGTCGCGAGCCAAAAAATCATTTAAAGGTACGAAAATGTGACAACTAATAATGAAAGTGGTACAAAAATGTGAATAAACACAACTAAAAGGGCAGAAATTAACTTTGAATGATTCGACAGTGTAACATCAAACTAAAATGCAGTGAACAATTTGGACGGACTAAAATATACGGAGTGTGACACGTGGTCTGCAGTTACGCCGCCAGTCAAGTAACCGATTATCATAAACCAATCACTATATAAAAAATTTAGAAGAACGCTAAATTAAAGGGGTTAAAAGATGTGAGTGTGTGTGTGTGAGCAAAATGCTGAGTTGCCTTTAATTAATTAATAAAATAAATAATTTCATTTAATTATAAGAAGTAAGAGATAGAAGTTTGTTGTTTTGGTCAGATGGGGTTGTTACCTCAGTATTTAATTTTGTTTAATTGAAATGTTAGAGAATAGAGAAGGAGAAGGCATGTTTTTTAATTGATTCATAAAAAGAGAATGACAAAAAGAATAATAAATGAAGTTGAAATAGTTAACCGTAAATGAGAGTAATTACTGCAACACATAGCCCTAAATCACGCTTATAGATATGAGTTCGTGTGCGGAACCCTGGCCGACAAAAGGTAAGATAAGTTATATTATTTAATTATTATGTGGTAGAGAGTGTTTGTATAATAACAATTGGTGCCTGAACAGGGACTGTTTTATAAAAGCAATTTTATATAAACCACACCTACAAGTGGATATAAGCGTGATTTGGGAGTACGTATAAATTATGTGAAGGTTATGTGATGGGTATACTATAGTTACGTAATACGTATAAATTGCGTACACAAAATGATGTTAGGTTAAGGGAGTAGTAAAACAATAGTAAGTGTGAGTTTTGTTAGTATACGAAAATTCCATAAAATATGGAGAATAAAATAAATGAGATTGACGTAATTGTCGGCGAGGAAGCCGAAAATAAATCGATGTGTGAAAGTAAAGAAAATGTGTCAACTGAGTCGGTTAATAGAAGCGACTCAGGAATTCTAACAAATGAAATGATAACAAGTGAAAGTAATTTTACCGAGTCAAAAATAATGAATGAAATTGAAATTCATTCAACACCTATTTCAGTTAATCAAAATAAGAAATCCAGTGATGATGATATGTTAAAACGATTGTATAGTATGATGTGTAGCAATTTTAGTGAACTAAGAGGGGACATTAATATTAAATTTGATGTATTAAGCAGTGATGTGAGTGAATTGAAAGAACACACTAAAGAAGTCAAGAATGATTTCGATAAAATAAATAGTCGTTTTGATAGTAATGATGAAAAGTTTGATAATAAATTTGATAAATTAAGTAACGATATTAACAAACAAAGAATAAAATGGGAAAGTAGTTTCAATGAAATTAAGAATAATTTTAATGAGAAGTTTGATAAAATAAATAATCGTTTTGATACAAACGAAAGCAATTTTGATGAGATTAGAAATGAAATAAAACAAATTAATAAATGGTTTGAAATAACCAACGAGATATTTGAAACTAAATGTAACGATTTAGAACAAAGTATAGAGGGTATGGGATTGTACAGGTAAGTTCAATGTAAACGAAAATAACGAAATAACAGACGACAGGGGTGTCAATATAGGCGAGAATAGTGGTAATATGATGAAAAATAGTGAAGAAATAATTAATAACAAGGTAAGTGGTAATTAAGGTAGTGAGTCTAATATTGAAGTAAAACGTGAGAATAACAATGATATAATTAAAAATGTGGTGCTAGAGAGTAAGGTGGTTAATATTGAGAGTGATAATGAAGATTTTGTTGAAGTAGAGTTTAATAACGAAGTGTTAGCGAGTATGGATGAAAGAGAGAGGTTAGGCGAGCAAAGGGCAGATTTTCCCCGAGTATATTGTGAAATGGAATTTTCACAAGTGTTGTATGAGGACAAAGGTTCCTCCAGAAGTTAAGTGGAAGCGAGGTGTCTTCAAATAGTCCCCTAATTTTTGTAAAACCTGGAAAAGCCAGGAAGTGGTATAGTAAGTTTGTTGTGCCCTTTGCATGGAGTGAAGTAGGTCAGTGGTGTTGTGACAGGTATTGTGATGAAAGTGATTATGAGAGAGAGAGAATGATAGAGGTATTTAAGTTAAGTAGAAGTTATAAAGAGTTGATAGAGAGGTTAGAATTGCAGAAAATAGACGATGTGAAATACTTACCGGTTGTAGTAGGGGTTGATGATTATTTTGATGATACCACTGTAGATGATGAGCACTTACCTTGTATTGTCATGGATATAGTAGACAAATATAATGATATAACTTATCTGATGTTAACCAACAATACTAAGCGAGACTGGACTAAAATTACCAATGTAGATGGGTTTTATGAATTAATAGGAGGCAATAATGTTGTCAAATATTATGTTGATATAATTAATGAAAATGGTCATTACAATAATAATTATAATGTAATGAGTATAAATAAAGATGAAAATTGCTATGTGAAAGTAAGACTAATTTACGAGATAAACAGTGAATGAACATTTAATTATTTTAGTTTATGGTAATGACTTGGCTAAATTATGTAATAAGGTGTGGTAAACAGAAAAATGATGAAAAAAGAAAAAAATTTGTAGATAAATTTGTATTATTATATATATAAACTTTCACGTATGAACTTACTTTCATTATCACTTCCCCATACGTTTCAAGGTGATGTGCCTCTTCCTCAGTGGGAGTAAATACTGAATGTCGTTTTACAGAATAACCGTTATGGACTAACCGTCACCTTGAAATGTATGGGGAAGTGATAACGAAAGTAAGTTCATACGTGAAAGTTTATATATATAATAATATTTAATAAAGTGAACGAAGAGGATGAATCAACAAGATAATTATAAATTTGTAATGAGGTTAATTGTGTTTATGTAATGGGTTCTGTTGCACCTTGTAGGTAAGGTTATATCTAAATACCCATTCAGTAAACCAAATCATTGTGACTGATTGAGACTCACCCAAACCAATTGATGATGGAAATACTTAATAGAAATTCATAATTGAAATGTAATAATAAATGTAACAAGTCAAAGAGTTAATAGAATTTGAAACTAAACTTAAAACTGAAATGTTTGTAAATTGCATTCAGAGGCAAATGAGATGTTTATTGTAATGGAATGAGGTATGTTCTTTATGAATGTTTATGTTGTATTATGTTTACTATGTTAGTATAGGAATTTTAAACATGTATTATATATAAAATATATTATATAATGAACTTGTGATT
Organism: Magicicada septendecula; assembly: GCA_034769895.1. NCBI lineage: Eukaryota > Metazoa > Arthropoda > Insecta > Hemiptera > Cicadidae > Magicicada > Magicicada septendecula. Next base: position 100,666,555 of record CM068370.1, on the reverse strand, counting down.
CCCCACTTTCGGGCGGTCACGGAGTCACCGAACCCTGACCGTGGATTTGGATTATTGGTAGCAAGTGTGGTTAGGCAGATTGTATCTTAGCCATACTTGTTATTATTTTCAAAATTGGTGAATTTAGAAATCAACCGGGGGAGGGTAAATTCAGGGGAATCACCAAACTATGGCACAGCAGCTATCATCGTAGGGGGTGATAGTGCCGTGTTAAGGGTGTATAAATAATATTCAGTAGGATTACTGGTGTCCTCGGGCATCAGTACTGCCGAATTTTTTATAACACTGAAGTAAGAACGGGGTAGGCAGCGCCTACACCCTAAAAACTGCAGTTCTTGTGGATGCAAATGGATGCTACAGTCCACCATCAGGAAATAATAGTGTGTGTGGAAAAGGTGCTGGCCGTTACAAGCCAGGGGCACAGATAACGCATCCGTGCATAAGGTAAACGCTCGATCCGGTTTATCCGGCGGGTGGTTACCTAATTGTAACTGGGAATAAGGGGGGAATTAAGAAAATGATGAAGTAGGAGAAGTAGCTGAGAAATCAGTGAGAGGTAACGACCACTGTAACAGCGGGACAATCAAGTTCACTTACTCTAAAGAGAGAGTTGGTGGTTGATGACCCAGTTCCTGTTCAGTAATGTTTACTATTAGCTATGATTCAATGATTAGTGATAAATATTCACTTATGAGAACAAACGATTTTAAGTACTAGATTCTATGTTGTAATGATTGTATAATCACCAAGGTCATGCTATGAGTTAAATTAAATGACGTTGTGTATTTGTACTTAGTGTGCCTGAAGTAAGGTTATTCACCTGTTATTAAGACATCAGCTGATGACTGGTGTGAACTGTGGAATGTTTAATGTAATCAATTCATATGTTCTTTTAGTAATTATTGTAATTTAATAATTTGTTTCTTTTATTAATTGTCAGAATATATGTTTCTGGAATTTAAATTCATTTAATTATTGGAAAAAAAAAATTAAAATTTTGTTTGGTGAAGTACAGATTGTGTTGTTTTCATGTTCACGATATATTGATGATTGTGTGTATTGATAATGTATTAACTGATTCATAGTGTTCATATTATGTTTTGTAACCAAATGTAGTGGTAATGGAATTTATGATAGAGATAAGTTGTTTATTTTGTTTTGTTTATTATGATTGTTAGCATCTAGTTATGAGGATTTACAAAGAAAAGTAAATTCATTTAAAAGATTTTGGAATTTTGAAAATTGCGATTAAAATAATTAATGGAAAGAGATTATGTAAATTAACTTCAACGTGAATCTTTGGTAAGGGACTTGGATTTATTTCACTACCGTACTTGAACAAAATTTAAATAATTTAATTTGATTTGAAATAATAATGTCAAGCAAACAATTAAAGGTTGAGAAATGGGAGTGAATTTTATTTAAAGGTAAATGAAATGTTTATGTAAATTTTACATTAATGATGAATATTTGGAGATAGTGTGTTTAATTTAGTAATGAATATGTGTACGCACCCAGTACTTTGCTAAAGGAATCCAGTATGTATGTAAGGGGAGATATATCGGTTGAGGATCTGGTTTGGTACAAGGCCAGTTATAGATTTTGTTGAAATGTTACACGGTTAGGTGAGACTGTGGTGAGTACCTGTCCGCCTTTACGGTGTTGGGATCTCGAACAGAGAAGTCCAGTAATGTCATTCAGGTATAGCCATAGTCGCCGAGCTATGGGGGGGGGATTTACCCATGATGTATTAAGGAATAAAGGGGGGTTGTTGGCACCATATCCTCGCTGATCCTCTTAGGGTTTAGCAGAGTATTTCTGTTTCGGCAGAAAACCTCTCATTGGGCGGGGGTATTGTAACGGGACAGAATTTGGTGATTGGTTTTATTTCAGTTGTAAATGCAACGGAGGGAAGTTTCAAATTTCAACAGTAGACATTCACTTTCGGGGCACCCAGTTGCACGTTTGGTCTGTCCGCCCCTCAGCATTCTACATTTCCAGGTGCTAAGGTATGTGAACGAGTGCGCGTATGCTTGCCCGCACATATGAATCGTCACGTATGAGGATCGCTAGTCAGCCAGAGCGAGTTTCCAGTAATTAGCGTGGCTTAATGAGATGTCACGTGACGCCAGCTCGACCTATCATAAGGCAAGTTGGTGAACAGGAGAACGCCTTGGCCATCTTGAAAAAGTCTGTTGTCACGTAGCTGCGGCTTCGGCCGGTTGAACGTAAAAGGCTCGCGAGCCGAAAAATCATTTAAAGGTACGAAAATGTGACTTAACTAATAATTTAAAGTGGTACAAAAATGTGAATAAACTTACAACTAAAAGGGCAGCAATTAACTTTGAATGATTCGACAGTGTAACATCAAACTAAAATGCAGTGAACAATTTGGACGAACTAAAATATACGGAGTGCGACACATGGTCTGCAGTTACGCCGCCAGTCACGTAACCGATTATCATAAACCAATCACTATATAAAAAATTTACAAGAACGCTAAATTAAAGGGGTTAAAAGATGTGTGTGTGTGTGTGTGTGTGTGAGCAAAATGCTGGGTTGCCTTTAATTAATTAATAAAATAAATAATTTCATTTAATTATAAGAAGTAAGAGATAGAAGTTTGTTGTTTTGGTCAGATGGGGTTGTTACCTCAGTATTTAATTTTGTTTAATTGAAATGTTAGAGAATAGAGAAGGAGAAGGCATGTTTTTTAATTGATTCATAAAAAGAGAATGACAAAAAGAATAATAAATGAAGTTGAAATAAATAACCGTAAATGAGAGTAATTATTGCAACACATAACCCTAAATCACGCTTATAGATACAAGTTTGTGTGCAGAACCCTGGCAGACAAAAGGTAAGATAAGTCATATTATTTCATTATTATGTGGTAGAGTGTGTTTGTATAATAACATAGCAACAATTTCCAGGAAAAGACCTTTCTCTGTACTGTCCTCGCTCTCGTCGTGTCCCCTAAGAGGTTTTCCACCTTTAGCCAACAAACGGACAATATCGAAAAGCCGCGACATGTATTCACGATTTTCTAGGCGTCTTTTTTTCTCCTTCTCTTTTAGTTCAGATTCCTTGCCATCATCCAACATTACATCAACTGGTTTGCTAGTAGCATAATTTTCCCAGCCAACCATACTCGATACATGGCATCTACTTTTTTCATGGGCTCTGAACATTTCATTAGCTTTATGCCAAAAACTAAACCCTGTTGTTGTAAACGCATTTTCAACTAACCCAGGAAGTGAACTGTCATTTAAAACAAAACAACGACAGGCAAAACAATAAGCAGCATCTTTTGCCACGCTGTACTCCAGCCATTTGTAATTTTCGAACCATTTGGGTTTAAACGATCTTTTCCTAGAATTTTTCCCCTTACCAACTTCTTTTGTAGGGTAGTTTGAATTCGTGGTTGGTATGGTCCACGAGAATCCTAGCTGACTTTTCTTGCCTGTTCTTTGGCAAGTCTTGACAAGGATCATCGAGCTCAGCTGCTCTCTTCACTGGCTCACCGACATCATCCTTTTTTTCATCATCATTATAAATAATTTCCAAACTGGGACCAGCAACAGCATCTGAAAAGGGAACATACACTTAGGCTTAGGCCTATTTTTATCACTTTAAATTATACTATGCTGTACAATTTACTATAGCGTACAAATCTTTTTCCCTCTTGACGCTTCGTAATATGTGGATGGCCATTTATTGTAAATATAAACAAAATTGCATGTTAGGGGCACGTGCAAGAATATATTGTACACTATTATTCATTCACATACAAAAAAGTTAGTAAATTTAATTTTAATTTTGGATTAATTTAGCAAAAACAAAATTAATAATCAAAATATTTAAGCAAGAAGAAAGTAACACATTACAAGACAGACATGGCTGTAAGAAGTATATGTAATATGGCTATATTACAAAATATAGTGAAAATAACTTACCGGTTTGTGGTTGAGTATCCAAATCCTTGGTGGGCTCGGGTTTTTTAATCAGCCATTTATACATAATAAAAATAAGCTTATTCAACAATTAAATAACATAATGAACAGTACTGTCTTGTGTCCAAACTGAACGCCACTGGCCGACTGAGTCTCTCATCTCAGTCTGACTGGCACCAGCACTGCAATAGCTGGCACCGCCAACCTGGCGCTGAGTAAGGCCTAAAAACACGGCAACGACAGCAACTACACTATTCATGCAGCCGCTTCCCGACACGACGGCCGACGCCAGATTATGTGACAAAAGCTATACGAAATTAAAGTTGATTAGATTCATATATTTATCGGTTTAATAGGAGTGCTGTAACGGAAATTATGCAGTTTCTACGTAAAAACATATTCTGCACGTAAAAAAAAAAAAATTCTCAATCTAGTGGTGGCACCTTCGTTGGACACACCTATGGTGGGAAGACCCCGTAAACAATGGATGGACGAATTCCTTTGAGACTGGAACAGGCTAGTAGCCCAAGCCATATGTGATGATGATGACGAGTTTAAAATCAAATTCACATATGGCAATAATATAATCTTTATGGCAGTTGGTGCACTTATGCTAACCTGAGAATCATCTTCATAAAGAAAGTTGTTTTATTAATTGACTAGTTAGGTTGTTCTTTTTATTAAGTAACTATGCTCTGTTGTGGATACTTAAAAATTGTTTAATTGAATCCTACTTAATTTTTTCCAATTATTTATTATTTAGCAAATTTCTAGAATCCATAGTTATACACCTATGGACAGCCTTTAAAGTGACAAACTTCAACATGAGCAGAGCTGTGCTGTTATGTACTTTTTCAGTATGTACATGCTTAAAGGACATGTGTGTTAAAGAAGAGATAGAATCTATAAATCACTAACAATAATAATACCTCTTTATAGAAAATTATATTACAATCAGAGGCAAGAGGGAATTATAAGTACTATTTTTGTTAATCTGTACATATTCCTTAATAATAATTTATAATATGATAAAATAAGTTTACGAAAGTAGTATGAAAGAAGATTGAAGAGTCACATTTCAGTTTAGTTGACTTAAGGTATCAGTTTAAGAAAGCATGCACAAATGTTTTTGCATATGATCATGTGTTTTTGTACTATTAAATAGAATATTCCTATTCAAAAGATACCTCATGGCATGGTAGGAAAACTTTATGTTATTACTGTTACGACAGTCTACTTGATCGTCGTAGGTACAGTGGAAACCAAATAAGTACAAGACACCAATTAAGTCACTAACCACCATCTTTAATTTTTATAGTTAAACAGTTCGTAATTAACAACACAGTCTGCTACAACAAACCAAATAAAAATTGTTCACATGCAATAAAACGTCACTAATATTAAACACAATTGTATTACAATTATACCACCCGATTATAAAACGCAACACTTCACTAATAACCACTTGAACGTACACAGTAATCTCCCCCGATAATAACTCGAACTGCTCTGTAAATATATCGCCACTATACTGAAACTTAAGGCCGCTGCCGCCATATATTTATACCTGCGCTCACAGACCAGAATGTTCCTAATTGCGTCTTAGCGCTCATGTGAACTACGTAATTAACTGCGGCCTTGACACAGTCCGCGCGGCTGGCGCCTTCGAGAAACCTCTTGAAAATGCGTAGACCAGCACGTACGCCACATGCGTTACATCGAGATTCTTCTGGCACATTCGACAAACACATAGATTGTTCTGTGATGTCATAACAATACATAAAAATGGACTGGTGCACAAAACAAATATTCCTCAGGAAAAGATACCAAAAAATAAACAATGACATTGGCCATAAAAACCTGAAGAGTTTCGCATCCTCTTTTGACTGTAATTTAAAATGCTTTTGGTTTAACATCCACAGGATGCTTACTGCAAAAATGTAATTTTATATCCAAATCTGTAGCATAAAATTAACAATTTCAATGCTGAAAGAAACTTAAATATGTTCTATGTTCATTAAAAATATAAATATTATTTTTTATAAATGTTATTTACGAATACTATCCATCTTGATACACATAAGTGAAGGGGAAATAAAATTCCCTTTCATACACTCGTTATATTTGTACAAAACACTTGCATTTCAAAAGACAGTATGTACACCTGCACCATATGCAAGGGGTATATTATATAAAAACAAACTATACACATCTGCAGTATGAATATTTTAATTAGTCTTTATACATTTAAAATATCATTCAAGAAGCTCTACAGCTGGATGGAATTAATGGTTACACAAAGGCAATTATGGTTTCTGATATTCGTTAAGGTAACTGTTATTGATTATATACAAAAACGAGCCAGTCTTCATGCCTTGTATATCATATACTATAACTTCAAGTCAAAGCACAACACAAAAAAAAACAATCACACAATGGATGTTGTTATTATATTTGTACCATGTTCTACACATTTGATCCAGATGATATAAAGTTTATATGTTGTGCATACATTTCATCTTTTGCTTTGAACAATGCACCACTTATAAACACACCACATAATGGTACAGCACACCATGGAAGATTGACATTCACAAGTCTCACTTACATAACTGAAATATTTTAATTTATTGTAACATTATAAATACAGGAATGTAAAAAAAAAAAAAAATACAAACCTGTTAATAGATGAGTGAGGCCTGGAACATTAACACTGGATGGAGAGAGAAAGCTGGAGGGGAACTGTTATGACACTGAATTAAAGTAGAATACAACGATATTTTTATCTTAGTCCTTCAAGCTTCATATAGAGTATGAATAATGATAATACTTTGCACGCTGGAGAGTTTATTGCTCATCTTTCATCTTTTCTGCTGTCACATCAGCGTAGAAACAAAGCTATACATTATTTAGCAGCCTCAAAACATTTATTTTCCAGAATTTAGAAAATCTTTGCAAATCAAACTCAGCAATGTTCTAATTATAATTTTTTGGACATAATTATATCAGCAATTTACACGGGCACTTGCTATCATCAAATGAATCATCACAACCAATTTATCATTTTTGGTTAATGGATTTTGTACAATGACTGCCGTTTCATCCTCTAGCAACTCCTCTTAGTTTGTTTAAATCATATTTACAAAAACTAAACAGGATAATACAAATCAGTTTAAAAGGAGTACATCCTCTCCATAAAGAGGAATTACAAGACTGTGTTTCAAAACAAAGAGGGAAAATGGTATTTTTTAATTACAGTTTAACTCAATTTACTGACTAACGCATAAAATACAGAATAAAACCCATACCACTTATACATTTAAGAAAAGACTTCCCTGATTCTTTGTCACCACTCAGTGCATGCTGATAAAGCTTGCAGTTCCTAAATATGGAAAAAATATTATTCAAGTAATAGCACATAATATATTATGTATGTTGTCTCTTAAGCTAAAGTACTGCATATATTGTTGCATTTACAAATGCAATAATAGTAAACATATTCTTGGTTCCACAGTTGGATAAGACAAAGGGCGAGATAGGGAAACACATTGCACTTATAGGTTTTATGTTCGCTACTATTATGCGACTTGAAAACCTCGACCGATAAAAATGAAGTTCTAGATAAGTCTACAAAATGTACACGGTACTAACAGTATTTTAATTCTTCATATTTTGGTATATTTTAAATAAATTTAGCTCAAAAATGAGTCGGTAAAAATAAAAAACGTAATAATACCATTGCACACTCGATTTAGTACATATTAAAATATAAACTCTTAGGCTCTAGATTGCGGAGACTAAAAAAGATACGAAAGGAGTAAAACTCAAAGATGGGAAAGTATTGGCGGGTAAAGGAAGAAGAAATAGACCAGCTGCCACAGTACCATGGACTAGCTATTAGGCAAAACCTTATTAGTGTTGAAGCAGTGAAGAAGGCGATCTGGGCGACTTTAACACAGTTCGAAAAGGACGGGAATTGGATGAGCGGCAGTATACAGTGTGACCACTGGAGTATATTTGTATGATTCGCTCAATAAATTGGAAACCAATAAAGATAAAATGTTGGGAGTTAGATCAGAATTAAATTCGAACCTTTCTGTACAACTAATTTGCTTAATATATTAGTCTATCTTGAATATGGAAAAAGTATCTTGCAGGCTACTTTTTATGGCTTACGACTAAACAAAATTAAAATTTGATATGTAATTTTATTTTCTATTTTGTTATTACAAGGATATTGTGATGGTACAATTCTGGTACAATACTAAATTTATAAAAACATGGTACAAAAGACCATAATTATTGTATTTATTTATTGTAACAATTATTTGGTAATAATTATTTAAATATTTCATAATCCCTGTAAAGTTTTGGTGAGTGGACTATATAATTATTTTATAAAACGCAGATGGAAATTGACAGGATTTCGATCGCTTTCATTGTGAAACAGCAAAAATCGTATGTAACATATAGCGATAACGTGACGAGCCCTGATGACGTCAGTGGAAGGAATGCACATTTTCTGTAAACAACTCGAGTCTGTAAACAACAAACAAAAGCCTGGTGACGTAGTTTTTGCCCCACCTACGCAATGCTAAACAAAGACTCTGGGTCATTTCCTTCTGGATTGTGAACACAGCCGGCCGGCAAGAGGTTCACCAAGTGTGAATTTTAACTTTTACACCACCAAAAGTGGTTAACAACAAAAGTGTTTGAACAACAGTGACACCTTACCATTCGGTAAGGTGTAATCAGCTAAGATGTGACCGGTAGCGAAATCAGCGAACTCGCGGTGTGCGATGTTCTACAGGAAAAACAACCGCAGCTAAATACTAGCTGTCTGATATTGGTGAGATCACTCCAATATTTTTCAATATTATTCAAGTAAATCAACATCATAAAAGAATAACCAATTCAAAATTCAATAATGAGCTCAAAATAAAATAAATTGTACCAGAGAATGAGAGAGAGAGAGAGTGACTTAAATATTTTAAGTGCTGGGTTGTGCAGGTATTATATTTGTTTTGGTTTTAGCATATTATACTCTATTTCATTATGTTTATTATATTTACAATGTTTATTTCTTATTAATGTTTACAAAATAAATAGGACTACGCCCCGAGGCATAGTAACGTGCGTGTTTGGCACATAGTTCAGTAGAATCATTTTTATATGTATGTAGAGTCTTTTTGATAATAAAAGGTAAACATTGGTAACCATTTCAAGTAATAGTAATTATTTCAGATAACACTTTCCGCTATCATATCGTTCGTTTAACACGAATTCTGGACCGCAAGGTAAGCCTAATATTTATGTTGTTGCACAATCTGGCAACATGGCGCCCGTAATTATTCAATGTCTATTAGTAAATTAGTTAATTTTATGTGACACAAATTAGTAGCTTCACAATATTATTAAATTGAAATAGATGTACGTGATCTGGACTACATGTACAAAAAAAAAATTATCGTTAAAGAGCCAGAACTTTTTGCGTAAGGAGAGTTTATATTTTAATACGTACTAAGTTGAGTGTGGGATGGTTTTATTATGTTTTTTATTACTACCGACTCTTTTTTTGGGTTAAATCTATTTAAAGTACACCAAAATGTGAAGAATTAAAATACTGTTACTACTGTGTACATTTTGTAGACGTATCTAGTACATCATTTTTATTGGTCAAGGTTTTCAAGTCACATAATAGTAGTGAACGTAAAACCCATAAGCGCAATGTATTTCCCTATCTCGCCCATTGTCTCATCCGACTGTGGAACCAAGAATAGATTTTATTTAAGGTTTGTGATGTGAATTTTTTGGATATAACACTGCAGAGTGCGGATTACTGTAAATCAAATCCTATTGGGGACATTGTGAGTTTTACAGAATAAAATGTACAGTGTTCTAATACTAGTGCAATCCCACATTCATACCAATATGCTTGTCATTTATTTGGTACAAGGTCTTTTACAGGGTGACTGTTTCGCTGAAACCGTTCAAGTGAAGATTAACCTATTTCGATTGTGCAAGATCTCATAGTCTCTATCAGCAGATTATTGGTTAGCTACTGATAGAAATTCAGTTACAGATGCTGCCTATTGATATGCCTCCATTATTATTCCATGTCTATTAAGATCTGTCTAGATATACAGAGCTAGTTTTAATCTACCTTCATGCATATGTGCGAGAGCCTATATAACAACATTAGTAAATACAGACAGGTGCAAAATAGACTAAGGAGAGATTTTAAATTTCGATTGCACTTTTCCTTAAACCCGCAAATCTTATAGATTGGATTTTGGCGACAATATAATTTTACACAGTACATGCAATAGCCAACACATGTAAAAGTTTTCAACAAGTAAATGTTCTGGAACATTTTCAACATGTGGAACAGGTAAGGACACATCACAAAATATTAAAAGAAATGTACACTTTAACTTAGGATCTCCTCAGTGATATACTTTTCTTAAACATATGTGTTCTTAAAAAACCAGCATACGTTTGTCACAATAGAAGGAAGTCTCATAATATTTAAATAATTTTTTTTTATAACTCTGTCCCTTCTAAAGGAATACTGCATACTGATTTCAATATGTGACACAAAAATATGGCATCATTAAATCTAAGAAGGTACGATGACTAAGACACGAGGATGTAACGGTACAAACCTATGAGGATTTGTAAATTAAATCTTGTCAATTTTATTTCGCCCAAGTATATTTGGTGAACGGACTATAGCGTCGAGACTGTCGCGGCTTGGCACAGGAATGTGAAGTTAGCAACTAGGGTGCGATTTCACACACAAGAGCGCACACCTCGGCCAACGTTCTCACAAAAACGGCACGTAGGTATAAATTCCTTCTCGCCTATGTGCGCAGAGAACAAAGGCAGTCGGCAAATAACATCTCAAGACAACGGACGCGAGCTGTTGTGTGCGTCCGCCGGCTGGGCACAGTTTCCATCTCGCCCGCATATAAAAATGTGAAAGTAGGGACAGACAGTTCGTCTACAGCTGTGGCTCGCGGCCGTTTCAACATAAAGGCTCACAAGCCGAAAACCTATTAAACTTTCAAAATTTGGACTAGAGTGATACAAACAAAATGTGAAAGCAGTTATAGTTCAGTGACGCAGAAATTTTTTAACACGCAGAAACTTTTCGGACAAAAAACAGTGAACAACCAAAATGGAATAACTACAACATCTGGCATCCCGGACAACAAGAAGGAAGTAACTATATGTAAAATATAAAAAATTTTAAATTAAAAGAGCTCTTAATTATGGGGTAATAAAATGAATAAATGGGAGCGTGTGCAAATGCTGGGTCGCCTTTATTCGATATAATCTAATGAACCATTTATTTTAAATAAGTTAAGTAAAACTGTGAATTGTGTTTTGTCTTGATTAAATTGAGTATATATCGCAACATTAATATTTGTCAGACTTAAATCCTAATGGATACAGAATAATTTTGACATCATTTTCGAAAGAAAGATACAATATCAAATAACATGTTTAAGAAAATCTGAGTTAGTTAACAAAAAATGAGAGTCGAATACTTTAACAAGGTAAACCCTAAATCACGCTTATAATTCACAGGTTCGTGTGAAGAACTCTGGGCTACTTAAGGTAAGCGATATTTATTAATACAATTTAATTGTGGTAGATAGTTTGAACAATCACAAATGGCGCATCCGAACTTGGACTGTTTATAAAATAATTTATATAAACCACACCTACGAGTGGGTATAAGCGTGATTTAGAGGTTAAGGTGTATTACGTATATATTGTAACGTGACAGATAAATGCATAAGAATGAATGGCATTTGATCATTAGAATAATAAAATTATAACATTTAAATCTGGAAGAAAGCATTAAGTTTAATATAAAAAATTAATTCATAGCAACTGTGGAAAGCAATCATTATTATTTAAAAAAATACAAGTTCAAATAAAATGAATTACTAGTGATGAGTCATCCAAAACCAGTCTAATAACCCAAGGTTTTCAAATTATAACCCAGGAAGGTAAAAAGTAAATAACAAAGCAACACAGAATATGACCAAACCCACAACGAGGAAATATAAATGGAAAAGAAACCCTGAATAAGCCAAGATCAACCAATACAAGTGATGTATTTCTAAAATTACGAAGAAGATGAAGAAATCCCAAGAAACTCGAAGAAGATGAAGAAATCCCAAGAAACCCGATGGCATCAAGAAGAAGATGGAGAAGATACCAGTCCCAGAAGACAGAAGACAGAAGAAAGAAGAAGAAGGCAGCATCCTGAGGAAGATGTCATGCTCTTATAAAAGACACCCAAATCCCCATATCCCAAAATAAATAGTAAAATACCAATAAAAGTATAATGAAATAGTAATGGACAATAACAACATGTACATAAAATTAAGAGAGAAAAGTGTGTAAAGTAAGAGTTGCCAGTGAACCAAGATGAAACAATAATATAGTACCCAAGAAACAAATCTCCATTGTAAAACACTAACCAATTTATTATGTTAATAAGACTACACAACCATGTAGAAATAACGAAATAAAAGTGTAAAGTGAACCAGTGCTAGTTTTGGGTATTATAGAAAATAAACCTTGTGTTTCATTCTTGGCAATCACAAACATTGAATACAATGAAATATGCAACTTTCAGTGACTTAAAAGTGGTACCATGTGAATATGTTACTTTGAATAATAACAAGAAATAAATCTGTTTAAAGTGACATTTTGTTTTATATAATGAGAAAAAACAGATTTAATTATACTATGACAGGGTACAATTCCCCAAATACAATATTTAAAAAGACAGTGTAAAAAACTGTATAATCCAACTTAGTATAGTAGTTAGCAAATAAGAATATAGATATAAGGTTTTTCTAAATATAGGATAAGGATTTTTAAAATGTATTAGATACAAAGACATTTATTTAAATTTTCAACAACTAACATCATACCTGTAAATATATTTATTACTGGTGTTAATAGTAATAAGTAATTAAGATGTTAGTTGGTAAAAAACCTCTTTTGTGAATAATAATCCTATATTAGTAATAAGTATTTGATTGTACAAAAAATGTCTGAATGTTGAAGACAACCATTTATTTGAAAATATTCCTTATTTGTTTAACTGTTCATTGTATTGTAACCAATACCAATACTAATTATTGTTGTGTTATTTGAAAAAATGTTTAGTTTATAATACCATATTTAAAAGTCAGAGAGGGTATCACACATCATTTATTGTTTGTAAAAATATTTTGTAAGAAAAAACTTGTTAAAAAATCTAGGCCAAAGAATGAAAACCAAACTTCATCAAAACAGAGAAATTACTCATTTAAAGGCAATTAAACAAAAGGGATTTAGATAAAATAAACCTGAGATGAGGCCATATAATTACACATACCACTTAGAAAGATTTTATAAAATTATATTCAGAATTATAAATAAAAATGAAAATGACAAAACTCAGAAATTTGGAGAGGGGAGTCATATATTCCAAAATAATATTTTAGAATTTAACCAATTCAATTAATTACAAGAAAATAAGGGAATATAAACCTTTTAATACAATATGAGATTATTAATATTAAATATAACTGAAAAATGGCTGAATTTGCATGACAGGAAGTTAATTTTTAATTTTTCACTAAATACAAAATGAAAGTAAAATTACTAATTTTGGACAGAAAACATTATAAAACGGCATTATTCAATCTTAAAATACGCCGAATGAACTGAAGGATTAATTTAAATTACATCTAGCAAATAAAATTGATAAATAACCAAAGTTTAGGCAGTTATATAGTGTATTTGGAAATATGCACAGGATGCAAAATTATATTTGAACAATGTTAAGAATAATATTATATTGGCTAAGAGTTTAGTCGAAACTGGAGGAAATAAGATGGTGGATTATTGGCAATTGTACGGGGAACTTGACGAGCGGATTATAACCGAGCTAACCTAACTAAAATCGGTAATGGCGAGTAAGTGAACGATACGTTTTTGTAAAATCGCGAGTGGCGAATAAAACAATTTTGGAACGTCAACATAGTGACAGATACAATTGGTATAGACTAAATAACACAGTACAGCACATAATTACACCGAATAACAATATTAAACACAAGAAAACAGTATACAACATAACCATACATTAGTGCCTGAATCATAAAAAGTGAACGAACTTATATATACACAGATATACAAAATACAACCCGGAAACTTCACTCAAGACACTACACAACATCAGAAAGGAGATTTGCAGACACCAGGACGTAAATACTACCAGAAAATATCTTATTTGGAACATCGCAGATACGGAGGACATTTTGACCGACTTGACGGCAGCCATTTGCATTCGTCGTTAAAAACGCCTTCTTGTTCCCGTCAGCTGTGTTGGTGACAACAAATTATTTTATTTCAAATTATTATTCATGTATGTATCTAGTATTAGTAATTAACTTGTTGTAACGTTATACTTTTTAAATATTGGCCCGATTTCTCTGACTTTGATCATAATTAGCTGTTCAAAGAACCTTTATTGAATTTTTTATATATCAAACCTTGTAACTGTTTCGATACCCTGAGAATCGATTTTATAATCGAAAAGAGTCTTTTATTTCAATTATTTAATAAAACATTAATACTTTTCACCACAAAATAGTTCTTTCTTTCATTAATATTACAAATTACCATTAATATAATTTTAAATAATAAACTACCAGGATTTTACCACATACAAAGGAAGATAACCTCCAAAACGAAAAAGTAAACAAGTATCGATTGTCCTGGAGACAATCTTATGAGTGGTGGTAGTTTATTAGAAAATACAAGAACCTCAATAAAATTTCTTAGAGGATTGATACACGTTTTAAAACTTCGCAAAGCAACATTAATTAATTGATTTTAATTAATTAATTAATAAAAAGAAAATTTTTTTTTAATTATAAATTTTTTTAAACACAATTTTTTTTAATTTTCTTCAACAAGCCACAATTTTTGTTTTAAAACATTTTGGTGAAACTACACATATATCTCTTCAACAGCATAACGCTATTTGACAGTTTTTGCTACATTTGGGACTCGACCAACTGGGAAACTTAAGGAAGTGTTTCAGACCAGTAAGACTTCGAGAGCCACACCAATTATTAAACACCATTCATCATCTGAGAGAGAGTAACAGAAATTTATTACAAATTGGCGCACAACTGAGGGGCTTTAATTAGCGATTGAAAGGCCAAGACAATCTGCCCAATCACTAGTTGGAGCTAGGCAACAGCTACAAAGCCAGAGGAAGACGGAAAAATGCAACGACATGCAACTTCCAAGAAACGGGCGGCGGAGGCCGAAAAAGAATTAGAAATTGACATGGACAATAAAGAGTGCGACGCCAATAGATGTGGAAAGTTCGTTGCCACCGGTATTGTCAAAACAACCGGCACAACCAGAGGAACAACCCGAAATGCCTACACAAACAGGGGAAGTAAATGTCCGGAAGGAACAATTGGAAAAACCCTCACAAGCAGAAAACACAACAATGCAAGAGATGTTTAGAGTGATAATGGAAATGAATAAAAAAATGGAAGATTTGAAGGGAGACATTGGAGGAACCAATAAAAAGATGGAAGGAATGGACAAGAAAATGGACGAGAATAGTAAGAAAATGGGAAGGGATAACCAATCCACAAAAGAAGAATTGAGTGGGATGAACAAGAACATGGAAGGACTGAAGGAAGACAACCAGTCCCTGGGTAAGAAGATTGATGAAACAAATAAGAAGATGGAAGAGAAGATAGAAGAAAACAGCAGGAAGATGGAGGAGAAGATAGAAGAAAACAGCAGGAAGATGGAAGAGAGGATGGGAGAAAAGTTAGAAGAATTGAAGGAAGACAACCAATCTTTCAAGGAAGAATTCAAATCGACTAAAGAAGAATTGATTAATAAAATTGAAAACACCAATCAGAAAATCGATGAAACCAGGAAGAAGATAGAGAAGAACAACCGACAATTGAAGGAAGAGTTGAAAGAAGATAACAAGAAGTTGGAAGAGAAGATGGGGGAGAAGTTGGAAGAATTGAGAGAGGACAATCAAATTTTAAGAGAAGAATTAAGAGAGGTCAATCAGGAGAATTTGGACAAACTGGACGAAAGAATGGAATTGTTAAGAGAAGAACTGAATAAGGAAATCAACGTTAACAAGAAAGCGATGAATAAGAAGATGGAAGAGGAAAACATAATGGTAAATCGACAAATTCGAGAGATTGACGGGAAGTGCAACCAGACCGAAAAGGAGGTGCAAGAGTTTAAAGAAGTAGTGAACACCAAGTTTACTAATATAGAAGAACATAGCCGCAGGAAGGTAGAAGAACAGAGGAAGGAAACTCAAGAAGAATTTGGAAGAGTAAGGAATCAAGTCGCAGAGCGGTGTGATGATATGCAAGAAACGATGACCAATATCACAGGTCAGGAGTGACAAAGCCGAGAAGAGATAGAAGCAATAAGAAATAGACCGACTCATTTCACCGGATTGCCCGTCAACGAAAGCCGAGAGTGGCTCAACTTCCGACAGTATAAGCGTAAGCCAATGGAGTTCCTGGCTAGGGTAGAGGAATACTTCGCTAAGCACAAGATCTCGCAATGGAGCCATAGCAGGGAAATCTTAGATGAGTCATTCCGGGAAATGACGGATAATTGGTGGATGGCCAACCGGAGCGAGATTCCCGACTACCAGCAGTTCCGGAAAATGTTTAAGTCGAAGTACTGGTCTGAGACTACCCAGAACTTGATCCGTGACAATATATGTAACGGACGATACAGGGCACAAATAGGCAGCAGCATGACAGCATATTTCTTGGGGAAGGTGTGCATGGCGAAACACCTCGAGCCGGCAATACCAGAAGAGTGTCTAGTGAATAAAATATCATATCACTATGATGAAGACATTGTCAGGGCCCGGAGAGGTAGCCAGATCAAGACGATCCAGGCGATGACCGAGTTGTTAGAGGGATATGAAAACGAGGAATATTATCGGCAGAGCAGGAGGAGAAATGAAAGACCAGAGGCAAGGCCGAATCCATACCCCAATAACGGCAATAACCATCCCGGTAACCGGAACCAGCCCAGTAATTATGACGACCCTAATAACCCGCCGTGTAATAACAATTTTAACAGCAATAATAACGGTAGTAGGAATAACAACTCCTATCCGAATAATAGAAATAATTTTTATCAGCCTAATAGTATCCCATACAGTCAGAGAAATCCATACCCCAACAATAATGGTGACAGACCTTACCCACCCAACCGAAATTACTATAATAATAATTATGGTAATAATAATAGTAATAATAATAATAACCGAGTGTCGCGCCCTAGGGTTAATTTTATAAGAGCGGAAGATCGCGGACCCAGGAGATATTATCAACCACGGAGGAACAGCTTCCACGGCGCCGACCGAAGATGGAGGAGTGCGGAACGGGACGGTCCAAGACACGAACAGGGAAGAAGTACAAGCCTGGAGGATCTTGGCCGACAACAGAACAGGGCGCTAAACCTCGCACCGGGTACAGAGCGTCAGGAAACGGATCAGAGTTTCCCGAACGATGCCTCGGTCAATACTAATACTAACGATGACCAAAATGCTTTAAACAGGAGGAGGCAGTAATTAACAACAACGACCCGTTACTGCTTATACTTCCTGGGTTAGACAAGGATGAATTGCAACAAGCAAACAATCTTAAAAACATCACTATAATAAGTAACCACTATCTAAAAGACATTCGAACGGAACTTTTGGAAGAGAACAAGAGGAGTATCAACAACAATAATAATGAAATACTCTATATAACAGCGGAAGTGGAAGGAGTTTCCGCTAAAATAATGATAGACACAGGTGCTAATATTTCAATAATAAACGCAAATGAATTGGAGAGGATCCAGAATAAATGTGGAAAAACCTAACATTTGAAGGAGTAAGAGGAGCTAACCATCAAAGAGCGACATTTAGAAGAGAAGGCATTTATAAGGAAAGAAAAAGAGAAGATCAACTTACAAAAGTATAAATAAAATGGTCCTGTATAGAGTACAATATATAACCATATGTTGTGGTAAAGGATAAGCATAACAATACCTATGAGTTGAGGGAAATCGTTTCAGGAAAAATCAAAGGTGTGTACAATCAAGCATCTATGAAAAAGTATTATGAGGAATGAGTTGGGAATTTTTAATTTAGAATTTAACTAAAAAATTCAAAAATGATGTAAGAACATCTTACAACCTAGTAATTTTGGAGAAAAACTTTACGGAAGAAAGAGAAAGAATTTTGAATTTAACTGAAAAAATTTAAAATTTATGTAAGAACATCTTACAACACATATTTTTGAAAAAAACTTTATGGAAGAAAATAAAAGAAAGGAATTTTGTATATAAAAAAAAAATTCAAGAATAAGTAAGTACCACTTACTACCTATATATTTTGAGAAAAACATTCTGGAGAATTATAAAAGAAAGAATATTTGAATTTAATACCTATAAAAGTTTAAAATTATGTAAGCACAACTTACAACCTAATATTTTTGAGAAACACTTTATGGAAAAAATAAAGAGAAAGAATTTTGAATTTAACTAAAAAATTCAAAAATGATGTAAGAACATCTTACAACTTAATAATTTTGAAAAAAAAACTTTATGGCAGAATAAGAAAGAATTATAACCAGAAAATTCAAAAATAAGTAAATACAACTTACTACCTATGATTTTGATAAAACTTTTTGGAAGAATTAAAAAGAAAGGAATTTTGTATTAAACATAAAAATTCTAAAATAATGTAAATACATTTTACTACCAAATATTGAAGAAGAAACTTTATGGAAAAATAGAAGAAAGGAATTTTGAAGTTAATATACAAAAAATTTAAAAATGAGTAAGACCAACTTACTATAACTAATTTTGTGAGAAAACTTTATGGTAAATAATTAAGAAGAATTTGAATTTGGAGAAATACCAAAACATTCAGAAATAATTGTAAGATCACCTTACTATAAACAATTTTGAATGAAACAATTCTGGGAATAAATGAATTAAACAGAATTTGAATGTTGATAGAACGTCAGAACTTTGAAACAAGATAAAATCAACTTATTACACTGATTTATGAGAAGTGTTTTGCCATTAAATAACAAGAAGAGTTTGAATTTTGCATAAAACTAACAAAGTTCTAAAAATAAGTATGTTCCATTTATAATTGAATTTAGAAGAAGATAAAGTGATTAATTCAGAAAAGAGAATTAACTTTAATCCAGAATAAATGCTAGATATTCACAATAGCATTTGAAGGAGTAGAGAAGAAAAACAAAAAGAGTGTGATATACAAGAGAAGGAAAAAATTTGGAAGCAAAGAGACTAATTACTTATTAAACGATAATGAAAACAGTTAATTAAGAGCAAAGAAGAACAACTCATATCAAACATATGGAGAGGACGATTTTGAACTAATAATAATAATAAGACCTATATGAAATGCAAAGAGAAGAAATACCACATGAAATATAATATAAATGAATTAATGTTAATGAATGCGAAGGCGGATTAATAACTTTCTAAGAGAAAGGAAAGAACTAAAGTGTTTAAACAAAATGATCAAAATAACAACCTGAATATCTAATATAAAAATACAAATTTAAAAATGAAATATAATATATTAAGACCATTCAAATAATGAATAAGAAAATACTATATGTAAAGACCATGCTAACACTGTAAATAACCAGAAGGAAGTATAAAGAGAATTCAGATGGATAAGAAAAAGAGTTACACTATGACCAGTAACAAGAATTATAAATAAGAAAAGTTTTCATCCATAATTAAAATAAATATATCAGACAAGTTAAGAGTTTAGAAAAATATATATATAATGAGTATAATAATAATTATGAAGATTTATTAAGATAGAAAATGTGAGATAATCTGAGAGACTACGAAGTGGAGAATCCAAAGATATTTTTATTAGTCGAAAATGAGACTACTTTTTATTTATTTATTCGATGACAGACTGAAGATAATTCCAGCAGCATTATGTTTTTTGAGCAGAGATGAATATGCCTCTGGACTCAACTTGTAGAAGTGGTGTATGGCCAGCAGAGATTGTGTAGCGTACAGTGCCCCTCTGATCTGCCCCAGCCCACGTGATAGGGAATGTTAGGGAATTAATATCCCAAGGATGCAACAAGAAGTTTATAAAGAAAGAAAATGTATTACAATAATAATAATATATCTCAGAAGACACTAACTATCCGAAAAGGATCAGTAGTAAAATAAGTAACTATATATATAAAATTAATTAAACTATAATATAAAAAGTCGATATAAAAATGGGGAAGAAAATGAATTATAAGAAATGATGAAATTATCATAAGAAATTATTTCATCCATAAACTGTCTGAAATAATTACTTCCGGAGGAGAGCAATCTGTAACGTGACAGATAAATGCATAAGAATGAATGGCATTTGATCATTAGAATAATAAAATTATAACATTTAAATCTGGAAGAAAGCATTAAGTTTAATATAAAAAATTAATTCATAGCAACTGTGGAAAGCAATCATTATTATTTAAAAAAATACAAGTTCAAATAAAATGAGTTACTAGTGATGAGTCATCCAAAACCAGTCTAATAACCCAAGGTTTTCAAATTATAACCCAGGAAGGTAAAAAGTAAATAACAAAGCAACACAGAATATGACCAAACCCACAACGAGGAAATATAAATGGAAAAGAAACCCTGAATAAGCCAAGATCAACCAATACAGGTGATGTATTTCTAAAATTACGAAGAAGATGAAGAAATCCCAAGAAACCCGAAGAAGATGAAGAAATCCCAAGAAACCTGATGGCATCAAGAAGAAGATGGAGAAGATACCAGTCCCAGAAGACAGAAGAAAGAAGAAGAAGGCAGCATCCTGAGGAAGATGTCATGCTCTTATAAAAGACACTCAAATCCCCATATCCCAAAATAAATAGTAAAATACCAATAAAAGTATAACGAAATACTAATGGACAATAACAACATGTACATAAAATTAAGAGAGAAAAGTGTGTAAAGTAAGAGTTGCCAGTGAACCAAGATGAAACAATAATATAGTACCCAAGAAACAAATCTCCATTGTAAAACACTAACCAATTTATTATGTTAATAAGACTACACAACCATGTAGAAATAACGAAATAAAAGTGTAAAGTGAACCAGTGCTAGTTTTGGGTATTATAGAAAATAAACCTTGTGTTTCATTCTTGGCAATCACAAACATTGAATACAATGAAATATGCAACTTTCAGTGACTTAAAAGTGGTACCATGTGAATATGTTACTTTGAATAATAACAAGAAATAAATCTGTTTAAAGTGACATTTTGTTTTATATAATGAGAAAAAACAGATTTAATTATACTATGACAGGGTACAATTCCCCAAATACAATATTTAAAAAGACAGTGTAAAAAACTGTATAATCCAACTTAGTATAGTAGTTAGCAAATAAGAATATAGATATAAGGTTTTTCTAAATATAGGATAAGGATTTTTAAAATGTATTAGATATAAAGACATTTATTTAAATTTTCAACAACTAACATCATACCTGTAAATATATTTATTACTGGTGTTAATAGTAATAAGTAATTAAGATGTTAGTTGGTAAAAAACCTCTTTTGTGAATAATAATCCTATATTAGTAATAAGTATTTGATTGTACAAAAAATGTCTGAATGTTGAAGACAACCATTTATTTGAAAATATTCCTTATTTGTTTAACTGTTCATTGTATTGTAACCAATACCAATACTAATTATTGTTGTGTTATTTGAAAAAATGTTTAGTTTATAATACCATATTTAAAAGTCAGAGAGGGTATCACACATCATTTATTGTTTGTAAAAATATTTTGTAAGAAAAAACTTGTTAAAAAATCTAGGCCAAAGAATGAAAACCAAACTTCATCAAAACAGAGAAATTACTCATTTAAAGGCAATTAAACAAAAGGGATTTAGATAAAATAAACCTGAGCTGAGGCCATATAATTACACATACCACTTAGAAAGATTTTATAAAATTATATAAAATTACAATATGAGATTATTAATATTAAATATAACTAAAAATGGCTGAATTTGCATGACAGGAAGTTAATTTTTAATTTTTCACTAAATACAAAATGAAAGTAAAATTACTAATTTTGGACAGAAAACATTATAAAACGGCATTATTCAATCTTAAAATACGCCGAATGAACTGAAGGATTATTTTAAATTACATCTAGCAAATAAAATTGATAAATAACCAAAGTTTAGGCAGTTATATAGTGTATTTGGAAATATGCACAGGATGCAAAATTATATTTGAACAATGTTAAGAATAATATTATATTGGCTAAGAGTTTAGTCGAAACTGGAGGAAATAAGATAGTGGATTATTGGTAATTGTACGGGGAACTTGACGAGCGGATTGTAACCGAGCTAACCTAACTAAAAACGGTAATGGCGAGTAAGTGAACGATACGTTTTTGTAAAATCGCGAGTGGCGAATAAAACAATTTTGGAACGTCAAAATAGTGACAGATACAATTGGTATAGACTAAATAACACAGTACAGCACATAATTACACCGAATAACAATATTAAACACAAGAAAACAGTATACAACATAACCATACATTAGTGCCTGAATCATAAAAAGTGAACGAACTTATATATACACAGATATACAAAATACAACCCGGAAACTTCACTCAAGACACTACACAACATCAGAAAGGAGATTTGCAGACACCAGGACGTAAATACTACCAGAAAATATCTTATTTGGAACATCGCAGATACGGAGGACATTTTGACCGACTTGACGGCAGCCATTTGCATTCGTCGTTAAAAACGCCTTCTTGTTCCCGTCAGCTGTGTTGGTGACAACAAATTATTTTATTTCAAATTATTATTCATGTATGTATCTAGTATTAGTAATTAACTTGTTGTAACGTTATACTTTTTAAATATTGGCCCGATTTCTCTGACTTTGATCATAATTAGCTGTTCAAAGAACCTTTATTGAATTTTTTATATATCAAACCTTGTAACTGTTTCGATACCCTGAGAATCGATTTTATAATCGAAAAGAGTCTTTTATTTCAATTATTTAATAAAACATTAATACTTTTCACCACAAAATAGTTCTTTCTTTCATTAATATTACAAATTACCATTAATATAATTTTAAATAATAAACTACCAGGATTTTACCACATACAAAGGAAGATAACCTCCAAAACGAAAAAGTAAACAAGTATCGATTGTCCTGGAGACAATCTTATGAGTGGTGGTAGTTTATTAGAAAATACAAGAACCTCAATAAAATTTCTTAGAGGATTGATACACGTTTTAAAACTTCGCAAAACAACATTAATTAATTGATTTTAATTAATTAATTAATAAAAAGAAAATTTTTTTAATTATAAATTTTTTTAAACACAATTTTTTTAAATTTTCTTCAACAAGCAACAATTTTTGTTTTAAAACATTTTGGTGAAACTACACATATATCTCTTCAACAGCATAACGCTATTTGACAGTTTTTGCTACATTTGGGACTCGACCAACTGGGAAACTTAAGGAAGTGTTTCAGACCAGTAAGACTTCGAGAGCCACACCAATTATTAAACACCATTCATCATCTGAGAGAGAGTAACAGAAATTTATTACAATATACACGTGGGATAATGTTACGTTTTGGTTTTACTTTTTGATAACGATTGTGTTAAGGATAATAGTGGGTTTTTTTATAGATAATCGTTTGGTTTATAATATAAATAAATTTTGTTTAACATGACACAAGTAAACGATATAGATTTCGCGTGGGACGAATGGGAAGGCGAATTCAGAGGGATTGTGGATAAAATGACAGATGAGGAGTGGGGTAATTGGGACAATAATTTGAGACGAATGGAAGAACAAGAAGAGGGAATATTCGCCGAAATTAAAAAGCATAGTGATGATATTATTATCGGTAGTGAGATGACAAATAATAAAGGTAAAATAGTTGAAGTGATAGTGGTAGAAAATAAGACAGTGAATAGGCCTAATGATAGGGATGATAGTGTAGTGGTGGTGGTAGAAAATGGTAGAGAGACAGATCAATTTAACAAGAATAAAGTCGATCAGGTGGCAGATAATGAGGTAAGTAACGATGATTTGAGTGAATCTGATAAGACGCATATGATGAAGATGACGATTATGATGTGCAAGGAGATAATAAATTCACAAAAACAAATGATCAATGATATGAAAGAACGAAATGAAAAGTGGAAACTAGAGACAGATAAATTAAAGGAGAATACAGGTGAATCAAAACAGGTAAGTGTTAGAAATAGGGTTAAGTATAACGATGAGAGTGTAGTGGGGGTAGAAAATAAAGATTATAAGGTAAGTGAGGTTGAGAATTATGACAATATAATTAAAAATGTGGTGCTAGAGAGTAAGGTGGTTAATATTGAGAGTGATAATGAAGATTTTGTTGGAGTAGAATTTAATAACAAAGTGTTAGCGAGTGTTGATGAAATAGTGAGAGAGTGTGATGAAAGGTTAGGTGAGCAAAGGGCAGATTTTTCCCCAAATATATAGTGAAACAGGGTTTTCACCGTGGTGTTATGAGGACAAGGTTTCCTCCGGTAGTTGTGTGGAAGACGAGGTGTCTTCTATTTTTTGTGGTGTTCTTGGAAGAGACAAGAAGTATAGTAAGTTTGTTTTGCCCTTTGCGTGGTATGAAGTAGGTCAGAAGTGTTATGATGAGAAATATGTTGAGAGAGATAGAATAATAGAGGTATTTAAAGTGGGTAGAAGTTATGAAGAGTTGATAGAGAGGTTAGAATTGAAGAAAATAGACGATGTTGTCGACTTACCTTGTGAAATAAAGATTGATTATTTTGATGATACCGTTATAGATGATAAACACTTACCTTATGACGTGATGGATATATTAGAATATGATAAAATAACTTACCTGATGTTGACCAATAATACTGACGGAGACAAGACCAAAAATACCATAGTAAACGGGTTTTATGAGTTAATAGAGGAGAATAATCTGGTGCATTATTCTTGTGATAGAGGGGATAAATTAATATGCAAGGGTTATTATATAAATCATTATGATGTAAGGAGTGTAATTAAAGACGATAATTGTTATGTAAAAGTAAGACTAGTTTATGATGATGGGGGTTAAATAAAAAATCAGTGAATGGACATTTTATTATTTTAGTTTATGGTGATGACCTGGCTAGATTATGTAATGAGGTGTGGTAAACAAGAAAAATAATGACAAGAAATTGTAAATAAATTTATAGTGAAATTAATTGTTTGTGTTGTAAAATGTATTTTATGTAAACAATGTGTGTATGTAGTAGAAATTGATTTAATAATAATATTTTAGCAGACTCAATAAATAATGAGTTGGTAATAAGTGAATTGTAATTGTTTTGGAAGAAGGTAATTAAAGTAGTGTTGTGTTTAAATAACTGATTGAATTAAAATAAATTGTAGAGGAATTAAGTGATTTAAATGTGGTAGAAATAAATTTTGCTAATGAATTTAAATGATGTTTCTGAGATTTGAACTTGATAATAAACAGTAAATGAATAAATGTAAAATGTGTTTAGTTGTGGAGTCATATGATTGTTATGTTTCAGAAGGTACATATGGTTGTACGTGATATTTGTGGTAATGAATGTTTATAATTTTGTGTCTATGACAAGAATCATGTGTTTATTCAATTGAGTGATGTAATGTAAGTATGAAATTTAAATTTATAATGCAATTTAAATAAAGTAAAATGTTTAGTGTTTGAATAATAAATTTTAAATGAGTTTAAAAGGTTTTAAATTAAATGATGAAATTAATTTGAGGTAGATGTGAATTTTCTAGTGTAGTTTTCAATGGTTAACTTAATGTAAAGTGTTGTAAAAGACAGAGTTTGGGTGACAATTATTTCAATAAGGCATTGGGTCAGTCAGAGTTAACTTTAAGGGGTGTTAGAGAAAATAAGGGTTTTTGGAATAAAAGTAATACAGAAACGGGGTAGTAGTAGGGACACAGTAGCGATAGTGTATGTATGTAGAGAAAGGGAGAGTGATGTAATTGGAGAGTAAATAAATGGTGGTGAAATTTTGTAGTGAGGGTGAAGGTGTAAGGAGTCCTCAACGCAAGACGTTGTGGCGGGAGGTGAATAGTTTTAAATGGGGTTTGGCGGAGTTACCTGGGAAAGGGCCAGGAACTAATAAGGGAACGAGTATACGGGAAGGGAACACACATCCTAGGTACAAAGATGGTGTCAGGTATTTTATTATAAGAGGAGAATGATTTAAGTGAAGTTAGAGAATTAGTGGAGGTAAATATTTTTGAGAGTTTGGTGTCATACTATACAAATCCGTTAGTGGTTGTTAGAGGAAGAAGGGGGTAAGGTTATATTTTAATGCCCATTCGATAAACTAGATCATGGTGGATAATGGAAAATCACCCAAACTAATTAACGATGAAAATGATTAATAGAAATTCATAATTGAAGTGTAATAATAAAATGTTATTTGTATTATTTATGAATGTTTATGTTTTATTATGTGGTACTATGTTAGAGTATAGGAATTATAAACATGTAGTATGTATTTTACAATGTATAATTTTGTGTAACATGTCTAGGGTAAGGTCATTCACCTGACCATAAGGTATCAGCTGATGACTGGTGTTAGAGATGTAGTATGTTTCGTATAATTGATTTATAGATTCTTTCGTTAATCAATTTAATTAAATGATTGAATAATTGTTTATTAATTGGCAAAGTAGCTTTTTTGGAAATTTAATTAAAAAAAAAAAAAAAATTGTTCTTTGCAGTAAAGAATTGTATTTTAATTTTTAATGTTCACTATAGGTAGAGAAGGTGTCAGCTGATTCATGATGATTATATTATGGTATTTTTTGTAATCATGTGTAATTGTGTTTGAATAGATGATAGGGACAAGTTGTTTATTTTAAATAAATAATTACCTTAATTTTATCCACTAAGTGATCTTCTTTTTCTAGATTACAACATGTTTCAGGGCTTATATCCCCATCTTCAGGTAAAAACAAAATCTACCCTATTGTTAGGGTTTCGTTAAAAAGTTCACAAAGACACAAACACATAACACACTTAAACAAATTAACATAGAACATTGAGTTTGCATCGGAACGCGCTACAACCGAACCAGTGCACTGGCCGAAGTCCGACTTCCAACTGATCTGTACACGCTATTCACGGTTTATTTTCATTGCTGTGTCATATAGTTTATTTGACTTGAATGACAATTGTTCATTAAGTACCTGATTTTTATTCATTCTTAAGGCCTTGTATATTTCAAATTCTTCTAGGGCATCTAGTAGTTGACCCTTTTTACCTATATGTAAAGGTTCCAGATTCTCTTTAAATCCAGTGTATGTATGATTTTCATTTATTAGGTGTTGTGCGTAATGCGATACATTAGTATTGGGGAACTTCTTAGGTAAATGTTCTTTGAATCTCTCGGAAAATTTTCTCCCCGTCTGGCCTATATAGATTTTATCACATTCATTACACCGGATCCTGTAAACACCCGAACAATCCTCTAGTAATGCTGTGGTATGAGGCTTAAGTATATCTGTCAATTTATTCGTGGTCCTGAACGAGACAATAATCCCTAGCTTTTTTAGTTCATTATGTAGTATATTAGGTAATATGTTCGTATATCTAGCGGCAACATATTGGGTTTTATCTTTAATTTTGTCCGATCGCTTTAATTTATTAGCGTGTTTATATATTATTTTATCAATGATTTTACTATTGTAACCATTCACTATTGCTATGTTTTATTATATTAATTTCATCGTTATAGTCTTCTATGTCCATCGGTACATTCGTCAATCTATGTGCCAGTGCGTTGAAAGTTGCCATTTTTTGTGTGTAAGGATGATTGGAACTAGCATGTATGGCTATATCAGTTGTCGTTGGCTTTCTATATATTTTGAAGTTGAGGAGGTTATTACGTTTATATGTGGTTATGTCCAGGAAATTCAACATATTGTTATACTCTACTTCCATAGTGAATTTAATATTACTGTTTATGCCGTTCAAAAAAGTAAGCAATCCGTCTATCTGTCTAAGAGTACCACCAAAAATTAAAAATGTGTCGTCTAATACCGTGTGTACGAGATGATTTTATTATATAACTTGTAATGGTACAGAATTGTGTGATCCCATAGTTTTTTTTTAAAACAGTTTTAATTTTCAATTGTCAGCTTCCACCTGTGAGGTGCCCCAGTTTAACCAGCAACACACTGTTAGCATAAACAACCGTCTAGACATATTACATAACCGTCCCAGCAGCAGTCCTTGTGAATCACAGTAAGCAGTTTGTCACCATAGAGTCAACAGGGGAGAGCAGTGTATCAATTCAGTTCATTAACTAAACACAGTATGCAGTCTATCACCAGTGTTTGCATCAGATAGTGGCACAAGCAGGTTTCCATATTTGTCCTGTTTAAAAATATTGGTGGGAATCTTCTGTTTTTTTAAAGTCAGGGCGAATGCGTAAAAGGTAAGTAATAATATAAGGGGGGGGGGTAAGGAAATAGACCGTAACAAACTTGTTTTTGTCAGAAAGTATATACTTGTTCTCATAATGATTCATGTAAATTTCCGCTAAAATTTCACTTACTGGTGAACCCATGGCCAGCCCATCTTCTTGGATAAAAAACTTGTTGTCATGTGTAAAGTAATTCTGCTGTATAACAATTTTCAGTAAAAATATAAGTTCTTCAATTTGTATCTGTTTAAAATACAATAAGCTGTTTTGTCTTGATTAAAAGTCTCTCGAGAATATTTATCGTCTCTAACACGGGTATGTTCGTATACAAATTCACTATGTCCATAGAGATCAGTTTATGGTTAGGCAGTACTTCAATGTTTTTAACTTTGTTTATAAATTCTATTGTATTTTTTACACTATGTATGTTGTTCATTACTAAGCTGTTTTTAATAATTATTTGTAGCTTTTTGGCTACATTATAGCTTGGGGCAGTTGTATAATTTATTAATGGACGTATTGGTATATTAGGTTTGTGTAACTTTGGTAGTCCTCTGAAAGCAGGTGCTTTCGGATTTATATTTTTGATACGTCGTCTAGTTTGAGCATCGAATAAATTAACACATTTATTTACCGCTGAATTTATGGCTCTTGTATATTTAATGGTGGGGTCATTATTTAGGGTCTTAATATTATTTTCATTTATAAAATCATAGCACTTTTGTGTGTATTCAGTTTTATTGATGATGACCACTGTACTACCTTTATCAGCTTTAGTTATCATTGCGTCAAAATTTTCTAATTTGCGTTTGATGTTCTTCGCGATTTTAATTTCATTACTAGGCCTCATATCAAGCGTCCTACTCGACTGTAATGTACGAATTAATTTATAGTTGATTGCCACCCGTGTATCATTCTGAATTTCCTGGTTTTTTATTTGTTTAATGACGGCTTCTGCATTTACGACTTCTCTTATTAACATGTCCTTTCCATAATCAGATAAATTATGCTGTAAACCCTTAGATAATAAACTACATTCTTCATTAGATAGTACAATGTTCGTGAGGTTAGCTACATGCTTATAAAATTTGTGTTTACAAATTGTTATCTGCTTTGTTTTGCTCGCGGTCCAATTTATCATATTTCTTGTTGTGTCTTGATACAATCGAAATAGCAATATTTCTTATCTGTCTGTGAATAACTTCTAAAACTTCGTTAATTATGATCGGGTGTATCGAGTCCAGGACCCTCAAATGCACATTAAATAACAACTTGTGCAGATAATTTTTCTTTTTGTACAAAGCCTTAATTTCTTTATTGTTTATTTTATTTTGTTTAACAGGATTGTTAACATGTAAATTAAGAGGAGTTGCAAAGAAAAAATAATTGCATAAAGACTTTGAATTTTGAAAATTATGATTAAATTAATTGAAAGAGATGATGTAAATTAACATCCAAGTAAATTTTTGATAGTGTACTTAGATTTATTTAACTGTTTGAACCAAATTTGAATTTTATGTTAATAATTAATGTGGAGATAGTGTGTAATGGGATAATGAATATGTGTACGCACCCAGTATTTTGCTAAAGGCAACCCAGTATGTATGTAAGGGGAGACATATCGGTTGAGGATCTGGTATGGTATAAGGCCAGTTATGGAATTTTATTTGGAATGTTATAAGGTTAGGTGGTACTGTGGTGAGTGCCTGTCCAATTTTACGGGATCTCGAACAGAGCAGTCCAGTAATGTCGTGCAGGTGCATCCATAGTCGCCGAGCTAGGGGGGTAGTTTACCCATGATGTGTTTAGAAATTAAAGGGGGTTTGTTGGCACCATATCCTCACTGATCATCTTAGGGTTTAGCAATGAGAGTTTTTCTGTTTTGGCAGAAAACCTCTCATTGGGGCGGGGGGTATTGTAACGGTACAAACCTATGAGGATTTGTAAATTAAATCTTGTCAATTTTATTTCGCCCAAGTATATTTGGTGAACGGACTATAGCGTCGAGACTGTCTCGGCTTGGCACAGGTATGTGAAGTTAGCAACTAGGGTGCGATTTCACACACAAGAGCGCACACCTCGGCCAACGTTCTCATAAAAATGGCACGTAGGTATAAATTCTTCTTGCCTACGTGCGCAGAGAACAAAGGCAGTCGGCAAATAACATCTCAAGACAACGGACGCAAGCTGTTGTGTGCGTCCGCCGGCTGGGTATAGTTTCCATTTCACCCGCATATAAAAATGTGAAAGTAGGGACAGACAGTTCGTCTACAGCTGTGGCTCGCGGCCGTTTCAACACAAAGGCTCGCAAGCCGAAAACCTATTAAAACTTTCAAAATATGGACTAGAGTGTGAGATAAAGTGATACAAACAAAATGTGAAAGCAGTTATAGTTCAGTGACGCAGAAATTTTAACACGCAGAAACTTTTCGGACAAAAAACAGTGAACAACCAAAACGGAATAACTACAACATCTGGCATCCCGGACGACAAGAAGGAAGTAACTATATGTAAAATATAAAATATTTTAAATTACAAGAGCTCTTAATTATGGGGTAATAAAATGAATGAATGGGAGCGTGTGTATCCGCCTTTATTCGATATAATCTAATGAACCGTTTATTTTAAATAGGTTAAGTAAAACTGTGAATTGTGTGTTGTCTTGATTAAATTGAGTATATATCGCAACATTAATATTTGTCAGACTTAAATCCTAATGGATACAGAATAATTTTGTCATCATTTTCAAAAGAAAGATAGAATATCAAATAACATGTTTAATAAAAGCTGAGTTAGTGAACAAAAAATGAGAGTCGAATACTTTAATGAGGTAAGCCCTAAATCACGCTTATAATTCACAGGTTCGTGTGAACAACTCGGGGCTACTCAAGGTAAGCGAGATTTATTATTAATACAATTTAAATGTGGTAGAGAGTTAGTAAGATCACAGTTGACGTCCGAACTAGGGACAAATTTATAATTTAAATGAATTATAATATCACAAGGAGGAAATGAATACGATGATGAAGCAAACACTGTATTGCAGAAGATGGAAAGTGAAAGACTGAAGAACAGATGGAGACTCTAAAAAAGATTCTAAATTATTAGTTAAAAAATTTTTATTAGGCAACAAACAAACAAAAAAATTGCCAGCTGTATGGACACCGTTGCCAATAATCCACATTGCCTATAGTTGAGTTGCCAATAATCGGGAGTCTACTGTACTTGTAAAGTTTGTTCTGTGCATTATCCTACTTTATTGTACCATAAGAGTGTCACTAGATGTTTTAATATTTTCAATCTTGCTTTCAAAGTATTTTTAAGTGTTCGCTATTATTTCCATCACATGTTTCTTAATTGTGGAGCCTTTATTGTGTCTTCTTAGAAGGTTCACATGATTATTATCGTGACTACTTGCACTCTTTTTACTCAAAATTTTGATAAATTTGAATAAATTATTTTAAAACATATTAAATTTAAGCCTATAGTTATTAAAAGCTTAACTGAAATTGTTACCACATTACACTCCAAACACGTTCAAGGAAATACAACATGTACAAACATTCAGACGGAAACACAAGGAGTTTAATACAATCAGAATGCCAACAGTCATCAAACTACAATTCTAAGTTTTATTTCTTATTGCAGGGAAAATTAAGTAGAGAGAGTGAAGTTCATCATTCATTAAAAAATTTTGATTTGTATACTGGAGAAGTACACTGTAGATCAAACGTTGTTCATGTCAACATTCCTAAACAACACGATCAAGTTTGCAGCACTTTTTTAATCCGAGAAAATAATTAGTGACTAAATAGTTTTGACATTTTACTATTACAGTATGGAGTGTTCTTGTCACATGCCAGAGCATAAAATGTTCCTTTCTTCAAAATTAAACATATGCGACAACCTTTTACGTTTTCAGAAACATTTACTATTGATGTATATTAATGTCTTATGATTTATTAGTATGTAAATAAATAAACATGCATGTGTGCTTGTATAGATATATGGTAATGTCTCGATTTTTACTTGCCTATCTTCTGTCAAAACCTTGAGCCTATGACATATTAATTCATGTTTAAGTAACATGTTTTTGTGTAAGAAATACGTGTATCTATTATTTATTTATTAAAAGAAAAGCTAAAGATCTATACTCTTTCCGTTCTTAGTTCAATCCTGATGTAAACAAATCCATGTGGCAAATCTTCAACGCTGTTGGTCAGGGGCGTTGACACTGTTCACACAGTAATGTATTACGCGCATGTGCAGAATGTCTGTATAGTCATGTGAGAGTTATCTTGCCACTTAAATCGGGGCACATCGTTTTAAGACTTCCTCCTTATCACTGTATTCTGAATCGTATTGAATTAATACGGACTCAGTTGAAAGGATATGTTGCCCGTCACAACACAACATTAGCCACTTAATATAAAACAATTTATTGAGAAGGCGGTAAATGAAACAACGGCGGATAAGTGGAGTCATTGTATGCAGCATGTAATCAAGGAAGATGATAAGCTATGGCAACTGGCCCACATTACCGACGCCGTTGTGGACAATGAACAATCTTATCAATAATAACGCTGAATCAAGTGATGATACAAGTTGACTCAAAGATATGGAAGGCATTGAATTACTCTCTGACAGCAACTGATAGTATTCAGTACATTGGTAATTATCACAGCTTCTATTTTCGTTTTAAATAAACTTTACTCTTTTGTATGTTGTGATATTTAAATGGTAATAAAAAAAGCCATTAACTGGTGTTACAAAATGTTTCACTGTCGGTCACACTAATTTTACTTTGGTCAGGACAAATTATTACAATTTATGTGTATTTATACAGTATCAATATTGTATGTACCCTGTCTGTACTCCTTCTGACAGAATGACACACCTCTATAATTCAAGTAGCAAATAGCGTTTCAGATGTTTGTTTACATCAGAATTAAGCTAAAAACAAACAATATATTAGTTTAGATTGAGCTTAGAAGATACTTAGGTAAAAAAGATATTTCAATTAACCAGCATGGCATTTAAAATGTCAACCAGACATTTTAATCATTATAAAACTATACAACTGAATATAATGCTGTGTGTGTATACGTCTACAACCAGTGCACATGGGATTTAATTTATTTGTTACAGCACAACAACATAAAGTTAAACATGAAGATTGTGTTATTCTCTCAACTGGCCATGTTGCATGACCCATTTGATGTGAGGGAAAAATGTATAGACTGACTGTATAAGCGGATCCTAACATTGCTTTAAAATTCAGCTAAAGAACAGTTTAAATATTAACACTTTGACGCCGGGCCCTTAACATTGTGGTCTTTCGCCCATGCCGGCATTGCATATATTTAAAACGCTGTATCCTCAAAATTATATGGTAAAAAAATATGCTACCTTTGTTTTGAAATTGCTTTTCAAAAAAGTGATGTTTTTGGAAGAAAAAAAAATGGACAAAACACATGTTGTTACTAGAAACTCCCAATTTTATTTTTATTTGTTAGAAATGGATTAAACAATAGTACATAATGTTTATAATAGATATTGGTTTGTAAAGGTGTACTTTTGTAATTTTTTTTACAAGAAACGCTTGTCTGACATTTTGACATGTAAGTGGTGTTTAGCCAACTAACATAACAGTTCGCCATACGCTGTTTCATGTCAACTGTACCTACGAAAGTGAATGCATATGTGATCTAGCGGATGATTTGGGTACTACAAGGCCTGACATCATTTCAAAACAGCTCCAAGGACGTCTTTATAGATATGGAATCATGCAAAACACACTGAAACTTCAAAACGTCAATTGACATCCATCGGCGTCAAAGTGTTAATGTATATAAATATGGTAGATATGCTCGACATTTTTTAGTGTATTAATAAATATTAATATCATTTTTTGTCAATTATAGTGTGAAAAGCAATTCTTTAAGTGAAGCCGTTTACAAATTTTGTAGATGATTACTGAAAAGTAAATAACTTCCAGTAGATTAAAAACAGATGAAAAACAAAACACCCTGCAAAAATTATCAAATGTAAAACTGATCAAAAACTTGAAAGACATGTTTGAATTGGTATCCAAATCACTTATTGACAAAATCTGTATAATATTTACCGTATTTCTTCCGTCGTGTGACTTCGTGTTGCGTTTGATTGATTTACGCATTTTGAAACATATGTTTCGTCTTCAGAAATAAAAATTCACTCTTAGCGAGGTCGTTAAATATTAAAATTGCAAATATTGGAAAACAATTCCACACATATCCACGTTACATGAGTGCGCACTCGAGTTGGACCGATCGGACACTCGAGTGCGCACTCATGTAACGTGGATATGTGTGGAATTGTTTTCCAATATTTGCAATTTTAATATTTAACGACCTCGCCAATAGTGAATTTTTATTTCTGAAGACGAAACATATGTTTTGAAACGCGTAAATCAATCGAACGCAACACAAAATTATACGACAGTAGAAATACGGTAAATATTATACAGATTTTGATCAAAAACGAAGTTGAATTGAGGCAATTTCTGATCACTAGAAGAAAGTCATGTTTATTTGAATAATAATTAACCAAGATAAGCATATTTTAATATTGTGGTTTTCCCACAAAATCCTTACCAATTCCACAAATGGTAATTACAATACCATGTTCTGCATCTCCAGCATAGATATTCACAATTACAAGAAATTATAAAGATTAGAATACAATTATCCTTATACTTTCGTTATTTAAGATATTTAAATCAAATTTATTACGTTACTGATTATTTCCTGATAGCACTTAAATATTAATTGCATACATGTCTTATATTATTCATTTTATAATTATGTATATTTTAAAAACAGCTACAAATTATAATTTTATTAAACTGAATTCATAATAAACCACATGTAACATATTCAAGATGATTATGAAGTCCACGGTAATTAACTGATTCAGTAGTCTGGCAATAATTCAACCAATTTTTATTGTACAAAAATGACAGATCTGAGATCAAAGAGAATTATTAAATTTTTTTTTAACAGTTGTTTTGATAGTTCATCTTCTTCATTCACAGCACTTAATTAATATTGATTGTTAAACTTTCACTTGTGAACTTACTTTGTTTTTACACCGTACGGGTTTCAGCGTGATGTGCGCCTTCGTCAGCGGTGTGAGACAGAATGTCCGGAAATTGTAACGGTTTTTTGGTTGGTAGGTTGAGATGGGGGGGGAGGGAATAGGCGCGGGGATCCGAATTATTGTGTTTTATGTATAATT
This sequence comes from Magicicada septendecula, assembly GCA_034769895.1. NCBI lineage: Eukaryota > Metazoa > Arthropoda > Insecta > Hemiptera > Cicadidae > Magicicada > Magicicada septendecula. The sequence goes on along the minus strand of CM068370.1, from coordinate 100,630,688 downwards.
GTATCAAAGAGCGCGTGTGATTTAAAGTTTAATTGATCGTTGTTAAGTATGTTGTTTGGTTGTGTTGTGTAGTGTTTGTATATTTCATATTGTTCTGCTGTGTTAAGTTTCTGACTTTTAGGCAAGTAGTGTAATATCTCAAGATTATTATCTATGTTGGTGTAGCTGTGGTTTTTTGTGTGTATGTGTGTGGCAAACGCGGACACAATTATATATAAAACATACAATAATTCGGATCCCTGCGCCTATTCCTTTCTACCCCCCCCCCCACTCAACCTACCAACCAAAAAACCGTTACAAGTTCCAGACAGTCTGTTTCACACCGCTGATGAAGGCACACAATCACGCCGAAACGCATACGGGGAAAAACAAAGTAAGTTCACAAGTGAAAGTTTAACAATCAATATTAATTTTTTTTAATATTAATTTTTTTGCACCCCCAAGTTTTTTAGTGAACCGATGTGAATTATAAGGGTTGATAAAATATTTAAAAATGCTGATTTCAAAATAGTCTGTCTTGGTTAATTGTTATTCAAATTAATGGTGATAAATCTCATATTTATAACATTATGAGTCACTTTAATTCCAAATTTGTATTCTTAATAAATCTTGCAAAAAAGAGTATTTCTAAAAAAAAACTTTTATTATCCTTTCACACTTTAATTAAAGGATGTTTTCAGAAGACTGTTTTAAGCAACTATAAGTATTGTTACAGTACGTTATTCTGTATCTAAAATCAAACAATCGTCTTGTTTTTCCAAATTAATGTGACAAAACTGTTAGTATATCAGTGCTAGTTCAAACCATAGAGATATTAGACTAGAGAAGTCACAATATAGACAGTCCTGTAAGGGGAAGTGGATCTGGGCAAAAAAGAGGAAAGTGGATTAACAGGCCCTGCCTTCATTTCTTTGGCACTTGTATAATTGCTTTTAACAACTGTAAATAGTACATTATTTACTAAATGTTGAGTAATAGTCATTATTAAGAAAATTCTGACTGCATTTTATTAATTTACAAATATTGTAAATTATCTCTATAATTATTTTGTAAGCCTTAGTTTAATAGATCAACTGGATTAGAAATAAGCCTACACATTAAGTGATTATGAAATTTCACTGAAATTATTAATAGCTCATAAAATCCATATAAATTTTTCTTTTGCATGAAACTTACAAAAAATCAGACATGCAAAACAAAACTGATAAAAAAATACATTTGAATTGTTTTTCACTTCAAACAATATTTTTTTAAATTACATCTTTTACGTCTCTCAAAAAATTGAGTACAACAGCTTGGTTTATGACTCACCATGTGTTAAGAAAAATGAACTGTGTTACAAAATGAGTTTTTTACACAGTGGTACCTAGTAATTCACCTTATTCTGAGTTACAAATTGCTAGGGATTTATAAAATTTAAATGTTTACTATTTTTTTTAGTAAATTGTTTTATTTATAGACAAAGTAAAAAACCACTTTTTTATTATGCTATTACATTATAAAAAAACTTAAAACATATTACTGCCTAACATTAGAGAAAAGGTTTTGATGTTTAGTCTCAAAAATTTGTTTTGCAATTTGTTCTTATGTTTTACATTACGCCACTTTTGGCTTGTATGTATAAGTGCAAAAATGCTTGTTTTGGAAGTATCATGGGTGATTGAGACTAGGAAGTGACAGTAGTCTACAATTATTACAAAAAATTGCAAATTCTGTAACATACATTTGGATTAGAGCAGAAAAGATTCCTATATCAATCATGGACAGGTCAATTCCTAGGGATAAAAACTGCGAATAATAAATGGTAGTTGCACATATTTGATACTATTATATTAATTTTATGTCACTTGTAGCATTAACTTAGAATATGGAACTTTTTTTTTTATAGCTACTGTCAAAAAGTGTGATTTTAAATCAACTATGACTAAGATTTTTATCCCCCTTTACCACAAATTTATTTACCACTTTTCAGAGTCCATATAAATTACTACATACATTCAAAAGGTAAAGCCTAATCCATCCTGTGCTTAGGCAGTACCATATGACACACAGAGGGAATAATTATTTCAAACACCATGTTACAAATACTTCTTCTGTTTAGCTAATATTTAAATATTATTTGGACTCAATATAATATTTTTTGCACTGTAGCCGCATCAAAATTGAAAATTCAGCATCCATTATGTTACTTGTCATAAATGTTGTTTCGATTACTTAATTTCAAACTTTAAATGTGGATTGAAATTTATGCATTCATAGATTCAAAAATACACAGACTTAGTTGGAAGAAGTAATGTAACTACGTACTTAAACAAGGTGCATCCTTCAATAATATACCAAACTGTTGAGATGGCTGACTGAACTGACCAATACATTCAATACTCAATGCACATTTTCAAATTACAAAAAGATAGGATATATGTTACATATATACCACTAATGTCTCCTTTTGAACGAATAAATATCTTCATGATTTCATAAACCATTAATTTATGACAGCTTGTGTGGAATATTAATTTTCACTTTCTTTCTCACCGTTATACAAGACTGAATTTATGTCTTTGTTAGCGGTATGATTTCATCAACCTATACAAAGAATTAGAAACAATTACAATCACCTGTACAAGTACAAGCTTACTACGAAGTGTCCACAGTAGTAAAACACGCTTCTACTTTACTGTTTGAACCTGAGATCCATTAGAAATCAGCAAATGATATAAAGAAGAATTATGACAAATTGAACACTAAAATGCAATATTTTTTTCAGTTCTCTAATTTACTTTGTCCTGCTTGTGAAGAATTACTGTCATCAACCCCACTAGCGGATTCATGCACAACATTTTTTATGGTTTGTAATGGTACATCCATGACACTTAAGGTTTGTCTTAGTGTGTGTATGGCACAGTCAACACTGAATTATACATCTGTCTCTGTACATCATCATACTTAAACAAATGTTTAAACATAAAAAGTTTATAAATGTGCTTAAATATTAATTACTTCTAACTGGAAAATGGTAAAAAGGGATGACTTTCCACTGTCACTTTTCTCCATGCACTCATGTCACACACAAACATTCCTCAACAGTTTTATTACTTATAATTTTATGTATTCAAATATAAATGTTACAATGACATATTATAAAAAACAAACAAAAACAAAGTAACACTTAACAATTAATTTTTTTTTAACTTCACATAAAGTTCAAGTTCCTAAAATTTATACAATCTTCATTATTTTTTATCATTTAATAATTACATTATACATAAATATAAAATACACTTATAATGATAGAAATGACTGATTCATTATTTACTCACTTCTCTCTTGATAACAGTTGCTGGTCACAACAAATATCTTTGACTTTTTTCATTAACACTACAATAAGTGTATTTTATAAGTTGCAAGAAACTGGGGTACATTATAATTATTGTGTGTATTTATCATTATAATTTCAAGCATTTTTATAGAGTTATAAAGCAAATTATTTTCTTATGCTTATTATTTTCTTTTTAAAAAGTGTAATTTATGACGTGATGATATCTTTGAAGCAGCTGTGCTGTTATATAATTTTATTTCATGGATTATGATTACATACAAAAGTCAGAGAGGTGATTAAAAATAAAACTGAAGCTGTTTTGTAACAGTAGGCCACTTCTGCTGACGTTGCCAATGTTTCAACAAATACAGATTTAGCACAATAGCAAAATTGGTAACACACGTTATTACAGATAAAGGAAGAAAATAAATTTTTGTCCTCTACCCTCCACACATACATAATAAGGAACACTTAAAATGTACTTAAATCTACTTTTTTTCTTTTAAATATATTGTAGTAATAGTAAGAGCAATATACAAAATTAGGCAAATGATAACAGAATAATAATAATATTACACTGCAATGTGATATAAAATATTTGTATAAATTTTCCTGTCTTTTATGACAACAGGGTGTAAACATAATTTGTCGCATACAAAATGTGTATATATATAATGCCTGCATATTGCACATACAAAGAAACAAAAACCAAGATATGATTATTTATTCTGAATCACCATATTTTGTGTGATTTCTCTGACAAGTATGCCAGAGAAAATGACGTGTGCGCTTTTATCTTGAGAGCAAGAGAGGTAAGAGAAGAGAGTAAAAGTAAAATTTACACACACACTGTAGTTAACCTAAACAACACCATGGTGGACACAAGTACAATGACGATATGGTCAATCTTTCATTCGATCGCTTTACTGACAAATTCGATAAACCTCTTGCCATACTGTTCAGGATCACATGTTGATATTCCATCTACATTGGAGCCATACTTAACGGTTTTTGCAGCTTTGGCTGCCTGCTTCTTGACACCGTAGTGCGTTAAAACATCTATGAGCGCAAGAAAGTATATTTCTTTTACAGGAGCATCTGAAACATTGAAGCGGCATAACATTAACTTAGTTATTTTTCAAAACACTGAAAAAACAGCGGAACTGCCCTTTTATACATACCTGCAGTACATTTTCGATGTTTTTAATATGCGATTGTATCGATATATTATGATGTGAAGAAGAAGTGTACTAATTGTAAATTGTTCTATTTCTTAATGTACAGTGAAAATACGTGTTGCTTTCATTTGGGAAGTTAGGTAACAATGCATTTGGGTTTTTAGTTTACTGCTGAAATAAATGGTTGGGAAAAACATGACGTTTAATGTGTATATACAATGCGTATAACAGAGTAACACTTAAAATAAGGAACCTAATGTTTTTAAATTGACAAATTAACAAAACTACAACAGGAAATGTAAACTGAAAAATACAAATATTTATGGTTAATGGAAAAAACAATGTATTAAGGAATGACAACATACGCTCTACATACTGTACATAATGGGCATTTGTTTTTCGTTAGCCACAAAAGGAGTACTTATTGGGAAACGAATATTACCAAAAAAATGAGTTCTGCCACAAAAGTGACATGTATAGTAATAATAAAAGTAACTCGCCTTACTTTCGAGTTTGGTGGCTTTTCACTGATCTATTCACAGAACGAGTATTAGTGACAAAAACGAGTACTACTAGAAAAACGAGTTCTACTGAAAAACCGAGTCTGTCACAAAAAGGGAGTCATGTATAGTAATAGCCCATACTTTGAGTTTGGTTTTTTCATGGCTTTCACAAAAAAAAAGTTTTACATTACAGACGTATTAGTTTCCACATGTAATTTCAGTTTTCATGTTAACCTAACAATATCAACTTCTGGCCTCACAGGCAAGTGCCGATGATTATTATTACTACAGTTTCCATTAAAATATGACAAACAAAACCACCTGCAATCGCCAGCCAACTATTTTGCACCATACGAAATTAAAATATGTATAATTTTTTCACCTACATAAAATTATGTGCGATATTCACTAAAAATTGAAGCAAAAAATTGCATAATCAAAATATCAGAAATGACTGTGGGTACACATATTGGGACAGTACCAAAATAGCTTTATTACAATCTTAGAAAAAGCGCTTCTCTAATACAATAATCATGCAAGTTGGATAGTCTCACATGATATTGCCCAGTGGCGGCCTATGCTTAGGTTGCACAACACCTATTAAATCCCGAATAGTATTTTAAATTATAGAATTATGAATACAACAATAACTAATAATAGTGTTTTCAAGCTAAATCATCATAATTAATCAATTGCTGATTGAAAAGTGCAAAGCAATTACTGCGTACACGCTCTTGCTGCGGTGTATGCACCAACTGTGACGCGCTTTGTATATGGGGAAATACAATGGAGTAGTGATCTAGCTGGCTAGACTCAGTTGTTCCTATTACAGCGGTATAGGCTGGCTTGGTGTGATTAGGACTGCAAACCCTGCTTGTACATCACAGTGCCACCAGTCTGTTTGTTGGTAAATAACACATGGTGTTCAGGTTGGAATTTGTAAGGGTCTGCTGTTATGTCAGTTGAGTTAGTGTCGGTCGAATTTTTTGTGAAGTTCATTGTTAGTGTCAGTCCAATTCATCGTTACATATAAATAATAGTATATATAAAGGATTAAGGTGTCATAGTCTAAGATATTTATTATAATTAACTGGTAGGACGCAATGAATTCTTGTCAAAAACTTAATGAAAACGCCGTTCAGTTTACGTTCTATTGAGGAAACAATTGAAATTAAGAGAGTAGGCAGGCCTACACCAGACCTCTAAAATTGTAATCAAAGTGTAAAACCAGGTAACAGAATATGTAATCGTAAATTTAAAAAAAATTTATATAATAAAGATTCACGGTTATGTGGGTGTGACATTAAAATTGCATTATTTTGCTTTCCTTGTCTATTGTTTGGAGGGGAGGAGACTTGAACATTTTCTATTCAGAGAATAAAACAATTTAATACTATCCACCCCAATTGCAACCCCCAAATTTTTCAACCACCAGCCGCCACTGATACTGCCTATGGAAGTAAAATGTATTAAACAGGTTCTTTTCAATCCAATAATATGGTAAGGTACTAGTACACTGTATCAATATAATCTATATCTAAAGACATATCATGGTGGTATGACAATGCTTCCTGTTAAGTATTTAACCCTGGAAACAATGAAATAAAAACAAGTTTGATGTGGCAATTGATGCTATTATATACACAATTCTTTATTGACACTGTGTCTGATAAGTAAAAGTATTAAACTTATATTATATCCTAAGTTTGCATGTGGTAACTTGTGGAAACTAAGACCTTAACAAATGCTGTTGAAGAAGTGTTGGGGATCTATGAATGGAAATTAAAAAAAAATATGCAGGCAGTATATTTTTCAGCATGTCAGTGCAAGAGGTGGATGATTTTTGGAGTAGCGGTGAACTGTAACCGAATTGTGGAGCCTGAAGATATCACACAATTCATTAAAGGACAAAGATTTTCGTGGTTACGTCACCAAACATGAAAGAATGGTCCAAACATGTGTGATAAGATCTTAAATGGAATCCATTTGAAAAGAGAAGGAGAGGAGGAAACAATGTATCTTGGCTATTTATGTGTCTTGGGTAATCAATTTTTATCATGTTTTATGCATGCACACACACGCACACACAAAACACATGCACTGATACTGCTTTACCACAAGCATACTTAATTCCTTTCTACTTCTCCAAATACTGGTGTCCAAAAAACTCTGGATGCAACCATTGTTGACTCCATTAGTCACAACACTACTTGTTTTAATCTTTTCAAACACTACTTAAGAACATGGAAAATATGATGAAATGAAAATACGAAGATGTAATTATAAATACTGAGATCACATTAAAGTTATGTATAAATGCCTTCTAGTTTTTGTTTTTGTTCCCAATATATCATACTGTGGAGCGTGTTTTGTATATAGCACATGTGGTGCTATATTTTTTGGTGAATGTCAGTTATAATATTTTGTCTTTAATAACAACGATTATTAAGAGAATCATAAAATTTCAGTATATCAAGTACATTCACTTTTTATGTTCTGTTAAGCAATTTTTTACATGATATCTTTAATTTCATATACAATATGACACAATTGAAAAAATTACTGTATTTTAAGTATGCATAATCGGGAAATTTCCTAAACTATCGTAGATATTATAGTTGCTCTTTGTATGGCTAACTGCAGTGGCATAGCTAGAATGGCCCGGGGACACCAAACGCAAACAAAAATAAATAAATAAATTAAAGTTTGTACTTTACGTAGTGACAGATTAATATTTTTTGTATTTTGGATCTTTCAGGGTTATTATGCTGAAGATGGCTAAAACTCTCTCCTAGTACCCCCCCCCACACACACACACACACGCATGCCTGTTATTATGTTTTGACAGGTAACGTCACAATACACATCTTCAATTTCTTTCTACTCTCCAAATAATACTCAGATTTCTTTCACTTACACACTTTTATACTAATTCTGCCTTTGTCTTTCTCTTTTCACTTGCCTTGTAATGTCTACTCTATATTAATTTCCCTTTATATTATTTGCTTTCATTCTATACGCTTTATCACTTAAGTCTTTCAACTCTCTCCTTCCTTACATGTTTCTTTTTGTCAATCCAGTAATGTTCCTGCTGAATGTTTAACACATGTTCCCGTGGTTAGTAATTTCTTTTGTCTTTTATCCATATGCCAATCCAAAATATGATGATACTTTTGACCAAAGGTACAGAACCATTTCATAATGTAAGGCTATATTAAGTTTCTTTTAACCTAACACAGCACTATAAAAAATTCCATTTTGTAATGGGGAAAAAAGGGGTAAATTATTTTTAATCATTTTAAACCAGTCGTGGTACTGTTCAGTAACCGTCAGAAAGTACGCATTGGGAATTGTGAACACGCAAATACGGTGAATTGACTGTATCGGTGAAACTGTTGCGTTGTGGTACAACAATGCAGGCTTTCACAGGGGGTGCTTACGAGCCTCCAAAAGCGCACTCCCTCGGCCAACTTTCCCATGGTTTGGTCACGTATTAATACATTCTTTCGCGGTGTGAGCGCCGAAAACAGACGCAGTCGACTTACAGCCGCTTTGGCGGCCAGACAAACACAAAGGCTAGCGGGCCGAAAATTATCGAAAATATTGGAATGCGAGTTCAGTTTAATAATAATGTAACGTGAATTAAATGTGAAATATTGGTTCATCAACAGTGTAACGAGTGGAAGACGTCCTCGTCTTCGTTTAAGCCTCACGTTGTATGCGTCAACCTGTAACGCGTATTCGGTCGTGTCTCTGTTTATATGTGTATATAGTTTTTTAAGTATTAGTGTGGTGTGTTCGTCTCACCTGTCGTTATATTAATGGTTGTTGCTAACGAAGTCCGTAGCGTTGTCACAATTATCAGTACAACCTAGTGGAAACCTTACCTGTAATTTCATAGGGGTTTGTGAATCCCGGGTGGCGCCCAATTGTTTGTTAAAAACAATTAAATTAATGAATTAATATGTTAGTTTGGTGTTTTCAGCGGTGACGGCTGGAGCGTTCGAATCGGTTCCCGCCTTTGTACAGCTTACTGTATTCTCACAGATAGCAACTGTGCTAGTTGTCTGATCTGTAATTTTGCTAACTAACACACACATATATAATACAATTTCCTATGAAATAAAACAATGGTTACACTCTGTACTGCTTCTTTAATGATAGTTTGGTAATTAATTCTTGTGACAATAATATTATAATTTAGTATTCAATAAATTTGCCCCGACATAAAACATGAAACGCTTTGTCTCAAGCTGACGAAATTGGTTTCGGACGAGCTATACTGATGCCATCATGGCTACTGTTTGTACATTATACGTCAACCCGTCCAAAATCTGGAGTTCTTTGGATTATAAAGAAAACATTAAATATGGTTACAATAAAAAAATACACTACTGTACATTCTCCGTACTTATATAATATACAGTGTGTCTACAATTTTTTCTGCAGTGTAGTAATAGGTGTTACAAAAGTTCGCCACTTTGTGCGAGGTTATTCTTTAGTTAACAAGTTTTCCTACGTAAGTTTATTTTATTTAATCCTTGAAAGAAAATTATTTTTAATTCATAGTGAGAGTTTGTATAGATATGAGAAATATTTAAAGTGCTTTTATTCTGGGATTAGGGTATTTAAATGATACTTATCAGTTCAGAAGGTTTGTAATAGATCGTTGTTCTTGGGACACGGAAAATTCATCAATTTTGAGTGACTTAGGCTGCTGGCGTCCTTTTCTAATTAGTCTTAGGAATTTCTGCTTTTTAATTTTCATTTATATGGTTCCTGGACATCAGTTAAATGTTGTTCCTCTTCATTTCCTTCTCACTGGTACGTGTTTTTGACTTTTGAATATTTTTTAAACTTTTTAAAGTAAAATTTCTGTCATACAAAATCTTGCGTCCCTACTACCCAAGCGTCATTATACGAGTAATCAAAAATATCGGTATGGAGAACCATACATGACTTCCATATTCTAAGATTTATATTTAAAATCATTTTCACCCAAACAGCCAGGCTGTGTCTTACCTGCCTTTTTATTGCTGTATTAAATGAAAAATATTATATTACATTAAAATGAAAAAATTATAATTTTATTGCCTGGCAACAAAATTATTGTATTTTTAACAATTACCATTGTTTCAAAAAGTTTAAATAAATTTTCAAGTACTTTACTCTTGTTAAAACGTAAAAGGTTGCAGGTAAACTACCCCTTCCCCTTAACCGATCTTCACCAAAATCGAAAGTCATTGAGACCTCTACAATTCAGGGACGTATGCAAAAAATTATTTGATTCTGTTTGAATTTGCGGCTGTTATCGTTTGCCATAGAAAATACGCTTGATAAAAAAACGTTGCAGGTAAACTACCCCTTCCCCTTAACCGATCTTCACCAAAAACAATAGGTCTTGAGTACTCTACAAATCAGGGCTGTATGCAAAACATTATTTGATTCTGTTTGAATTTGCGGCTGTTATCGTTTGCCATAGAAAATACCCTTGTTAAAAAAACGTTGCAGGTAAACTACCCCTTTCCCTCAACCGATCTTCACCAAAAACAATAGGTCTTGAGAACTCTACAATTTAGGGCTGTATGCAAATAATCTTTTGATTCTGTTTGAATTTGCGGCTGTTATCGTTTGCCATAGGAAATACCCTTGTTAAAACATAAAACGTTACAGGTAAACTACCCCTTTCCCTTAACCGATCTTCACCAAAAACAATAGGTCTTGAGTACTCTACAAATCAGGGCTGTATGCAAAACATTATTTGATTCTGTTTGAATTTGCGGCTGTTATCGTTTGCCATAGAAAATACCCTTGTTAAAAAAACGTTGCAGGTAAACTACCCCTTTCCCTCAACCGATCTTCACCAAAAACAATAGGTCTTGAGAACTCTACAATTTAGGGCTGTATGCAAATAATCTTTTGATTCTGTTTGAATTTGCGGCTGTTATCGTTTGCCATAGGAAATACCCTTGTTAAAACATAAAACGTTACAGGTAAACTACCCCTTTCCCTTAACCGATCTTCACCAAAATCAACAGATCTTGAGAACTCTACAATTCAGGGCTGTATGCGAAACATTATTTGATTCTGTTTGAATTTGCGGCTGTTATCGTTTGCCAAACAAACAAAATTACCCTTGCTAAAAAAAAACCGTTGCAGGTAAACTACCCCTTTCCCTCAACCGATCTTCACCAAAAACAATAGGTCGTGAGTACTCTGCAAATCAGGGCTGCATGCAAAAAATTATTTGATTCTGTTTGAATTTGCGGCAGTTATCGTTTGCCATAGAAAAAAAATCTACAGACACACAGACACTTTTCGGAAAACGACTTTTTTTCATGTTTTGAGTGTAGTAGAATCAGAATCTGCAATAATCTCGAACACGATTTTTCTTGCCATCACCATACCTCCATTCCTTAAGGAATATGGAAGTAATTAACAGAAAATTAGTAACCAACGGCCCGTTTCTATGGTAACTGAAACCCTTTGATTGGCTAAGGCCTAGATTATAAGCATTATCATATTTGAATTTTTATTCAAATTTACTATATATTTTCTGATTGATTTTAGTCTTCTGTCTTCCTTCCTGAGTATTAAATATTATCACTATTGTATTTATTTCCTTTCAAAGACTAAAATAATACCTCATAAGGTCATGTTCTAATAGATATTAACTTTTTGTCTAATTATGTTAACATTTGATAATTACATATTTCTTTTAATTTAAGCTCTTATTGTAACATTTTTCTTTTAAAATGTTTTATACATTATTTTTGGCTAGTTACTTGCCTTAGATTTCTTAATTTCCTTGTGGATTTGATACAATTTGTAATTATTGGTTTTGACAGTTAGGCATTTTCAGATGCACTAGTAGCCGTTGACTATATTTACTGAATTTATACAAATGATGTCTCATTTTATTCTAATGTATTTTGTTTTATTAATGGTTCTGTTATTTTCTACATTTATTGATTTTCTATTGTAATTAGATTTGCATTGTCTTAACTTCTTAATCATCTATTTTGCCTTTGTTAATAATATGGCTACCACTCCCTATTCTTCCTCAATTAAAAATATAACATCCAGGCGTATGCTCTGTACAAATTCTTCAGTCATACCCTATTCATAAATATAATTATACTATTATTATACCATTATTAAGTAAAGTTTGTTTACAACTCTCATTAATTACTATTTTTTGGGTGTTAACTAACATCACCTTTTGAACAATTGGTTTTCCCTTACAATCTGGGGTGTTTATTTATTTATTATTACTTGCTTATTTCCTAATTAAACTCTATTCTCAATCCATGTTAATACTAGCTGTTTATCTTTACATGGGATACTCCCCTTTTAAATACAATCGTTTATAACTAATCTTAACTCTTTTAATTAACAATGTTATTATCACCTTCCAGTGTTCGTTTCATATCACTAATTGTTTCCATTTACTATTATTATTATAACTTTATATTTCTAATTACTAATTTGTATCACTTTTACTCACACAGTGTTTTCTTATCACTCTTCAGTGTTTATTTCACATAATGAAATGCTTACATCTAATATTATCCTAAAAACCTTACTCTTACTCTTATTTATTGGATTCACTATTAATAAATTATTGTTTCTTATTGATTACTGAGCGTTTTATTATCATTAATATGGTTTCTAACCATTTTGGGGTTTCACACTTTCTCTATTGCACTTTTGAATTGTTTACATTTAGTGTTTCTTAGTGGGTAATCCCCATAATTATTTCTCTTTGTCACTTTCTCACTATTTCTTTCATTACAAATTATACACAGTATTATTAATGTTATTTTTCTTGTTTAAAAGGAATAAATCCCAAATGTTTAGTACCAAGCCACGTGTTGTTCAATCAAATATATTGGAACTTACCGTCTGCGGCTTTCCAGAAACAGCGTCTTTATAAATTTACATGTTTCGGGACCCTTGTCCCATCATCAGAATTTAAAAAGTAATTGTGTATCGTTTAAATATGATACACTTGTCAAACACTTAAAATATTAAAATCTAATATAAAATAACTTAATATAACATATAATTATATATTATATTATTTATTATATTATTATAGTTATTTTTCTATAGATTTTTACTATATCTAACTCTAATTTTTGGGTTAGTGTACTTTTTCTTTTTATAATATTACTTTACTGTTTTGGTTACAACAGTTATATTAATTATTTCATTTAGAATAATATTTATTTCTGGTATTGGATAATTATTGGTTTTATTCCCAATATTATACTTGAGTGTACCATTTTTCCCTTTTATACTTGTGGTGTTTCTTATCCCTTGGTTTCACTTCGTTTCCTCTTCATTTTTCTTCTTCTCCTTCATTTTCAATTGGCTTCATTTTAATTCGGTTCTCCCCTTCTCGTTTGGTTTTATTTTATTTGGTTGTATGTATTCGTTCACTTCCTTCCATTGTCTTTATTCTTCTTTGGTTTTGGTTTTTTCCCTTCTTTGTCGAATCTTGTTTGTTTGGTCAATCACTTTCTTCTCTTCTTTGGTTTTATTCTCGTTTGTTTTTCGTGGTTCCCTTCTTCTTTTGTTTCCTTTTGTTAGGTCAATCACTTGTGTTAGGTCATGTCGTCGTTTGTCGTGTCACCGTCTTTATATTTTATTTTATATGAAGTATATTTATATTTATTATCATCTTTTTTATCCCTGGTACTGGGGTGGCTTATTTGTGTTGTAACATAATGCCTCTCCTTCAAAATTGATCATTTTAATAAAACACTAACATAGTTTTTTATGAAATTATCAGTTATATATTATTTTTTCCGTTTCTCTCTTGTTTGTTTCTCCATTCTTTATGTCTCTTCTTAATTGATTCATTCCATTTTATTTGGATCTGTTTTTCTTTATTTCCATTAGTGTGTTCTCCCTTTTATACAATTTTTTCCTTAACTTTTTAGTAGCTGGTTTCTTCCATTACTACTCATTTTTTCTGAGACCAGAGGAACATTATCTCTGCTCAGTTTATTTTGATTGCTGGACTTTTTCAACAGTCAATCTTAAATACCTTTTTTGTCAACTTGTGACTTAAATTAATAATAATAATATATTTTGGGGTTGTCCACCTTGTGGTTTGTTTTTAGATCACTTTGGCCTTTTACTCATTCTTCCTTCCGCTGTACCTTTGCTATATACTGTCATCTACTCATACAGTTGATTGTTTCTTATTTATTCATATGTTAATTTCATCATATCTAACTTTTCATTAGTTTGTTTTTCTATTCTTCTTGTGATCATTTTAATTATTTTACACACCTTTATTCTTTTTCTTGGTTGTTTAGCAATATTCTGCTTTAGCCATTTTCTGTATATTGTTTAATACATAATTTCTTTTTCTTTCTTGTACCAGTTCAGATTTTTTTTTTCTTTGAATACATTAAATTCATTATAATTTTAGGTATTTATCTCAGCAGTTTTTGCTTGATTTTATTTTTGTTTATTTTAATTTGTTTTAAATATCATTTTTGATAATTTTTCGTAAGTTAGTTTTCTTACTTTATAGGAATTTTTGTAGCTTATTCCTTTTTAGGTACTTTTTGTTTAAATATTATCGTAAGTTTGTGATTCTTACTTTTTTATAGGAATTTGTGTAACTTATTCCCTTATTGTACTTTTTCATTTTATACTTCATATATCAACTTTATTTGACTGTAAGTTGATTTTACTTGGTAGGAATTTGTGTAACTTATTCCTTTTTTAACACTTTATATTAGGCCTCATAAGTCATCGAAATAATGTAGTAAGTTGCTCTTACAGACTTTTTGAATTTTGTTTATTTTATTTCTAGTAATTTATTTTTCTTCATAAAACTTTTTTATTGAAGCTTGATTATAAACTCCTTTTATCTTTTTTATGTTTATATTACTTATTTGGTAAGTGTTGTTACCATTATCATTGGTGATGACATAGGGACCAGTATATAGTAATAACAATTTCTTTCCTATGCCTTCCAGTGTACTTGGCAGTTCACGGTTTTTTATTAATATCTTTTCTCCCTCTTTATATTTAATTATTTTGGGCTGGTTTTTAGCATATTTGGCTTTTTGTTTCTCAATCTTCTCCATAATTAGGCTGTACCATTTGTTTTTATCATACGGGTCTTCTGGGTTTTTTGGGAATTCTATTACTTCTTGTATCTCTCTATTTGGTTTTCTCTCGAACATCATTAAGTATGGGGTATTCTCAGTAAACTGGTGGTAACTAATATTTAAAAATACTTCGGTTGAAGTTAGATATTTCTGGCATTCTTTTTGGTTATCATGACAATAAGTTCTTAAAATACGTCCCACCTCTCTTAACATCCTTTCTGCTGGATTACTACTAGGGTGGTGTATGGAAGTTTTATATGTTTTGATGTTCAATTTCATTAATTCGTCTCTCCACTTTTTCCCTTTAAATTGTGTCCCGTGGTCGGTTGTAATCATGTATGGTTTTCCAATTTCTGGAATGTATTTATTTTTTATAATGTCTAATATTTTATTTGTTGTGGCTCTGTTTATAGCGTATAGTTTGGTGTAATGGTCTAGTATAATTACGATAAACTTGTATCCATGCCTTCCTCCGCTACGTGGGAATGGTCCACATATGTTGAGGAACACCTTCTCTAGTTTGGAGTTTGAAGTGATGGGTATCATCGTTCCATTCTTCCTTTCGTTATTTGTTTTGACCATCTGACATAACGTGCAGGTTTTTATATTTTTAATTACCTTTCTTGTGACACTTTTAATGAACAAATCTTCCTCTAATGCTTTTACTATTTTGAGTGTTCCCATGTGCCCGTATCTTACATGGTAATCTTTAATGATCTGGTTTTCTAATGACTGAGGAATTACTAGTTTCCATGCGTCTTGGTTCTTTTTTGTTTTTATGAATAATATGTCTTTGTATATACAGTAAAATTTATTTATAATTTCTTCAGATTCCAACAGTCTTTTTCGTATGTTTAAGATTTTGGTATCTTGCTTTTGTTGTAACACTATTTTGCTTACGATATCTTCCAGGTCCTTCCTATCTTTCAATATGTAATACACTTTTGCGATCTTCCCCTTTTCTCCTTCAAATGTTTGATCTTCTACATTTATTCTGGATAAATTTTTTAATTGGTTGATTAGTTCTCATTTAATTCGTCTTAGTCGTTTAGTCATTTCTTGTTTTGGTGATTATTTAGTGGTTTAATTTAATGTTAATACTTCTTTCTTTCCATTGGGTTGCTTGGTCAGTAATTCGAAGATCAGTCCCTTTTCTTGGTGTGTGGTATCTTCGCTTAGTTTACCCATGGTCCATCAGTTCCTCTGCACTTGTGGTTCGGATAACCTTGGCGTGTAGAACTATTTTCTTCCTTGTGATATAGGTTTCTTCGGTCTCGTACCACAATTCCTCTACTATCATACGTTCATTTGCCTCCAAGACTGCTTCATTCACTACATTTTGATTAATCAAAGAAGTCGCTAATTGTACCTCCTTTGTTAACGTTATTGATCTTCTATTCTGTATTTCCATTTCTGGTGTGCTCCAGTGTTTCAGGGACCTCCTTAATTTGTTATACACTGTTTTGTTGTCAGTCCTTTCTATTTCTGGCATCTTCCATCTAAGCATAGATTTGCTGAATTTTTCATCTACTGGTTGGTTGTGAATTCCTTTTATAATTTCCTTTAGGTTCCTCCTACAATCTTTATATTTCATTATATCTCTCCGGTCAGTAATTTGTAATGGGGCGAATTAGAAGGTTTTTTATTTTTTATTAATTTTGGTTCTGATCTTACTAAAATTGCACAATTTACTTCATATATGTGCCTAGTCCCTAAGGTGAATTTAACTCGCAGTCTAAACAATGCAAAAGTACGCTGTAACTGTTATGAAATATTTATAAAGGAATGTCATGATGTCGAGTGTCATGATTCTAAGAACTTTGCGTCTGT
The DNA here is from genome assembly GCA_034769895.1 of Magicicada septendecula. NCBI lineage: Eukaryota > Metazoa > Arthropoda > Insecta > Hemiptera > Cicadidae > Magicicada > Magicicada septendecula. The sequence goes on along the minus strand of CM068370.1, from coordinate 100,613,722 downwards.
GTGACAACCACTCACAAATGCGCAAGCACCAACATCTGTGGAGCTAAACGAAAGAAAAGGCAGTGAAATATCGTCGTCGTACAGCACACGTAAATCCTGTGTGCCAGGTGTACAGCCACTAAAAACTTGGACAACTAAGGCTGTGTGTGGCGATGAAATCTGTTCGCCGGGAAGGCAGTGATGTCTGTCCACATGTAACATCGTCACAAAAAGTTCATCCCAGTCAACTACTAACACAGGCCGCGCGCGGTCGCCTAAAACTTTGTACCCGGGCAAAATTTTGTTCCAACAAGCCGGCCGACTAATCGAGCGTATATCGGAGTTGTAAAGCAGTTTAAAAAAGTGAGATGGACATTTAACGCCATAAAAGCAAGTGAGTTCGGAGTAAAAAATGAACTAATAACAGTTTGGACATAGTGCAAGTAATTTACAGGACGTGCCAGGTGGTCGACAGTGACGCTGTTTAGGAAAGTAACACTATTCTTTTACATATATTCTTATGTTCTCTAAAAAGGGGGTTTTAAAGGTCTGAATGTGAGAGTGAGGCAAGCTGGGTTCGCCTTGATTAATTAAAAGTATATTAGAATAAGAAAAAGGTTTAAATAAATGTACATGTTGTATCTGTCTTAAAATGAGAGAAAGTTGAGTTCTAATTGAAATTCTATTTAAAAGGAAATAATTAGATAATTAAATAATTAGATAATAAAAATTTTTTATTCCATCAAACAAATGAGTCTAGCGTACGTTTGTTGGGTAACCTGATAATCATACTTGCATCTTAAAGTTCGTGTGCCGGATCCTGGTAGAAAACAGAAGGTAGGTGATAAAATAATTTTATGTATTTATATTTGTATGTATTAAAATGTAATTAACGTTACAAATGGCGCCCGAACAGGGACTCGAATTTGAATAATTAAAATTCCACACCTACGATAGATGCAAGTTTGAGTTGAGGGTTAAGTAGCTACGTAAAAATTACGCAGCACATACAAATTAGTACATCAATGTACAGAGGTTAAGAGTGAAGTGGTAGATATTTTAAGTAAGAAAATCTAGATTAATAAACTTATAGATATGGCAGATAATAACGAGAGTATAAATAATGAAGTCAGCTTCTCTGACAGTCAAACAGAGAGTCAAATAAATACCGACTCAGGTATTCAAACAGAGTCACTATCAATAGATGACCGTAATGTAGAACAATCGGTAATTAGTACGCCGGGAGCGATTTCCACTCCTGTGACAATTAAAACAAATACAAAAGAAAAAGAGATGTCCATGAATGACTTATTTAAACTTCTAAGTAAACGATTTGATAGTAATGATGATAAATTTGATGGTATAAATAATCGTTTTGACAATAACGATATAACATTGAATGAAATGAAAAGTGACTTTAACTGTAAATTAGAAGTACAGAATAACAAATTGAATGAAATTAAGACCGAAATTAAAAGTGAATTTAATTGTAAATTTGACGTACTTAAATTTGACATTGATGAAGTAAAAATAAAATGCGATAACAGTTGTAACGAATTGAAACAAGATATTGAGAGAATAGTAGAGTCAGTAGAAGAACGGATCAAAAGTAAGAGTAATAATGACAGTAAGAAATTAACAAGTGATAACAATAAGGTCGAAAATGAGAATATAATTAAAAATGTATTAGAGTAAGGTAATAAATGTTAACAATGATGTTGAAAATGGTAATGTGATTGAAAGGGTGGTACCAGAGAGTGATACGTTGAAAATAGATAGTGAAATAGTGCGTGAGAGAGAGAGCGTTATATGTTGTAACGAAGTAGTAATTAGTGTTGATGAATTAGAAAAAGAATGGAAAGAAAGAGTAGATGAATATGGAGGGCAGAGGGTAAATTGTTCCCTTATTTGTGATGAACCAAGGTGTTCAAAAATGTTATTATTGGAGGGCAAGAGACCCTTATTAGTGAAAGATTTGAATTGTTTCCCTTTTTTGTATAAGGTTGTACCCTCTGTGTGGAAGGTTAAAAGTGTGATATGGTGTTATGATGAGAAAGATTTAGATGGAGAGTTGTGTGTTGATAAAGAGACAGAATTATATAAACTAAAGAGAGATTATAATGAGTTGAAAGAGATGTTAAATGATTTGAAGTACTTACCTGTTAAAATAGAGAGTGAGAATTGTTTTGATGATACATGTTAAAGAATAATAATTTACCTTATGTTGTAATGAATGAGAAAATAATTGACTTGATAATGAATATGACTACTAATGGAGACTGGACAGAAATAAATAATGTTGACCTGGTATATGATTATTATGGTAAAATGAATAAACTGAAATTTTATGGTTACTATACACAAGATAACCGTATGTGGAGTGCAAACAAAATTGAAAATTGTTATGTGAAACCCAGGCTAATTTTTGACGATGGAGGCTGAAATTCATAAATGGACAATTTTAAATATTTTGTTTATTGGTTCTGACCTCGCAACTTTGGACAATGAAGTGTGATATAACTGACTAATTAATGATGACGATTTGTAAATAAATGTTTAGTAAATTTATTTGTGTGTATTGTAAAATGTTAGGTAAACAATGTGTATGTAGGTAGTTGTTTTAATAATAATATTAATATTTTGCAGCCTAAATAAATAACAAAAACAATTTGGAAGAGGATAACTAATGAGTTGTAATTATTGTAATTGGTGAAAGTAATTAAAAATGTTGTTTTCAATAATTGATTTAATTAAAATAATTTGAAATGTTTAAATATTTTGATTGATTTAAATGTTGTAGAGTTGAATTTTTCTAAGGAGTGTAAGTTATTTTATGAGATGTGAATTTGATCATGAGAAATTAATAAATAAATGTTAAATTGTGGGAATACATTAAACTCGGTAATTGAATACAAACTAAATAACTATAAAATTAGGAAGTTAATATAAAACAATAAGTGGTAGCGGGTAGATGTTCCCCACTTGTTCCAGTGGGGTTCGTCTATTTCAGGGACGCGCCCCTGCCCACGCGAGCCTTGGTTTTCTCCATTTACCCCTATTTTCGGAGGAAGCTTTGTCCTTACCTTTAGTCCTAGTTCTTGACCTTGTAATGATCCTTACCTTTTTTATCTTCCCGATTTCCTTAACCATCCCTTTAGAGAAAAACAAACAATAGTTACACAAATTGGCACACTTTTCGAACCATTTGATTGCCTTAATTCTAAACAATACATTAGGGTAATCTTCAAAATTAAATAAACTGGCGTTATTTATGAATTGTACACTCATCCCTTAATTAGACAGTTGGTAGAGAAGTTTTGTGGCTGGGTAGATGAACTAAATAATAAATTTTTGTATAGTCCAATAGGATTATAGTATATAGAGATGGGGTCGTAGATTAATGGTTGTGGTTTGTTTTATTTATGGGAAAGGAGGTAGGTAAGGAATTTAGGGCTGCCAACAGGTTTAGTTTACATTCATTGAAGTGGTGGGGTTCTGTTCGTCTTCCATCACATCTCTATATATGATTCTGTACATGTAACATATAACCTATTCACAGGTAATTAAAGAAAAAAAAAATGATTTCTGAAAATATTTTAAAGTAAAAGCTATGCAAACAAAACTAATTGTTATTTTGTGGTACCTGCTATGTTAGGTTATGAGTAGAGGATAGATGGTATTAAGAATGTGATTGTGGAGGAATTTAAAGAGAGATTTGTAACAAATGATGGAATGTTTGTAAAACTTATTGAAGTACTAAGGAAAAAATTAAACACTAAACCACGTAGAATCATTTTGAAAATTGTAATCAAAGTAATTGAAATTGTTTGGAATGTATGAAGAGACTAAATTAAATGGGAGTCGTCCCTGGAGTAACATAATCATATGAAGGTTGGTGATGTGTAACTTCATTTTTATTTAAATTAAACTGTAATTTTATATATTTTATACATTAACTTTATATAGCTGTAATTAAAGTTAAACTGTTTGAGTGGAGATTATTGAAGAATTTTAAGTTAAACAAATAATTTAAAAGGGTCAATTTTATTAAGGAAGCAAAATTAATTCTGATCTGAATTGGTACCAGTTGATAGATATGTTAACAAAAGATTTATAGAAACTAAAAAATTTGAAGGAAGTATATATGTCAGTATATGATGTAACTATAAATGTTGAAACTGAGAGTGTTTATAACACCAGTCTGGCAGACGACTGTTTATGTAAACAGGTGTGTTGAATGTTTTGACTAATGTGCATAGCCAGGTGTGGAAGCTGATAACTGTTGTAGCTTGATGAATCAGTATCTTGAGTAAAATCTTATTGTGACATAAAAGAATTGAAATTAAAATTTTACAGACAAAATAATAATGTAGGTAATATTTTATGTCGGATCCTTTTGAAAAATGTAATTAATTTTGAAAGGGTTAATTAAAACAATATGAATTAAATTTAATGAAAGGTAATTAAATAAATTAAAAGATAATTGTGGATAATGACTTTAAATCTATGTTGATCTGAATTTTGATTGTAATGATAAAATAAATAATAGATAAAAAACATAATGATTAAAATATGTATTTAAAATTGAAAATTGAAGGAAATGTTTGAGCTGAAACGGTGTTTGGAAAATAAGATGTGTATATTACTGCCCAAGTAACTTGTATAAATGTCAATCTAGGTTTTATGTTTAACTGTAGATTCCCCACCTAAGTGCGGTCATGACCTCACCGGATCATGACCGTGAAAGTAGTTAATTGTGGCAAATCATAAATTTTACTTGATATAACCAGCTTGTGGTTGGTTTTATTTTGTTAACCCGGTGGTTTGTTAGATTTAAAAGGGGGGTTATTTTTTGGGGGGGAATCTACCTAATTTTGGAACAGGGCTATTTTCACCCAGATAGGGGTGGTAGTCCATTAGGGGTGTATAAATCAAGAATAGTAGGTGTAATACCGAATTTTATTGTAACGCCGAAGCAAGGATGGGGGTGGAATAAAAGAAAAAAATGTCCACCCCTTCCGCATCAGTCCTTGTGAAAGCAACTAGACGCTACAGTCTAGGGGGGGTAATAGTGAGTGTGGATGGGTGGTGACCCAGTTACAGGTCACGAGGGAGATGTGGTTTACGGCTAGGATGAGGCTGGAAAAGGCCAAGAAGCCTAGCGCAGAACACATGAATATGTAACGGGTATCAGGGGTTAAGGGATTAAAAGGGGGGTAGTAGGAAAAAAAAATTGTGGTGCCTGCCATCAAATTGATGTTTTAAATTCTGATAATATTATTGTTTGTGTATATTAATAGTGTTATTGGATTATATTGTTTAGGATATGTGTATAATCAAATGTTAGGATAAGGCAGTCCATGTTTTAATTAAAAATTCAATTTATTTGTTTTTTATCAGTAATAATAACGAAGAGAATTAATCTATTCAGATAAGAGATTTTTTGTTTTGATACAATCTGATTTTGAACTTATAAGAATAGTGAATTTAAAGATGAATATTTTGTGATTTTAAATGATGAGTTTGTTTAGAAAATATTATAGGTGTATGTATGCGCCCAGTACTTGCCAAAGGCGACCCAGTTTGCATACAAGGGGAAACATCGGTTGAGGATCTGGCATGATCTAAGCCAGGGAGTTGGATTTTTTGGGGTAGCATGATAGAAGGTGAGGTGCGCTGTGGTGCGTGTCTGTTCGATTTTTCGGTGTTGGGATCTCTTACAGAGAAGTCCAGTGATCTCGGTCAGATGCGTCCATAGTCGCCGAGCCAGGGGGGTTGTCTACCCATGAGGTATAAGAACAAATGGGGGGTTGTTGGCACCATATCCTCACCGGTCCTCTTAGGGGTTTTAGCAATGAGATTTCTTCTGTTTTGACAGAAGACTTCTCATTGGGGGGGGGGTATTGTAATGGGGCGAATTAGAAGGTTTTTTATTTTTTATTAATTTTGGTTCTGATCTTACTAAAATTGCACAATTTACTTCATATATGTGGCTAGTCCCTAAGGTGAATTTAACTCGCAGTCTAAACAATGCAAAAGTATGCTGTAACTGTTATGAAATATTTATAAAGGAATGTCATGTTGTCGACTGTCACGATTCTAAGAACTTTGCGTCTGTGTGACAACCACTCACAAATGCGCAAGCACCAACATCTGTGGAGCGCCCAATTCACGCTAAACGAAAGAAAAGGCAGTGAAATATCGTCGTCGTACAGCACACGTAAATCCTGTGTGCCAGGTGTACAGCCACTAAAAACTTGGACAACTAAGGCTGTGTGCGGCAATGAAATCTGTTTGCCGGGAAGGCAGTGATGTCTGTCCACATGTAACATCGTCACAAAAAGTTCATCCCAGTCAACTACTAACACAGGCCGCGCGCGGTCGCCTAAAACTTTGTACCCGGGCAAAATTTTGTTCCATCAAGCCGGCCGACTAATCGAGCGTATATCGGAGTTGTAAAGCAGTTTAAAAAAGTGAGATGGACATTTAACGCCATAAAAGCAAGTGAGTTCGTAGTAAAAAATGAACTAATAACAGTTTGGACATAGTGCAAGTAATTTACAGGACGTGCCAGGTGGTCGACAGTGACGCTGTTTAGGAAACTAACACTATTCTTTTACATATATTCTTATGTTCTCTAAAAAGGGGGTTTTAAAGGTCTGAATGTGAGAGTGAGGCAAGCTGGGTTCGCCTTGATTAATTAAAAGTATATTAGAATAAGAAAAAGGTTTAAATAAATGTACATGTTGTATCTGTCTTAAAAGGAGAGAAAGTTGAGTTCTAATTGAAATTCTATTTAAAAGGAAATAATTAGATAATTAAATAATTAGATAATAAAAATTTTTTATTCCATCAAACAAATGAGTCTAGCGTACGGGTAACCTGATAATCATACTTGCATCTTAAAGTTCGTGTGCCGGATCCTGGTAGAAAACAGAAGGTAGGTGATAAAATAATTTTATGTATTTATATTTGTATGTATTAAAATGTAATTAACGTTACAAATTGGTAAATAAAATACCTCAATCAGTCCATTCTTCACCATTTCTAATTCTTCTTGTGTTTGTATTAGTTTCTTTTTATATATTTTTCCTATCTCCCTTGTTTTCTTCATCTTCTTAGTTATTCGATTCTTCTTTATTCTCCTACGGTTGGTTTTTATGTGTTTAATTTTCTCGGTGTTATTGTTTTTTTATTTTCAGAAAACAATACACTTGTTTCTTCTACAATTTCCATCTCCTTACTACCTTCAGAAGTGGTGTCTAGTGTTTCATTCAATTGTGTGAAACCACTATTTACTGTTTCATTAAGTTGATCCACTGGGTAACTTGTTCATCTCCGTTTTTGTCTGTTTGACTTCTTCACGAAACTCTATTAGCATGAATCTTAATTCTTCTCTGTTCTTCTCACCATCTTCCTTCATTTGTCGTAGGAGTGTTTCCTTACTATTTTCAATCTTCTTATTCACTATCTTCAGATCTTTCTTGATCTGTTTCTTCAGCTCTTCACTCTTCTTTTCTAACATCTCCTGACTTCTCTTCGGGGCTTCATGGTTGCTCTCCATTTTATTATTTAGAAGTTCCATGTTCTCCTTGATTTGCTTCTTCAATTCTTCACTGTTTCGGTCCAGTTTTTCATTCAAGAATTCCCTTTCTTCCTTCCTTTCTTCCCGTATTTCTTCCTTCATTCCCTCTTGTAACAATTCTAATTTTTTATTCAATTCTTCCTTGTCTTCCTTCCTTTGTTCTCTTGTTTCTTCCTTCATTTTCGTGAAATTATTATTAATTTGTCCAAATTGTTCCCTTGCTTGCCCGAATTGCTCCATCATCATTCTCATCATGCTGTCCCATTTCGTCTCTTCTGTTGGTCTGACTGGTTGGATGGACGTCAACTACTACTTCAATTTCTGGTTCTGGTAGGTTTGGATTTTCTGGTTGGTCCCCCTGGGGATCCTCCTCGAACAATCCTCCAATCATTTCCTCAATTTCTTCCATTTCTTCTTGGTTCGTTCCTTTCTTAGTGTCGAATCTTGTAACCATATGATGTCTTTTCATAATCGCCGCTAGTCGTCCTTTTCTAGCCTCACTACGTTGGTCGCCAATCTGTAACGATTGTTAAGATTCCCCGTTTTATAATGCCACACGTTGGACGCCAATCTGTAACGAGTGGAAGACGTCCTCATCTTCGTTTAAGCCTCACGTTGTATGCGTCAATCTGTAACGCGTATTCGGTCGTGTCTCTGTTTATATGTGTATATAGTTTTTTAAGTATTAGTGTGGTGTGTTCGTCTCACACCTGTCGTTACATTAATGGTTGTTGCTAACGAAGTCCGTAGCGTTGTCACAATTATCAGTACAACCTAGTGGAAACCTTACCTGTAATTTCATAGGGGTTTGTGAATCCCGGGTGGCGTCAAATTGTTTGTTAAAAACAATTAAATTAATGAATTAATATGTTAGTTTGGTGTTTTCAGCGGTGATGGCTGGAGCGTTCGAATCGGTTCCCGCCTTTGTACAGCTTACTGTATTTGCACAGATAGCGACTGCGCTAGTTGTCTGATCCGTAATTTCGATAACACACACATATATAATACAATTTCCTATGAAATAAAACAATGGTTACACTCTGTACTGCTTCTTTAATGATAGTTTGGTAATTAATTCTTGTGACAATAATATTATAATTTAGTATTCAATAAATTTGCCCCGACATAAAATATGAAACGCTTTATCTCAAGCTGACGAAATTGGTTTCGGACGAACTATACTGACGCCATCATGGCTACTGTTTGTACATTATACGTCAACCCGTCCAAAATCTGGAGTTCTTTGGATTATAAAGTAAAACATTAAATATGGTTACAATAAAAAAAATACACTACCGTACATTCTCCGTACTTATATAATATACAGTGTGTCTACAATTTGTTCTGCAGTGTAGTAATAGGTGTTATAAAAGTTCGCCACTTTGTGCGAGGTTATTTTTTAGTTAACAAGTTTTCCTACGTAAGTTTATTTTATTTAATCCTTGAAAGAAAATTATTTTTAATTCATAGTGAGAGTTTGTATAGATATGAGAAATATTTAAAGTGCTTTTATTCTGGGATTAGGGTATTTAAATGATACTTATCAGTTCAGAAGGTTTGTAATAGATCGTTGTTCTTGGGACATGGAAAATTCATCAATTTTGAGTGACTTAGGCTGCTGGCGTCCTTTTCTAATTAGTCTTAGGAATTTCTGCTTTTTAATTTTCATTTATATGGTTCCTGGACATAAGTTAAATGTTGTTCCTCTTCATTTCCTTCTCACTGGTACGTGTTTTTGACTTTTGAATATTTTTTTATTCTTTTTAAAGTAAAATTTCTGTCATACAAAATCTTGCGTCCCTACTACCCAAGCGTCATTATACGAGTAATCAAAATTAACGGAAAATTAGTAACCAACCCGTTTCTATGGTAACTGAAACCCTTTGATTGGCTAAGGCCTAGATTATAAGCATTGTTATCATATTTGAATTTTTATTCAAATTTATTATATATTTTCTGATTGATTTTAGTCTTCTGTCTTCCTTCCTGAGTATTAAATATTATCACTATTGTATTTATTTCCTTTCAAGACTAAAATAATACCTCATAAGGTCATGTTCTAATAGATATTAACTTTTTGTCCAATTATGTTAACATTTGATAATTACATATTTCTTTTAATTTAAGCTCTTATTGTAACATTTTTCTTTTAAAATGATTTATACATTATTTTTGGCTAATTACTTGCCTTAGATTTGTTAATTTCCTTGTGGATTTTATACAATTTGTAATTATTGGTTTTGACAGTTAGGCATTTCAGATGCACTAGTAGCCGTTGACTATATTTACTGAATTTATACAAATGATGTCTCATTTTATTCTAATGTATTTTGTTTTATTAATGGTTCTGTTACTTTCTACATTTATTGATTTTCTATTGTAATTAGATTTGCATTGTCTTAACTTCTTAATCATCTATTTTGCCTTTGTTAATAATATGGCTACCACTCCCTATTCTTCCTCAATTAAAAATATAACATCCAGGCGTATGCTCTGTACAAATTCTTCAGTCATACCCTATTCATAAATATAATTATACTATTATTATACCATTATTAAGTAAAGTTTGTTTACAACTCAATTCATTAATTACTATTTTTTGGGTGTTAACTAACATCACCTTTTGAACAATTGGTTTTCCCTTACAATCTGGGGTGTTTATTTATTTATTATTACTTGCTTATTTCCTAATTAAACTCTATTCTCAATCCATGTTAATACTAGCTGTTTATCTTTACATGGGATACTCCCCTTTTAAATACAATCGTTTATAACTAATCTTAACTCTTTTAATTAACAATGTTATTATCACCTTCCAGTGTTCGTTTCATATCACTAATTGTTTCCATTTACTATTATTATTATAACTTTATATTTCTAATTACTAATTTGTATCACTTTTACTCACACAGTGTTTTTTTATCACTCTTCAGTGTTTATTTCACATTATGAAATGCTTACATCTAATATTATCCTAAAAACCTTACTCTTACTTATAATTGGATTCACTATTAATCAATTATTGTTTCTTATTGATCATTGAGCATTTTATTATCATTATTATGGTTTCTAACCATTTTGGGGTTTCACACTTTCACTATTGCACTTTTGAATTGTTTACATTTAGTGTTTCTTAGTGGGTAATCCCCATAATTATTTCTCTTTGTCACTTTCTCACTATTTCTTTCATTACAAATTATACACAGTATTATTAATGTTATTTTTCTATAGATTTTTACTATATCTAACTCTAATTTTTGGGTTAGTGTACTTTTTCTTTTTATAATATTACTTTACTGTTTTGGTTACAACAGTTATATTAATTATTTCATTTAGAATAATATTTATTTCTGGTATTGGATAATTATTGGTTTTATTCCCAATATTATACTTGAGTGTACCATCTCTCCCTTTTATACTTGTGGTGTTTCTTATCCCTTGGTTTCACTTCGTTTCCTCTTCATTTTTCTTCTTCTTCTCCTTCATTTTCAATTGGCTTCATTTTAATTCGGTTCTCCCCTTCTCGTTTGGTTTTATTTTATTTGGTTGTATGTATTAGTTCACTTCCTTCCATTGTCTTTATTCTTCTTTGGTTTTGGTTTTTCCCTTCTTTGTCGAATCTTGTTTGTTTGGTCAATCACTTTCTTCTCTTCTTTGGTTTTATTCTCGTTTGTTTTTCGTGGTTCCCTTCTTCTTTTGTTTCCTTTTGTTGGGTCAATCACTTGGGTTAGGTCATGTCGTCGTTTGTCGTGTCACCGTCTTTATATTTTATTTATATTGTTAACTCACGTAATAATTAAGTCCCTTGTTCTGGGCGTCAATTGTTAACTCACGTCCTTTTACACACAAATATTTATATTCATATACATATAAAATTTACTGTTATACGGTAAACACATGTACTTACCAATTCCATGTATGTGGGAGCACATGATTTCTTTCTACTGTAAATCTCTCTTTCAGGGGCCAGGGTTCATTCTCGGCGAGATTCAGATTTAAAAAGGTGATAGAAATAATAACACTGATCGTTAATTGAGTGTAATTACTAGATTTTAATTGCCGGAATAAAATAAACATATATATGGAGTAATGCCCAAAATGGCGTCACATACAATTGTAAAAACAAAATGGTGGCTACATTTACTCAAACCCTATTCAGTCATTGTTATTTTGTATCATAGTGAAGCTTGTTACTCTCCTTATAATTTTTTACTTCTGGCTGCAGCTCTAATTACGTAATTAATTATATATTAATAGATTACACAAACCAATGCCCTCTGTATATATAATCATGGCCATGCGTTCATTCACTCGTGCTCACATTCACTCTCACTATTGCAAATACATTGATCAAATTTAGCTGGTATCAATTAATGAGCTCATTATTAAGAAAAAGGTGATAATGGTTTAACTTCTCTAAACGTGGGCAGAGTTGCTCCCTCGCTGGTGTTGTATGTTCTCCAGGAGTATGGCCGGTGTTCGCCTCATAATCATCGTTTCTCGGTTAGTGTTCACTGACTCTACATTTGATGTTTTACTGTTAATATTACTTGAGTCCTCTACAACTCCACTATCACATTTGTACTTGTAAATAATAACTTTTTAAAACTTCTGTGGAAAACTGAATCGCCAGCGATACATCGCTGTTGACTCTTTGGTGTGCTGTGCTGAACTGAAAAAGAGGAATATGCAAATTTGCACTTGTGTTAGTGCATTTGACGTCACCGTCCTTTGCTTGATGGGACAACGCCTCGTTACATACGTTGTGGTTCATGCGTCATTGTCTTTTGTTTATGACGAAACAGCTTTATAACCCAATCACAATTCTTATTTATAGTCCGTCATCATATACACCGCCATTATCTCTACCGGCTTTTTCTCGTCCAACGGTGACCTTGGCATTGTGCTACTCTCACTGAATATGCGTTGTTCCTTTTTACAGAGGGACAATGGACCTAACCATTCTTTAGTTAACTGTTATACAATAAAATATTATAAAATAACCTCAAATCCCATAATTAAGGTATTGGGCCTTTCTGTACTGTTACAAACCCCCTCAATGAAAGATTTTGTGTCGAGACACAAAAACTTTCATTGACTCATTCATACGGTTCTAAAAGGATTAGCCTAGATATGTCGCCACAACTCCCAGTAATGTTAATATATAAAAATTTATAATCACTTACCCTTGGTCCAATGATGCTGATCGCACCCTCTGACCTTACTGGACTTCTCAGGCGAGATCCCAACACCATAAGGCCATGAGGCACTTAACGTTCCTGCTCTGACGCACCGGCCAGCTCAGACCGCGGTCACAACACCACAAAACTCTGAAACATCTAATACAAAATTTTAATATAGTGGTCTAATATACTTCCATATCTACAACTGATATGTTTCCCTTTAGATGCATTGGTTTGTCTGGGCATTGGTTTGTTCCATTTTAAAAATTTTCAACACAACAACAACAAGAATTCAACATAGACTGATTTTTTTACCACCACCAAATTCAATCTCTTCTTTGTAAGAGAAAATATATATTCCTACAAATAACATAATACATAAACAATTCTTTAATATTCCCCAAAACACCATCACCTATTTATTTCTATAAGATTCAACCTACAATTACTATGGCAGACAAGTTTATTATTCAAATTTTATTACTCAACTTTATAATCATTTTATATTTTTTGCAAATGACATCATACTATATTTTGCTCAACACCATTTCTAACTTTATCTTTTAATATGCAAAATCTACTATCTTTTAACATTTGTTACCGTCGTTACCCCTGTAGCGACCTCCTAACCACACACACTATTACCATCACCATAATAAAAACATAATAAAACATTGAACATTACACATTAACACTGTTACATTTACATTAAACAATTTACATTTACATGACTGGTATCAAAATTTTAATAAGACATTACGGTTCCAACTTTCTATTAACTTTTATTATCTAACATTCATTTATATTAGATTCTATACAAAAAAAAAATTTCAAATTCATCATTACCTTTCATTTACATTACCTTCCTGCTATGAATTTTCCTTTTCTAACCCTTTTATCCTTATTAGTTTGGGTGACTCTCTATTATTCACTATTCTCTATCTTATTTTGGCATTTGTCAATCTAACCTTACTACCCCTCTTTTGTACTAACAACCGCTTCTAACCATTAACATATTATGACACCAATATCTCTATAATAACCCCCTTCACTAATCCCATTTAAAACCTCTGGCACCGCTCATTTTTTGTACTAGTATGTGTGTTCCCTAACTCTAACCAACTCATTCCCTTATCAGTTCCTGACCCTTTCAGGTAACCCTTTCCGGCACTAAACGGTCCCTTCCTGTCCCAACACCTTTCGTTGCGGACTCCCTACACCACTACCCTTACTACAAAATATCATCATCAACAAATATAATTACCATTCACATTACTCACCTTTACATATAATCACTAACCACTGTGTCCCTAAAATATCTAACACCTCTTTATATATTATCAGTATCTCAACATTCTTATTTTCACTAACTCCCAATAACTCTGTTTAACTAACTCCAATGCCCTTATTTATAATTATTACCCAAACCTCTTTTACAACATTTCACCTTAATATACCACTAGAAAATTCATCACTTATCTTACAATCCTAAAACAACTCAATATCCAAATATATCATATGCGTAATCATTTACTAACCCTTAGAATCTAAATCTCATAATATCATTTAAAATCATTATCAAACTTAATTATTCTTCAATATTTAAAATTCTACAATGCATGGTTTACATAAAAAATACATAAAATACACAACAGCACAAATACACAAATACATTGACATTAATATACACAAAAATATACAATCCAAATTACCAGTTAATCGTTTACCATAAATCAGTCATAAACAGTCCATTTCAAAACACTGCCCACATAATTAAATGTTCATAATACACAATACAATAATTAACCTCCATCGTCAAATAATAATCTTATCTTACGTATACATAACTCATTTTTAATTAAGTACATTATATCATCTTTTGTAATATAATAACTATTCAAATTTATTTTGTCCATTATACCATAGTAATACTCTGCAGGATTACTCCACATTACTATATCATAAAACTTGTCAACATTCGGTATGGTCCAGTCACCTTTAGTGTAATTTGTCATATTCAGGTAATTTATATTATCATTGTTATCAACATCATCTCCTACTACCTCAGTTTCAATACAAGGTAAGTACTTGCTATTTTTATCACTTCTCTCTCCACCTAACCTTTCTACAAATTCTTCATAATTTCTATTTACTCTATATAACTCCATCTCCCAATTATCACACAACTCTCTTTCACAATATCTCCCATCATAACCCCAAATCACATTCTCTCTCTCAATATTTGCATAGCGCACTACAACTTTATTCTCGCACCACCTATCAGGTGCACAAAAAACCCAGGGACAACTATTTGCAGACCTTTTGTCTCCCAAATCTACATCGAAGGCACTCTCGTCCTTCCTAAACACCTGTACATCACCCCCAAATACACCATTAAGGGAAGAATCTACCCCCTACAATTCCCCTACAATTATACTCTCTCTACACACTCTCTTTAACCCTTCAAAACACACTATCATTCCATTATTATCATATTCTATTCCCCATAAAACCTCATTATTACTACAAACATCCACACTATTATCTCCTATTATCATATTTTTATTTATTTTATCATAATTTCCAGTACTACTTACCTTGTCTTTGTTTCTATCTAATCTGTCTATTTCTCTACTCTTATTTTCTAACTCTATCTCATTAATTCTCTTGTCTTATTTCTCCTCTAACTGATTCAATTTTACATTTTTCAAGTTATTTTGTTTCTTTAGTTCGTTCTCGAAACTGTCTAACTTTACGTCAATTTCTTTTAATACGCTATTTTGTGTTTTAATTAGTATAAACAAATCTTCTAACGATATCTTACTCTCGATTGCCCTAGGCGTTGAATTTGCGCTTATTCTGTCTAATAAAATTGACTCTGTAGCTGTATTATTTATTTCTATGCTGTTATTACTTTCTGCCATTTTGACAATTTTAATATTGAAATGACTATTTAGTTATACTTGTCACACTTACTACTTAATATGTTTTTGTCAACATAACCCCTCGTGTATTAGATTATGCACTATTCTATCACTCTCCTTGTTTCTGAATCTGGCCTATATTTGATATAAAATGGCTTTATATAAAGTCCGTTGTTCGGGGGCCAATTGTTAACTCACGTAATAAAGTCCCTTGTTTTGGGCGTCAATTGTTAACTCACGTCCTTTTACACACAAATATTTATATTCATATACATATAAAATTTACTGTTATACGGTAAACACATGTACTTACCAATTCCATGTATGTGGGAGCACGTGATTTCTTTCTACTGTAAATCTCTCTTTCAGGGACCAGGGTTCATTCTCGGCGAGATTCAGATTCAAAAAGGTGATAGAAATAATAACACTGATCGTTAATTGAGTGTAATTACTAGATTTTAATTGCCGGAATAAAATAAACATATATATGGAGTAATGCCCAAAATGGCGTCACGTACAATTGTAAAAACAAAATGGTGGCTACATTTACTCAAACCCTATTCAGTCATAGTTATTTTGTATCATAGTGAAGCTTGTTACTCTCCTTATAATTTTTTACTTCTGGCTGCAGCTCTAATTACGTAATTAATTATATATTAATAGATTACACAAACCAATGCCCTCTGTATATATAATCATGGCCATGCGTTCATTCACTCGTGCTCACATTCACTCTCACTATTGCGAATACATTGATCAAATTTAGCTGGTATCAATTAATGAGCTCATTATTAAGAAAAAGGTGATAATGGTTTAACTTCTCTAAACGTGGGCAGAGTTGCTCCCTCGCTGGTGTTGTATGTTCTACAGGAGTATGGCCGGTGTTCGCCTCATAATCATCGTTTCTCGGTTAGTGTTCACTGACTCTACATTTGATGTTTTACTGTTAATATTACTTGAGTCCTCTACAACTCCACTATCACATTTGTACTTGTAAATAATAACTTTTTAAAACTTCTGTGGAAAACTGAGTTGCCAGCGATACATCGCTGTTGACTCTTTGGTGTGCTGTGCTGAACTGAAAAAGAGGAATATGCAAATTTGCGCTTGTGTTAGTGCATTTGACGTCACCGTCCTTTGTTTGATGGGACAACGCCTCGTTACATACGTTGTGGTTCATGCGTCATTGTCTTTTGTTTATGACGAAACAGCTTTATAACCCAATCACAATTCTTATTTATAGTCCGTCATCATATACACCGCCATTATCTCTACCGGCTTTTTCTCGTCCAACGGTGACCTTGGCATTGTGCTACTCTCACTGAATATGCGTTGTTCCTTTTTACAGAGGGACAATGGACCTAACCATTCTTTAGTTAACTGTTATACAATAAAACATAACAATAAAACAATAACCTCAAATCCCATAATTAAGGTATTGGGCCTTTCTGTACTGTTACAACATTAATATTTTATTTTATATGAAGTATATTTATATTTATTATCATCTTTTTTATCCCTGGTACTGGGGTGGCTTATTTGTGTTGTAACAACAGTGACATCAAAATTACTAGTGAAAACGCAATTTGGACAACCAGTGTAGCAGGAGGTTGAGCCGATCATCAAAAACAAGTAATCGTAAATTATATAAACTTTTAAATCATGAAAATCATAATTTAGAGTGATCTCTATATTAAGGGGGGAAAAATTTAAATATGTGTGGATGAGAGAATGAGCAAACTGGGCTGCCTTACATAATCTAATTAAAATATAAATAAATATATAATGTTGCTATAATTGTATAAGTGGCATAGCCACATAGGTTTTAATAACTTTTAGAGCAGAATCAAAAAATATGTAGAAGAAAATGAAGAGAGAGGAGAACAAAGAATGTTACAACATCAAATAATAAATTAATATTTTATTTCACTTGATATATGTGTGTTAGAATAATCATTACAAGTACCTAATTTCATTTTATGTGCTGGTAAATTCGCTATACGAAATAGGGTTTACACCACTAGACGATCTGCCCAGAGAGTTAACAAATTAAAGGTAAGTGGGAGTTTGTGATTATTTATTAATTATATAAAAAATATAAAACATGACAAATGGTGCGGCGTGACCAGGATTTGGAATAAATAGTGTATTTATTCCAAATTGGCCTATTTTAAAGCACAGAGAATGGAATAGGGTTGACGGAAGCCAAAAATAACTTACATAAAATTTACGTAACATACGCAAAATAAAATTACGAGGTGTTGATCAATGGTGCATGTTAGATTACAAGTAAAATTTAATAATTATTGAATAGAACAGTAAAATAGAACAATAAAAATGTTTGATAACGAAAAAGAAATTAATTTGATAGACTCAGTTATGAGTGAGAGTGGCCTTGGGTCAATGAATGAATGAATGAACCCGTCACTGAGTGTGAGTGAATTAAGACAGCCAATGCCAACAGCTGACTCGAGCATTCATTCAGTAACTAACGCTGACCTAACCGAGTCAATTATAATAAATAATGCTGAAGCAAAATCTACTTCCGTAGTGACAAAAACTAAAGAAAAAGAGTTGTCAATGAAGGATATATTCAACCTGATGCAAACTATGTCTGAAAAACATGGTAAAAAATAGTGATTTTAATGTATTAAATAAACGTTTTGATGCCAATGATAATAAATTTGATAAACTGAATAATGAAATTTAAGAAGTAAAGAGTAGTTTCGAAGTACAGAATAACAAATTTGATGAGTTAAGAAGCGAATTACATGAACAAAAATTAAAATGTGAAGGGAATTTCAATGAATTAAAAAAGCAAAATAATGAATTAAAAAACGATATTAATGAAATTAATAAGCGTTTAGAAAATACAAATGAGATATTCGAAAGTAACGTTAACAAATTAGAACAAAATATTGAGAGAATGGGAGAGTGGAGAACAGATATAGGTAAGTGTAAAATAAATGAGAATAACGGAGATATAAGTGATAAGAATAATGGTGTTAATTTAAATGCAAAACAGGTGGCGGTAGATAAGGTGAGTAATAACGATAATTCTAATAATGAGTCAGTCAACAAGTAGTAGCAAAATAAAGAGTGACAGCAGTGATATAAGTAAAAACGTGGTGTTAGAAAGTGGAGTAGAATTTAATAACAAAGTGTTAGTGAGTGTTGATGAGGTTGTGAGAGAGTGTGAAGAGAGGTTAGGTGGGCAAAGGGCAGATTTTTCCCAAATATATAGTAAAACAAGGTTTTCACCGTGGTGTTATGAGGACAGGGTTTCCTCCGGTAGTTGTGTGGAAGACAAGGTGTCTTCGAATAGTCCCTTAATTTTTTGTGGTGTTCTTGGGAGTGCCAAGAAATATAGTAAGTTTGTTGTGCCCTTTGCGTGGTATGAAATAGGTCAGTGGGGTGGTGACAGGGGTTATGATGATGAGAGATATTTAGAGAGAGAGAGTTGTTTGTAGATGAGGAAATAGAGTTATTTACGTTAAGTAGGAGTTATAAAAAGTTGAAAGAGAGGTTCGAATTGAAGGAAATAGACCATATAAAATACTTACCTTGTGAAATAGAGATGGATGATTATTTTGATGATACGGTTGGAAATGATAAAAACTTACCTGATGTGATAGATATAGTGGAGGAATATGCTGATAGAATGTACCTTATGTTAAACAAAAATACTGATGGAGACAGAACTAAAATCACCAATGTAGACGGGCTTTATGAAATAATGGGAGACAAATATGTAGTTAATTACTATGTTAATATAATTAACGAAAGTAGTCATTACAGTAATAATTATAATATAATGTATGTAGATAAAAATGAGTTATGTTATATATACATCCGGTTAATATATGATGATGGGGGTTAAATAAAAAAATCAGTGAACGGACATTTTAAATATTTTAGTTTATGGTGATGACCTTGCTAACTTATGAAATGAGGTGTGGTAAATAGAAAAATAATGACGAAAAAGTGTAAAGAAATTTATAGTGAAATTAATTATGTTTGTGTTGTGAGATGTATTTTATGTAAACAATGTGTGTAATTAGTAGAAATTGATTTAGTAATAATAATAATATTTTATCAGACTAAATAAATAATGAGAGTTGGTAATAAATGAATTGTAATGGTTTTGGAAGAAGGTAATTAAAGTAATGTTGTGTTTTAAATAACTGATTGAATTAAAATAAATTGTAGATGAATTAATTGATTGAAATGTGGTAGAAATAAATTTTGATAATGAATTTAAATGAGGTTTCTGAGATTTGAACTTTGAAATAAATAGTAAATGAATAAATGTAAAAGGTGTTTAGTTGTGGAGTCATACGATTGTTATGTTTCAGAAGGTACATATGGTTGTACGTGATATTTATGGTGATGAATTGTTTATATTTGGAATTAATGACAGTAATCATATGTTTATTCAATTGAGTGAGGTAATGTAAGTATGAATTTTATAATGCAATTTAAATAAAGTAAAATGTTTAATGTTTGAATAATAAATTTTAAATGTGTTTAAAGGGTTTTAAATGAAATTAATTTGAGGTAGTAATTAATGTAAAATGTTGTGAAAGATAGAGTTTGGGTGATAATTATAAATAAGGCATTAAGTCCATCAAGGTTATTTGAAATGGTGTTTGTGCTATACTAAATTAACACATTTATATCATAATATATTTATCTCCCACTTACCTTTTGTTCAGACCAGGGTTACGTCGCACGAACTGCGAAATGCAAGTATGATTGTAAGGTTACATGAAGAATGCACGCTACGCTCATTTATATAATGGAATTCAAATTTTTTATTATATAATTATTTCATTTTATATTCCTCCCTAAAACTCAACTTCTCTCTCTCTCATTTAAAACGTTACAGGTTTCTCAAAATTACGTTTAACCAAACATGGATTTCTACACACTACTTACACTAATTATTATTCTAAAGAAAGCACCCAGTATGCTCACACACGACATTCATACCAAAAACACCCCTTTATTTATTTAAACCCCCTTTTATATAACGTAAAATATATTTTATTGAATACGGTTACATGATACTGCGGCGTAGTCCACGACCGCGTGGCACCTTGAGTGTATATCCGAATGTTATTTCACCTCATTTTTAATTTTCCTTACTTCACTCCACTTTTAGTGTCCGTTCCGTCGCCGCAGCCAATGTTGTAAGTTGACTGCCCGTTTTTTCTACTTTTTACATGCCGGCGAAATTAAACTGTGTCCAGTAGGCGGACACACAAACTGCTCGTGTCCGGCACTTATAGATGTTGTTTTCCGACTGCCTGAAACCACGAGGCGCGTCAGTGAAATTCATTTCCGTCAGCTCGCGCGGTGATTGGCTGATGCGCTCACGTCGCCGGTTTAATTATCCACGTTGAGTTAACTTCCGCCAACATCCAGCACGTGGTGATAGACATTTTATAAATTCGACACCTTGCTTGGCGTCCCTTCCGCGCGCCTGCTGGTATTCGCGCGCACTAGTGTGTCACACAACACTTGATTTCCTGGAATTCTTTGAATGGTAATGCGTCTTGCCATGCCCGCTGGCAAAATTCTAACGTTGTTCTTTGTCTGACTGTAACCGTTTTATGTAGGGGACGGCTGCGTTAGTCACATAAATTTAATAAAAATAAAATAAAATAAAATACCCCATTTTGTCCCATTACATGTTAGAGAAAATAAGAATTTTGGGAGTAAAAGTAATACAGAAACAGTTTAGTAGTAGGGACACAGTAGAGAGAGTGCATATATGTAGAGAAAGTGAGTAATATAAATGAAGAATACATAGGTGATGGTGATATTTTGTAGTGAGGGTCCGGTGTAGGGAATGATCAACGTGCGTTGTTGGGCAGGTAATTGTGAAGGGTCGAAGAGTGTTTGCCGAGACTAAGGGAAGGGCAAAAGGATATGAATGGAATTGCCAGGTTAGGGAACACACATCCTAGGTACAAAGAGGGTAACAGGTATTTTGTTATGAGAGTAAAATGATTCATGGTGAGTTAGAGTAGAAAAGTTAATGGAGGTAAATATTTTGAGAGATGGGTGTCACCCTATGTAAATCTGTTAGTGATTGTTAGAAAGGAAGAAGGGGGTAAGGATATATTTGAATACCCATTCAATAAATCGAATCATTGTGAATAAAGGAGAGTCACTCAAACTAATTAATGATCAAAATGTTAAATAAAAGACAATTCATAGTTAAAATGTAATAATAAATGAAATGTGATGTAACATGAAGGTTGATAAGAGATTTGAATGTGTTTTTGGAGAATTAAATGATAAATTTGTTGTAACATATAATGGTTTTTTACTTTTTGTGAATTGTAGTAGCAATGTAATTGTAAACGAATTGTATGTCTTTTTTAAGTAGATTCCTCATTTTCGGGCGGTCCCGGCCTTACCAGCCCAGATCGTGGTTTTGGAAAACAATCAGCTGTGGGCAGAATTATTGTAAACTGACCGCAGTTGGTTGCCTGTGAAATTGGTATAACTTAGAAATTAACCGGGGGGGGGGGGGGGGGTAAATCAGGGAAATCTGCATAACTATGGAATAGCGGCTATCATTGAAGGTGGTGATAGTGCCGTGATAAGGGCATATGAATCATTATAGTAGGATTACTGGTGTCTTCAGACATCAGTAATACCGAATGTTTTGTAAGGCCGAAGCAAGGACGGGGGGTAGGCAGCGTCTACACCCTAATAACAATTCAGTTCTTGTGGAAGCAACTGGACGCCACAGTCCAGGGGGGGGCCATAGTGTGTGTGGTAAGGAGGTTACTCAGGGGAGTAACGAATTAAACCCTTAAACTGACGTAAACTAAATGAGCTGATAAGCTAATTAAATGATTTTATTTTGATCCAAGAGATGATTACAGTAGATAATTTGTATGAAAGTGAGTGATTTAAATAGGTGTGGCTCTCTTATGATATTTTATAAATGACTTTACTGATTTTGAAAAGATTATTTCGAGGAGAGAAGGTGTTTATTATGTTTTATAATGTACTATGTTAGAGTGTAAGAATTGTAAACATGTGATGCATTTTACATTGTATAATTTCTTTTTGAAGTGTATCTAGGGTAAGGTCATTCACCTGACCATGAGACATCAGCTGATGACTGGTGTTAGATAGGTAGTATGTTCCTTATAACTGATTTGTAGATTTTTTTGTTAATCCATATAATTAATTGATTGAATAATAAATTTTATTGACAAAATAATTCTTCTTGGAAATTAAATTTTTGTTTGAAAAAAAAAAAAAAAAAAATTGTTCTTTGCCGTAAAGAAATCCATTTTAATTTTTTATGTTCACTATATGTAGAGAAGGGGTCAGGTGATACATGATGTTTGTATTATGATGTAGTTTATAATCATGTGTAACTGTGTTTGAATAAGTGGATATGGACAAATTGTTTATTTTATTTTGTGTAACAGGATGGTTAACCGGTAAGTTAAGAGGAGTGGTAAAGAAAATAAATACATAGAGACTTTGAGTTTTGAAAATTATGTTTAAATTAATGGAACCAAATAATGTAAAGTAACATCCAATTAAATTTTTGATAGGGTACGTAAATTTATTTAACTGTTGGAACCAAATTTGAATTTTATATTAATTTTATATTATCACGATTA
The DNA here is from genome assembly GCA_034769895.1 of Magicicada septendecula. Classification (NCBI taxonomy): domain Eukaryota; kingdom Metazoa; phylum Arthropoda; class Insecta; order Hemiptera; family Cicadidae; genus Magicicada; species Magicicada septendecula. The sequence goes on along the minus strand of CM068370.1, from coordinate 100,590,393 downwards.
ATGTGCAGATAATGTGTAACAAATAATGAATATGTGTACGCACCCAGTACTTGCTAAAGGCAACCCAGTATGTGTGTAAGGGGGAACATATCGGTTGAGGATCTGGTATGGAATAAGGCCAGTTTCTGATTTTTTGGTGAAATGATAAAAGGTTAGGTGGTATTATGGTGAGTACCTGTCCGATTTTATGGTGCTGTGATCTCGCCCAGAGAAGTCCAGTAATCTCGTTCAGGTGTAGCCGTAGTCGCCTAATTAGGGGGGTAGTTTACCCATGATGTATTAAGAATTAAAGGGGGGTTGTTGGCGCCATATCCTCACTGATCCTCTTAGGGGTTAGCAATGAGAGTTTTTCTGTTTCGGCAGAAAACCTCTCATTGGGGGGGTATTGTAACAGGGCAAAAAGGGGTAAATCATTTTAAACCAGTCGTGGTACTGTTCAGTAACCATCAGAAAGTACGCATTGGGAATTGTGAACACGTAAATACGGTGAATTGACTGTAGTGGTGAAACTGTTGCGTTGTGGTACAAGAATGCAGGCTTTCAAAGAGGGTGCATACGAGCCTCCAAGAGCGCACTCCCTCGGCCAACTTTCCCATGGTTTGGTCATGTATTAATACATTCTTTCGCGGTGTGAGCACCGAAAACAGACGCAGTCGACTTACAGCCGCTTTGGCGGCCAGACAAACACAAAGGCTTGCGGGCCGAAAATTATCGAAAATATTGGAATGTGAGTTCAGTTTAACAATAATGTAACGTGAATTAAATGTGAAATATTAGTTCATCAACAGTGACATCAAAATTAAATAGTGAAAACGCAATTTGGACAACCAGTGTAGCAGGAGGTCGACCCGATCATCAAAAACAAGTAATCGTAAATTATATAAACTTTTAAATCATGCAAATCATAATTTAGAGAGATCTCTATATTAAGGGGGGAAAATTTAAATATGTGTGGATGAGAGAATGAGCAAACTGGGCTGCCTTACATAATCTAATTAAAATATAAATAAATATATAATGTTGCTATAATTGTATAAGTGGCATAGCCACATAGGTTTTAATAACTTTTAGAGCAGAATCAAAAATATGTAGAAGAAAATGAAGAGAGAGGAGAACAAAGAATGTTACAACATAAAATAATAAATTAATATTTTATTTCACTTGATATATGTGTGTTAGAATAATCATTACAAGTACCTAATTTCATTTTCTGTGCTGGTAAATTCGCTATACGAAATAAGGTTTACACCACTAGACGATCTGCCCAGAGAGTTAACAAATTAAAGGTAAGTGGGAGTTTGTGATTATTTATTAATTATATAAAAAATATAAAACACGACAATTTAAATAGTATATGTCATTACAGGCCTTACAACTGTAGCAGTCACTTGGGGAAGATTATCTCACTGAATCTGTTTTGTTGACATTATGACTTGACAAAATGTCTCAAAGTGGTGCCATACCATGCTGACAAAACTCTGAAGAACTGATGTTCTTTATGAACAAAGGAGCAGTAGGCTGTCTCTGATGTCTGATGACCTTTTCCAAAAATTTAAGGTCAGCAAAAAATTCATTCATGTCAGCAACTGGCAGTAGGAGAATTATATAAAAATATTCCTGAAGTATCCAAGAAACTGTGAAGACAAAATTAAGTTATAAAATAACTGTGTTCTCATTAGGTGCTCAAAAGGTTAATGAACAAACTCACGAAATAATGGATGGGTTCTGTGCTTATGTTTCTCACATGTTATGCAGAGGAAGAAGGTAAAGCTCTTGGATTCTATTGTAATTGGGGATCAAACCTGGGTTTATCACCATGCCCCTGAATCAAAGCAACAATCATTACACATCTTGTACACAGTAATCTTCACTTATTCACCCAGAAATTTTGCCTGTGAAACATCTGGACAGAAAAAAACTCAATCATGTTGAAGAGGTAAAAAATGAAATCATGATTGGTTTAAAACTGGCAGCAAAATTCTAATGGCGATACAAAAGCTGGTCCCCAGGCTTAACAAGTGCTTGGATAATGTAGAAAACAAAAGTATACATTAGTTTAAGTAAATCTGAGTTCAAGAACTGTTAACAAATATTTTTAAAAATTGCATGACTTTTGTAAAAGTCTCGACACACCTTATACTAATGTACAACTCACTTTCATGATGTACTGCAACATCAAAATGAGCATGAAATCATAGCAAAGACCAAATGGAAACCTTGCAAATTTGCCATATTAAAATGTGTGGCAGCTATAGTAATGATACCATGAGCTGATCAAAGTGTTTGGAATGACACCTCATTTTTTAAATGGCTAAACACTGCTGTTAAGATAATGGCAAGTCTGGATGAGATCACATCACCACAACTCTCAACACATCGATAGAATTCTACAACTTTATGCTGAATGTCAAGTTAGAATTCATGAAATTACTGACCACAGATGGCACTTCATTTAGTGCAGTTCAGGCAGTCATCACAAGGGGTGTGAATATGTGCTGCATTAATGTCACGAATGTCCCCCTCATCTGTTAACTCTCAATCAGAAGAACATCACCATATGTAAATTTACAAGCAGAATTATCACTGTTGCACACCACTATAGAAAAATTATTCCGATTAGTGCTTTCAAGCTTCTCAGCTCATCTCAGAAGCTTGATTCTGATCTTCAGATCTGACGATGAGCTGAGAAGCTTGAAAGTGCTAATCGGAATAATTTTTCTATAGTGGTGTGCAACAGTGATAATTCTGTTTGTGATTATAACCACTAACACAACTTTCTTAATTAAATATGTAAATTTATCCATAAACACGTCAATGAGATACTACTTTCATGACATCAGGAGATAGGAGTTGGGTTTACAGCAGTGGCTATACACAAAGCAACAGAAAATGGGAGAATCCACAGTCTCAAGAACAGAAGTTTTATGAGTACACAAAGAAAGCAAGTGAGGAGTTAGTGTGTGTTAGTAACCTTTTTCTAAGTTAAGAGATTATGCACAACATACATATTCCCACAAGAGAGACAAATTATGCAGAATGTTACTACAACATTTTGAGCTGACTATGTGAGAACATGTGCCATAAAGACTGTAATTGTGGCATAACAAGAACTGTCTCCTGCACTACAACACTGCTTGCAATGCATGAACACACACACATACACACAATTCACAAGTTCCTCTGCTCTCTCTCACACCCATGCCACCTCCTTCTTTTGCTCAGTCTGCACTGGTGTTCATCTTCCCTCATTAATTGTACCCTGTGGCTGAAGGGGGCTTGTCCCCAGATCAGCCTGGGACTCGTCTTCAGATGTGTCTCAATAATACATAAAAAAGTTAATGGTGCAAAGGTAGGCAGAGAACTTGGGACAAGCACCGGAAAAACAAAAACAGGATGCGATAAGTGGATACAGCTGTAGAAAAAACACACACATACAAACTTGTATCCATGCACATATTATCATTTTTTGTATACACATTAATATATTTTGTACTCTTCCATGATTTCCTACAGTATTTTGTATTTGGGTAATTTATGAATACTGAACAGACATAAATCAAACATCAATGGCTCTACTGTTGTTTAACAGATAAAGACTACATGGCCTTGTATCCAAATCAGGGTTAGCGTTCTTAAACATTTTGGTACTAGTATTTCTTCTATCAGTGATCGACTACTTACTGCTTCTGAAGAATAGAATTTGAGTACATTTAAATCTAACACCAGATGATATGGTTGTGTAATTATAATCATGTTCCATTTACATAGCCAAGGATTACATATTTAAATTAAAAACCTCAATGGAAGACCACGTGGCAGCATTAAGGCAAGGAACCTTTGTAACCTGTCTTTCTTAATAAGCCGAATCGGTCTTAGTGTTCAATAAATTTTATAATGTTGGTTATAAAAAAATATTTTATAAAAAAATTTTTCTTTAATGTTTATTTAATTTCTGTAACTCAATTAGTTTATTAGTTTAAATTTGTTTTCCCAATTAATTAATGCCCGTTCTTCAAAATTTAAGAATTCGTTGAAGTCTAGACGATCCCTGTCAAACGCGGTAAAATTCTAATTTGAATAATTATTAAGTAATGTTGCGGTCGATTGTGGAATCGATTCACCCAATAGTAGACTAGCTGTGAGTCACCTTCTTCAATAAGTTATTTCAATTCTTACTATGTCTTCTTCCTGTTATTAAATGCTGAAATTCATTAAATTATATTTATCTAATAAATAAAACTCTTTTGCTCCATTTGCTGCTTCCTCTTGGGTTTTTATCTAATTATTTGTTTTTTAAATTTGAAACATTATTTACTACATCGACTTTGTCTCTAGGGTCGAGAATTACAATCGTTAGTTGTGTTGAAATTTTTTACAACACTTATATTAATTCTAAGGTTCTTTGAACTATTACAAAAGTCAGAAATGCCATAGCGAAGTACAATACTTACAAATTAATCTTAATTTCTATCAAATTTTGTAATGGGGCGAATTAGAAGGCTTTTTATTTTTTATTAATTTTGGTTTTGATTCTATTAAATTGTACAATTCATTTCATATATGTGGCTAGTTACCAGTTTGAACCTAACTCGCAGTCTAAACAAAGAAATGGTACACTGCAACGGGGTGATGTAACAATATAAAGGAATGTCGTGCTGTTGACGATAATACGATTCCTAGAACTTTGCGTCTGTGTGACGACCACTCACCAATGCGCGGGCACCTGCATCTGCGAAGCGCCTAATCCACGCTAAACGAAAGTAGAGGCTGTGAAATATCGTCGTCGCACAGCACACGTAAATCCTGTGTGCCAAATGTACAGCTACTAAAACTTCAACAACGAATGCGGTGAACGGCGATGAAATTCGTTCGTAGGCAAGGCAGTGATGTCGGTCCACATGTAAGATCGTCACAAAAAGTTCATCCCAGTCTAATAACAACTTCAGACCGCGTGGTCATGAAATTTTGCTCGAGCGTAACTAGTGTCGGCCGACCTCACCAGTAAGAACCCGGAACAGTTATCTAAAAAAGTGCAACAGTAAATCAGAATATGAAGCTAAGTGAACGAACAGAAAATAAAATGTGGTAAATTGGAAAAGACAACTTTCGGACATCAGAAAGGGGAATTTGTGCGGGTCAGGCCACAAGATCAGAGGAGACGCCGCTATACAAGTAAAAGTACTTATGTAAAACATTTTAATGATTGCCAAGAATAAATAAATGGGGGGGGGGGTAGAACGGAATGAGAGTTGTGTGTGGGCATTGCTGGGTCGTCTCAATTAGAATTTAAACAAATAATTTAAGAATCTTATATTTCTGTTATTTGGAAATTAACTCAGAGATAGACAATTTAAAATCAATGAATATTCACAGTATAACAACATAAACGAACTACTATGCTTGGTTGACATACGTTTTGTTTTGTTTTTTTGAAAAGAGTAACAGAAATCAAGGTTATTTTTGATAGTAAATGAAAGAATATAATAATAAAATTCAATGTCACATAATGAGTAAATAAATACATCTATTTCTGAATATAATTGAGAGTATGATTTATTGAAGAGTGTTAACCTAAGTCACGCTTATTCTTCACGACTTCGTGCTAAGAACTTTGGACCCGAGAAAGGTAAGAGTTGTGAGGAGTGTCTATTATTTTAATAATTGTTTTTATAATTAATCAATAACATCACAATGGCGCCCGAACAGGGACTCGAGTTCATAAATGTAATTTTGAATAAACCGCACCTAAATGTGAAAATCAGCGTGGGTTAGGAGTACGTAAAAAAGCACGAAAAGTGAGGTTATACGTAAGTAATAATTAAGGAATACTTAAGGTATGTAAGATAAGAAGTGTTAAAATATAGTATAATAAAATAAAAGTAGTAAATTTACAATATACAAATGGCAGATAATAATGAAGTCAGCCTCTCTGACAGTCAGACCGAGAGTCAGACAGACTCCGGTATTCAAACAGAAACAATGTCAATAGATGAGCAGAATGTAGAAGTATCTGTAATTAGTAATTAGTACGCCGGGAGCGATCTCAACTCCCGTAATGCATAAAACAAAAGAGAAAAAATTGTCATTAGATGACCTATTGGATTTTATGAAAGTCAATTTCGGTAAACAAAATAAACGCTTTGACAGTAACGAGATAACTTTGAATGAAATGAAAAGTGACTTTAACTGTAAATTAGAAGTACAGAATAACAAATTGAATGAAATTAAGACCGAAATTAAAAGTGAATTTAATTGTAAATTTGACGTACTTAAATTTGACATTGATGAAGTAAAAATAAAATGCGATAATAGTTGTAACGAATTGAAACATGATATTGAGAGAATAGTAGAGTCAGTAGGAGAACAGAGTAAAAGTAAAAATAATAATGACAGTAAGAAATTAACAAGTGATGACAATAATGTCGAAAATGAGAATATAATTAACAGTGTGGTAGTAGAGAGTAAGAACAATGATATTGAAAATGGTAATGTGATTGAAAGGGTGGTATCAGAAAGTGATACGTTGAAAATAGATAGTGAAACAGTAAGTGAGAGTGAGAAAATGATAAGTTGTAATGAAGTAATAATTAGTGTTGTTGAATTAGAAAAAGAATGGAAAGAAAGAGTAGATGAATGTGTAGAGCAGAGGGTAGATTTTCCCCTTATTTGTGATGAACCAGAGTGTTCACAAGTGGTATTATTGGAGGGCAAGAGACCCTATTTAATGGAAGATTTAAGTTATATCCCTTTGTTGTATAAATTAGTACCCTCTGTGTGGAATGATGTTGAAAGTATGAGATGGTGTTATGATGGGAGAGATTTAGATAGAGACTTGTGTGTTGATAGAGAGACAGAATTATATAAATTAAAGAGAGAGTCTAATGAGTTGAAGGAGATGTTAAATGATTGGAAGGACTTACCTGTTAAAATTGAGAGTGAAGATTATTTTGATGATACATGTTTAAATAATAATTTACTTTATGATGAAAAAATAACTGACTTGATAATGAATATAATTACTAATGGAGACTGGACAGAAATAAATAATGTTGACTTGGTATATGATTATTATGGTAAAATGAATGAACTAAAAGTTTATGGTTACTATACACAAGATAGCCATATGTGGAATGCAAATAAAATTGAAAATTGTTATGTGGAACCCAGACTAAATTTTGACGATGGAGGTTGAGCCTTAAATGCACAAATGGACAATTTTAAATAGTTTGTTTATTGGTTCTGACCTCGCAACCTTGGACATTGAAGTGTGATATAACTGAATAATTATTGATGAAGAATTGTAAATAAGTGTAGTGAATTTACTTGTGTGTGTGGTAAAATGTTAGGTAAACAATGCGTGTATGTCACAGAAATTGTTGTGATAATAATATTTTTTTTCAGTCTAAATAAATAACAAAAATAATTTTAAAGTGGATAACTAATGAGTTGTAGTTATTGTAATTGGTGAGAGTAATTAAAAATGTTGCGTTTTCAATAATTAATTTAATTAAAACAATTTGAGATGTTTAAATATTCTGATTAATTTAAAGGTTGTATAATTGAATTTTCCAATGGATTTAAATTGTTTTATGAGATTTGATATTAATTAATAAATAAAGGTTAAATTGTTTGATATAAAATAACATTGTTGTTAAATGTTGCAGAGGTTACGTGGAGATATTGGTGTGAGTGTGTGGTGTGTATTTTGTGTTCAGGTCAATAGGTGGATAATGTACTGTAAGTATAAAGTTTATAATACCAATTAGATAGAATAAAATGCTTACAGGTGTGAAAAGAGTTTAATTCAATAATAAAAATGAATTGAGATAATGGTATTAAAGAAAAACTGTAATTAAAAAAGTAATAATAACTGGAAGGTGAATTAAAATTATATTTGGTTTGAACTGAAATAAATAGACTTTGATACATATGTTAACTAAAAGATTTATAAAAATTGAAAAGTGCAGTACAGGTGTTAGAGGTGAGGTAAGCAGAATGTTTAGACTGAAGGAGTGTTTATAACAGTGTTTATAACACCAGCCTGGTAGACTATTGTTGATGTAAACAGGTGTGTGGAATGTTTTGACTAATGTGTACAGCCAAGTGTTGAAGCTGCTAACTGTTGCAGTTTGATGAATCAATGCTAAGAGCAGATTTTATTATGAAACAAAAGAAACATCTGATGTGATGGAATGTAGATAATATTCTTTTTTAGGCCCCTTTGTAAAATGTTATTTAAATAAATAAAGTTGTCTCGAACAAATAAGATTGAAATAATGAGGTAATTACCATAATTTAGAGTCTTGAGATAATAAAATTAAATTAATTTGGTAATTGAATTAATAGAGAAGATGATTTTAATAATGAACTTGTAATAATGAACTTAACTTTATTTTCATTCGAATTCAAATTGGAATTATAAATTAAATGCTAATTGATGTAAATAATGATTAAAAATATTCATTTAAAACTGAAAAACTGAAGGAAATTTTGTATGGGTATAAGAAAAATGTTCAGGTTGAGATAGTGTTTGGAAAATTAGAGGTGTATATAACTGTTCAAGTAATTTTTATAAATGTCGATCCATGTTTTATGTTTTAATTGTAGATTCCCCACCTAAGTGCAGCCATGACCTCACCGGACCGTGACCGTGGAAGTAGTTAATTGTGGCAAATCATAAATTTTACTTGATATAACCGGCTTGTGGTTTGTTTCATTTTGTTAACCCGGTGGTTTGTTAGACTTAGTAGGGGGGTTATGTTTTGGGGAATCCACCTAATTTTGGAACAGGGCTATTTTCACCCAGATAGGGGTGGTAGTCCATTAGGGGTGTATAAATAAAAAGTAGTAGGTGTAATACCGAATTTTATTGTAACGCCGAAGCAAGGATGGGGTGAAATAAAAGAAAAAAATGTCCACCCCTTCCGCATCAGGTCCCTGTGAAAGCAACTAGACGCTACAGTCTAGGGGGGGTAATAGTGAGTGTGGATGGGCGGTGACCCAGTTACAGGTCACGAGGGAGATATGATTACGGCTAGATTGAGGTCTGCGAGGGCCAAGAAGTCTAGTGCTGAACACAGTAGAATGTAACGGGTATCAGGGGTTAAGGGATTAAAAGGGGGGTAGAAAAAAAAATGTTTTTGGTGCCTGCCATCAAATTGATGTTTGTATTAATTCTGATTGTATTATTGTTTATGCGTATTAATAGCGTTATTGAATCATATTGTTTAGGATATATGTATAATTAAATGTTAAGATAAGGCAGTTCATATTTTAATTAAATATTCAATTTATTTGTTTTTTTTTTGTTAGCAATAATAACACAGAGATTTAATCCATTTAGATAAGAGATTTTGTTTTGTTTTGATACAAGCTGATTTTGACTTAAATTTTAAATGATGAGTTTGTTTAGAAAATATTATAGGTGTATGTATGCGCCCAGTATTTGCCAAAGGCGACCCAGTTTGCATGTAAGGGGGAACATATCGGTTGAGGATCCGGCATGATATAAGCCAGGGATTTGGATTTTTTGGGGAAACATGTTAGAAGGTGAGGTGCGCCGTGGTGTGTGTCTGTTCGACTTTTCGGTGTTGGGATCTCTTATAGGGAAGTCCAGTGATCTCGTTCAGATGCGTCCATGGTCGCCGAGCCAGGGGGGTTGTTTACCCATGAGGTATAAGAATAAATGGGGGGTTGTTGGCACCATATCCTCACCGGTCCTCTTAGGGGTTTAGCAATGAGATTTCTTCTGTTTCGACAGAAGACTTCTCATTGGGGGGGTATTGTAATGGGGCGAATTAGAAGGCTTTTTATTTTTTATTAATTTTGGTTTTGATTCTATTAAATTGCACAATTCATTTCATATATGTGGCTAGTTACCAGTTTGAACCTAACTCGCAGTCTAAACAAAGAAATGGTACACTGCAACGGGGTGATGTAACAATATAAAGGAATGTCGTGCTGTTGACGATAATACGATTCCTAGAACTTTGCGTCTGTGTGACGACCACTCACCAATGCGCGGGCACCTGCATCTGCGAAGCGCCTAATCCACGCTAAACGAAAGTAAAGGCTGTGAAATATCGTCATCGCACAGCACACGTAAATCCTGTGTGCCAAATGTACAGCTACTAAAACTTCGACAACGAATGCGGTGAACGGCGATGAAATTCGTTCGTAGGCAAGGCAGTGATGTCGGTCCACATGTAAGATCGTCACAAAAAGTTCATCCCAGTCTAATAACAACTTCAGACCGCGCGGTCATGAAATTTTGCTCGAGCGTAACTAGTGTCGGCCGACCTCACCAGTAAGAACCCGGAACAGTTATCTAAAAAAGTGCAACAGTAAATCAGAATATGAAGCGAAGTGAACGAACAGAAAATAAAATGTGGTAAATTGGAAAAGACAACTTTCGGACATCAGAAAGGGGAATTTGTGCGGGTCAGGCCACGAGATCAGAAGAGACGCCGCTATACAAGTAAAAGTATTTATGTAAAACATTTTAATGATTGCCAAGAATAAATAAATGGGGGGGGGTAGAACGGAATGAGAGTTGTGTGTGGGCATTGCTGGGTCGTCTCAATTAGAATTTAAACAAATAATTTAAGAATCTTATATTTTTTGTAAAGAATAATTTCAGAGAATATGTAGAATTATTTCTGTTATTTGGAAATTAACTCCGACATAGACAATTTAAAATCAATGAATATTCACAGTATAACAACATAAATGAACTACTATGCTTGGTTGACATACTTTTTTTTTTTTTTTTTTTTTTTTTTTTTTTTTTTTTTTTTTTTTTTTTTTTTTTTTTTTTTTTTGAAAAGAGTGACAGAGATCAAGGTTATTTTTGATAGTAAATGAAAGAATATAATAATAAAATTCAATGTCACATAATGAGTAAATAAATACATCTATTTCTGAATATAATTGAGAGTATGATTTATTGAAGAGTGTTAACCTAAGTCACGCTTATTCTTCACGACTTCGTGCTAAGAACTTTGGACCCGAGAAAGGTAAGAGTTGTGAGGAGTGTCTATTATTTTAATAATTGTTTTTATAATTAATCAATAACATCACAATTTTACATGAGAAACTGAATTTTGTTGAAGTAATATTGTATAAATAATGTTTTAGTGGATGGTTAGTGAGGATCGGTCAATAATACAAATTTTAGCTATTTTGTGTCGATGTTTCGACAATATTTATTGTCATCTTCAGGACCTGTGTATTAAATACAATAGAAATATCAAACATAACGAAACAATTAAATATTTGGGTGAACGTGTTGGTGTATGTGACTGTGTGCATGCGTATGTATGTATCATTTTATATGTGAAGACTTATGATAGTTTGTTTACATCTTCAAATTATCTTTAAGAAAACGAGCAAATTATAGTATGAGAGAACTTAATTTATACAGTATTACAATTTAAATTACTAAATGTAATGATATTTTAATTAATTAAACACACAGTAATCAAAAATTGGATATTAGATTGGTACATAAATTGTTTATACCTACAGCAGTTAACATATAGCAAAGTAATATATTACCTATAACTAAAACAGATTAGGGGATGTTCACTACGTAATTATTAAATACTTACGTATTACATCACTTACGCCAAGGTACGTTGCACGAAACTGCGAAATACAAATATGACCTTCAGGTTGTCTGAATAACGTACTCAACTCGCTTTTCAATTGAAACAAATCTAATTTAATTGAATTTTTTACTTTCTTTTAAATACACCATTCACTCCTCCTTCTACTTTAATTCACATATTATTGCAACTCTTTCTTTCTTTTAAAAAAACAGATGTAACATAAAATTTCAGTTTACCATTGTAACTTATACTAATATATATTTATGACCATAATAAAGCGACCCATATTGCCCATTCACTCAAAAAACCCCCTTTTATATAATTACTTTATGTCCCCCTTTTATATGTGATCAATTTTGATTTAGATACATTTTACAGTTTACCGTAGCGTCCCCGTTGACTGCATGGCGCGTCACACACACTATTCCCTTCTTGATTAAAAATATTGTTCCACTGATTTCGGAAACCACACTTAGTTACTGTTTGAGACTACTTTACTTTAATTTTACACTATTGATTTATGCATACTGTTATGGTCGGCCGACTTTTAAAATTGTCCGGACAGATAAATTTAGTTTGACCACGCGTGGCCGAGATTGTTAGTCGACTGGGCGCACGTTATACTGTTTGTACGCTTTTTGTTAACTGTTTTTACACTTGAATAGATAGGCCGACTAATTATTACGGCCTATCTTACACTCCCGAGGCCACTGTTTTACTGTTTCCGGCACTTTATGCTGCTGCTGGCTATCTACTCTTCACTCTCTGATGACAGACTGCAGACTGTGATTCACAAAAAGCCTGCTGCTGGGGCAGTTACGCCATACGTCTGTGCAATTGTTTTGGCTAACAATGTGCATTGCTGTACTGGGGGCTCCTCACAGGTGAAAGTTAACAATTTTAAAGATTGACTGAATTGAATTGATGATTTGAATTAATATAAAATTAAACTGGGGTAGTTCACATATATGAAGTGAATTGTGCAATTTTAATAAGATCCAGACCAAAATTAATAAAAAATAAAAAACCTTCTAATTCGCCCCATTACAATGAGTAGTCTTGAAGTACATTCAACACCGAATGTAGGTCAAGACGATAAAACTACGAATATAAGTAACACGAATGAACCAAATAGTACAGATGATTCGGGGATTCAAGTAACCCCAAAATTGAGTAGAGAAAGTAAAAATAATAACGAAGTCAGCTTCACTGACGATAAAATAGAAAGTCTATCGACACCTGTCCAAAATAAACAAGAGATAGATAGAGATGAGAAAGTTATGAATATGTTGCAATTAATTTTGGAGCAACAAAGTATTAAATTTGAAATACAAAATCATAATTTTAATGAATTAAAAAATGATATACAAGAAATGAATAAATGTTTAGAAAATACCAATGAAACAATAAGAACTAGTTTGAATAAATTAGAACATAGTATTGAGAGAAGGGGAGTAGTTGGGATGAATCCAAACAAGAACAATAGGAATGAAAATTATAATGACATGTGTAAAAATGTGATACTAGATAAAGAGTTAACAAATGATGATATCGAAAATAATAAAAATAATATTGAGAATAGTAATGTAATTGAAGAGGTCGTATCAGAGAGTGATAAGTTGAAAATAAATAGTGAGAGTACTGATGAAGTTGTAGAGTGTAATAATGAAATGTTAATGTGTGCTTATGAGTTACAGAGAAAGTGGAAGGATAATATAGTGGTAGAATGGGGGCAGAGGGTAAATTTTCCCTATATTTATGATGATGTTATTTTGTGTTCACAAGTGTTGTTTTTGAAGGGGAAGAGTCCCGTGTTAGTAGAAGATTTGAGTTGTTTATTTTATTTGTATAAGTTTATACCCTCTGTCTGGAGTAATATTGAAGGTATGAGATGGTGTTATGATGAGAGAGATTTAAATAGAGAATTGTGTGTTGAGAGAGAGATAGAATTATATGAATTAAAGAGAGATTATGATGAGTGGAAAGAAAGGTTAGAAGTGTGTCTAAACAATAATGATTTAATTTATAATAAAAAAGTAAATAACCCGATAATGAATACAATTACTACTGGAGACTTGACAGAAATACTTAATGTTGACTTGTTTCATGTTTATTTTGATAAAACGGATGAATTTGATTTTTGTGGTTACGACACAAAAAATAATTATATGTGTGTCAATAAAATTGAAAAGTGGTATCTGAAACAAAGATTAATTTTTGACGATGGAGGCTAAACCATAAAACAATAACTGAATAAATAAGGAGGAAGGTTTGTAAATAAATGGTTAGTAAATTTATTTGTGTGTATATGTAGTAATAATGGTTGTGATAATAACAATAATAATATTTGGCAATTTAAATAAATAATAAAATTAATTTTGAAGACAGTGATTAGAGAATTGTAATTGTTTGGATAGCAATGGAACTTGTATTTTTCATAATTAATTTAATTAAAATAATTTGAGATGTTTTAAATATTTTGATTGATTTAAATGTTATATAATTGAATTTCCTAATGAATTAAAATTATTTCAGGAGATGTGAATTTGGTAATCGACTGTTAAATTGTTAGATTTGAAATAACAATTGGTTAAATGTTTCAGAGGTTACGTGAAAGTATTGGTGTATGGTGTATATATTTTGTGTATGTCAGTTTAAATGGACTGTAAGTATAAAAATTTATAATAACACAAGTCAGATATAATAAAATATTTATAGATGTTTAACTCAATTGAAAGAATTTTAAATTCAATAATGAAAACAACTTGAGGTAATAATTTAAAAAATAATAGTAACTGGAATATAATGTAACTTAAACGTTAATAATAAATTTGGAAAATTTTAAGTAATTTAATTGTAGAAAATGATGAATGATTTGAATGAGGATGGATAAAATGATTAATGAAAAATGTCATATTATAATGTTGTGTATAAAAATTTATTATTTAGTTATTAATGTGCTATTGCTGGGGTGGCCTGTGCCCCAGTAGATAGTGGAATGGGTAGGGGGTAACAGTGAGTGTCACCCCCATCAGAGGCCGACATGGCGAAAATGTGTGGCACACCTTTTTTGTACAATTGTACCATGATAGACTTTCGTGCCGTACATGGTAATGACAAGTAGAACAGGCATTGAAGTGAAGTTTGATTTCCCCGACTTTTCGGGCGATTACTGCCTTACCAGCACTAATCGTGGTTTGGGCTAGCGGTCAGCTTTGGCCATAATCAAGTCCCTTGACCATAGCTGACTTGAAATTGGTTGATAATAGAAATTAAATGGGGGGTGAAACTAGGGGAAATCCCGGAACTATGGAACAGCGGCTGCCACTCTGTCCGCGTGGGGACAGCATAGCCAGGTGGCAGACCCGTCTTAAGGGCTTATCAATATAAAACAAGGGTATGTCCATATCCACAATCTTTAAAATGTAAAGCCGAAGCAAAGACATGGAGATGTCCAATTTCTCCAACTATGCAGTCTTTGTGAAAGCAAATGGGCGCTACAGTCCTACATAAATTACAATAGTGTGTGTGGATGGGAGGTTGTTCAGATGAACAACGAAATTAAATTTCATAACATAAAAAACGATAACTAAATTTTGCTCTAATTAAACACTTGTATTCTGCTTTGATAAATAGGAGTTCATACATTCAGTATACTGTGTTCATTCTACATTTTATGGTGTTCAATGTATTATTTTATTGTGTTAGAAGTAAGAATTGATAAAAATATGTGTTTTATATAATTTGTGAAATTTTGAAATGAGTGTAATAAAGTAAATGACTAGACCGACCGGCAGGCGGTTTGCATAGTACCAGAGTCAGAAAGAGGGGAAACAATGATGTTAGATGTAAGGACTGATAATCATATGTATTTCATGTAATTTGCACAATTTTGAAATGTGTTTTCACTTGGCTAGGAATGTCAGCTGATCAGTAGTAAAATGTCACTGTTAAATTGTTTATTATTGTTCAAGGTAATTAATGTTAAATATAATGTTTAATGTGGTAAAGATGCTATTCCAAATGATGAGAAAAGTAATTTAATAAAGTTAAGATTTTAAATAATTTGTGAAAGTTAATAAAAGACAGATTGCGGGTGATTAATATTTTGTGGGACATGTAGATCAGTCCAAGTTAAAGTTAAAGTGGTAGTAGAGAGAATAATATTGTTTTGAATTAATGTAATGTTATTGTGAGGTAATGTGATAGAGTTTGAGAAGTATTGATGTTGACACAGTAGTTATGGGGAATATATGTAAAGTATTGATTGATATATTGATGTTTATAAATGATGATGTTATTTTGTAGTTGAAGTGGGGTAAAAAGAATGAGATTTGGGGATGGCAATTTTGTAAGAGGGGATAGTGTAATGTGGGAGTCCACAACAAAAGGGTTGGGACGGGAAGGGACCGTTTGGCGCCGGAAAGGGTTACCTTAGGTAGAATCCAGGAACCAACATAAGGGAATGAGCTTTTTGGGGGGGGACACTTATCCTAGGTACAAAGGGTTAAAGAGTATCTTTTTTTATATATATATCGAGAGAAGGTGGCGAATTGAGTTTAATAGTAAGTTGGGCTTAGAGATTGTTTGATAGATGTTTTGATAGAGATGGGTGTCCTGATAGTTAAAGTTGTTAGTGGCATTAGAGTCAGAGAGAGGGAGAAAGATTATATACATATACCTGCCAAGTGGCAAATCGAGTTATTACAATAATTAAATCACCCAAGTTAATGGAGAATGAGATGATTAAGTAAAGAGAATTATAGAGAATATAAAATTTTGATTGAAACCAGTGACAAATTTTCGATAGAATTTGAAAATGTAAAGCTATAAAGTGTTTATTTTGAATAATTTAAACATCAATTTGATTGTTAATTATAATAATATTTTGTTATTTTAAATGTTTTATTTTATTGTGCTTTGTGTTTCAAGATAGAATTTTACAGAGATACAATGTATTTTCAGATGTAACTTGTGTATAACGTATGTAGGTCAAGGTTCTTGACTTGACCCAGTTTCGATCAGCTGATGGGTGAGGTCATATACTAGGGACAATTAGCAAGGAAGTAAAGCCAATTTTGCTTTTAATTGATTTGAACAAATTTTAAATAATTACAGTATGGAAAAAGGAAAATATATTTTAATAAATTTAGAATTTTGAATTTAAAATTTGTTTGAAAAAAAAAAAATTTTCTTGATTTTGCACCTGCCAGCTAACTGATATTTTGAACTTTGATGGTGTTATTATTTGTGTATTATTAGTATTTTTATTGAATTGCATTGTTAGAATATAGGTGTAATCACATGTTAGGTTAAGGATGTTCCTATTTTAAAAAATGTTTAATTTGCTTATTTTTTAATAACAAAAAAAAAATAATAATAATGAAGAGAATTATTCAGTATAGATGCAAAATTTGTGTTTTGATTTTCAAGGAAAACAGCTAATGAATTTTAACTTAAATACATTTTCGAAGAATATTTTAATTTTACAGTATGTAGTATAAGTGTGTGTGTGAGCCCAGTATCTGCTAAAGGCAGCCCAGTTTGCATATAAGGGGGATCATATCGGTTGAGGATCTGGCATGATCTAAGCCAGGGAGTTGGATTTTTGGGGTAGCATGATAGAAGGTGAGGTACGCTGGGGGGCATATCTGTTCGATTTTTCGGTGTTGGGATCTCTTACAGAGAAGTCCAGTGATCTCGTTCAGATGCGTCCATAGTCGCCGAGCCAGGGGGGTCGTTTACCCATGAGGTGTAAGAACAAGAGGAGGTTGTTGGCACCAGTTCCTCACCGGTCCTCTTAGGGGTTTTAGCAATGAGACTTCTTCTGTTTCGACAGAAGACCTCTCATTGGGGGGGGGGGGTATTGTAACGGGCCAAATTTGCGGGTTATTTTATTTTATTAAATTTGTGGTTTTATTAAAATATTTGTAAATTTATTTCCCATTGTGACAGACCACGTGTTGAAAGAACAGTGTTGTAACAAAGCAGTAATACGTGTCCACCGTTGTGCAATCGGTAACCAGGAATTTGCCCAGCCTCCGTTTCCAAGAACTTTGTAAGTGTGTGACAGCGCGCCCATATGCATCACACAACCAGGCGCGCGGACCCACGCCGTAGGGAACCGCAAAGATGGCCAAGATGCTTAAATTCTGTTCACTTAGCTTGCCAAGGTGACGGATGTAAAACTTAAGTCACGCCTATCTTGTGACGTCGACCAGTAAGCGTCTAAATATCATCAGCGTACCACACAGAAAAACTGCTATGTGTCAGGTACATAGCCACTAAACTGTGACAACTCAGGCTGTGAGCGACGACGAAATTCGTTCGCCGGCATGGCATTAATGTCCGGCCACATGGAATAAGGCAGTCCCTTGCCGACTTTCGCCTGTGCAGGCAGTTCGTTAAACAGGGCTCATAAAAATAACATTATTCTAAATTAAAACTCAGTGCAGTTAATAAAAATGACGAAGTGCGGCTAGTTCGATACATAAAAGAAGAACTAAGATAAACTATTTTCGGACACATCATCCAAATACAAGAAAAATGAAAAGCAAATAATTCGAGCGATCGGCTCGTGCCGGCAGGGAGGGGTATTTTATTTTAAAATGTTAAGGGTGTTTTAATAATTGTGTGTGTGTATATAAAAATGCAGGCTGGGCAGTCTGAATGGTATAGAATAAGGTAAGCCAGCAGAATAAGTTGTATACATGTAACAGATAACCAAGAGAAGAAATTATTAAAATGTTATTTAATCTGCGCAAGCATGAATAAAAATTTGGATGAAATTTGTTAAAGATTTGAAAAATTAAAGTATCATGAATTCTCTTCATTCAAAAATGAGTCGAGTCACTTATTTCAGTAACCTATAAAACACGTTTGCATCCGACGTTCGTGCGACCGAATCTTGGACCCAGATAAAAGCTTTTTTTTTGCAGGTAAGTGGAAGAAAATTTATGTTTTTATATATGGTAAAAGTGTAAGTAACTTCACAGCTTCCATGGCTAACATTTTTTAACAAATTTTTTCTAACATCAACATAGATTTTATAACATATAACATAACATAAGAACTGGTTATTAACATTAAAATTATTTCTGTCATATCATCTGATATGTTGCTTAACTACTAGTTCCATTCGATTTGACTAGTTATTTATTATAGTATTTAGTTAATAAGCCTTAGGTATTAGTGTTCCCTAAAAGAAACAACATTGTTTATCACCAAAATAATTGGGATTCAATTATTTACCTGGCTTATAACCTATGACAACTATGGTCATCAACAAGATTGATTATCATGATAATAAAGTTATTCTGATAAAATGAAAAAACAATAATAAGCTTAATGCTTCATGAATGAATAGGTAAGTACCTTTGGTTATTAAACATTATCATCTTTCCAAGATTGTTTGTACTAATTTTATATTTCTCACTTTTGTGTTTCTTCACTCTTTTTTTTCTCTACACTTCACTTTTACATTTTACACTGGTACCACTTTACCTTACTTAATATAGTTCACAATACTGTTTTCTTATAAGGTAATTTACATAAAGTTTTCTTATTAACTAATATATTGTACTTCTTAGTTATATTGGTTTCTTTAATTCTTTTAACTTTTTAAGTTTTTTATTATTTTTTACTGTTATTATCATCTTTTTTCCAATTGGGTTTGTCTTAAGTTTACTCCTATGGGCTCATCTGTTTCTGTCACATTACAGTATGCACACAGACAGTAAAAAACTTAAAATAATACAACAAAAATTAAGAATACTTACTTTCAGATGTTGGGATGGCATAAATATCAAGTTCTGGCACAATACCACCTTCATATTGCAAACTCGTTTCCCTTAGGAGTTGGTGTGGAGAATCAGGTGGTGTTGTTCCCCATGGAGGCGCTATCCTTTCTCCACCCCCTTCACTGTCATCTTCATCATCTAGTTCAATGTCATCCATTTCCTCACCTTCCGCTTCTGCTCGGACACAGTCATGAATTCCCAGTAACAATGAATAATCCATCAAATGCAGTTTTGTAAGGAACTAAAAAAAAATCATACAATATTAGATGAATTACAATGCCCCTGCATGTTGGTTTATTAAAATAAAAATCTCTTCTACTGGAAATGAAACAGCTACAGTGTACTAACCTCAACATCTGCAGTCAGAGTTTCTAGTAACTTTTCTTTGGCTTCATCTCCTATATATATTTTTGTACCTTCTTTAACAAAATCATTGTCTTTGAAGGTGGGCAAGTCTTTTTCTTTCTCTCGGTCTGACGCTTCACGATCTACTGTTGATCCTTTCAGATCAAACTTTCTACAACAATATTGAAAAAATATTTTTGACTTTAACAATAGAAAATTTTAATTATTTAAACTTTGAACGTGTTTGCAGAATTATTAAACACTATTTTAAATTTATATATCTTCAAAACAAAAGCCAGCACTAAGCAGTGAATGAAGTTAGTGTCTAGTACACACTCACAAACAATCAATGTAATTTTATGTACAGTGTGGAAGGTTATGCATACAAATGAAACACTGTCATAATGTCTTGTTGAATTTAACATCTACTCCCAGGCAAAAGTCTACGCTGAAATTCAATTCTTGATTTATTAATCAATAAACTGTTGCCTAAACAAACCAGGATACTCATTTAACGAACAGTAATTTATTTAAGGCAGGACACGATTTTTTTTTTTAATCTTGTGCTGTTTCCTTTTGCTACAGGTGTTGATTTCTTGTCAGTTGGTCCAATTTCCCATGCTTTCTCCCCCCCCCCCCATGATTGTATGCACACATACATTATAAATTTAGAATTTATACATTTTATAAATTAATCAGATTAAACATTAATGTAAGTGAAGATACAGAGCAGCAGTTGGCAACACTGGCACACGTGTGCTGGTCGATAAGTTTTGATGCACCCGGGAACCAATTTGTAATTTCCTTTTCTTCTGAATGAAGGAATGCACCCACATTATACCTGCTTCAAAGTACTGTATTATAGAACAGCACAAGCCATTTACCGAAACGAACTATGTCTTTCCCAATACGATTGTCGAACTTGTCGCCCAGAGCCTGTAAACACCTTTCTCCCCAGTGTTTTTTTTTAAGTTTTATATTTCTGAAAACAAATACTGTTATTGTGGAAAGTTCTTTAATTTATTTTTATTAAAATGTTTTCCTGTTTAACCATTTTTTTTTAATTTAAAGTTTTGTTAGTTTTAACGTGCGTGTTCATGATGACAAATTGTTGATGACCTACTCCTAATGTGAAAAATTCACAAATTTATATGACAAATACTGCAAAGCTTTTTTTGATTTGGTGTTTCACATCGGTAAAAATAAGCGCAACGGTATTATAAAGCGACAGTTAATGTTTGTAACGTCCGGCTATTGAACTCTGCACCTGTCTATTTTCCAATGATGCAGTGGGGAGGGGTGCGCCCATCGATCTGGTCCTCCATATTATATATGCGCCCCCATAAATTCAAAGTTTGCCTATGACTGGTGTAGAGAGCAATGATTGGCAGAAAGCAATAACATAAACAGTATGTTATCATTTGACTCACAAGCACGCGCACACACACATTCAAACACTTTTTGCTACAGTCTATTTCTTGATGTATATAATATATTTATTATTTATAATAACTTTACCTCAAGATGTTTTTTCCTTGTTTGGAACATGTTTCGGGACACTTTGTGTTCCCATCCTCAGCCTTCCTAATTTTTATTCCTAATTATATATATTATGCAACAGATGTGAACAGTCATGGTAATAACAAAGATGATATATTCAGTAAAGCTGTTGAGGACAACATTCAGTTCTTTTTTGCTGCGACCTCAAATCTGATTATTAAATTTATTTTTTCTATTGTGGGGCCTTGCAAGAGTAGACTCCATCAGTGTTAATCATATCCTTACCACAAGATCACTGAATTAATAACCCTATTTTAATGGCTGTGTCTACTTAAGGGAGTTGGGCTATCAGAATGCAATGCCCCATAAGGAATATGGCAATGGAGAAAAAAATGCCTGGCTCTGAGGAGTGTCCATATATATACAGATTTTACTCAACATATACATACATTTTATATACACACATTTTATTTTTTAAATTTTCAGCTACAGAACTAAAATATCGGTATGGAGAACCATACGTGACTTCCATGTTCTAAGACTTATTCTAAAAACATTTTTGAAATGAAATGTTTCTATAGAAACTACTTCTTTCTTCAGCCTTAACCACAGTAATGTGGTCACAAATGTATACCACCTCACGTTAACGCACTCGATTTTCCCTGATGATGGCAGTCAACGGTACTGCAGACACATCTGGTTTTCAAAAAAACATTGGACCATGGCCAAACAGCCTAGGAAGGAATTTAGCAACAAACTGCTTCTTTGTTGCTGATAACGTAGTACGCATATAAAAAATTTCCCATCTCCCTTAAACTATCATTTTCATTTATAGAAAAGAACCCCCTCTCCCTTCAACTACCCTTTTCATTTATAGATATTTCATCTACCTTTCTACAGAGGACTATTATGACCTTCTTTTCAGGATACTTTATTTATCAAAATTAAGTACTTTACTCTTGTTAAAACTTAAAATGTTGCAGGTAAACTACCCCTTTCCGCTTAACCAATCTTCACCAAAATCAATAGGCCTTGAGTCCTCTACAATTCAGGTATGTATGCAAAAAAATATTTGATTCTGTTTGAATTTGCAGCAGTTATCGTTTGCCATAGAAAAAATTCTACAACACACACACACACACACACACACACACACACACACACACACACACACACACACACACACACACACACACACACACTTCAAAAAATGACTTTTCTTCATGTTTTGAGGGTAGTACAATCAGAATCAGCCCTTATCTCGAACGCGATTTTTTTCACCATCACCATACTTCCATTTCCTTATGGAACATGGAAGTAAAATCAGCTACATTCAATTCAGCTTCATAGTGAACAGACGAAGTAAATAGTTATCATAATATTTTGTTAAAGGTTTGCTGCAGTCATCTTTAACGTACACTGGAAATATAAATTTATTCCAAAAATCAAACCACAATAATTAGGCTCAAATACAGCTGTGAGCGGCTAATAAGAACTACTAATCACAATATCTAGACGTTTACAGTCCTGAGGGAGGAGCTTTAGATAAATAAAGTTCCACTTTAGACCACTTACTATAAGATGTCTACAAATTGGAACAACTGATTTTGTGTCTTGTTCAGAAATCAGAAAGTTAATGTACAAAATCCTTTTTAGAATAATCACTGGTTGATGCCTGAGAAGTAACAGTCAATATTGCTACAACCTGAGAAGCATAGAAATATCATAATGACTGTAAATAAAAACACTAGTATAACCACTGTTTTAAATGCTTTCCACACAGTGTCTCTACACAACAGATAGGCTTACACTGTGCTAAAAATTTGTGTTCACTTATCAATAATGCACAAAATCAATGTTCTAAGACAAGGGTCTCCAAACTACGGTCTGCGGGCGGGATCCAGCATGCGAAGGGTCATTGTCCAGCCCACGACAACTCGGCCGATGCTGCATGCAGTTTTTAAATAGACCGTCAAAATACTTCAAATATAACATTTTACCAAACAACTAAGCAAGAAATAAGTTCATTATATGTCAGAAGCGACTCCACACATCCCATATATATATAAGAAAACCAAAAAGTAATCCATAAGAAATATCTTTGAATGTTATTTTTTTCTTACTTTTATCTACATTATTTTAAATAAATGAATTTGTTTTCTTTGAATGTCTGCTTAATTTGTATTTAAATACCTATTTTATTGACTTGATTAGTTCGTAAACTTAAAAAATATACGTTTACTATATACACGTTGTTGGCCCTTCTGACTTCCAAGATTTTTCAATTTGGCCCTCAAGTGAAAAAGTTTGGAGACCCCTGTTCTAAGATATCACTGGAATAATAATAACTTATAAGACAACTGTATATCTTTTCTACTTTTTTTATTAGTAAGGAGTATATGCCTTAGGGCTATTCTGATATACGAGGGCTACCTTTTAAGTTTTTACAAAGACAATGAAAGAAAAAACATTTTTTGATACAAATCGTTTTATTGTTTCTCAAAATATTCGCCTTTGAGATTTACACACTTTTGCATGCGTTCGAACCAAGTCTCGAAACATTTTTCCACTCTGATGTTGGTACCTCAGAAATATGGTTTTGGAAGGATTCAACAGCTTCTTGAGATGATGAAAATCGCTATCCACGCATTTTTTGTTTGACATTCGGGAACAAAAAGAAGTCGTTTGGCGATAAATCAGGTGAATATGGGCAATGAGACATTAATTCGATGTTTTCCTCCTTCAAATAATCAATTGTTTGACGTGCTGTGTGAGACCTGGCATTGTCGTGATGAAGAATGATGCGACGTTTTCGGTTGCGTTTCCTGATTACATCGATGACTTGTGGCAAACAAATTGTTGTATACCATTCAGCATTAACTGTTCTTCGATCCTCTAAAGCAATGGTCGCGACATGTCCAGTGTAAGCAAAGAAACAAGCGATCATTTTCTTGGAAGTGCTTCGTGAACGAACCACTTTTGTTGGCTTCGGTTCATCTTGGAACACCCAAACAGTTGATTGTTGCTTAGTTTCCGGCTCGTACGAATATATCAAATTTTCGTCTCCTGTTACGATGTTGTGTACGGATTTTGCATTTCCTCGGTCGAATTTTTGGACCATTTCCTTACACCAATTGACACGAGCCTGTTTTTGAGTTTTGGTCAAATTATGCGGAATCCATCGGGAACAGATCTTTTTAACAGCTAAATGTTCATGTAAAATCGAATGTACTGCAGTCTTCGATATGCCTAAGGATGCCTCTATCTCACGGTAAGTCACATGCCGATCTTCTTTAATCATGTTGTGCACAGCATCGATGTTTTTGGGAACAACAACCGATTTAGGTCGACCTTCACGAAATTCATCGCCGACTGAAGCACGACCACTGGGAAATTCCGCAAACCAATTGTAAACAGTCTTTTCTGATGGTGATTGATTACCAAAAGTTGTACGAAGCGATTCGAGGCATTGTTGTTGAGTTAGGCCTTTATTAAAACTGTAAAAAATAATCCAACGAAAACCTTCACATGAAATTTCCATTTTTTCACAAACACTTTTGTTTTAAACGCTCACTGTAAACAAACTACTCGGCCAATATCTGAGCTGCAATTGTTTTACAAATAACATATGACAAATTTTCCAACAATGATAATGTCACATCTCACTAGCGCCATCTAGTGGTCGTTTGTAAAGACTTAAAAGGCAGCCCTCATATCACATCCTCAGCTGCTCTCTAGCTTGCAACTCCAGGTACTCAACATTTTACAAGACTTACAATATTATATTCAGTATTCACAATACCTCTCTTTTAGTACATAAATTAGTTAATACATTACCACTGGATGCTTTAGTTTAATTCCTGCCACCATCAGCACTATCATTTCCAAACGTTTTCAGACATTCTACTACATACTACAACACTTATACTCTCATTTCTGCACATCACTTTTGCGCTTATTTTTGTGCCTCTTCCTTTTACTCATAATGTTCATATCTTGCTAGCATACCAAAATGTCACAACAGTTTCAGTCTACAATGCGTTTGATTCCAGGGGCATATTTTATGGAGGAGGGGGCGGACAAATGGGACTGGACCCCCCCCAAAGGGTCAAAAAAGTTGACAAGGAATTTTGTTGATCTCTTAATTTTTAGGCTGTTTTATTATTTTTTCACCTGTGTATGCTAATACAGTAGTAGCTTTTTTTTAATACACACAGTATTTGTGTATATGTTTGAAATATGAAATACAGGAAAATCAAGTTAGTCGATAAGTATCTTGTAAACGATTTTCCAAGAATGTGTATTTTTATTGTGTTATTACCGTTTGTTTTAGTGGGATTGATTTCGTATGTTAACAACATGTTTTCCAACTTTAAAGATAGTAATATTCATTAGTACGAACTTGTTTTTTTCTTTTATATGAAGCTGACTTGAAAGGACCCCTCCCAAGGCCAAATTCTATGTATGCCACTGATTTGGTTACTTCTTTTAATTTGTAATAAATAATAATAATTACATTTTGAAACAAGAATATATTTTATTTGTTTTGTTTACAATGTTTCAATAGTTTTTTAATGTACTGTCACCATCAGAATTATAATTTATAATAAAAAATATAATTTATAATTAATATAAAAAACTGTTGAAACATTAGAAACAAAAAAGAATAAAATATGGTCTTGTTTCAAAATATAAAGTATTATTATTTGCTATAATTACTGGGAGTAAGGAAACAACTGGGAGAAACAAAAAATGTCTTTCTTTCATAAAATTTTAGCAAGGAAAAATGTTGCCCTATGACCTGATTTTGAAGAGGGGAGGGACAGTGACAGAAATGTATTTAGTAAATTTATTATGTCAATTATTTTTTTGCAATTATTTATATTGAGGAATATAACAATTATATACTGCTACTTATACATGCAGAGTAAAGCCTACATGATACTTTCTTGTTAACATTATGCTACATATGCAACCCTGGCTGACACAGGTATGGCAGAAAAACCTCCCACTTAAAAAAAGCAATGCTATTCAAAATGTTATTGCATGAAAGGTTGGTTACAGAAAGTAGTTTTTTCACTTAGTTTTGAAGATGACATCACCCACATAGCAGCCCTCTTTTGTGATACAAAGATTTGCTTCACTTGTTGGGTGAGTTGCATTGTTATCAATGCAGTTTCCTGGTGTACACCAGCCTTCAGTTCATCAATGTCAGCCCAATGTTGGTAAACATTAGTCTTCTGATGGTCCCAAAATAAAAAAAAAACATGCAAGGGACAAGATAGGCTGATTATGCAGGCCACTCTTGTCATCATATACCAAGATCAAGCACCTAGACAACAGTTCTCTCAAAACATCCATTATGTTTCTGGCTGACTGGGCAGTGACCCCGTCCTGTTAAAATCACAAATTCTGTTTACCAGATGTCATGTGTTTTGGTTGCAGAAAGTACCGTAACATTTGTACATACTGAGGTAAATTCACTGTAACCGTATGGTCTTCATCCTCAAAAAAATAAGGACCGTAACTTCATAATTTCCAACAGCACACCAAACAATAACATGTGGGCTGTGTACAGGCTTTTCAAGAAGCTGGGGAGATAGTTTCGGCCCAATCATGGAAATTCTGCTTGTTCACACAGCCATTAAAATTAAAAGTTGGATTTGTCACTTGAAAGGACACGTTTGCAGAAATATTTTCAGGGGCAACCTCACAACATGCCATTCGGTTGTATTAGTCACTGTCCTGAAGTTGTTAAACAACTACAATTTTGTAAGGATGTAATTTTAAATCAGCATGTAAAATTCCCCTGAAAGTTCGATTGAACATCTCCAAAGCAAGATCACTTACATGCTGAACATAATGGAGACATTTTTAGGAGATGGTATAATGGACTGTCTGACAGGAATGACATTTTCTTGAACCTGAACACTCTTCATTCTTCCCGGTGATTTTTATTTTAATGCTAACTTGTAGACCAAAAATTATATCCATAAAAGTGTGGCTTTTCTGTCTTGAACAGCATCACGGTGATTAAGAAATGTACTTGACAAGTTCTTTGCTTTGTAATCACAGATGTTATTTTGGATAAATGATTCAATAACAAATGCAAAATGCATACCGGTCCATGATGGTAACTAAAATAGCAAGGTACAGGCTAATGAAAAACACCCCAAACCCCCACTATACCTGTGTCAACACAATGGCTCAGCAAAATGTGGGAAGTTTTTCTGCCACATTCTGCACAAATACCCATGATGATAACAGCTGGGGCCACTTGAGCTGGATGTTCCATAAAATAGATTGTGAGTTTACATCTTGAGGAAAGAATTATTCTAAATACGGAGAATCATGTTGTTTTTACCCTATAAAAACCTATCTGACAGCAGTTCATTCACTTGGACTTGTATGACCAGAACTTGTGTGATAGAAAGCAAACAGTGTGAAACGTGTCTTAGATTGGACAGATAGCTCCAAAGTGATACATAATCCATCTTGAGATGGATGATTTGACCCATTGATACCCTACTTTGGAGCAAGTGTGCTGACCAATGGACCATCAAGACTCTACAATTTATATAATACATGATTAAAATGAATTCATTCATTTGCTATTACTTACCTGTGCGTCTTTAGGTGATTACTAAACACATTCCTCATGGCAACCATATAGTGTTCGACTCCGTCAACAGTCAATCGGTACATGCCCAAATACTGAGGTAGAAGTGTTTTGCCATGCCTCTCGACGATGTACTGCAACAACAGATTCATCGAGAAGCTGACAACAACTCAGTGTCTAAAGTCTAAACAGTGTCTGATTTTAAAAACCAGAATCAAAAAACATAACAAGCAGATATTTTTCCCCAAAACATTAAAACCTAAAAACAAAATAAATTTACAGGTAATGAACAAACAATTCATTAAAAATTGAAAAGATACAAAAACTGAATAACTCCATTATCACCTGTTTCTAATAATATCATTTACATGTAACAATTTCTTCTACGAATAATTTATGTGATAATATGTTATAGATTACATCGCTTATCAATTATGAACTACAAAAATTATTTATGATTGCTTTAAACTGAAATTTTGATTTTGTAAGGTTGCCATCTTCAACAAATTTTTTAGTAGGTATACATGAAAAGAAATTTAAACATTTTATTTGCCTCCAGAAACGGTTGAGACTATAAAACAGGTTAATATATAATAGAAAACAGGCGTCCTGAACAAAAAATCAATACATACAAATAATATTTTGTTTAATAGAATCAATCATAATTTATAGAACGAGAAATTGGGTATATCAGATCGATAAAATTGAACGAAGGTCAAGCCGGTATCGATTAGTTTTACCGTGGGGGCGTTCCTGTACAGGTTCGTGACGGCCACATGTTTTGTGTGTTATTATGTTTTGTTTTATATTTATATTTATTGTGTGTTATTTTATTTAATGTTTTATACCGTGTACGTGTTGTTTTTATTATCTGACGTGATGTACAAACATCGAAAAATGGAGTTTTAACCATATTTGTATATAAGATCTGATGATGACACAGTTGTGATCGAAACTCGAGTAATCCCGCAATTGGATTCAAAGAAACGTGACAGAAGGTAATTAACCTGTTTTATAGTAATGAAAAGAAAGCTTATTTAACATAAAGGGAAACTGTTCCATAGGTTCCTATCTACAACCCATCATAGCTTGTATAAAAAAAATCTACAGAGGTCTTTAGAATAACAATCACATCGATCACATTAAATAAAAACATAAAAATAAACCAACCTTTTAAATAAATATTTATGAGACGAGTTTAGTTTTCAGTTTTAATACTGCATTATTCTTTTTTTTCAGTTACATGCTTTTCAGAGCACTCACAAAGAAACAAAATTATTGAAAAACGTGAAATAAAAACAAAGATGTCATCGCTTGTAGTTTTAGCTTTCTGGTTATTACAGTTGTGACCCACAGTTTGGTGTCATTTCTTTAGCCAGGCTGGCTACATCATCTGTCACTGGGCAACCATTGGAAGACAGCTACTATAGATATATAAAATGCTTGGCTTGAAGACATGACACATCTGATGCAACAACATACCACAGCCTTAACATGCAGAAAAATAAAACAAAAGCTAAAGTTTTACTGCAGCTGTAAAAACTTAACAGCAAGAGACAGTGTCCACTTACTGGATGATAATGTTTTAAAAATGAATGCATTCTTTCAACTTCTTCACTAGTTAATGTCTTGATAATAAACAAACGATCGTATGACTGGTAAAACTTGGCACCCGACTTCCCTTGCGAATCATCCGGAACAGGTTGTGACCTACAATCAGAACAGTACAAAATTTAATTAAACTGTCTCCAACAAATGTTACACTGAACATTTTTAACTGTCAACATATTCATAAATAACATAATTAACAAACTATCAGTTACACAATTGCATATGTGTTTTTTATTGACAAGGTCTATCACTGTTTTTCATCAGTTATTACAACTTAAAAATATTTTTTAATCATTAAAAGTAAGTTATTCTTATTTATATACTACATGCCCATAATATCAGGTTATATCATGCCCATAATAAGTCATGATAGCTATATTTCAGGGCCTAGTAATAAATCTGTTAACTACTTGATTCTTAGCTTGACCAGAGTTTCCACAACTCTTGTTTAGAAACATCATTGTTCATTGGTGAATTTACAGTATTCACTGAATCAGAGAACTAAACTGCCGCTAACCAGTTAATATTCTAAACCTTCATTTTGAAAAAAGTAATTTGCAACATATTTACGCTCAACATTACGAGACTGTCATGTGGTATAGTTGGTAGCACATACTCCTGAAAATGTTTGAATTTATAAATAATATTTTGCATGACCCAGAAACTACCTAAAAAAATTATTTTTAGTATGACACCATCCCAGTGAATCCAGTCTGGAACTCTGGGTTTCTGGACGTTAGCCATCATCTGGTATTTGTAATAAACACTAACTGTCTAAATTTATTTCTTATCAATACAAGATTAATAAAATTTCTTTACTATGCCTTCATCTAACATATCCGATTACCACCTATTATTTTTAGATCTAGTAAATAATAGTAAAGTTGACAAAACAACATTTTACATTATAACATTTATATGAATTTTTATTTATATTTCATTTATTCAAACAAAACCAAAACATAAGATTAAAGATGAATTTAAAAAATTTTTACAGTCTATAACAAAATGAGGAATAACAAATTCTAACATCCCATCTAGTAGCCTTCACCTGGTTCTTAATTGTTATTTGAATTTTTTACTTAATTAGTTTTACTGTGAAGTGTTTTGCAAACAAGATATGTGCTCTACTTCTACACACCGTATTATAATTACAAATCACATATGCTTTATGCTTCTGTAGCATATTCAGAAACTGATCTTCTGCATAAATTCTGTTTGACGGGGTTTGTCCAAGAAAAGCACTGCATTCAATATATTACTTAGTCTTCAGATGCCACTTTCGTCAATGAAAGCATTATATCTCCAGTCCACTCTTGGAGTCACATTTTCTTTACATTTTCCTTCAAATGAATCCAGATTTGGCTTAAATGGTTCAATGCTCAAACAGCTCTGATACAATAATAGACAACTGTTTCAAAGACAGTATTAAACTTATTTATTATTTACTTATTTAATCATATATAGTGATCTGGAGACCATACAATAAATATGACAGTTAATAAGAATGTCACAAGTCACAAAAGTCACAAGACGGACCTAACAAAGGTAAGAAAATAAGAAATTAAAATACGTGACTTGGACCGTTAACAAACAAAAATGTTTAATAAGAATGAATAAAAGTCAGGTACTTAATGAACAATTGTCATTCAAGTCAAATAAACTATATGACACAGCAATGAAAATAAACCGTGAATAGCGTGTACGGATCAGTTGGAAGTCGGATTTCGGCCAGTGCACTGGTTCGGTTGTAGCGCGTTCCGATGCAAACTCGACGTTTTATGTTAATTTATTTAAGTGTGTTATGTGTTTGTGTCATTGTGAACTTTTTAACGAAACCCTAACAATAGGGTAGATTTTGTTTTTACCTGAAGATGGGGATATAAGCCCTGAAACATGTTGTAATTTAATAAAAAAGAAGATCACTTAGTGGATAAAATAAGGTAATTATTTATTTAACAGTATTAAACTACTAATACAGTATTGTATTAAGTCAGTATTGTAGAGAATTGCTAATACCGTGAGATAGGCAAAATGCTATCAAACAACAAACAAACCAGCACTATACAGTATAAGGAACCATTAATAAAATACTTAACTTAAGAATTGTTTACCTTGTATAATCCACTATGTGATCTCAGATTTTTACATATAACATGTTTCAGGGACTAAATCCCCATCTTCAGGTACAGTAAAAAATTTATTATTCCCCTAATACATACGGGTCGTCGAAATGATTAAAATGTTTATACATAAAAACACACGCACAAAAATCACTGAATAAATTAACATATAACACAAACACAAGAACACGTTAAAAGCGACTCAGTGGACCGGTCGACCTCCGATTGTCAACTAGCCCGTGTTCGTGCTTCATTGCTTATCATCAACGCGGTATCATATAATTTATTGGATTTAAATGATAGCTGATCATTGAGTAACTGCTCTTTATTTACTTTGGATGCCTTGTATATTTCAAACTCTTCTAAAGCATTCAGGAAATGACCTTTATTACAAACATGAATCGGCTCCATGTTCTCTTTGAATCCGGTGTAATTATGGTTTTCGTTTATTAGGTGGAGTGCGTAATTTGATGAGGTGGTTTGGGGTTTCTTTTTTGGTAGGTGTTCTTTAAATCTCTCGATAAATTTCCTCCCCGTTTGTCCGATATAGAACTTATCGCACTCACTGCACTGGATTCTATATACTCCTGAACATTCCTCCAAAGTTATTGGTTTTTGTGGCTTAAGTATATTTTTTAGATTATTTATGGTCTTGAATGAAACATTTATATATAATTTTTTAAATTCATTTTTTATTATGTTGGGGAGAATGTTCGTATATAATGCTGAGACATATTGTGTTGTATTTTTAACTTTATTATTGTCACCATTTATTTTCCGTAATTGTTTATGTATCATTTTATCCACAATTTCTGTGTTATATCCATTTTTCAAGGCTATGTGTTTTATTATGTTATATTCTTCCTTATAATCCTCCGTATTCATTGGTGCGCTTATTAGTCTATGTGCTAGTGCATTAAATGCCGCCATTTTTTGTGTGTATGGATGATTCGATTTAGCATTTATAACTATGTCTGTTGTGGTAGGTTTTCGGTATATTTTAAAACTGTGACGTTCAATACAGTTTAAAATACACAAAATACATAAACACAATTTCCACCTACCTGCAAAGCTTCTATTTGGGTCCAGAATTCGATCATATGTACGTCGGATGCAAACCTGTGTTAAGGTTCTCGAAATAAATAACTCTACACATCTTTATGAAGAGAAACGATTAGCTTTTTAATGATCAACTATTGCAATTTTAAATTTTTGTTTACCAAATACATTTACTTACATGTTTTTCAAAGGTTGTGCAATTCTTGCTTATACATCTTATAAAATTTAAAAATACCAATACCCCATATTTTGACACGTCACAAAACCGAAATGGTTGTTTCTTTTTAACACCAATACATCGAGGAAGTTCAAGCCATTATTGGTTTCCATTTCCATAGTAAATTTTATGTTGTGGTTAATTTCGTTAATAAATTTAAAAAACATATCCACCTGTCTATGAGTGCCATTAAATACTATGAAGGTGTCGTCTACATACCGTGTATAAGAAACAATTTTATCATAGAATCGGTTATAGTCAGACAATAAAAATTTATTCTCATAACAGTTCATATATATTTCGGCCAAAAGTCCACTTAGAGGTGAACCCATAGCCAAACCTTCCTCTTGGTTAAAATACTTGTTGTCATGAGTGTAATAATTTTGCTGTACTATAATCTGTAACAAAGATAGGAGTTCATCTATCTGTTTTTTGTTTAGAATACCTGTTGTAGTTAAATTTACCTTTAGAATTTTTAATGTTTCCAAAACCAGAATATTTGTATATAAATTGACAATGTCCATTGAGACAAGTTTATAACTAGATGTAATCTCCATATCTTTAATTTTATTTATGAATTGAAAGGTGTTTTTTACATTGTGGATAGTTTCTAATTTTATGCTGTTCTTAATAATTTGTTGCAGTTTTTTGGCTATTTTATAATTAGGGGCGGTCGTATAGTTAATCAAAGGTCGTATAGGAATGTTTTGTTTGTGTAATTTGGGCAGTCCCGTAAATCCAGGTGCCTTAGGTTTGATTTGTTTCACATTCCGTCTGGTTTGTGTGTCAAGTAAATTTACACATGTATTAATAGCTGAATTTATGGTTTTAGTGTGTTTTTCGGTCGGGTCATCATTTAACATTGTTATGTTATTATCTTGAATGAATTCGTTACATTTACGTAAATAATCTGTATTTTCCATAATAACCACTGTGTTTCCTTTATGTGCTTTTGTAATTATTGCGTTATTTATTATTTTTTCACGATATTAATTGATGACTCGTTGGGGACTTGGTGAAACATATTAATACAAAGGTTTTGTAAAATATATAAAAAACACTTGGTAAGTTTCACAAATTTTTTAATTAACTCTGACAGCTGTTTCGACTAACTTAAGCCATTGTCAAAGAGCGAGTGAATGAAATTACTGAACACAGGATGTTAGAGTTGTGTAGGTGGTAAACATCTGTTTAGGGCGTATCTGGAACATCTGTGTTGTGATGGCGAGGGGTGGGGAGTGTGTGCATGAGACAAGGGAAGCAATAAAAAATAACAAAAATTTAACCAATGAACAGACTGAATTTTGTGTATCCCCTTTATTAAAATCTGTTATTTAGTTTAGTTTATTTTATATTATTTTGAATGTTCATCATTATTTTAAATTTTGCATTCAGTTTATATTTAGTTCAGTTAATTTTATATTTTGCATTCATGATTGTATTTAGTTTTTAAAGACACCAGACCTTCCCTTGTCTCATGCACACACTCCCCACCCCTCGCCATCACAACACAGATGTTCCAGATACGCCCTAAACAGATGTTTACCACCTACACTACTCTAACATCCTGTGTTCAGTAATTTCATTCACTCGCTCTTTGACAATGGCTTAAGTTAGTCGAAACAGCTGTCAGAGTTAATTAAAAAATTTGTGAAACTTACCAAGTGTTTTTTATTATTTTTTGTTTTAATCGAGAGATTTAAAGAACACCTACCAAAAAAGAAACCCCAAACCACCTCATCAAATTACGCACTCCACCTAATAAACGAAAACCATAATTATACCGGATTCAAAGAGAACATGGAGCCGATACATGTTTGTAATAAAGGTCATTTCCTGAATGCTTTAGAAGAGTTTGAAATATACAAGGCATCCAAAGTAAATAAAGAGCAGTTACTCAATAATCAGCTATCATTTAAATCCAATAAATTATATGATACCGCGTTGATGATAAGCAATGAAGCACGAACACGGGCTAGTTGACGATCGGAGGTCGACCGGTGCACTGAGTCGCTTTTAACGTGTTCATGTGTTTGTGTTATATGTTAATTTATTCAGTGATTTTTGTGCGTGTGTTTTTATGTATAAACATTTTAATCATTTCGACGACCCCTACGTATTAGGGGAATAATAGATTTTTTACTGTACCTGAAGATGGGGATTTAGTCCCTGAAACATGTTGTATGTAAAAATCTGAGATCGCATAGTGGATTATACAAGGTAAACAATTCTTAAGTTAATCATAATAGCGATCTGGAGACTGGAAAAAATGTAATAAAATACTGTATTTGTACTTTTATTAGTAACATTCTTCAGAACTGTTACTTCTTTCCAACTGATACTATCATAAGATTCTGCAAGTATATATACGCAGACTAGCTGAATACCCGTGCTTCGCTACGGTGATTATAAGAAAAAAACAGATTGTAAAATCAGAAAATATAAATAGTTTATTTGTGAAGTTTAGATACCGGTATTTTGAAACTAAGAGAAACTACTTTGGGCTCGATCAATTTGAAGATGATAAGCTTGATCAATCAAATATTAAAGCTTGAAAATTAATGAGTTGTTAAAATGACCCTGTATTATTTAGTTAGAGAGGGTAAGCTAAGTTTCTGTTAGAGATTACGACAGTCCTTTATTGTAAGTCTAACAAAAATAAAATAGATGGGCTTAAGCCATTTGATCCCACCACCATTCCTGGTTTTTTGGTCTACGTAGCCAGGCTAATAACTTGCTTAACATGTAATTTCAGTAGCTCCCTCCAATTAAGTTAAGGATTCAATTCTCCCTCCATCACTGTAAACAACATTCCTGGTATTGCTCTCTGGCTGGAGGATGACCAGGCTGTCAGGTGAACTGACTCTGGAGAACGCCACGTACAACTGGCCATGGGAGAAACAGTCACTCCTCAGGTCCCCACCAGCCATTATCAAACTCTGCCCCTGTGCCTTATTGATGGTCATGGCGTCCTGCAGGAAGGATACAACTAAAAAAGCGGCATTACCAGTGTAGCGGTTTTCGCATTTTCTCGTGGATAGGCGTTAAAGCTTTCAAAAGTCTTTCTTAGTAAGCACCAAGAGGCCAAGAGGAATATATATGTCGAACTTATAACTCAAAATAAGCCCACAACACTACATAGCAAGGAATAGAGAGACAGGGTTAACTGTTTCGCGCCTCCTCGTGGTTATAGGTTAGATGAAAAAAATACTGTTTAGTAACTCCCCAAAAGCCTAAAGCAAATTAAAAAAATAAACATTAGACTTCCAGGAAGCGTACAGTTGAAAAAAAGCTGCATTATCAGTGTCACGGTTTTTTGCGGTTAGGTGTTAAAGTTTTCAAAACCCTTTCTTAGCGAGCATCTAGAAGCCAAGAGGAACATACGTGCCAAATTTCAAGTTTGTAAGCTTTATAGTTATGGAGATTTCGTGATGAGTGAGTGTATGAATAAGTGAGTGGTATTTCGCTTATATATATATATATATTGTAACGCAACAAAAACGATAGCATTTATGTTACATAAAAGAAGATTCACAGATTGATAAACAAATTGATACTTATTCCCATAATAGAACAGAGACCCAATTATGACAATTATAGTCATAGACAAAATTAAATAAGAATGCAAGGTAGTGTTGAATAGAATAAACGAACCTGTAAAATAAATAATAGCTAATGATATATGTTTAATGAAAAACAAAACAGAAAAATGAAACAATGACTTAATTTATGGTAATAACAGATAAGAATTTTGTGTTAAAAAAGTATTATATTATAACAAAAATGTTATGATAAAGTTTATGTGATGTTATATCAAATATGTGTTGAGTTCATGAAAAATAATGAAACAAATAGTGTTATTCAATGACTGTCATAGAATGAAGTGTGAGGCAGTTAACCAATGTTCATAAATTCGAATTTTGTTGTATGTGATCAAGAGATCAAGATAAATTTGTTATTAGATGTAGAAAAATAATTGTTTATACAAATGTTAATAATTAAGTTTTGATTGTATGTACGAATTTATATAAAAGGGACTATAGATGCCTAACAGACATAACCACAGGTAGATCAATTTACAATAAAAGGCCTAACAGCCAAAAATACTAAATAAACACTTATAACTTAAAGGTTAGATGCATCAATTAATAATAATTAATAAATGCACTGTGAAGAGCTAGAAAGAAGAAAAAACATTAAGTTAATAATAATATTTAATAAAATTTATACAAATTATAATAATACCATAATGCCATAATATCGATTGGTAAAAAATAATATCGAAGGTGGATTAAATATAATAATAAAGGAAAAAACGGAATTATATCAAAAAACCAGTAGAAGATGTGTATAAAATAATAAACCAGCTATCGGTAAAATTACATTCCGATAGGACAGCAAATTGACAAAGAATAGACAAAAAAATATATGAAAGAAACACTATATAGTAAAAACATGTGGAAGCGGAAATTAATATAGGTTGCTAGGGAAAAAATTAAGAAGAAGGTTGTTGATTTAAGAAATAACAAGAATTGCTTTTGAAAAAACTGAACGTGATGATTTAAAAAACCCAAGAAGAATATATTGAATCGTAATATTCGAAATCAACAGATACGATTGTAAAAAAGACAAAATTCTAATGATAATACTTACATCTATCACTAACACAGATTAATAAGATAACGATACATTATGAAATAATAATCGAGAACAAATAACCGAATTCTACAAGAAGAAACTTGGACTGTCCCATGTCCGAAGGGAATTGATGAAATAGTAATCAAATATAAAGAGTTAACAATAACACAAATCATAATATTCACAACACCAGAAATTATAACCTTGCAAATACACGGAACAACACTAACTGCTTCAACCGAAGGAAGAACCTATTTGGATCCTGGCGGTGTAGAAGAAACATCCATCGGGCTGTAAAACAAGTCAGAAGCTGTATTCCGAAGTGGACAGGACAAGAATTACTTTTATTAAACTGAAGAAAGAAAACTGTACTTCATAACTGACCAGAACAACGAATTCAGCGATCAACCGCTTACGTGATTTGCTTCGTTAGAGACTGGTAAAGTTATATTATATTAATCATACTAAATACACAACACATAATTTTTGTAAATCTTGCATTCTTATTATGTATTTTTAGTCTTCCCCACAGTTACAAGAACCTTCACACCCTGAAATAAATAAAATACGAATCAAATATAATATATAACCAAATATAAACAAAGGATTAAATAATCAACAATCGATACCTGAATCTATAGTCCCAACATATTTTAATTAGAATATATCTGAGTTAATGTGAATTGAATACACAAATAAAGAATCTTTATATATTTGTCACACCTTGTTATTTGGAGTATGGTTTAGTGAACTGGAACAAAAGTAACTGAATAAGTAGGGAATAAATGGTTAATACAAACATCGAATAACCTATAAGTTTCGTTGAGCCGATACTACAGCGCTTATAGCGGAATTATCTGACACCAAAGAGGGAGCGTAAAAATATAAAATTAGACAGAACTCTCTTCAAGGCATAATAGGGTTGGATGAAATTGTAGAATAAATCTTAAGTTATTTAAGTTCTAGGCACACTAACACTGATAATTATTAAGGAATTAAGTTAACATTAATTAAGTACATCCACATATTCCACAACTCCAAATATTTCCGAGAATTTATACAATTAAATTAATACAACACAATCGACACATACAACAGTGGGAATTTAGACCGTACGTATCCGATTGATTACAAATTGGCGCTCAACTTGTGTAGGGCTTAAGTTAAGTAACTGTAACCATATTAATATTACTTAACCAGAGCAGGCAACTGTGGGAGAGTAAATATGCATACCAGAGGTAGATCAAGGATTAGGGCAGGAGAAACGGAGAAGGAAATAGACGAACAAGAACAGGAAACAGAACTAATAACAGACAGTGAAATGGAACAACAGACAGACGAAATAGCGGAAACTGAAATTATTGTGGACAAGGAAAGGGAACCAGTGGAAGAAAATGCCCAAGGGGACCACATAGATAAAACTGGAGCCAGAGAAGTACCAAGTTGGCAGGAGATGATGAAATTTATGACAGAACAATTTAGGAAAACAAATGAGGAAAATAAGGAAAACTTAAGGGAACAATTTAGGAAACAGGATGAGAAATTCGACAAAACAAATGAGGAAATTAGAGAAACCTCAAAACAAATGAACGAAAGATTAAACCAAATTCACGAAAGGTTAGATAGGAATGATGAGGGTTTAAAACAAATGAAGGAAGACATCTTACAAATACATGAAGAAAATTTAAAGCAAATTAATGAAAAAATTGAAAATCTTCATGTGACAATTAACCAGAAGGTGGACCAAAATAATGAGGAAAGAAAATTAGAAATAGCCAAAACAAATGAAGAGTTAGAAAAAACTAATGAAACAATAGTACAGGTTCGTGAAGAATTACAGAATAAAATTAATGACACAAGAATTGAGAATAAAACATTGGTCGAAGAAATCCAACAGGAAACTGTTGAAAAATGTGAGCAAATTAAAAACGAAGTACATCAGGTACGGGAAGAGAATAAGGAAGGTATTAAGCAAATACAGACAGACATGGGCGAACGACTCGAAAGGGTCTATGGCAATTTAAATAATATGGAAGGTCAAATCAATACCAATAAAAATAAAATAGAAGAGATTAGTAGGCGTGAATTACAATTACAGGAGGAAGTAGATTCATGGCGGGATAGGACATGCCAAAATAATCATACAAATAACCATGAGAACAGAGAATCGATTAATTTTCGTAATTATAAGCGCAATCCTATGGAATTTTTAAAGAGATTGGAAGAAGTGATCATAAGAAATAGAGAGAGTCGCTGGAGTATTATACGAAGCATGATTGATGAAACATTTAAAGATACTTATGATAATTGGTGGACAGCGGTGCGCCCGGATATACTGGACATGACTGAGTTCAAAAAACAATTTAAGGAGAAGTATTGGTCGGAATCGACCCAGAACATGATTAGGAATAATTTGAGTAACGGTCGATACGAAACAAATGTAGGCCAATCCCCTACTTCATACTTTTTAGGAAAAGTATGTACGGCGCGGAACTTAGAGCCGCGAATTCCCGAAGAATGTTTGGTAATACAACTATCCTATCATTACGAGGAAGGGATAAAAAATGCGCGTATGTGTAGTCAAATCAAAACGATTCCAGCCATGGCCAAATTCTTGGAGAATTATGAGCACGAGAACCAATACCAAAGAAATAGAATGCTAAATCATAAATATCAGAAGTATGATAATAACGCGTCACCAGCCAATTCTCATAATAACGATCGCAATCGACCTGCGCAGAACGTTAATACTAATAGAACACAAAATGAAAACACGAATAATAATTCCAGAAACTATAATTATCGCGGCAATAACAATTACAATTATCGTGATAGTCGCAATAATAGAGGAGATGGGGACAGACGACCCAATAATTATAGACATAACGTCAATTATATTTACTCCAGACCTCAAGGTAATCAGCGACGATACTACCCAAGGAGTCACCGATATGACAACCATTATGACCAATCTCGGCATGAAGACAACTACCCACATGATGGAAATTATAGGATAGCAGAACATAATACGGAGGATCGCACGGAAACAGTACAAAACCAACACAGTAATCAGAATGAAAATAGAGAAGAGGGAGTAAGCCCTCATTTAAACTAATAGAGGCAGTGAAAATTAATGAATACCCGTCACTGAACCGTAATCTTGGGGAACAACGATTAATAAATAAAATTAAGTGTAATCATAAAATAACCATAATTAATAACCACTATTTAAAGAATATCAGGGAAGATTTGTTAGAAGAGGATCAGAAACATGTAAACAGTAATAGTAATAACGAAATCATATATATATCAGCAAAATTCTAAAAGACAGTAAGACCAACTTACAAAAATTATTTGAAATAAC
The DNA here is from genome assembly GCA_034769895.1 of Magicicada septendecula. Classification (NCBI taxonomy): domain Eukaryota; kingdom Metazoa; phylum Arthropoda; class Insecta; order Hemiptera; family Cicadidae; genus Magicicada; species Magicicada septendecula. The sequence continues at coordinate 100,549,509 of CM068370.1, read as the reverse complement.
TATTATATATAAAACGAATTTAGTAAGAAAAAAAAAATTTACTAAATCCAAAAGAAATAGAATGAATAAATTCTAAAATGAAGTAAGGACAACTTACTACCTTATATTTGAACAACTTCTGGATTAACAAAAAAGAAAAAGAATTTATATAAATGAATAAATTCTAAAATGAAGTAAGGACAACTTACTACCTTATATTTGAACAACTTCTGGATTAACAAAAAAGAAAAAGAATTTATATAAATGAATAAATTCTAAAATGAAGTAAGGACAACGTACTACCTTATATTTGAACAACTTCTGGATTAACAAAAAAGAAAAAGAATTTATATAAATGAATAAATTCTAAAATGAAGTAAGGACAACTTACTACCTTATATTTGAACAACTTCTGGATTAACAAAAAAAGGAAAACGAATTTATATAAATGAATAAATTCTAAAATGAAGTAAGGACAACTTACTACCTTATATTTGAACAACTTCTGGATTAACAAAAAAAGGAAAAAGAATTTATATAAATGAATAAATTCTAAAAAAAGAAATAATAAGAACAACTTATTACCAATCTTGAAGAAAAATACTTGGAATTTAAAAATAATTTGAGTTGAATACTACCACTAAATTCTGAAATACAATAAGAACAACGTACTATCGATTTTGAAGAAAACAAGAATCATTGTTAAATGTTTATAAAGAAATAATGTGTATAATGAATAACAAACCCCAAGATTACAGAAGAAAACGATAATTATTATTATGTGTATAAAGAAATAATGTGTATAATGAATAACAAACCCCAAGATTACAGAAGAAAACGATAATTATTATTATGTGTATAAAGAAATAATGTGTATAATGAATAACAAACCCCAAGATTACAGAATAAAATGAGAATTATTATTAAATGTTTATAAAGAAATAGTGTGAATAATGAAGAATGAACCCCAAGATAAAAGTTATTACCTCAAACCTACTTATCCAAAATAAAGAAAAAAAAAAAAAAAAAATCATATGACCTAAAATACATACTACATTGCCACATGATGGAACAATCTCAGTAAACAATTGAATGTAACTAATATAATGTTAAAGAAGACAAGAAGGAAAGAGTATTTATGAACATAATTCATTAAAAAATAAACAGCCAAAATAGTGAAATACGATAAGAGGAAGAATAATTAAGTATAAGGAATATATTTAGTAAGAAATGCAATTATAATGATCAACACACAACAACTGATTAAAAAATATTGAGATCAGAGAAAAAAAAACGAAGAAGATACTTAACATTACAATCTCAACAAAAATGAAAACAAAAATGATTGCAATTAATAACTGTCAAAGTCAATATACGAATGTTTAAGGAATTAAAATGGAACTGCGAAATATGAAGAATAGTAATGAAAAAATATAAATGCAACAAAGAAAAAAATCTTGTCCCAAATATTTATTATTAAATGATTAAAGAGATTATTAGGAGATTATTATTATATTTTATAGCTGACTGTAGATGAATTCCAGCAGTACTATATTAAGATGTAGTGTGGGCAGCAGAGTATGAAGCCAAACAGTGCCTCTCTGAACTGTACCAACGCATGTGTTAGGGATTGTTAGGGAAATTAAATATTTAAGGAATATTAGAATAGTTGCAAAAATAAATTCAGTTTCCAAAGGAATAGGACGAAGAAAACAGAAAGAAGCGTGTTGACAGAAGAATAATTGAAAAATGCAGTAATTATAGTAATTATAAATAGGAGAGATGTAAAACTAATGTATCAGTGAATAGTGTAGCCAATTACCAACAAATAATGTGTATAGAAATAAAAATGATCAAGAATGTTAAATAAAATGATGAAATGTTATTAAATAAAAAAGGTACTAGTACTAGTCTAATGAAGTTACACTGAGAATACCATCATCAACCATTAACAATGAAATTAAGAAAAGGCATGTGAAAAAGGCAAGTTTATTTGACCTAAACTTCATTCAGGTAAACTAAACTTTTTTAGGAGGGGAAGCATATGTAACGCAACAAAAACGATAGCATTTATGTTACATAAAAGAAGATTCACAGATTGATAAACAAATTGATACTTATTCCCATAATAGAACAGAGACCCAATTATGACAATTATAGTCATAGACAAAATTAAATAAGAATGCAAGGTAGTGTTGAATAGAATAAACGAACCTGTAAAATAAATAATAGCTAATGATATATGTTTAATGAAAAACAAAACAGAAAAATGAAACAATGACTTAATTTATGGTAATAACAGATAAGAATTTTGTGTTAAGAAAGTATTATATTATAACAAAAATGTTATTTTCTTGGATTTCGTTGTCCATGACGTGTCCGTTACTTAACTAAATATCACTATAATATTGACGACTCGGAACACAAAGTTTTTTATAAGTAAAAACGTAAAGTTTTACCTTACAGCCTAAACCGGCTTTCACCTATAGAAGGCTTCATCAGAGGCTGTCGTTAGTAGCGCTGCTCGTCTTGTTGTTGGCGACGAGAAAGTGTTTCGAAAGATTGAAGCTGTGTGTGTGTGGTGAGATGTGTTCGAATAATGCGTGCGATTTGAATTGTGTCTGTTCGTTTAGGATGTCGTTTTTATTTGTTTTTGTGTGTTTGTATATTTCTAATTGTTCTAGAGTGTCTAGTTTTCGGCCTTTTGTGTGTACGTGTAGTATGTTCATGTTATTGTCGATGTTTTTATATGTGTGGTTTGCTTCAATGAGGTGGTTTGCGAAGGTAGATTCTGTAGTGGTGTGGAGTGCTTTAGTGTGTTCAATGTATCTCTGTTTGAAGCTACGTCCTGTCTGGCCTATGTAGAATTTACTGCAATTTGAACAATTTAGTTTATATACACTGGGTAGATCGAATTTGTTTTGTGCTTTGGGCATGCGTTTTGATAGTGTGTGTTCTGTTTTGTTAGTAGTTTTGTAAGCGATTCTGTATCCTGCTTTTTTGAATTTGTGGGCAATTTTTTCTGTTTGTTTGTTGATGTATGTTAGTGTTATGAATTTGTTGTTTTCTGTCTTTGTCTGTTGTTTGTTTTGTGTTTTGTGTAGGAGTTTACTGACTATTGTTCTGTCATAACCGTTAGATTCTGCTAGATATTTTATCGTGTTTAGTTCGTCTTTGTAGTCTATTTCATCTAAGGGGATGTTGTTAAGTCTATGTATCATGGTTCTAAAAGCAGCTAGTTTGTGTTGTATTGGGTGATTGGAGGTGTTGTGTATTAGTGTGTCAGTTGTAGTTGGTTTTCTGTATATACTGAATTTGTGCCTGTGTTCTAGTTTTGTGATGGAGAGGTCTAAGAAGTTTATGGTATTGTTGTGTTCGTATTCAGCAGTGAAGGTTATGTTTTTATGTATTTTGTTTATGTGCGTTAGTAACTGTTCACATTGTCTTTTGTTTCCCCTGTATAGTATTAGAATGTCATCAACGTATCTATGCCAATATAGTATTTTATGTGAGTGTCTGTCATTGTTTGTGAGTATTTTTGTTTTTTCTAAGTGTTGGAGGAAGACTTCTGCTAGAATGCTGGATATGGGGGAGCCCATGGGTAGGCCGTCGTTCTGTGTGTAGTATTTATTGTTATAAGTAAAGTAGTTTAGATCTCAAAATAAACCCACAAACGCCACATAGCAAGGAATAGATGGACAGGTTGAACTGTGTCGCGATTATTTTCGCGCCTCCTCGTGGTTATAGGTTAGATGAAAAAAATACTGTTTAGTAACTCCCCAAAAGCCTAAAGCAAATTAGAAAAATTGGTATGGAGAACTATACATGACTTCCATGTCCTAAAATTTATATTTAAAATCATTTAAATATTAACTAAGTGGATGCTTAAGTTCTAAAGAAACGACGTATCAGCTAATAATGGTAACCCCATGTCAGGTGGGTGAAGACTATCCTCAACTTTCGTGAGGAAGGACTGTACTTTTGAATAAAATGTTTGTAGGTCGAACGAAGAGCTGGCCAAAGGGAGCTGCTATCTGATTCCTGTAATGAACTTAGGCTCTCGCTACAAGTTATAGGCCGAGGGTGAATGATGTCTATAGTGTTATTTACAAACTAGTCATTTTTCTTTTTTAAAATCGAGTCTTTCTTTCTTTCCATTCGTCTTCTGAATTCCGGAACGACGATTCTGTTTACCCGTACAATTATCAATTTCTCAGCAAAACATTTCTTCCTTAATATGTTTGTGTCTTCTGTTTAACACCCACCATTCTGATGCATGTCATAACGCTATATTCCACACAGGCTAGTAAATAACTAGCCATCAGGGAGGTCAAAATATTTTCCAGGAGGGGCAAACAATTTTCCAGAAGAGAAAATATTTATTTATTTTTCATAGATACACACATGCACATATTAGTTTGTAATTTTTATATCATATTAGAAATAACTACACAGATTGTATTAATTTATTAAAACATTTATTGCTTCAAAATATGCATAAAATTAATGGCTTGTTAAAGTTAATGTTTGATCTCCATTATGTAGTGCTCCTGTTTCCAAAGTTTTAATATTATTATATCCGTAATCAAAACATCAGAGCAGGTTTTAGTGTGTATGAGGGTACACCGTGGAAAAAAATTCAACATTCCCTATGGAGCGTTGCTCAGAGTAAAGCTGCGAATCTACAGTGTACGTTTCACAGAACAAACACATGGAAAAGAAGGATCGCTCCGAAGTCTCTCATGGACCCTGAGCATCTTGCAGAGGGTTCATTCTCTAAAGATGAAAAGTCTGTCTATGAACCATTCCTCTGTAAACACGTGCAGTTACACTGGCCAACGATCCACAGGAAGCAAATCGCTATCCACACTGGACCCCTTGTCGGCTTGCACATGTTGTGTTGATGTGGGTTTCGGCACTTTCCATTTAAAAAGCGTGCAAACGTAAGAAAATAAACATGATTGAGGCCAGAAATAACGTGAATTGTGTGTGTGTGTGTCCTGCCGGCCTTTTTATTGCGGTAATCACAAAAATAAAACTTTGGAAAAGTAAACATTACATAATTGAGATATGCTTGCCTGCCGGGAACGATATATTTTCACTCATACGTGATTTAAATTAAAATGTAAAATATAGAATTTTGTTAAAGTGTGTAAACTTACATTTTTCTTACTTATTTTTGTATATTTATTTATTATGATAAACATACCATAAGTATCGTACTTACCATAATTTTTCGTGTACATGTCTACGTAAGCATATTTATTTGCTGTGGGTCCAGAGTCCGCATTAAGCGTAAACAGAGACTGAGTTGGGTCTTGAAATAAAAGTACCAACATCAATATAATTTGAAACCAATTTACTTTTATTATTTTTTCATTTGCAAGTGTAAATCGTAATTACAAGACAATGGCCGTCTCATAGCGACCCAAACAAAATGGCGGTCGTTTCCTTACTTTATATTCCTTAATCGTGACTTTAAAATTTTGATTACATTTTTGGTCAACTAAATATTTTTGTTATTCTGCAGCTGCTAACTTAATAAAGTGCTTCTATTAAACCTAAATTAATCTTTAACGCAAACCAACGCCTCAGTTTGGCTGCCGGCATTACTTCAAGCACGCTTTCTTTCTCACTTCACTCTCTCATTTTAAAATTATTAGAGATACATTTTTTGTTTAATGTGTTATTAATTTTGAGCTCAATGAATTTTATTGCAAGTTTGACTTTCCTGAATGTAGACTCGAAGTTCTAGTGGATAGTTTCACATTGTTGATCAGCCGAGGTCTCCTGGTTGCATTGGTTTTCTTTTCTGTTACACTGACTCTAATTTGGTATTTTTAAAACTGTTATTCACTGATTCTAAGTCATGTTGTATGTACTGTTACTGTCTAAATTACATTTTTGATGTTTTAAAACACTTTGCTAGCATTACTTGCTGGCGAATTTCTATAGCGTGTTGCCGCTTTGGCGGTATTATGAAGACTGGGGGGATGCAATGTACACTTTTACGTATGTGTGTGTGTGTATCAACGTCATTGTTCTTTGTCTCAAGGCAGGAAACGCCCTGGTTTATGCGTTATTATGGTTACGTCATTCATATTTTTAATGACGCCTTGCATTGTTAACCAATGAAAAACGTATTAAGAGTTTGTGTTAACTCATGCAACCATCGAATGTGTTCTACTTCGCACGTACGTCCTTGGCCTTGGAATTGTCCGCACAGATGTAACTGCATCATTTTCGTCAAACAAAGGGAAAATTGTCCTACCCATACACATGTGTGTAAAATACAATGAAATACAATAATTTAATACCCCTTGTCCCATAAATCTCAAATCAGGCTTTTTGTCCTGTTACAAAACCCCCTCAATGAAAGGTTTGATGCCGAAGCATAAAAACTTTCATTGACCCATTCACACTTCTCTAAAAGGATCAGTTCAGATATGTCACCACAACCCCCTGTAGTGTTAATATAAAAGAAAAATTTATAATCACTCACCCTTGGTCCAATGATGATGATCGTACCATCTGACCTTACTGGACTTCTCAGGAGAGATCCCAACACCATAAGGCCATTAGGCACTTAACGCTCCTGCTCTGACGCACCGGCCAGCTCAGGATCGCCGTCACAACACCACCCAACTCTGAAACATGCAATACAAAATTTAATATAGTGGCCTTATCTATTCCCATATCCACAACTGATATGGCTCCCCTTAGTTGCATTGGTTTGCGTTTTGAGGCATTGGTTTGCTTAACTCTAAAATTTTCAAACAACAAGTCACAAGATTTAAAATAGAATGGCCTTCTCCTTTTATCTTACCATTTTCTCCAAAATTGGCCTTCAGTCATTACTAATTCACTCCTTCCATCACAAGAGAAAATATATATTCTTATAGTAATACCCTAACAAGTAAAACAAATCTTTTAAATTTCCAAACAATAACAACTTATTTCTATCATTACATCTATAATCAAAAAAATAATTATTATGGCAAATACCTCAAATATCTTAAATTTTCTTTAATTCGCTTTCTTTATACATAGATTTCTTTCCAACAGAATCAAACCATATTTTTTTTTTTCAAAACCATTTCTAACCTTATTATTTTAACATGTTAACATTTGTTATCGTTGCTACCCCTGTAATGACCTCCTAACCACACACACTATTGTACCCCCACTGGACTGTAGCGCCCAGGTGCCTTCACAAAGACTGAACTGGTGGAGGAATTTTGTCATCTCCTTGTCTTTGCTTCAGCGTTACATTATAAAAAGTAGTTAGATATCATAATATCTATAAGTTACCTAGTTATACGCCCTTAGTGCGGGTCTATCACCATAATAAAAACATAATAAACATTGAACATCAAACATTAACATTGTTACATTTACATTACATAATTCACATTTAAATAACTTGTATACTATTTGATAAGACATTACGGCTTCAACTTTCTATTAACTCTTTACCAATCTTTTATATTACCTTTTTCAACTATGAATTTTCTTTTTCCAACATTTCCTCAATCCTTATCTAGTTTGGGTGACTCTCTATTATTCCTTATTATCTCTATCTTATTTTGGCATTCATCTATCTAACCTTACTCACCTCTCTTTTTTCCACTAACAACCGCTACTAACAACCATTAATATATTATGACACCAATATCCTCATTATAAACCCCCTTCACTAATTCCACTTACCTCTGGCACCGCTCGTCTTTGTACTAGGATGTGTGTTCCCTACCTGGCCAGACACATTCCTAACCATTTGCCCTCCACCAAATATCGGCAAACACTAACCCAAATTGCTCCGCCTGCCACAACGCCGCACGCTGGTCTCTTGCCACGCCGCACGCTGATCACTCCTTACACCACTACCCTTACTACAAAATATCATCATCAACAAATATATTTACCATTCACATTACTCACCTCTCTACATATAATCACTAACTACTGTGTCCCTAAATATCTAACACCCTCTTTGTATATTATCTGTATCTCAACATTCTTATTTATCTAACTCCCAATAACTCTGTTTAACTAACTCCAATGCCTTCATTTTTCATCATCACCTAAACCCTTTACAACATTTCACCTTAATATACCACTAAAAAATCTATCACTTACCTTACAATAACAATACAGCTCAATATCCAAATATATTATATGTTTAATCATTCAAAATCATTACCAAACTTTCTTCAATTATTTAAAATTCTACAGTACATGGTTTACATAAAAAATACATAAAATGCACAACATCAAAAGTACACAACTACACTGACATTAATATACACAAAAAATATACAATCCAAAATTATCATTTAATCATTTATCATAATCAGTTCATAGACAGTCCATCTTGAAAAACACTATCACATATTTAAATGTTCATTAACACAATAAAATAATTATCCTCCATCGTCAAACAATAGTCTTATCTTCGGTCTGTACAATTTATTTTTTATTAAATACATTATATTACCATCATTAATATAATACACATTTAAATTCTTATATTTTATAAAACCATCATAATTAATAGAGTTATTACCTATCAATTCATCATACAACCTGTCACGATTGGTTATTGTCCTGTCACCTCCAGTATAATTAGTCACCACTAGGTACGTTATAAAGTCATTATTTTCATTATCATCTTCTCCTATTGCTATATCAGCTTCATTACAAGGTAAGTTCTTATTTTTATTATACATCATCTCTATTCCTAACCTTTCCATAAATTCTTCGCAAGTTCAACTCGTTTTAAAAATCTCTATTTCTCTTTCTCTCACCATATTTCTCACAATACCTCTCTACACTCTCTCTCTCAATATTTGCAGGGGATACTAATCCACAACTACTGCACCACCTGTGAAGTGCACTAAAAAAACCAGGAACAACTTTATTTGTAGACCATATGTCTCCCAAATATACTTTGAAGGCACTCTCGTCCTTCCTCAACACATGTACTTCACCCCCAACTACGCCATTAAGGGAAAAATTTACCCCCCCCTGCAATCCCCCTACAATTATACTTTCTTTACACACTCTCTTTAACCCTTCAACACACACTATCATTCCCTCATTATCATATTTTATTCCCATTAAACTCTCATTATCACTACACATGTTTACATAATCATTTTCTAACATCACATTTTTATTTATTTTATCATAATTCTTACCGCTACTCACCTTGTCTTTATTTATGTTCAAATTGTCTATTACTTTACTCTTCGAATTGTCATCTATTTTTTTAATCTTATTTTGTAACATGCTCATTCTATTACTACCATTATTCTCATGTTTTGATACTGTTTGGTCTATTGTTTCAATATGTTTGGTTATGTCTATTACATTTGATTCAAATTTCTCTAGCTTATTTTGTAAAACATTAGTTTTAATTTCTATCTGTTTATTTACTTCACATTTAGTTCTACTCTCTATCTGCTCATTAACTGTGGTTAGATATTTATTCTCTATTTCTTTATTTTGTGTTTCTATTTGGTTTTGAACTGTCTCATTGATTTGATTAATTTTATCATCTAAACTACTTATTTTGATATGGAATTGCTCATTAATGGTTTCTGTTTGTTTTTGAATACTGTCACAATGTATTTCTATCTCATTTATTCTTTTGTCAACATTACAATTTTGTTTTTTAATTTCCTTTTTTATGTCATTTAATTGTTCATCAAATTGGTTAAACTTATCATTAAAATTGTCTAATCTTGTATTTTGTTCATCAAACTTAATACTCTGTTCGTTAAATTTTTCATCAAAAAGTAATCTCATCATTTTTATTATATCATTTTCCTCAACTCTTTTTGTTGGGATTGGTGTCGAATGAATACCTTCACTCATTATTTCTGATTCTGTTATACTTGTTTCGTTATTGTTTGCCATTGTAAAAAAAATTTTAATGAACTGTTGTCTTCTACAGACGTCACAACATAACCTACAATCGTACTTCTGACTTCAATACCCACTCCGTCTCTATATTCAGGCTTATTACATAAAAATATAAAAAGAATATCTTTATATAGTCTCTGTTCGGGCGCCAATTGTAAACTTACATTTTTCTTACTTATTTTTGTATATTTATTTATTATGATAAACATACCATAAGTATCGTACTTACCATAATTTTTCGTGTACATGTCTACGTAAGCATATTTATTTGCTGTGGGTCCAGAGTCCGCATTAAGCGTCAACAGAGACTGAGTTGGGTCTTGAAATAAAAGTACCAACATCAATATAATTTGAAACCAATTTACTTTTATTATTTTTTCATTTGCAAGTGTAAATCGTAATTACAAGACAATGGCCGTCTCATAGCGACCCAAACAAAATGGCGGTCGTTTCCTTACTTTATATTCCTTAATCGTGACTTTAAAATTTTGATTACATTTTTGGTCAACTAAATATTTTTGTTATTCTGCAGCTGCTAACTTAATAAAGTGCTTCTATTAAACCTAAATTAATCTTTAACGCAAACCAACGCCTCAGTTTGGCTGCCGGCATTACTTCAAGCACGCTTTCTTTCTCACTTTCACTCCCTCATTTTAAAATTATTAGAGATACATTTTTTGTTTAATGTGTTGTTAATTTTGAGCTCAATGAATTTTATTGCAAGTTTGACTTTCCTGAATGTAGACTCGAAGTTCTAGTGGATAGTTTCACATTGTTGATCGGCCGAGGTCTCCTGGTTGCATTGGTTTTCTTTTCTGTTACACTGACTCTAATTTGGTATTTTTAAAACTGTTATTCACTGATTCTAAGTCATGTTGTATGTACTGTTACTGTCTAAATTACATTTTTGATGTTTTAAAACACTTTGCTGGCATTACTTGCCGGCGAATTTCTATAGCGTGTTGCCGCTTTGGCGGTATTATGAAGACTGGGGGGATGCAATGTACACTTTTACGTATGTGTGTGTGTGTATCAACGTCATTGTTCTTTGTCTCAAGGCAGGAAACGCCCTGGTTTATGCATTATTATGGTTACGTCATTCATATTTTTAATGACGCCTTGGATTGTTAACCAATGAAAAACGTATTAAGAGTTTGTGTTAACTCATGCAACCATCAAATGTGTTCTACTTCGCACGTACGTCCTTGGCCTTGGAATCGTCCGCACAGATGTAACTGCGTCGTTTTCATCAAACAAAGGGAAAATTGTCCTACCCATACACATGTGTGTAAAATACAATGAAATACAATAATTTAATACCCCTTGTCCCATAAATCTGAGATCAGGCTTTTTGTCCTGTTACAAGTGAAATGAAATGTTTCCATACAAACTACTTCTTTGTTGTCAATAACATAGTACACATATAAAACTTATAAAAATTTACCTTCTCCCTCATCAACTAACATTTTAATTTATAAAAAAAATTACCCCTCCTCCCTTCAACTACCCTTTTCATTTACAGATTAGTTCATCTACCTTTCTACAGTGGATTATTATGACCTTCTTATAAGGATGCTTTATTTATCAAAATTAAGCACTTTACTCTTGTTAAAACGTCAAACGTTGCAGTTAAACTACCCCTTTCCCTTAACCGATCTTCACCAAAAACAATAGTCCTTGAGTCCTCTACAATTCATGGCTGCATGCAAAAAATTATTTGATTGTTTGAATTTGAGGCTATTGTTTGCCATAGAAAAAATTCTACACACACACTTTTCAAAAAATGACTTTTTTCCATGTTTTTAGGGTAGTACAATCAGAATCTGCCGTTATCTTGAACACGATTTTTTTCGCCATGACCATACTTCCATTTCCTTATGGAACATGGAAGTAAAAATAAACATTAGACTTCCAGGAAGCATACAGTTGAAAAAAAGCTGCATTATCGATGTTACGGTTTTTAGCGTTTTTTCGCGGTTAGGCGTTAAAGTTTCCAAAACACTTTCTTAGCGAGCACCTAGAAGCCAAGAGGAACATACGTTCCGAATTTCAAGTTTGTAGGCTTTACAGTTATGGAGATTTCGTGATGAGTGAGTGTATGAATAAGTGAGTGGTATTTTGCTTTTATATACATATATATATATATATATATTTATATATATATATATATATATATATTGTAACGTTACATAACCCAGTCCCAAAAATGATAACTTATTTACCCTACCATAAAGGTCAGAAATGGGTATAATATACCTAGCTCTAAATTACTTTATATCACCAAACATTATAAACTATATTTAATTGATATAAAGTGTAACAAGTGAGTTATAGTGTACCCAGTGAGTAAATAAGTGACTTTGAAGGGAGCACCTTACAGACTTGTGCTGTAGATGTAGAAACAATTGATTATAATAGTAGACTGTGTTGCCACTAACCAGTTATGTATTTTGTTTAATTATTGTATGATTTGTATTGTGTACGCAACTAAAATTTAGTACCTAGGTTTAATTTTATATTTAATAGAATAATTATGTTTGACTATAAGATAACCCAGGGTTAAAAATAAAAGAGTTAAATATAAGATGATAATAAAAAAATAAAATAATACTGTATGAGGAAAATGGCAGAAGAAAATAGTGCAGTGTACGGATACTATAAGAAATTAATAAATAATATATAAATTCAATTAAAGGAAATAATAATATTAAAGACCTATATCTAAGGTTATAAGAAAATAAACGGAAAAACCTTATATAAATAAAATTGGATAATAAACCAAAGTTAAAAGGAATTATTTTTCTATAAATAAGAAATAAATTTATAATAATTAAAAACAGCCTATATACTCAAAAGTAAATAGAGGCATCAATAAAAAATTATATAAAAATTATTGGTTACTATGAGTAACGATATAACAACATAGGAATTAATTGTTAAAAACGATTGAAAACTGTTCGGTTGAGAAAAGTGATGTCACAAAAAATTGTATTAAAACCATTTTAAAACTTTCGGAAACGGTGCAAAAATGGAATAAAAATTAACTCACAGTATTCACCTTATGTTCAAACTCCTTCAGATATCAAATATAACGTGCTTTACCCGATAAAAAAGGGAAATAACCAATTCCAAGATCTGGCCTAGCTAAACCACACTTCGAGATATTGGCGAGATTGTATCATATGGACATTGCACGAAATTACAAAACAACTAGAACTACAACACGAGAAACAGCTCCATTCAAGTAAAAACTTCGAGGAAAGAGGTAATATAAACGTTATTAATCATTATTAACCAAGAAAACCTCATATCAAATCGTTGTGCAGTTACAATATTTCGTAAATGATTCCATGTGTATAATAAAGAAATAATCTGCACTCTTGCGGACAAATCCGGAACTACATACTACGAAATAAACCAAAAAATTCGAAATTTATTATTTTTTGTATCTTGTAAAGCGTATAAAGTAGTATATAATTATTCATTTCTGACCGTCTCATAACACAAAGAACTTACCCTTAACCCTGGGGAAATTAATTAAAAATGAATTATATGTTGTTTAATGTCTAATCAAGGATAAAATTATAAAATCATAAAAAATATATTTTATGATAATTCAAATGTTTACCTAACTAAATCGATCCAATGTAACTGACTGGAAAAGATCGATTATAATATTTGTATACTGGAAGAAGAGTAAATCTGTGTATTATACAAATAAATACTCTGAATATTTTATGTTAAATAATCAAACGTGTATTCTTTATTGTAGAGGGTAGTTGTTGTAGATTTTCAGTAAGCCAAGAAGAGGACTATCCACCGGGGAGTATTACCGAACAGTGGTGTTTGGTTAACCTAACATTTTGAGGTTGATGTCAAAATCAGCTGATCTTATCAACAGCGAATTTTTAAAAATAAGAAATTGTATAATCTGGGTGTAACAAAATTGTTCTTACTCTCTCTTCTAACTAAGATTAAACAACTTCCTTAATCTCTACCAAATCACACACACTCGATTTCTGTTTCGTTTGGTAAACGTCAAATCCGATTGATTTGAACATTAATGATTATAATTCATAAGTGACAATCGCAATAAGTTACTCTGACCGCTCCGAGATTTTCAAAAGACGGACGTCACACATAAAAAGCGATTACGTTACAGAATGAAGTACTAACGTGGGGCTTAATTAGGAAAGCTTAACAAATAAAAAGAGACTTTCGAGATACCCGCGGACCCGTTACAATATATATATATTTTTTTTCCAATCACTTTCTGCTACAGTTCGTTTCTTGATATATATAAATTATTTAAAATTTATATTTATATTACCTCAATCTGTTATTTTTCCTTATTTGGAACATGTTTCGAGAGCTCCCGTGCTCTCATCCTCAGCCTTCGCTATCTTGTGTCTGGTGAAGTATTTGTGTGTTGGCTGGATGCTATTAAGATTTCTTGTTGGTCTCTGGTATTTTAAAGTTGTATTATTGTGTGTGATTATGGTATATGTATTTGTATTTTGTGTATTTTCGATGTTGAGTGCTTTGAATATTGTGTCATGTTTTGTATTGATTTGTATTTGTTCAGGTTTTAGTTTGTTTTGTGTTTTATGTTTGTATATTTGTAAATTTCCCAAATGTTCATTATGGTGCCTTTGTGTGGTATATGTTTTATTAGTGTCACATTGGTTATGTCTGGGAATTCATGTCCTGTGTTTATTGCATGTGTGGCTAAATTGGATTTATATATTTCTGGTTTTTTGTATGCGTTTAGGTGTTCAACATAACGTTTTTTCAGCTGTTTTTTTGTTTGTCCTATGTAACATTTATTGCAATCTTGGCATTCAATTTTGTATATACCGTTAGTTGTATTATTTTTGTTGTGTGGGCTATTTAGTTTTTGTAAATTATTTTTATTAGTTTTGTATGCTATTTTTATATCTGTGTTTTTAAACAGTTTTGTTAGCTTTGTCATTTTATTATTCATGTACGTGAATGTGGCCCATTTTTTGTTGTTATTATTTATGTGTTGTTCATTTTGATTAATTCTTAATGGTTCAGTTTTTATTTTATATTTTATTTTATTTTCTATTTTGTTTATAGTATTTTTATTGTATCCATTTTGATAACCAATTTGGTATATTATATTTCTTTCTTTGTCAGTTTTTTGTTTGTTTAGGGGAATTTTGTACATTCTGTTAAATAACGAATAGAATGCTGCCATTTTATGTTGTGGTGGGTGGTCAGAATGGTTAGATATAATGATGTTGGTTTTCTGTATATTGCATGTGGTTGTTGTTTCTTGTGATGGTTATGTCTAAATAGTTGATTTTGTTATGCTTTTCTTTTTCTTCCGTGAATTGTATTTTTGGATGTATGTTATTGATTTGTTTTAATATGTTATCTGTATTTGTATTTTTGTTACTTGATACATCATCTACATATATTATCCAAATGCCATTTGGATCAAAGGATTTTATAATGTTTTGTACTTTGGTGTCTATGTGTTGTAGGAATATTTCTGCTATTATGCTTGATAATGGTGATCCCATTTCTAAACCTTCTAGGTGTTGATAAATTTTGTTATTAAATTCTAAGTAATTTTGTTTTAGTATTAGTTGGCGGCTATTTTTTATTTCTGTTATATATTGTTTGTCTTCATTTTGTTCTTTAACTTTGTTTATTATTACGTCTATTGTTTCTTCTACTGGGATGTTGGTGTACATGTTTGTGATGTCAATGATGTGAAAATACATTTTTCACAATAAACACAATATGAAATGAATGTGAAATAAACACAGGACATGAATTCCCAGACATAACCAATGTGACGCACCATAATGAACATTTGGGAAAATTTACAAATATACAAACATAAAACACAAAACAAACTAATACCTGAACAAACACAAATCAATACAAAACATGTCACAATATTCAAAGCACTCAACATCGAAAATACACAAAATACAAATACATATACCACAATCACACACAATAATACAACTTTAAAATACCAGAGACCAACAAGAAACCTTAATAGCATCCAGCCAGCATACAAATACTTCACCAGACGCAAGATCGCGAAGGCTGAGGATGAGAGCACGGGAGCTCTCGAAACATGTTCCAAATAAGGAAAAATAACATCTTGAGGTAATATAAATATAAATTGTAAATAATTTATATATATATATATTTATTTACTACATAAACATTACTAGTCCATAGCTGAATTTCTGCAGCAATAAGATTTATATAATGCTATAAACAATATTATAGTTTATACTACTATAACACATAATTGTGTCTTATAATATCCCAATATAAACATAACACACTTCTTATAGCATAACATACAATATCATATCATAACACACCTCATATTATATCATGAGTATTACATATACTGAACATTTTTACTGTACATGGTACACCTTCTGTGTGAATGTACTAGGTGGCGAGGCATGTGCGTGGTGTATGTTTTAAAAACATATGCTAAAAGTTTGAAAAGAATGCTAGAAAACAATCGTTATTTTAAAACAACGTGATTTCTTTTTAACAATACTGTATACTTTTATTACTGTGTCCAGTGAACAAATCAAACAAAGCAAATGAATATAAAAGATAACTATTTACATACACAAGCTTCAACATTGGTGATGGTCGTGTACGCATATTTGTATAATTTCAAGCATAGTACTAAAGACATGACTAACAGAATTACAGCAATAATAATAACAATATAATGAATGTGGTAACCAGGGCAGCAAAGAACTTTACTAATTCAACAGTAACAATAACCCATTAGTATTATTTCTTATATTAATATTAGACCTATTTCACTACTTTATTACAACAGTAATTACAACATTAATTAATCATTACAACAGTAATTAAAATTATAAAATACAATGAATGTTTTTGTGTATTTCTATTTTCAGTGTTCTGTGCGCTTTTATAATAAGAGTTGTGCTATCACACACTGAATACATATCTACTGATCTTTGTGTTTCTTAAAGTACAAACTGAACAGCTGACTGAAGATTATATTATGTTTGAGTCAATAAATTAAAACAAACTATCATTTACTTTTCTTAAGATAATTGTTGAAGAAAGATGTGAATTATGTTTTACTTCACGAACAGAAACTGGAGTACATTGAACATATATTAAATGAATTTTAAAATTGTTAGTTATCCATATGGACAATAATGTATGTTAGTAACGTATTGTACTGCACTGTCAACTGCACAATTCTTGAAAGAAGATATTTTATGGAACGGTATATGGAGAAAGCCTGTTGCTTAGTCCAAGATGTGTTCCCATCTAATATTCTCTTCCAGGAGGCACTGTGTATCACAGCTACTTCAGTCTACTGTGTACACTTCCCACAGGTTAAAAAAACCTCACCACTTGCTCAGGACCTATGCAAATGTTAACCACTACATCTCTGTGATTTAGACGACTTCAACACGTCTATCACAGTTTGTTAAGAACACTGTCAAGGGTAACTGCTTACTAAACTCATTGCTTCCTATTGGCTTCCTACTGTTGTAAAAATGATTAACTTTCCTGAAATATACCTTTAAGATCAAGAAATTTAAGTTGTTATGCAAAAAGATTGGTGCAATTCATAATGTGTTGATAATTTATATCAAAACCATGTATAATTGTTACCAAAGAAGTTCTTAAATGACTATTTCCTTTATCAAACTATACATTTTAAATTAATAATGTGGTGTACCAGTAGAATTATATAGTAATCTGACTTTTTTTTTAGTATACGTAAATAGTCAAAATTTGAGAAAGCACGCTTTTAAACAAAAATATTTCCATGAATAATCAAAGATACCAATGACAGAAAATAAACATTCTGTTTATTACCTATTTTTTGAAATCAGATGTTTTTTATACTAATGTCTATAAATAACTGAAAAAACAATTTCAAAAAACTTAAGCAATATATTACAAATTACAAAAACTACCAGAAACTCTAAGACTGTTTAGAAATAAATCACAAGATTATGTTAAATTATGTTTTTAGATTTGACTCATCAGGAGATTTTAGTATTATATACA
Organism: Magicicada septendecula; assembly: GCA_034769895.1. Taxonomy (NCBI): domain Eukaryota; kingdom Metazoa; phylum Arthropoda; class Insecta; order Hemiptera; family Cicadidae; genus Magicicada; species Magicicada septendecula. The sequence continues at coordinate 100,531,527 of CM068370.1, read as the reverse complement.
AACAAATAAGATTAAAGCACTAATTATACGGTTTCAATGGCTGCCTTCATTTGTAGAATTTTATATATTATAATCCTTATCAAATGATGTTTATAGAAGAAGTTTTAGAATTACTGGCTTCAGAGTCTGTCATAATTATATGTTTTCAGTTTTCCTGCTCTGTGGCTGTCAGCATGTTTACATACTATTTAGTACAATTAATGCACTCAACAAATGAAATATTACAACTATAAGAGTAACTATCTGTAGAAAACTAAGAGATCTCAACTTTAAAAAAACAAATTTGCTAAGTTACACAAATCTTCCAGTCAAAATATTAGATGCTGTTAGTTTTCATGCTAAGGTACAAGACCAACACAATCAGGACCCACACCATAAGCCAGAAACATTTAAAATAACAACCCCAAAGCCAACCCAAATCATGGGCAGGAAAACTCAAAAATGAAAAAAAATCTTTCTGATGAAATTGGGGCAAATTATACCTGTGTGTGCACGCACATGTGCACAGAAATGTAATGTACTTTCCAGTTTCTTTGTACATTTTCTGTCCCAATCCTTTTCTCTACTGATTCTCTGGTACAATGTTCAATATGGACTCTTCTCACACAACTTGAACTACTCATATTATGATCAATTAAAATCAATGGACAGTGTTGAAAGAATGGAGTGTATACAAATCACAGAAATGATAAACACACATAAATGAATAAGTAACACTGAAGTTATATTAGAGCAAGAATTGTAATGACACAATGAATACTTATAAAGTACTGTATTTTAATTGATTAAGTTTATTCATCTTGTTATTTCAATTAGCAGTCTCTGTAATTCCAACTTTTTCGTGCTTACTTGCCAAACTGCTACCTGTCATGCTCCGGACCAGGTCTTTCAGTGCCTCCACCTGTAATGGTACAATTATGGTACAATTTGTAATCACCTTAAATATGGTATAAAAAACCAGAAATATTGTATTCCTTCATTTGGTCAAAATTAAACAAACATTTAATAACCTTTATGAATATACCGTGAGTGGACTATATAATATTTGCCAGGATTCGGACGGTTTCAGAGCAAAAAACTTGAAGCCTCACAAAAAACTGTATGTCGAATAATGCGATAAAAGCGACAAGCCTTTATGAAGTCAGCTGCCAGGAATTTGTTTTTGTAAACAACACGATGCTGTCAACAAACAGACAAAAGGCGAGTGACATAGATTCACCCCACCTCAGAAATATGAAACAAAGACTCGGTGTCATTTCAACAGGGAAAGTGATCGCAGCCGGCTGGCAAATCGTTCACGAATAGTGAATTTTAACTTTTGAACCACTAAAAGTGGTTAAATAACTAGATAAATACAGTGCTGAATCTTCAACTTCAAAAATGTGACCGGGAAGTGAAATCGGTAACCTCACGGTACGCGAAGTTTACCATACCAACAGAAATACGATAATTTGCTGAGAACGTTCCAGCATCTTATATATTTTATTTTCAAATCAAATTAAGACATGACCAACATAAAAATTTCAAAGTAAATTCAATAAATTCATTCAAAACTTATCATTCAATTAAATGACCAATTTATATTTCAATACTTTAAATAAATGAGCTCATTTAAAGAATTGTACCAGAATGAGAGAGAGAGAGTGAGAGGGAGAGTGTATAATTTATATAAATGCTGGGTTGTGCATACATACATTTATATATATCTTAAATTTGTTTACTATATGTTTATTATATGTTTAGATTAATTACAAGGTTCAATATTAAATATGTTTGTGTATTTCATGATACGTAGGACTACGCCCCGAGGCGTGTTTGGCGCATGGTCGAGTCCAAGATATATATAAAACTTCTGTTAATAATAAGTTTTGTTTTATATAACCATTTCAGAGTATTTATTTCAGATAACACTTCCTGTTCTACAACCTCGTTCGCTTAACACGAAGTCTGGCCCGTAAAGTAAATGAAATATCAGCTGTTGGTAATTCCCAACATGGCACCCGTTATTAAACACAATAATTACTGTTATCGTGTATTTGTAAAATACAGTTACATAAATATGATAGAATTTGATATATAACAGATGGTCGCCTGCGAACAGGGACTCTATATAATATAATTTTATATAGAGTAAGCCTACGAGGAGAACGGAAAGAGTTATCTGAGGTAATATAGAAATTACGTAAACATAACCAAATTTTACGAAGTTAGGTTATACTTTTGGATGCATAACTGTATTATAAATTGCAAATATGAATACTAATGAAGATAAAACTGAAAAAGTCAGCCTCTCTGACGAAACAGTCATGAGTGAGATGGATGTTCAATTAACCCCAATTAGTCAGGTTGGCGAGGCGAGTACGACCGAAAATGTAGAGACAGAAAAAGTAACCTCCATCTCACTTCATGAAAACAAAACAGACGAAATGTTAACACGTCTATATAACATGATGTGTAGCAATTTTAATGATATGAATTTTAAATTCGAGGTTCAAAACAAAAAACTAGATGAGCAAAATAGCGAAATTACAGAGATTCAAAGTAGTTTTAATAACAAATTTGATAAACAAAGTGACAAGTTTGATAGTTTTGATATCAATTTCAATGAACTTAAAAATGAAATCAAAAGAGGTCACGATAAGATCATTAAACAGCTTGACAAGGTAATCACAAAACTAGACGAGAATTTAAATCAATTAGAAACCCAGAAGGAAAACAGTACGAAAAACGAAGTACTGAATAATAACGTAATTAAGAATGATAATGTGAATAATGAATTTACAGATAGTAAGAATATTACAAGTAGTAAGAATGTGGTATTAGAAAACGATAATGAAAGTATTATGAGTGAAAATGAAGTGTTTGAGTGTATTGAGTCAGAAAGAGAGATGGGAGAAAGTATTTTTGTACAAGGGGTGCAGGGGTAGAATTTTCTTTTGATGTTGTGTTAGGGGGTGAAGAAAAGTCTTCACGTATTTTTTATAAGGACAAGAGTTCCTTCAATTTATATTTGGGAGACGAAAGGTCTACAAATAAAGTTTCTTTGTTTTTGTGTACCTAATAAGTGGTGCAATAATTTTATGTTAGGGACCCCTGCATATTTGGAGAGAGAGAGTGTAATTTGGTGTTATGGAGAGAAATGTATTAAGAAAGAAAGTATAGAGAGATATTGTGAGAAAAAGAAAGTAATAAAATTTTTTAAAGTAAATAGAAATTGCAGAGAACTTGTAGAAAGGTTAGGGTTAGATATGGTATATGAAAATAATGAATACTTACCTTATAGTAACAATGAAATTGAGATAACAATAAATAATGAGAATAATGGTATTAAGTACTTACCTGTGGTAGAAAATTATGAGGATAATTATAAAATAAATAACCAATCAATGACATATGATATTACTGAGATAAACGGAACCCTACTCGATCGTGACTTGAAATATTTGTTTGATAACAGTTTTATAAATGAACATGAATATAATGTTTCTAATAATAAAATTTATTTATTAAATAATAAATTAAATAGACCTAAAATAAGAATGTTATTCAACGATGGTGGATAGTGTGTCAATTGTTTAATGAACATTAAATATATATGTGAACCGTGGTATTGAATTGGACTGCTATGGACTGAGTTTGATATATAACCAAATAATGAGTTGGAGTGTATATTTTTCATTGTTTTATATGTATTTATGTATCAATGTATTTGTGTATTTTGATGTTGTATTGCAGGTATATTTTATGTACACCAGTATGTATTATTATGTATTTTAATAATTAACATGTTTAATAATAAACGAGTAAAATTTTGAATAACCATTAAAGAGTAATCATTCTTTATTATTGAATTAAAATAGTAAAGAAGAAAGTTGTGCTAACAGAAGTAAATTATTAATTAATAGAAAGTTTTTAATGAAGTTAAATTATTAATTCATTTGTAATGAATGTAATTCCTAATGAATAATAATAAATGATAATATTTAATAAGAATATATATATTTGATTTTTGAGAGGTATTGTTATGAGTAGGTGAGAGATGAATTTTATAAGGAAATTGTCAATTGTCAATGATTACAGTAAAGTAGAGTGTTTAAACAGGAATAGAGCCTGGGTATAGATAAATGCAGGTGAGTTTAATTAATGAAAATGGAGTTAGATAGTTAAGAATTTTAAGAAAATAATACAAAGAATTATTAGATATTTAGGGACACAGTAGTTAGTGATTATTTGTAGAGGTGAATAAAGTAAAGGTATAAACATATATTTGTTATTGATGAATTCTGTAGTGGGGGTGAGGTGATAAGGAGTAGCCAACCAATAGTGTTGTGGCAGGTAATAGCGTAGTTTAAGGGAGTGTTTGCCGAATTATTTGGAAGGGCAAAAAATTATGAGTGAATATAGCCATTTAGGGAACACCCATCTCTATGCAAAGACGAGCGGTGCCATAGGATTTAAATGAAATTAGTAATGGTGTTTATAATTGAGATATTGGTGTCGGGATAGGTAAATTTGGTGGTCAGTTAGAAGAAGGTGAGTAAAATAAAGTTAAGTAAAGGCATAGTGAATATAGGAGTTACCCAGACTAAACAATGATTAGAAGGTGAAAGGTTAGGTTAGGTAGGTAGAATGTTCAGAGTAGAGAGGAAGTAAGAAATGAATAATGAAATAATAATCTGAATATTAATAATAAATTTGAAATAAATATGAATAATTATAATAAATAAATTGATGTCCAATTAATGAATTAATTAATTGAAATTGTAATTAAATAATGCAAACTTAAAATAGAATATGCAAATCTTAATCAAGATTAAATATGAATCTAATTCGATGTATTACTGTATTAATATAATGTATCAATGTGTATTATTATGTATTTATGTTATAAAATTTTTAACATGATGTAGGGAAATAATGTGTATGAAGGGATAAATTTAATTGGCGCTGTTAATGCCATAATTTTACCTGTTAATAATAATAATAATAATAATAATAATAATTTTAATTGAACCATTCAATAAGATATAATTATTTTGTTTTACTATAATTTGTTTTTCTCCATGTTTGGGAGATTTATAGTGGAATTTTCATATTTTCAATTATACTTTAATTCTTTTTATATCAATATGTTTCTTTTATAATCACACTAATTATAAAATGGAAAGAGATAAATATTATCGATAGAAATCGAAACAATTTATAAATTCAGGGTTGTCCATATTGCGAAAGGAAATTCTTTATAATTCTTGGGAGTTACGTTTTTAGTAGGATAATTTTTATAACTAGATTTTAATCATATATCAAGCAAACCCAGTGCTTATTAGCACAAACCAGCACCTAGCTAAGGGGAACCAGATCAGTTAAGGGTAGAGTAATTTACCAAGCCACTATTTTAATATTTATCATGTATTGTTTCAGTGTTTGGTGATATGACAGCTGTCCTGAGCTGGCCAGCAAGTCAGAGGAGGGGCGTTACGAGCCTAAGTGGCCTTATGGTGTTGGGATCTCGAAGGAGAAGTCCAGTAAGGTCATGCAGGTACGGTCATCATCATCAGACCACGGGTGAGTTATTATTTTCTTTTATATAAAATTGTAAGGGGGTTGTGGCGACCTATCCTGGCTGATCCCTTTAGGACGTATGAAAGGGTCAATGAAAGTTTTTGTGCTTCGACACAAAATCTTTCATTGAGGGGGGTTTGTAATGGTACAATTATGGTACAATTTGTAATCACCTTAAATATGGTATAAAAAACCAGAAATATTGTATTCCTTCATTTGGTCAAAATTAAACAAACATTTAATAACCTTTATGAATATACCGTGAGTGGACTATATAATATTTGCCAGGATTCGGACGGTTTCAGAGCAAAAAACTTGAAGCCTCACAAAAAACTGTATGTCGAATAATGCGATAAAAGCGACAAGCCTTTATGACGTCAGCTGCCAGGAATTTGTTTTTGTAAACAACACGATGCTGTCAACAAGCAGACAAAAGGCGAGTGACGTAGATTCACCCCACCTCAGAAATATGGAACAAAGACTCGGTGTCATTTCAACAGGGAAAGTGATCGCAGCCGGCCGGCAAATCATTCACGAATAGTGAATTTTAACTTTTGAACCACTAAAAGTGGTTAAATAACTAGATAAATACAGTGCTGAATCTTCAACTTCAAAAATGTGACCGGGAAGTGAAATCGGTAACCTCGCGGTACGCGAAGTTTACCATACCGACAGAAATACGATAATTTGGTGAGAACGTTCCAGCATCTTATATATTTTATTTTCAAATCAAATTAAGACATGACCAACATAAAAATTTCAAAGTAAATTCAATAAATTCATTCAAAAATTATCATTCAATTAAATGACCAATTTATATTTCAATACTTTAAATAAATGAGCTCATTTAAAGAATTGTACCAGAATGAGAGAGAGAGAGTGAGAGGGAGAGTGTATAATTTATATAAATGCTGGGTTGTGCATACATACATTTATATATATCTTAAATTTGTTTACTATATGTTTATTATATGTTTAGATTAATTACAAGGTTCAATATTAAATATGTTTGTGTATTTCATGATACGTAGGACTACGCCCCGAGGCGTGTTTGGCGCATGGTCGAGTCCAAGATATATGTAAAACTTCTGTTAATAATAAGTTTTGTTTTATATAACCATTTCAGAGTATTTATTTCAGATAACACTTCCTGTTCTACAACCTCGTTCGCTTAACACGAAGTCTGGCCCGTAAAGTAAATGAAATATCAGCTGTTGGTAATTCCCAACATGGCGCCCGTTATTAAACACAATAATTACTGTTATCGTGTATTTGTAAAATACAGTTACATAAATATGATATAATTTGATTTATAACACACCATTATCACGTCCTAAACCATGACTTCACTGTCAAGTCAGCACACATATGTACTATGGTCAGCATTTAATAAAAGTTTTTAAATATTACTCTTACTTAAACTGTGGAAATGTACTTCTCGTCATTTAATAATATTTACATACCACACAATTCACAATAATGCTTATGTATGGAGACTACTACACTTGAAACATTTCCGAATAAAGATCTAAAAATGTAAACAAATTATTTACAAATATTGAACCAATTACTAATTAAAATAGGTAGTAAAACATGTTAAGCTGTTATGAAAATCCTATTATAATTTCACTGTATATGATAATTTGATTATTATTATTATTTACTGAACTGAATAAGCACTGACATTCTTGATTTATTCTATACTAAAACAACATAATTTGAACATTGCTTACCGCAGTCAGCATTTATAATTACAGTGCATACAACAATAAATAATAATAAAATACAGTATCATTATAAAACTGACGCTCTCAATATGGATATATTAGAGTTACAGAATGATAATTTACAGTTTTCATTTAAATCATAAAACATATACTTTGTATATATACTAAATGGATAAATACATTTTTAACAATATTATGAATGGGAAAGTAACCCTTTCAAAGCAGTATTTATGCATTCAAATTCCTCTCAGAGTCAGTCACATTTTATTATGAACACATAAGAACTGTGCACCGTGCATGTCTACTTAATCTAGTGAATACTTAACCTCCATATGCAATACTGTAAAAAAGGTCTGTGTCCTTTCCACATACATAAGAGCACTGAGTTTACAATCTTTCACGGTCCTCAACAACATTTGCAGAAATATTTCGAACAACAATTTGTATTAATTAAGTATGTGTTGGTATTGATAATCCCATTCAAGATATTTACATATAAAAACTTGTGCATTATGATATAAAATATATTTCAAACTCTGTTTCTATTGTATTTATAAGAGTTTACAAAACAGATACTCGAGGTTTAATAAAGAAAGAGCAGGAAATTATTGTAGGCTGCAAACTACTGAAAAAGAGAACAAAATATGAAAAAAATTATTGTAGAAATAAATGAACAGGACCAGCTTTGTTTTATTTTATTTACCTTAAATTGTGTAAAAATTACAAGATGTTAAGTCCGTGTTCTTTATACAAATAGAGTGTATGGACAGCATTAACAATTTTATATTAGTTACCTGTATACTGTACTTATAAATAAGTGTACAATTTATTCTCTGCTCTTTACTGTATCTTAAGATTCCTACATAGTTTAGAATCTGAAGACTGAACAAAAAGTTTATTAACATGAAACCTAACGTGCAGAGATGACAATGTGATATGCTAAGAGATACAACTATAGCAGCGTGTTTAATGAAAACGGGGATTTGGAGCAGCTGATACACATTTGAGCTGCCACAGATCATTAATCGTGTAAACCATGATGGATGATTTCAAAGACAAACTGTTACTACACAAGTGTAATGCAAAATGCAATTACATATAGAAAATAAAATAACATTATCATTATTATAACATGAAAACAGCAACACCAATCACACTTAAACATCATACAATATAAACTTTATTACACTTAATATTCCTCATTAATGTTAATCCTGTTAAGCTGTAGAAGCATGATTACTGTCTAAACTTGGATTAAATAACCTTGGCCACTTATTGTTTACAGTAACACCTACGCCTCAAATTTATCGTTTTATAAATACAGTGTTAAACATACTGTATAAGTACAACATTAACAACACACACAATACAAATATTTCCTGTGCTCAATTAAAAAATACACCATGTGCAACAGACATCATTGTGGATATGTATGAGAGACAAACTATGATAACTGGCTGCATACAATCATAAACAGATGCAGTCAAAAGTGAAATTCTTTGCTGATAGCTTGTGACTGATATTTCTTGGTGAAAATATATTACCGAGTAAGCAATAATGAAACGGATAAAATTATATGTACTTCCATAACTTCCAATTATATGATAAAACTTTATTAACTTCCAGCATGTATTTTTCAGTATTCAGAATGAAATATTTTAGATAAAATTACTCAAGTGATTAATGGAAATATTGTTGCTAGGACAATTCATTAAAATAACACTTGACAGCTAAAGGGTGAGTTTCACAACATCATTTATTAACATAAATGCACTGACAGAGGAGGCAGACGATGAAGCAAAAGATGAATTTTATGAAGAAATATACGCAGTGCCAAAACACAATGCCACTACTACATTGGGTGATGCTAAACATTTCAAGTCTAAACTAGGCTAAGAAGATACAGTATATACAAGGATTTATTAAGCAAACAGCCTACATGACATTACAAATAATAATGGCTACAGAGAGGTACAATACGCATAATTTAACCATTTCAAAGTCTTAAGTATATGGTTTCCTAGAAAAGACATTCATAAAGAAACATGGAAAATACTTGGCACTGATGATACTAATCAGCAGTGGTGGCTTGTGACAAAAATATCTGGTGGTGCACAAAAAAATTAAGCTTCAAGCAAGAACAACTTTATGTTTTTATTAAAATATTATTAGTCCTAATTAATTGTAAATATATAATTCATAGAACCGTTTTACTGACCACTGACAAACGAAACCATACTGCAATGTTGGCAGCATGTAGGTAGCTCGCCATATGCTACCTAAACCTGTCTCTCTTGCTCTCTCACTCATTCTTATGCTTAGGTGTGGCATACTTCCCTCAATCCCTCAGACTAGTCATGTAACTCCCTCATACTCTGTGTGAGGGGTAGCACGGAAACTGCTACCTACAGACTCAAGTGACTTCACTCTGTAAAACTTCAACATTCGGAGCAGGCTGTGGCAGTTTAAAAAGGAATCAATACGGAAATTTTAATAACATTAAATATAGGAATATAAAACAGATCGTATAACAGAAATACTTCATATTTTTTTTATATCTCAGAATTTCGGGGGGTAGAGCTAACTAGCTACCTCCTACAGAAACCGCCCCTGCTAATCAGATAGATCATGTATTATTTTTTAAGAGTGGGTCTCAGACGTCAAAAGTGTTAAAACTTACCGAGGAGCCAACTCTGACTCTGACCACTTTTTATTTGGTGCTAGCATAATGCAAAAAAATGGCTTTTATTAAAAAAATTAAAACACCCCTATACATAAGATGAGACATATAAAAACTAAAAGATGAACATATAAAAAATAACTATAAACTTGAAATTAAAATGAAACTAGAGAGTACAAGTACCACTAATGATGCAGAAAAATGGTATGATAAATAATGTCACGATCCAACAGAAGTAAAAAGAAATCCCAGCTAAAATCCATAGAAAGAAATGAAGGAGCCAATAAAGAAGAACATAATAGAATTAGAATAGAAGCTGCAAGAGTGTGCCACAGAAAGAAAATGAAGGCGCTAAAAAGACAGACAGAAGAAATAGTAGAACACCACAACAAAAATGCTGCATTGAAAAAAAAATGCTGAATGTCGAAAATGCCAAAAAAAGATCCACAACAGAACACAAGAATTCAGGACAAGATTACGTGCGTATAAAGATAAAAATGGTAAAATACTGATAGAGGATGAAAGGGTTCGATGAGATGGAAGGAATACCTTGAAGACATATTGTCAGGCAATACAACGGGCATGAACAGAAATACATATTACACAGAAGAATCTGAAGATACTCTCCTACCCTTGAAGAGGAGTCGTACATAATCAAGTCCTTGAAAAATCACAAAGCTCCAGGAAGAGATGAAACAACAGCTGAAGTATTACAGTACGAAGATGAAGATGTTTGGAAAAGGATACACCATCTAATTACATTAATTTGGAGGCTACTGAAAATACCAAATAACTAGCTAGAGGGAACTGTACAACCTATATACAAGAAGGGAGACAGCCTGGAATGTTCCAACTACAGGCCTCCAACATTACTCGCTCAATATTACTTATACAGTACCATTTCAAAGTACTTATAATGTTACTTATAATATGCGATAGGTTACTTGAATATGCACAAAAATATTAGGAGAATACCAATGTAGATTTCAACCAAGCTACTCCACAACTGATAAAATATTTACTATAATACAGATTCAAGAAAAAGCATATGAGTGCAACATATATCTTTATAACCTACATGTAGACTTTAGACAAGCCTTTGGCAGTGTGTTAACAAAGAGGAAAGATGTTGGAAGATCTTTTTATCACTTGGTATTCTAAAGAAACTGGTACAACTCATGAAAGTGACTACAGCGTGTTAGACAATGAGACAGGTATGCACTGTCCTCTTTACTCTCGACTTAGTGATAGAAGCAGTAATTAAGAAGGTGGAAATTAAAGGACATATAGGAATAAAAACTACTCAAATTCTTGCTTATGGTGATGACACAGCCATTATAAGAAGAAACAACAACTACTTGAAAGAAGCTGTAAGTAATACAGATAAAAAAAAAGATAATAAAACCAAATACATGGAAATAACAAGAACATCATGTAACAGACAACCTCTACAATGTGAAAATCATGAATTCGAACACTCACATGAATTTTCCAATCTATGCTCACAAATAAACTACAAAACACCACAAATAAATATCTACCACCACAAAGCAATTACATCCAGGCAAGACTCCTTAATGGTAACCAATGTTACTACGCCTACTACAAATTAATGAAGTAGAAAGCACTGAACAAATCATTAAGGTTAAAAATGTACAAAAGCATAATTAGACCCATTGTATATATGTATTGAAACCTAGGTATTACTGCAAAAAAGATGGAACACTACCTACGAATGAATATTCAAACGAAAAATACTGAGAAACTTTTTTTGGAACAGTGCAAAATAATGATGGCACATGGAGAATATGAAGGAATCTTGAAATAAATAATCTAGTACAACAGAACTGATATAGTAAGGTTTATAAATTGTACAAGGACAGCCTGGCTGGGACACACAATTAGGATGGAACAACATAGAATTCCCAGAAAAATTTTAGATTGGAGATCAGTAGGTAGGTGGTGATCAAGAGGAAGGCCAAGGAAGAGACAGAAAGGGTGTTGAGGAGGACCTGAGGAATATGGGGGATAAGAAGATGGAGAAGACTGTGTAATGAGAGGGCTGAATGGAGAAAAATCGTTGAAGAGGCTAAAACCATACTGGGTATAAAAACACTTGATAGCAGCACTTATGTTTCCTATTACCACATTCAACACAGAAGTACACAACACAACATGCTAAAAAAGTATAATAAGGATATATGAAATGAATTTGTATTGAAGATGCTAACAACTACACAGCCCCGCTGAATGAATAATTTAAATCTCTAAAAAATTAACAACAGATTCTCAATTTCTTTGGCCATATAAGTTACAACTTGAGCCTCCAGGTGGTCTAGTGTCTAACGCGGGCGATTGATGAGCTCGTGGTCCCGGGCTCAATTCCCGGCGGAGGTTCCGTACGGCGTGCACTCAGCGTCGTGAGGCAAACTGAGTAGGCGCTGAGATAACAGCGCCGCCTCCTGGCTGTGAATACCGCAACCAGCGGCTGGTGGCGCGTAGTACTAGCCATACACCGTCACACTAACACAAAAGCCGTGCGGTACGCCTTGGTCCTTAACGGACTGTTGAGCGGAGGTTTAATTTAATATAAGTTACAGCTTACAAGAAATCTGTAGCTTCTTGCAAGAAACAATATAAGTGACTACCAAATCAAAAAGTCTTAGTGGTCATCTTCAGGTGTCATTTACTAGAATTTTTCAAGATACAAATATACACAGAATGGATGATGAAATTGAAATGGTTGGTAGGTTCTGGAGGAAAGATATAATTAAAATGCAGAAACACTTGGTCATAGAGTATCTCACAACTTAAAGATACTGCAAGCCTTCGCAGTAATCTTTTGGAATTGCCTATTTAGCCATACTCTGTGCTTAAGAAATACACATTATAATGGAACAGCAAGAAGGATTCACCAATACATTTCTGAAGTTGTTCATAATTTTCTACCCACCACCACACAATAGTAATGACACTCACTGATTTGGATAAACTGAATTATTCTTATTTACATTAACTGACCAACTTTATACCGAATATCATAATATGGTGCAATAACATAACGATACTTCACAGAATAACTTAGTTAGTCAATGCACCTTAAATTAAGTTTTAAGGGATTATGGTGAAAATTAATGTGTAAATTGTGATGGTACAATTCTGGTACAATCCTAAATTTATAAAAACATGGTACAAAAGACCATAATTATTGTATTTATTTATTTTAACAATTATTTGGTAATAATTATTAAAATATTTCATAATCCCTGTAAAGTTTTGGTGAGTGGACTATATAATTATTTTATAAAACGCAGATGGGAATTGACAGGATTTCGATCGCTTTCATTGTGAAACGGCAAACACAGCAAAAAATCGTATGTCACAGATAGAGATAACGTGACTAGCCCTGATGATGTCAGCGGAAGGAATGCACATTTCTGTAAACAACTCGAGGCTGTAAACAACGAAAAAAAGCCTGGTGACGTAGTTTTTGCCCCACCTACGCAATGTTAAACAAAGACTCTGTGTCATTTTCTCCTGGATTGTGAACGTAGCCGGCCGGCAGAGGTTCACTAAGTGTGAATTTTAACTTTTACACCACCAAAAGTGGTTAACAACAAAAGTGTTTTAATAACAGTGACACCTTACCATTCGGTAAGGTGTAATCACCTAAGATGTAATCGTTAATACAGTCGACGAACTCGCGGTGTGCGACGTTCTACAGAAAAACAACGGCAGCTAAGTATTAGCTATCTGCTATATTTCATCATTCAACTACAATTCATTCAACATTATTATAATGACCAATTTTAAACCAATTCAAAATTCATTCAATAATGAGCTCATAAAATAAATTGTACGAGAGAGAGAGAGAGAGAGAGAGAGAGAGAGAGAGAGAGAGAGAGAGAGAGACCTAAATATTTATAGTGCTGGGTTGTGCAGATATTGTTTAGCGTATTATACTATATTTCATTATGTTTATTATATTTACAATGTTTATTTCTTATTAATGTTCAGATAAATGGGAACACGCCCCGGGGCATAAACATGTGCATGTTTGGCACTATTTGTTTTTTTTTGTAATGATATATGGGAATATGTGATTTGAATAAAGGGTAATGTCATTGGTAAAAAATACAAGTACGAGTGAATTATTTCAGGTACATTTCGCTATTACTGGTTCGTTTAACACGAATTTTGGACCTAATAAAGGTAAGCCTAATATCATATGTTGTTGCACAAATTTCCATCATGGCGCCCGATAATTATTCAATGTTTATTAGTAAATTAGTAAATTTTATGTGACACAAATTTGTAGCTTCACATTTGGTCGTCTTGCGAACAGGGACTTGACATAAAACGTAATTTTATGTGGAGTAATACCTACCAGGAAAGCGAAATAATTACCTGAAGTAATTGTGAAAGTACGCAAACACGTGAGTAAAATAGGGTTAAATTCCTAGGTTATAAACATATATGTTTTAGCAAGATAAAATAGCAAAAATGAGTACTAATGACAATATAACATTAGAAATTAGTACAACTAATGTAGATATGACTAGTGAGATGGATGTGCAATCAACACAAACTAGTCAGATTGACGAGCCCAATACGCTTGCATCTGTAGAGACAGAGAAAGTCACTACATCCATCTCAACTAGGTCAGAAAGTAAACCAGATGGTACGGCTGCAATGATGCAGTTATTATTAAATAAATTCGATGAACAAAGTAACAAATTCGATGTAAAGTTAGATGAAATAAAAAACGAAATTAAAAGCCGAAATTCTCACTTTGATAAAAGAATAGACGAAATGCATGCTCATTTCGATAAATTGACAAAACAAACAGTAACGTTAGTAGACGAGATATTTAATATACCGAAGAGTAAAGTAGACGAGAATTACAAGAATAATAGTGGGGGTAGTAATGATGATACGTTCACAGAAAATAATGTTAGTCTAAGTGCTAACAAAGTAAGTACCAATGATAATTTGAATAATGAGTTTACAGGTAGTAAGAATATGATGTTAGAAAATGATAATGAGAGTATTATGAGTGAAAATGAGGTGTTTGAGTGTATTGAGTCAGAGAGAGAGCTTGGAGAAAGTATTTTTGTAAAAGGGGTCCAGGGGTTAGAATTTTCCTTTGATGTTGTGTTAGGGGGTGAAGTCAAGTATTCACGTATTTTTAATAAGGACGAGAGTTCCTTAAATTTATATTTGGGAGACGAAAGGTCTACAAATAAAGTTCCTTGGTGTTTTTGTGTACCTCATAAGTGGTACAGTAATTTTGAGTTAGTGACCCCTGCATATTTGGAGAGAGAAAGTGTAACTTGGTGTTATATTAAGAGAGAAAGTGTAGAAAGGTATTGTGAGAGATATAGTGAGAAAAAGAGAGTAATAGAAATTTTTAAAGTAAATAGAAAGTATAGAGAACTTGTAGAAAGGTTAGGAGTAGAGATGGTGTATGATTATGACAAATACAAACCTTATAATGAAATTGAAATAATAATAGGTGATGATAATAATGGTATCAAGTACTTACCTGTGGTAGTAATGGATGTAGCAGGAGATAATTACGATAATAACAAGATTATAACATATGATCTTACTGATGTAGACAGAACCATACTTGATCGTGACTTGATATATGATATTGAAATTGTGAATGAATATGAAATGTTTGATAATTATTATGATTATAATGTTTCTAATAATAAAATTTATTCACTAAAAAATAAGATAAATAGACCTAAGATTAGAATGCTATTCAACGATGGAGGATAGATTGTTTTATTGTGTAATGAACATTAAATATATGTGAAAAGTGGTTTTGAATTGGACTGCATGTGGACTGATTTTGATAAATAACAAAATAATGAGTTGGAGTGTATATTTTTCATTGTTTTATATGTGTTTATATCAATGTATTTATGTATTTTGATGTTGTTATTACAGGTAAATTTCATGTACACCATGTATCATGTATGTTTTAATAATTAACATGTTTTTGCTAAATAAGTGAAAGTAATGGTAAAATTTTTTAAATAATTGAATAATAATTAAAAGTCAATTACTGAATTAAAATGGTACAAAAGAAAGTTGTACTAACTTTGTAACTGAAGTTGTAAATTATTAATTGTAATAGAAAGTTTCTAATGAAGTTAAATTATTATTTAATTTGTAATGAAGGTAATTCCTAATGAATAATAATAAAAAATTTCTAATGATTAATAATGTAATAAGTAAGAATATATATTTGAAGACTGAGATGTACTGTTATGAGTAGGTGAGGGATGAATTTTATAAGACAATTGTCAATGATTACAGTAAGGTAAAGTGTTAAAAAGGGAATAGAGCCTAGGTGTATTAAAATAGAGGCAGGAGAGTTATTTAATTGAAGTTAATGGGAGTTAGATAGATAAGAATTTTAAAGAAAATAATACAAAGAAAGTATTAGATATTTAGGGACACAGTAGTTAGTGATTATTTGTAGAGGTGAGTAAAGTCAAGGTTAAACATATAATTGTTGTTGATGATATTTTGTAGTGGGGGTGAGGTGATAAGGAGTAGCCAACGTATAGCGTTGTGGCAGGTAATAGCGTAGTTTAAGGGAGTGTTTGCCAAATTTTTTGGAAGGGCAAAATATTATGAATGTATATAGCCAGGTAGGGAACACCCATCTCTGTACAAAGACGCGCGGTGCTATAGGATTTATCGTCGGAATGAAATTAGTAAAGGTGTTTATAATTGAGAAATTGGTGTCATGATAGGTAAATTTGGTTGTTAGTTAGAAGAAAGGTGAGTAAGATTATAATAAGTAAAAGCATAGTGAATATAGGAGTCACCCAGACTAAACAATGATTAGAATGTGAAAGGTAGGTAGAAAATTCAGAGTAGAGAGGAAATAGGAAATGAATAATGAAATAATAATAATATAGTATGAATATTAATAATAAATTTGAAATAAATTTATAATTATAATAAATAATTGATGGCTAATTAATGAAAGTTTAGAATTAATTAATCAATTAATTGAAATTGTAACTTAAATGATTTAAATGCAACTTTAAATAGATAGAATATGCAAATATTAATCAGATTAAATAGGAATTAACCATTTCAATGTATTACTGTATTAATATAATGATGTGTATTATTATGTATTATGTATAATAACATAGAAATTTTAACATGATGTATAAGAAATAGTGTGTGTGGGGGAGAAAGAGGGGTAAATATTGTTAACAGCGCCAATTATTAACTGTTAATAATAATAATAATATTAATTTCAATAAGGTTTTATTAATTATTTTTTATAATAAAATGTTTTATCCATGTTTGAATTTTTGGGAGATTTGAGTAATATTTGGGAGATTTATATGGGGATTTCCATGTTTTATTTAAATATTTGTTTCTTTTATAATTACATTAATTATGAAACAGAAAGAGTTAATTATTATAGATGGGAATCGAAACAATTTTTACAATTAAAGGGTAGTCCATGAAGAGAATGGCAATTCTATGTAATTCTTGTATTTTATATTTTTTTTATATTTATATTTCTAGTATTTCAAGCAAACCCAGTGCTTATTAACGCAAACCAGCACATAGCTAAGGGGAAACAGATCAGTAATAAAGTGGTTTTGAATTGGACTGCATATGGACTGATTTTGATAAATAACAAAATAATGAGTTGGAGTGTATATTTTTCATTGTTTTATATGTGTTTATATCAATGTATTTATGTATTTTGATGTTGTTATTACAGGTAAATTTCATGTACACCATGTATCATGTATGTTTTAATAATTAACATGTTTTTGCTAAATAAGTGAAAGTAATGGTAACATTTTTTAAATAATTGAATAATAATTAAAAGTCAATTACTGAATTAAAATGGTACAAAAGAAAGTTGTACTAACTTTGTAACTGAAGTTGTAAATTATTAATTGTAATAAAAAGTTTCTAATGATGTTAAATTATTATTTAATTTGTAATGAAGGTAATTCCTAATGATTAATAATGTAATAAGTAAGAATATATATTTGAAGACTGAGATGTACTGTTATGAGTAGGTGAGAGATGAATTTTATAATGCAATTGTCAATGATTACAGTAAGGTAGAATGTTTAAAAAGGAATAGAGCCTGGGTATAGATAAAGGCAGATGAGTTATTCAATTAAAGTAAATGGGAGTTAGATAGTTAAGAATTTTTAAAGAAAATAATACAAAGAGAGTATTAGATATTTAGGGACACAGTAGTTAGTGATTATTTGTAGAGGTGAGTAAAGTCAAGGTTAAACATTTATTTGTTGCTGATGATATTTTGTAGTGGGGGTGAGGTGATAAGGAGTAGCCAACGTATAGCGTTGTGGCAGGTAATAGCGTAGTTTAAGGGAGTGTTTGCCGAATTTTTTGGAAGGGTAAAATATTATGAATGTATATAGCCAGGTAAGGAACACCCATCTCTGTACAAAGACGCGCGGTGCTATAGGATTTATCGTCGGAATGAAATTAGTAAAGGTGTTTATAATTGAGAAATTGGTGTCATGATAGGTAAATTTGGTTGTCAGTTAGAAGAAGGTGAGTAAGATTATAATAAGTAAAATATAGTGGATACAGGAGTCACCCAGACTAAACAATGATTAAAATGTGAAAGGTTAGGTAGTTAGGTAGGTAGAAAATTCAGAGTAGAGAAATAAGAAATGAATGAATAATGAAATAATAATAATGTAATAAGAATATTATAATAAATTTGAAATAAATTAATAATTATAATAAATAATTGATGGCTAATTAATGAAAGATTAGAATCAATTAATTAATTAATTGAAATGGTAACTTTTATAATATTTAAACTTTAAATAGATAGAATGTGTAAATTCTAATCAAGATTAAATGTGAATTCACTATTTCAATGTATTACTGTATTAATATAATGTGTTTATGATGTATTATGTTTTATGTATTAACACAGAAATTTTAACATGATGTATAGGAAATAGTGTGTGTGGGGGAGAAAGAGGGGTAAATATTGTTAACAGCGCCAATTATTAACTGTTAATAATAATAATAATAATAGTAATATTAATTTCAATAAGGTTTTATTAATTATTTTTTCTATAAAATGTTTTATCCATGTTGGAATATTTGGGAGATTTGAGTAATATTTGGGGGATTTATATGTGGATTTCCATGTTTTATTTAAATATTTGTTTCTTTTATAATTACATTAATTATGAAACAGAAAGAGTTAATTATTATCGATGGGAATCGAAACAATCTTTACAATTCAGGGTAGTCCATGAAGAGAATGGCAATTCTATATAATTCTTGTATTTTGCATTTTTTGTATTTACATTTCTAGTATTTCAAGCAAACCCAGTGCTTATTAACGCAAACCAGCACATAGCTAAGGGGAAACAGATCAGTTAAGGGTAGAGTAATATACCAAGCCACTATTTTGATATTTTTAATTTATTGTTTCAGTGTTTGGTGATGTTATGACGGCGGTCCTGAGCTGGCCAGCGCGTCAGAGCAGGAACGTTACGCGCCTGATTGGCCTTATGGTGTTGGGATCTCGAAGGAGAAGTCCAGTAAGGTCATGCAGGTTCTGTCATCGTCATCAGACCACGGGTGAGTTATTGATTTTCTTTTATATAAATTGTAAGGGGGTTGTGGCGACATATCCTGGCTGATCCCTTTAGGAAGTACGAATGTGTCAATGAAAGTTTTTATGCTTCGGCACAAAATCTTTCATTGAAGGGGTTTTGTGATGGTACAATTCTGGTACAATCCTAAATTTATAAAAACATGGTACAAAAGACCATAATTATTGTATTTATTTATTTTAACAATTATTTGGTAATAATTATTAAAATATTTCATAATCCCTGTAAAGTTTTGGTGAGTGGACTATATAATTATTTTATAAAACGCAGATGGGAATTGACAGGATTTCGATCGCTTTCATTGTGAAACGGCAAACACAGCAAAAAATCGTATGTCACAGATAGAGATAACGTGACTAGCCCTGATGATGTCAGCGGAAGGAATGCACATTTCTGTAAACAACTCGAGGCTGTAAACAACGAACAAAAGCCTGGTGACGTAGTTTTTGCCCCACCTACGCAACGTTAAACAAAGACTCTGTGTCATTTTCTCCTGGATTGTGAACGTAGCCGGCCGGCAGAGGTTCACTAAGTGTGAATTTTAACTTTTACACCACCAAAAGTGGTTAAAAACAAAAGTGTTTTAATAACAGTGACACCTTACCATTCGGTAAGATGTAATCGTTAATACAGTCGATGAACTCGCGGTGTGCGATGTTCTACAGAAAAACAACGGCAGCTAAGTATTAGCTATCCACTATATTTGATCATTCAACTACAATTCATTCAACATTATTATAATGACCAATTTTAAACCAATTCAAAATTTAAATTAGCTCAGAATAAAATAAATTGTACGAGAGAGAGAGAGAGAGAGAGAGAGAGAGAGAGAGAGAGAGAGAGAGAGAGAGAGAGAGAGAGAGAGAGAGAGAGAGAGAGACCTAAATATTTATAGTGCTGGGTTGTGCAGGTATTGTTTAGCATATTGTACTACATTTCATTATGTTTATTATATTTACAATGTTTATTTCTTATTAATGTTCAGATAAATGGGAACACGCCCCGAGGCGTAAACATGTGCATGGTTGGCACTATTTGTTTTTTTTGTAATGATATATGGGAATATGTGATTTGAATAAAGGGTAATGTCACTGGTAAAAAATACAAGTACGAGTGAATTATTTCAGGTACATTTCGCTATTACTGGTTCGTTTAACACGAATTTTGGACCTAATAAAGGTAAGCCTAATATCATATGTTGTTGCACAAATTTCCATCATGGCGCCCGATAATTATTCAATTTTTTTTTTTTAATAGCGAATTGACCACTTAGGATCACGCTACAACTTTATTTCTTTTTCTTTGCCTGGAGTTTCCTCTGTCTCCAATACTCCTTCATACGCTCACTGGCTTGTTTCCTTTGATCTTCTGTCCAAGTTCGTCCACTTCTATTAGGTCTTCCTGCATCTTGAAACAATTCCAGATTTTTCACTGTACTCCTAAATTCACTTCTTTCTAACATTTGGGACTCTGTGATATTCGACTTTTCTAAATCTTTTCTAACTTCCTTAATCCACGTTGTAGTGGTCTTCTTCTTCCAGAGGTAGTCGAATATTTGTTTGGTTAATCGATTTTTGTCCATTCTGTATAGATGTCCGAGAAATGTCAGCTTCCTCCTCCGCATAGTCTCCGAGATTCTTTCCACGTTCTGGTAGACTTCCCTATTGCTTCGCAGCTTCCATCCATCTTCAGTCCGAACTGCACCCATGATTTTTCTTAGAATTCTCCTTTCCAAGACTTCTAGTTTGTCGAGGTTATAGTTCATCGAGAGGCATTCACTGGCGTAGAGACATTCCGTTTTTACGACGGTGTTGTAATGCCTTATTTTGGCATTCCAGGAGATGCATTTCTTGTTGTAGATATTTTTTGTTAATCCATATGCTCTTTCCATTTTTAGAATTCGATCTCCAACAGCTGCTTTTTCTAACCCATTCTCCTGTATAGTCTCACCCAGGTACTTGAACTTCTTGACCTTTCAATTCGTCCTATCTCCGTTTCAAGGAATTTTGGTCCATGTTTGTCATTTGTCATAAATTTGGTCTTTTCAACTGAGATCCTTAGTCCTGTTTGGCTGGCTATCTTTTCCAAGAGACTGATTTGTACGGTTGCTTCTTCTGGGTTTTCTGATAGTACCGCAAAGTCATCTGCAAATGCCAGGCAGTTGACTTTAATTCCTCCCGACTTTCTTCCGAGGCATATTGGGTTTATTCCTCGACTCTCCAGTTCCAAGTTCCAAATTCTCACAATCTTCTCTAGGACACAGTTGAATAGGAGTGGCGATAAGCCATCGCCCTGTCTCACTCCTGTCTTAATTTCGAATGGACGAGAGAGCTCTCCCATGAACTTCACCCTGGATGTTGTGTTTGTTAGGGTCTCTTTGACTATATTTGCTAGTTTTGTTTTGATTCCAAATTCTCTTATGATCCTTTCCAAGGTCTCTCTGTCCACTGAATCAAATGCCTTTTTGAAGTCTATAAAGGACACCACAATTTTCTTGCTGCTCAGCATTCTATGACGGATTATTGATTTTAAGTTGAAGATCTGCTCAACACAGGAACGTCCTTTTCTAAACCCTCCTTGGTATTCGCCCAGCTGTTTGTCAAGCGTATCTTCTATTCTGTTTAGAAGAATCTTCGAGAAAATTTTATAAGCAATTGAAAGGAGGGACACTCCTCTATAGTTATTGACATCTTGCTTATCCCCTTTCTTGTGGAGCGGATGGATCAGCGCTGTTTTCCATTCTTCTGGAATTTTTTCGGTTTCCCAGACTTCGCAAATGATTCTATGAAGGTCGTCTAGAATTTCTGGCTCAGCCCATTTCATCATTTCTGCTGTTATCGAGTCTTCTCCAATTGCCTTGTTGTTTTTGAGGTTCTTGATTACATCTCTGATTTCTTCTTTTGTTGGTGGTTCATCCTCTTCTGAGTTTTCTGGTGGGTCTGGGATTTCTAATCTAGAAGTAGGGGGTGGGCAATTCAAAATATCTTGAAAGTATCCAGCAAGTATCTCACAGTTTTCTTGGTTGTTCAGTCCAATTTTTCCCTGTTCATTTCTAAAACTCGTACTTGGGGCTTGGTAACCCTTAAGTTTGTTCTTGAAAGTCTGGTAGAAGTCTCTGGAGTTGTGTTTAACGAAGTCACTCTGGAGATTTTCTAACTGTGCTTTTTCAAATGATCGCTTGGTCCTACGGAATATTCTGGATGTTTCTTTCCTCTGTTGCCTGAATTGTTCCAAGCGTTCCGTTTTTCCAGAGGATTTCCATCTACTCCATTCTTCAGACCTCTTTCTGAGTGCCTCATCACATTCTTCGTTCCACCAGATATCTCTTTTCCTCTCTGCCAGCCCAAGTGTCTTCTTTGTGGCTTCATTGATTCCTGTACAGAGTTCTTGCCAGCTTTCCTTTTTGGTGCTGCGGACTTCTTCCCTAAAGTTCTTAACGATGTCGTGGGTGATGTTTGTTTTGTTCATGTTATATTTGGTTATACTAGGTGGGTCTCTCTTTTGGCCTAGCGGGAGGAAGCGGATTTTGACTTTAGAAAGGTAGTGGTCGGAATCGAATTCCCCGTTTCTAATCACCTTGACATTCATTACCTCTTTTGCATTTTTCCTAGATATCGCTACATGGTCCAGTTGGAATTCCCCTAGATTTGGATTTGGGGATACCCAGGTTTTTGCTTTTCTTGGAAGTTTTCTGAAGTTTGTTGACATCAGTCTAAACTGGAATGCTTTGCAAAGTCCTATTAGCCTTTCCCCATTTCTGTTTGTCCTTTTATGAGCTGGATAATCTCCCACAATGTCTCTGTATTTTCTCTCCTTTCCTATTTGCGCATTAAAATCTCCCAGGAGAAGTTTTACGTTTTTCTTGGGTATCTGCAAGATTTCATTTTCCAAAAGATCCCAGAAATCGTCTACTTTCTGTGGATTTTTCGTGTTGTCTTCATTGATGGGGGCATGGCAGTTGATAAGTGTGTACTTCTTGTTTTTGCACTTGAATGTAAGTAGCGATAGCCTTTCGGATTTCGATGTGAATTCTGTGACACTAGTCACTATCTTTTTGTTTACGTAAAAGGCAGTCCCTAGCAGAGGCATGTTCCCCATTATTTTTATTGCTGGCTTTCCTTTGAATAGTCTGTAGTGTTCGGTGTCCACAACATTCTTGTCTAAGAATCTGGTCTCTTGTACTGCTAGGATCTGGATTTGATTCTTGTCTAGAAGCTTTTCAAGTTCTTTTTGCTTGCCTACTGTGATGAGCGAGTTGACATTTATGGTCCCAATGAAGTACTTCCGTTTGAACCTCAGTTTGGAAGGTGTTTCAAGACGCTCCGACTCGTCTTTGTCGCAGATGTTGGGACTCCCCAGAACCGTATGTCCCGATGCATTGTGTAACGCAATGGTGGATTCCTCTTTCGAGCTACCACCTGGGGTAGTGCTTTCTTTCAGCGGACTTTCCATTCTGCGAATAAAGTTGCAAATTGTTAGGGTAGGAATTATCTTCCTAAGTAAGATCGGATTGTAAGTCTGAAATGATTTGTTTTTTCATGGTTTACTCCATTAGGTTCTTCCGCTCTCTCTGCCGTTGGGAAATACCTTGTTTCCTCTTCCGCCGTTGACCAGTTTTGCCTAGTAACCCTAGGTAGGGGCCCTATAACAGGGTTTATTCAATGTTTATTAGTAACTTAGTAAATTTTATGTGACACAAATTTGTAGCTTCACAAAATCATTATGAAAAGTAAACTCTAGATTTTGAATATCCCCATGGAAAGTAAGAAAGCAAATATCCCCATATTGAGGGAACAAATCTATATCTTTAAGTTGTGGATGTATAACAAATTTCATAGGAAATGGCATGTGGTTTAAGATGTACCTATATCTGGGTACTAGTATAAATATATTTCAACATTCTAAGCATACCTGTAGGCATAAACCCATAGATATCGACTGATGAGAGACATATAGTGTAACATGACATAAGATATTGAAAATACACTGATGATTAATAATAAACAAAAAAGCTGAAAATGAGAAGAAAGGCCAAAAACTTATAAATCAAAGATTAATGACCAAATTACAATGACAAATAACTGAGAAACTGACAATGACTTGACCCAATAGATTGGAAAAACAACAAGGAAAATATAATGTAATAAGGAAGAAGGAATAAGAAACTAAATGTAACCAAGAATGTAATAACGAACATTGTAATCTCCGAATTATGACTATAATATTTATGTAAACGAATGCACTAAAATAGTTAGGGCATAAATAAGAAATAACCATATTAACAATAACAAGTAAGATAGTGATGTTGTATATATATTGTGTGAAAGGAGAAGAAAGATGTACTTATAAATGTAAGGTAGGGAGTTAAAAACTAACCATACCCAAATTAATAGTGATAATCATAGTCAAAGCCAATAAAAGATGCTTTGAGCCAAACCAAGGCAATAATTAAATAATAACCAAAAGTGATCAAGGTGATTTGAAAGTAAACTAATTATTATTTAATCACACAGTGATATCAAAATAATCAGACAAACCGTGTGAATAAATAAGTGAGTGAAATAAAAAGTGTATGAAAATAAATAAGTGGTGGAATGCTATGTATAGCATGTAATAAAAAAAAGTGATAGTGATAACAAATAAAGAAACCTTCTATGAAGGGAAAAGTGCAGTGGGTGTGCAGAATAAAGTATTTTATAAGCAGACTATAATAAAATAGCTAAACAATCTTTGATAAACTTTATGTTAGCAAGTAAGATTAAATTGATTGTGCTATTATGAATTTAGGTAATAGGAAGTAAGAATTATAAAATAAGGTAAAAATTAAGTTATTAGAATGAATAGTAAAATAAGAAGGACAGACACTGTATTTAAGTGAAGGGATTAGTAAGTAAGACATATTGTGTAAGGTACAGTTTAACAGTAGTATTATAAGAGTTTTGTTATTGTTCAAAAAAAAAAAAAAAAACAGAATGTAGTAAATTATAAGATAAGCAAGATAATAGTGAAACCCCCATTTTATTTTATAAGTTTATTTTGTAAATTTTTTTTGAATTTTTATTTTATTTTTATTAAGTTTTTTTTTGTAAAGGGGAGAGACATAATATTTAGAACTAGGTGGTGAACCAAGAGGAAGCATAAGTGTGCAAAGGCCCAAGCTAAAATTACAGACGTGTCCCCCCAGGTGAATGACAGGACTTGCAAATGAAAAGTCTATTAACAAACAAGCGTGAACTTTATTAAGCATGCAAATCTTACATGACATGACAAGTTATAAATTCAACAATGAGTAAAATTGAACTGCAGGATTATATATATATATATATATATATATATATATATATATATATCAATATTCTTTACAGCATAAGATTGTGAGTGAAGTTAAGTTTAACCATAAATTGTGTAGGTCCTGCCATGTTATGTCCAAATTAATTGTTGCAAGAATATTATTCACAAGTTAAATTGAAAATTACTAATCCTTGAGTGTTGTATAGAAAAAGAAATTAAATAGGCTAGCCTTTTAGTAACTTAGTAAGCACATTTATGATATCATAATTTAACACATTCCCCTCCAAAAAAAAAAATGAAAATTACACACAAGCACATACACAACATATATAACACACACCCCTCATTTCTGTACAAAACCCCTCATAATAACCCTTTTCAACAAGAATAAATAAATACACAAATATTGTAACAAGCCTGTAAGCTGTAGTTACAAATAAAAGAAAGAAAAAAAATTTTATTTAAAAAAAAGTTTGTAAAAAAAAAAAAATGTATGTTTGTTTGTTGTGTATATAATTTAGAATTAATCCTGGTTTTGTTTTATTCAAATTTTTAAAATTCTGTAAGGTACTTTTGGTTTAATTTGCACTTCTGGTAGAGCTTAACAAAATCTGGAGTTAATCAGATTATCTCCTTTCAGCAATCGATTAATGATTTTCAGTGCTGCTCCAGTATCTCACCTTTCGTTAATATTTGGCGTCTTCCAGGAAGTCTCGTGGTTAATTAAACACTTAAAGTAAAATGTGAAATAATTTTATAATTCACACAGTTGAAATAAATTGATTTATTGACAATTATTAATAATAATCGATTTTAAATCGATTTAGAGCAATTGTTCGACTCCGTCACAGGGATAGATCGATATGTGAATACAGGTTAAAATTTTATATAATTATTAAAAAAGGTTCTTTCAACGATTATTTTATAATAGTCAGAGAAGTGCAGGACTAGAAAGTATAACATTTACAAGAAATAATCTTAAATAATTAATATCTAACAATTGTGAATAATATATATAATGTTTAATATAGTTGAATTCTCAAACCAATACTGCAGGCTATGAGATCAGTCAAGGAAAGTTGCAGTGCATGTTGGGACCATCATGGCGGCTAGCTGAATTGATGAGGTTATACATAATCTTGTCACAGGAAAATCTCACATTAAATTCACCTTTATAATTGTTTTAAAGATCTCCGAAATTGTGTATACTGTCTAGTATGTTGTTCGAAATTGTGTATACTGTCTAGTATGTTGTTTGAGGTATTCTGGATGAGTGTTCAGTGTCCACTGGTGTTAACTGTTTTCTATGAGAGGTGTTCACTTTGTCTGTTCATGATGAAGAATTGTTAATCTGTTGTAAAGTGAATTATTAATATTATGTAGTTTCAATGTTTTAAATCACTTGTATTATGTGGTGTATTGTTCGTTTTCACTGTTGTCGTGGAGTATTTCATTAGTTTTAACTCGAAAAGTGTTAATTTATGTAACTCTCGTTTTCCACTGATTTTAGGCTTTAACCTATGCACTCCATTATACGGTTTTAAGAACGCGATTCCGCATCGACTGTTCCGTTTGAATGTTAACAAAGAACTAACTTACTTCCTCCACTTTAGTAAATATCTTGCCAAGTTAATATTGGAAAAGTATTGTTAAAATAATTTTCACTTCACATGTACATAATTCCAAAGTACATTATATATGGAATAATTTTAGTTTATTGTTCGCTTTCATGAACTATTAACCATATAATTGGTTTATTTATCTCATTCTGTTTAATTTGATATGTCATAGTCCATATTTGTTGAGATTTTTGTTAAAATTACCAAATTTCTGTCTTTTTGGAAATCTAGGCCCAAAAAAACTGTTTCCGTCCTTCCACACTTTTACTGCCATTTTAAGTGTTATTAATATAATTATAATAAATTTCAAATGATCACAAATCCTTTCCTTTCCTTAATTACTTCTAAATTTAACATTTGAACTGTCTTTTAGTGATAATTTCTGAATTTACCATTCCTCTTTAAAAATAGTTATTTTATACATTTCAAAAATTTTCAATAATTTAAGATATTTTTCTATATTACTCTTTTAAATCATAGGTTCATTTACAGTAGTTGTTAATTGACCTACCTTACCTAAATCTTGTCAGTTTACATGGTTCATTGGTGAATTAACTGGTTTATTTTAATTTTTATGAATTCATTATTTGGCCTAGAGTTTAGTATTTCACATGTATGGTTTTTTCAAATAAATTTAATTCTACTCCTCCTCTGACTCTTAATAGTTAACATGACATAAAAGAAAATTGTTTACATAACTATTGTTATGTGTAGCATCTAATTCATGCTACTGTTACAAAAATAATAATTAACATTAATCAGCATTCTATAAAGTTGGACATGTTTGCTGAAACTGTTTTGAACATACATTTAATTCCTTTGTAAATTAATACAGCATCCATACTGAAACATTTTAATTTGTATGTATGCTGTGATATAACTAATACAACTTACTCTAAACATATAAACCTTATTCTATTAGAACTCTTTTAAAAATATGGAGTTCATGGCTTTGAACAATATCAGCCATTTAAACTTCTTAATTCTATTAAAACTTAAACTATTACCAGTCCTTTCTGATTTTACTACTATTATCTAACATCCCCTTATACAGTAAACATTTCCACCCATACTTTAGTTGTTATTGTCATTCCTACGAATGTCTTGAGATAACACTGTGACCTTATTTAATGAAATATTGGAAATATTATCCATTTTAATATTTCATTATTTGTTAATTATAAAATATAAAAGTTATTTTATAGCATATTGTTTAAGTTATAGATACACTACAACTTGAAGTTTATTACATTTCAAAACACTTACACTAGTACACTTTCACTGTTGGTTCTGACTTATATTTGAGTTTTATTATTCTCAGACCAGACCTTTAGTCATAATGGACTGTGAAGATTTGTTTATTTTTTATCATATAATAACCTTTAGTTGGTGCACTTCTTATCATACTACACAACACTTTTGTTTATAAATTATTACAATTTCATAAGGTTTTGGGATGTTATACTTTCTTTATGGTATCAATTGGTTTGGGGTTTAATGGTAGTTAATAATAGGTTTTTATGGTGGTTCTTCCATCCTATTTCTTCCTTTCTTCTTGTCTTCCTTCTTGTGTTCATTCTTGGGTAAACCAAGGTACTAAGTGTTATCTTGTCTGATGGTTGGTTCGGAGTATCTTCTTTATTGTCTGATACTGACTTTACTCTTCTTTCTTGGTTTCAGGGTATCTTGTTTATTACCTGATATTAAACCTTACTCTTCTTTCTTCTTGTGTTTGGGGTATTTTGTTTATCACCTACTCCTAATACTATTCTTTTTTCTTGATTTTGGGTATCTTGTTTATCTCCTGCTCCTAATCTCCTAGGTAATCTCCTGATTTTTTAATATGAGTTTTCTTTAATTCTTTCTTTGACTTTTAATTGTATTTTTATTATTTAATTATTGTTTTTCTTTTATTGTGGTGTTTTCCTTTGAAGTTTAATTGAATGTCATTTGACATTCTTTGAGTATATGTAATTTAATTATTTTTTATGATCTTAAATGAATTAATTATTGGTGGAATATCTGTCATGCTACAATATATATATATATATATATATATATATATATATATATAATTAACAAGGCAATTAGGTAATTCTCAGTTACGGATCATTAATATGTCAAAGTAATTAGCACGGGAAATGCAAGTGCCCCCAACCAAACCAGAGACTCAAAATATTACTCAACAACCACGTTAATAATAATAAGCAATTCCGCATATGTGATCAAGTAAATAGTAGAAACACTTAAAGAAATCAAAATGCCCCCTTTAGCCCGGAATGCTGCCCTGACCGCATGACATGACCAAGCCGAAAATAACTAACTCTCGGATAGATTTAATTCGATAAAAGGTAGAACTTAGAGCAGAGCCTGCGGATACGTGTGTATGTGTGTGTGTGATTTTCTTACATATTATAAGAAGATATAATAGATTGCATTAGACTTAATTATGTAAGGTCCACACATGTAGGCACAGATCTAAACATGAGAGTTTTTGCAGAACTTTAGTAATTAAACGCGGCCTCATGAGTCTGCTTCTGGGGCTTCCGTGGATTCACAGTGTAGAGGTAGTTGAGATAGTATTAAATAAATAGAATGGTCCCACCTGGATCGTCCGGCGTACTTTAGTAAGCCTGGGTTAATTGGTAGAGTCTCGGTCGCACCATTACGTCCTGGGGCAGAGTAGCTTCACGAGTGTGTCCGTGTGCGTGAATCTCGACTGACAGCATGTCATGGCTTAACGGTCGTCTCTGCCAGAAGGGTGGACAGTTGGTCGTCTACACCCGACACCCATCTCGCCCTTGTTCGAGCACCTGGAGCAGAACTTTATTTAGGCTCTCATAGAGAAGAGCAACGAAGTCTGAACCGATGAGTGCCGTCAGCCGAGAGCAGATGACCTGGTTGAGGGTTCAAATAGAAATGAGGATGATTTGATGGGAATGTCTAACCACGAAACTTCGCCGATGCAGGAACACACAAATCACAGCTGAGCGCGCCAACTGGATATCATCGCTACGCACAAACGGTCTGCATACCCAACGGCGACGAGAAGCAGTGGCCGCACGTGACGTCAAACCCGCTCGTTTTTAAAAATACATCGCCTGTGTCAGCAATCGCCTTACATAAGCCGAACAAAGTACGGCACACCCTCACCCCAACATGGTTGACCCAAATCAAACCAGTACTCGACCTCGACAGCTGTAGGGATCCTGGAAAATCTCGGAATCTCACTCGCACTTGGTGGGTTCAGTTCCTCAGGAAAACGAAAGAAGCAGAAGGAAGGGGTGTAAGTATGCCAACGTGTGTCTGAAAGAGAAGGTGTAAGTGTGCGTCCTGCATGCTCGCCAGGCCCTGGTCTGCATGCAGAGATAAGGAACAGAATAGAACAGGAGAAAGAGAAGAATCGCCGAATCCAGCTCTGAGAACTGACCACCAAGGCCACCTAAATCTAACAACTGAGACCCCGGGACCATAGACTTCTATCACGTAACAAAACTTTTCCATCCAGGACCATAGACACCATTCCCCCCTTCCCAGGACTGAAATCTCTACCACACTGCGACCATCCCCCACGCGAGTCCTCTCCGCAATGCCAAACTCTCGGGACCGCCCCAACACGTCACCCTCTCCAGTGACCACCACCTAACTCTCTTGGTACTCACATATCCATGCCCGAAGGCCAACAAGGTGCTACTAACCTTGATATGCGAGTACCCTTCGAGAACCGTCCACCTCGTGGACCGACCAGCCATGTGCAGCAAAACAAGGCATCATCAATCCTTGACACATGACGGGCCCACCTCCCCACACTAGGGTGGACGGACCCGATTCACAAGGCAGAGAAGACGGCGCAGAGGGCATGCGAACATCAATCCCTTCTCTTACCTTTTCAAATACAGCGTAACTAGCAGGGGGGGTTTACTTTTCGCCGTCCGAACAAACCACTTTTAACCAAAAATAACACACCAGGGAAATCAACCGAGGAATGTGGCATGGACCGACCCTACAATGATCAACAAACAAATTCAACCACTATTAACAACGAAACAACAGCACATAACTTCTCAATTTTAACTTTTAGAACAGGGGAAACTGACGATCTCCAAGACCACGACAATCTAAGGGCACTCTCCAACTCTCTAACTTTCTCCATGATAACCTTCCAGAACAGGGGAAACTGACAATCTCCAGGACCACAATCTAAGGGCACTTTCGGCAAGGTTCTCTAATTCCTTATTGATAGATTTTTTTTTTTCTAAGGGGAGGGGTAGGAAAATCGGGAAGATGAAACGGGGCAAGGATCATTAAAGGTCAATAGCTAGGAGTAAGGGTAAGGACATGGCTCCCTCCGGAAATAAGGATGAATGGAGGAAACCAAGGGTCGCAACCCTGAAATAGATGAACACCACTGGGACTGTGGGGAACATCTACCCGCTACCCGTTAACCGCTTCTTCTCACTTTTCTATGACGAACTTTAGGTACTCGTTCCTTTCGGACACCACTCTCTGAGAAATTATCTTGCGTCGAGCTGTACTGACTGGTTTCCTCGGAATCAGAATCAAGGCAACTTATCTCACTACTTTCACTCCGCTTTGGATTAGCCTCCTCGTCTTCCTCTGCTTCTCTTTCTTTCAATGTTCCTTCTTCCTTTTCTTCTACAATTTCTCCTTCTGCACCTCCATAATCCAAATCACCATCACGACACTGCACATCCTCAGCATCTTCCAGTTGCTCCTCTGATCCATCTTCAACCGCATCTTCCCTCAGCTCCTCACCCATTTCTTCATCACACTGGTCACCAACCACTTCACAAACGTCTTCACTAACTTCTTCTCCAATCTCATTGACATCAACCCGTTCATCATCATAATATAAATTTTCATCATCATCAACATCATCGCCATCACGTCCACTACCACCATCCGAACACTGCACCTCTTCGTTCTCCTCTAGTTGCTCACCTGGTCCGCCTGGAACTTCTTTCCGCTCTTCGGAATCCTCAACACTACCTATAGAAGGCGTCTGCACATCTTCACACACTACATCATTCTCACTCACACACTCCACAACGCTGCCACCAAATTCCTCCTCAACTTCTACCTCACTTGCGGCATGGACATCCCCTTGTCCATCCGCAACCTCAGAAACACTTGCAGCCTGGACATCCCCATGTCCATCTGCAAACTCAGACTCTTCAGTCTCCCTAACACCTACAACTATACTTCCCTGTGCAGCATCCGCAGACCGCTCTTCTGCCTCTTCTGTCGATTCCACTCCTTCACCACTCTCAGCAACTACAACATCCTCAACATTTTCCACCCTGGAATCCAGCTGTCCAGGTTCATGTGCAATGACTAAATTAATTTCTACTGGCGATGGTAAAGCTACACCATCAAGTGACTTCTCATATCCCTGCGTAGACGATGATGATGTCACAGGATCTGGATCCCTCACGAACAATACCAGAACAAATTCTGCGGCATCTGGATTCAACCACGACGTCCTCTCTGAGTCCTGTAATTCAGTATCAACCGACGTTTTCTTGTCCTCTTGTATTGATCCACAGAAGTTATTCCGCTTTTCTTCTTCCACTTCACCTTCTTCATCCACTACTCTATTAGACACTGGTACTTCCTCTGGAACCTTTAAAGTCTTCTTATTCTCCAAATAGGAATAACTTGCTACAGGCTCCCTACTTGCCGATGTTTGTTTACTAATATAATCTCTTCTTCCCCTGTTAATTTCATACTTCCTTCTTTTCTCTGCTGTAACCGTTGCTACCGTCTTCACTCTTGCCACCCCCTTGTAGCCTCCATTACTTCCGGAATATTCAGTTTTCCTTACAGTCTCTTGTGTTTTCCTCCAACCACCATGTTTTTCCTTTTTACCTCTTCCTAATGAACCACTGGAGTATTGGACATCTTCAGCAGCTCTTCCCCGGGACTCATCATTCTACTGGACTCTTCTGGCATGCGCACACCACCGGTCCAGGTCCGCAAAAGAACGTGGAGGATCTGCGAAAACCAGCCGGGATCTCTCTTCAGGATTCAGTCCTTCTCGTATTACTTGTATGACTTCCGTCTCGGGCAACCCCAACCTTAATATACGGGCAGCTTTCCTTACATCATGCACGAAGTTCCCCAATGCCTCTCCGTTGGCGATAGAATAAATCTAACTTAAGCTGGGAACGTCGTCGATGGGGTATGAAGAAATCCAACACTTCCCCATGGAAGGTGTCGACACTGCAGCCCCGACGCAGAGTGCTGGTGACCAGACCGGCCAATGAACCCCGGCAATACGGGTATATAAGGGACAAGACCTCCTCATCGGACACACCTGGGAAATCTGCCAACTGCAGGACGAGGTCCAAGAAGACCAACAAACTGTCCTCATCTACTCCATCCAACACCGAAAGTTTCTGGAGAACGCCTGAAATGGGGTGGGGCAATTCCTGGTAACATACCGCTGCCAGAATTGCACAATTCTCAACACACAACAACCAAACATAAATCCCCAAGAAACACCTAACACAAACCTAACCTACAAAACATAGTGACAAAGAATCCGAAAAAACTCAAGTACTATACTTCCTTTGAGCCGCCCCAGAATGCTCTAGCGATGCGACGAGATGGGTGTATGAGAAAGGCAGAGAAACAGCCAATCAAACTGCCCAGAAGAGAACACGACACAAAACAACAAACTGACTCACAATACACAATCCACAAAGTACACATAACATGCAACATGATTAAAAAATATATAACTATCAACACCACGACGTCTGGTCGGACCATAACCGCATTCATAATCCACGATACTGCAATGGAACGCCCTCAATAAACAAATACTACATTACGGGGGTGCTATAAAACACGTTGTCTATTCCACATAACAAGTCCCAATCAAAATCGACAAGTACTGACGGCTCCCATCATGCTCAAAATTGTCTAAGCTCCAGGGTATGACAAAGTAAAATCCATTAGCTCACATTCATATTGAAAACCATTAATCACATGCTTATAACCCCTTTCCAAAACATACCTTACACTCAACATCACAAAATAATTACTTAAACACTAACACATTTTAAATCATTTTAAACTTAATCAACCCCTTATTCATTTTTATAAAATATGTTATTATTCAGATTATTCATTTTATTAAACTGTTACATTGCAATTAACCTTTCTTTCAACACTTGGACTCCGATCAAAAACTAATAATATGAAATAATTTGCAAGTCCCAACACCAGCTGACATGCCTGTAGCCACACCAAGTTTCATTTAAGAAAATAAATGCAAGTCCCCAGATTCTAAAAACTTCCGAAGTTCAAAAAAAAATAAAGCAGAAATAATATCTACTACATCCATAGAATCATAACCATGCTCTGCTACCATTTGAAACCCCCCTTTTATTTATAAGTTTATTTTGTAAATTTTTTTTTTGAATTTTTATTTTATTTTATTTTTATTAAGTTTTTTTTTTGTTAAAGGGGAGAGACATAATATTTAGAACTAGGTGGTGAACCTAGAGGAAGCATAAGTGTGCAAAGGCCCAAGCTACAATTACAGACATGTCCCCTATAACATTGCCAAACCCTGATCACATTTGATATAAAAAAGTATGTAAAAAATGCCAAGAAACAATATATTTTGATAGATAAATGATAACGAGAATGAAAGTAGTAAATATAATCAATAGTGAAGGAGGAAGAATACAACCAAAGATGGTTACAAAACAAGAAAATACGAACTAGACTGACAGACAACTGACATTGACCCAACCCCAGAGATTGGCCAGATATTAACCAAAGTAAAGCGAGACAAGAAGACAGTGAAGAAAAAAGAAAATAAAAAATTACATGGCCATAACAATTAACTCACAAGATTGTTTTAAAAGAGCATAATTTTTTATTATTGTTAATAATTTATGTTTAAATTTTTATTAGTGGTAACTTGTAAATGACAGTATCTCAGCAATTGTTATACATAAAAAAACCATGTGTAGATATGATTGTATGTATATCCTTATCTATAGGTGATGTGTCAGCTGTTATGTTTAAAATTACACTCATACAGACAGGGAATAGAAATGTGTGCGTGGTTCAATCAGAGAACAAATTGTATATCCTACTATATACTTTGGAACTTTTACTAAGATTATTTCAGCAGTATGTATATTATTACAGTATTATGTGTTTGAAAGTATAAGGTTTTGGAGAGTTTATTTATTCGCTAATATTATTGCTGTTGCTACAGATGTAGTATGTTTCAATTAACACAATATATTTTAACATTATTAAATTGTTGTTATTATTACTAATTATGACATTTCAGACCAATTTTTATCACTTTAATGACAATATATACAAAGTTATGTTTTATTTGAAAGATGTATTTACAATACCATGTTGTTTGCATATTATAAAATGATATGTGACAGTCTGAAGTTAACAAAAGAGACATGAACTCATTAGATACAAAAACTTTGTAATAATAGTGAGATCGTGAGAAATATAAGGGTAATTAGAGATAGGTAGGGAGTGACAAAGATGAACAGTGAAGTGATAAGTGTAATAAAATAAACAGCATATAATCTTAAGAAAAAAGAGTTAAACAAGTGTGACAAACCCAAAATATAAGCACATGTTAAATGAGCAATTAAGTTAAGTATATTAGACTGAAAGACACAGAATAATTGTGAATGTAAAAAAAAAGAAAAAATATTATCTCAGTATAAAAATCACCAGGGTGATTACTGTTATAAAAGAGATGGTGTAGATATAACACTCACCAAATTTGTTCATTTGTTAATTTAAAGAAAGAAGTTATTGGCTTAATGTTTAAGGCAATAAATACCAAAAGAAATAGTTTTACAGTAATATGTTAGTATGTTTTAAGTAAGTAAGGAATTTATAAAGAAAATAATAGCAATACCTTTATAAGAAATAATAGGCAAATTATATTAATTATGTGTAACGAAAGGGAACATGGCAGAATTATATTAAAACTTAGAAATAAGTAAATTATGTATTAACATAGTATTATCAATTTTGGACTAAAACATTAATACATGACTTAGACCAATCTTGTAAGATATCAAACTAATCTTTGAAAGAAAATAGAAACATCTACGTAAAGATTACAACCATTGAAATTATCCCCAAGTAAATATAGCCATTATAAAATATTTATTCAAATTAAACAAAAAATTCAAAGTTTGATAACAATGTGTTTATTTTGAGATCGACCAGGTAGAATAATTACGTTACCATGGAAACTGTGGAGTAACAAGCCAAAAATACCGTTAGATTTTTTTACTGAATGTATGACGCTTTAATGGTATAGACGCTAATTTTCGAGTGACCAAAATTGTCAATTAAAACATAGAAAATATCAAAAGAAGTTATTACTAAGTGTATACCAAGACATAAGACAAAGACTGGAGCCATATTATTGAAGTTGAGGCCAAATTAACGAAAAAAGAAAATAAATTACTACCAAGTAAACTGGAAAAGATGCCTGATGTCCTGAACCCAGCAAATTAAAGAAGATTATAGTATAACCCATGAATAACAGATCGTATGAATTCGCCATAACTACGGAAGTGATAAGTACCTCTTAAATTACCCAAAATATATAAATAAACTCACGT
This sequence comes from Magicicada septendecula, assembly GCA_034769895.1. Classification (NCBI taxonomy): domain Eukaryota; kingdom Metazoa; phylum Arthropoda; class Insecta; order Hemiptera; family Cicadidae; genus Magicicada; species Magicicada septendecula. Next base: position 100,494,318 of record CM068370.1, on the reverse strand, counting down.
TAATTATCTCACTAAAGGTCGAAATCTCACTGAACTGAAATCAATTACTTTCAAAGATTAAAAAGAATACTAAGTCACTGACAATTTATAAACTAACCAATATAAACTGTTGTTAATGATCCATAACTTGTAAACACTTTTACTACACTGCGCTAAACAAATTATACCTACACAATATGTTAGTTAAGTTTACTTGATGTAAGGGTGTGTATTTTTATTGTTTTTAAATATTTGTAATCCTTTGAACGTAACCTCAAGAACCTATGACAAACCAACATTAATAACTTGTATACAATTTTCAACAGACGCCATCATTAAACGTCTGGTTATCAATTCAAATATCGATTGTCAAACCCTGTAATTGTCTCATATAAACAACCGGAGCATTTGTATTAGAATAATTTGTATTAAATGAATAACAATCACTAATAAAAAATGTGTAAGTATTGAGTGTAACCACGGTGTTATAATTTCATTAGGAGGTGCACAATATTTTATGTACATTTTAGCAGATGACTAACGATTTACACAGCCCACGCATCGAACTGCTGTGTGCTCCAGTGGGCCTAGCTGGCGGAAATATTTGAATTATTCAAACCGCCTGAGCTGCGCTGGTCATATACCTTCGAATTTTATTTTAATTGTTTTAGGAAAACAATTCCTATTATTATTGTTTTTCCTAAAACAATTTGGCGCCACCGGGAATTTCATACTCCTAATGAACATCAGGTAAAAACATCAAGACCTGGTTATTCATACGTTCGCAACGAACGAAATCTACAGAAGTTGCACGCATTTGAACTACGGATCGAGAAGACACGTACACCCATTACACACAAATTGTACATTATCCACATTTTACAGAGTAAAACGGTAGCCGTTCACACGTCTACATTACAAATTGGCGCGCCAACTAGTGGAGCTAGAATAATAAAGAAATTATACAATTAAACCCTATAAATTCTAGCGGCGATTACGAAAGGTTACAATATGCACACCAGAGGATTGTCGAAAAAATTGGCAAAGGAGAAGGAGATGGAAGAAAACAGAGGGGAAGAAGAGGAAGGAACACCGATTGAAGAAGTGGAGACAGTAATAACCACAACAGAACCAAGCCAAGACGAAGAAATGGAAACACAGGCTGGAGATAGGGAGGAAGCCACAGGAGGAATAGATTTACAAAAATTGTGGGAATTGATTAACCAAAATTTTAAGAAACAGGAGGAGAAATTCGACGGCATGAAGAAAGAAACCAGTGACAGTTTGAAACAGATCAATGAAAAAATAGTGAGTACTAAGGAAGAATTGAGGAAAACAGTCAACCAAAATAATGAAACACTACAACAACGATTGCTGGAGGAAATTCAGCAAAGAAACGAAGAATTAAAGGAAGAATTGAAGGAACAGCTGAAGAAGGACCACGAGAAAAATAAAGAAGAAATGAAGCTGCAGATGGCACACCAATTAATGGAGTACCGAGAAGAAGCAAAACAGCAGGTTACAGAAATCAATGACAAATTAGAGGAAACGTTGGAGAAGCTAGAGAAGACCAACGAAAATGTTTCTGGAGTCCGCAAGGAAGTACTCGATAAAATGAACCGTCTCGAAGGAGAAAATAAGAGAAGAATTGAGGAAGGTCATGAAGAAACAGTCAGAAGATGTACCCAGATAGACCAGGACATACACCAAGTCCGGGAAGAAAACCAGAAAGAGGTAGCAGGTGTACGAACAGACTTGGGAGAACGAATGGAAGGAGTTTACAGTAACTTAAATAAAGTAGATAGCAAAGTAGACAAAAACCAACAGAGGATTGACGAAATGCGCAGAATAGAAGAGTCATTACGGGAAGAAGTGGATGCCTGGCGTGACCGACCATGTAATAATAATCATGTCATGAACACAGACAACAGAGATGCTATTAATTTCCGTAATTATAAAAGAAACCCTATTGAATTCTTGAAGAGGGTAGAAGAGTTAATCCTCAAGAATCGAGAGACTCGATGGACTACAATAAGAGGGATGTTGGACGAAATGTTCAAGGAGACATACGACAACTGGTGGACTGCCACTCGACCAGACATCCAAAACCTTCAAGACTTTAAGACTCAGTTCAAGGCTAAATACTGGTCTGAGTCAACTCAGAATATGGTCCGCAATAACCTGAGCAATGGAAGGTATGAAAACCAGAATGGACAATCCCTTACCTCCTACTTCTTGGGAAAAATCTGCATGGCCAGGAATTTGGAGCCACGTATACCTGAAGAGTGTCTGGTAATACAGTTATCTTACCACTACGACGACGCCATCCAAAAGGCACGGATGTACAGCCAGGTAAAGACCATCCAAGATATGGCTAGCTTACTAGAAAGCCATGAACATGAGTGGCAGTACAGGAAAAATAGAGGGTACAGTTTCAGAAATAATAGAACCAATGAGGGACAATTGTCACAGAATCAACAGGGAGATAATAAGCCACCGGTAAATAACCCTAACAATTACCAAGGGAACACACGGGGCAATAACGCGCCCAGAAATTTTAACAGAAGTGGAAACCATAATAATAACAACTTCAGGAACAACCACAGGGGTAATTTCCCGTCGAATGGTTACAACAACAATTATCGCCCTGGAAACAACAGTAATCAGAACAATAATCCAGGATACCGGCCACAGGTAAATTACATAAGGGGGCAAAGACAAAGGAGCCCAAGAAGAAACTATCCCTCATCTAACTATCGGCGAACGTACTATAACCAGGTACCCGATACGAGAAGTCACCCATTCGAAGAAGATCACAGGCACAGCGTGGATAACCGGAATAATCAACAGGAGCCGAACGCTAACCAACCATCAAACACTACTGATGTTGGGGGCAATGAGGTCAACCCTCATTTAAACGCTTAAGGCCAGTGAAAACTGCGGACAGCCCATCACTGGACCAATCTCTGGGTGAATATAAGACAACACATGACAAGAAGATCACAATAATATGTACTAATTATTTGAAAAATATAAGGGACGATTTGATCGAAGAAAATGATAACATGATGCCCATTAGAAACAATGAAATAGTGTATGTGAGTGCCCAAATAAATGGAATTCTATCAACCATAATGATCGATACAGGGTCTAATGTCTCCCTGATCGACCAAATAGAATTAAATAGACTACAGCAGGGAAGTAGTGTACCCATATCAACCCTGCCCATAAACAATATAACTATCATTGGTGCTACCGGCCGACAAAACAAAACCGTCCGGAAACAAGTATCCTTGGAACTTAATAGCAAAGGTATAATAGTAACTATGCCATTTCTTGTTGCCAGCGGCCTACCTTTCTCATTACTTGTTGGGTGTGATGTACTCAGACAACACTCTGCCATAATTAACCTGCGGCAGGGAGAAGTGTCACTAACCACAGAACAAGGAATATGGTCAGCCGATATAGTGAATGGTGGCAACTTACCATTGATAACAAACCACTATAACATGATCCAAAACAATTATTGCCGACAATCACCCGAAAGAATATTGACAGATTGGGAGAATGAAGAATTATGGTCAAGCAAGCTGGAGGAGATCAGAAACTTCCAACGAGAAGAACAAGATCCACAGATTAGTGTGCAACAGTCAGAGGAACTCATAAGTATATACAACAAATATAAACACATTTTTTCTGACGCTCCAGGCAAAGTAAAGAATTATCAATGCCGAATACGATTTAAAGAACCCGTTGACTTCAAGAAAAAATCTTACCCCATTGCTTACTCACAAAGAAATGCAGTGAGGGCAGAAATCAATCAAATGATGGAAGACGATATCATTGAATTAAGTCAATCACCGTATACAAGTCCAATAGTGGCGATACCAAAAAAGGACGGAAAGGTGAGAATCTGCCTCGACGCCAGAGAAATTAATAAAATGATAGTGAACGATAGAACATCACCGGGTGAAATAGAAGAAATCCTTAAGAAGTTCCACGGTATAAAATACATTAGCTCTTGGGATACGGTATGTGGCTACTGGCAGGTGGAGCTACATCCAAACAGTAGACAATACTTAGCATTCCTGTTCGAGGGGAGGAACTATCAGTTCAAAAGACTGCCATTTGGACTGATAAATTCGGTCGCAGTATTTGTTAAATGTATGGACCAAATACTGGGACAAGATGTACTGAATTTTACCACCGTGTACGTAGATGATCTGTTAATAACATCATCAAATTGGCAAGAGCACTGTGCCAGAGTGGAAACCGTACTAAAAAGATTATCAGATAATCACGTAACCCTTAAGCTGGACAAGTCAAAGTTTATAGCCCGAAAAATACAATTTCTAGGATTCAATCTAGCAGAGGAAGGCATATCTCCTTCGTCAGAAAAAGTTGAGGCGATACAACGATTCCCCACGCCAAAAAACAAAAAACAACTTCAATCCTTCCTGGGAATTTGCAACTATTACCGTAAATTTCAAGATAATTATTCCAAACTAACAGCAAAATTCAAAAAACAATTATCACTCAAGGACAAGTGGACTTGGGGGTCCGAACAAGATAAAGTATTTAACCAAATAAAAGAAAAGTTCTTGAACACCGTGATCTTACATCATCCAGACTTCAAAAAGCCATTCTTCATGAACTGTGATGCGAGTGATGTCAGTGTAGGTGCGGTATTATACCAAGAAGATGAGAAGGGACAGCATATGGTTATTAGTTTTGCAAGCAGAATTTTAAATGGATGCGAACGAAATTATCACGTCACGGAGAAAGAACTACTTAGTGTCGTGTTCGCCTGCAACAAATTTAGGACTTATATTCTGGGATACGATATAACAGTGAGAAGTGACCATAGATCCATTTCATTCCTTAAGCAGTGTAAACTCAGCCACGGAAGATTAACTCGATGGATATTGTTGCTACAGGAATATCACATAAACTGGGAGTACATCCCAGGGAAGCAAAACGTAGCTGCGGACATCTTATCCCGTATAAACGTCCAGCAACAAACTTTCGAGGGGGAGAAAGAACAATTAGTTAAGGTGTATAACATTATTAAAAACAGATTAGATCTAGAAAAAATAACCCAAGAAATAAGAAGATGTCAAACTGTGGATCAAAAAATAATGAGTATCCGGGAGAGAATGTTAAAAGATGAAGAAACCATTCTACAATATTATAAAATACATGACAACTTGCTATTTATTAAAAACAATCCTGCAATCGGAGAATGGAAACTAGTAATACCATCTACAGTGGAGGAACAATTGATACTAGACTACCACATTAGATACGGCCATAGGGGGGCTGTAAAAGTGATAAAAGCTTTACAGGAACAAGTTTACATTAAAAATATTTATCGAAAAGTAAACAAAATCATTCAAAAATGTGATATTTGCCAAAAGGTAAAATGCAATAATTCAAAAAAGGAAGGTATGATGATACCTATCACATCAAGTCAGAAATTAGAAAGGGTATTCCTTGATATATGTGGTCCGTTTCCTATCAGTGGAGGAAGACACAGATATAAATTTATAATCGTTATGTTTGACCATTTCACCAAGTATACAAAGTTGTACTCCATTAACCGTGCAACAACAAAGAAAATAACTGAGATTATATTAACCAAGTTTATACCAGAAGTGGGAAGACCGACGGCCGTTATAACGGATCATGGAACCCAATTTAAGGGAAATCTCTGGAAAAATAAGCTCTGTGAACATAATATTAAAACTTACAAAACATCCGTTTATCACCCAAGCAGCAACCCAGCTGAAAGGGTACTCAGAGAAGTGGGTCGTATACTGAGAACCTACTGCCACGATAAACAAAGAGAATGGCACAATTATGTGAAATCCACTGAAGAATTTATAAACTTAGCTTACCACGACTTTACGGAAGCTACCCCATACACAATGATGTTTGAGCGGCCACCGCCTAGAGAGATAACTGATATGATCCAATTCCCCACCAACACCGAATATCAATTCGAGAAAAAAAGATTCTATAACAGAATAGCCGAAAAAGTAGAGCAACAAAAGAATAAATACGCTAAGAACCAGAAAAAGACTATTAAGTACGATGTAGGAGAAAGGGTACTGTTAAAAAACAGAGAATTACCCAGCTCCATAGAAGGCATCACTAGAAAGTTACTATTATTATACGTGGGACCATACACTATAACAAAAGACAAGGGCAATAACACTTACGAGATCACTCACCCCGTCACCAAGAAAATAAAGGGGGTATACAATCAAGCCTCAATTAAGAAATATTATGACAATCAACAATAACTGTAAAAAAAACAATTTAAAGTAAAAAACCAACAAAAATACTTTAAATAAAGAAAAAAAAAAACAACGTGACAAACAAACAAGTCTGCCAATGTCATAAAGAAAAGATCTATAAAGAATGTCAAAATTCCAAAACATTCGTAAGTACAGCTTACACTAAGCATTAGAGAAACCATTATGATGAATAAAAAATTGTAAAAAATCAAAAAAGATATGTAAGAAAAGCTTACCCAAATATCTCAATAATATTTTAGAACAAGTAAAAAATGGAGAGATAAAAGTCACAAGGCATTCAGATAAAGTAAGAGCAACCAACTTACTACAATATTTAAATAAAAATTAACAATAGAGGAGTGTAGTTACAAAACATTCCTACAAAAATAAGGTTAAATTACCATAATATTTAGCCAAAAAATGAGGCATAAAAAGCATAACATACTGTAAAGGAATAAGCTACAAAAAATTCCTAACTAGTAAGAAGCCATAACTTACTATGATATTTAAAAATTATGAAAAAAAAAAAAAAAATATATATATATATATCAATCAAAATGATCAGCTTCCACAACTATTTAGAAAGAGGGGAAGTAAAATTACCCAAACCAATGATCACAAAACAATATAAATGAAATCAACATTCTAAGAGTCATAATGTGAGATGAGATGAAACAAAGAGTAATTAAAAATGAATAAAAATGTGAATTGTATCAATAAAAAACAATGTATCAAATAGTATCTATAAAGAAAGATGGAACAATATATGACTCGAACTGAGCAATAATGAAGTATAAAAGTAAAAGATTCCCAACAAATATTATGATTATGATTATTATTATTATTATTTTGAGTCACGAGTTGACTATATTTAAGAATTATTAATTGAGATTGTCTGTTGAATGAACCAGCAATCATTTTACTGAGCAGGGATGATGTTCCCCTGATATCAGTATAAGAGTAGTTTTGATGAAAAATAAGATTTATAGGGAATAAGTTATAATAAAAAATTCAATAAGCCAGTTCGCAATGTGAGAAAATAATGAAGAAAAGACTAAGAAGAATGGAAATAAAAGATACCGAATTAATTATAAAAAATGAATGAGAAGCAGGAGAATTTGAAAAAAAAAAAAAAAAATTTGATACGATACAATTGATAATTTCATCAAACTTAAATTCACGTTTTATAAAATGATCAATTTTGGTGGAAGGGCATTATATAACACTGCCAAACCCTGATCACATTTGATATAAAAAAGTATGTAAAAAATGCCAAGAAACAATATATTTTGATAGATAAATGATAACGAGAATGAAAGTAGTAAATATAATCAATAGTGAAGGAGGAAGAATACAACCAAAGATGGTTACAAAACAAGAAAATACGAACTAGACTGACAGACAACTGACATTGACCCAACCCCAGAGATTGGCCAGATATTAACCAAAGTAAAGCGAGACAAGAAGACAGTGAAGAAAAAAGAAAATAAAAAATTACATGGCCATAACAATTAACTCACAAGATTGTTTTAAAAGAGCATAATTTTTTATTATTGTTAATAATTTGTTTAAATTTTTATTAGTGGTAACTTGTAAATGACAGTATCTCAGCAATTGTTATACATAAAAAAACCATGTGTAGATATGATTGTATGTATATCCTTATCTATAGGTGATGTGTCAGCTGTTATGTTTAAAATTACACTCATACAGACAGGGAATAGAAATGTGCGCGTGGTTCAATCAGAGAACAAATTGTATATCCTACTATATACTTTGGAACTTTTACTAAGATTATTTCAGCAGTATGTATATTATTACAGTATTATGTGTTTGAAAGTATAAGGTTTTGGAGAGTTTATTTATTCGCTAATATTATTGCTGTTGCTACAGATGTAGTATGTTTCAATTAACACAATATATTTTAACATTATTAAATTGTTGTTATTATTACTAATTATGACATTTCAGACCAATTTTTATCACTTTAATGACAATATATACAAAGTTATGTTTTATTTGAAAGATGTATTTACAATACCATGTTGTTTGCATATTATAAAATGATATGTGACAGTCTGAAGTTAACAAAAGAGACATGAACTCATTAGATACAAAAACTTTGTAATAATAGTGAGATCGTGAGAAATATAAGGGTAATTAGAGATAGGTAGGGAGTGACAAAGATGAACAGTGAAGTGATAAGTGTAATAAAATAAACAGCATATAATCTTAAGAAAAAAGAGTTAAACAAGTGTGACAAACCCAAAATATAAGCACATGTTAAATGAGCAATTAAGTTAAGTATATTAGACTGAAAGACACAGAATAATTGTGAATGTAAAAAAAAAGAAAAAATATTATCTCAGTATAAAAATCACCAGGGTGATTACTGTTATAAAAGAGATGGTGTAGATATAACACTCACCAAATTTGTTCATTTGTTAATTTAAAGAAAGAAGTTATTGGCTTAATGTTTAAGGCAATAAATACCAAAAGAAATAGTTTTACAGTAATATGTTAGTATGTTTTAAGTAAGTAAGGAATTTATAAAGAAAATAATAGCAATACCTTTATAAGAAATAATAGGCAAATTATATTAATTATGTGTAACGAAAGGGAACATGGCAGAATTATATTAAAACTTAGAAATAAGTAAATTATGTATTAACATAGTATTATCAATTTTGGACTAAAACATTAATACATGACTTAGACCAATCTTGTAAGATATCAAACTAATCTTTGAAAGAAAATAGAAACATCTACGTAAAGATTACAACCATTGAAATTATCCCCAAGTAAATATAGCCATTATAAAATATTTATTCAAATTAAACAAAAAATTCAAAGTTTGATAACAATGTGTTTATTTTGAGATCGACCAGGTAGAATAATTACGTTACCATGGAAACTGTGGAGTAACAAGCCAAAAATACCGTTAGATTTTTTTACTGAATGTATGACGCTTTAATGGTATAGACGCTAATTTTCGAGTGACCAAAATTGTCAATTAAAACATAGAAAATATCAAAAGAAGTTATTACTAAGTGTATACCAAGACATAAGACAAAGACTGGAGCCATATTATTGAAGTTGAGGCCAAATTAACGAAAAAAGAAAATAAATTACTACCAAGTAAACTGGAAAAGATGCCTGATGTCCTGAACCCAGCAAATTAAAGAAGATTATAGTATAACCCATGAATAACAGATCGTATGAATTCGCCATAACTACGGAAGTGATAAGTACCTCTTAAATTACCCAAAATATATAAATAAACTCACGTTAATTATCTCACTAAAGGTCGAAATCTCACTGAACTGAAATCAATTACTTTCAAAGATTAAAAAGAATACTAAGTCACTGACAATTTATAAACTAACCAATATAAACTGTTGTTAATGATCCATAACTTGTAAACACTTTTACTACACTGCGCTAAACAAATTATACCTACACAATATGTTAGTTAAGTTTACTTGATGTAAGGGTGTGTATTTTTATTGTTTTTAAATATTTGTAATCCTTTGAACGTAACCTCAAGAACCTATGACAAACCAACATTAATAACTTGTATACAATTTTCAATAGACGCCATCATTAAACGTCTGGTTATCAATTCAAATATCGATTGTCAAACCCTGTAATTGTCTCATATAAACAACCGGAGCATTTGTATTAGAATAATTTGTATTAAATGAATAACAATCACTAATAAAAAATGTGTAAGTATTGAGTGTAACCACGGTGTTATAATTTCATTAGGAGGTGCACAATATTTTATGTACATTTTAGCAGATGACTAACGATTTACACAGCCCACGCATCGAACTGCTGTGTGCTCCAGTGGGCCTAGCTGGCGGAAATATTTGAATTATTCAAACCGCCTGAGCTGCGCTGGTCATATACCTTCGAATTTTATTTTAATTGTTTTAAGAAAACAATTTGGCGCCACCGGGAATTTCATACTCCTAATGAACATCAGGTAAAAACATCAAGACCTGGTTATTCGTACGTTCGCAACGAACGAAATCTACAGAAGTTGCACGCATTTGAACTACGGATCGAGAAGACACGTACACCCATTACACACAAATTGTACATTATCCACATTTTACAGAGTAAAACGGTAGCCGTACACACGTCCACATTACAAATTGGCTTCCATCGCGGGGCTTAAACGAGGCGGACGTCACGACACATTACACCCCCCAGGTGAATGACAGGACTTGCAAATGAAAAGTCTATTAACAAACAAGCTTGAACTTTATTAAGCATGCAAATCTTACATGACATGACAAGTTATAAATTCAACAATGAGTAAAATTGAACTGCAGGATTATATATATATATATATATATATATATATATATTGTAACTGGACGACCTTTCGTTGGCTGTCTTCTTCCTTGTAACCCAGCGTTGGTTGTCGCTTTGTAAGAAGACCTTATATATGACTGTAATCTGATCAAATCCCACTGTTTGGGCTAGCCACTTGGTCACCAGACCGCTGTATGCCGGTCGTTACAAAAGAATAAAAATAAAATGGAAATTTCAATAATAACAAAATTTCCAAACAATAAAATAATTTTGTTTATGTTTAAGAGGTAGGTATACAAGATCAATCTGTGTTTTAAAGGGTTCTGTGAAAATTTTAATAACAGGTAAGTATTTATTGACCGTCGAGCACCTTTTGAAGATTTGCACCAAGTCTGGAGTTAAATAGATTAACTCCAGGTAATAATCGATTGGTGACTTTCCTTACTGGTCCAATATCTTGTTCAAAATAGAGTATATTCTTTTCACTTAATACCTTCAACCTTATAAATACCCTTAAATTACCCTGTGAAATAAGTACAGATACAAAATAATAGAAATATAAAGATTTATTGACAATTTTAGATAAATAATCGATATTTTATCGATGGAGAGCAATTATCGACTCTGTCTCAGGAATTATCGATTGTCATACAGAACAAAATTTTATGTTATATTATATTAAAGACAGGTTCTTTGAGCGATTAAGAATTAATAGTCAGAGAAGGGTGACGAGAAAGTATAACATTAACAATTAACACATAAATACAATAATTACTATTTAATAGTATTTAAATAATTCAAGTTATGATATAAGAATAAATGTTTTGTCGAACCAATGAAGACTGATGTGACGTCAGTCTCTACGATGTAGTAGGCAGGTTTCGTTTTCAAAATGGCCGCTCCTTGGGTTGGTCTCGGCTATTGTATATGCGTCGAGTCAGAAAATTACTATAAAATTACCTTCTTCAAGGTCTAAAATGTCCCCGCACTGGTGTAATAAGTCTGTTAATCTATTTAGTGTATTCTGGTGAAGTGTTCTGTGTAAATTTGCGTTAGTTAGTTTATTTTCTATTTTGTTCAACTATTACGGTTAAGTTTTCAAGTTGCGGTTAGGTTTGTAGAGTAGATCAGTTGTAATATAATGTTTTACTGTTTACTGTCACTCGTTTAGTGAAGTTAAAGGTTTGTTTTCACTATTGTCGTGAATGTTTTTATATTATTGGCTTCAAAAAGTGTTTAATTTGTCTAACTCTCGTTCACTGATTTCAATGGCTATTAGTTAGCTTCATGTTCGACTCGGTTTAAAGAACGTTTTTGTCACACACCTATTCAGCTTGATATTCAACAAAAGACTAATTAACTTGGTCATAAATCTTGCCCAGTTAATCCTTGAAAAAGTATTGTTAACATTTTTCGATTTCATACACATTAGAAAATATTACATTATATATGGAATTTTTCTATTTTATTCCTTACTTTTATGAATTATTAATCTTATTATTAGTTTAATCATCTTATTCCCTTTAAATTGATGTATTATAGTCCATATCTGTAGACATTTTGTGGAAATTAACAAATTTTGTTCACACTTTGGAAATATAGGCTCAAAATTGGATTTCCGTTTTTATATAAAATTCCTTCCATTTTAAATATTATTAATACTATTATAATAAATTTTAATTAGTCATATTTCTCTTCCTTTCGTTAAATACATATAAATTACACCTTTGAACTGGTTTTTTGTGTTAATTTGTAGATTTGATATTGCTCTCTAAAATTAATTAATTTATATATTTTGACAATTTACAAAATGTTAAGGTATATTTCCTTATTGTCATTTTAATTCATAGGATCATTCCTAGTAGTAGTTAATTGTGTTATCTTATATAAATCTGGGTAGTTTACAGGATTTATTAGTGAATTATACTATTTTATATTGGTTCTCTGATTTCACCAAATGGCCTAGATTTTAGAATTTTATATTTCTTTCTTTCTCAATAAATTAAACTTAATTCCTCCTCTGACTTTACATAACTACAATTATATGAAAATAACATGATCTATAACTTATTGTTTTGTGTAGTAGTTAATTAACACTACAGTTATTAAAATAATTAATTATGAACATTGTTTATTAATCTGCACTATTTAACATATTGCAGATACAGCTTAAACATATCTCTTTTGACTATTTTCAATCTAACATAGCATACCTTTTAGTACATTATTACTGGTATGTAGGTTATTATTTATCAAACATAATTCTTTTTCAAAACACATAACATAAATCTTATTTTCTAATAAACCTTACAAATACATTTTTTTAATACATTGATTTTAGGACTGTGAAATAACAGTCTATTTAAACATGTTACACTTATTCATACTATATTAGTACCATTCCTTTTTGGTTTAAATCATTATTATTGTGATTCCCCACATCAGCAAACATTAATTCCCATACTCTATTTATTATCATCCTTTTTTACAAAGGTCTTTTAAATAAGGATTTACATAAAAATAATAAAATACTGGAAACCTTCCATTTTATTATTTTATCATGCCGGTTATTATTAGACTTTAAAGTTGTGATATAGCATACTACTAAGTTATAGTATCACCAACTTCAAGTTTATTGCATTTTTTAAAAAACACTTATACAAATTCACTTTCACTGTTGGTTCTGATATTCTGAGTCTTATTATCTCAGACCAGACCTTTAGTCATCATGGACCGTTAAGACTAGTTTATTTTCTTTATTACACAATAGCTTTAGCCGGTGCACTTCTTATAACGCTATACAACACTTTAGTTTTCTCAATAATTACATTTTTATAAGATTTTGGGGATGTTATACTTTCTTTGGCATAGTTTTTGTGGGTTTGGGATTGATAGTAGTTTATATAATAATAGGTTTTACTACGGTGTTTCTTTCATACTATGTCTTCCTCTCCTCCTGGCTTCCTTCTTGTCCTTCTTCATATCTTCCTTCTGGTATTCATTCTTGTCCCTCTTCTAGTTTTCATTCTTGTCCCTCGTCTAGTCTTCACTCTTCTGTTCTTCTTTCCTCATTCTTGGGAACCAAGGTACTTGGTGTTATCACGACTGAGGTTTAGCTTGGAGTATTGAATTTCTTCACTGAACTGACTTTATTCTTCTATTTGTTTTTAGAGTATTTTGGTATTCACCACTCTTTGATTGAGTCTCTTTTTTCGGGATATTGTCTTATGTAACTGGTTTACTGCTCTGAGCTTCCTGGGTAACGTACTGGTATTATTTATGAGTTGATGAGTTGCTTCAATACTTTCTTTGGTTTCTTTTAACAGTGGTTTTTATATATTATGTAGTGAGGATTTTTATCTTATTGTGTTTCATTCCTCTGATTTATTTAAATGTCATTTAATATTATTCAACATTTTTTGATGTAATAAATTTTATCATTTCATATCATTTACAATGTAGTGGATTTTCTGTCACGCTACAGAATGCCCTTCTCCAGAAGTAATTTTTTCAGACTATACTTGCTTTGTCTGAAACAATTGCTTATGATAATTATTCAAAGTTTGTTATTATTTTGGACTTCCTTCCATTTTAAAATTCTCTTATTTATATCTGAGTTTATATCACTCTCACTTGATCTTCCTTGATAGTAATAGTCTTCTGAGTTTCATATTTATTATTTCATTTTTATATTTCTTCTTAGTATTTTCTCCTTGGGATATTTTCTCCCTATCGTTCCCTACTTTGTGAGCTGGTTCAGTTCAGAGAGGCACTGTACGCTACTTTCCTCTGCTGTCCAATACTTCACACATATTTGAGTACAGAGGCAAATCATCTCTGCTCAAAAAATATATTAATCCTGCTGGAATTATCATCAGACAGATTAAAAAAATTATTCAGAATAGTACACATTTGTTACTATTTAAAAAATATCTTTGGGATACTTCACTTATTACTTATTATATTTCTCAGAGATTTTAATATTTCTATCTCAGTTGTTCATCTGACTTATTATCTGGATGTTTCTTTCATTTGATATTATGGTAGGAAGCTCTTCTATTATTACCTTTTTGTACTTTTATTATCATATAAATCTTTTGGTTATAAATTCTTTATTACCTTCTGGTTTTTTCATTATAATCTGCATTATTTGTAGTAGCATATCTTTGTGACATTTTTAGACTGTTTCTTGGTTCTTAAAATTTCCACTTGTTCTATTTTCTAGAATTTTTTATAACTGTCATTATCATAATTGTCATTTAATTTATAAATCATTTTATATTAATTCATTTAATTACATACATTTTTGACATTATTTTCACATTATTCCGGTCATTGCGACTATACTTGCAAGTGCTGGTTTTTTTATTTATTTCATTATGAGGTCATATTTTCTCCTCATACCACTTAAAGTTTCATTCTCTCATAATTCCAAAGAAGTTTTTGTACTTTATTTTATTCACTCACTTAAATCGTATTAAAGAATTTTTTCTTTTTTATTTCCTTCAACAACATTTTACGTAAAGGTTTTTACTCTTCATATTGAACTTAGACATGATTAAACTGTCTAGAATTATTTGTTTTTTGACCTTAGATGGTTTTATTTCTAAATTCTCTCCTTCTTTATTATTATATTATAGCCATAAAGTTTTTCTTAGATAATCGGTATGTAAGGTGATCTCATTTATGTTTAAAATTTTGTTGACTTATTTCAAACTCTTCTTATATTATTCTTCTTTTCAAATAATTTCTTTCAAATAATCTTTTATGTAAGATTGGCTCACACCTTTTTAGAATTTTGGGGTTTTTATGTTTTTAAACTTCTTCTCTTCTATTCTAGCCATAAAGTTTTTTCATATTTTCTTGGTATGTAAGGTGAACTTTACAAAATTGAATTTTATTGAATTTATATTTATGTTCTCTTGGGAACTCCAAGATGTCTGCAATTTCTCTAGGGGGTTGTCTCTCGTACATTGCGGAGTATGGGGTTATTCCTATGGCTGGATGGTAGGCCAGGTTGAGGAATTCTTCAGTGGCCTCCAAGTATTCTTGCCACCTTCTCTGCTGATCATGGCAATATGTTCTTAATAGGCGCCCTACCTCTCGTAAGACTCTTTCGGCCGGGTTACTGCTTGGGTGGTATACGGATGTCTTGTATGTGTGAACCCCCATGGATAGCAGTGTATCTCGCCATCTCCTCCCCTTGAATTGCGTTCCGTGGTCGGTTATGATCGATACCGGTCTTCCGACGGTTGGAAAGTACTGGTCGATCAGGATATTAAGAACTTTCTTCGTAGTCGCCCGATTTGCTGGGTATAGCTTTATGAACTTAGTGTAATGGTCCATAATGATGACGATATATCTGTATCGGTGGCGGCCTCCACTGCGGGGAAATGGCCCGCAGATATCCAGGAATACTTTCTCAAGTTTAAACTGTGATGTTATTGGAATCATCTGCCCTTCTCTTTTCTCGTTATTAGTTTTTACGAGTTGGCAGATGCGACAGTTTCTAATATACCTCCGTACCTTCCGATTGATGTCCTTTATATAACAGTTTTCTTCCAGGGCCTTTACCACCTTTAAAGCGCCCATATGCCCATATCGAACATGATAACTGATCACTACCTCTTTCTCGATATGGGTTGGAATTATTACCTTCCATTCCTCCTTAAATAATGATGGTTTGGAAAACAGGATTCCCTTATGTATAGTATAATTTTGGGATATGGTTTCATCTCCTGCTTCCAATCTTGAGATAATATTAATTAATTTCGGGTCAGCTTGTTGGTGTGTGCTTAGTTGTTCTAGAACTGATTGTAGACTGGCGCTGCTGCTGAGAATATGGTACACCTTCAGAATACTCTCCTTCTCTCCCTCGAACGTTTGCTTGTCAATGTCAACTCTAGACAATACGTCCGCGACGACATTCTTCCTTCCGGGGATATACTCCCATTTCAGGTCGTACTCTTGCAGCAATAGTATCCACCGCGTTAACCTTCCATGACTCAGCTTACATCTCTTAAGGAACGAGATAGATTTATGGTCTGTCCGGACGGTAACGGGATAACCAAGAATATATGTACGGAACTTTCCGCACGCGAACACGACACTCAATAACTCCTTCTCTGTCACATGATAGTTTTTCTCACTCTGGTTTAGAGCTCTGCTGGCAAAACAGATTACAAGATGCTCGCCCTCCTCATCCTCTTGATATAAAGTAGTGCCAAGGCTGATGTCACTGGCATCGCAATTAAGAAAGAAAGGCTTGTTAAAATCTGGGTGACGGAGTATAATATGTTTAAGAAATTTTTGTTTTATGAGAGTCAATATGTTTTGTTGTTCATTACCCCAGATCCATTTATTTTTAGATGACAGTTGCGGCTGGAATCTGGCAGTCAGTTCGGAGTACTTTTCCTGGAACTTGCGGTAATAGTTACAGAGTCCCAGGAACGACTGTAACTGCCTTCGATTCTTTGGTGTAGGAAAGTTCTGAATTGCTTCGACTTTTTCAGCCGACGGTGAGATTCCCTTATCATTTAATATGAAGCCCAGGAATTGTATCTCTTTAGCAATAAAATGAGACTTTGCTAACTTCAGAGTAATATTGTTTGCGGCTAGCTTCTGTAAGACATGTTCCACACGGTAGCAGTGTTCCTCCCAAGTTTCTGAGGACACTAGCAAGTCATCGACGTATACGGTGGTGAATTTTAGTGCTTCTTGGCCAAGTATCTGATCCATGCAGTGCACAAAGACTGCAACTGAGTTTACCAGTCCGAAGGGCAACCTCTTAAACTGGTAGTTCCGCCCTTCGAATATAAAGGCCAGATACTGGCGACTCTGTGGATGTAATTCCACCTGCCAGTATCCGCACACCGTATCCCAGGTAGTGAAGTATTTGGTACCGTGGAATCGTTTTAATATCTCCTCAATCTCACCGGGCGAAGTCCTGTCATTTATGATCATCTTATTTATCTCGCGCGCATCTAAACATAAACGGACTTGTCCGTTTTTCTTAGGAATAGCCACGATAGGACTTGTGTAAGGGGAATGCCTACTCTCTATAATGTCACGGTTAATCATTTGCTCTATTTCAGCTCTTACTGCCTGCTTTCGTGATTGCGCAATGGGGTAAGACTTCCGGTTAAAGTCTACAGTGTCTCGGAATTGTAGAGTACACTGGAAATTCTTCACTTTACCGGGCTCATCAGAAATGACTGATTTGTATTTATTGTATATATCGATTAATTTGTTCGCTTGGTTTGTTGTTAACCCTTCTCCAGTTGTACCGCTCCGGAAATCCCTGATCTCCTGGATTTTTTGCGACCATAAATCTTCATTGGAGGTGTCGTCTATTCTCTGTTCAATTATGGATGTTGGTTGGATGTAATTGATTTTTCGGATTTGCTGATGGATACTATCGGGAACGACTTGGTCACTACCCACCAAGTTCGCCGTCCAAGTATGTCCGTTTGAATATAGTGATAATGTTTCAGTTCTTAGGTCAATGATGGCGGAATTTCTCCTAAGCACATCACACCCGACCAGTATATTAAATGGCAGACCGCTCGCCACCAAGAATTCCATGTCTATCGCTATACCACAGCTCATCACACTGGCGGAGACTTGTCTACGTATAGTTTTGTTTTGTCGGCCGGTTGCTCCCAACAAAACAATATTATTCAATGGCAATGTTGGTAAAGTTCTTCCGCACTCTTGCTGTATCCTCTCCAGTTCCGTCGTATTTATTATTGATACGTTTGACCCAGTATCGATCATTAACTTGGCTGGGATGCCTTCTACCTTGGCGTCAACATGTATGATTTCATTATTGAAGTTATTGGTGGGACTCCTGTTATCCTCTTCCAATAACTCCTGTCTGATGTCTTTCAGGTAGTTGCACCCGATGATGGTAATACGATTGTGATTGTTTATTATATTGCACTCATTCTCATTATCATACCCAGTAGTCAGAAACAGTAATGGGTTCTGGTTATTTCTTACTGCCTGTGCCCGTTTAAAGGCTCGGCATCATTATTTCTTTGAGCCATATTATTGGATGCCTCATTCGGGATGCTCAGGGTGGTTACTTGCCGATCTGTTCTATGGTCTTCTGGTCGTTCATGGTGCGACCTCTGTTCAGTGTTGTCCAAACTATTACTCCTACGCGTCGGATAGTACCTTGGTTCGTCCCGTTCTAGGCTCCTCCGCCTTTCTTCGTATCTTCGGTAACTGTTCCCTCTATGGTGGTTGAAACCTCGCTGTCTTCCATCTGTGGCCCGTATGAAGTTCACTCTTGGGCGAGGAAACCTATTATTACTAAAATTACTATTATTGGGACCCACACGATTAGCATTATTATGGTAAGGACTATTACCATAATTGGGGCTTCTCTGACTATTTAAGTTACCAGGGTTGGGATTGTGGTTACCCTGATAACCATTAGAGGGTCGATTCGGGTTTTGCTGGTTGGGACCCGTTCTATTACTGTCATTGTAATTGGTATTATTTCCAGTATTTCCATTATTATAATTATTATTTCGCGGGTATGTCCGAACTCCTTGGTACCCATTATTTACGTGGTTCGCACCTTGGTTATTATTCTGGTACGTCCTTGGTTTGGGTCCATCACTTCTCCTACGACTCTGCCTGTAGTAATCTTCGTTCTCATAATTCTCCAGGAGTTCGGTCATTGCCTGGATGGTTTTTATCTGGCTGCCCCTCCTAGCGCGAATCACTTCCTCATCATAATGATAAGACAGCTTGTTAATTAAGCATTCCTCCGGTATGGCTGGTTCTAAGTGCTTGGCCATACACACTTTGCCGAGGAAATACGCTGTCATTGAGCTGCCGACTTGTGGTTGGTAGCGGCCGTGGCAGATATTATCTCTGATGAGATTCTGCGTGGTCTCTGACCAGTATTTGGCTTTGAACATGCTCTTGAACTGCTCATAGTTATTGATGTCGCTCCGGTTTGCCATCCACCAATGGTCATTCACCTCCCGAAACGACTCGTCAAGGATCTCTCTATTTTGAACCCATCGGTTCCCTCGGTGTTTCTCGATGTACTCCTCTATTCGTGCCAAGAACTCCATTGGCTTCCGTTTGTATTGTCGGAAATTCAGCCATTCTCGGTTCTCTGACATGGGGAAACTGTGATATCCCGATGGTCTGTTTTTAATTGACTCTATCTCCTCCTGGCTCTGACGCATCTGTCCAGTTATGTTTACCATAGCGGCTTCCACGCCGTCGCATTTTTCTGTTACTTGGGTTCTTACTTTATTTACTTCCTCCAGAGCAAATTTCTTGGTCTCCTCTATTTTTGTTTTCTGCTGTTCTTGGACCTGAGTAATTTCCTTTGTTATTACTTCACGGACTTCCAGCACTTCGTTTTCTGTTAGCCGACATCTTTCGTCTACTTCTCGGATCTGCTGGTTAACCACCACAACTTCCTGTTCTAATTTCTTTACTATTGTTTTCTTGGTCTCTGTTATCTTTTTATTTAATTCCTCTTTGGCTAACTCAATCCTCTCGTCTAACTTATTCATGTTCTCTTGGTTCGCTTCTCTTAATTCTTCTCTCAGCAGTAAATTGTCCTCTCTCAATTCTTCCCTTAATTGTTGGTTGTCATTTTCTATTTTCCTACTGGTTTCTTCCATTTTCTCTTCTAAATTCTTATTGTTTTCTTCCATTTTCCTTTCCATCTTCTTACTCAAATTTTTACTGGTTTCTTCGATCCTTTTCTTAGTATTTTCTATCTTACGGCCCAATTCTTCCTTGGTTGAATGGTTGTTGTCATCCATTTTCTTGCTTAAATTCTCCTCCATCTTCTTGTTATTTTCTTCTGTGGAATCCATTTTCTTATTACTTTCGTCCATTTTCTTGTCCATTCCTTCCATTTTCTTATTCAAGTCTTCTCTCAATTTCTTACTATTTTCTTCATTGTCCTTGCTCATTCGTGCAAGCATTTCCATTATCTTCTCTTCCATTGTTTTAATTTTCTCTTTCTCGGGGACATTGACTTCCACTGTCTGCGTTGTTACTTCAGCTTGTTCCTCTGGTGGTTCAGGTTGTTTATGTTCCACCTGGATTAGTAACACTTCCGGATCTTCAACGGGTGTTGCCTCCTTATCCCCCATGTCAACCTCTTTCTCGGCCTCTGCCGCCCTCTTTTTCGATGTAGCTCGTCTCTGCATCTTTCTGCTGTCTATTAATCAATCGCTGCCAAGCTTAGATTATTAAGCCCTCTAAGTTGGACGCCACTTTGTAACTAGACGACCTTTCGTTGGCTGTCTTCTTCCTTGTAACCCAGCGTTGGGTTGTCGCTTTGTAAGAAGACCTTATATATGACTGTAATCTGATCAAATCCCACTGTTTGGGCTAGCCACTTGGTCACCAGACCGCTGTATGCCGGTCGTTACAAAAGAATAAAAATAAAATGGAAATTTCAATAATAACAAAATTTCCAAACAATAAAATAATTTTGTTTATGTTTAAGAGGTAGGTATACAAGATCAATCTGTGTTTTAAAGGGTTCTGTGAAAATTTTAATAACAGGTAAGTATTTATTGACCGTCGAGCACCTTTTGAAGATTTGCACCAAGTCTGGAGTTAAATAGATTAACTCCAGGTAATAATCGATTGGTGACTTTCCTTACTGGTCCAATATCTTGTTCAAAATAGAGTATATTCTTTTCACTTAATACCTTCAACCTTATAAATACCCTTAAATTACCCTGTGAAATAAGTACAGATACAAAATAATAGAAATATAAAGATTTATTGACAATTTTAGATAAATAATCGATATTTTATCGATGGAGAGCAATTATCGACTCTGTCTCAGGAATTATCGATTGTCATACAGAACAAAATTTTATGTTATATTATATTAAAGACAGGTTCTTTGAGCGATTAAGAATTAATAGTCAGAGAAGGGTGACGAGAAAGTATAACATTAACAATTAACACATAAATACAATAATTACTATTTAATAGTATTTAAATAATTCAAGTTATGATATAAGAATAAATGTTTTGTCGAACCAATGAAGACTGATGTGACGTCAGTCTCTACGATGTAGTAGGCAGGTTTCGTTTTCAAAATGGCCGCTCCTTGGGTTGGTCTCGGCTATTGTATATGCGTCGAGTCAGAAAATTACTATAAAATTACCTTCTTCAAGGTCTAAAATGTCCCCGCACTGGTGTAATAAGTCTGTTAATCTATTTAGTGTATTCTGGCGAAGTGTTCTGTGTAAATTTGCGTTAGTTAGTTTATTTTCTATTTTGTTCAACTATTACGGTTAAGTTTTCAAGTTGCGGTTAGGTTTGTAGAGTAAATCAGTTGTAATATAATGTTTTACTGTTTACTGTCACTCGTTTAGTGAAGTTAAAGGTTTGTTTTCACTATTGTCGTGAATGTTTTTATATTATTGGCTTCAAAAAGTGTTTAATTTGTCTAACTCTCGTTCACTGATTTCAATGGCTATTCGTTAGCTTCATGTTCGACTCGGTTTAAAGAACGTTTTTGTCACACACCTATTCAGCTTGATATTCAACAAAAGACTAATTAACTTGGTCATAAATCTTGCCCAGTTAATCCTTGAAAAAGTATTGTTAACATTTTTCGATTTCATACACATTAGAAAATATTACATTATATATGGAATTTTTCTATTTTATTCCTTACTTTTATGAATTATTAATCTTATTATTAGTTTAATCATCTTATTCCCTTTAAATTGATGTATTATAGTCCATATCTGTAGACATTTTGTGGAAATTAACAAATTTTGTTCACACTTTGGAAATATAGGCTCAAAATTGGATTTCCGTTTTTATATAAAATTCCTTCCATTTTAAATATTATTAATACTATTATAATAAATTTTAATTAGTCATATTTCTCTTCCTTTCGTTAAATACATATAAATTACACCTTTGAACTGGTTTTTTGTGTTAATTTGTAGATTTGATATTGCTCTCTAAAATTAATTAATTTATATATTTTGACAATTTACAAAATGTTAAGGTATATTTCCTTATTGTCATTTTAATTCATAGGATCATTCCTAGTAGTAGTTAATTGTGTTATCTTATATAAATCTGGGTAGTTTACAGGATTTATTAGTGAATTATACTATTTTATATTGGTTCTCTGATTTCACCAAATGGCCTAGATTTTAGAATTTTATATTTCTTTCTTTCTCAATAAATTAAACTTAATTCCTCCTCTGACTTTACATAACTACAATTATATGAAAATAACATGATCTATAACTTATTGTTTTGTGTAGTAGTTAATTAACACTACAGTTATTAAAATAATTAATTATGAACATTGTTTATTAATCTGCACTATTTAACATATTGCAGATACAGCTTAAACATATCTCTTTTGACTATTTTCAATCTAACATAGCATACCTTTTAGTACATTATTACTGGTATGTAGGTTATTATTTATCAAACATAATTCTTTTTCAAAACACATAACATAAATCTTATTTTCTAATAAACCTTACAAATACATTTTTTTAATACATTGATTTTAGGACTGTGAAATAACAGTCTATTTAAACATGTTACACTTATTCATACTATATTAGTACCATTCCTTTTTGGTTTAAATCATTATTATTGTGATTCCCCACATCAGCAAACATTAATTCCCATACTCTATTTATTATCATCCTTTTTTACAAAGGTCTTTTAAATAAGGATTTACATAAAAATAATAAAATACTGGAAACCTTCCATTTTATTATTTTATCATGCTGGTTATTATTAGACTTTAAAGTTGTGATATAGCATACTACTAAGTTATAGTATCACCAACTTTAAGTTTATTGCATTTTTTAAAAAACACTTATACAAATTCACTTTCACTGTTGGTTCTGATATTCTGAGTCTTATTATCTCAGACCAGACCTTTAGTCATCATGGACCGTTAAGACTAGTTTATTTTCTTTATTACACAATAGCTTTAGCCGGTGCACTTCTTATAACGCTATACAACACTTTAGTTTTCTCAATAATTACATTTTTATAAGATTTTGGGGATGTTATACTTTCTTTGGCATAGTTTTTGTGGGTTTGGGATTGATAGTAGTTTATATAATAATAGGTTTTACTACGGTGTTTCTTTCATACTATGTCTTCCTCTCCTCCTGGCTTCCTTCTTGTCCTTCTTCATATCTTCCTTCTGGTATTCATTCTTGTCCCTCTTCTAGTTTTCATTCTTGTCCCTCGTCTAGTCTTCACTCTTCTGTTCTTCTTTCCTCATTCTTGGGAACCAAGGTACTTGGTGTTATCACGACTGAGGTTTAGCTTGGAGTATTGAATTTCTTCACTGAACTGACTTTATTCTTCTATTTGTTTTTAGAGTATTTTGGTATTCACCACTCTTTGATTGAGTCTCTTTTTTCGGGATATTGTCTTATGTAACTGGTTTACTGCTCTGAGCTTCCTGGGTAACGTACTGGTATTATTTATGAGTTGATGAGTTGCTTCAATACTTTCTTTGGTTTCTTTTAACAGTGGTTTTTATATATTATGTAGTGAGGATTTTTATCTTATTGTGTTTCATTCCTCTGATTTATTTAAATGTCATTTAATATTATTACAACATTTTTTGATGTAATTAAATTTTATCATTTCATATGATTTACAATGTAGTGGATTTTCTGTCACGCTACAATATATATATATATATATATATATATATATATATATATATATCAATATTCTTTACAGCATAAGATTGTGAGTGAAGTTAAGTTTAACCATAAATTGTGTAGATCCTGCCACGTTATGTCCAAATTAATTGTTGCAAGAATATTATTCACAAGTTAAATTGAAAATTACTAATCCTTGAGTGTTGTATAGAAAAAGAAATTAAATAGGCTAGCCTTTTAGTAACTTAGTAAGCACATTTATGATATCATAATTTAACACATTCCCCTCCAAAAAAAAAAAAATGAAAATTACACACAAGCACATACACAACATATATAACACACACCCCTCATTTCTGTACAAAACCCCTCATAATAACCCTTTTCAACAAGAATAAATAAATACACAAATATATATATAATTAACAAGACAATTAGGTAATTCTCAGTTACGGATCATTAATATGTCAAAGTAATTAGCACGGGAAATGCAAGTGCCCCCAACCAAACCAGAGACTCAAAATATTACTCAACAACCACGTTAATAATAATAAGCAATTCCGCATATGTAATCAAGTAAATAGTAGAAACACTTAAAGAAATCAAAATGCCCCCTTTAGTCCGGAATGCTGCCCTGACCGCATGACATGACCAAGCCGAAAATAACTAACTCTCGGATAGATTTAATTCGATAAAAGGTAGAACTTAGAGCAGGGCCTGCGGATACGTGTGTGTGTGTGTATGTGTATGTGTGAGTGTGATTTTCTTACATATTATAAGAAGATATAATAGATTGCATTAGACTTAATTATGTAAGGTCCACACATGTAGGCACAGATCTAAACATGAGAGTTTTTGCAGAACTTCAGTAATTAAACGCGGCCTCATGAGTCTGCTTCTGGGGCTTCCGTGGATTCACAGTGTAGAGGTAGTTGAGATAGTATTAAATAAATAGAATGGTCCCACCTGGATCGTCCGGCGTACTTTAGTAAGCCTGGGTTAATGGGTAGAGTCTCGGTCGCACCATTACGTCCTGGGGCAGAGTAGCTTCACGAGTGTGTCCGTGTGCGTGAATCTCGACTGATGGCATGTCATGGCTTAACGGTCGTCTCTGCCAGAAGAGTGGACAGTTGGTCGTCTACACCCGACACCCATCTCGCCCTTGTTCGAGCACCTGGAGCAGAACTTTATTCAGCCTCTCATAGAGAAGAGCAACGAAGTCTGAACCGATGAGTGCTGTCAGCCGAGAGCAGATGACCTGGTTGAGGGTTCAAATAGAAATGAGGATGATTTGATGGGAATGTCTAACCACGAAACTTCGCCGATGCAGGAACACACAAATCACAGCTGAGTGCGCCAACTGGATATCATCGCTACGCACAAACGGTCTGCATACCCAATGGCGACGAGAAGCAGTGGCCGCGCGTGACGTCAAAACCCGCTCGTTTTTAAAAACACATCGCCCGTGTCAGCAATCGCCTTACATAAGCCGAACAAAGTACGGCACAATAGTAAAAAACAGAAAACTAGTTAGAAGTTTAATTTCAGGCTTGAACCTGGCAAGGAATATTTTTATAATAGGAGGTGTAGTTAGAATCACCAATGTTTTATTATCTGTTTATATAAAAATTGTTTTAAAGTACCATATATAAAGTTATTAAGTTACAAAGAATGTTAAATAGTAGTATGGGGAAATCTAGGCTCTAGGCCTAACATTTAGTGAAGGAACTTTGTAAATTTAAAAGCAAAACAATAGCCCAATATCAATCAGAGTATACCAAATGTTTAAACAGTTAAGTAAGTATACCTAATACAAAAATGTATAAATAATATCCAGTTTTAGATTAAATATACAAGAAATATAAATAAGAAAATAAGGAAAATGTTATTAACTATTCAAAAGTAACCATGAGGGATATCAAAATAATCCTTAACAAAAAAGAAATCTTACTTTGAAGATATTTTATAGATTTAAACCAAAATAAATGTTAGAATATAACAATGACATAAAATAACGACCAATGAGAATTAGCATAATTTAATAGGTAACCATAACAACTGAGATTTATTACCAAAAACCGTTGGAATTCGAATGACTTCATTATTGACTGACGCGGAGGGCGGATGTATACAGCTCTCAATCCGAAATTAACTATAAAAACTTAAATTTTTTATAAACCAAGAAGGAAGAAGTATTGGAGAAGCATTCCATACGACACCTGATGGAATAACCAGTAATAAAATATTTAAAAATAAAAATAACTGTAAAAGAAGAATACTCCGAAGGAACGTAACGGACGACTCATCCCGAAGGAAGAAGGGGATCGACCTACTTCAACCTGAGGATACGAACGACTACGGAACAAGAGGGAAACCGAATTTTAATTGAAACCATCTGAACGGGAATTGAGAACCATCCGAGGAAGAGAAGACGACTAGACCTATCCGGAAGAAGTAGACGAACATTGAAGAAGCCAAGACGAGAACCCGATGAGTATAAACTAATAATTTCACTTAAAAAATAAATTCCCCTTTATCCATAATAACGAGGTAAACTTTTCACTTCACCGATCACAATTTTGAAACAAGAACTGAAGTTAATTAAAATATCACTATTAATAAAACTTAACCAATTAACAACCTTTGAAATTGATTTATAATAAATTGTTAATGAACATTACTTGCTGACAAAATTCTAACCAAACACTATTCTAATTCTCATTGCCGATAACTTACTTGTACGTATTAGTGTATTAAACATTGTGTACCTAGTTTTAAGAAATATTATAATTTTGTGCATTTTAGCCGATAATCCAAACTTCTGTAGTCAAAAGGACTTAACACCTTGAGACGAAATAATAATTGTAAACAAACATTATAAGCCATGCTGGCGTCTCGATATATGACTGAGCGATACCAACTGAGAATATTGTAAAAGCCGGGATTAATATAAAAATCTGTACTATTCATTAAATGTAATTGAAGGGATAATAGAAAGAAGGGTTAATAAATTTTAATGTTCCTCAACGCTGTATGTTTGATTCATAGAAAATAAAATAATATAAACAAATACTAAACTGAAAACGCCTACATACGGCAGTTAGCGAAATCGACACTGCAAGACAGCGTGGGCCAATCAGGTAACGAGGCGGCAAGATTCGAATCGAACCACGAGAGATACGGTTTGCCCGTAAGTATTAAGAAAAAGTATATTCCGACTCATTACATACGATTAACTTTTCACAGAGTATTTGACAGATTATTACCCACAATTACACACTTATACTACGAACCCAACGAGCGAAATAAAAACGCTCGTCACACATATTTACGTTACGATTACAACGGGTGACATTTAAACACCCATAAAAGATAACTATACAATAGTGATAAATTTATTAGAAGAGGGAGTCAAGATGTGGTTAATTAACACTTTGACGCCGGGCCCTTAACATAGTGGTCCTTCACCCATGCCTTGGCATTTTTGCATATATTTAAAAAGTTGTATCTTCTAAACCATATGGTAAAAAAAATATGCCACCTATGTTTTTATGAAGATCTAAGTGTCTTCTTTAAAATGGCGTATACTGTATGCCATTGTGTTGGTTATTTTCCCTGAAATTGCATTTCAAAAAAGCGATGTTTTTGGAAGAAAAAAAAATTGGCCAAAACACATGTCGTTACTAGAAACTCGCAATTTGATTTTTACTTGTTAGAAATGGTTTATTACATAATGTTTATAATATATACTGGTTTATAAAGGTGTACTTTTGTAATTTTTTTACAAGAAACACTTGTCTGACATTTTGACACGTAAGTGGTGTTTAGCCAACTAACATAACTGTACCTACGAAAGTGAACGCATATGCGATCTAGCGGATGATTTGGGTACTACAAGGGCTGACATTGTTGAAAACAGCTCCAAGGACGTCTTTATACATATGGAATCACGTAAAACGCATTGAAACTTTAGGACGTCAATTGACGTCCATTGGCATTCTCAGAAGTTTTCAAAGGAAGTCAATTGACGTCCATCGGCATCAAAGTGTTAAGATGGTATTAGACAAGGTACACGAAAATAAAACACTATGTATTATTTGTTATCAAGACTATAATTTGTTGGATGGAAGTGTCTTTATAGTGTTCTGAAGTAAAGTGACATTTGTGAATTATCGTGTGCAGACATCTGTAACACGTGACCTCTATTATATTTATTGCAACAATATTAATTAGATAATATTTATTGTTTGTTACATTAGTGTGTGCTGTGCACTAGTCTCACTGTTTATTGAAACTTGTATTAAGTTGTGAGTAGCGAATTCTCTGGTGTTCAACTGTTTAACCACTGTTACAAAGACAACAATCTGTGCAACCATTGTAGCATATAGAGCGTTTGATAGGAAATATGCTGGTTAACAGAGCATTCAGATCATTGAAAACTTGCCATTCTGTCAACATTTTAGAAGATTAAAAAAACAGTAAGATGATATGCAGAGACGATCGCTGGTGGTAGAGTGACAGGGAATTGGAGTTTCTAGTTGCAAATATTACACTTTATAATTGTCTTTTTTTAATATGACAAGGGCCTAATCCCAACAAATTTGTTGATAAGTACCTTTCCATTTTGTTTTTTTAATTTTATATAGCAAACTATAATCAGTATTAATAACTAATTATGGCATAATCATAAACTAGGAAGTACACTTATTTTTATTATATGGTAAACTTACTTATGAATTAGTACACTTACGTCTATGGTATGGTATACTGACATATATAAAATTACAGTTAAAGTGGCATGACTAGGATAGGACAACATAATAATTATTCATTACGGATAATAGATGAGAAAAAATAACACGTGTGTAGTAAAACCTTGCTTAATTTCAGAAAATAGTGTGAAGCACATTACAAAAAACTTTATTGTAAACAAAATAATTTGGTTAAGATACTAAATATGCAGAATTGTCAGTATAGAAGAAAATGAGTTTCTAATTTTGCAGTACTGATACAGAGATAAATTAGGCATTCTTTTCAACACATTTACAAATATTATTCAACTCAGAATACTTCTACAACCTAAAATATGTTCATGAACAATGCTTAGAAAACTAAAAAGACAAATTTCTGGAGAACTCTTGTGGGCTGATATAATTAAAGCCCTGGGTCTTCTGCTGGAGAATCACTGACTTAGAAATTGTAGTCTCTTGGTTTTTAGAAATGTTGGTTGTTTTTTATGTGTGTACATATGTAAATTAGTAAACATGCTTACATCATAAGTGAGAAAATTATGGAGCTCAATATTTTATAGTTTCATAATTTTAATTATAACGTTAAACCCTACAGCAACATGTGACAGCACGGTTTGGACTATGTTATATAAACTACAATTTGAAGAATTTACTACATCATAGCAAGCTATGGGTTATACGCAATTCACATTACAAGATTTAGACTTACTTAAGACACAACATGAAATTTTTAGTGTACAGTTGAATGTACAAGGAATAAATATGACCAATTTACTAATAAGGATGTACAGAATTTTAATGTCAACCTGATCATGCATGACTATCGAAGCAATAGATTACTGTGCACGCACGCACGCACGCACACACACACACACACATTCACTATTCTTAAAAGTGAGACCTATGAAATTCAATTGTAAACATCTGTGGTTAACACTTTTATGAATAAATTATTTTTCTGATTAACAACATGTTTTGTTTGCTTAACACCAAACAGTCTGCCCATGCTTTGATGAGGAATTTCCTCAACTGAGGTAAGTTGAATGTCTGACCTCCACACCTTTTTATACAGTAGGCTCAACACATGTATTCACTCACTAACTCACACATAAATGCGTGCATACGTTTTTGTTTTCTTTCATGAGATATAATTCCTTCATCTACACTTGCTTATAAATAACATAGTTTTATATTACTTTAAAAATAGGTATACAAATAATGACACAAACGAGCAAAAAACTCAAGTACAATTACATCCTTATTTTGTAAATAAAACAATTATCAAGATTATGGAAGGTACAGCACCCCCTTGTGCTATTAAACTACTCAAATATGACTTTATAACTTACATACGTACAATTTAACCTGTTGTTTAAAATATGTTCACAGTTATTCAATTTGATAACATGAACTTTGGTTGATAACGTTGTTGGCTTCTACTTTAAATATTTGTTACCATGTATAAAAACAGAAGTGTATTGATTTACAAAAAATCTCTAAGTTTGAAAACTGCATGCCATGCAACATTTGCAATAGTAGAAATCGCTTACTGCATTTTAAACCTGTCATCTATAAGTACTCACTGACTAAAGCAAAACTATACGAAATGATTGATTTATTGACATTACTTATTACCACATACCTAAATTTTTTAAAATAAAACAAAACTGTGTTACTATTATCTGCATGACAGTACCATGTGTATTTATAGGCAAAACAAATCCAAGAAAACTTGTTTGTGTTAAAAAAGTGTTAGTGATTTAATTCATCAGACAGAATGCAAAGGAAACAAAAATGCAAATAAAAACATGGCAATTATACTCTGATCTGTATTCAGTTATCTATGATAAAGTATAAGTTGTCAAAAAAAAAAATCAAAAGCAAAATTAATCAAACTCTATGTATTATGCAAAATAAATAAATAACAGTATCATACAAAACAAATTACTACAAATTCCACGCGTTTGTTTTGCTGCGGTTGCTTTGGTGAGGTCAGGCCTGGTAACAAGATAACACTATTGCTAACTGACCTCCGTTTGAATTTATATTGACTTTTCTTTGGTTCATTTCTCAAAGTGACTGGCAATGTTGTCGACCGTCGCAGTGAATGAGGGTGCCTTGTATACCCACTTGAATAGCAACTGTAGCTGCTTTCTGTTTCCGTAAATCTGGACGCAAGCCACATATATGTAGAGACATAATATATACACATAAGTGCACGCACACACACTGTCAATCTAAACTACTATGAAACTCATATTGAATGCGTTTTGTACATAATTACAATATTCTCAATACAAGCTTCATTTATTTTTCATTTTTACAACTTCTGTCATGAGTCAGGCAGGCATGAAAAGGATTTGTTTGAGGCCAGCATGGTGTTACAGCAGCTCAGACAAAAATTTGTTTTTAGGCAAAGATTTTTCTGTTTTACGTCAGATATCATGAAACTTATGGAAGATACAGTTCTGCGACCTGTTTTATTCGATTTTTCAGGTCAAAAACCATAAGAAACAACAGAATTCGCTCCTTAATTTACCTTCCCAGAAGTTCAGAAAGTCTTCATTTACCCGGGGGAACCGAAACCCGGGCGAAATCTTTCGCTAGCTGTAACTCGCTTACAAAGCGTTTCCAGACATATGGTTATATGAACTTTTTTTCTTCTTTTACACTGTAGAACCATTTCTCAAATTATTTCCCTCTCCTCCCGGGACACCCTGTATATGTACAAAAACATAATATCAAGCATAATTAAATTAAAATTTAAACATTCAATTATGCAAATTGTACATATATTATGCATAATTCACATAATTTTACATAATTGTACATACATTTACATAAATTTAATTATGTTTCATTTAGTGAAAATTTACCATGGTTAGAGATTTTATTTCTCGTGGATTCTGACAACACTACTATATAGTTTGGTTTTACCTAAATGATAACTGAATTAAAAAAAAAGGTGGTATTGCAGGTAGCTACAAGTTATGTATTAACATGCTGCATACTGGCAAAGGTTTTTGTCTGACTCACAATAATTGTTGCAAATTGAAAAATAAAAGTTTTTTTCAACAAAACACACAATGATTAATACTATTAATTTGCTTATTACAAAAAAAAAATACTGTAATCAATAATTCAAACTTAATCTTGAGCACCAAAGTTTAAAATTTGTTTTCTTTACATTACATGCATTATCTCAATACAATTTTCACATAATTACTATTAACCTTTCATAACCTTCACCTAATTACTCATACAATAATGATGCAATTTTTTCTTATGAGCTATACCACACATCCTGCTAACTAATAAACATCTGCAGAGACACTACTATATGCTGTACACCAGAGTAATTTGTCAATGTACTCAAACACGATAAGTTTATCATACACCCATATTCTTTCTTCATACTTTCAATACTAAACACAATTGAAGTAATAATAAACTATTTGATAATTTTAACAAATGTTTTCTCTAGCACCAAATATTTCAAAATATGTGATGATCACATAAAAATATGTCACATCAATTAAAAATAATATGATAATAAAGCTGTGTATGAATTTATATATGAGTTATATGCAAAATACAAACACAAATTTCTTAAATTAACTTCCAAATTAAAATAAGCACTTGTTTTTGCCTAATTATGGATCATTTATTATGACATTTTTATTTCTTCACATCATAAAATACAAACATTTTTATATTTACATATCTGAGACATTTTTTTTATTTTATGGATCAGGTAGAAAAGTAATGGCAGCTAGTCAGATCAAAGTGAGAGTACTGTACTTTGACTTAATTTGACCGTTGTATAGTAACGATCCGTCGATTTGGTAAAGATGTTGATTATTGTTTAACGGTTTATAAATTTAATCTTCGCTGAAAGTAATTTTATTCATTAGTGAAGTACTTACTTGTAATGCAGATCTCACTTGTTAACCGTCCTGTCAACAAGGCATGGTCGAGACGATAAATTAAAATATTCAAATCATCTTGTGCCGCTTGCAAGAGATACCAACTGTTGCCAGCTGTTCCCCTAACCTGTATTTGTATCGTCTAAAGAAATAATTTCGTTAACTCTTTTCTTTTGTTAAAATACTGTTTATTCATCGATAATGCTCATGAAATAATATTAGATAACAATTAAATTGATGATCGTTCACTGTACAACAATAATTAGCTTTACAAAATCTCTTTCTCAGGGTGGTTATTCTGGTTATATTCACCGTAACATTGAAAGTTTTTTGGTTAAGTTGTTTCATTAAAAATAGGTTCTTTTAGACTGCAAAATACGGAACTAGAAGATTTACACTACTATAACAATTGAGTAGTAGGAGAGTGATTACATTAATAAATAAAATCTTAACTAATAACATAAAATTCAAAAGATGACTATCGTCAATATTTTAGGTTAAACCTGGGGTATCTGAATAGTACCCAGTTAACTTTGGTTTGAGAATAAATCTTTTTTAACAATACATAAATACACAAATGTAATAAGGTTATAAGCTCTTTCAGTGTTCATAACAAATCATCTTATTCATCAGATTCGATAACTAGTAACAGGTAAGTCAATAACTCTTAAGTATAGTTAGCTGTCATTAAATCTTTTTAACAATAAACAAATTAATCGATGTAATAAGGTCCAAAGCCTCTTTAATGTTTATATTAAATCATCTTATTCATTATATTCGATAAATTTTATCGTATAAGTTTATAATTTTTCTGAGTATGATTAATTGTCACTATACTCCCTTTATTTCATGCGATTGCAACTTATTGTACACCTTGCAATAGTTGTTTCACTGTTATGCCTTCACTAAACTTCATTGTATAATTAATTAACATTTTAACACTTTAAAAAAATATGGTTCGGTTGACCAATGTTTACTTTCGATGCCCGCACTGATTTTAGGTTAACTCTCGACTTTTTTGGCGTACGGAGCGATCGTCTGTCTTGCTTCGTCGACCATGCAAAAATGTGTTCAAATCTGGCGTCGGTTTTGCTGTTCCAATCTGCGTTACCTGACCAAATCTCGATTTAACTCTCCTGATTGGTTAAAAAATTGATGACATTCCTTCGAGTGTGCATACTCCCCCTTTTCTAAATTATTTAATTGTACAGAACGCTTGGGTTTTTTGTGTGGAGATTAAAAAAGTGACGCCAAACATTTTGTCTAAAATAATACAAATACCTTACAATTGACATAACATTCTTACGTTACTTGTGATTGCTAATCTAGCTTTACCATGATATTGCGATTGTCTGGCTCATTATTTAGACATCTCACATAAAGTACTTTTGTCCATTAATAACAAAGATAGTTTTTTGCACTTACAACTGATACAACTTTTAATAGACTTAAGTACTATTTGCCTTAAATTAATACATGGTTATCATATCTCATAGATATGATGCTTTCCAGTCCTTTTTTGTACTCCTTACTCAGTATTTACTTATAATTATTCACAAAAACTATAAGTTATGCCTAGGCTACAGTAGGCCTATAGCACTTCAAACTAGATTCACTTATTATATTTTACTACTTGACTCT
The DNA here is from genome assembly GCA_034769895.1 of Magicicada septendecula. Taxonomy (NCBI): domain Eukaryota; kingdom Metazoa; phylum Arthropoda; class Insecta; order Hemiptera; family Cicadidae; genus Magicicada; species Magicicada septendecula. Next base: position 100,459,726 of record CM068370.1, on the reverse strand, counting down.
GAACAATTTCTATTATGTCACAATTACTCTCAGATGACCATTACAACTTCTGGTCACCTCAGTTTTTGTCATTACACTGTTGTTTTATTGATTTTAGTCTTTATAATCACCTATAGTTCTGCACTACTAGGGGTTACTATAATTATCTTCATTCTAAATTGTACAGTTGTTTTTAAGTCATTATCTTTGACATAAGTGATCATTATAGTTACTATAAAGTTTTACAATGTTTTGGTTTACATCAGGATATTCACATTTTCTGGTAATTCATTAATAGTGCTGTCTGAGAAGTATATTTTATTTACATTATTATGACTTAATGATAATTATCATTGGTTTATACCATATTAGTTATATTGCATATCATTGTTTACACTAATATCAATTTCTTTCTCTTTTTTATTAGTACTTCTAAGGTTTCTAGTGTGTTTAGTGGGTAAATTCTATGCTGTCCATTTCAGTATGTTAATTTATATTAAACACAACACATGTCATCCTTTGGTAACTAATGTTGGTCCTAGTATGGTCCTTATAACATCTAGTTTCAGTATAGTATAATAGAATATGGTTTTATAACATTTTTATTATCGATTCTTGTCATTATAAGTGAAAATACTTATTGAGTTAGGTTATCTGGGTCCCCTACTCTGGTTTACAACAATGGGTTTATTTGGTGGTTTGGTTCTATACATTTCCTTCAATTATTCTAATGTACTAATAGTATTAATTACTATTTATCGTTTTGGTAGTTATTGTTCAGTTACTTTTATATTATGTTTACAATTTTGCTGGTGATTATCAGTTTTTCTGATATCCCTATATTTATATCACTTACATAAATAGCAGATAAGATACAATCTTATTGTTATCTCTAATATATTATTATATCATACTAATACAAGTTTTAATTTCACTCTCCTGATCATTATTGATTATATTTTTACTTTAAATCAGAGTTATAGTCATAGTCAACTCATCTAAAATAGTTTGTCAATTGTTTTATGTTATTAACTGTCCTTCACTCTGGAGTTCTCTTGTTTTATTTTATTTCTCTCACAATTACCTTAATTTTGGCATAGAGCGTTGGAGATATTTTATCTCTTCCTTGTTTCATCTTTTATTTTGGTTTTTTCATAATGCACTTTCACTTATTTTCATTTTTATTATACTTGTTTTAGTTTACTCACCTACCTAATCTATTGGGTCATTGGGTTAATGACATTTAATATATTTTCTACTTTCTTTTGTTTTCATTACTATATTATTCATTGTTTGTTGTTTTATTAGTTCTTGAACCGAATGTAATATTTGTTACACAATTACTTATACAGTATTAGGTGGTTAATGTGTCCGCTGCTAACGGTTACATTATGTTTAAAATTGGGTTCAAACGTATGGTGACGATATGTAACATTACACCGTACATGCACATAAATACGTTAAATTTTTGACAATACACAAGAAACAAATACAAAGAAAAGACTATCATTTACACATTAGACAAAACATACCCCATTATATCTGTAACTAACATAAATATAATTTAACAATTAATTTAAAAACTATACCACTGATAAAGTATGTTTACGCTACACACATATGTATAAACACACTCATATTTATCCATTAAATAATATATACAGTATGTAACTGTAATGTTAGCATTCTGACTAAAATAAAATAAAGTGGCGTATTGTAAATAAATGGGGATTCATACTCAGGGTCTAACGATGAACAACCCATCGAAGTACAGTACTTCTATAATACAGGGTCCGTCACGGGAATCGCATGGTTTTCAAATAAGATGTACTTAGTCAGTTTGGCTTAAAAAATATTTTTATTTATGACAATACATAGTGTATGTTGGGAATTTCATTGTTCATTTATGTTTTGAAGATCACGTCGCTCGGATGTTGGCCATTTATGTTTATGCATGATTGTAGCCGGTCCCGAAAACTCCGAGTAGCGTTAATTAACATCTGACGTGGAATACGAACGATTTCCTCCTGGATTGTCGTCTTCAAATCTTCAAGGCAGCGTGGCTTGTTAACATATACTCGGGGCTTAAGATATCCCCACAAAAAGAAGTCACATAAGCTTAGATTGGGGGAGCGAGGAGGCCAGCGAAGATTGCCATATCTGGAGATAAGGTGGCCTGGAAACTGATCCCGTAAGACAGCCATTGAATTACGAGCTGTGTGTGCAGTTGCACCATCCTGTTGAAACCATACTCTCCTCATTGCCCATCTGCGACGTCGAAGTTCTGGGAAGAAGAAGGTTTGGAGCATCGTAATGTAGCGCTCTGAATTAACAGTCACAGTAATGTTGTTTTCCTCAAAAAAAGAACGGGCCAATGTTACTTTTGGGCTGTGAAGAGGGGACTCATGTAACATCTGAGGATTTTCATTACACCAATATCTACAGTTTTGTTTGTTAACGAACCCATTTATATGAAAATGGGCTTCATCACTCATGAGAAAAATCATGTTTTCATTATTGACCATGGTTTCACAAAAGACACGACGCTGTTCATAATCACCTACACTAAGTTGCTGACATACCTGAATTTTTTTATGGGTGATAATGAAGATCTTTGTGCAGAATCCTTCGCACTGTTGACTCATTAATCCCTAAACTCACAGCACGCTTGCAAACCGACTGTTTAGGGCTCTGTATCGCAGACGTCCTAACTCGCTCGATGTTTTCGGGCATACGGGCTGTGTTGACAGGGCCAGGTGGTTTTTTCTTCATTACAGAGCCAGTTGTGTTGAAGTTTTCAAACCATCTCAAAATGGTGTTGCGGTCTGGAACAGGTCGGCGGACCAGAATATTAAAATGGGTGCGAAAGTCACGTTGTGTCAGCGTGACTGACTCATTGTTTACGAAAAACCGCCGGAGAGCGAACGTACGATGCTCCACGTTCCACGACATGGCGGCAACTAAACTTCTTGTTACTTCTCATAATTATGTCCCTAGTTCTGGGCGGCATTTGTTACTTCTCACTTTTTCATTTGAATAAATATAAATATATTTGTCATATAAAATCTCTAGTAACTTATATTCGGGTCTGTTTACATTGTTCGAGTTAAACACGTGTGTCACATTTACCATAATTATGGTATCTACCATAATTATAGCACCTGTTTATTTCAGTTTCGTTATATAAATTTTTATTACCTAAGGATCCAGGATTCTGCTCAGCGAGAATGCTGACAGAGATGGTCATTGAAATGAGAATACATTTAATTGCAGTAACTATTATCAATCGTAATTTATTCAGGAATTTCTTTAATCGTGTACACCATATAACAACTTGACACGGCAGCCATTACTAATTTCCGCCCTTTACTATCACTACTCCTTTATGTTTAATTTTAAAGGCTAATTCAAACAATTAATTTTACTGGCTATGACTTAGTTTCATGATCATGTGATTTGATAATATCTAATTATAGTCAACGCAAACCAACCCCCATTTGGAAGTCGACATTTAACGTTCACACCTCTCTCACTCACTCACATTCATACAAACATTTTTGAATTTACTTTTGACTGTGTACACATCATGATTATATTTTTTATGATTAAAAGAGCTCTTTAAATAAAAATTTTGGTTGCCACTTCCCTTGTCAGTAAACTGGACGTTCTAGTAGAGTGTCACATGTTGATTCCAAACGGCGTGGTTACATTTTCTTGGCTGCACTGAATTTACATTTAACGTTTTTAATATTGCTTTATACTGCTCAAACTCTGAAAGTAACTAACACTGATTTGCTTTTGATTACATTGTTAACACTTTGCAATACTTTAAACTTGACTATTTCAAGCCAACACTATTGTTAGCGTGTGGTCGCCATGATGAACTTCTGTGTACTGGGCTAGACGTTTAACTAGCTTTCGTCTGTCCTTTGCACTGAATTTACATGTGGGTTATAATTACTGGTTAACACTGTTACTTGTGATTAAATTTTGTCAATTTAAATAAAACACTCGCTGACTAATTAGACCAGCACAATTGTTACGTGTTGCTGCCATGATGATGTTCTGTGTACTGGGACGAAAATTATGCAAATTTTACGTATGTGTGTGTGAGTAAAACGTCATCGTTCTTTGTTTCTCATTATATAATAGCCTGGTTAGTTACGTATTTTTATAACGTCATGGTGGTTTTATGACGTTTGGCGTTGTTGGCCAATGAAACGTGAGCAAGTAGCGCCGTTATTAGTAGCTGTAACCATTATAAGTCTTTTTAGCTGCACGTACACTGCTGTCCTTGAAATTATTTTGTCGTCTCGGAACTGCGTCGTTGTCGGCAAAACCAAGGGAAAATTATGTCACCCATAGAAATGACTTTAAAACATCGGAATACAATAGTTTGCTACCTTGCATACCATATTTTTTATATCGGACTTTTTTGTACTGTCACAAAACCCCCTCAATGAAAGGTTTTGTGTCGAGACACAAAAACTTTCATTGACTCATTCACACTTCTCTAAAAGGATCAGCTCAGATATGGAGCCACAACCCCCTGTAGTGTTACAAAAAAAATATAAATTCAATCACTTACCCTTGGTTCAATGATGAGGTTTGCACCTTCTGACCTTACTGGACTTCTCCAGAGAGATCCCTACACCATAAGGCCATGAGGCACTTTACGCTCCTATTCTGACGCACCGGCCAGCTCAGGACCGCGGTCACCACACCATAAAACTCTGAAACATTCAATACAAAATTTTAAAATAGTGGCCTTCTCTATATCCATATCCACAACTGATATGTTTCCTCTTAGTACGTTGGTTTGCGTTTTGGGGTGTTGGTTTGCTTAATTCTAAAAATTTCACACAATGTATAACAAGAATTAAGATAGAAATTGGTCCCCTTCACAATCCGGTACCTAGTACACATTTCTGACTTCTGTCAACTATATTCACTCCCTTTTATCCCATGAAAACAATTGTTCTTAACCTAAACAACAATGTATTTTACTGCTTTAGCAACAACCATTAACCCTAATAATTTTACTTCATATAATCTTACAATATCTATATCATGGCAGACAATTTAAAAGTTTTATAATTTCTTTACGACTGTTTCTTACATTTAACCTTCTTTATAACAGAATCATTTCTAGAGAATGGACAAACTTTACAAAATTTTAATCTTATAATCGTTACTATCTTGGTAGTAACCTCCTATCCACACACACTATTGTTGTCATCATAAAACACAATAAAACATTGTACATCATAAGCATTCAACACTCACACTGAAGAATTCACATTACTTAATTCATATTTACATAACTTGTAGCAGAACTTTATAACATTATTACTATCGACTCTCTATTAACTTTTACCATTTAACATTCATTTAGATTCTATACAAAATTTCACATTTATCATTTACCTTTCCATTTACCTTACCCTTCAGTTACATCACCTTTCTACTATGAATTTTCCCTTCTCTAACCCTTCTATCCTTACTCGTTTGGGTGACTCTCTATTATTCATTATTTTTCTCTGTCTTATTTTGGCATCTGTCAACCTAACCTTACTACCCCTTTTTTACACTAACCGCTTCTAACCATTAATATATTTTGACACCAATATCTCTATAATAACCCCCTTCACAAATCCCATTTAAAACCTCTGGCACCGCTCATTTTTGTACTAGTATGTGTGTATTCCCTCTAACCAACTCATTCCCTTATCGGTTCCTGACCCTTTCAGGCGCTAAACGGTCCCTTCCTGTCTCAACATCTCTCGTTGGACTCCTACACCAATACCCTAATTACAAAATATCACCATCAACAACAAATATAAATACCATGCACATTACTCACCTCTACATATAATCCCTACCTACTGTGTCCCTAAAATATCTAACACCTCTTTATATATTATCAGCATCTCAGCACTTTATTTTTCCTAACTCCCAATAACTTTATTCAACTAACTCCAATGCCCTGATTTATCCTTATTCCCAAACTCTTTACAACATTTCACATTAATATACCATTAGAAATTCATCACTTATCTACTAACAACAATACCTCTCAGTAACCAAACCTATAACATGCTTAATCATTTACTAACCCTTTAGAATCTAAATTCCATAATATCCTTTCAAAATCATTATTAAACTTCTTTTACTTATTTACAATTCTACAATAGTTTACACACAAAAAATACATAGAATACACAATAGCAAAATTACACAAATACATAGACATCAATACACAAAAATATACAATTCACATAATCATTAAATCATTTACCATAATCAGTCCTGATCAGTCCATTTTTTAAAAACACTGTCCACACAATTAAATGTTCATAACACAATAAACAATACACAACTACCCCATATCGTCAAATAATAATCTTATCTTATATCTATATACATTGCTTATTATTGAATCTCTTATATTAACATCATAAATGCATCTACCATTCAAATTTTCACTATTTTCCACAAACTCATTTAATCTGTCATGATTGGTCATTGTCCTGTCACCTCCAGTATAATTCGTCACCACTAGGTATGTTATAAAGTCATTATTTTCATTATCATCTCCTACGACTGCTATATCCGCTTCATTACAAGGTAAGTACTTATTATTTTTATTATATATCATCTCTACTCCTAAGCTTCCCATAAACTCTTCATAATCTCTGCTTATCTTAAAAATTTCTACCTCCCTCTTTCTCTCACAATATCTCTCACTATCATACCATCTCTCTCTCTTAAAACATCTCTCATAATAACTCTCCCAACAACATTTCTCTCTCTCAATATATTTCTCTTTATCATACCATCCCTCTCTCTTTAACCCTTCAACACACACTATCATTCCATTATCATTATATTCAATTCCCCATAAAATTTCATTTATACTACCAACCTCCACACTATTATCACCTATTACTATATCTTTATTTATTTTATCGTAATTTTCTATCCCACTTACCTTGTCGTTATTTTCATTCAATTTATCTGATTCTCTACTATTCTCTACCCCCATTTTACTCTCGTAATTTTCATCTACTTTATTCTTTTGTCTATCAAACTTCTCACTAACTAATGCAACTATTTTCTCTTCCGTTTTATCGAAACGTGCGTGCATTTCATCAACTCGTTTATCAAAATTAAAATTTTGTTTTTCGATTTCGTTTTTTATTTCTTCACATTTTATATTAAAATTATTGTTCTGTATATTGAAAAGCATTTGCATCATTTTCATAATTTTGTTATTCTCAGCCCTGTTATTTGGGACTGGTGCTGAGTGCACTATTCCTTCACTCATAACTACTGATTCTGTCATGCTTATTTGGCTGTTATTTGTACTATCATTTATGTTTAATAAAGAACTATTTTCTTTATTCTCTGCCATTATAAAATTTGTTAATGGTTTGTCGCTTTATATTGTCGTTACCACCTAACCTACAACCGCATTCTCATTTTCAATGTCCACTCTGCCGCAATTCAGGCTTATTATATAAAATGTATTTATATATTTTATATAGTCCCTGTTCGGGCGCCATTTGTTACTTCTCATAATTATGTCCCTAGTTCTGGGCGGCATTTGTTACTTCTCACTTTTTCATTTGAATAAATATAAATATATTTGTCATATAAAATCTCTAGTAACTTATATTCGGGTCTGTTTACATTGTTCGAGTTAAACACGTGTGTCACATTTACCATAATTATGGTATCTACCATAATTATAGCACCTGTTTATTTCAGTTTCGTTATATAAATTTTTATTACCTAAGGATCCAGGATTCTGCTCAGCGAGAATGCTGACAGAGATGGTCATTGAAATGAGAATACATTTAATTGCAGTAACTATTATCAATCGTAATTTATTCAGGAATTTCTTTAATCGTGTACACCATATAACAACTTGACACGGCGGCCATTACTAATTTCCGCCCTTTACTATCACCACTCCTTTATGTTTAATTTTAAAGGCTAATTCAAACAATTAATTTTACTGGCTATGACTTAGTTTCACGATCATGTGATTTGATAATATCTAATTATAGTCAACGCAAACCAACCCCCATTTGGAAGTCGACATTTAACGTTCACACCTCTCTCACTCACTCACATTCATACAAACATTTTTGAATTTACTTTTGACTGTGTACACATCATGATTATATTTTTTATGATTAAAAGAGCTCTTTAAATAAAAATTTTGGTTGCCACTTCCCTTGTCAGTAAACTGGACGTTCTAGTAGAGTGTCACATGTTGATTCCAAACGGCGTGGTTACATTTTCTTGGCTGCACTGAATTTACATTTAACGTTTTTAATATTGCTTTATACTGCTCAAACTCTGAAAGTAACTAACACTGATTTGCTTTTGATTACATTGTTAACACTTTGCAATACTTTAAACTTGACTATTTCAAGCCAACACTATTGTTAGCGTGTGGTCGCCATGATGAACTTCTGTGTACTGGGCTAGACGTTTAACTAGCTTTCGTCTGTCCTTTGCACTGAATTTACATGTGGGTTATAATTACTGGTTAACACTGTTACTTGTGATTAAATTTTGTCAATTTAAATAAAACACTCGCTGACTAATTAGACCAGCACAATTGTTACGTGTTGCTGCCATGATGATGTTCTGTGTACTGGGACGAAAATTATGCAAATTTTACGTATGTGTGTGTGAGTAAAACGTCATCGTTCTTTGTTTCTCATTATATAATAGCCTGGTTAGTTACGTATTTTTATAACGTCATGGTGGTTTTATGACGTTTGGCGTTGTTGGCCAATGAAACGTGAGCAAGTAGCGCCGTTATTAGTAGCTGTAACCATTATAAGTCTTTTTAGCTGCACGTACACTGCTGTCCTTGAAATTATTTTGTCGTCTCGGAACTGCGTCGTTGTCGGCAAAACCAAGGGAAAATTATGTCACCCATAGAAATGACTTTAAAACATCGGAATACAATAGTTTGCTCCCTTGCATACCATATTTTTTATATCGGACTTTTTTGTACTGTCACATTCTCACTCTAACGAACAAATCAAGGCCAACCCACACTCACTGATGCCAACCGCTCGGCCGTACTACCCAATACAAAAACATGCGGTTCCTGTGACGGACCCTGTACAAGCCAGATAAAACCAAAGCTATACTTATTATAAATTTTGCTGTTTTTAACTGTGGGCATTGAAAGCTTGTACATATGTATTCTTAAACAATACTAAATTATGAAGTGTGTATATTTCTAATGATATTTGCTACACTGATGATATATACAATATTGGTACTTGTACAAATATACTTGAACCCACACACAAGAGGAAGTAGTAAGATGACTGGAAGAGAGTCGGTCACTCTGGGACCGAAAAGACAAGAAAGAATGAAATGGCTGAAAAATCTTATCATCTAGCAATCAGGTTATTTAGATGCTAACACCCAAGTGTAGATTTATCTATGTCAACTGTGCACGCAGGATGCAACACTTAGTAAGCAATAACACTTATAATATGAAATAATACGAAGACATGTCTTGCTATTTTACAAGCTACTTGAAACACACAAACAATGTAAGGCACTACACAGCAAGAAGAGAGAAATTTGTACAATTTGTGTTCAGAAAACTGGTTGACTAAATGACAACATAGTAAAACTTAAAAAAAAAAATACATATTCTGGGTCCCATACAGACAAATGATATCTACAAACCTGCATTATATTATATGACTTGATAAAAAAAAATGTTATGTCAACACATATGTCTCACCTATCACAATACAGATACAACAGATCCAGAAAACAACATATTCCATTTCTCAGAATACAGAAAATCATATAATTCTATTCATGTCTACTTAATATCTACAGCAATAAAATAAATATCAATAATTATTATTCGTACAATGGTAATACCTATTTACAAATTCAATATTGCTGTGTTTTACAACTATCTGATTTATCATCAGTAATACTTATAAGTCAAAAGTAAAAGCAGCAGCACGGAATAATGAACTGGCAATCTCTTTTGACAAAATACCCAAAAGTGCAGTTATTCAAGAATTAATCGATGAAACTACACATAAGTGGGAAAACGAATGGAAGGAAACAACGAAAGGTACAGTAACTAAAATGTTCTTCCCTAATATCAAAGACAGATTACAAACAAAACTCAAAATGACTCCCAACTTCATGGCAATAGTGACTGGCCACGGAAAAACTAAATCTTATCTTCAAGATAATAAACGACCCACTGTTCCAGTGCAATGCAGGAGAACAAACAGTGGATCACATCATATATGAGTGTGAGATGTTAAAAAATCAGAGACAAAATTTAATCAATAGTGTAAAAGAATCAGGAACTTGGCCACCTACACAAGTAGATTTTATAAAGATACATCTAAAAGAATTCTAAACATTTATCGGTGCAATAAAAACCGAATAAGTTCTTTTATTGTAAATAATGAAATATTGACATATAAGCATTGTGAGCTATGTTATGCAATACATATTTGTTATTACTTGATGTAAATGTACATAAACACATTAACTGTAATGGAGGATGCTGTAAAATAAAATTATACAAACTTATAAGTCTATTACTTTTTTAGTCTTGGATTTTCTATCATTATCATTTTCTATCAATCTGAAAAATAACAAAAAATAACAGTTATGAATAAAATTTAATTATTAATTTTGAAATACTACTATATGAAAAAGTTAAAAATGTCTCCCCCAATTCTTATCACATCAAAAATGGAATACAAAACAAAATACAACTTGAACAGACTTCAACATCAGACAGTGTGCCAAACAATGAACTACAAATGACACATGTAGTCTTTCTTTAAGACTGTAATTAGCTCTGACACTGACTTCAAGCAGGTGTTCAAACAATACTACACTTAATTACGCAGCACCATGTGGAATGTCAAATATTTTAAATACTGAACAGCAATGTTTCTATGGCTTAACAACATATAACTTTTTAATAAACCGACTTTTAATATTCATTTGTTACCTACCAAATCAAACTTAAGAATGCAATTTGATTATCCCGGCTGGCAGCTTATGTTTACATTTGATGATACCAATTATGAATTATATATAATACAAAATTATATATTTTATATTTTACAAGAGATTAGTTTATTTGTACTTCATTTTTAGAAATTTTCACAATCAATGTGCCATAACAATAATTTACATTCAGTACCATTATGTCACTGTAAGAATAATTTACTGTTGTAGTTTTGGATATAAAGATGTCGCGTAGGCCTCCCATCTTCAATATACTATACGATTAAGCTGGATATATAGTATGAATATATTTTATTCTTAGAAAGTATGAATATATAATTATGAATATACTTATTAATAAAAAGTAAATTTTATATTATGTCATTTTTTAACACACCATGTTTACATTAAGTGTTGTTTATTTCACCACCAATGATTCAGTAGATAACTTGCTACTTAACTGAGGATATCCACTAGATAATGAGACAAGCATAAACGATTACAAATAGTCAGAATACTTCAGTATCATCAAGTACAGCAAAAATTTCCAGAATGTCTTGTGCTTCCCCACTCATGTGTCACTGCTTACCGTGATCATGACATGAAAGGTAGAAAAATAAATACTGCTGATCAGATAGTGAGGGGGTTTTACAGCAAATAATGTGCTTTGTATTAGAGAACTGCTAGACCTTCACACAGGCCATTACTGTTTCCAAGGAGTTACAGAATTTAAGTACCTAGGTGTTATTCTGAATAATGAAAACCGAGTGAGCAGCGAAATAGTAAATAGAATCATAACCGGCAATAGAGCCTACTATGCAAACCAATCATTACTGAAATCAAAGCTTCTAACTCCAAGAACCAAATTGATGTTATATAAAACACTGATCAGACCTGTTGTTACTTATGCATCCGAGACATGGACTCTCGTAAATAAGGATATAAGTGCACTAAGAATTTTTGAAAGAAGAATTTTGAGACAGATATTTGGACCGGTGAAGGAAGGGAATACGTATAGGATCAGAAATAACGGTGAAATAAATGAGTTGATTGGTGGACAAGACCTGGTGAGACACATAAAATCAGCTAGAATTAGATGGCTGGGACACGTATTCCGTATGAATGTTACGAGGATGCCCAAAACTATATTAAGTGGAACGATACTGGGCAAAAGAAGAAGAGGAAGGCCTCGAAGAAGATGGCAGCAGGATGTGGAAGAAGATCTAAGAAAGATGGGCATTAGGAACTGGAGACTGAAGGCAGTGGACAGAGATGAGTGGAGATGGGTCGTAGCGGAGGCCAAGGCTCACCATGGGCTGTAGTGCTGGAGAGTAGTAGTAATGTGCTTTGTATTATTGGGGGAAGGGAATCTGAATGAAGTGTTTACTTATTATTAATCTTGTTTACTAAATTTACTAAACCTGTGGCTGTTATTATTATAGTAATAGTATATAGTACAGTAGTAATAATAAATTATAGTAGTTGTCAATAGGAGAATTAGTGTATTATGAATACGATTTTGGAAACAAATTCTAAAAATTATGGTAGCTGTTGCTTCTTTGATAATTAATTAAATTTTACTGAATGCTTTCCATGTTATCCATTTAATACTATCTTATTTATATGAACCTTGAAGCAGGAAAGGATAAAAAGCATTAGGATGTACTAGGATGGGTAATACTGAGAAAGAAAAAGCTGTGAAATATGTGCTTCAGGAGCTATACCACTTCATGGTGGCTACCTACAAAACTCCCACATGACTGGACAAGACACCCTGCCAATCAGAAAACATCATAATATATGTAGCCAGTGAATCCACAAACGTTGCTAGAATGTTATTAGTAGAGCTAGGAATTTTAAGTGCAAAATTTTGGTAAAAAAGGTGCAAAAAAGGTGCTTTAATTTAGCTGAAAAAGGTGCAAATTTCAAATGTAAATATCCATACAAACAGTACCAAAACCAATTACATCACATATAAGGACTCAAAATTCACGCATGTACTAAAACGTCGGCCTAAAACAAGTCCCAGAACACAATGTTATTAAAGTCACAAGTCCAGAAAAAGTACCCCATCTAGTGAGAACTGGGGAAGTTGGAAGAGGAAGTCCTGTAATTTCAACATAATTTTGTATCCTAGCAGGAGCCTTTTTCAGCAATTTCTTAATGCAAGACAGAAATTCATTTGCACATGAATATTCATCTTTTAGTGCCTCACAAACTCGCTGCAATGCAGGTCACATGTTTTGGATTAGAGTACATAGGTTTCAGGTTAGCAATAGCCAATAACATGTAAGGTGCTTGGTCCGTAAGTACTAGCCACACTCGTTCATATTATATTCCTTCAGGCCACAACACAATACATGCGTTGTTAAACTTCACATCACACTGACATTGTCTGTTTTGTTCAGAAAGTATGTTTTCAACAGCATGGGTTTTACTTGCTGTCCATTTAGGGGTGCTACTAAAATGTTTAGAACATATCTGCCTATAAGTGGTTTCATCTAGTATAAAATATAGTAGATGCAGTGATGCCGCACACGTTCGGTGTTCATTGTTTAATTATTATAGGAATAAAATGCGGCAAAGGAGCTAAAAAAAGGTAAAAAAGCACAAAAAGGTGATGACATTGAGAAGAGTGCAAAAAGGTGCAACCAAAACACAGTTAGGAGTGTTTATTTAATTTGAATAACATGTCTGTCGGCATCCAGGTCACTTATAATGACAAATAATAAAATTAAATGAAATGCAACAAATTAAACACTCAAGCAATAGATGAATTAATAAACCTACTTAAAGTTATTTTAAACCAAAATTATTTTGAATTTGACAACAGATTTTACAGTCAATGCGATGGTTTGGCAATGGGCTCACCGCTGTCAGGCCTTCTGGCAGATATTTATTTAAATCATTACGAAAACACACAATTGTTTTCTAACAATATTCATAAGAAAAACATCATGTTCTACGCACGATATGTGGATGATACATTCATAATATACAAGGGCACATTACGTCATATAGAAAACTTCAAAAATCTTTTAAATAATATCAACAAACACATTCAATTTACACATGAAACTGAAATAGATAACAAACTGAATTTTCTTGACCTGACCGTCACCAAATGTGATGATAAATTGAAATATAGTATATATAGGAAACCTACTACCACAGATATAACCATACCTGCTGACTCACACCACCCATTCTCGCAGAAAATGGCGGCTTATAATTATTTCATACACAGGTTGTTAACGATACCTCTTAATGAAAATGATTTTAGAATTGAATTAAATATTATAAAACACATTGCTGTTGCCAATGGTTACACATCTTCCATGGTTGATAACCTCCTTAAAAAGCATAAGCGTATATTGTCAAAACCACGAGTGATACAAGATAAGGAACCAACCTTTATTTCAACAGCCTACACCAGTATTATGCCCAAAATTTTATCAAAAGTATTAAATAATAATAATAGAACTGTAACATTTAAAACCAGTAACAATCTGTTTAATAGACTTTGTAATAGAACCAGTACACCTTTGGAAATGAAAACAGGTGTTTATAAGCTTTCTTGTAATGACTCCGAATGCTTTTATATCAGTCAGACAGGGAGAGGTTTTTATAAACGTTTCATTGAGCACACTCCAAAGCATAATGTAAAAGACTTGACAACACAATCTTGTATAAAGTCTAACTATGGTCGTCATCTTATACAGGAGAACCATAATTATACAAGCTTTGACATCAATTTGAAACCCTTACATGTCTGTGGTAAAGGCACTTATTTAAATGCACGTGAGGAATTTGAAATATATAGAGCACATAATGACAAATACTACCGCAATTTTATATTAAACGACCACTTGCATTTCAAGTCGAATCCATTATATGACACAGCGCTAAAATTTATCTCTAACTGATATCAATCAGTGTCCGGCCGGCTTTCGTCGAGTGCGCACTCGCTTCATATAAATACTTATTTGGTTTCGATATTGTGATTTTAATGTTTTAAATTTTAACGACCTCTTTGAGTGATTATATTTTAATATTCTGATGACGATACATAGTATCGAAACGCGTAAATAATATCATTGCGTTAATACATGTGGTCACGAGACAGGAAAAGGTAAATATATTTATTTATTATTTGTTTATTTAATGTTTCCTTTGCAAGACAAGCTAATTTGGGCATTTTAATAGAAAAAAAAATTAAGGTGCAGCACCTAAAATTCCTAGCTCTAGTTATTAGAATTGTCAAGACAGACATTGAAGAAAACAAAACAACTGACTACAGCCTCGATTCCCAGACCAGCTAAATCCCTCAACTAAAACAAAAGCTAGATTTATATTACTTCAATTCAAAATTTTATCCTTAAAAAATTCAGAGCTTATATTCGGTTCCAATTATAAACACACTATTTAATAACACGTGTGTGTTCGATAGTATCCTGTGCAGAGTAAATTCAGTACATAAGATGAAAGTATTTTACAGGTACAATGGTCCTAGTCGAATAAAGGAACTTCCTTGTAAATAACACTGTGAAAAAAATTAAGTAATATGTGCAAACATCAATTTTTAAAACATGGGCATTTTAATAAATAAATTGCAATTTACAATAATAAATTGTTGACTTCACAATAATAAATAAAATTTTGATTTTACAATTAAAACCTGGTTACTTTAACATAAATTATGAAGAATATTAAAAAAAAGAACACATAAAATTGGGACAATTTTTCAATCAACATTATTGTCTCATAATGTTATATACCATTTGTAAACATTTATGATTGTGTACAATATATATGATTCAAAGTTTCTAAATTTTGCCATTTACTTGCTCAGACATTGTACGTTATATGGTGTTATGTTACAAATGCGTGGCTGGTTATTGTGATCACTGATAATGTGATCACTTTGTTAATGATATAATTAATTATAGTTAATATTACCTTGTGTATCCGGGTACACTGGTGCTCCTCCTTGCAACTTCAATGTTTTTTTTAAAAACTACGCGTTTCGGGACTCATGGTCCCATCATCAGGTTGGTAAAAAACAAGAATCACTCACATGGAGTACGTCAACTTAATAAAATACAAATAAAAAGTTTCACTCGCACATCATTCCAGAACACAAAGTCATAGTACCGCGTGTATACAATTACACCACTACACGATGCGCATCGTATCGGAACTCGCAAGCGACTAACCGTTACGCGTCGCACTATATCTACCTTTATCTATGTGTTGTTCCAACACGCGTATTGCCGTGTTATGCAGTCCGTTGGACTTAAAAGAAAGCTTGTCGTTCAAGAGCTGATTACCTTGGGTTTTTGAGGCCTTATAAATTTCAAATTCTTCCAGCGCGTCCATAAGCCTGCCCTTTTTACAGAAATGCAACGGCTTGAAGCTACTTTGAAAACTCGAGTAATTATGGTTCTGGTTGACTATATGCAAGGCAAAGTTTGATTTTATCTTCTGGATATCACCTCTAGGGAGATGTTCTCTGTACCTATCCAGAAATTTCCTGCCCGTTTGTCCAACATAAAAATTGTTGCAGTCCCCGCATTCTATTTTATAAATACCAGAACAGTTTTCTACTAGTCTGTTGGTCACTGGTCTCAAGGCGTTCAAAATACAATTACTCGTTTTGAAAGAAACTGCGAAACCGTTTTTTTTTAAAACGGTCTTAATAGTATTAGGCAAAAGATTTGTAAATTCCGTTGGTATATATTTAGTGTCACTGTTGTGTGTTTTGTTTATGCTTCTATTTTTATATATGTTCCTCCTCTGCCTCGCTACTATTTTGTCTATAACTGTACTACTGTAACCGTTGGCCACCGCGATATACTTTATCGTATTAAGCTCATCGATGTAGTCTTCCGCCTCTAACGGAATTTTTAGTAATCTGTTAACCAACGAGTTGAATGATGCCATTTTTTGTGCAAATGGATGAAATGAAGAAGCGTGAATAGTAATATCTGTGGCGGTTGGCTTCCTATAGATGTTGAACCTAAACAAATTATTTATTTTTCGCACAGTTATGTCCAGAAAATTTAGGCTACTGTTATTTTCCATCTCCAACGTAAACTTTATTTTTGGGTGTATACTATTTATGTATTTACTCAAGGTTTCTATTTGTCTATGCGTGCCATTAATAACAAGGAATGTGTCATCCACATACCGAGTGTATGAGATGATATTTTTGTAAAGCTTGTTTTTATGCGATAATATGTGTTAATTTTCAAAATAGTTAAGATAAAGATCGGCCAAGAAACCACTAAGTGGCGATCCCATTGCAAGGCCGTAGTCCTGCGCAAAAAGTCGGTTATCAAAAGTGAAATAATTCTGGCCTAATATTATTCTTAGCAACGCGATAAGTTCATGGATTTTTTGCTGATCTAAAGTGCCTGAATCCTCCAGGTTTTTCTGTAAAATATCAATCGTTTGGGGCACAGGGACATTAGTGTAAAGGTTCGTAACGTCAAAGGACACCAACTTATATTGTGGTAATACTACTAACGATTTCACTCTGTCCACAAACTCAATACTATTTCTGACGCTGTGGTTTATGTCTATTTTAATATTACTTTTTAAGATCTGTAAAAGTTTCTTAGCTACCTTATACCCAGGTGTTGTGGTAAAATTAACCACAGGACGTATGGGCATATTCTCCTTGTGTATTTTTGGGAGGCCGTTAAGTGCGGGAGCTTGGGCGTGTATTGGTTTTAGCAGACGCATAGTGCGTGTATCAAATAGGCATGTGGATCTATTAATACAGTTGTTGATATCCCTAACGTAGTTTGTAGTGGGGTCCCTTGTCAAAGTACGTATGTTATTATCGTGAATAAACTCATAAACTTTCTGTTTGTATTCGTCTTGATTTAAGATTACAATCGTATTGCCTTTATCAGCTTTAGTTATGATACAATTATTGTTCTCGAGTTTTTGCTTAATATTGTGTACAGTTTTTATATCCCTGCGATATTTGTAGTCAGGTGGACGCTTTCCACTTTTTAACATACGGTTCAGTTTGTTATTAATGAACACGCGAGCCTCGTTTTGTTTATCTTGATCACTTAGTATTTTTACGGCCGCTTCAGCATTAGTTACTTCGCGAATAATAATGTGTTTAGATAGTCTTGGAAGGTTATAATTTAGGCCTTTGCTCAATAATTTCTCTTCTACTCTAGTAAAATTTATGTTGCTATCGTTAACCATACGTGTATAAAATGTGTGTTTATTGTATGTGTAACTACGGTCCGTTTGGTACTGTTTTCTTTTTAATTTTTCAAACTTTATTTTTTGTACGTTTATGACCTTACTTATGATATTACGAATTTGCGTCTCAATACATGACAAGACTTCATGAACAACAACCGGGTGAATTTTATTAAGAATTTCCAAGTGTGCATGGTACAGTTCGCTGTTTAATTTGGTCTTTTTGGAATGAAGATGTTTAATTTCTTCTATCATCCACACTTTCTGAGCCACTTTTTGGGCGACAGAAGCCGATGAAGATGTGTTCTTGATGTTAACTCTAACGTAGTTAGGCGTTATATCCATGTATAAGCATTTCTTATTAAATCTGATGTCGAGACTAGCTTTTATTAGTTTGACTTTTATACTTTTGTATTTATAGACCAACTTTGCCTGAGTAGCTTCAATATATATATTGTGTTGTGGTCTCCAAATTGCATATAACTAATTATAGTTAATATTACCTTGTGTATCCGGGTACACTGGTGCTCCTCCTTGCAACTTCAATGTTTTTTTAAAAACTACGCGTTTCGCGACTCATGGTCCCATCATCAGGTTGGTAAAAAACAAGAATCACTCACATGGAGTACGTCAACTTAATAAAATACAAATAAAAAGTTTCACTCGCACATCATTCCAGAACACAAAGTCATAGTACCGCGTGTATACAATTACACCACTACACGATGCGCATCGTATCGGAACTCGCAAGCGACTAACCGTTACGCGTCGCACTATATCTACCTTTATCTATGTGTTGTTCCAACACGCGTATGGCTGTGTCATACAGTCCGTTGGACTTAAAAGAAAGCTTGTCGTTCAAGAGCTGATTACCTTGGGTTTTTGAGGCCTTATAAATTTCAAATTCTTCCAGCGCGTCCATAAGCCTGCCCTTTTTACAGAAATGCAACGGCTTGAAGCTACTTTGAAAACTCGAGTAATTATGGTTCTGGTTGACTATATGCAAGGCAAAGTTTGATTTTATCTTCTGGATATCACCTCTAGGGAGATGTTCTCTGTACCTATCCAGAAATTTCCTGCCCGTTTGTCCAACATAAAAATTGTTGCAGTCCCCGCATTCTATTTTATAAATACCAGAACAGTTTTCTACTAGTCTGTTGGTCACCGGTCTCAAGGCGTTCAAAATACAATTACTCGTTTTGAAAGAAACTGCGAAACCGTTTTTTTTTAAAACGGTCTTAATAGTATTAGGCAAAAGATTTGTAAATTCCGTTGGTATATATTTAGTGTCACTGTTGTGTGTTTTGTTTATGCTTCTATTTTTATATATGTTCCTCCTCTGCCTCGCTACTATTTTGTCTATAACTGTACTACTGTAACCGTTGGCCACCGCGATATACTTTATCGTATTAAGCTCATCGATGTAGTCTTCCGCCTCTAACGGAATTTTTAGTAATCTGTTAACCAACGAGTTGAATGATGCCATTTTTTGTGCAAATGGATGAAATGAAGAAGCGTGAATAGTAATATCTGTGGCGGTTGGCTTCCTATAGATGTTGAACCTAAACAAATTATTTATTTTTCGCACAGTTATGTCCAGAAAATTTAGGCTACTGTTATTTTCCATCTCCAACGTGAACTTTATTTTTGGGTGTATACTATTTATGTATTTACTCAAGGTTTCTAGTTGTCTATGCGTGATTTTTGGGTGTATACTATTTATGTATTTACTCAAGGTTTCTAGTTGTCTATGCGTGCCATTAATAACAAGGAATGTGTCATCCACATACCGAGTGTATGAGATGATATTTTTGTAAAGCTTGTTTTTATGCGATAATATGTGTTAATTTTCAAAATATTTAAGATAAAGATTGGCCAAGAAACCACTAAGTGGCGATCCCATTGCAAGGCCGTCGTCCAGCGCAAAAAATCGGTTATCAAAAGTGAAATAATTCTGGCCTAATATTATTCTTAGCAACGCGATAAGTTCATGGATTTTTTGCTGATCTAAAGTGCCTGAATCCTCCAGGTTTTTCTGTAAAATATCAATCGTTTGGGGCACAGGGACATTAGTGTAAAGGTTCGTAACGTCAAAGGACACCAACTTATATTGTGGTAATACTACTAATGATTTCACTCTGTCCACAAACTCAATACTATTTCTGACGCTGTGGTTTATGTCTATTTTAATATTACTTTTTAAGATCTGTAAAAGTTTCTTAGCTACCTTATACCCAGGTGTTGTGGTAAAATTAAACACATGTGTTTATGTTTATGTGTTTGCGTTTATGTTGGACAAACGGGCAGGAAATTTCTGGATAGGTACAGAGAACATCTCCCTAGAGGTGATATCCAGAAGATAAAATCAAACTTTGCCTTGCATATAGTCAACCAGAACCATAATTACTCGAGTTTTCAAAGTAGCTTCAAGCCGTTGCATTTCTGTAAAAAGGGCAGGCTTATGGACGCGCTGGAAGAATTTGAAATTTATAAGGCCTCAAAAACCCAAGGTAATCAGCTCTTGAACGACAAGCTTTCTTTTAAGTCCAACGGACTGTATGACACGGCCATACGCGTGTTGGAACAACACATAGATAAAGGTAGATATAGTGCGACGCGTAACGGTTAGTCGCTTGCGAGTTCTGATACGATGCGCATCGTGTAGTGGTGTAATTGTATACACGCGGTACTATGACTTTGTGTTCTGGAATGATGTGCGAGTGAAACTTTTTATTTGTATTTTATTAAGTTGACGTACTCCATGTGAGTGATTCTTGTTTTTTACCAACCTGATGATGGGACCATGAGTCCCGAAACGCGTAGTTTTTAAAAAAACATTGAAGTTGCAAGGAGGAGCACCAGTGTACCCGGATACACAAGGTAATATTAACTATAATTAGTTATATGCAACTTGGAGACCACAACACAATATGTATGATATAATTATTGTGAAGTATCAACTGGACACACGGAAGTGTACTGAACATCCACTGCTTTCATTATAGCTATTTGATGTGAGTACCTGTTACATTCTAACCTTGACATTTTCATCAGATTCTTCGAAAATAGGCACAATTCTTTCATCTGTTTTTGTTTTGTTTTTGTTTTTAATAGGCATTTATTAAACCCATAAACATACAATTAAATCCACAATATATGTACTTTTCAAGTCCTACTTAACCGTATTCTGTTGAAATGATACTGTAGTCCAGTTCATTACATGTTTACTTACAATTTACATTTGTTTATACAATAAAATTGTGCATACAGAATGCAGGTATCAACAGAATATGGCCAATTGACTGTGGATTAAACACTGTAATAATCTAGTAAAGTACTAATTAATTACTCAGAAGTCTGGTAGTAGAGTTGGTATGGTAATTGTTCAGTACAAAAAGTTTGAATACCCTCTCCCATAATATTAAGGGTACTTAACAGCTCTCATCCTTATATACCGACAACCTACATAACAGTCTAATTGTAGCGGGTCAATTTTTGGGTGTTTTTATTTTTACCGTATGGGGCAAGTACATTTTTATTTCTTTCATTTTGGACGGGCTTGTAAAAAAGAAGTTGTGAAAATTATTGGGTAACAAAATTAATTCCGTTATAATAGAACGCATTGCAACGTTATTTTCCATGCAACAGCACGATGTTGAGAAACAGTGAGACAAAAGCAATACGCAGGTGTTATTGTGTAAGCCGGCAAGCGAAGCATTTACCCCCTTCAAACTTCTCAGAAATCTGTACTTGCGTAAACAGCACACAGACGCAACTGTATCACCACAAATCTGAGTGACGCATCCAGACAAAAAACAGGATGTCCTGGGACGAACAAAATCCGCAATGTGCCTTTTTGAGCGGTAGGAAGTGCCGTTTACGTCCGGTTCCTATCGTGATGTCAGCCTGTGCCTAAAGGAAATCGTCTGCTATTGTCACTCCAACAACTACATGACTAGCATGAGTCGAAACTGTGACGACTAACTGTAAGGCATTGATGTCCGTCGTCTCAACTAAAATGCTCCAGGAGTGGGGAACACAGAGACGCTAAGAGTCTGGTGTCGACTCTCGCCTGTGCAGGCCGCCCGTCAACCCGGGCTCAGAAACAAAACTTTTTAACTAATGTAACAGTATACTACAGTATAAATTCATGTGACCGCGGTCGGTTTTAGAAGAGACGTTATAAATAATGGCATTTTAAATAATATAGAACCAACCATTCTCGAGAGAAGACGCGTGTGTGCGGTGACCGCGTAGCAAGCGTGTGGGGTCGGGAATTTGATTCATCTAAAATGTTAAGGGTTGTATAAATTATAAATAACGTGTGTATGTGAGAGCGAGCAAAGCTGGGCTGCTTTCTGTTTAATTTTGTCTGAATTATAATTGTGTTTGTTAGAAATGATAAGGTAAGTTATAGCCTATAAGTTCTGTTAATAACAACATGCACGAGTTGCATCATCTTTGACTAAATGTAATTCTATTCAATCTCAATAATGGAACATTAAAATTATTAATTCTCTTCAAAATGAGTTGTGTCAGTGCTTGCGTAACCTATTAGACCATGTTTGTATCTAGGTACATGTGATCGAACCTTGTGACCTTGTAAGAGCTATCGTACCGGTAAGTAAAAGCTAATTTGAAAGTTGATTGTAATAATAATAAATGTGATTGATAAGTACGTCACATAATCAATCTCTCATACAGCACTTGTGAATTCAAATTGAATCTATTATTTAAATTAGTATATGCAGTATTTAACAAAAGTGACGTTTAAATTATATTCTTACAATTTCCAGATGATTCTGGTGTGAAATCATGAATGTGACAATACAATTTAAAGTGAGTTTTCTGTGTTTTCCTCATATAAATTTTATCAATCTTATTTTTGCAATTGGTTATCTATTTATAATGTTACTCCTGTTTAGTGGAATCTAGGCATTAATACGCTGCATTTGTCATAAGCAATTTGATATTTCTTTGTTGTATATATACTTTTTGTATACTTTATACATACACTTGTATATAATGTACATAAGTGACATCAGTTATCTATGAGAAATAGCAGCCTTTCCATATATTCATGTCGGCTGTCAATTAACTTTCAAGTTTTATCCCCTGATACTAAATACTGAAGAAAACTATGTAAAATGGTATTTTTCATCACACAAATGTCTCTCCAAGAATTCTTTTAAAAACTGGGAAGCCTTGTGGACTGGAGCTCCATCCCAAGAAATTAAGAATTCAACAAACCAGTGTCAACTTGGTATTTAGTTATGCAGGCTGTTGCAAATTATTGTAACAATTAATTCGCAAACAGCCTAACTACAGACTTTTTGAACAGGTAAATTATTTCAGGAATGTGGGTATACACTTTAGTCTTAATAGATACTTCGTTTATCACTCTGTTGTCCCAGGAAATTAATTTGGGTGCTTTAAGCACCTGCTCTGAATTATCCATGTTGGATAAAATGTTAAAACAAAACCTAATAATTCGACACTACAATATTTCCCTAAACTATGTATGAAGCTATTAAAAAAAACACACAAACTCAAAACCTAAACACTATACAAATGCCTGCACTGAATTAACCATGCCAGAGAAAGTCTAAACACTAAAAAGAACAAATCTCATCAATAGTCTGCGATTAGTTGTACTGAGTGAAACACGCCACTTTATGCTCAAAGTGGTACGGCAGCAGTCGTGCTGGTTGACAGTGTAAATGCCGCCTATAAGCTTAGCTTGGGTTCATTCAACTTTTTACAGAGAGGGGCGAATGGAGAAATGGGCACGATTTTAACAGCACCGTGATGCATGCTGTTACAAAAACATTTCTGCTATTACCTAACATGAAAACATTTTCTTGTCTGAAGTATTAAAGAAAGATATAATGAGTTTCCACGAGTAGTGATAACAGATTGTTTACTGATATGATTTAAACTGGGAGGTGCGCACCTTAGCGTCCTAAGAACGAGCCGCCCCTGCTTTTGAAGAACCAAGTACTTATTTTTTTTTAAAGCTGTGTTCAAAAGATTGTCTTTCTTAACTTTCAATTCTGGAAAACAGAACTTTATTAATTCACAACCTTAATTTTTGTTAACCCATTGCAAGAGGGTTTGTAGACATCCATTAACAAATATATCTAGCAAGTTAATAAAAAAAATGTGGCTTGCAAATGCACTATTTCAGTCACTGCAATCACATCTTATCCTATTTTTGTTTCAAAATAATTACCAACCAATTAGGTGAAATCAGTTGCATTTTATCTTGAAGTTATGCTCATTGGTACCCGGTTAGTTTCCTTATTGGTAAATACTGATAATTTTATTAATTTACTGATTTTTAACCTCAGGCCAAAATGTTCGCAGGGCTATCCTAATTTCTCTTGAATCTTGTTCATTTTTAAGACATATTCTGCACCCCTATGAAGAATTGCTTGCTGACAGTTAAAACAGTTCAACCTTCCAGAAAATATGTCCCTGCATCTATTGGCAATATACAGAGGATGGGTCCACCTCCTTTCAGAGATTAATGCACTTAATTTATATGGCATGTACAAAATTGTCATTGTATGTAACATGTAATGTTGTATGGGGGTTCTCAAGGAGGCAGGATTTCCTACGATAGAAGGCAATGCAAGTAGCCCTCACCTCTCAACTAAAAAGCCTGTGGCAAAGGTTCCATAAACAGACAACTATCAGTTTGAGTGCCTATGGCCACTCATGATGCAAAAATACTGGATACGTGTGCACTTTGTGCTAATCACCAGCTCTGATGTGCCACAGAGGAATAGCTTTCTACCACGCCCCAAAAGGCAGCACACAATAGGATGGGTCTTGTGGAAAGACAAAAGTAGTCATCTTGCCTTCTGTCACCGCTTGAAAGGCTTCAGTTCCGGACATGTGTAGGGAAGAGGGGAGTATGTAACATGCGTACCTCCTCCCAAAAATAACAGCCAACAGGCAGGAAGGGAATCTACTTTGCGGACAGGCAGAGTGCACTAGACATAACAAGGCACCACTTGACTGGGTAGTCACCTTTACAGTTACTTGCCAGGAAACTTGGGTTCACACACACACACACACACACACACACACACACACACACACACACACACACACACACACACACACACACACACACACACACACACACACACACACACACACAAGCTCTCAAAGATTTATGTTTAAATACATTAAATACCTATTTGAATGTTGCTGCTTCCAGTCTGTATATGACACATTTTCTTGCTACCTACCTGCATGGATGTTTATACATTTCTCATGCGATTTTTAGTTTTATTTAAAAACTATTACCAGTCACACTGAAATGAAAAAAGCTAATGAAATAAAATATAAATGCATTTATGGAATGATCTGGATATATTTCTACTCCTCCAAAGACACAACTAAGTTACCAAATACCAATGAGAAATTGCTATTTTAGTGATAATTGGATGTGTAGACATAAAGATACTGCAACAATATCTAAATTATAAAATGTAATTATACTAAACTATAAAGTTTTAAAATATCTTGGTGAAACTCATTAACTGGACTTTCATTGAAAATTAGGATTCTTTACTTTTTGTTTTGTAGATAGATTCTTCTTGTTTAAACAAGTATTTATTCTCAGGTTTTGAAGATTACATACCGTAACATACCCACAAGTGCATCATACTAGATTGTGGTTCATAGAAATACACTACAATAAGAAAGGCCCACTGAACTGCTTTTAGCTCAGTAAATATTGTAACGACGAAACTCTTATCTGTAAATAGTATGTTTTATGTGTGTTTTATCGTGTGTTAGCCCCACACGTTGTAGTCGTTACTTTATTTTTATTTCTAACAGTCGTACTTTTTCTAACTTTTCGCGCTGACGATGTTCGTTGCGAACGTACGAATTACCAGTACCGATATCTTCAAGAGTGTAAACCTTACCTGTCCTTTAATGAGTAAATTTTTTCCCGGGTGGCGCCAAATTGTTTATGAAAACAATTAAAAATGTGAAACTGAGCGGTTGTTCTATGCGGTGTTGACTAATTCAAATTACCCTCGCAAACTGGTGGGCATTTGAATCTCGCTTGTAGTTCGTCGTGCTGCCGACGACTAACGCTGGCAGACAATTTTGCTCTTCGCTAAAGTACACAAACTTTATAATACAATTTATAATGAAATAAAGGACGGTTATTACTACTCAGTACTAGTTTATTAACGTGAAATAGTTAATCGTTATTCATTTAGATACAAAATTATATACTGTTATTAAATAATGTTGCTCCGGCAATAAACAGACAATATTCTCAGGTTGGCTAAGTTGATTGAAACGATTCTAAATCGACATGGCTGTCGTCAATGTTTATTTTCTACTGTTCGTTTAATCATGAGTTCTTTTGATTACCAAAAAATATTAATAAGATGATAATAAAGAACACTACCTTACATCAATGGTACTTATATACTATTAGAGTTAAATACAGTTCGTTTTTTAAGTGTTAAAAAGTGCGTGTTAATAATTCGTAATTTGTACACAGGTTATTTTATGGTTACATACAAGTTTAGTTTTTATTCTCAATTAATCCTTGAAAGAAATTTAGTTATCAGTTCGGAGTGAGAGTTATTTGTGTTGTGAGAAAAGTTAATTAGAATTTATTTCGTAAATTCGGGTATTTCAGATATACTTAACAAATCTTGTTGAATTCGGGTGAAGAGTCGATTAGTTCTTAGTTAGGTTGGGTCTATACGATCATCAATCTTCCATCATTTATAATTTGGATTACATCTGGCTTCTATTTCAAATAATTTGGATTAAATAATTAATTTTACGTATTAAAATCTGGTCTATTATCTCTGTTAGGTTTCATCAGACTTCTTGCATCCTCGTCTCGTTCAATTTTTAAGCATTTATTATTATTTTAATTGAAAATTGAGTCGAATATAGTTTGGCTTCTGTATGTCTTGAGCGTCAATAATGGACTAATGTTTTATAACGGAATTATATTAAATAACGTTCCGTTGTTATGGCAACTGTCTGCACTCTCATTGGTTGATTATATTTATGTCTATTGTTATAATATTTGAATTTTAATTCAAAATGAATAAATATTTTCTGATGGCTATTATTCTTCTGTCTTCTTATCTATGTATTAGATATTATCACAACTGTTTATATTTTATATTATCATTAACTGTTTATATTATCACAAAGCTGGGTTTGTTCATGTATTAAAGCCTTGACAAAAATGTTAATATTATGTTATTACATTTCTTTCTCATTTTATGTTTTTTTTAATCTAACTCTGACATCTTAATATGGTTCACTAATTGTACTTAATTACTTACTTGCCCTGAATTTTCTAATCCAATAGTTAATTTCTTACAATTTGTTTATTTTGGATTTATACAGTTAGGCATTTTATAGGCCTAAGTAGTAATTTGCTATATCTTCTTATTTTACACAAATTAAAGACTATTTTTCATTTACATATGTTTTGCTTGGTGTCACTTATGACTTGTTTACATTTTGAATTAATTTGGGCTGTTTTACAATAACTGAATGTTCTCATTACTTTACCAAAATCATTGTTGTCTGTTATTCTCTTATTTCTTTTTCTGTCTTTACTCTAATGATTATTATTATGTTTGTAAAATTTTATCTCCTTACTCATATCTATTCCCATTTCTTATAACTTGTTTATCATTTAATATTGCTTATAAAACATAACACAAAAATTAGGTTTATGGTCTGTTTACTTTTTTCAGCCATATTCCTTCTTATAAACTTAACTCTTTTAATTGAACAAATAGCTATCTTGGTGAATAACATTATAACACCATTTATTTTATCTTGCTAATCATCCCTTTGAACATTTTTATTAACATAGGATGTTTTATTTATTTTGCACTCATATTATTTTTTTTCTTATTTAGCGCTATTAGATTGGTTGTCTATCCATCTTTTAACATTTACTATATATTTTTTACTACTTAAACATTGTAACAATAACATCCTTAATATCATTATAGGATTTTTATCCTGAATACAACTGTATTACTAATCTACTATCACTTCTAACTATAATAACAATATTCTGGTGATTCTTATTTTTTGGTACCTTTCACCCTTAAACTATAGTGTTAATCACTGGTTTTGGTGTCATTACCTATATGCTGTGTTTTATATTTATTTTGGGTTACACTGGCACTTTGTACCATTTTTACTGTACTTTAGTGTTAATAGTGGTTATTCCCTAATATTGATTTCTTTTACTCACTTAATCACTTTCACTTCCTACCTATCTCTCACTTCTGGGGTTTTTATTGTTTTATTCACAAATGTTAGTTAGTATGTTAACAAATTTCATGTTTTGATTTACTTATCATCATAGAGTTATTAATAACATATAATATCTATTACTCTGGTTAGTGTACTTTAATTGAGATTATTTTATTTGATTTTAATACTTGTCCTTTACATTTATTATTTGTTTGTGCCTTTTTCATCATTATTTGAGTTTATACCTTCTCATTTTATTTTCTTTATTATTTGTTTGTGTCTTTTTCATCATTATTTGAGTTTATTCCTTCTCATTTTATTTTCTTTATTGGGTCAATCACTTGGGTTGGGTCATAGTTATTTGTCTCGTCATAGTCATTTTATTTTTCTTGATTTCATATAGTTAATTCATTATAATGTTTTCTCTGGTATTGGGGCGGCTTTTTGTGATGTAACAATATATACACACATATATTTAACAAAATATATGCTACAAAAGTCATCAGGTGAAAATTATTTTATAGAACACGAACATCAAATAAGTTTTTGAGAGAAAGAAATCACAAAAGTAGTCAGTCATGCCTTCACATGGGAGTTTCAAGTTAAGAAACTTTACTGACATGAATCTTATGAAAGAAGGTTTGTCTCATATTTTTTTATAGGCTAAATTTTCAATTTTTTTAATGGTATAAAAATAGTTTTGTAAGTGAATTTTCAGAATCAAGGAATCTCTAACATCACACTTTTAAAAACATTATTTTTTGATACCACTTATTTTCTGTACACTGTCCTGAAAATGAATTACTTTTAGTGAATACAAATATGATAGTGATAAAGCTAAAAGAGAAAAGAACACTCAGACTAGAATACTGTGAAACTGAAATCCAATACCGAGAAATAAAATGGACTGAGAACATGAAAGTCTAAATGCTTAGTGGCAGGCTAAAAATGAACTGCATTCAAAGCTGACACTTGAGGCAAAAGGGATGAGACAGAAAACGCTAAGCAACTCTAACACACTTAAACAGAGACAGAATTCATAGAAGACACGGAAGAGAAAATTGTTCAGAACAGACGTACCTGGCAAATTTAGTTTTAATTATGATAACAGCCATGGTGATATTAGCATTAGCGGCAAAACATTGTTACACAGTGAAAATATAAAATTTTTTTTGGATGACTCAGTAACTCTGAGTTTCTGAGCCCTTATCTCGAACACGATTTTTTTCGCCATCACCATACTTCCATTTCCTTATGGAACATGGAAGTAAAAATTACAACAAATTACAAAATACACCAATCAGCTGTATAAACCCAATATCATGTCTATACAAAATTTGATACTCACATGCAAAGTACTCGGATAAAATGCCTAGGGAGAGTATCACTGTTCGGATGGAAGCCTAGGGAACAATGTGTAACTTGACCAGAGAACACAAGGATACAATCCGGTAGCTGTAGTTCTGGAAAGTACCTTTTGATTTGATTGATTCTAGGTTAATTTGGTAGCCAACATGTATTTTTTTTTTAATTGAGGATTACTCCACATCTTGAGTTGCTTACAGCAGATGTTATTAATTAAGACAATGAATTTGTAGGAAACATCTCACGTGAAAAGTAGTAATAGCATTGCCACTATTCACTTCTACAACAGACAACTATCTTATTTTTGAAAGACACTTCATCTCTTCAAATAATACATTGCCACATATTTAACCCCTTTGTAAATAAACACTGTTATAGTCTGGACAGTAACAAATATTTCCCAGGAATTATTACATACTTTATACAGACATTTTAGTGTTTTACATTTATACAGTAAAAGTTAGAAGAGTTTTGTGTGTGTGTGTGTGTGTGTGTGTGTGTGCGCGCGCAAACAGATATGCAGACATTATAGAAAGTTTTGTTTCTTGTACTTTTTTAAAATTACTGACTGATTACTTTATACTACAATGCACACACACACGCGCGCGCGCGCACACACAGTTACCACTTAAGCGTTGACTAGTAGAGTAACTTTGGTGTACTTTATATTTTCTGTGTCCTTAAATTTATATAAATTATTCTGCAGTACCAAATAAAGTATATGTTAGTACGTTGGCTGAACAGGAAGAAGAGTAAATTAGCTATTGAATTACATGTCGACATTAGTGGTTATATACTTATGTTGCATATAACCTTCAGATTGATTATATAAGTCTGCATCGCATGCTAAATATAAGGACACGCTGTATTTTTAGACGTCACACTACGTTCTGAATTAGCATTACAATAATTGTATTGTATCTGTTTGAGTAGTGTGTGGATTTCCTTGCTGCATTTGAAGTGAAGTGAAGACAAATATATTCTATACTGGCCAATATTAAGGGTCTAGTTTACCCCATCCCTGAATACCATTCAAGTTACTCACAGAATTAACCGAGGTGTCTTTCTGTAGCTGCTAAAAGATAACTTATGAGCTATGATAATGTTTCAACCATACATTCATCTTCTGTGACAGTCCCATTTGCGATCCAATAACATCATACTATATAAAAAATAACAATGATCATAGAAACACGACACCACAGTCCACAGTCACCTGGAATATCAAATATGGGAATATGCTTAACATCCTTGGAGTGAAGAAATTTAATTATACCTACACACAGTTATCTATAAAGGATGTAAATCATGAAACATCAAGTGTTGATATGATGAGGAGTGGATTTATGGCACCTTCAAAGTAATCCCCATCCAATACAATGTATTTATGCCAACATTCTTTCCAGTCTGTAAAACATTCGAAAAATTCTTGTTTTGGTATAGCCTTCAGTTTTCTCAGCGATCTTGCCTTTATCTCCTCTATGGTCACAAAATGTTGTCCTTTCATTGTGCTCTGCATTTTTGGGAACAAGCAAAAGTCGCATGGGGCCATATTTTGTGAATAGGATGGCTGCGCCATTACAATGTTTTATTTTATTTATTATTATTTTTTTCTTTTTTTGCTATAAATGTATGAATTAGTAGTGAAGTATGGGCCAGTGCATTATCATGGTGCAAAATCCAAGAATTGTTTGCCCACAGTCTGGTTGTTATTTTCAGATTCCCTCAAGTAACTGACGTAAGACTTCACGGTAATACTTTTTATTAACAGCACAGCATATAAACGGTAAGAATTCGTAGTAGGCTATGCCACTATAAAAAAAAAGTAAGGAGAACTTTCACATTCAATCACATCTGGTGTGCTGTTTTTGGCCTTGGCTCTTCAGGAAGGTTCCATTGGGACAATTTGTGACGGTACAAAAGTCTGTCTTCAGATTTATTTGCCATAAAGAGATATTTTTTATTGTAATTTTCATATATTAAAGATGGTTAGGTTGGCTTCCTGAGAGATATAAAACACGACGCAATTCCATCTGTACAGTTCGACTCAAGGTCAAGGCCTACATGCATACTGGCAGCGATGTGCGCAAGCAATTTAAAAATCAGACTGAAACGTCCGTAATAATGTCAGAAACGTAATCACAATGACGCAAAACCATGACGTAAGCCAAAGAAAACAATGGAATAATGACGTCATAACATTTCTTTTTGCATACATTGTACAAATTGCTCATCCCAGTCTTCATACTACAGCCAAGGCGTCAACACGCTGTCTGTAGAAATTCGTCGGCAACTAATGCCAGCAAAAGTGATTTAAACCAGTAAAATTAAATTATAAAGCAGCAATAAATACAAATATGACTTTCAATCAGTGATTAACAGTTTTAAAAATGCAAATTTAGAGTCAGTGCTAAAGGAAGAGAAAACTAAAGTAACAAGGAAATCTCGGCCAAACATCTACCAACAAATGTGAGACTCACGACCAGAACTTCAAGTCTACATATACTCAGGGAAGTCCAAAATTAAATCAATCCAACTTTTATTAATTTGAGCTCAAAATTGAAATGAAATAAAATGTAACTTTGTAAATATGTGTGTGTGTGTGTGAACGCATGGAGTATGGATGTGCCGGCATATTTAAAGAAATTTGAGGCATTGGTTTATGGGTAGTGTAATCTAAATAAAATAAGCAAATTCAAGGAACAGTAGATTAGAAAAAATGTTAATACACCAAATTAAGTATTAGAAAGAAGGAACGAAATAATGAATAAATATCATTGGCGGAAATAGCTGTAGGCGCCATTTTGTTTAGGTTTTATATAAGACGCCATTTTGATCTTGTAATTATAAGATTATGCAAATTCGAGTTTATTAAACAGAATATTCTGCAACGTTACAACTGCATAAGTAAATATAATATAAATTTGTGATGCCCCACGGTGGAAGCGATATTTCTTATGCAACGATACGATATACATAAAAATAGGCGTGTCTGGCCTCACGTTCAAGAGCGACAAATTATGTAACAATATAACATTTAATTTGGGTTTCAGGTGTATCTGTTAATAAGAACTCTATGTAACTTGTAACGGTATTTCAAATTTATTTGATATTAATAAAATTGTACACATGGTACTTACTTCGACTTAAAAAATTCGTTATTATTTCGTTATTATGCCGTAAGGCTTATGCTATATACATTCTTACTGACTAAATATTCTATTCTACTAATTATTGTATTAACGAAAAATCTCATTTCCAGACTATTCAGTCAATTAGTGTGTTTCAAAATATCAGTATTTAAATATTTTCTTATATATTGCAATGTAACTCAAAAATATCAATAGTTACTGAATTTATCTTTTGTTTCTCAGTACTGATTTATATCAAACGCTAATTTTTACTTAAATGCTTTGTATTCTTTTCATTTCAATATTAATTTGAGCTCTTGTTTACGTTAATCTTATTTCAATAACATTTATTTCAAATTTTACAATAAACATTGACTCTTACTTTTAAATAGAACAAGAATGTCCTTAATTGTCTTTACGTTAATTGTTCAATTAAGAGATAAATAAGTTGTTTATCACCTTATCGTCGTCAATCATACTCAATCATTGGATCCCTCTGTAATCGTCCTCGTCTCGAACTTCAGCATCACTCGCTCTTCTCCTCTTGTCCAGCGTCGCCTCTCTCTTCTCCTCTTGTCCAGCGTCGACTTCCTCTCTGTCCAGCATCGTATCTCTCTTCTCCTCTGTCCAGCGTCGCCTTTCTCTTCTCCTCTTGTCCAGCGTCGACTCTCTCTCTGTCTGTCCAGCGTCATATCGCTCTCTGGAACTTCTCCTCGTGCTGTTTTGGACGTCAGTTGATCTTCTTATGTAATTTTGTTACTACTTAAAAATTGTTTGTTTTACAATCCAGTTACATAACTGTATGTAACTGGAAGGATGAATTTAAATATTCTGTGCGGACGGACAGAAGCTCCCGCTGCATCATGGATGATTTAAGAAAGAGAACCACTGTAGCCTGTAGTAAAGTGTCACTGGATGACTTATTCCAGTTAATGAAAATGCAAAGTAGCGAATTAGATGCCAAATTTAATAATTTTGATAAAAAATTTAATAAACTTGATGTAAAATTTGACGATAAATTTCATGAGCAAAATGCAAGGTTTGATGAGAAGTTCAATGAAATGAAAAATGAAATCGAAAAACGAGAGGTTAACTTTAATAAATGAATCGACGAAATACATGCACGTTTCGATGAAATGGAGTTAGAGAATAATAGAGAAACAAATAAATTGAATGAAAATAAAGACAACAAGGTGAGTAGCAATGATGATTTGAATAATGAGTTCACAGGTAATAACAATGATATAATTAAGAATATGGTGTTAGAAAATAATTGTGTGAATATTGGTAGTGATAATGAGATTTTAATGAGAGTAAAATGTGATAATGAAATGTTAGTGTATATTAATAAATCAGAGAGAAAGTGGAGAGAAACTATACTTGCAGAAGGATTGCAGGGGTAAATTTTTCCCTTAATGTTGTAGTAGGGGGTGAAGAAAAGGCGTAACATGTGTTTAGGAAGGACGAGAGTTCCTTCAGTGTATATGTGGAAGACGATATGTCTGCAAATAGATTTCCCTGGATGTTTTGTGCACTTCATAGGTGGTGCAGTAATTATGAGTTAGTGTCCCCTGCATATATTGAGAGAGAGAGGTATTGTGAGAGATATGGTGAGAGAAAGAGAGAGATAGAGATTTTTAAAGTAAATAGAAACTATGAAGAGTTTGTAGAGAGGTTAGGTGGAGAGAGAAGTAATAATAATAACAAGTACTTACCTTATAGTGAAACTGAGATCGTAGAGATGAGGTATAATTATAATGAATACTTACCTTGGATTAAAGATGCTGTTATTAGAGATGATGTTATAAACGATGATAATATGACTTACATGATTATGACAAATTATACTAAGGGCGACAGGACCATACCCTATGACGACATGTTACATGATGAAATAATATGGGATAAGCCAATTAATTCAAACGATATTGTGGAAAGATATAAAAAATTAGATAAGTATTACATTGATGATGATAATATCATATATTCAATAATAAATTGTGTAGACCTAAGGTAAGATTATTATTTGATGATGGTGGATAA
The DNA here is from genome assembly GCA_034769895.1 of Magicicada septendecula. NCBI lineage: Eukaryota > Metazoa > Arthropoda > Insecta > Hemiptera > Cicadidae > Magicicada > Magicicada septendecula. The sequence goes on along the minus strand of CM068370.1, from coordinate 100,424,666 downwards.
ATTGTTTTATTGTGTTTATGAACATTTATATATGTGGACAGTGTTTTTTGAAATGGATTGTATTATGAACTGATTTATGGTAACTGGTAACAAAATAAGTTGGATTGTATATTTTTTGTGTATTAATGTCAATGTATTTGTGTTGTAATGGGGCAAATTAAAAGGTTTTTTTTACTTTATTAATTTTGGTTTTCATTTTCAAAATATTTCAAATTCATTTCATATATGTATCCAGTCCTTGGTTGAATTTAACTCGCAGTCTAAACAAAGCAAAGGTACGCTGTAACTTTGTTGAAATATTTGAAAAGAATGTGTTGTCAACTGTAGCACACTTCCTAGAACTTTGCGGTTGTGTGACATCCACTCACAAATGCACAAGCACCCACATCTGCGGAGCGCCTAATCCACGCTAAACGAAAGTAAAGGCAGTGAAATATCGTCTACGTACAGCACACGTAAATCATGTGTGCCAGGTGTACAGCCACTAAAAACTTGGACAACTAAGGCTGTGTGCGGCGATGAAATTTGTTCGCCGGCAAGGCAGTGATGCCCGCCCGCATGTAACATCGTCAAATAAAGTTTTCTCCCTAGTTGACTAATTACCATGGCTGCAGCTGGATAAATACAACCGGCTAGCGGGCCGGAAATTTCACCCGACTATAACACCATGTATAAATAAAAAGTATAAATCAGTGTAAAATAGTATGAACCAGTGACTAAGTGCAACTTAAAAAACCAATGGAATAATAACATTTTTATCAAAAAAGGAATAGTGTGTGCGACGCGCCATGCGGTCGACGGAGACGCCACGGTAAATTGTAACTGTATCCAACTCAAAATTATTGTGAAAATATATAAAAGGGGTTTAAAGTAAATATATAAAAGGGGGTTTTCGTATGAGTGAGTGGATGTGCAATCTGGGTCGCTTTGATAGATTCATAAATATATTAGAATAAGTTAAGATGTTAAAATAAATGTTTATGCTATATCTGTTTCAAAGAAAAGAAAGTAGCAGTAATATGTGAATTGAGTTAGAAGGATGAGTAAGGTGTGTATTTGAAAGAAAGTAGAGAATGAAATTTGTTTCAAATGAAAAGTGAGTTGAGTACGTTATTCAGATAACCTGAAGGTCATACTTGTATGTCGCAGTTTTGTGCAACGGACTTTGGAATAAGAGGTAAGGTATCAAATGAATAAAATTTTAATAATTAAAGGTAATAAAAAGCCATTACACAGTGTATTCTTGATGTTGTGTATTATATGTATTTTTATGTAAAACATGTATGTAACAGGAAGTCATAGTTTAGTTAATTTAATAATAATTGTAACATTTTTTTTGTTTTGACTAGATAAAGGAGGAATTTTGTGAGATTTAGATTATTTGTTGAATAGTAAAGGATTAAACATAAATATGTTCAAGGGTCGTGATATATTATTATTAGTATGAGATAAGTGATGAATTTTCTAGTGTTATATTACGGTGAAATGTTGTAAAGAGGTTTGGGTGAAAATGATAAATAAGGCATTTGAGTTAAGCCGGATTAATTTTAATGGGAGTTAGAGAGAATAAGAAGTTGAAATACCAGTAATACACAAAGAGGGTATTAGTTATTTTATTTCAAGAGAAAAATGATTTAAGTGGAATTAGTGAAGGGGGTTATTATGGAGAGATTGGTGTCATAACATGTAAATCTGGTTGTTAGTAGTGGTTGTTAGAAGGAAGAAAGGTGAGTAAAGTTAGATATAAGAAATGAGATTATAGTGAATAACGGTGTCACCCAAATTAATTGATGAAAAGGTTAGATAGAGAAAATTCATAGTAGGAATGTAATAATGAAGGGAAGGCATGTAACATGAAGGTTAATAATAAATTTGAAAATTTTTATAGAATCTAATGTCACAACAAATGATAATTAAAAGTTGGCATAAGAGAATTGTTAAGAGTAAATAGAAAGTTCAAGTAGTAAGGTGTATCAATGTTTTATACAAATTTTAAATGTGAATTATTCAGTTAAATGTAACAATGTTAATGTTTAATGTTAATGTTTTATTATGTTTTATTGTTATATGGTAATAGGAATGATTAGTAGCAACGGTAACTAAGTTAAGTATTGAAGAAATAATGTCGATATTGGTATTAAACCTACAAAAAAAAAAATATAGTTCTGATTCTGTTGTAAAGAAAATGAGTATCAGTAAAGCAGGATAAATAGAGTTGAATAGTTAGAATCTGCCATGAATAAGTTGTGTTGAATTTTAGATGATAGGGAGATAAATAGTTGTTGTTGCTTTTGAAGAGTTAAAAATTTTGTTTTACGTGTTATGAGTTTGGTAGCCTATAAGAATATATATTTTTCTCTTGTGATGGAAAGAGTAAAGTAGTGTTGACTGGAGTCCAGTCTTGGTAAGGATAGTAATGTAAAGGAGAAGGCATCTATCTTAAATCTTGTTTTTGTTGTTATTTGAAAATTTCATAGTTAAGAAAACCAGTACCTCGGAACATAAACCAATGCAACTAAGGGGAGACATATCAGTTGTGGATATGGAAGTATATAAGGCCACTATTTTAAATTTTGTATTCCATGTTTCAGAGTTTGGTGATGTTGTGACGGCGGTCCTGAGCTGGCCTGCGAGTCAGAGCTGGAACGTTACGCGCCTGATGGCCTTGCGGTGTTGGGATCTCACATGAGAAGTCCAGTAAGGTCATGCAGGTACGGTCATCATCATTGGACCAAGGGTAAGTGATTGTATTTTTTTTATGTAAACACTACAGGGGGTTGTGGCGACATATCTGGGCTGATCCCTTTAGAAAGTGTGAATGAGTCAATGAGAGTTGTTATGCTTCGGCATAAAACCTCTCATTGAGGGGGTTTTGTGACAGTGCAAAAGTCCGTCTTCAGATTTATTTGCCCTAAAGAGATATTTTTTATTGTAATTTTCATATATTAAAGATGGTTAGGTTGGCTTCCTGAGAGATATAAAACACGACGCAATTTCATCTGTACAGTTCGACTCAAGGTCAAGGCCTACGTGCATATGGGCAGCGATGTGCGCAAAGCAATTTAAAAATCAGACTGAAACGTCCGTAATAATGTCAGAAGCGTAATCACAATGACGCAAAACCATGACATAAGCCAAAGAAAACAATGGAATAATGACGTCATAACATTTCTTTTTGCATACATTGTACAAATTGCTCATCCCAGTCTTCATACTACAGCCAAGGCGTCAACACGCTGTCTGTAGAAATTCGTCGGCAACTAATGCCAGCAAAAGTGATTTAAACCAGTAAAATTAAATTATAAAGCAGCAATAAATACAAATATGACTTTCAATCAGTGATTAACAGTTTTAAAAATGCAAATTTAGAGTCAGTGCTAAAGGAAGAGAAAACTAAAGTAACAAGGAAATCTCGGCCAAACATCTACCAACAAATGTGAAACTCACGACCAGAACTTCAAGTCTACATATACTCAGGGAAGTCCAAAATTAAATCAATCCAACTTTTATTAATTTGAGCTCAAAATTGAAATGAAATAAAATGTAACTTTGTAAATGTGTGTGTGTGTGTGTGTGTGTGAACGCATGGAGTATGGATGTGCCGGCATATTTAAAGAAATTTGAGGCATTGGTTTATGGGTAGTGTAATCTAAATAAAATAATCAAATTCAAGGAACAGTAGATTAGAAAAAATGTTAATACACCAAATTAAGTATTAGAAAGAAGGAACGAAATAATGAATAAATATCATTGGCGGAAATAGCTGTAGGCGCCATTTTGTTTAGGTTTTATACAAGACGCCATTTTGATCTTGAAATTATAACATTATGCAAATTCAAGTTTATTAAACAGAATATTCATGCCACTAAAACCGTTGTCAGAGTTATTATTTCACACTAACACTGTTTCTGAAACCTCGCTGAGACAAGAACCTGGACACTAGGAAAATTAATAATGTTATTCGTACCATGTGCTCAGGCCGGAAGTGCGGTGAATCGCATGTAAGTATTAATTCTTATTATCAATTTATATATATGTTATTTAAGCAGTTAGCAGTATTAGCACAAATGGCGCCCGAACTGGGACTTTATATAAAAAATTATTTTATCTAAAAATAAGCCAGGTTCAGAAACAGAGTGGGTGGTGAAATGATTCGTAGCATAACATGTAAAAGGTTACAGCAATGGTTAGGTTATGTTGATGATAGATTAAAAAACTTATAAGCAACAATTCAAAATAAACGCTAGTTTATTATTAAATAAAATTTCATTAAAATGGCAGAAAACAATGAAAGTGTCGGTCTAAATGACACAGCGACAGAATCTATAATAATGAGTGGAATCGCTGCAAACTCAACACCTGTCGGTAGTAAAGTATCATTAGATGACTTGTTCCAGTTAATGAACATGCAAAGTAGCGAATTAGATGCCAAATTTAATAATTTTGATAGGGAGGGAGGGAGGGAGGGAGGGGGAGAGAGGGGAGAGAGAGAGAGAGAGAGAGAGAGAGAGAGAGAGAGAGAGAGAGAGAGAGAGAGAGAGAGAGAGAGAGATCCAGCAATTGTAAAAACATAATTCCAAATTAAACATCACTTTTCTACTGTTGATAATAATAGGATTTCAAATAAGATCCTTTCTGAAGCATTCAAGTTATTTAGGAAAGTAATGTTAGATAATTCACATGACATGCTAGAAAGGTAGTGTCACTTTGGACACCATTATTAGCCAACTAAAAGTAATGTAAGGTATCCGAGAAGGTCTAAAAAATATTGTTGACTTATTGATTTTTAAGTAATCAGAAGAATAGATTATATATTGTACTGTTATCTTTTCTTATTTATATTTGTTTCTGTCTGCTATAGTAATTGCCCCTTTATTTGGGCGATCAGTACACGTTGTCTATATTATTGTAGTATTTGAATAATTTTTTTAAGTATTGTTTATGTTAACCATATGATCATGAAAAACTCTATCTCAGGGTAAACAAGTAATATTTCAATTTATATTATTTAATATTGGGAATGATTAATTACTTTCTTTAGTCAGTACCAAATAACTCTGGTTAAAACCTTTGAAGAAATAATATTAAATACTGTCACTACTGTGGACATGCGAATCATTCAATTCTCAGCTTTTCAAAACTTTTCAAGTCTTGTACTCTTGTAGTTCCTTTACAATTTGTCACCAGCATAGATGTCGCTCTTAATAGGATTATTTTGTTTATAAAATTATTTCCAATGTTTACTAGTTAAATCTTCTGTTATTTTTATTCTTTATTAAACTTCTTTTCATTCCAATATTTTATACACTTCGTTACAAATTCAAAGTAAATTATTTTTCTTTGGCTTACTGATCCAAGATAGGTTACAATATTAATTCTTTTCTTTTTATTATTTATACCAATTGAGTTACTTTAACTCTCACAGAGATGTGTATAAGATGAAAAATTGAATTAGACTTATTTACCGAATCTTCATGTCTGATGTGTGTTCTATTAAATATAAAATTAAACTCCACAAATTTTCTTACATTCCAACACAATTCAATTATAACAATCTACATGTGCCATCTTGATACCTCACTAAATTTGTCACACATTTTCATCATATTACTCTTAAAAACATATGTAATTTTACTAATTATTATTAGATACATTTATCTTATACATTTATTTTTACATTTTTCATTCTAATTTGTATCTATTATATTATAATCATATTACCCTTTAGTTTTATTTTAATGTTTATTTTAATTTTATTATAATAATAATTGTCAACATATATTTTCTTCATGCTGTTCTATATCATACAGTTCCAACACTTGAGTTTACCTCTATGTTGGTTATCAACCAATCAGTTTTTGGTTAGAATTCTACCATATGTTCTAAATATTATTAAATTTATACCTTTGATTTTTCTGAAATTATTATTTTATTCTTATGTACTGTTGTTCATTTTTACAGCAGTACATAATACCTTCCCTTATTTCATAATCTCTGATATAATTTGATAAGAGATTTTGAAATAATTAACTTCTTATCACGACCATGGTCTAACATTAACATTGATAATATCTGATTAACTAACTAATTATATATAACAAAGTTCTTTAAACAAACTGGTTTTTCATTAACATAAGAAATATGATTTCACATGTTGCCTAATTTCATGGCTAAAAAACTTAAAAACATGAATACAATATTATTTTCTTTTCTTTTTATTTTCACCCTCCCAATCCTGGTTATAAAGTTCATGTGTTATTTATTTTAGAATTAACTCTCTTTAGTTATTACTTGATTTATACGGGCGAAGCTGATTAATATTGTAGGTCCCTTTAACCTTTCCATCCTGGTATCTGATTACTGTAAATCCTAAAAATTTAATTTTACTGGCTATGAATGTTAATTTATTTAACTTGACTGTAATTCTATGTTTCCCCAATCTGGTAAGTACCCTATTAATTCTATTACAATCTTCTTCCCCACTGCTTAATGCAATTACTAACTTAACTAATTAGAATTAATATTAGGCATTACCTGTATTAACTTTCCGTCCCATGACTTAACTGTTTTAATTACTAAAACGACGCATTTCGAGGATAAATCCTCATCTTCAGGTTTTTAATATTACAAAAACATCAAATTCACCCGAACGGGGTCGTCAATTACTTAAAACACATAAAAACACCACACATAACTTCACATTGATACAGTCTCGGCACAGTCCGATGCGCATCGTCTCATTGCCAACGATTAACTGTTGTACTTTATCCTGTATGACCGTTATCATTGCCCGTGGACACACTGATATCGATGGCTGTGTTGTACAGTAGATTAGATCGAAACGAAACTTTAACATTAAGTAGTTGGTCCGCTTGTAACTTAGAAGCCTTGTTGTTGCATCTTAGACGTTCTCGAAGTACTCCTGAGTTGGTCTTATAACGCTAGTTGTTGAGTTAGCTGGTAAGAAATGAAATAGCGAAGTGGACTGTATATGTTCTTTGAGTTAATTATTTATTTAATTGCATGGCGCGTGCAGTGTAGTGCGGCATGATGCCTGAGAAGTAAATTAGAATTAAATATTGAAAGCCATAATCGTCCGTAGAGGCCGAGATCACCTAAGTAATTAGCGTATGATGATCATGCTAAAATTTTGAAATCTTGAAAATAATTAGGTAGCCGCGGCTGGCGAACTGAGGCGAGTTGCCCATCCGGAGTCTTGCAATTAACTAACTAAATTTGACTGTTGCGAGCCTGAACACAAGCCGGCAGCAGATTAGCGGGGGAGAAATGACGTCACTGCACGCACTGCAATGCGGATGTTACAGTACAAAGTTTAAACAAGTACAAAGTTTAACCATACTGCCCACACAAAATCGGGCGATTTTGCAACTTAAGTCACTGTATGAATAGTGCATAATAATTGACATTACATGACACCAAAATTCAACAATACATAACAAATGATAATACAATAACACCAAAAGAAATTCAATATGATTGACATACCAAATTCATGTAAGGATGCATAATACATAATGATTGACTTTACATAGTAATAAAATAATGATACTAAAAATTCCATAACACATAATAACATGATAATGATGCATAATAATACAGTAATCAGACAGACATAATAGTTGGCAGTACATAATAATAGGATAATGATCCCGAAAAATTCAATAATATATAATAGTAGAATACTACAATACTAAAAGACATATAATTCATATGCATAATATTAGAATAATAATCCCAAAAATCCAAAAATATATAACAGTAGAATAATACAATACTAAAAGACATATAATTCATATGCATAATGTTAGAATAATAATCCCAAAAATTCAAAAATCCCTAATAACATGATAGTGATACATAATAGTACAATAGACATAATGATAATATAATAAGAATAACAATGTAAAGCATGTGATCGCCCAGGGAATGTCCCGGGCATGAAGCAGGATAATGCGATAAAGTTCACATCACTGATACGTGTCGCATGAACGCTCATGCGATTAGTCTGAGGCCACGGGAAGTGGACATAATTTGTGAATGGGCCGACGTAGGATACCGTTTGCGGTGCGAACATCTGTGACGCGCACTATTGAATCCTGACCCAAATAGACCTGAGTGACTACCCCGCGTTTCCACTACAGGGGGGAGAATTGTCTTCCAAAATAAGGACGAGTTGTCCGGGAGCTAAATTTTTTGACGGGATGCGCCATCTGTTGCGTTGTTGCAACTGGTGCAAATAATCCTTCGACCACCTTTTCCATATAGAATGGGTGAATCTTTGGAGCATCTGCCATCTACCCAGACGACCAATTTTGACTTTGGAATAGTCAGGTTCCGGGAGTGCAGTGAGTGGAGAACCAACCAGGAAGTGCGCTGGAGTTAAAGGTTCGGGATCCCTAGAGTCATTTGAGATGGCGAACAAGGGGCGTGAGTTAAGGCAGGACTCTATTTGAGTTAGGATAGTGTAATACTCCTCAAACGTAAGAATGGTTCCGCCGACAACGCACCGCAAATGAAACTTGACGCTCTTGACTCCACTCTCCCACAGGCCACCGATATGAGGTGCTGACTGGGGAATAAAGGACCATTTGATGCCTTGGGCACTGGTAAAATCCTGGGTGGTCTGTTCAAATCCGTTAGATTGAAAAAGTTTGTATAAGTCATGAAGTGTACTACTAGCACGACGAAAATTTGTATCATTGTCAGAGAATATCTGAGCAGGGATACCTCTACGAGCTATAAACCGTTTTAAGGCTGCTATGAAAGCGTCTGAGATAAGATCTGAGACTAGTTCAAGGTGAATGGCCTTAGTGGCCATGCATATAAATAGAGCAATATAAGCCTTTGACGTCGATTTGGAACGCTGCCCGCCATGACGTATAAGTACAGGACCGGCATAGTCGACAGCAGATTGAGAAAATGGCTTAGCAGGCATAACCCGGGAAGAGGGTAATTGTCCTAATAATTGGCTTGAGCCCCTAGCACAGAATCGAAAACAAATGATACATTTGTGTATTACTGATCGTATGTATGATTTATCATTAATTATCCAGTATTTCTGCCGTAGAGAGTACTGAGTCAATTGTACCCCAGCGTGTAGTAGACGAAGATGCTCGCCTTCTATGATTAATTTGCTGAGATGAGAATGCGGGTGGAGTATGATTTGGTGTTCCCTATCATAGGTAAGCTGGGAGTGCTGAAGGCGTCCGCCCACGCGTAATATCCCCGCCTTGTCCAGAAAGGGGTTAAGTGAAAGAAGTTTACTATTGTTGGGGATACAGCGTTGTGCCTCAAGTTCCTTGATTTCGATGCTAAAGTGCGATCGCTGGGACTGGCGAATAAAAACCAAAAGTGTACCATGTAACTCATGGGAAGTTAAAAAGGAAGTGTCTCTATCAGCTATGGGGAGCCTAGAGTTCCGAATGAATCGAAAGCAGTAAGAAAATACACGGAGGAGTTTTGAAAGCGAAGAATAGTTTTCAAAATAACTAGGCCTAGACGACGCGGCAACCAGTGAGGTTTGGACCTGCTTACGTTGTTCCTGCATAAATGTGCTATAGTCCTTATGAAGGGCAGGGTTCTGCTTGAACTTGAGTTCCAGTGATTGAAATCTGCGAATAGCTCCGGGAAGAGAATCACCCAAATGAGAATTGTATAACCTGCGTGGTAGGGATACCACAAATCTACCATCATTATTACGGAAAGTGTTAGCGACAAAATGACTTTCGCATTCCGAATCATCAACCGAGGGAGCACGAGCAGCAACGTCCTCCAATTGCCAGAAGTCCTTTAATTGCGAGGAAATGGCATTATTATCTTCACATGCTATGAATGATGAGACAGGTTTTGTCATGTCGACATTAAAGGGCAAGTTACCCGCGAGAATGAATCCCAATTTTGTCTCCTGTATTATGGGAAAATGTGGGCTGCGGATGAATTTGACAGGTTCAATCAATTGTAAGTAGTACTGGGCACCAAGTAATATGTCGATTTGCGAAGAAAAGTTCAGGTGCGGGTCAGCTAGGAATATGCCTTTTGGTATATTTAGGGATGAAATATCGAACGATTCTGCAGGAAGATTATTCGTAATACTGGGAAGCACAGCGCAATGCACGTTCAAACTAAAATCCCTGTAACGCGAATGCAGCCTTACCCTTGTACTAAAGTCAGGTTGACATAAGGAATTGTTTATACCAGTGATGGGTAATTGAGATTTAGTTAGTTTTAGACCCATGCGTCATGCGAAACTCTTGGTACAGAAGTTAGCTTGCGATCCTGAGTCCAATAAAATCCTTACTGGGTGCTTCCTACCGGCATGGTCAGTTTGTCATGCAGACGGCGGTGGACAGTAGAATAGATTTGTTTGTTTGCAGTTTCAGTGAAAATTGATTGTTCCTACTCGAAGCGTTATTGCCTGATATGTGGATCATTGTGTGGTGGCGTTTAGCACTTGTCCTACAAGCAAATTTGGAAGGAAAGTGTGCGAGATCATGGCCTGGACGTATGTAATTTAAGCAAAGTTTATGTTTAATTAAAATATTTTTTCGTTCAAGGGGAGATATACCCACGAATTGTGGGTATTCAGAGAGCCGATGTTTTCCTCGACACAGCTGACAAATGTTATTGCTGATATGAGAATGGAATGTTGACCTAGTGAGATCAACCGGTTTAATAGGTTTGCGATAGGGAGTCTTATCGCTAACTTGTATTCTATTTACTGAACTGGTCGAGGCACCGACGTTCTGCATTAATTGCCTTCTACTATTTAAAAATTTAATAAAATTATTGAAAGTAGGAAATCGCTCGTCGGATAGGCTTTCCTTCCATAGTCGGCATGTCTGGTTATCGAGTTTTTACATTAAATATTGAATGAAGATGATTTCAAAGGTATTTACCAGTAAATTTAATGAATTTAAAGCATTTATATTTGTTGTCATTTCGTCAATGAATTTGGAAATGCCAACCATGGACTCTTGCTGAATGGACTTCATTCCCAAGACATTCCCTATATGATAGGCTGAGACAATTAATTTGCTATCATACCTGGCCCTCAATAGATCAATGCCTACCGCATAATTGTCATGAGTGATTGGGAGAGATTTTATTACATTTAATGCTTCGTCCCTTAATGAAGAGTGTAAATAGTGTAATTTCTGAATGTCCGTCAGGTCAGTTCTGATATGTACTAGTTCCAAAAACATATTATAATAATGCTGCCAATCAATAATGTTGCCTGAGAATCAGGGCAATTTAATTGGCTCTAACTGTATAGGGGAAGTTTTAATTGGCGTAACTTCAGATTGAATCAATGGTTTTTTGTTCACCTCCTCTACTTGTTCTAATAAATGGTGTAGCTTGCACTCAATAGTACAGAGATCATCCTCTGTTTGAACCCTGTCACTGACCGATGTGAAATCAGAATCATCAGCCTCACTCTGGGTCTGAATTTCATCATACTTTGCGGACAATTCCATCAAGTGGCGGAGTTTAATTTTTAAGGCATGGTGATCGTTTATGTCAGGATCGAAATTGTCAGAGAAGGTATTTACACGGGAGATAGAGGCCTTAATTGTGCCACGTTTTTTAATTAACACATCAGCCATGACTGAAATGCAAAATGTGATTCGAAAACGATAGCTAAATATAGAGCAGGTGAGCAATTGTTGTAATTTGAATACTTTACTAAATCCTGATATGATGCGGGAGCCAGTGATCGGTATGCAACTTAATCTATTACTTATTATAATAGGTACTTATTTTCTTTAAAAAATAGTTATGGAAGTTATTGAAAATATGACTCATTCAACGTGACAATATACATATAGCTTCATCACATTACTTAAGTGTCTGAATGCATTATTGTAAAGCTGCGTAAATGAAAATTTAGGTAAAAATACAATTCTATGGCCACTTGACACTAATTTCTGTTCATGTAAAAATTATGAATGATTTTATATTAAATGCTATTAAATATGTGCTAAAATATTACTGACTTTGCTGTACATAAAAATATAAATGAAAAAATTATAAGAAATGCAAGTTCATAATCACATGGATTGTGAATCCTGGCATGTTCAAGATGGCTCCGATCCTGTTGTTTCCTTGGTGATCCTGTTCGGCAGGCCTTAGATGGTGGCGCAACTCTTGTTTCTGCTGGTCGGGTGACGCTTGAAGCTGTAGCTCTCCGTTTAATTTTGAAGTTCTAGAATTTCGCTGCTGTACGACAAATGATGATGACTTGTAGTGTCTTGCTATCTCAGAGATGATGCTCTGCAGAATCTTGTAATGTCAAGTATGAAGTATTTCGAAAACAGTGAAGGCACGCAACGGCCAGCAATCTTAAGTTTAAAAATATTCGGGCTTGAACCAAACGTTGTTTGGGCCAATTAAATGAAATATAGATGAAAATCTTAGTCCGAATCACGATCCGGATCCGGCCCGGAGGACCATAAAATGCTGCGTCTTAGACGCTCTCGAAGTACTCTTGAGTTGGTCTTATAACGCTAGTTGTTGAGTTAGCTGGTAAGAAATGAAATAACGAAGTGGACTGTATATGTTCTTTGAGTTAATTATTTATTGAAAATTGTTTAGAAAATAATTGCATGGCGCGTGCAGTGTAGTGCGGCATGATGCCTGAGAAGTAAGTTAGAATTAAATATTGAAAGCCATAATCGTGCGTAGAGGCCGAGATCGCCTAAGTAATTAGCGCATGATGATCATGCTAAAATTTTGAAATCTTGAAAATAATTAGGTAGCCGCGGCTGGCGAACTGAGGCGAGTTGCCCATCCGGAGTCTTGCAATTAACTAACTAAATTTGACTGTTGCAAGCCTGAATACAAGCCGGCAGCAGATTAGCGGGGGAGAAATGACGTCACTGCAATGCGGATGTTACAGTACAAAGTTTAAACAAGTACAAAGTTTAACCACTTGTATATCTCATATTCCTCCACAGCGTTCATGTATGCACCTTTTTTGCAATTATGAAGCAGTTTAAAGTTTGTGCGGAAGTCTGAATACTTATGATTATATATTAAATGTTGAGCGTAACTAGATCTTGTTTTTGAGATATCACTTTTGGGTAGGTGTTCCTTAAAACGTTCGGCTGATTGTCTGCCCGTTTGTCCTATTTGTCACAGTCATCGCATTCAAGCTTGTATACTCCAGTTTTCTCTTCATCCGGGATGTGAGTTCTTTGTCCCAAACGTTTTTTGATGTTATTTGTGGTTTTGAAAGCCACTGTTATTTTACATTTCTTTCATTCATTCTTTACAATGACTGGTAGTACATTCGTGTACTCAGTTACTATAAACTTAGTATCTTTTTTAGCTGGGTCGGTTAATCTGCTTTTACTATTGATTTTTACTGAGTGTTTTCTTACTAGCTTGTCCACGATTTCACTGTTATACCCATTAGCAATAGCTATACTTTTGATGATATTAGTCTCTTCTACTCTACTTCAAATTTGTCATTAACCTCAGTCCTGAAAGTATTTTGTTGCTCAGAAATAGCCTTTAATGCATCCATAATATCTCTCAAAGTTATTTGTTCAATTTTCTTAGGTGGCTGTTTCATTCTGCTTCTTCCTCTTCAGCACTATTATTCCTTAATTCATATCTTTGCTCCGGTTTGTTAGCCATGTTACAATATTTAAATTAATTTAATTACAAATAAATCTTTAATCTAATTAAATTTAACAAAGTTACTTTAATGTAATCTAATTAATTCAGTTTGGCACTATTGCCTATTACTCAATCTATGTTATTTGGTGCTGGCTTAAAGACAATTTTTGCTTTCACGTTGGGCGCCATTTAATGTACTGTTATCTTTTCTTATTTATATTTATTTCTGTCTGCTATAGTAACTGCCCCTTTATTTGGGCGATCAGTATGTGTTGTCTACATTATTTTAGTATTTGAATAATTTTTTAAGTATTGTTTATGTTAACCATATGATCATGAAAAACTCTATCTCAGGGTAAACAACTAATACTTCAATTTATATTATTTAATATTGGGAATGATTAATTACTTTCTTTAGTCAGTACCAAATAACTCTGGTTAAAAAACTTTGAAGAAATAATATTAAGATAATATACCGTGGACATGCGAATCATTCAATTCTCAGCTTTTCAAAACTTTTCAAGTCTTGTACTCTTTGTAGTTCCTTTACAATTTGTCACCAGCATAGATGTCGCTCTTAATAGGATTATTTTGTTTATAAAATTATTTCCAATGTTTACTAGTTAAATCTTCTGTTATTTTTATTCTTTATTAAACTTCTTTTCATTCCAATATTTTATACACTTCGTTAGAAATTCGAAGTAAATTATTTTTCTTTGGCTTATTGATCCAAGATAGGTTACAATATTAATTCTTTTCTTTTTATTATTTATACCAATTGAGTTACTTTAACTATCACAGAGATGTGTATAAGATGAAAAATTGAATTAGACTTATTTACCGAATCTTCGTGTCTGATGTGTGTTCTATTAAATATAAAATTGAACTCCACAAATTTTCTTACATTCCAACACAATTCAATTATAACAATCTACATTTGCCATCTTGATACCTCACTAAATTTGTCACATATTTTCATCATATTATTCTTAAAAACATATATAATTTTACTAATTATTATTAAATACATTTATCTTATACATTTATTTTTACATTTTTCATTCTAATTTGTATCTATTATATTATAATCTTATTACCCTTTAGTTTTATTTTAATGTTTATTTTAATTTTATTATAATAATTGTCAACATATATTTTCTTCATGCTGTTCTGTATCATACAGTTCCAATACTTGACCTTACCTCTGTTTGTCATGAATAATTAATCAGTTTTTGGTTAGAATTGTACCATATGTTCAAAATATTATTAAATTTATACCTCTGATTTTTCTGAAATTATTTTATTCTTATGTACTGTTGTTCATTTTTACAGCAGTACAATATGCATACTACAGTCTGTACTAATGCTTTATGTACAAAAACAGTTTAATATTAATTTCTATTCTCCTAATAACGTATCGGAGACACCAACACAGAATAGGTATGTAAACAGACAAAATGTATTTATATAATTCATGAAGACAGTTCAGAGTCTTTAAAAATTTTATCAGTATGTAATTGTTATATAATTTAGAAACATATAATGTCCATAAATGTGCACGTGGCTTGGCAAAATTAGTATTTGATTTGAGACTGGTGACAGAATTTGGAGAAGTATGGTTGGTATAAAACATTAATAACAAATTATAATAAATAAAGTCAAACTGTTTTTACCACATATATGATATGCAGACTCGACCATATGTTATATTAAAACTGATAACAGTTTTTTTCTTCATAAATATTTTTAGGTCTGCAACTGTTATGTTCTTTTGTATCGCTTATGTTTTTTTGTGTGTTATCATTTACAAACAAAACAAGCAGCAAACAGTATGTGTGTATGTTGGGGGGGGGGGGGGGCAGACATGTACCAGACAATGTGTCACCACCGCCTGGCTGCAGTAACAGTAAATAGTATGCTGCAGTGTTATTTATTTATAGACAGACTTATGACACGTAAACTCGTGGAATCAATATTACTGGTATAGCATGGGACCAAGTATGTAAACCGTGCAAACATTGGTTCAGTTATCGTATACAGTGAGGTCTAATACGGTTCAGAAATTCAGAACATTTTGTTCAACAACCACTACAAAACAACATCATCAATCTCCTCCGTATTGCAATACACAAAAATCGGTATGGAGAACCATACATGACTTCCATGTTCTAATTAATTATAAAATTATTTTTAATATGTAGGCCTGCACTCAGAACGAAACCAAATATATCAGCATGGTTTTGGTAAAAACACTGAGAAAGATAAGCAAAATATGAATTGTACCTAGTTGTTAATATTTTAAAAATAAAGAATTAATTTGATTAAATTATTTTTATTTAAACAACATGAAAGAAAGCGAATACCGCCCAGTGTATCTGTGAATTTCTGAAAACAATTATTTTGGTTATACGTATCCATGGTGACATAGCATGGAACAATATCAATTGTTAATATTTTATTGAAATCTAAGTTTTTGGTTGAATAAATTTATAACATCAATACAAAAAATTACTACCCTATTCATTTATAGATATTTCATCTACCTTCCTACAGTGGATTAATATGACCTTCTTTTTAGGATACTTTATTTATCAAAATTAAGTACTTTACGCTAGTTAAAACATAAAAACATTGCAGGTAAGCTCCCCTTTCCCTGAACTGATCTTCACCAAAATCAATAGGCCTTGAGTCCTCTACAATTCAGGGATGTATGCAAAAAACTATTTGATTCTGTTTGAATTTGCGGCAGTTATCGATCACCATAGAAAGAAATTCCACACACACACACACACACACACACACACACACACACACACACACACACACACACACACACACACACACACACACACACACACACACACACACACACACACACACACACACACACACACACACACACACACACACACACACACACACACACACACACAGTAGACACTTTTCGAAAAATGACTTTTCTTCATGTTTTGAGGGCAGTACAATCAGAATCAGCTCTTATCTTGAACACGATTTTTTTCGCCATCACCATACTTCCGTTTCCTTATGGAACATGGAAGTAAAAAGAATGTCAAAATAAATCACGCTGAATTACTTGTATTCTGTTAGAATATACAGTAAACTCCCGATTATCCGCGGAATTGGGTGGCGCTTCAACCGCGGAAAAGCCAATTCCGCGGATAATCCGCAAAATGGCCGAAAAAGGACACAAATCAACACGAAAATGCTTTTGAACAATTTTTATTTACAGTAGGAGGTCTACAAATACAATTATGACTTAATAAACAGTAGTTTTAAGTACTTACAAGTTTGTTGGTTTACTTTTCACAAAAAAATCAGTCAACTGTTTTTGTTTTTTGTGATAAAACACCTCTTCTTTATTTGTGATTGAAGTTGTTTTAACAACACTTTGTCACAAAGTGATGCATCGTCTTGTTCTTCCAGATATTGAATGAGCCCCGTCAATGTGTGCTAAAGCTGTGTCATGGCTCACTTGCTTCTGCGTCTTATCCTCTTCTTCTTCCTCACTCTCCTCCAAAACCATACCTCATGCTCTACCTACGATTTGTTCATCAGTAAGGTGTTCAAAGCCTGGATCATTGGCGTCACAATTAATCCACTCAACGATGTTATCTTCATCAACGTTACCTCCTCCAGTAACAGATTTCACTAAATTAGCCAAATCACAAGCAGAAACTTCTTCTTCTTCCTCTGCAGAGTCTACCAAAGTATTTTCCACATTTGGTAAAATCTTCCTCCAGGATTTACTAACGTAGATTGCTTAACTGACTCCCAAGCAGTGTCTATGTCATAAATGCTGTCAAGAATCGTGTAATCTTTCCAGAAGCCCTGAAGATCATTCCCCTCTTCAATCCATTTTTTCAGTAAGTTTGTTCTGTATTTTTTTTTCATTGAAGCAATTACGCCCTGGTCCATGGGCTGGATAAGAGCTGTGACATTAGCAGGCAAAAACTTAACAAAAAAATTTCCATTTTCCCTGGGTGGGACGGGGCGTTGTCAATCAGCAATACAGCTTTATAGGGTATGTTTTGAGACTTGAGATGCTCTCTAACTTGAGGAATGAAGTTTTTTTCAAACCACTCTTTAAATATTTGTTGGTCCATCCAGCCTTTTTTTTGTTGAAGTAGTGTACTGGGAGGTTTTCAGCCCTTGTCCCTTTAAAAGACCTTGGTTTTTTTGATTTTCCAATCACTACTAGTTTTAGTTTTTGAGATCCCGTTGCATTGCTGTACGTCATTATTGTTATGCGTTCTTTACTAGACTTATGTCCTGGATCTTGCCGCTCGCTTTCAAATCCCAGTGTTCATGTCGGCAAACATTTCCACAACAGCCCTGACTCATCAGCGTTGTACACTTGTTCGTAAGAAATTCCCTCTGACTGAAGTAACTGTTCAAAATCAGTTTTGAAATTTTCCGCTGCCTGTTTGTCGCCACTTAATTTCTCGCCGTGAAGCCTATTTTCCCAATTTCCCTTATCCCGTGGCGTTGTTTAAACCTTGTCAACCACCCTGATGATGCGTCAAATGTTCCCTCTAAACCTAGCATTTCAAAAAAACTGTTTTGCTTTTGTAGCAACAATAGGCCCTAAAATAGGAGTTCCCTCACTTCTCACTTGACTCACCCACTCTAAAAGTGCCGCATCTAGTTCTTCATAAGTGCTAGTTTTCATGGTTTTTCTTTTTTTCATTGATGAGGAGTTGTCTGATGTGGATGCAAATTACATTAATTTATCCTTTTGTTTAAAAATGTCCCTAACAGTGCTTTCTCCTATTCCATACTGGAAACTCATTTGCTTTTTCGACGCATCATTTTCAATTTTTTTAATCAATTCTAGTTTCTCTTGAATTGATAAGACCACTTTTTCCCTTTTTTCAGTCATTTTTCAATAGTAGTGTAAACTAAAATCACGTACAACAATTTAAACACACACGCGAACTGCTAGTCGACACGTGCACACAGGTTGACAGAAACGCACAAACTGATGCGTGAGTTATGAGAACTGGAAGTGGCGAGTGAAGGGGTAAGAGAGGAGGCAATAAGGTGCCGGTGACGAGCAGTGCCAATGACCTTGGCTGATTGACTTCCACTCACTCCAACTGATGGTTGTCGCTCTAAAAATAGCTTCTGCACCTGCCGATCGTGACTCGTGCATTCTCTCTCACCACGCGTGCTTCCATTTCCCTACATTCTTTGTTTTCATTTACGGTATTCTATGTTTCGCTGTAACGTTTAATTGTAGGCCTAATTTTGTAACTTATGCTACTGTTGTAGGTTTTCTTTTAATACCATAACTTATCGTCGCAAAAAAAAAAGAAAACGAAGACCGCGGATAATCATCTGCCCACAGATAATCGAGAGTTTACTGTACTTTGTTAGAAGTCACTGTTATTTCAATGTTAATGTTAATTGCAAACTGCTAGTTGCATTGTTCAGGATGAGGTCTTTCAGAGTCTCCACTATTGTAAAAAACCCTTCCTGACAAGTAGTAGGTGAAGCAGATCAATGATATTAAAAACTTCATCTAGAGTGAAGCTACTTGCAACTGAGTAATTGCCACATATTAACATTCTGATTGAAATTAATGTTATAATTAAAAACCTCATAAAACTGTTCTTTTTTCAAATTAAATAAACAGAATGTTGGTTAACTCCTTGATGAAATAAAATTAATTTAAAATCAAATATGAAATCAAATAAAATTAAAATGTACATAAACTTACATGTTTCACTAACTTAGCGTTTTAACAGCTTATAAATATTACTTAATGAAATACTTGTTTTGACTATTATGTCATTATATAATTCTACAATATAATATTTGTTAACACAATGAACCCCCAGAATTTCTTATTATATACTCTGCTATCATAATTTTACCAAAACATAAATTATGTAGTAGAGAATACATAAGTAAACTTTTCATATTTTTATTTTACATTTTTTGTAACAGTATTTTTGAAAATGTATTGAATTAATCAAATAAACAATAGAAAACTAATCATCCTAACAATTTTCAGCTCAAAACTTACTTTACTTAATTACTTCCCTTTACAAAACTGTGCTTTATAATAATATATAAAACCTGGGTGTTATCACTGAATTGTGTCAGTAATACACACAATCTTGGACTGTGCCAGACAACTAAAAATAATTTAAAAAAATGAATGTTATACCAAACATAGACAATTTACTGGAAGTACCACAAGGATGCCTGTTAAGTATGCTTCATGTTTCTTTCTCATTCATTTATAAAGTAAAAAATTAATAAAATTAATTGACTAGTTTAATAATTTTCAAAGTACAGTGTTAAAAATGTATCAAAATATCATAGTACTAAATCTGTACAATTAATTTCCTAAATTTAGAATATGAGAACTAATGAGGAGTATAATAACCTACATCATAATCTAAAATAAAACTGCCAGTGTTAAATACCACAATCACTTCTACTCCAGATAATACACACTCCAACAATATAATTTTGTCAGAATCCTGCCATTATAGAACTAAAGCGAAATACATTCACCACACGTAATAATGAGATTTTATTATTTCAACAATACGGGTGTTTGAAAATTGTGTGATGTTTTGTATTGATTTGTATTTGTTATGGACTCCCATACTAATATATACACCACAATCACACACAATAATACCAATTTAAAATGCCAAAGGCCAACAGGATACCAAAACAACAACCAACCAACACACAAGTACTTTACAAGACTCAAAACTAGTAAGGCTGAGGATGGGAACACAAAGCATCCCGAATCATGTTCCAAATAAGGAAAACATATGAGGAAAAATCATATAAATATTAAATATAGTAATTATATAATTAACTTCAATAATAATAACGATTATTATTAGAGTGTTTATAATAAATGTTTATAAACTTCCAATCTTTCTTATATGTTTCTCCTTACACAAAGGTTTACGTTCATTTTTCTTATTGCCTGCCATAATTCTTCCCAGCCTTCTTAGTAGCAGTCTCTCCATAAGGATAAAGTTGTGTAAACATCCTTGATTGGTTTGTATGGAATATAAGCTAATAAAATCATACAGCAGGTGATAATTTAGACCAAAAAGTAGGTTCAATTTTTTGACCTCACTTTCTCTGAGTATCAGAGATGCACATCAATTCTGTACTGAAATACATTGGAAACAATAGTTCAATGAAAACTTACCTCGTCATTGATTCTTTATAATCTAAATCATCAATTCCAAATCTTTCTCTAAGGTTTCTGAAGACAAGTGGACAATATTCTTTTATTTTGAAGTGGCTCGGCATGTTTTCTCTAAAAACAAAAAAAAAACAGTTAATAACTCAGAGAATTATGTAAACAATAGCTGCTGATTATTAGTTTACATAAAAAACAGAGTATTTGCAATTAATTCATTATAATCCTATCTGAATCACTATTATCTATAAACAGATTCTCTTATCAATTATCAGTTCATGAAACAACAAACTGCTGTCAGGGCAAAAATGAACTTTATAAAAATCGATCAATGAACACATGACCATGGTGATAAATGTATTTCAATAATAACTGCAATTATCTATTTGTTAACTGCATACAACAAGACAATAGCAAACAGGTGCACGTGCACCCCCCCCACCACCCCACACAAACACACGTGCGGTGATGTATACTCACTAACTGAGGACATGAAAATGTATGCTAAAGGTCTGATAGTTATGAATAAAGTGAAATATATAGTTTAAAAAATACAAACTAAGAGAATTGACTGCTAAAATGTTGGATGCCTTTTGTAAGATAAAAACCACCTTTGTATTAGAACAGGAAATTATTTAATCTTGTGTGTACATCGTTCAATTAATTATGGGTCAGAAATGTAGACAATCAACATGAGGATCACACAAAAACTGCAAAATACACAGAAAAGCATGAAATCGATTGTGTTGTGAATAACAAGAAACAGAAAATGGTTGAATAACTAGACAACATTGGTTACATGATTGAGAAAATGAAATGGTAGTAGGCAGGTCAATTGACTGGGTGATAATGTAGCACAATCACAGAAGGGCCACAAGAATCAGAAACTCCATGCTAACAGTGGCGGCCGGTGTGTCCTGAGGAAGGGGAGGCTACGAGATAGTCAGTCAGTCAATCATAGCAACCCCCCCCCCAGACACATGTTATTTCACTCTTAAGTATGGTAGAGCTACCTGATTTTAACAGTGTTTGAAAGCTGTGATCAATTTACTTGTAACCCTTCAGCAGACCATATAGTCCTGTTTATGCCTAACAGTAAGCAGAACCAGCATAATATCTTCGAATTTACCCCACTACCGCATAATCATTTATGTTGGTTGTACAATAATGACTGGAAAGTTCTAGATTTGTTTTTGCGCCTTTTAAGAAATAAAAATTTTGGGGTAGGTAGACCAGTTTTCAGTATTTCATTTCTCTCAAAGTCACTCAACTGGGAAAATTGTTTCTTCAGTAGTGTTGTAATAATGCATTTGTTCGATACTGCAATATCGCTTTCATTTTCTTCTGCTAAATCCATTTTATCCTCGTAGTAGAGATCACAAAAACACATGCCAACAAGAGATAAATAATAAACATACACACACAAGGAGCACGAGAACGTAAAGACTACGTAAATCTAACACAAACCACATTAATCCATGCCGAGAGGCTAATTCACTAATTGCCTCCCATGTATGGTTACAGTTGCACTAGCATCCCCCCACCACCTGTCAGGCAAGTAGCCATATGAATACTACAATGGCTACTCAGATCCCTGCCTCTGCTGCTATTCTACACTATTGATAACGTACGATTAAAAAGTTTTTGTAATTAATCAATAATTTAAAGCCAAATTGTGATTAAAGATTGATTACGGGTTCAGTTACAATACAAAATAGAGCCTATTACTAGTTGTTTGTTTTTAATATTTTTCTAAATTTCACTGGGGAGGCTTAGCCTCCCTTGCCTCCCCTGATGAGCTGCTGCTGGATGCTGATGGTTTTTCCATGGCAGTGAGATATATGGATTAATTACTTGGGTATACTGAAGTGGTATGTTTTCCTGTAAACAAACTAGGAGAAACACTGTACAGGCCTTCACTCATTAGTAGGCACATCAATGCTAACAAATGAAGGAAAATGTACATGTACATGCTAACACATACGTACATGTACAAATACAGAGATGAAGCATTTTTACCCCTTCCAAAATCTTGAACAAACATTTTCAACAATCGTACTGAAGGAATATTCATTTTATCTTCCAAATTTAGTTTTTTATTTAAAACATTCAAAAACGCTGTTCAAGAATAATCAAATATGGTACTTCAAAGAAATAAATTTGAATAAACAAGAAATTAGACACTTTCCTCTTCCAATATTTGTATTTGTCTCTTTAAAATGTATTCCCCTAAAATACTTCTCTAGACCTTATCCTGATTAACACATAGAAAGCCTCACCAAAACGTATACAGCCATTCTGAATATTATTGAAACTGGTTGTGTAAATGCATTACAAGTCAGTAACAATTACATGAGACCTTTTGACACATCCATGAAATTTCATTAATGGATTGGACTATTTAGTTGGCTGTGGAGACTGTGGTGTGAAACATGTGTTTTCTGGAACTGTTGTGTTCATAATTTTCTTCTACATTAGGAAGACTTGGCTTTTGTTTCAGGGGTCATACCATAAACTCATGACTCTTCTCCAGTTGCGATGACTGAGAGGAAGTCTGGGCGCAATGAGCACAGAATTCTTTTTGGTCTTGTTACACTAGCCATGGCATACATTTTGATGGCGCATGTTTCACTGCAAGATCTTCCGATAAAATTTCCAAAACACAAGTCTGCGGAATCTCCAGATCTTCTTCTAATTCTTGCACTGTCAGCTGTTGATTTTCATTTATATTTGCACGCAGCACTCATTTAACATTTTCAGGTGTTCTGTTTGTTAAGGAAGGATTAAGATCCAGAATTTGGATCACTTTCAACACATTCTCGGCCATATTTAAAGCATTTGTACCACAATTTTATATGTGTATCACCTAATGAGTCCTCTCTAAAAACCTTAATATCTGTGACAGTTTCCATGGACAAATGTTCAAATTTTATATAAAATTTAATACACATTCGCTGATCTAGTCATTCACACATTATGAATACGACAGTCACAGCCAAGACATGTTTACCCAACCTCTCCTCACAGCCAACTACTGAATAGTTCTGTGTGTGTGTGTGTGTGTGCATCAACAAATCTGTAGTTATATTTATAAACCCACTTAACTTTCATTTTTGTTTTTAAAAAGTAATTTTTTGACAATTTGTATGTTTCATAGTCAGGAACTACCACGTCTAAAACAAAATTTTCAGATTATGTAAATTCTACTTGTCATAAAACAATATAGTTGAATTCAAAAAGCATGTATAAAATTATAGAATCTTGTTTAAAACCATGCAAATTATATATTGCACGAGTACTCTTGTCACTTCAAGTTTCTTATTAAAAATATAATCTGAACAAAAATGAAAAGAATTTATGCAGCAATGAGTTACAATCATTAGATTTTGTAGGACCAATTATTTGGATACTGTCCCTTCAGCAGTTAATAGCTAATATATATACATAACAAATAAAATACTAATTTATACATAACAGATAAAATATAATTAGAAATACCAAAATGAAATCAACATAGTTTCAACATTATATGTGTTGAGAATACACTGGAAAACTCTACATTCATTTTTAAGTAAGTGTACCTGTCATTGTAGAAATGAAAGTTTGTATTGTGCGGTGGGAGGTCGAGCACACATGCGCAGGGCCTCAACCCGCACACATGCGCGTTTACTGTGAGAGTCTAGAAAAGTAATGTTCTCGAAGTTTTAAATAAAAGGAAAGATCTGGAAGCTGTTTTTCAATATAAATAGAGATGCCCTCGACAAGTTCAGTTCAGTTTTAAATGTGCTCTTGTAATGTGTATTTCGTGTGTCCGTTTTATGTATACTTGCTACTAAACTGTTCCTTCAATAAAGCGTGTGTTTGCTCCTGTACTTAAATTATTCATTATTTTTACCCATACCTTAAAATATGAAAAAAATATCAGATGACAGATTCAACACAAAAGAAGTGACCAAAGGCATAAACATGAACGTATATGAATCAAATCCAGTGTTTATGGATATATACAGCTGTGAATAACAGATTACAGAAAAAGCTGAGGCACAACCTCTGCTTTCGGCATGCAGTGAAATTCCTAAAGTGATGTAAGATATGGCAGCAGGTAACACGATGACTTAGAGACATGTGGAACAATAAGGTATACTGAAGAAGAGTGGTACAGAATAAGGGAAGTTAATGGTACGGAAGGGTACAACAGACCGGTGATAGGCATGATACCTCTGGTAAAAGAGGCTAAGGGGTAGATAAATAAGTATATTGTTACGACAGCCTCACTGATCATCGTATGGTACAGTGGAAAACAAAATACAGACACCAATGAAGTCACTAATAACCAGCTTCACTTTACCACAAATAACAATTCGTAATCAACTCGTACAATAATTCCTGTTAAATTTGTACACATGTAATAATAATGTCAAATAATAGAGTTCCACACTAATTATAACACAATAACACTCTGCCACAATACTTCAACCACCACTTGATCCGCACTAAGGAAAATCACTCAACGAACTGACTGAACTAAGCCAGACACTATTCCTTTTATAGGTCACGCAGAGGTCCAGAATAGCTTTCCATCCTTAATACATACCAGCTTAATGCGTATTTCAAGTGTTCTTGAATACACTGCAACGTACGTGAGTGCGGCCTTGACTGAGGCTACACCTGCTCGGCTGTTCGAGAGTGTTCTATCGTTTCAATATAATTCTTGATAAAGGGAGCACTATGTATCATTGCCACCATCATTCAAATTCAAATGGTATCTGCACTGAAGAACTGGTCATGACATCCAAGTAACTGTCATGGATGGATTAATTCATAGACTTAACAACTTCCCCCTAGATGAAAAAGACTACAAAGATGAACTAAACATGATAAAATATCTAGTAGAATCTAATGGATACGACAGAACAATAGTCAATAAACTCCTACACAAAACAAACAACAGACAAAGACAGAAAACAACAAATTCATAACATCAACAAACAAGCTGAAAAAATAGCCCACAAATTCAAAAAAGCAGGATACAGAATCGCTTACAAAACTACTAACAAAACAGAATACACACTATCAAAACACACACACAAAGCATAAAACAAATTCGATCTACCTGGTGTTTACAAACTAAATTGCTCAAATTGCAACAAATTCTACATAGGCCAGACAGGACGTAGCTTCAAACAAAGACACAATGAACACACAAAGGCACTCCACTCCACTACAGAATCCATCTTTGCAAACCACCTCATTGAAGCAAACCACACATACAAAAACATTGACAATAACATGAACATTCTACACGTACACACAAAAGGCCATAAACTAGACACTCTAGAACAATTGGAAATATACAGTACAAACACACGAAAACAAATAAAAATGACATCCTAAACGAACAGACACAATTCAAATCACACGCATTATTTGAACATATCTCACCCCACACACACAACATCGATCTTTCGAAAATCGATTCCGTTGCCCACAACAAGACGGAAAGCGCTACCAGCGGAAACCTCTGAAGAAGCTTTTTAAAAGTGAAAACCGGTTCATGTTGTAAGGTAAAAACTTTATGTTTTTACTCATAAAAAACTTTGTGTTCAGAGTCGTTAGTGAAATAGTTGTATTTAGTTAAGTAATGGACACATCATGGACAACAAAATCCAAGGATTAATTCATATAGTACTACATTAAAGATTGTAATTATTGTAATTCACAAAATAATAAAAAAATATATTATTATACAAATAGTTTTATTATAATTCATAACAATATAATATGCAAGAAAAACTGAGCAACTATGAATATATTAAAAAAAGTAATTCATTAACGTAAAGACCAATAACTTGATGTTTTTAAATTATCTTTATTATCAGTGACATGAAACTGATAAGCAGACATTGAACCTGTCTTTTATCTTTTTGCCAATCTCTGGGACTGGTGCATCGTATGTTTGAAAAAGTTAATTCCCCCGTTGTGGAGTTACAAGTATATTTATACCAAATGATAGTAAAACACTGTAGCAGAAGTAGTATTATCCTTCTGTTTAGTATTTATAAACTTCTTCATTAACAAGATATTAAAAGGTGTATCCATAAATAATATATCTGATAATCTATATCTTAAAACACCATTAATCATACCACAGGTAGTACAGCCAATTTACCTTCACTTAATTTTTTTGTTTTCCCAAGCGTTGTTTGTTCTTCAGCCATATGTTACAGCTCCAGCTATGGCAGTCCACCTTCAGCGGCTGTCTGTCTTGTTTTTTTTCAGCAACTCCCTAACTTTCAATACAACTTACAACTTTAATATACCTTAATACATTTATTTAATAAGGTATATAAATAAGGTTTTTAATAAGGTATAAGGCTGCTCGATGCTTCTACAATATTCTTACACTATGAGATAGACAATCTGCATGCCATGTACGTCATAGGCCTAGCAGCATGTGTTTACAAGTCAGCTAATAGAAAACAATTCCGATAGCCTTAGACTTTTCTACACATTCAAGAGGGTGGTTGACTATTCTCTGCATGTCGGGCAGAATAGGCACTGCATGTGGAACAATCTCACAATCTTGATTATTATAAATAGCAGTGTTTTAGAAGCGGCCTGTCAGTTGTGAATTTATGACTCGCTTCACATTATCAGAGTTACTGATGCAGTGGGTTGCAACCAGTGTGTGTAGATGGTGGTTTAGTAATTATAACGAATTATCAAGTGCAGAAATCTGTAATTAGTGAGTTGTATTCTTTATTGTGACAATGTTAATTACTTTGTTATGTTAAGCATGCGCTAGAGAAATGTAAACTACAAAAATTGTTGTTTTGTTTATTGGAACTCTCATAAAAGTTGTAATTAAAGATTTCTCCAGTGTTTGATTATTTTATTCCACTGTTCAAATATAACAATCCATACAACCATCGTAACAATATATTCTTTTACTAATTTGTGTATTATATATAAGTAAAGCACATTTGTATTATATAAGTAAGTATTATAAAGTAAAGTGTATTTGTATTAAACAAATAAGTAAAGCATTCTCTAAGTCAGTTTATTTACCTTACAAATTGTCTAACCATTTTTGCCTGCGTGTATATTTCTTTTTGAATAGAAAATATATTCAAGCTCTTGGTAGGATCAAAACACATTTATGCAGTTTGCTTGGTAGTCCGTTGTCTTATAAAATACATGTATGATGATTACATAAAATATGGAATTCGACTTAAACATTAATGTTTCAAAGTCAGAGGAGATGGGAAGACTATCAACATGTTTTAATAAAATTTCATTGCTAATAAGATATCCTGACATTAGTTCTTCTTAAAAGTCTTCATCCAAATTATGTGTGTAATTTGAACACACTACATAACCTTTCACCTATAAAAAGTATTACCAGTGCTTTGAGGAAGTATCTGACAGTGGTGTCAATAGAAGAGCTTGAGATTTCTTCAGAATAATTATGAGAAAACAGATCACTACTGGGAGCAAACTGACTGGCTCTACACTTAGGAAGGAACTGACTCAACTGAACCCAAAAACTTTGTAACCACCTGGACACATGCAAGCGGAATGGTTACAATGAACTAAGAAAAGTACTTGTGACAAGCTGCCCTTGCTAGTGTTCATCAATTTACATAAAATGTAATTTCTGTCTACATATAAAAAAACTAATGATAGATATGTTGCATTAAACCAACACTATCAACTGACAATGTACACAAGTCTGTAACTTTTGTATGTAATCATTTCCAGAAAACATCAAAGAAAGTCCTAACTACAATTATGTTACTTTCAGATGGCTGGTGACCTTGGTGACAGCAGCATGCACAGAGCCGTGTTTTTCGTCGGTACAACCAGACACTGCACTGAGTCTCCCCACTAAGGCAACATTTTGCACAGCACTGAATTGGCTGTGTTTCGAGTTTCGAGTCAGAGTGTTTAAAGAATTATGCCGTCTACTCGGAATTCGAAAGACCAGGACAATGCCTCTCCATCATCAGTCGGATGGAATGGTTGAGAGGTTCAATAGGACACTTGAGCAGCATCTTTCGAAAGTTGTTGATGAGAACCAAACGGACTGGGACCAACCACTATTCCTCGTGGAGTATAGGTCATCAGTACACAACACAACCGGCATGACTCCAGCAAAATTGGTGTTTGGGTGGGAGATTCGTCTTCCTGGGGACTCGATGTTCGGATCACCTGAGACTCAGTCCCAAGAGCCACAGAACTACTCCTCGCAATTAGAAAACCAACTGTGCGAAACGAATCGCTTGATAAGAGGACGGGTGAAGATTGCCAGTGATAAAATGAAAACTCTGTATGACATTCGAAGCAATAGTGTGGGTTTCCAAGAAGGAGATTAGGTTTGGTTGTACAACCCAAAGCGCTGTCATAGTCGCTCACCTAAACTTCACACTAACTGAGAAGGACCTTACACTGTGAAAAAGAATTAACAATGTTGTCTATCGGATTCACCAGGAAGGACTGCAAAAGTTCAAGGTCGTCCACTTATATCGCCTGGATAAGTACTACTTCAGAGACGGTTTGGCAGTTCGGGATGAACAAGCTTAAGGAGGGGGCAGTGTTACATAATACAGAAAAGGTCTTATGTAATACGGAATGTTCTACAAGTATCTCGGCTATCCCAGCTGTAATGTGTGTGTGCATACATAATGCTGGTACTTTGAGATGAAAGACAATTACGCGTCAACTATAAAGTTTATTCCAGACCATATCGGTCAACGCAGTGTGTTCAAGGGCACTGTTTCTTGTGAATTCTCGAGAGCATCTGTTTGTTTAACATGTCACCCAAAGTGACAGATTGTTCTGGCATATCAGCGGGGTATAAATATAGGCATTCAGCGACGGTCAGTTTAGTTTACACAGTGCATCTCAAGTGGTGTATTAGTGAAAAGTGAATATTGTGTGGGACTCTCCTATTAGTTGACATTACTATTTATGTACACTGATTAACTTGAATTATTGTACGAGTATAATCTTGTTGAATAACTTATTGATTACAAACTGTTAATTGTGATAATTAAAGCTGGTTTTTAGTGACTTCATTGGTGTCTTGTATTTGGTTTTCCACTGTACCATACAACGATCAGTGAGACCATTGTAACACTACTTAGTATGTGGTTAGCAATTTCTTAGCAATCCATGATCAGAGTACACGATGTTGCTTCAAACATTTCAAAAACTGATTTATTAGCACCCATTAAATCTCAGACCTTAAATGTTTAAGAATGATGTATTATTTGCTTCAGAAGATCAAGTTGTTTTAAACTGCATTACAACACATTACTAACTGATGGACCCATTTTGCATTTGTTGATATATTTAAGTTGATAAGAAATTATAAAACTAACTTGACAGTTTCAAAGAATTAATCTTCATATGCATTATTAATTTTATTACTTTATTAAATTTTATTAATTTATTAATTCATGTAAGTCTCTGAAAGTAGCTTTGCTGACTGAAACAACTGTCAAGAGTTTGATAATAAAAATTAATGTCGCAAAGCCTGAAGATAATTACTGATTGATGGTGGTTGGCTTAAATTGATTACTACATGGTGGTGTATTTCTGTGGTATTCTTTCTTGCAATACAAACATCCCGTAGAGTTTCAAATAATATATTATTACTTGAGAAGCATGCATTTCTGTACAAACTGCCACTGGGAATTCCATCTCTTCCACCTTTGAGTAAATGACCAAATTTCCAACAATAAGTTGAATCATCTTTAATGCACAGTAAAGTAGTTTGATGTTAATATGACCGTAAAAAATAAATTGAACAATTAATAAAATTGTATGAGTCTAATGCTCAAGGTTGCTTAGGATAATCAGGAAAGCACTAAGGTACTATAACACAAAGCCCTAATATATAAAGAAGAAAGAGAAGAATAAATAAACACTATACGACATAACAAAACTTACCCACCTTACTGGTAAGTTTCAGAAATAAGTGTTAATTTTCACTTACTTATTAAATAAATGATTGTCCACCTTAAGTTTTGAATATGCTCTGAAGTCATCAGGCAATAACATGACTGGTATAGTTACATGACTCAATTCATTTATCTGCAACAAAAAAAAAACATTAGATATACTTTAAAATGCAATGATGAAATACTGTTTATGTACAGCACTATTACACTCTCTTCTTTGCACACACACACAAGAATTCCTGCATTCTTACACACGATTACATAAGACATAAGTTAATTCAACCAAAATGAGCAAATAACATATATCACCATTACTGTATTAGTGAAATCTCTTAATGGTACTAGCCAAATTTATAACACTCACCAGCCAAAAGTATCAATTATGTAGTGTAAAACATACCGTTATTTATAACAATTGGTAATAATTAACACACGACCTGAACTTGTTTAGTCACTAATCAGTAATATCAACAGCTTAACAGTCCCAACATTGACGAATGATCGCTACACACATTTTAGTTCTATACATGTCGAAACAAAGCTATTTAATTTTAGTTATATCCAGTCTGTTAAAGTCAAGATAAAGTTTATTTTAAAGCAACTATTTTTCATCTATTTAAGGTACCAATATAATAAAGTTTTTATACTCAAAAAAGTAAAAACATCGTATTTACTGACTAGTTTAACATTTTCATGGTCTAAGTCGATCTTGGAACTGAAAAACACACCTTGATTTTATCCTGCTGCTCAGGAATCATAATCAGGGTCTCTAAGCTAACATGCAGATGTCACACTGAAAGTTAAGACATGAATCTAGAACAGGTCTAGAAAATACATTGAGAGCCCAACACCAAAAGGTCTAAATAGGAAAAGAGAAGGAAGAACAGATATTAATACAAGGGTTTTGACTAATACACGTACATGCAAAATTAATTGTTTAAAGTTCCTATATTCTATAATGAAATAGCACACTATTCTTAATAAAAATTAATGTAATTGGTAAAATGCTGCAAAAGCCCTTAAGTTCAACAAAAAATCTTCAAAGGAGGCATTAAATAATTTGAAACAATTATTCTTAGAATAAAATTAGATGAACACTTTTTAATATCGTATAGAAGTCAAGAAAATCACTACAGAAGTTGGTATTGATGAAGACACTTTCCAGGTTAGAGATAACAGCGACTGGGAGAGAGAAGAAGAGTCGTTTTGATGAGGTCATTCACAAACCTATAATGTCTGTTAAAATATCTTTTGAATTACATGTTTTCTTCAAAATTTCTTCCACTCTTTGTAACGGGACATTTTGGGTCTACCCGGGGTAATTTGGGGAAAGGGGGAACATAAAAGTATAAATAATAATTATGGGGAAAATGAACAAGTTTTATTCATGAATATGACGTAGCAGACAAGCGAGTGGAATAGTGTCAAGGTCAACATTCCAGACACAAAACAACAGTTATATTTAGCCAAACGAACTCTGACCGATGAAGTCACCAGTCACGCCTCATTACATAAGTACCAAGCCTTTAAATACGTCATTTGGAATGCAATGCGTAGTCGGCCTCGCCTCAGAAATTGGCTCGTCATATTCAGTAAAACAATGAAAGTGGTCACGTGACCCCCCTCCATCTCAGATTTTAAAGCCGTTCATCTCGCCCCAGTTGAAATTACACCTTATAACCGGCCGGTTGTGAATAAAAGTTCCGGAACAAAAATGCGGGTCCGCCCGTTTAAAATATTAAAAAATGTGAAATAACAAATATAACTTTCATTAGAGTGGACTAACAGTAAAAAATTCTTCTTAAAAAACATGTAAATTCAGTGGAAGGTACGGAATAACAACGGTAGTGCATGCACGGAGTCATCCAATGGACGCACCTATAAGGATCATCAAAGGGAAGTAAATTAATACAATCAATAAAATCTTGCAAGTCCCCTAAATAATAGAAAATGAGCTCATTGAGGGGAATATAAAATGTAACGCATGAATGTGTGTGTGGTTGTGTGGATAAAAAATATATAGTGCCGGGTTGTGTTCAATTAGAAATATAAATTAAATTGATGATTTAGAATAATACATGAGAGAGAGAGAGAGAGAGAGAGAGAGAGAGAGAGAGAGAGAGAGAGAGAGAGAGAGAGAGAGAGAGAGAGAGAGAGAGAGAGAGGGAGAGAGAGAGAGAGAGAGAGAGAGAGAGAGAGGAGAGGGGAGAGAGAGAGAGAGAGAGAGAGAGAGAGAGAGAGAGAGAGAGAGAGAGAGAGAGAGAGAGAGAGAGAGAGAGAGAGAGAGAGAAATGTTGATGTTAATCATTATTTTACTTGTTTTCTTTATTAATCTCTTTTCTTTATTATCTCTGGCCGAATGTGTTTCATTTTTGTTGAAGAAGAGGTTAAATGTACAAGTATCTAAGCAAAAATAAACAAATAACAAAAGAGTTATTTACTGAAAATAACCTATTCTGTTCTTCCGTTCGCCTGAATCGAACCTGGCCCAGAGGTAAGTAGTTTTTATACTTCAAAGTTGGTAACAAAAAAGAAAAAAATATGGCGTCACGAATAGTGAACGAAATTAAAAGTAATTAAGTATCATTCAGGGATAGAACATAACAATTGACGTCCGAACTAGGGACGAAAATATTATTTGTATAAAATAGAATATAACATCTTACTTTGGTGGATGAAAGACTTAACAGCTACTTTCAAGGTCATATTATATAGCAGAATGCAAGGATGAACTAGAAATATAAAAACACACAAAACACATAAAAACCACATCCTAAACGAACAAACACAATTTAAATCACACATACTATTTGTACATATCAACCGCATACACACAACATCGATCTTTCAACCAATGGCACCATCACAAGACGGACACTGCTCCAAGTGGTAGCCTCTGACAAAGTTTGTAATAAGCAAAAACTGGTTCAAGCTACAAGGTAAAAATTTTTACATTTAAAAAAAAAAAATTAGTGTTCTAAGTCAGTAGTATTATATTTATAATTAGGTACTCATTCTAGACTGTTCTCTATACTTTGATATTTCACTGACGTGTTACCTTTAACATCATCAATCGATCTAATTTGTGACTCATTCTCATTGTCTCTATGTTTTGCCTTTGCCTTGTCCATGTCCATGCCTATGTGGTGCTGATGGTTACCTACGCGATCCCTGTATGGGGCTACTTGGCTAGCCAAAACCCATAAGCAAAAGCTTCAGTCTCTCCTGGACCGAGGATTGCGCTGGGCGTGCAAAGCCCACTACCTGACATCCAATAAAATCATCCATGAATCCCTGCGTGTCCGTTACCTGGATGCCACTATACGGACACTGTCTGGGAAATTCTATCGCCGCACCGCCCGATCAGGGCAACCACCTCATTAGCGCCCTCGGTCGTTACCAATCTGTGCCAGGTGAATCTTGGACCCGGCCTCGGTGAACACTAACCCTCAATTAATTAATTAATTGAAACCCCATGGCCGGTACCAGGCCTCACCCTAAAAATCTAGCCCTATCTATGGTCCCTGTGGCAGGAACTCTATCTGAAGCTCGGGACGCAGCACACAAGCGGGTGACGGGCATGCCCTTTGTCCTGCACAGCCCCTGGTCGTTGAAGATGGCTGGCAAAATTCGAGATGTTTATAAAAATGTAGATACTAAAATTAAAAAATGTTATAAGCTAGCAGCCTACCCTAAAATTGATATTGTATTAATTAATATTTATCAATTTGTATTTTAGGTGTCTTATTTCAATGCTTACCTCTATAAAATATACAATTTATATTTTGAATAAATGTTTTTACACAATTTACATAATAACTAAACTTATTATTGTACGAGAAATCACTAACTGAGCAACAGCAGCTTAAAGGCTATATAATGGTTGACTGAGTGTATTAATATCAGTATATTAATGAAATAAAAAAAGTAACAGGCATATTGAAACTAGCAGTAATTAGCAGTATCTGCTTGTTTCAACATATTATGGCAGTGACATCACACACATGTGCATACAGTTTCTAATTTAAATTTCAAATTGACCAGAATTAATTTAAATAATTTTGTATTCATTTATGTTTTCATTTTGGACAATAACAAACACCTGTTTTGTAGATAAGCAGAATAATACTCTATTTAGTGTCATTTTCTTTAATTATTACACATAAATGCTTTTTAAGTATTTCTGTCTTACATTTTTGTGTGCTCTGTAATTTACATTTTCTTGGCAGATGTATTTTCCCTTTATATGCAAGTGTCGACTACTTCTGTAAAAGAGCAATCTCAACAGGCATTGTATTAGTAATTGTGGAGTAATCATTGTGATTAATATTGCTGCCAAGAAACACTTAAAAATAAATATAAGTACAGTATATCACTACCGACTCGGAACACAAAAGTTTTTATTGGTAAAATGTAAAAGTTTTACCTTATAGCCTGAACCAGTTTTCGCTAATTATAAGCTTTGTGTTCATAGTCGGTAGTGATATTCTTATATTTAGTTAATCAATGGACACGTCATGGAAAACGAAATCCAAGAACTTAAAAATACTTCTTTCTTCTAATTAATTCTTTATAGAAATGAAAATTTCTTTCATAAATGTGGTTCCTAATCTCTTCTATATTCTTCTACATCTCTCAATGACTCTCACCTCAGTGATACATTTACCTGTATCACTTAAACTTCTATTTCAATAATACCTGACCTATTCCAGCATCACCACTGCTTTTTATACTTTACATGTTCTACACTTTTACAAACACTTCTTCTGTAAATGTTTACATTCTAAATATAAAGATTTCAAATGCACTTTCCTTCAATTCTTTCATTCTGCTATCAGGTCAGCAATTCAAAGATTGGTTTGGAATAAATAACTCATCTGTTTCCAGAATATTTGTTTACAGAAGGCTTTTTTCAGTCTAGCGCACCTTTATCATTACTACTTTGTAGATTTACAACTTTGAATACAAAAGTTATAAAACAAATTTCATATTTGTTACCTACTGGACAAAATAAAATATACACTTATATAGTGCCATCCACTTATTTATGGCTACACACTGAGGCATATAAGGCATAAAAGCAAAATCACACACAACTTAAACGCTAATGTTATTAGTCACATGCACAAGAAAATTGTTCCAAATTGGACACATCACAGTGTTCCAAATTGGCAACCCAAATACATTATATAACTACTATAAAACGATTCTGTTTCCATCTACCTATCAGACACAGTAAACAATGGAACAGCAAGCCAAATCTACTTAATTTATGTCACGCTCGTTAGTGACATATGCGCACTCACACAACTGATTCAATACACATGGTCAGCTCACACAATCTGAGTGTACAATATTCATGTAAATTCTCAATATTAATTGATAACCCGTTGGGCACTTGGTGAAACATATTAATACAAAGGTTTTTAAAAAATATATAAACACCTGGTACGTTTCAAAGTTTTTATTTAAAGAAGCTAGTACACAAATAACTCGATAATGAATATAATGTGACAAATTCATACTGAAAGGGACTATACATTAACAAATAAGTACAGAAACATTAGTTATAAAATCTATCCAAGTACAAATACATAGCATGTCTAGTAAGCTCTAACTCTACCTCAAACAACCATATATGACAACTACTGTTATACATCCAGTATATTTCTAATGTTAAAATTATCTGTCTCTTTTGTTTACAAATAGCTAAAAGCATGGCTTTGTGGTGATTCGAGAAGCTTAAATACAAAAAATGTTACGTACAAATAAATAATCACAATATTTATATTTGAGCTTCAGGAATCACCATCAAACCATGCTTTTAGCTAGCTAAAAAAAAAGTAATTTTTGGTTTTTCGAAATAATTTTATGGCTAAAAAACAATATTTTGATTTTTTAATTTATTTTTTTTAATGTAAAAAAATACAATAGAAAATTATTTTTAAAAAATTAATAATTAAATAATTAGAAAAAAAAGATTAACATAATTAATTAATAATTAAATCAGTAAGTAGATACATTTTTAATCAGATACAAAATTTCTCATTCGAGTTTCTTCATGTTTTCTAAACTTTAACATAGGTGAATTTTTAATATTACACAATCTATCGTAAGAAAATGTTCTGTTTAATGCTAAACCTTCTAAAGTTTTTACTCTCGACAACGCAACATATGTTAAACCAATAGAAGTTTCCTTTTCTCCAATATCTACAACAGCTCTATCTAAGGTTAAACCTTGGGACTTATGAATTGTAATTGCAAAGGCTAATTGTAACGGAAATTGTTTCCTTGAACAATTAATATTTCCACTTTTCCAAAATTTAGTTATAGGTGGAATTGGAACACAACCACTATTTTCATAAGTTGAATGAAAATAATTTTCAAAACGAACCATTATCACTCGTGGCATTTGATCAGGTGGACCATGATTTTCTTCATAGATAATATCTTCAACGTAACCTAAAGCTCCGTTCACTAATCCTTTTTCAACCCACAAATTAGAACGTAACATAACTTTAGATCCAATTGATAAAATTATAAATGGTTCAAGTCCACCTGATAGTTCTGCACTTGCTGATTTTGCTTTAGAACAATTATGAATAGCTGGAATATAAGCAACTGGTTGACGACATTTTTTTAACTTTTGATGATTAAATTCTTTTACATTTTTATTTGTTGCAAATAGCCTAATTGCATCATTGAAAAAATGACGTTCATTTTGTGAAAAAGTTTGTATACTACGTGTCATTAATATTTCATAGTCTTGAACTGTACATTCACCATTACTAACACGATCAAGTATATCTCGAAATATTTGTTGAGATCAATTTTGTCGAAATGATGACGATAAAAAAAAACTTTTGAATACTTGATGTAAATAATAATTTTCCTTCTAAAAGGAATTCACTTCCTTCAATTTTATCACTGTAAAGTGGTCTGTCATTAACAGGAGGTAACTGATTAATATCCCCCCAAAAATATACAGATAATCCACCAAACGGTTCATCTTGTCTTGATAGAATAGCTATGCGTACTCTTAAATCAATTTTCCTCAAAAGACCACATCCAATCATACTCATATCATCTATAAACAGAAATTTACAACCACAAAATTTCCTGTTGAAATTGAGCAAGTGAGTGTGAACTGAGATCTCTAAATATTTTATGTACTCCTAATAAAAGTTTGGAGTGTATTGTTGATCCATTAATATTAACAGCAGCAGCACCAGTTGGTGCAAGCAATTGATAAGAAGATGATCCCAATGTTTGATTCAATCGACAAGTGAAATAATTAATTAAAGTACTCTTTCCAGAACCGGCTTTTCCTTGAATAACAATTCTATTAATCGGAAGTTCTTCTTCGTTACCTTGTAGATAACTAAGTTGTTTTTCAAATATATTTGTCAGTTCTTGTTGTTCATCAGAGAAAACAATATTTGGCAGACTATATTGAACATTAACAATGTAATTTCTTTGAATGTCTATTACTTTTTCTTTTTCAATGAAATTTTCTAATGTATTCTTTTAAATTTTTTAGTGACCGTCAATCAATGAATGTTTTAGTGGATGGTTAGTGAGGATTGGTCAATAATACAAATTTTAGCTATTTTGCGTCGACATTTCGACAATATTTATTGTCATCTTCAGGACCTGTGTATGAAATACAATAGAAATATCAAACATAACGAAACAATTAAATATTTGGGTGATCGTGTTGGTGATGTGAGTGTGTGCGTGCGTATGTATGTATCATTTTATATGTGAAGACTTATGATAGTTTGTTTACATCTTCAAATTATCTTTAAGAAAACGAACAAATTATAGTATGAGAGAACTTAATTTATACAGTATTACAATTTAAATTACTAAATGTAGTGTTATTTTAATTAATTAAACAAACAGTAATCAACAATTGGATATTAGATTGGTACATAAATTGTTTATACCTACAACAGTCAACATATAGCAAAGTAATATATTACCTATAACTAAAACAGATTAGGGGATGTTCACTACATAATTATTAAAAGTTATTTTTACCACGTTTCACTCCCTACTGGTGTTAACAAACAATCATAATTTAGAGACATACAATTTACACAATACTGTAAAACATTACGACTTAAATCAGATAGTTGACAAAGGTTACAAACAAAAGTTTCTGGTAAATTTTACTAACAGTTAAACTTGGATAATAATTGTAATCATATTATAAAATATAGTCAAGAGTACTATAGAATAATGTAATTTATGTATGTGTCCACAATCACCCTTCTCTCTCACCCATTCAGCCCCCTGCCAGTCCTTCTCGCAGCCTCTCACTCAAACCTGAAATCGATCTATCACTCACTATCACCCCGCTCTCTCTCTCTCTCTTCTACATCTCACTCACTGTCTCCCTTCTTCCCTCTCTCACTCTTCCACCCTTCGCTCTCTCGCTCTCCTCCCCCCCCCCCGAACACGTTACTTAATTTCCTACAAATGTACAAGGGTCGTCTGTTCTGCTTTATAATAAGGTCTTGGTCAGGGAAAATATACAGTTGTGTGTTTGGCGTCAGCAACAATTGTAAGTGTCTCACTGATCATATTATTTAGTATTAGCTAAGAAACATATAACATTTCTTATAGACACATATTCGAACAGTTTTAAACTCAGTACAGTGGGCATCTCCATTGTGCATAATTTACACTTAGATGATAAAAAGAAGAGAATAAAATAGTGTTATATTTATGTATGGATTCTCGAATGTGTAGTTGGCTTGTGAGGTTGTTTTGTGTGTGTGTGTGTGTGTGTGTGTGTGTGTGTGTGTGTGTGTGTGTGTGTGTGTACACGTCTACGTGTTAGATTTGTGGTATATATCTGTTTAGAATAGAGTGAGAGAGAGACAGAGTGCCCGAGTGGTTAACGTAAGTGAGAAGGTGCTGTATGAGTCAGAAAGATACAAGACTGATATATATATATATATATATATATATATAGAGAGAGAGAGAGAGAGAGAGAGTGGGGTGATAGTGAGTGATAGATCAATTTCAGGTTAGAGTGAGAGGCTGTGAGAAGGACTGGCAGGGGGAGAATGGGTGAGAGAGAAGGGTGATTGTGGACACATACATAAATTACATTATTCTATAGTACTCTTGACTATATTTTATAATATGATTACAATTATTATCCAAGTTTACCTGTTAGTCAAATTTACCAGAAACTTTTGTTTGTAACCTTTGTCAACTATCTGATTTAAGTCATAATGTTTTACAGTATTGTGTAAATTACATGTTTCTAAATTATGATTGTTTGTTAACACCAGTAGGGAGTGAAACATAGTAAAAATAACTTTTAATAATTACGTAGTGAACATCCCCTAATCTGTTTCTGTTATAGGTAATGTATTACTTTGATATATGTTGACTGTTGTAGGTATAAACAATTTAAGTACCAATCTAATATCCAATTGTTGATTAGTTTGTTTAATTAATTAAAATAACATTACATTTAGTAATTTAAATTGTAATACTGTATAAATTAAGTTCTCTCATACTATAATTTGCTCGTTTTCTTAAAGATAATTTGAAGATGTAAACAAACTATCATAAGTCTTCACATATAAAATGTTACATACGCACTAGGGTGTATCGAAAAAACATTTTTTTCAAAATCCGGTTACGGCTAGTGCGGTTTTTTGACCAAATGGCATTAATAAAATGTACAAAAAATCCCAGCTCGATCAGACAACTCCTTCTGCTGCCGAGTAGAGGTCAAATATTAGAAAAATCACCAAAAAATCACTTTTTTATTGATATCTTCAAAAAATCATTTTTGATATTTTTTATATTTTTTGGTGGTTTAAGTCATTGAAATAGCAAGGGAAAAGACTAATAAATACATAAAACATTTTTATTAGGGCTCTTTCTGTTCACCACAAGCCTAAAAACCTAGTGAATATTTCGTAAAAAAGCACTGATTTTCCGGCATGACGTACAATTAAATATTAATATAAAAATATTGAAGCCTCTTGAATAATGAACGAAACCCTTTAATGCTAAGTTGTATGAGCAGTAATAATATAAATAATTTGCTCGCAATCTCTTCTGCATCTGCTTATCACACTAAGTCGCCTCCCGCCCACCCCTCCTCAAGCGCCGCGTCACTTCGACTCGCCCAGCGGACAGGTTCAATCGTGTCAGTCGCCTGTCAACCAGCTGCGTCGAACGCGCTTGTTGCTGCTCGAGTTTTTTCTTAGTGTTGCAGTGATTTTCAACTGAAAATAATTGTGTTTTCGTGTGAAGTGCTGTGTGTAGAAGTGAGGAGAGTGTTGTAGTTGTGTTAAGTGCCTTTTATTCGTAAGAGGGTGACAGTTACGCTGAAGTTATGGCTTCGACAAGTTTGTTACGGTCTGACGTTAGCAATAACATAATTGGGACACCTAAGGAATTCGGCCTAACACAGCTACCGACCGTTGAAGATGTGTTGAGACAATACGTATGGGAACGAGAAGAAAAAATGAGAATTTTTGGATCCCGGAAGGAGCCTGCAACAAAGGATTTATCTTCTATCGTCGCCAGTAAGGTTGTAGAAATTTGGGATTACGCCTCAATCAGCGGCGAAGCAATTCTCAGTGTCAGACGAATTGTTGCAATGATATTGAAGTACCATGATAGTGTTCGTGACTTGCAAAAGTCAGCGAAGACCGGTTTCCAAATTTGTGCACAACAAATTGCTGACTTTCAAGAGTTTGCCAAAAAGACTTTATTTGATATAGCATTTTGTATGTGTTCAGATCCTGTTGCCTGCAATTGCGAAAAACAAAGAAAAGTGCCAGTACTAGAGGTGCCTTTTCTTCTAGATCAAAGAACAACAAGAAAAATGTTTATAGGAAACTTGGATCATCAGGAAACCAAACAACGCATCAAGACGTTAGGACGAGACCTTCAGCGGGAGAGTTCAAGAGCTAAGAAAACGGATCAAGAACAATCGGCTCAAAGCTTTGATCCAGAAGAAGTGGAATACATCAAAAAAGCGGAGGAAGACAAGGCCTCAAGTTCAGATGAGGAGTACCAGCCACCAAAACATTTGAAAACATCGCCGGAACCTGTTCAGCAGATGAGATTGCAACTACCCGCCTTTTGTACTGCAGTATACAGGACTAAGACATCAACTAGACACGCGGCCCTTCTTGCCTCTTCCCTCCTAGAAGACGTCGGGATGGTCACCTCAGAAAATACAGAAAATGTGATCGATGCCAGCAAAATTCAGAGACAAAAAAATGTTTTGGCGACAACCATTTTAGCTGACACTGATGCAGCTCTCAAAGAAAAAAAATTAAGAGCTTTGTATTTTGACGGAAGACAGGACTGCACTTTAACCTTAGAAAAGAAGAAAAAAAGTGTTAGTCGTGTTGTGAAAAAAGAGGAGCATGTAGTGTTAGTTGAAGAGCCTGGATCAGAGTATCTTGGGCACGTCACTCCAGAGTCTGGATCGGGAGACTGTATTCAAAAAGCAATGCTCAATTATTGCCGCGAAAAGGACATTGATCTCACAAATCTCAGTGTTATTGGCGGTGATGGTACCCCAATAAACTCTGGCCTCAAGAATGGTGCTATGTCCCTTTGTGAAAATTCTTTGAACAGGGCTCTCCAAAGAGTTATATGCATGTTCCACACCAATGAACTTCCACTTCGACACTTATTCCAGTCCCTCGACGGAAAGAGTACAGGACCAAATACCTACGCGGGTCCAATTGGAACATTGCTCCAAAATTGTGAAACTCTCGCCATCAAACGTTTTGACCCCATTCCAGTACCTTGGATCTCTGATTTGCAGCTGGAAGAAAGCAGCAGTCTAAGCAGTGATCAACAGTATCTTCTCGATATTTGCAAGGCGATAGGAGATTGTCCTCAAGGTTTAGCAGACAGAAGTCCGGGAAAACTACATCAAGCAAGGTGGTTGATCCTTGCAAATAGAACATTGCGTCTTTATGTATCAACCAGTAAGCCATCCGACAATCTTGTGCACCTAGTTGTCTACATCATGAAAGTCTACGCATTCATTTGGTTTTCAATTAAGATCGAACCATCTATCGTGGAAGGACCACGCCATCTATGGAAGTTGATGTCGTCTTCTCGCTGTCTGGACGAAGTTACTAAAAAGATTATTGACCCCGTCATCAAGAGAAATGCCTGGTTTAGCCATCCCAAGAATCTGCTCTTGTCAATGATTTCGGATCCTGATGCTGACAAAAGGCAATTAGGTTGGAGAAGAATACTCAAAGCTAGAACAACATTACGTCGAACCAATGCTGTTCGAGAATTTTCTGTTCCTCTGGAAATTCGACTTGACGCCCCATCATATGTAGAAGTCATCGATTGGTCAAACTGTAAATTAACGGAGCCACCACTGACAAAGCATATCAGCACTGAAGTTCTGCGTGAGAATATTAGAAGTTCTGCCTTTGCAAATGAGGACCTAAAAGACTTTCCTTGTCACACACAAAGTGTTGAACGAATGGTCAAACTCGTCACTGAGGCTGCATCGGCTGTTTGCGGACCTGAAGAACGGCACAAATTCGTCTTTGCTACTCTGAAGTCATGGAAGCAAATGCCGAAATTTGACACCAAGTCTTCCTACAAGATAAGTACCTAAACATAAAACCCCTGCGGGCGGGCGGGTGGGCGGGACTCGACCTGCAGCCACCTCCACGTGGTGAGTTCTGGATTATTTCCAAAACTTGTTCTCAGCAAGTGGAAATAAACGAGGAGCTGCTGAATTCCTTTTAATCGCATACTAAAACCTTTTTGTTTTAATAAAAGCGATAAAGTAATTATAATGCTCATATTTTGTAACGTTTGTCAGGCAGGAAAATCATTGCTTTTTTACGAAATATTCACTAGGTTTTTAGGCTTGTGGTGCACAGAAAGAGCCCTAATAAAAATGTTTTATGTATTTATTAGTCTTTTCCCTTGCTATTTCAATGACTTAAACCCCCAAAAAATATAAAAAATATCAAATGATTTTTTGAAGATATCAATAAAAAAGTGATTTTTCTAATATTTGACCTCTACTCGGCAGCAGAAGGAGTTGTCTGATC
Source organism: Magicicada septendecula (assembly GCA_034769895.1). Lineage (NCBI taxonomy): Eukaryota > Metazoa > Arthropoda > Insecta > Hemiptera > Cicadidae > Magicicada > Magicicada septendecula. The sequence continues at coordinate 100,380,774 of CM068370.1, read as the reverse complement.
GAGCTGGGATTTTTTATACATTTTATTAATGCCATTTGGCCAAAAATCCGCACTAGCCGTAACCGGATTTCGAACAAAATTTTTTTTTGATACACCCTAATATGCACGCACACACTCACATCACCAACACGATCACCCAAATATTTAATTGTTTCGTTATTAAAATTATCTTGTTGTTGCATCCTCCATCGTTGCATCCATTGTTTCATTATGTTTGATATTTCTATTGTATTTCATACACAGGTCCTGAAGATGACAATAAATATTGTCGAAACGTCGACGCAAAATAGCTAAAATTTTTATTATTGACCGATCCTCACTAACCATCCACTAAAAATGTACTCAACACTTGTTGATTCAAAATAGAATGCTAATTATATCTGATATCAATTTCTCTTCTACCTAGATCTACTTCTTCCTGAATAGTATTTGGTCCAGCAGCTACGTCCATCCAATCATATGGTTGATCTACTTCTAATTGGTCTGTTTCTTCAAAATCTTCTCCGTCTTCCAAATTTTGTAGCATATAATCCAAATCACAATTCAGAATACCGTCATTCCCAAAATGCTGCTCATATATAATCTTCCAAGTACTATTATGTGGATTTAGATCATACAGTTGTCGCCAGGGAATATGTAATAAAACTTGTTGCTTGTAAAAATTGTCACTGTTTTCAACACCAGGATCATATTTCATTTTTGGCATGACTCTAAGAATAAAAGGTACTTTTTAGTACTATAATTTGCACCTCTTTTATAAATTTTTGTAAAATCTGTTAGACATTTTCAAATTCCGCTGATCGCTGTTGATATTTCTTCAAAGAATTTGAAATAGAAATGCTTCCATTCTCTCTATTCATATCAAGTTGTTCCCATACATTATGTGATAAATTAAACAAATTGACGAGATGATCGAAACAAAGGCCAACTCATTAAAATCAAAAAAATTTCTTGAGCAGAATAATCACGTTCAGCACACATTTTTATCAAAATCTTTTGAACTATTTGTTGAAAATTAACATTACTATGTGACGCTTGCACTGTTTGTCTAATGAAATGTTTCATACCTTCCGATCTTGGTTCAGCTTTGCTAGCATACTTAGCAATATACTTAAGAACAGCATGAATAGAAACGATGGCTTGTGAATCAATATTTGCTCGCCAAATTTTCAAAATTTGTGGACTATGGCTATTTAAATATGAATTATTTCTTTTTGAAATATATTCTAATTCACCATGAATGAATTGAATCTTACTTTCGGTGACACATTCTTTTGGAAACTTAAAACGACAAGTAGTTTCAGAAGAATTTTTTTTCTTTCTTTGACAATAAGCTGTAGAACATTTATGCATTTGTACTGCACGTATTAAATGATTGTAATCAACATCTTGATCAGGTACATCAGTAAAATGCATTTTTGATGGATGTATATCATAAGTTTGAGAAGGATCTGGATGCGAAGTGGATATAAATTCATCGAAATACTTACTAATTTCTTGCATTCTTACAATATCATCTGGATTAAGATTATTGAGATCAAGAGCATTTTCAAGCCAGAAAATACTACCATGCATATGAGGACTACCTCTAAGTTGAAATTCAATACGAAACCAGAAATCTTTGACTTTGAAATATTTTTTTAAAAAATGTTCCATAAAAAATTCTAACCTTTTATGAAAAAAATAGGCAACAATTAAAGGATTAGAATTCAATAATTTTGATATACGAATGAATTCAGTATTTTGATTGAGATTGGCATAATCATAATCAGGATCAAGAATACGATAAATCTCTGGCCAATATAAATCAGCTGCACTTAATATAATAAAAACAGTAGGAGTTCCTAATTCTTCAACCATATCCAATAATTCTCGAGACCTCATGTACCAATAAGAGCTTGATGACCTTAGATTAGCATTGTAAGTAAGATAAAATTGATTTATACAATCTTGGTTCGCTTTGTAATATTTCTTGAAGTTGTTCGATTGTTTCAATACCATGTAAACGTGAATTTTTTTTAACACAAATATTCCCATTCTGCAAAGCTCTCCAACGCATCAGGCTGTTAAAAGCAAAAAATCGAAATCTTTAATGTTGAGCAAAACTGCAATCTTCATACATCATGAGAAATATAAAATACTTACTATTGGAAATTTTACGAAACCTTGCATCTTTAAGATCACCTTCTCCAGTAGGAAATAAAGTTGGAAAAGCTCTACAAATATATCCGTCGCATGTAAATTCATTAATAGGTACAGAATGTATTCTCGGCCAACGTAAAACATGAGATCCATCATTATCTTTCTGAATTCCCAATACATTATTTACTGACTGTCGATTACATTTAAAAGTGACCGTTGGAGCTCCAGATTCATAAATATTATTTAACAATGGATTTTGGTCATCATCTTCACTATCCAAATTAAATGAAATATTTTGTTGTTCTTGACTACATATTATTTGTTGAAAAACACTTTCATTATCAGGTAATCTTTCTAAATTATTTTCGTCAATTATAATATCACGATACCAAGGATTATTTTTTTTAAGATATGCCAAAGCAGCCTTGACATTATTGCGATTTACAATAAAATCTTTACACCCTTCACCCTCATGTCTTCTAACAAAAATATATTGTGAAATAGTATCGATAGAATGAGGTAAAGAAGTAGTAAAAGTAATGGCTTAATGAAAATTAATTACTTGTCCACTATATCCAAATTGACCACCTTTAAGTCGATAGACTGTGATTACTGGATGAACTTGGGCAATTAATTGTTCTTCAACAAACGTTAATTTCTTCAATACATCAGGTTGTGGACCAGGATCCATATTATTGTCAGCGGAAAAAATATTTACTTCATTTTTGACATTAAATTTATGACAAAGAGTACAAGATCCATCCTGTTCAATATGTAGATCAAACCAACGACGATGACATACATTACACAATTTGAAATCCAAATTTTTCTGAGCAGTTTCAAAATTCACTGCATACTCGTAAAAACGGGCATCATCACGATGGGGATATTGTTCATTGTGTCGATCTTCTCGTTGTCCCTCTCTTGCATCATGCATTAATGAACGATTATGTGCACGTTCTTTATGGCCAGTCAGCGTACGATGCGTGGCATTTTACTTTAATAATACAAATACTTAAATTAATTAATAAATTAATAATAATAATAATTAATTTAATTTTTTAATAATTTAACAACTAATACATCTATAATATATTAATATATTATAATAGTAAATAAAGTTATAACATTAATAAAGAAAAAAATACTACACTAATATAAATTAATATAGAGAATTAAATTATTTTTTCAATTATTATTTAATTAACATCACGCATTAATGAACGATTACGTGCACATTCTTTAAGGCCAGTCAGATTACGATTCCGTGGCATTTTACTGTAATAATACAAATTATTAAATTAATTAATTAATAATAATAATAAATTTAATTTTGTAATAATTTAATAACTGCGTACAATTTAAATATAATTTATTTCAATAAACATCACATTTGTATTATTAAAATCTAAAACATTAAAAGTATTAGTAAGAAAAATTTAGTTTCTTTTTCAAATTATGTATGCTCATAGTCATAGTGTGGGGGGAGCCAAAAAAAATGTGGGGTGGAGGCAAAAAAAATGTGTACACTAATTTCAGTGACAGATAAAAGTTGAGTGAAATATAAGATGTTCTATGCGCGTGCGCGTGCGCGCGCGCACACACACACACACACACACATGTATATTAGACTTGATTAAGTCAAAAAAAAATATTTGAAAATGCAAAGGTTTTTGGTTTGATATAACAAACAGTATTGCATAAATAATTATTTACTATAATTCGTTAATGATATTTTATTCAGGGCGTTAATTAAATTCTACATTTTTAAAAGTATTACGATGAAGTTATAGAAAACAGGAACTTACAGAAATGAAATAAATGTGTTTAGAGCTTTGTTAAGTTCAAGGAAATCTGTAATATCATTGTGTGTAATGTAGTTTAAGTGCTCTTATTTTATTACATGGAAACCAAGCCCGTGGACATATAGGAGCCGTATAATTTAAATAATTATGTATATATTTTTTGATTGAAAAAGTAAAAAAACCTACCTTTCACACAAAAAATCTCTTTTAACAATGAAACTTAACCTCAAACGCAAATATAAAAATACAACAAATATTTTCACTTGCCGATATTTATAAAAAAAATATACAAGAAAAATGAATCTTGGATTTATGAAATATATTTTATAAACAACACAGCACACCAGTATCTTTCATTCAAGAAAAACGGTAGAATATTCGGTATATACACTCTTTGTCTAAAACCACGGAACGCATTAGTAACAGACTATATAGTAATATTAAAGAAATCCCACAGATGGCGACACTTTACATACATACCACGAAACGCAATAGTAACAGACTATATAGTAATATTAAAGAAATCCAACAGATGGTGACACTTTACGTACATATATATATAGATTTATACAAAAAAAATTATTACAATTATTTCTTGTAAAAATTAATTTTTTATAAAAATAATGATTGATGACACACCTAGACATGAATATGAAATTATGTTCAATTTCAAGTAGGTTCAGTAGTTTTTCCGTAAAGTGTACCATAAAAATGTACCAATTGTTGCCTAGTAGTAGGACTCGCTTCGCTCGTTCTAATAAGAAACAAATCTACTTAAATCTTCTTTAAAAAAATATGAAAAACAAACGTTAATGTTCAGTTCAGGTTGTATGTACATATATGCTGTGTGTGTACTAATTTATATTGATGCACCACACAAGATCACTCACACATCGGGTTTGCAATCCCGCAGACTTTATTTTCCTGCGGGAAATTAGCCATTCCCGTGGGATCCCGCAGTATTTCCATAAAATTTTTCATACATGCAAATTTAAAGGTAATAAGAGAGCCATAATCCTCTATTATTTTTATTTAATCAAATCCAACATAAGCCTTTCTTTGTATGTGACAAATAAACAAAAATTCAAACAGAATAATTTTTATATAATATGAAGTTATAAACTTATTGTAACTAATTTACTTAAGAGATCATTTGTAACTATTATTTACTTAACATAGAAAATTATTAGTCTTCCTGGTCCTGTTTAACCAGTCTAAAATAAATCAAAACGCTGTATAATCTCCAATCAACTAAACAGAATAGTTCCATACCGGTAACATATAATAGGTACGTATTAAGTTACGCGAGTTACATAAAACTAAATCACAAAATATCTTTACAACAAAAATAAAAAAAGTAATGTTTTTCTGAAAATAAGAGCGCACAAAACATATAGTGTCTAATGTTTTGTCCCCCAGCCTATTTCTTATAGAACTGCAGATATATCCGGCTACAGAAAAAGCCCTTTCTGCTTCTACGCTTGTAGGAGTTATAGTGTTCAAATAATCATGAACAAGGGATAAGTATTTGCCTTTTATTCCACTACATTCATATTCAGTCATCTCAGTCTTAATATTTTTTTCAAAATTTTTACCTCTTTCATCCATATTTATGCTGCAAGTATCCTTTTTTTCTTTATTTAATTGCATTTCTAATTCTTCTTGAAGCGATAAATTTACTTCTATGTTACTTTCTTCATCTTCTGAACTTTCAGACTTATCAGCCTTATCATCAATGTTTGTGTCCAAAGTCAACATTCTCTCACAAATCTTTTTAATTTCGAGACGAACACAACTTCTTTGGATTATGAAGGTAGAGAATTATTCAAGACAAAACGATCCGACGCTCTTTGATTCTTACTCGAAGAGCAGTGGCTAGATCAGCGCTCACCTCACCTTGTTGCTTATCCAACTTTTCCAATATGAATTGAAGAGTTGTATCAGCCATTAAAAGCATAGAATCTCTTCTGCACAAGACTTCAACTCCCAGTTTAACCGGCTGCAAACTAAGAGTCAATTCCTTGAGCTTGGTCCATTCTTTGTCGGAGAATTTTATCTCCTTCATCAATTAAAGCTTTGCTTATGCACCCTTTGAGAATGTGAAAACGCTCCAACATATTATGCAGGCTACTCCACCTGGTCTTGCAGTCTAGGATTAAGCTCAGTTCTTTTCCGAGGTCTTCTCGTACGTATTTCTGCAAGCAAGCATCTTTAGTTGGAGATTTTTTAAAAATCTTTACAATCTTTCTCACTTTATTAATAAGATCTTTGTAACTGGGTATCAGTTCTGCGGGAGACTGCTCTAAATGAGTAACAGTCACGACCTGCTCCTCACTTGTCTCATCATCGCTTGTATCATCATCATCATCATCTGAGTAATCAGGTGCGGCTACTTCCTCATTTTGAAGTAAATGGCATACTTCCGATTCCAATTCCTTGCTGGTACATTTTTTTTGTATAAAGTATCAACAACTGTAAGTTGAATACCATGTGCGAAACATAGTTATTGGTAGCAAGGCATCAATCTGCCAACTTTCTTCATGACACTTGCACCGTCAGTAGAAATTCCGATAATATCAGTATCAAGATGGAGACAAAATTTCTCTAAACGTATTTTGACTAAATCGATGCAATGTTCTGCGTTGCAAGAGCCGTGGATTCGAATCAACCCGAGATTAAAATGTGTCCCTATATGATGTACATTCACGTTCAAATACCTTCAATTTTTTATAGACGTCCATTCATCGAAAGTCAAAGAAAATTTTTGTCCACGTATTTTAAGATTTTGTAGTTTCTCAATGATGTCAGCTTTAACTGTTTCTGAGAAATTTTCAACAATCGATTTTATAGTATTAGGAGATGTAGGTAGACTAAACCCGCTTTTCGAAAATAAATATCTTACATCTTCAGAAGTGCAGAGACAATTGAAAGATAGGCCGTCTTTTGCCACCATTCTAGATATCATATACTCTTTAGAGTGTTTTTTTGATTAAATAGGTATCAATACTATTAATTGTTTTGGCCTTTTTCTTTGGTATATTTGGATCTTCGACATCACATTGACGATCAACCATCTTTATTGAGTCATCTTTTGAAGTTGATGGTCGTGGTTGTACGGATGCTTGAGTTCTAGAAGTTTCTAAATCTATGCAATGTTTAGACTTCAAATGATACTTCAAACCTTTCGTTGATCGTTGACTTATTTTCAAAATGTTATTGCACATAGAACATCTCGCACTTTCACCTGTTTTTACGAAATAATTCCAAATATCTTTCTCACGTTTACCTGCTTCGTTTGACATGTTTGGCTATTTGTACCTGTAGAATAAGACGTCAAAATTTAAAAAAAAATTGCGTAACATTCGTATCCTTACGTAAAATTAATTTAATAAAAAAATAGGAACACTTAAGTTGAAGAAAGATGGGGTTATGTGTGTTAGGTTAAGCGTATGAATTTGCGAAAATATACTACAGACTACACCAATATTATAGTACAATAAAACTTGTAAACTAATAGTTAAATAAGTATAAAATATAAAGTTTTTATTACTTACATAACAAGTAACACAAATCACTTTACGACTAGGTACTTTATGTTCGAAAATAAACAACGAACGAGCGAGATTTGTTTGAATGATTGACTAGACCGGCGCCGGCGAGCAAATGACTGAAACTACTCGCTCAATCGATTCATTTGTTCGATACAGGCACGGGGAAAGGGAGAGGTACATGCGAAACTGTCGCGACACGTGAAGCGCTCTAGTGACGTCCGAGCTACATAGATGGATGAATGTATATAATAAGTACAAATTTATTGTTCAAAAAATTCCGCGCTGCACTTTCAGTGCGGGATCCCGCAGGTCTCAAAAGCATGCGGGAATGCAGAATCCCACATTGCGGGATTGCAAACCCTACTCACACCAAACACAGAACAAACTGAATCTCTAAACCATTTTGTCAAGTGCCGCTGAATTGTATACTTGTATGCTCGTGCGCACGCACACACACACGATGAATCCCTTTTTTATCTCAATTTTTAGACAAGCCAGTGTTGCTGTTTTTTTAATTGAAAATTCTTCTTGTACATGCAACAAATACAAATGCTTCACTGAAAGGACAAAATACGTCTTTTATAACATCAGAATGGAATGTCAGGCATCTTTCTTTTTCTGTTCTTTATAGCACAGCAAATCTTACGCTTGTCTGTTACAGACATAACAACACGATTTATGAGGTCTGACTGAAAAGTATCCAACCGATTTGAATATTACGGGAACCAACTGTGCAACACATTGTAACTTGATAACCAATCAGATAGGACCTTTTGATGCATGCATGCATATTAATTAAGATATTGGGTTATTCAGTTAGCTGTGTAACTATGTATTCAACCTTTCTTCCACATTGGGAATATAGGGCTTTTGTTTCAAGGTCATAGCTACAAACTCACGACTCTTCTACAGTTATCCCCTTTTTGAGGAAATCTATGACACTGATAGTGCTATTGAGCAAATCTTGTACACCTTAACCATGGAATTCTTTTTGCTCTTCTAACCATAGCACATGAGTTTTACTGCCACAGATTGCATTCCAAGATCTTCCAACAAAATCTCCAAAACTCAACTCACTGAGTCCCCAGATATCTTCTAAAATTTGCACTGTCAGTTGTTGATTTTTGTGTATTGCAGTCCGAAAATGTATTAACAATATATAATTTACAAGGTATTGACTATCACGGGCATCATAACTAAAATCCTGAATAATTTAATTTTTTACTCAAATTATTTTTTCAATTTTTTTTTATTCCAATTATTGGTTGAGTAAAAATATTAAATTTAAATTCACTTCTATTGATGGTCCAAATTGAGGCCAAATGATTTATTTTCATAGTATTGTTACGACATTACAGAACAGTCTACGTGTTTGTCGAACGTGCCAGAAGAATCTCGCTCTAATGTGTGTGGCATAAGTGACTGTCAACGCATTCGCGAGTTTTCTCGAAACCGCCAGCCGCGCGGACTGTGTCAAGGCCGCTATTAATTACGTCGCACACACTGGCGCTAAAGACGCATTATGGAATAATCTAGTAATTTGGGGCGGTATAAATACCAGTACTCAACGACGTTCAGTTCAGTATAGTTGGGATATATTTACCGTGCAGTCGAGTTATAGTCGCGATATATTACTGTGTGTGTTCAAGTGGTTATTTAGTTAAGTGTTGTGTTTTATAATCGGACGGTATATTGTAATACAATTGTGTTTTAATATTAGCTGATATTTTATTGTGTGTGAACAATTTTTATTTGATTTGTTGTAAGAGACTGTGTTGTTAATTACGAACGGTTTAACTGTGAAAATTAAAGCTGGTCATTAGCGACTTAATTGGTGTCTTATACTTTGTTTCCACTGTACCTACGACGATCAAGTAGACCGTCGTAACAGTGGTGTCAGAACTGGGATAGAACGGTTAACTGTGGAAACGGAGGACACTTTGTAGAAGAGTGGTGTTGGTGGTAGTTGATAAAAATAAAATGGATACCAGTCAGATGATAGAAGCATTCCGAATAATGCTACAGCGAGGACAGGAACAACAAAAAGGAGAACGAAGACAGGAAAAAGAAGAAGCAGAAAAATGGCAAGACGAAAAACGTAAGTGTGAAAATGAAACACTAGAGGGACGAAAGAAAGAAGAATTTAGTCGTCAAGCACACGACGTTAAGGCGTTCGTACAAGATGATAACACTGTAAAATTCGTCCTTTCACGAGGCGAGCTAAACAAGTTGACAGAATATCTGAAATAGAAAAATCTGTGTCAACTATAAAAACAAGTATGTCAAGTTTAGAAGATTCTATTACAAATGCAATAAAACAAATTAAAATGGAAGTCGAACATTTAGTCAAAGAAATAATGACAGACCATTTAGTGTTTATAAAGACAGACCATTAACAAATGCTGATGAAGATTCAAAATATCAGAGATATCAAACTGTCGTAGGGCCAGTTTCGCAACGTTTGATGGAAGCATTCATTGGGCAACTTATGTTCGCCAATTTGAAGCTGCATCTCGCTTAAATAATTGGACAGAAGAAGAGAAAGGTCTTTCACTCATTCTTGCTTTAAAAGGAACTGCCGCAGATCTAATACAGAAAGTGCCATCTGACAGTCAGAACGTCTATGCCGAATTAACTAAAGCTCTGGAATTACAGTACGGTGACCAGCATTTGTGCGAAGTGTACCGTGAACAACCTAAAGCGAGGCGACAGCGTTCAGGGGAGAGCCTTCACGAGTTTGAAGCGAATGTCGACCGACTGACGAGATTGGCTTATCCTGAAGAATCGGAGGACTTCCGGAAGTGGATTTCTCTCATTATGTTTATTGACGGCATCAGAGATAGTCAGTTACAACAAGTGTTAAGAATGGCTCGGCATGATAATAAATCAGACGCTCTTGTTCATGCTCTCTGTTTTGAAGCTGCCAAGTCGGCGACCTACATTAATCAAAGTATGCCATCACGTTGTAGCCAAACGGATCCAACATCACAGTATCGTCATAACGGACAGAATAAAGAGACAATTCAAGAACAACAGTTTAAGAAGTCAGCAGCGCCACAACGATCTTTTGAACCAAAGGATAAAAACAGAAGACCAAAGTGTTACAACTGTGGGAAACGTGGTCATCTACAGGTAGACCGTTGGAAGAAGAAAATACCGAGAGAAGGGAGTGATCGCACCAATTGGAGAAGTAAAGGCGCAGAACAGCACACAGTTTCCACGCTACATAAGAACAGTGGAAACTTGATCGTTAATGGATTTGCTGAAGGTAAACCAACATCATTTACAGTTGACACGGGCGCAAGTGTCCATTGTGCGCCCTGACTTAGTCAGCAACCGCCAGCCTTTAATTAGCTCTTGTACCGTACAGACTGTGACTGGAAGCCCCGTTAAAGTGCTAGGAAAGGTAGACGTACGTGTACGCCTGGGTCTCCTCGAGTTTAGCCACCAAATGCTCATTGCAGACATTGTCGATGAAGTGATTCTTGGCACGGACATTATGAATGCCTACGGATTCGTTGTGGACTTAAGAGAGAATGTTCTGAAGGTTGGCCAAGAGAAGATAAAGCTTTGCATGGCTAAAATGACAGGGTCTACCAACCATTCGATTAAGCGAGTGGCATTAGTCGAAGAAAAAGTCAACAGGTCTGGTCAAAAGGAACCCTCCCTATTGCAAGCGGAAATGGAGGAAGAACTAGCAGAGGAAATACAAATAAGTGTAAAGACAAAAGAAGTGATTGGAAAGCCAACTATGGGTGTCGAGACAAAACTCTTGCTTGTTCCTGAGCTGATAGAAGCGCCCGACGGAAAAGTGGCTCAAGATGAGGTTACGCAAGAGGTTGTTGACGAGAACCAAACAGACTTGGATCAGCCAGTGGTGTATAGATCATCAGTACACGACACAATCGGCATGACTCCAGCAAAATTGGTGTTTGGGCATGGGCGCCCATACAGAGGGGCAGGGGGCGTGGCCCCCCTGGCTCCCGGGAAAAATAAAAAAGGGAAAGGAAAAAACATCTGATATTTTAGAATTTTGTAAATACATACAATATTTTCAGAAAGTTATTGAAACCACAATGTATAATTTTGCCTTATAATATTTCTTTTATTGGTTTTCTTGTTTTACTTAAAGTCCAAGACCCCTGTCATGATTTCGCATGTTTTTTTTTCAATTGAACGTTTTTTCAATACAAAGTTGGGGTAGGAAAATTTGAGGTGAATCAGAATGGCAAAAGAAGATGAGGAAGCCGGATGTTTAGATCGGGTGGCCCTGGCGCGTTTTAGTCACGTGACCAACTTGCTTTTATGTGGATTTCATACTGTGAGTGTTTGTTACAAAGTGTATCTTAAAATAAACATTTAACGCTTCATCCAACTTTTAAATAGTTTATTATCAGTTATAATCTACTCTTTACGATCTTATCATCAATTTCCAACCAACATATTTGCTGGTGAGTAATAATAGTAGTAATAATCTTATTGAAGAATTCTCGATGCCTTGTTAACCTATAAACAACAAGTCTGAATTTTTAGAAACATTTAATATACAACTGTATGATAACTACTGTGTATCATAGTTCCAAGTTACAACAATAATATATGTTGTCTTGTTCAGAAGAATTAGCAACATTTATTAGAAAATTATTGATCAGTTGAATGAATGCTTCACTGAACTTGACGAGTATGAAGTATGTAATGAAAGTATTCACAATAAACTTAAAAAGATTAATTTATAAACGATAAAATTTACTGAATATTTATCTTAGTGTGTCGAAAAGATAGTAACTTCCCCTCGCCTCGCACGTATCGAATGAACTACTTTCAAAAACATGTTTTCTTTATTCTAAAATACAATAAATAATTGAAAAATAATTAATTTCCTATGAATGTTGTCTTATTTGTACATTAAATTTATTAGTTCTCTATATAGCTTATATAGTGTCACTCCCGAGTGCCACACACCCTAGTTTAATCATTTTTGTAAATAAACCAAAACTATTGATTCTTCAATAATTTTTTGTTTATTATTTCACGCAATAATTAACGCAACATTTTAACGCAATTCCGCCTTCAAAATCTTATGAGCATGCTATTGTACGTGTTTTAACCTATACCAGAATATCACCCCAGATTGTTGTTTAGCGGGAGGACCCACATCAGGACTCAACGGGTTAACACAAAAAAGGCAAAATTAGTTGCATAGGCTACTTGTAATTTTTGTGTCACTTGTTACTAGTAATATCAGTGGTGCATTTTGCGCTGAATCTGTTTTCTCAAAATACAATTACAAATTATTATAGTATTAAACAAGTTGCAACTAATACAAATTATTTTGTCAAAATTAACTATAAATGTTGCACTATAGTAACTTTTTTCAGGTTTTAGGCCCAATACCTGATTTTAATTTCCTCGTATTTATTTCAGAGATATGGATATCAGGAATTTTTTTGAGCGAAAAGGTGCTGCTGTTTTGCCAAAAAGGGCCCGACGGGACTCATTAAGTAATTCAGAACCAGAACAAATACCTCGGAAAGTGCGTCCCACAACGGCTTCTAATTTATCTTCAAGATCAACGACAGCTCCTAACCTCGCTGTGTCTGCTGAGCGGGATTTCTGTCAGTCGCCAACTTTAGTTCCTATCGCCAATGATGAGTCTGACGAGCGGAATCTCTGCCAATCATCAGCTTCAGTTCCTATCGCCAATGATGAGTGTGACGAGCGGAATCTCTGCCAATCATCAGCTTCAGTTCCTATCGCCAATGATGAGTCTGATAAGCAGAATCCCTGCCAGTCATCATCATCATCTTCAGTTCCTATCGCTAATGATGTGTCTGCTGAGCGGGATTACTCCCAGTCCCAGCCATCAACCGCGGTTTCTAACGCTACTGCGCCGGCTGAACGGCATTCATCCCATTCATTAGCAATAAATCACAGCTTTGCTTTTGGTGATTATATAAACCAGGCCATGCCAGATGATGTCAAGTACCAGTTACTAACGAACCCACGTGTTCTAAATTCGTCCCATGACTTCAAGAAAGATATTGAAATGGACAAAACAAGAAAAAGGACTTTTCAAAAAACCTGGTTTGAAAGGTACTCATGGCTAGTCTACTCGCCCCAGCTGAAGGGTGGGCTTTGCAAATTTTGTACTCTCATTAAGCCAGTTTTAAAAAGAGGAACGTTTGGCGCTTTTGTAGTAAAGGCTCACCATGATTACAAACACTTTCATGAAGATGCTCGAGGCCATGAAAAAAGCAATTGGCATCTTGAGTCTATAAGTAAGGCCAAGAGTTTTATTGATTCTATAGAAATGAGAAAGAAAAATGTAATGGAGCAGTTAGACAGTGGGATCACTGAACTTGTAAATGCCAATCGTCAAAAGCTAAAATCAATTCTTGCAACACTAATATATTGTGGCACACATGATATATCCATTCGCGGAAAGAATTCAGGGGAAGGAAATTTTGAAGATTTACTTTTGTTTAGAGTGAATTCAGGTGACAAAGTGCTGGAAGATCATTTAGCAAAACATGGTGGGAGGGCGAAATATACGTCCCACAGAGTCCAAAACGATTTATTAAGTACATGTGGTTCTGTAATACAAAAAGAGATTGTTGGAGAGGTAAACAGATCGGCAGCATTTTCACTATTAGCAGACGAAACTGCTGACATAAGTGGAAAAGAACAGTTGTCAGTGGGAGTGCGGTTTGTTGACGAAAAATTGGACTTTACAGTTAAAGAAGAGTTTTTAGGGTTTGCTGAACTAACTCGATTAGATGCTGAGGGAATTTGTTCATCTATTATAGGCTTTGTTGAAAAGTTGGGGCTGGATATGACCAAATTAATTGGCTTGGGGTTCGATGGGTGCTCGACAATGGCTGGCCATGAAAGTGGAGTGCAAGCTAGGATCAGGGAAAAATATCCTAGAGCTGTTTACTTCCACTGTGCATCCCATCGACTAAACCTAGTTGTCAACGACCTTAATAGTGTCCAGGAAATTCGGAATACTATCGGTACGATAAAACAAGTAATTAGGTTCTTCCGGGAAAGTGTATTGCGTAGAAAAACTATACCAAACATTCCGTTGTTTTGTGAAACTCGGTGGTCACACAAATATAGATCAATCAGGCTGTTTAAAGAAAACTTCATGGCCATCAAGGATAGCCTCAGTGGTCTTGCAAATGACCGCGACGTTAATCAAGACACTAGATCACTTTCCAGCCAACTAGATAGCGCAACATCATCAATCACATTTATTATTTGCCTTCACATAATTTCAAGATATTCTTCGTACTTGGAGCCAATAGTGAACAAACTCCAGTATATTGATATGGTCCTACACACAGTCTACAGATACATAAATACCGACCTCCTAGATACATTTCAGAAGCATAGAGAGCAAAGCAACGATGAGTTCTCAAACATATTTGAAGACATTAAAGAGACTTGTGGGAAACTTGACATTGATATTAAATTCCCAAGACTGGCTAGAAGGCAGACCCAGAGATTCAATGTCCACTCTTCTTCACCTGAAGACTATTTCAGAGCCTCAATTTATAACCCTTACAAAAATTAGGTCATTAACTTTTTGAAAATCCAAAAATGCGTTACAACTGGCGAGTAAATTTAACATAGGGGTTCAAACAATATGTGACCAAAAAAAGCATAAAAATTAACTTAACGACTTTGCATCCAATAACGACTCAAGGAACGCATAAACTAAGATTGGCAGTTGTAGAAAAAGCAAGAAAAGCTCTGACGTTTTCATGCAATTGACACAAGTTTTTGTTTTTTATTTTCATCAAAAAGGTCCATGAATGGACAGAGACATTTTTAAAATTACGGTTCTTTAAAATGTTTGTACGGACTACGTGTGAGCACTTATCATCAAAAGGTGCAAGTTTTCTATGCAAGTTTTTCTATGTGTTTTTAGAATATTTTTTCTAGCATACGGAACTTAAATTTTTAGTTTAGTAAAAGTACACATTGCGTTAACCGAAATATCTGTTCTGTTTACGTCTATTTTTATTATTTACAATGTCTAGTTGTTCTCATCCGTAAAAATATTTTTGTCCAATATCAGTACCCGTTTGCTCAATATGTGTAAGTTACATGTGCAAGTATGCGGGGGATTTCTTTATACGTGCTGATCATTTCCTACCAAATCGCAGGTCAAACTATGCTGACCATTATCATTTCGGGACCCACAACGGCTCATGGAAGGATTAGTCGATTAACCGTGTTTTCTGACAACTGTGCATTATGTGCCTACAGCTTCTACTTAAGATCTAAAGCCCTTGCCAGATCAATAGTATGTGACGGCAGCGATATGCGAACATCTGCTCTCCGTTACCAGCGGCCGAGACGTGACCAACTACGTGCTCGGAGCGAGCCAATCCGGCATCAGTAGCCGCCGAGACGTGACCAACTGTGTGTTCGGAGCTAGCCAATCAGCGATCCCGGTTAGTTAATAAAACCCGGGCCGGCAGAAAATTTTACGCACTCTAAAGCCGCAGGAGCCCCTCCCGAAGCCAAGGCAGCCAGCTATGCAGCCCCAACCTCAGAGGCAGCCTAAAACACAGGCTAGGCCGCAACCGAAGGCACAACCGGCACGGCGCGCGCCCTCTCCGGCTCCACCTCCAGCCCCTGCAAAGGCACCTAAACGAACCGCGTCTCCTTCTGAAGCAGAGACAAGCCCTGTAGCCGTCATCTCGGTTATGGAGCCGGAGAATCAACCCTCCACCTCCGCGGAACCTCCAACTCCCGCCTCTGAACCAGAGGTAGCCTCGCCACCACTGCCACCTCCGCGATTTCCGCGAGCAGGCATCACAAAACCCAAAAACAAAGGGATAACCACACCGGATGCTCGGCCCCGAGCTCCTGCCTGCCCACAGCCCAAGAAAAGTCCTGCTTCCCGGTATAAGTCCGACGAAGCGCAACAGCGTACTTTTCCTGCCGCTGATTCAAAACCGTCTGCCCCTGGTCCTGTGGCTTCCACCACGACCCGATCTGCCGTTAAACCTGGTCGCTCTTACGCGGCCTCAGTTTCCAGGCAAACCGCCCAGTCCGTCATATCCGATGACGCACAGTTCGTCCGCGACTTTCTGTCTGGCTACGACCTCAAGAAAGTCGCATCCACCTTCAGGTCCATCCGAGACCGCCTGGAAACTGCCGACCCAACTGAGAGATTCATGCTCTTGGTGGAAGCCTGCGAAGTCATAGGTCTTCTATGAACCGAGCCCTTAGACGAGATCTTTCGCTCATAGCCTGGAATGCTAACAACATCGGTTCCAAGCATTCCGACCTTCTAGAATTCCTGGCTCGGTTCAAACCCGACGTACTTCTCCTCTCTGAAACCCACCTGACCCCGGCGAACCGGTTTCGATTACCAAATTACGTGGTCTATCGGGATGACCGAGTTGGCCGACGAGGAGGCGGCACGGCGATCGCGGTGAGGACCTCCAATAGGTCATCATCGTGTCGCTTTGCCGCAGCTTACCAACCTAGAGGCCACCGCCATTGAGGTCCACGGAGCTCTTGGTGGCGTCCTCGTGGTTTCAGCATACAAGCCCCCACAAGCTGAACTCCTTGTCGGCGACCTGGACGTCATCTTCGATTCCCATCGAAGGGTAATTTTGGCCGGCGATCTGAATTGCAAGCATCGCGTTTGGAATAGTCGCCTGACTACTCCGAACGGGAGGCGCTTGCTCAGTTTTGTTGAATCGCGCCGGGCGATGGTGTTTGGTCCAGCGCAACCCACGTTCTTTCCGTCAAGGCCTAACGCGGCTCCCGATGTTCTGGATATCGCGGTGACCCAAGGAGTTGTCTGTCCGGTCGAGGTATTCTCTCACGGAGTTGACATCCGACCACAACCCTATCTTGGTCCACGTCGCTACCCAGCACGCCTATGCACGTTCTGACCAGAAGAAGGTTATCGATTGGGATCGCTACGGCCCGGCCTTGTGCCGTAGATTGCCGCCAGCGGCCCCACTCGATTCCGTTCGCCTCCTAGACGAAGCAGTTGCGGGAATCGAAGAGGCAATCATCTCGGCTATAGGCGTGTCTTCACGTACGCGAGCTGGTTTCACGCCTGACTACCAACGCATCCCTGAGGAAGTCTCTCTTCTCGCTCGCGAGAGGAATTACTTCCGTAAACGTTGGCAGAGGACCCGTGATTCGGCCGATAAGGCAGCATACAATCTGTTCACCGGACGACTGCGTGGCAGTCTGAAGGCGTTCCGACGTAGCTGTTGGGAACTCGATGTGGCCCGAACGGGGGATGTGGACCCGCAAAGTCACCCGTACAGAATACCTACCTCATTGACGGGACGGAGGCGCCGACCTCCACTCCCCGCCATTGTTGGACCGTTCGGTCGACTCCTGGGTCGCCCGGAGGAGAAGGCCGAGTACTTGGGCTTGTGTTTCGAGCGACAGTTCGCTCCCAACCCGCCCATGGACTGGGACTTCAACGAACAAGTCGAGATGGCTGTGGAAGACTTTCTGTCTCTTCCGATCACGGCGGAGCCCGAACCCATCTCTTTGGAAGAGGTCTCAGATCGGCTCGCTGAACTTCAGCCAAGAAAAGCTCCAGGCCCGGACGGTGTTACGAACACCGCTCTACGACTTCTTCCCGAGCCTGGAGTTCAATTCTTGACTGATTTGTTCAACGCGTGTCTTAGACTGGCCTACTTTCCCAAGAAATGGCGAAAGGCGACGGTTATCGTGATCCCGAAGCAGGGAAAGGATACCACCCGCTCGGAAAACCTCCGGCCTATCAGCCTACTCTCCACTACGTCCAAGGTTTTTGAGCGCCTCGTACAGCGTCGTGTACGAGAACATCTAACCAACTTTGACGTGCTGGTCCCTGAACAGTTCGGCTTTCGTGTGGGGCATTCGACCACTCATCAACTGATGAGACTGGTGGGAAGCATCACGGAAGCCGGGTGTCGGAGAGAACGGACCGTTGGCTGTTTCTTAGATGATGAAAAAGCCTTCGACAGCGTATGACATGATGGCCTGTTATTTAAGCTTAGGGAAGTCCAGCTCCCGGACTGCTACCTCCATCTGGTTGCTAGCTTTCTGACGGAGAGGACCTTCTGCGTGAGAGTTGGCGATTCAGTCTCTTCCGAGAGACGAATCACAGCCGGCGTCCCTCAAGGTAGTGTTCTAGGCCCCCTTCTGTTCTCGATCTACGTCAACGACGTGCCGAGACAGCCTGGAGTCCAGATGGCCCTCTTCGCTGACGACACGGCCGTATTTACGGCCGATCGTCATGAGGAAAGGGCCGTCCTACGACTGCAGCGCCAGCTCGACACGCTCGTGGACTGGACTGAGAATTGGAGAGTGCAACTCAACGCCACCAAGAGTGTA
Source organism: Magicicada septendecula (assembly GCA_034769895.1). Taxonomy (NCBI): domain Eukaryota; kingdom Metazoa; phylum Arthropoda; class Insecta; order Hemiptera; family Cicadidae; genus Magicicada; species Magicicada septendecula. The sequence continues at coordinate 100,361,906 of CM068370.1, read as the reverse complement.
GCCGTCGAATTCTCTAAGCGACGGAAGAACCCCGTTAGGCAGCTACGTATCGGCAGAACGTACTTGCGCTGGTCCAACGAGGTCAAGTACCTCGGCTTACACCTTGACCGTCGGCTCACCTGGCGTACCCACGCACAGACAGTTCTTAAGCGAGCATCCACTCGCCTGTGCGCACTGTTTCCACTCCTGATCAGCTCAGCCATGACCAGGAAATTGGGTAGGATGATCGTCGGCGCGTATCTGCTGCCGGTCATTACCTACGCCTGCCCGGTCTGGGGTTACCTCGCCGCAATGCATAAAAAGAAGTTGCAGAGCGTCCTCGACAGGGGTCTTCGGCTAGCGGCCAAAGTCCCCCGTCGCTTTTCATCTCGCCTTCTAAGGAGAGGACTTGGCGTCCGCTCCTTAGACGACACATTCAGGCGGCTTGCACGCAAATTTTATGCACGTGCGGCGAGGTTCCCAGGCAATCCTCTAGTGACTGGGCTGGGAAGGTACCGTATACGTCCAGGTGATTCGTGGAAACGCCTTCGGTGTATACTGCGCTAGTGTAGGCTAGCACAACAGCCGAGAATCGGCCTGCTATAGAGCACACGCCATTTGGGCAGGGCCACGACGCAGGAGCTCCAGAAGGCAGCTCGGAACTCAGATACCGAGCGGTTCGTCTCTGCGACGCACAACCGCAAAGCCCAGAGCGAAAAAAAAAAATTTACGCACTCTTCATCGCCACGCCATCGGACGCACTTCATCTCCTCTCCTCTCTCGGACGACATCGGCCCGGAGTCAGCTGGAAGGAACGGCCGAAGAATAGAACCGGCGTTCTTGCGTCTTCGCCCTCCAGTTCCGCGCCAGCGATGGATTTCGCTGGGCCGGCAGCCGAATCTACAACCGGTGCCGGAAGAAGAGGAGGACTGCAGTACGCCACGATCAGCGGGCGCAGCCGCCGAACACCTCAGCGCGGCACGACCAACATCACCGTTCTCGCCACCAGGTCCTTTTTAGGGCCACCAAAAACACTAGGGTGTACGATAGGCGCCATTTGTCATGCGGCAAGCCTTTTGTCCGGTGACAAGTAATAAAAGAATAAAAACAATTTTTAAGTCCATCTTATATCCATCTGAAAAAGATCAGCTATTCTGACTATTCTACACACGTAACACCCTCAGTGCTTTGACTTTAGATCAGAGACAGAGGACCTCAGTTGAACCATTGAGAACCTGTATCATACAAAGGAGAAAATATCTGGTATTAAAATACAGCAAGTATTGAACTAAAAACAGTGTTTTGTTGTTTTTTAAATAACCCAACCACAAAACCTTATAAACAAGACTGACATTAAATGATCCGATTTCAACCAATACATAACAATTAATGTGTATTAGTATCCTGGTCTGAATGTAGAATATCATGGCTTACAATCATGTTAAGATGCGACATTTACCTGTAAACAAAATCTAGGTCTGTCAAATCCTAATGAATATTTGGCGTCATCAGATGGGTAAGGTAAGAATACATAAGAATGGCATATACACTTGGAAGAAGAGGAAGGGGAACTCTTGAAACAAGAATTCCACAAAACAAGAAGGAACAGAAACAAAATGGAAAATAAGACGGGAGATAGAGAAATAGAAAGAAAAAAGAAGAAGAAAAAGGAGAAAGTAAAAGTGAAAGAAAAGAGGAAAGAATATCAACATGAATATGGAGGGAAAAATAAAATGTCAACGACAGAGAAGTATGAAAAAGACAGGAAAAGATAGAAAAAAGGAGAAGGAAAGGGTTAAAATGTGCAACACTAGCATTTTCTCTACTTATGTACCATAGACATATAGTCACACAGCGCGTTCTGGAATAATACTGAATACTATATAATGTAAGTAAAGCCAAGGGATCAATGACCAGATCCTTATCATGAAGGACACACATCTTGCACAAAATTGTTTTTGTTCTGCTGCCTACATATGTAAATGAAAAGGAATAAAATAATTCTAATGAGCATTCAGAAAACAATGATAAGAAGGAATGGAAAAAATGTATGTACAGACTTTCACAAATTCTTTATACTGTAATGGATAAATAGTAATCACATCACAAATTATATGCACAGACAAGTCGTATATATTATTATTCTAGAAGATAGCCTAGAATTGTGATTTGAATTGTGTCTCTTCATTTAGGAAGTCGTTTTTATGTGTTTTTGTGTGTCTGTATATTTCTAGTTGTTCAAGTGTGTCTAGTTTTCGGCGTTTTGTGTGTACGTGTAGAATATCCATGTTGCTGGTTATGTTTGTGTATATGTGGTTTGCTTCGTCAGAGGTGGTTTACAAAGGTGGATTCGGTGGTGGAGTGTAGTGCCTTTGTGTGTTCAATGTATTTCTGTTTGAAGCAATTCTACATAGGTCAGACAGGACGTTCCTTCAGAGATACATTGAACACACAAAGGCACTACACTCCACCACCGAATCCACCTTTGCAAACCACCTCTGATGAAGGTTATTAATAAGCGAAAACTGGATCAGGTTATAAGGTAAAATTCTTCGTATTGTTTAAATTAGCAGCCATCCTTACTATTTCTTTTATGAATTTGCTAACTGCTATAATTTTTATTGTTCGACTAAGCTTTTCGTCATCACTGACATCATCAGGTCTTAAACAACGTCTATCAACTGTACAGTATAAAGTGTAAAAGTATAAAGTAAAAGTATAAAAGCCTACAACGTACAGTTGATAGACGTTGTTTAAGATCTGATGATGTCAGTGATGATGAAAAGCTTAGTCGAACAATAAAAATTACAGCAGTTAGCAAATTCATAAAAGAAATTATAAGGTAAAAATTGTATGTTTTTTCCGATAAAAAACTGTATTCCGAGTTGGTAGTGTTATACTTATAATTAATAATTTGATGTTCACACTCAAAACAGTTTGTAAATTTGTTTGTAAATAACAAATTGTATAAATTAATTTATTAATTTTGCTGCTGGACACACCACTGATTTGTCTACATGGTTGTAACTTGTCAACATTTGTTGACTTCAAAACAATGATGTGGGAATACATTTCTGGAATGAAATAAATATAATATTGTAACGTAACATAGTTGAGGTTCCCCAACGTTACATAAAAAATTGAATGAAATATGGTCAAGGACCATACCCTGACTTAAGGTTGTTCAATAGGTCATGTGCTTGAGAAGTACCTCAAGTAAAAAGGAGGCAATGACTAATGTTAAATGTAAAAGAGCCAGACCAGTGAATGATTGAATGTAATGAAATGTTTGTTTTGTACTGTGACATGTTAAGGTCTACAGAGTATTTATGTTGTATGTTGAATATGCTAAAAATGAAATGATGTTGTTTGATAATAATACTTCATCAATAATTATGTTTATATTTATATTAGATTTGTCTTTATACAACCCAGTATAGTTACCAATGTTAGGCATTGTACTAAGTTCTCAGTATTGTATAAAGTTGAAAAATACTGTTGTTTTAATTAATGTTTATAAACTGGATCAGGAGTGTGACCAGTGTTTCAAGTCTAACAAGTAGTTCTGACAATTATATCATAAGTTAATAAAGGGTTCCAGAACCAGTTAATTAATATAAAAAAAATAACCACCAGTAAATTAAAATTCATGTAATTAACCATGTAACCAATAATTAATTGTACAGTAGGTGGTCAGGTAAAAAGAAAATTAAGTTAAAAAACCAAATAATGTTATAATGGTTGTAAGTGAATCTATAGGCCTAAATTCCATATTAGTGAAAGGAAATTAATACCTTTTTAGTAAACCCAGTCCAACGAAACTCTGGTAAAACATTTACTGTTTAGTAAGGAAGGTTAGGGGAGAATTTTATGTGATTCAATATTAATCCAAGCATGGAGTATTTTATTGGAAAGAAGTAGTAATATTCTATAATGCCGGCTCAAGGATATATAGAAAACGTGGTTGTTAAGGCAACTGAATTGCAGAAGTTGTTGATTTTGAATTAATTCGTGCTGATTGTTACAAGCTATTAGGTTGAGATGGACCGATATATTTAAAAAATATGAATAAATCTAAAGGAAATATGTATCCAAATTGAAAAACCCTTTTTGTAAAACAATTATACTTTAATGCTAATGAATAATACAAATTAAATAACCCTCTAAATTGTCAATGAATACAGTAAAAAAGAATTGAAAGCCTCTCACCTCATTCACTAAATAATTCCGCTGAATTTGGTATTAAACCAATTCATGCTATAAATCGAAGACCAGTAAAGAATTAAAGCCTGAATTAACGGAATTATTGGAAATACAGAAGACTCGGTTTGACGAAATAACCTTCATTGGCAGCAGAAGCTGAGATCCTAATTCCAGTTCACTGGGACCAAGAATTGTGAAGATCGTAAAAGAAGAATAGAAGCCAGAAGATTTCCTGAGGGTTTACCAGTACACACCACCATCAATTTTATTGAAAATCAGAGCAGTTTCACTGGATGAAGACGAAATAAGCCGCATTTTGGCCACTGTTGACAAACGTTCACCGCCAGACGAAATTTTCGTCGGTTTTGGTAAAAAAACAACTTACTTTCATTTCACTGTATTTTAAGTAAATAATTTTATTTTGTAAATTGAACAACCTTACCTGGCTAGGTAGGTAGGCTTAGGTTTTTACCTGGCCTTACTAATGGTTCAAAGAACTTTACGAACCCTGGGATAAGAATTATTTGTTATTATTTTCAAGTGTATATGTTTTTAGAATTTGAATAATTAATAATCGATATATGTCTGGGTGATCGATTGGATCGTATTATTGTTTTTTTGAGACAACGTAACCTGTTAATTAATAGAGAAAATAAATAAAGTACATTTATTGTATGAGATAACGTTTAAGTTATTGCAGAATAAATACTATATGTGGTGGGTGGAATAATTTACAGAAAGATTGATACAAACATAACGAATAACTAACCTATAAGTACGCTTACTACTAGTAACAGCGCTCAAAGTTTGCAGCTGGTGGGACAGAAGATTGCTGAACTAGCTTGTGTTTAACATTAAATTTGAATGAAATTTTCTACCATCGAGTGACTAGGGTTGACACAAATTCCCCTTACATTCAGTTAATGCTCCATACATATTGCTAATATTACACAACCACTGAAAACTAAGTTGAGTCTATAGAATAATACAATTATAAATTCAGGAACATAATTATAATTTTGTTGGCTTAATAATCTATGTTCTGAGGGTTTCACCGGTCACAACCGAAAGATATATTAATTAATAACATATTAATTAAACCAGGTAACAGAATTTTAATTGTTACGAATTGCCACCTGCAACGTATTACTTGGCGTTTGTTACACAGGAGTCTCTTATAACTAATTACACCCATAGACAAGATTTCTTTACAATTTGATGTTTCCAGCGTGCAGCATATAATATAACATACGTCCTCACATAATTAACAAGTAGTTCTTTACTAAATTGGTTTACAACAGTGGGACTTCCACACATCTTCATATAACTAAATAAAAGAACCAACAAACGAAGAAAACCATTTCTTTACAAAATTGACAACTACAACAGTGGGGCTTTAAGGAGAGGAATCTAAGATTATTACAAAATGTAATTCAATTTCAAGTAAATCACAAGAAAAAATCATGCTGGTGATTAAGTTACGTTTGGCCATCTATGATTTCATCAAATACAGTACAGTATATGCAAAAGAAATAGTACTGACAGTATAGTGTATAACAAAACATCGTTTGAAATAATACTGTTACAACGGTCTACTGATCATCGTATGGTACAGTGGAAAACAAAATACAAGACACCAATTAAGTCACTAATCACCAGCTTTAATTATCACAATTAACAATTAACGTTTGTAATCAACAAGATAGTCTCTTACAACAAATCAAATAAAAATTGTTCACACCCAATAAAAATGTCAACTAATATAAAACACAATTATATTAACATAATAATTCTTCACTTCGACAAACACTCGATCTGCGCTAACAAAAATCACTCACATAACTGAACTAACAACGCCAGACCCTCTGCTTTTATAGGTTGTGCAGAGTTCTAGAATTAACGTTTCATCCTTAATTTGCACGCCACTTAATGCTGACGCTAATGCGTACCTCACGTGGCCTCTTGATGAGTCAAGAACAAACTTGAACGTGGCCTTAACTGGGCACACCTGCCATACTGGATGAGGGGGGGGGGAGAGTGGAGAATGTTCTGGGTTGTTCAGTAGGCTTCTCGTAACAATACTAACACTACATGAATCTAAAATATATGGAAATCAATTGAATATAGAAAACAATCCAATCGATTATTGTCAGTGAGTTCTCTCAAAAATGGCTTTACCATCTTCCCAAATGTAAAGCTCAGGATGTGTAAGGTCAGGTAAATCAAAAGAATACTGGAAGTAAGTCTGTTCTATACGTTTTGAAAGTACGCATGAAGCAAACGAACTGAGTCCTCACACAGCAGAATCTTCTAAGAACCATCAGAAGTGATCTGATGTGATAATTTTTTTCTTCATACCACAACTTGTTCATAGTAAGGGATTTTCATGATCATCCTCAACAAAATGAATGGACTCAATGTTCTTTTTTCCAAACCCCGCACTCCATAATGTTGCATGCCGACTGACTAAGGAGTGATTTCTCCACAATGAAGTCTGGTCACTCAGAACTAAGAACAATGGGCTGCCTGTTGAACACTAAATCCATCCAATAATCCCTAGATTCTTATATGTTTAGATCATCAGAAAACCATATGTTTGACAGATATAATGGCTTAACATAAGAGATCTGCCTGGAAAGTATCCAGCCATTTTAAATATCTTGATAATGTCTTGTGACATGCTGTGCACACATGAACAATCAAGTCTCTGTTGGACACCTCAATCAGCAGTGGCACCACAGGAATATAGCAAGAATCAGACAGTGTGTGCAGCAGACCTGGCTTCTTGTTCAACTTATTTATAAGAGTCTATTTTAGTGATGAAAGGATAAATAAATGTGTAGAAAGCTATATAAGGCACATTTCACCAGTGCCTACTTTGAAGATAATACACAATAATACTAACAAATTTGGATAGGGAAAAGGATCCTTGGCATTCTTAGCTAAACTTTCCAGAAGTCTGAACTCAAAATCAGGTTATAGGAAACAAAAACTCATGGCTATATAAATCAGAAGAACAATGTACGAGTGAATATTAAGATTAAATACGAGAAAGTGTTAGTGAGTTTGTTTTCTGGGTTGTATGACTACTGCTAATAATAAATGCCTACCAAAATACAAAAGAAAGAACTGCAAAAGCAAAACAATGCTTTCTGAACAAAAGGACCTTATCATCAATACATAAGTACTGAAACTTGGAAGTCTTTTATTATCCATTTTGTGGAGTGTGTTGTTATTCTTCAATTCTGGGAAAGGGACACGAACAAGAAGGCCTGAAGCTGCAAAAATATGGTTTTGAAGAGACACCACGTAACTTGTCAACAAAACAAGTTGGGTATATAGGAAGAATTGGGTGTTAGGAGGTTTTGAATACAATTAAAGAAAAGATGACTTTACTAAATGCTACTAGGATTAGGAGAGCAATGTTTTGTATTCCAGCATGATACCCTGCTGCAAAAAATCCTTGAGGGCAAGGTATTGGGGAAGAGACTAAGGGGTGGCCTGGACTTGGGAAGTGTGATCAGTGAGATAGAAATTGGAGGAGACAGGAAGTGTCTGTAGCAATAAACGTTTGTCTTCATGGGGAGGTAAATTTGAAATTTTATGTATTTTCCTTCAATATTCCTCAACCATATGGAAATACAACTAATTAAAGATAAAATTAAAACAAATGTAGTTTCCAATTTTTCTAGGTGTTGTACAATGTTTTTAATATAGCAGCCTAAAGAAATCAGCTTCATTTTGGATAAAACAAAGTATGCCTTTAAACATAAGGCCACTTGACACCTCGTGACACATATAAGAAATTATATATTTTCCCCCTTTGATGGAAATACTCTTTTGAAAGATATTTATTTATGAAAACCTTATACACAAGGCACAACAAGTATTTCTTGTACATACTTACATAATTGTGTAATGTATCTTATATAATTTTATAATAAATCACAATTTTATAATCAAGCGCGCGCGCGCGCACACACACACACACACACACAGTACATAAAGTATTCTGGTGAACAATCCTCCAGCTCTGGAATGTCGTTTTCTAGGGTGGACAGCTATTACATTATACTACAAATTGATTAATCTGACCAATGTATTAGGATGTTCATCACAAAGTGGTGTCCTTTTGCTTGACACTGTCATTATTATAACCTTTCGTCAATTAATATGACTTAGTAACTGCAATACGAAATATAAAATATCAACCTTCAATCTGCCTGCACACTATTACAAATCTTATCACTACAGCATCTCAAAGTAAACATAAAATCTGGTTGTAGTACCAATACACTACAAGCAGACTCAACAGATACAGAAAACAAGCTTATCACGGATTATGTTTGGCAAAATAATTATCACGGATTGTTAACATATAAGGAAGCACAAAAAATAATAACGACTGAAAATGGTGAGAATCATAAATATAGAATCAAAACCTGTAGAGATTATGACATGAAAATAAAATTCATCTTATTATTTAATGTGAAGGAAACAGCATAAAAATAAAAAAAAAACTTAACTGTGCTACTGATTATGTTTTGAGAATAACAGAGAAATGTTTCAGCACGTGATTACCATTTTAGACATTTGCATGACTTTATAACAAAGGAAGGTGCTCTTTAAAACAGTAATGTTACTGCACAAAACACAAAATTATCTGTAGAATATTACTAATAATATAATCATTCGATATTTAATAACTGTAATTTTCTTCTACTGTTTTCTCCTCAATCAAAAAAATGTTCTTTCGCTTACTCTTATAAATAAAAGTGCTCCAAAGTCTAAAATGAAAGATACGATTGGTTGCAAATTCGAGGCCATTGCTATAAATTGCTTTAATTGTTCTAAATGGATGCAAATGGATCAGCTTTGCTAAAACATACTGTAGCATTCATTGGAATTTACTCTGGCTTAACCTAAGTACTTGTAATTGTAACAAACGTTCCATGTTTGTATAATGAATAATTTGAGAATGCTATACATAATTACTATGCTAATTATGAATGAATTAAGTTCACGGTTTCTTTACAGGTTATATGTTTTATTAAAATGTAACAATGTAACAAAACTAGTGAACATGGACTATGCAATAATATTTTCAAGCAAGATATTTTAAGAAGTACTTCAAGTAAAGAAGCTTTACTTTAAACCTTCATTAATGAAACCTTAGAATACTTCTGACTGTAAAGGAGTACACTTTTCAATTATTGTTTATTGTTAATTAATAACTAGTATTTTAGTAAATAGACAAATTAAAACGTATAATTCTGAACCATCTACTTGAAAGTATTGTTACTAGTCTACTGATCGTCGTATGGTACAGTGGAAAACAAAATACAAGACACCAATTAAGTCACTAATCACCAGCTTTAATTATCACAATTAAACAGTTTGTAATCAACAAGATAGTCTCTTACAACAAATCAAATAAAAATTTTTCACACACAATAAAACTGTCAACTACTAGAGTCCTGCACAATTATAAAACACATAACACTTCACCACAATACTTCAAACCGGACTGGAATAAATTGCCACTAAACTGAAACTAAGTGCCGCTGAATGCCTATATTTATCCTCCTCCTCGTATGTTGCTACACCCCAAGTCGGGCCCTGGCCTCCACCAATCTCCGCCTTCAATCTACTCTATCCATTGTAGCCCTCCTCCAGTTTCTTATCCCCATGTCCCTCGCGTCCTCTGCAACACCATCTTCCCACCTCTTCCTCGGTCTGCCTCTAGGTCTTGTTCCCTCCCATGTACCCAGCAGAGCCCTTTTGGGGTGCCTGCCATCCTCCATTCTCATAACATGTCTGGCCCCACACAATCTTTGCATTCTTATAAATTTTGAGACTGGTATCTCTTTATATATTTGATACAGTTCATTGTTGTATCTCAGTCTCCATGAGCAATTTCCTTGTATTGGGCCTATAATGCATCTGAGGATTTTCCTTTCAAAGGTGTCTACTATGTCGGCTGTTTTCTATGTGATTGTCCATGCCTCACACCTGTAGCATAACACCGGTCTGATGACAGTCCTATATTTTTTCATTTTTGTTTCCCTGTGCACATCCCCAGACCTAAATGATGGCAGCAATGCGAAGTATGCCTTGTTAACAATGGTGGTCCGTCTTTGGATCTCCGGCTCCTCCAATCCAGTCTTTGCTAGGTTCACTCCAAGATACGTGAAATTGTCCACCACTTCAATTGTGTCCTCCTCTATCTCAACGTTGTTATGAACCCGGTCCCTTCTTGTTTGGATAAGCATTTTTGTTTTATCTATATTTATGGCTAGCCCAACTTCCTTGGCTTTGTTTTTAAGCTCCAGAAATATTTATACCCCGCTGAAATTCCATAATTATCCATACTACGCATCAGCGCTACACTAGAGCGTAATTGCTTGCGGCCTTGACACAGTGCGTGCGCCCGGTGAAGTCTGGAACAGTCTGGCTAACGCATTTTGAGATCACGTACGCACACACCATATAACTGGGCTCTGCTGGAATAGCCAAGAAACACGTAGCATGATCTGTAATGTTGTAACAGTATGCAGAAAATATACAGTAGTTCCAAGAATGCTGTGGAAATGGGTGAAGGGTTGACAAATGAAATAATGGGTATAATGGGATAATGATACATATCATAATGGGTATTAGACCTGTTTTCCTCCAATACCGTTTAATATCAATCTGAATGAAAGGCAGACCAACAGGTTGAGGGTTTGGGACACTTCTTGCCCTAGGATATAAAAAGTGTGCCTAAAGGTGAATAACACTCTAAAGGAGGTCAACAGTATCAGATACATAAAGCAGCAATAGACAACCACTGTATTTAAAATCCTAGGGTATGTTGCAAGAATGTGACAGCATGCTGATTATGGAATGAACGAGTAAACAAGAGATTGGGAGTAGACCAGCCACAGTGAAGGAAGTTTTCAGTAGAGAAGAAGGAATTTTGAGTAGCTGAATAAATTTGGACCTGAAAAACATTGGTCAAGTGGTCTGTCTTGTGGGTCAGAGATACAGACAAAGAGACTTAGAGGAAGGGATTAAGATAGGGAATTGAGGATGTAAGGATGTAGTGGGTTGATGAAATAAGCAAAAAAGAGATGTTCAGAAGGATGAAGAAGGTAGATCACTTCTAAATATTATAAAAATGAGAATCATAAACTGAACTCAACACATACTGACAGCAATTGGACTAATAAGAATAGTTTTCAAGGGAAAAGTGAAAAAAGGCAGAGGCAGAAAACATTTAACCTCTTGAACAGCATACAATATGGGGTGCTATGTGAAGGCTTTGGCCTGGAACAGAAAAGAATGGAGACTGCAGTGGTGTCTGGAGACTTCCATCTGATGGTGTTACATCATGTCGTGATAATGTGATGATATTATCTAGTACATGACTGTTCAGATTGGCAATTATTGCTGGCTATACATAAGCATCTCTACTTTTTATGTACAACAATGAGGGTTGATTATCATTGCTACTATTTTCAGCAATAATAGTCTCTTCATTTGGTTACATACATAAGTATGCATCTATACATAACATAATACCCAAGTAACAACAGAATTAGTTCAATACCTGGAGGAAACTGAACAAATTCACAAAAACAATTCATCCACAATTATATAATTAAGTCTACCACATAAGACATAATATTTTGGGAAAACCAAATAAGGAACAAAATCTGTTTACAACAGACAAAGGAACTTTCTAACAAACAACAGACACAGCACACAACAAACAAAAGACAACAGCCTTGAATTAATTCCTGTCTTTAATGCATGACAAAATAAACCTTACTGACAAAAAGTTATGTAATGACAGACATTCTGCTATTAATGTCACAAAAAAAAACTTCTGCCAATTCAAAACACAACAATTAAGATTACTCAACATACAAAACAACACTAACCAGCTTAAAAAATGCTTCCTACTCGACTCTTCATACCAAGGATACAATATTACAAAAAGATCTGCACTAGTAAATTTTGAAGCCTAATCAAAGGTCAATCATAAGGCTTTACAAAACACTGTTTTTATAGACACATTGTACACACAATTGTAGACTTAAAAAAATTATGATTTAAAAATAAATTGGGTAATATAATAGCATTTAAATATTAAGAAATTACAGACATTTAAATTTTCACTTTTGACTTAAAAATTTAATATAATGTATTTAAAATGTAACTCTCTTTATAGCTTAAACTATTTTAAGAATGTGTGTTTGTAAAATGGGATAACCACACAAAAATCAATATATATAGCCTACCATTCCATTTTTCATAGAAACAAAGATTGTTCTTCATTATAACAAGCACAATAAAATCATTAAGAACAAGATCTCTACAAGAAGTGGCAGCACTAACATTAAGGCACCAAAAATAAATAAATAATAATAATATAATTTCTGTTTATTGTGTAAATAATAACCCTTTTAATTTACTCTTGACAATACTAATCAACAAAGTTCAATGAAATCTATAAAGTTAAATAAAATAAAATATTTATACACGTTCAAGAAATGTCATTGATTTTATGCATGTGTTAGACACGATGTTATTTAAAATTGTAATAGATTGTGTAGAACATATATAAACAACAACACATACAGAGCGCGCAGCAGCATATCAATATATTGTTTGATCGAATTAATTAATATTAGTTTTAATATATTGTGCCAACATCCAGGTGTGTAATGTACTTAATGTTCAAACTAATACACAGTTAATTTAATTAAACAATATGTTCATACTTTTGCCATGTTAATGTTTGTGTGCATACATGGCTTGGATGTATGTCTGTGCATAATTCCCTTGTTTTGTGCAGGTGTGTTCTATAAAATCTTATAATACTAAAATGTTGTATTTGCTATATGTGTGTATACAAATTTCTGTTTGTGTACATTTAAATAGACTATCAGAATGATAGTCTCAATACTCTAAACCATACACCAAATGTATTATTTTGTGTGTGTGTGTGTGTGTGTGTGTGTGTGTGTGTGTGTTACAATGGACACTATAATTGCATATGGAATGTAGGAGAGAATAAAGCATATGATAGCATATAAAGACACTATATGAATACGTAGGGATTGCAGGTTTGAACACTGTAAATTAGTTGATAGGCCTAAGGAACTAATTATTGAGAAAAATATTAGTTCTAAGTATTTTTAGACTTGTAAAACAAAAGTTAAGTGAATTTTTGTATAAGGATACTTAGCCACGTGTGTAGTGCTTTTGTGTGAGGATACATAATTTTATTATGTATGTTACAGGATATTTTTAAAAAACACATTCATTTAAACAAGTTTTGAAATATGGGAAATTTTAAGATGGACTTATATTAGGATATTTGTAATAAAAAGACCTACCTGGTGACAGTAGTTATTTTTAAAATCAGTAACTGAATGTATCCATCTTTTGAGTGAAAAGGTTTTATAGCCTATAAAATCGGTCATAAAGTATTTCAGGTTTTTTGAACAAGAATTATTCTGTTCCAAAAACTTTCTATACGTTAGAGAGATCATAAGAAGGGGATTACCAAAGAACCAATCCAATTATGAGAAATGCAGTTATACAAAACTGACACTGAGCATATAGATCAGTCTTCCTTCGGAACTGATAATGAGTAAACATGGCTCTGGTCCAGACGTTTGGTTTGCTAGTCGCGATGAATGCAAGTTAGAAAAATCCTGTTGCATACTGTAGTAAATATTATAGGCAGTAATTGAGTGCTACCCACGAAAGTGCAAGATATTCCATTTAGGGTATACAGACACTTCAAGTTAACTAGAGAAGTGTAAGTCTAACACACCAGTTAAGCAGTAACAGTATTGGTTAATTATGTGAAATTCTATGCAACTGTGCCTTTGAAAAATATCTACACACCCAAAAGTGACCCTGAAGCTAGACAGAGTGATTTAACCCATGTATTCATCCAGACAGGATAAACCCGTCATTTGAAGGATCTGTAGTCGACGTTATACGGAAGTGAACTTATATTATTCATATCCATTGTAAAAACTTATTTAAAAGAAAGACTCTAAGTCAAGTTATATTAATAACAGCTTTACATTTTAAATAAGACAGAAAGAACTTTGCAAATATTAATTTACTTCATTGTACAGAAATTAAATTTTACTTTGTGTTATAAAAGTGTCAACAGAGACAGATTAATTATTTTTTTTTTAGTAGAATGTCAGAAAATAATAGTATCATTAATAAATCTACTTCATTCCAATAACATTAACCTCGACTACTTATTCTATGCGACAGTTATACATTGCTATATATATATATGTGTATTTGTTAACGGAGGCTGAAGATGGCGAGTATAATCGAAACAACTGTACCATATTAATAATAATAAATTAGTGATATGGGAAAAACTTGTGTCATTTATTGTGCGAAGTATTCAAATTAACATGTTACATTACAGCATGTACTATATTACTCGTACGTTATGTCACTGTGTATGGTCTTCTGCATAATACAATATGCTTAAGGAAGACTGTGTTCCTCAATACTGGTGTGTTGTGTATAATGGCTACTGTGCTGACTAGGGCTAGTTATTGTTCAAAACTCATTTGTAACTCAAACGTTTGCAGAACACTCAACGTTATCATGCCACAAACATCTGATATTTACTTCAGTACATTATATTGAAACTGAATAAATTCAGAAGGAGATAAATTTAAAACAAGAAATTTTAGCAAACATTCAGTGTGTTTTGTATATAACATGGGACAATATACACATAATGCTAAATGTTGTTTTAATTTTTGTATTAAGAGTCATTTCTACTCATTTCTATTAAACGAACTGAATACAACACAATACAGTATATTTGGGTCACAGTTACAACAGATGGCTATAATGCTATAATAATCTGTTCACAGTGCAGTCTACTTGACTACATCTGTATCTGGTTGGTTGAGGGAGATGGGGTATAGGGGTGCAGGTAACCAACCCTCTTATCTGCATGCTGTTGACTGCGGTAGTCGACTGCAGTGCCTAGTGTATACCCACTCCCTCTACCCCTCTCCACAACACCTACCGACCAGGGTGAAACACCGTATTCTAATCATTCCATACAAGTTGCTTATTACGATTATCAGTATCAATACTTATATATACTAGGTCAAATACGTAAAGCAGTTAATGGTACAGTAGCTAAGCGATTACATCTGATCAAATTTGTAATGACAAGCAGAATGATCACTGTTGCACACCACTATATAAAAATTATCCCGATGGTGTGCAACAGTGATCATTCTGCTTGTGATTTCAACCACTAACACAACTTTCTTCATTAAAAAATTTGTAATGTACTACAAATTTTTACATTTAATATTTATGATTATATACATTTAATAAAATGTATTATATACATCAAGAAACGGACTGTAGCAGAAAGTGATTGTATAAATTTTTAACAATCACAATAACAAAATTTTATAATATATATAATACTTTCACTTATGAACTTACTATTGTCACTTCCCAAACGTTTCAAGATGTTGTTTCTCTTCTTCAGTGGGTTGAGTACTAACTGTCGATTACAGAATAACCGTTACGGAATGGAGTGTGTGGTGGGGGTTGATGGTGGGAAGGGATTGGCGCTGAGGTTCGAATTATGTGTGTGGATCAGTGTGTCAAATAGTGTATGTGATTTGTAATGTATCTGTTCATTTAATATGTTGTTTGGTTGTAGTGTGTGATATCTGTATATTTCAAATTGTTCAGCTGTGTTTAGTTTTCTACTTTTTGGTAAGTAGTGTAATATTTCCATGTTGTGTTCTATGTTTGTGTAGCTGTGGTTTTCGTTATGTAAATGTGTGGCAAATGTGGAATGTATGTAGTTTGTGGTGAGGGCTTTTAAACGTTCAGAAAACCTGGAAGAAAAAGATCTTCCCGTCTGGCCGATGTAGAATTGTTGACAATCATTGCAATTTAATTTGTAAACCCCTGTTTTGCTGTATGTGTCAATGTCTTTGTTAGTATTGTTTATGTGTTTTCTAATGGTGTTGTTGGTTCTGTAAGCTACTTTATAATTTTGTTTCCTAAATGTGTTTGCAATTTTATGTGTATTGGAATTGTAGTATGTAAGTGTTATGTATTTACTGGGTTGTTTGCTGTTGGTCAGATGTGTTTTACTTTTTGTGTTGAGGATTCGTTTGTGTAGTTTATTTATTAATTCGGGGTTGTATCCGTTTTTGACTGCTATGTATTTAATTGTGTTTAATTCATCTTGGTAGTCATGTGTGTTTAGGGGTATTGACGTGAGCCTATGGAGCATGTAGTTGAAAGCTGCATGTTTGTGTTGAGTTGGGTGGTTGGATGTGTTGTGTATGACCATGTCTGATGTGGTGGGTTTTCTGTATATTTTGTATGTGTGTGTGTTGTTTGTTTTGGTGATTGTAAGGTCTAAAAAGTTTATGCTGTTGTTTAATTCTATTTCAAGTGTGAATTTTAATTTATGGTGTAAACAACAGCATAAACATGGGTGTGTTTTAGAAAGCGGAGAGGTATTGAGACGCCTGAACCGTTAGGCGGAATTACTTGAAAGAAATTAATTTGTAAAAAAGCTGTAGAGTAGAGCGGTAGGTTAATAACGCCGGCCTTGGGGCTGACGACTATAATGAAGGTAATTTTAGGCTAAGTCACGTTTTGGGACAGAACAGTCATAAAATGTATGTTTCTGAATCTGAAACATGTATTTTCTGATTCGCTAAGATAGTAAGGGTGTTTGCCAACGTTGTAAACTTAAGTGCATGTAACAATGGATACCGTTAGACGAGCAGAGAGCGATGTGTGAGGGAGATAACTATAGATGCTAGTTTTTTAAGCACGTGGAACACGGAAAAACGTTGGGCGAATCAGAAAAAGCGTCATGTGTTGCCCGGGAGGTTTTAATTAAGCAGATTGGGCGAATTTGTATTTAGCGTTAGTTTAAACCTATAGGAATGTTTTGCTGTAGATCGTAGGTAAGGGAAATTCAAAGCAAGTATATATTATGAACTTAGAGAGAAATAAGTTAGTCTTCTTTATATCGGCGGAATTACACGAAGAGACTCGCGTACGCTGTTTTGCATTAACTATATATTTTAATAAGTAATGTAAAGAATAAGTAAATTCGCAGAAGTAACAGAGTACGGGAACGCGATAATTACTAATACTAAAGTTATAAAGTTTCATAAACCGTAATAAGTAAATGAGTGGATGATCGGAGTAATAACAAACAACAAGAAGTAATAATACATATAAAGTTCCATTAATTCAATACGTTGTGGTAAATCATGGAAGAAGGCGAATTAGTTCGGATTAAAGTCACGACGGTGTGAGAGAGTCGAGCCGCACGCGACGCGAACTGTGTTAGATGCACTTAAGGTCAATTCAATAATCTTTGTGTCCAGAGTGTATAATTATATGACATAGTTATATGTATAATCAATATGTCAAGTGTAGTGTACATCTGTGATAAAGTGAATTAGTGCAGTTATACCAGGATTAACACGCAACAAACGGCTGCTGACGACTCACCGATCTGCAACACCTTCAGGACTAAGCACTTCAGAAGGATTCTTACGCAAGTAACGAATAAATGAACATTTGATTCTATATTGTTTGATAAATATTGTAACGTGTTAAAAGACGTCCGCCTTTGTTTAAGCCCCGCGATGGAAGCCAATCTGTAACATGTAGATGTGGTCGTGTCTGTTTAAACGACGTGTATATGGTATTGTCTGTTTTAGTGGTGCATTCGTCTCGCACTGGGGTCGTTACATCTATTTTGCGCTAACGATGTCCGTAGCGTTGCTGTAATTACCAGTACAACACAGCAGTAACCCTACCTGTTCTTATATAGGGGTGTGTTAATCCCAGGTGGTGCCAAATAGTTTATTAAAACAATTAAACTTACTAATTTATCTCTTAATAGGGTGTTCTCAGCTATGACGGTCGGGGCGTTCAAATAATTCCCGCTCGTTCAGCCTTCTGAATCGAGTAGGTAGTTGTACGAATTGCAACTTGAGCGCTGGTCATCAAATCTAGCTTTCGTAAACAAACACAAGTAATACAATGCACTCCCTATGAAATAATAACAACGGTTACTCCCTGTACTAGTTATTTTAATGTTCGATAAGCAAAATTTTCAATTAGACAATTAAATTATATTGGTTGATTAACAAATTTGCACCGACTTTTTACATGAAACAATAATTCTCAGGATGATGAATCGATTACGGTAACGATATGTTCACATCAGCATGGCTTGCTGAACGTTTAGTTATTATAATTAATTTCGTTCCAAAATCGGGGATTCTTTTGATTACAAGGCAAAGAATTCCTATGATTACAATAAAAGTACTTTACCTTACT
Organism: Magicicada septendecula; assembly: GCA_034769895.1. NCBI lineage: Eukaryota > Metazoa > Arthropoda > Insecta > Hemiptera > Cicadidae > Magicicada > Magicicada septendecula. Next base: position 100,343,330 of record CM068370.1, on the reverse strand, counting down.
CTAAGTGTACATAAATAATAAGGTGTGCGGTTACAATCTGTTCAGTAGTGTCGTTATATGTGTTTCGAAAGTTCGTATTCAAACAATAGGTTATATTTTATGTTAACAAATTTTCAGTGTGTTTATTTTTCTTAATTAATCTTTGAAAGAGAATATTCAGATTATAGTGATAGATCAAATTACTTTGTGTAAAATTTATAGTGATTTTATTTTTGGAAATAAGGTAATTCAAGAGTACTTAACACATCAGATGACTTGGTGTTATCGTTCATTGAGTCGTAAGAGGATTGGGCTGCAATAGTTTTCTATTTTCATTAATCTTTGGACTTACGTAGGTCTGGCGTCCTTTTCATATAGGATGTGGTCATATTTTTCTTTTATTTTCCTGGTAATTTGGTCCTTGGTCTTTAGTTGACTGCTCCAATGGTTCGTCTGCTTCTTATTCAATCATGGTTTTGGATTTCGTTCACTGTTTTTGCATTTTTTAATCAAAAACTGGTCCTCCAAAATTCGGTTTCTGTTCTGTTAGAGTGACGCTTTATGAGTGTCGATATTCAACGGTAATTTCTGCCACCAACGTTCGTTTCTATGGTTACCGATTAATTCTGATTGGCTAATTTGGCTATAAACCCATTGTTATCAAAATTTGAATTCTTTTCAAAGTCATAGTATATCTTCTGATTGCTGTTCTTCCTCTATCTGCCTTCCTAAGTACTAAATATTGTCACTATAGTATGTATTTCCTTTCATAGATTAATTTGATACTCCACAAGTTTGGGTTATTTTAGGTTTTACGTTTTTACAATTATTTTAATACTTGTTAATTACATTTCTATTTGAATTCAAATACTTATTATAATATTTTGTCTTAAAAATGATTTACAATTTATCCTTGGTGAGTCATTCGTCTCGGATTTGCTAATTTCTTTGTTAATTTGTTACAATTTGTAGTTGTTTGTTTTTGACAGTTAGGCATTTTCATAGGCCTAAGTAGCCATTATGGTATTTGACTTATTTCACTCAAATTACATTTCATTTTAGCCTAATGGGCTTTATTTTGTTAATATAATTGGTTGTGTTATTTATTGTGTTTTGGGTCTGTTTAGGTGTTATTATTATGTCACCATTATTTTATACATCATGAATTGCTAATTGTTTACTATCTGGTTTCCTCGTTTTCTAAGTCATACATTTCTTAACTTTCTTACTTATTTAGTTTGCCAATAATAACAATGTGGCTATTATTTACTATTTTTTGATCACATTAAATACAACATCTAGGCCTATGGTCTGTATAATTCTTCCAGCCATATCCTATTCATAAACTTGCTTAAATAATTACACTATGCAACATTTTAAAACTTTTGGTACGATGTTTTAAGACTGTAAGGTGATTTTAAAAGTATTTTTCATGCTGATTTCAAATCTGGTTTTAGTTTTTCTGTATCACGTAAGGTTTTTATACAATTCAATTTCGAAGTTTTAAAAAATCGAATTTTGTGAACAGGGAAAATTATTATTATTTGATTGTGACTTCAAAATTGTTTATGTATTAATCCTGCATAAAATCACAACACATGGCGGTGCAGTAGACAATGGTATACACTCACTTAAAAATGTTATAATTATTACGAAAACACAACACATATATGACAATTTAATTCCTCTTCTTCGCTGAATTCACTGCTTCAAGATCTTTCTGACGTGGGTTGAAACTTCTCTTCCGTGATTGTCTCCCTTCACCAGTGCCGTCTCTTTTTAGCATAAAACAGTAGTCGGCCATCATGTTGGCATTCCACCTTCCCTGGTATCTCTTTTCCATGTCCTTGATATCCTGTTGGAAACATTCGCCTTGTTCTTCACTGACATCGCCGAGGTTCGCAGGGAAAAAGTCAACATGTGAGTGTAGGAAGTGAAGCTTTACACTCATGTTACATCCTAATTTCATGAAACTCTGCAACATTCTTTTAACCATGGTTTTGTACTCTGGATGTTTGTGGTTGCCCAAAAAGTTGACAACTTCTTTAAACGAAACCCAGGCCCTTTTTTCCACTGGATTCATTGTACTTTCAAACAAATTGTTTTTCATTAACTTTCTTATCTGCGGTCCCACGAAGATCCCTTCTTTAAGTTTCTCATAAGATACTTTCGGAAATCTTGTTACCAAGTACTGGAAACAGTCACCATCTTTTGGAAGAGCTTTAGTGAACTGTTTCATTAATCCGAGTTTGATGTGCAGAGGAGGTAATAGTATCTTGCTTCGTTGAACAAGTGGTACATTTATTATGTTCTATGAACCGGGTTGGAGGGTTTTCCTTTTGGGCCAGTCTGTCTTCTTCCAATGTTTGTCTCTGGCTCGACTATCCCATTCACAAATGAAACAAGGCATTTTTGTGTAGCCGGATTGTTGACCAAGTAACATACCTACTACTTTTAAATCCCCACAAATTGTCCAAGAATGTTTTTCATAATTCACGTATTTTAGCAGAGCTTTGAGATTTACATACGTCTCCTTGAGATGAACTGAATGTGCAATGGGTACTGAACCAAACAAATTTCCATTGTGTAAAAGTACACCTTTGAGGCTAGTTTTGGACGAGTCTATAAATAACCTCCACTCACTTGGATTATAAGTGACGTTAAAGAAATTCAATAAACCCTCAATATCACAACAATAAACCAGAGAGTCTTCTTTAAAGAATTTCATTAATTCCTTCTCTCTGTACCTATACCAAGAGAACGTAACTCCGGGTAGTAGAAGATTTTTTGCATTCAATCTTGACCCAAGCAATTGGGCGGCATCTTTTGTCAGGTTCAAGTCACGAGTAATATCATTAAGTTCATTTTGACTGAATAATTTTGGTGCAGAATCTTCTTCCGGGTTGTAATCATCAGCATAAGCGCTTTCATTTTCTGAGCTGCTCGCCAGTGGCACATCTTCAAGAACGGGAGGTGGAACTGGGATAGGGAGAGAATTACAATGCGTAACTGGTCGTAAGGCCGAAGGAATGTTCGGATATTGTATATCCTTCTTACTTTTTGCGTTATGACCTTGAATTTTAACCATACAAAAATAGCAATCGTTAACATGATTTTGTGGCTCCTTCCAAACCATTGGGATTGCAAAAGGCATTGATTTTTTTGCACCATTTTTCCAGTCTCAGTCCCTCAACACATGTACGACATACCTTGTGTGGTGCCCAGCTTTGTCTTCATCACCAAGCCTTATGCCGAAGTACGCGTAATACACGTTTCTCACAAAACTATTAATGTCCTGTCTTTGCTTACCAATTACGTAGCTACCACAAATATAACAGAACATGTTTGGGTTATTCAAACACTTCCGGGAACTCATTTCTACAGAAAGTTCACAAACTATATATGACAGCACAAATATAACCTCACAGCACTATAGCATGTAAACAATGAACTACTGTTTACCGCCTAACAGCCAGCTGGGTGTAACAAGTGTGGCCAACTAATCCCTCCCCCACAATAAAATTTCCCCTTGTGAAACTTACGTGTAAATAAAAGATTAGTTCATTTGATTTGCAAAAAAACTGTACGTGATAGGAAGAAACGGATTGCAGATCTGGAATCAGCGCAAAAAAATGCTTTAGGAACACCTAAGACTACAGAAACATAGAAAATCATGTTGCATAGTGTTATTTAACTATTATTTGCTAATATTTGTTTACAATTCATCTTATTTTATATCATTTTTTGGGTGATAAACAACATCATTTTTTATGAACTTACTTTAATAATGATCCCATATAAGTTGGGTGTTTATTGATTTGTTTTAACTCCTTCATTTTAAACAATCTTTACTTTTCCTCCATGTTAACACTATCTGTTTTCTCTTTCAGGGTACTCTCCCTTTTAATTATAACTGCATTCAATTAAACTTAACAATAATATTCTTTCTTAACTAAATACTGTCTTCATCACTTTTCAGCGTTCATTATGCCTTAATTAACTGTTTATACTTACTACTATTCTTCACTTTTAATCATTTAGTGTTTCCTTTGGATTTATTAAGTGTTTATGCTTTTATCCTTCACTATTTTTCACTATATTAACATTCTTTATTTTACACTATTCTCATTTAATCATCACCTTCACCTTTAAATTATTTATAGTTTATTATAATTTATTTAGTGTTTTTTCTTTATCACTATACTTTGGGGTTTTTACACTTTCATTTTGCACTTCACAAATGTTTTTGTTTTTTAAGTGTTTCTAAATGGGTAATCCCTCTAATTACTATCTCACTACCGCTATCTCACTACCGTACTATCTCTTTCATTACAAATATCATTAATAATATTAACAATTTTACGTCTTTATATTTTATCATTACATCTAACTCTAATTTGTGGGTTAGTTAGCTTTTTTATATTTAACATTGTTTAATTGGGTTATCCATTTTTGATAATAATATTTACTTTTTTACATAGGTTAATTATTGGTCTTTTTTCCAATATTACATTTGAGTGTATCATTTCTCCTGCTCATATTCTTTATTACTTGTTTGTGTCTTATCATTTGTTTTCATTTTTGTTTATTTCCCTTTATCTTGGGTTTGTTTCTTTTTCATTTCCCTCCTTCTTCATTTTCATTATATTTGGTTAATACCTTGGTTTTTTCCACCTTCTCCTTTGGGTTCATTTTAATATGTTGCATTGAGTCATTCAATTCCTTTAATTTGTTTCATTTTTGTTTTTTCCCTTCTTCATTTGGTTTGGTTAATCACTTTCTTCTTCATTTAGTTTTATTCTCGTTTGTTTTTTGGGTTCCCTTCTTCTTTTGTTTCCTTTTGTTGGGTCAATCACTTGGGTTAGGTCATGTCGTCGTTTGTCGTGTCATTGTCTTTTTATTTTCTTTATATTAAACATTTTATTTTATATGAAGTATTATTTTATATTCAGAATCATCTTTTTCCTGGTATTGGGGTGGCTTATTTGTTTTGTAACAATATATATGTTTGTATTCAATATAGTGACTCAATTTGTCAGAAAAGAATTCATAGCTATTTAATAATATTCAAATTGTAAGATAAAACGATCCAAGTCATATTAAGAAATTTAATTTTGTAATACACAAATGCAAAGGATTCATTAAAAGTTGATTGAATATTTTAATTTGTGTTTATTATTACTGGCGCCCTGAGGTACAATCAAGAGTCGGTACACTGGAGTAAGTGTTGTAGACTATTAAGTAAATATTAATATTACCAGTGATTAAAATAGTTTGTAAAACTTACTTCTCACATGCTCGTAGGCCAACGTAATATGCAAATGATTAATTTAACTCTTTCATAAAGGCCTATCAAGAAGTGTATTACATTCTGTCGCCCGGAACGTGGGACAATTGAGTCACTATTAAACAAGTTATAAATTAAGACTAAGTAGAAGTTAAGAATAGAAATAGTAAAAAACATAGTTTATGATTACGCGAAGTAGGAGTAGGAGAGACAAAGACATACAAAACAACAGTCACAACCTATACAATAACATGAGCACAAATACAGATACCCAAAGCAACGCTATGGAACCTGAAATAAATAATCAATTAGGCGATCCAGACACGCTCGCAGACATTTCAGAGGAGGATCAAGTGTCAGGGATGCGGGGACAAAACGGACAGAACGATTAAAATGCAGACACACAACAATTTATACCAACAATAGTAACAGAAATTTGAGAAAGACCGATATGTCAGACACCACTAGAGACAGGAAAAAACACTGATATATACACAATACTACAACAATTACTAGAACAACAGTCGAGAAATACAAAAGAATAACTGTCACTTCAAACAAAACAGCTCTCACAACAAATACAAGAAGAATTGAGAATTAAAAAAGAACAACTCGCACAGCAAACACAACAAATACAAGAATTATCACAACAGTCGAGAAAAACCGAAAAACAGTTATCACTTCAAACAGAACAAATACAAAGACAAGCAGAACAGCTGGCAAAAACACAAGCACAGATAGAACAAAATGAATTAAGACTAGAACAAGCAGTACAACAAATGAAAAAACAAATCCATAAACAACACAGAAATAAGAAACGAAGTCGCCATACAATTAGAACAAGAGAGAACAAACAACAAAAAAACTGTTCCAAGACTCCCAAGTAGAGACTAACAACAAAATACAAGATAATACCGATAAGATTACTGAGCTTAGTATTAATACTAAACAGCAGCTTATAGAGTTGGACGAACGGCATAGCAATAACATTCAAATCGTAAGCGAAAAAATCGAAGTAAACAACAAGAGATGCGAAGACAATACGGTAGCAATCAAAGAGTTACGAGCCGAAAAGCTGGAAGAAATGAAGAAAGTGAGCGAAAATATAAATGTAACTGACCGGCAAATACGACAGATACAACAAGAAGTTAGGAATAAATTAGCCTCAATTAGCAACCAATCGAGCAGCCGTAACGTTACGCATGAACAAGTCAAAGATATCAATTACAACGGGACTGGAGACTTCCCAATGGAATTTATGAAGGAGATGGAAGATATCTACATGGAACATTACCAAGATAACGGCAACGTCGCATGGATCGGAAGGCACCTAGAAGGAGAGGCCGCAGTGTGGTGGAGGTTGATCAAGAATAGCGTGACCAACTTCGCAGAGTTTAAGGAAGCCTTCACGAACAAATACTGGAGTGATATGATCCAAGAAAAGGTCAGAAACGAGCTCGAGTTTGGACGTTATCAGATGGAGAGTGGTATGAGCATGATACAATACCTAGAACGGAAGTTGTTGGAGAACAGGCAGTTAATTCCACCGATACCTGATCAGAAAAATTGCTAAACATTACTCTCAAGGGGTACAGATCGCCATTATTACTCGTGGGGTTACGACTATTAATGAGTTCGAGCAAGTGTTATCAGAATTCATGGATTTGAGAAGTGAAACAAGGACAATGACTCGGACACATTATGACAATCGACGTGAACATAAGCCATGGGGAAGAGTTGAAGAGGAGAGTGGGAGAAGGGGCGAGCAAGGACGAGCACACGAAAGTGAAAGCCAGCCAGCTACCCAACATTACAACAGATGACCGAATAAGTTTAAAAATGAACCCGAGCCGATCCCTTCGACTAGCGGTACGCAACATAACAAAAGCGCCACTGCAATGTCAAAAAACTAGGTCAGTTTTGTACATACAAATTAGATTTAAGCACCATAAATAAGTATATTAATAACACTTTTGTAGATATAAGAGAAAATTTATTGCGTAATGATGATATTAATGTAACTCATCGTGTAAACAAGTGCCCGGAGACCAGGATATCATTAAATGGGGTGCCCATCTGCGCGTTAATTGATACCGGAAGCCAAGTAAACGCTATATCTGAACAATGGTTTAAGAATAAGAAGAAGGAATTGGGTAACGTAGAAACCTTGAGGCTTTCCAATACTGTCATCAAAGGAGCAACTGGAAATAAATCAAAAAGGGTGACGCAGCAGGTATTGTTATAGCCAGGATCGGAGATGTGGAAGTTGACAGCGTATTCGTCATAGTACCAGAGTTAGTAAAGGATTGTATCATAGGTATGGGGTTACTAGAAGAATATGGGTGCGTTATCGACATACCCAATAAACAATTAATAATTTCAGAAAAGGGGGACCAAAAGGAAGCCACGGCAGAGATATTCCACGTAGAAATCACGTCTGGGGAAGAAGATATTGAAGAAACAATCAAACAAAAGGTGAGATCAATCGACGGAATCACAGAGGCCGAAAAAGGTGAACTACAGCAAATCTTAATGGACAAAAAAACAATATTCCGAAATACTCCCGGTAGGATTCAAGAGTACCAGCACAAATTTGAAGTTACAGATCAGACGCCGTACTGCCAGAAAGGGTGGCCGATTCCACTGAACTATCAGGATGCAGTTAAGGCCGAGATACAAAAAAGGGAGGCATATGGTGTGATTGAAAGGGCGCAAACTCCATATGTCAACCCAATGGTCACAGTTATCAAAAAGGACCAGACGGTCAGACTATGTTTGGATGCGCGCAAGCTGAATTCTGTTACCGTTCCTGACTACGAGGGAGCCATTCCGATAAACGAAATTTTAACAAAATGTGGGAATATCAAAGTGATGTCCACGGTAGACCTATGTAGTTCGTTCTGGCAGATCCCACTACATGAGGAATGTAGGGACTTCACATGGTTTTTATATGAAGGAAAATGCTACCGATACACAGTGACGCCGTTTGGGCTCAAGACAATTTTGGCCAGCTTGACGCGGGGACTAGACCGAGTGCTATCAGAGGAAGTAAAGGAGTTCACCATTTTGTACGTCGATGACTGTTTATGCATATCAAACAGTATCGCAGAGCACTTACGGAACCTGAAGTTATTATTACAAAATTTAAAAAGAGCCAATTTAACTCTTAACTTTAATAAATCACAGTTATTCCGAGAGGAAATTGATTATTTGGGATACCAGTTAACGACCACTGGTATTACCACTGCACCAGACAAAATCAGGGCTATACAGGAATTTCGGACACCAAAAAATCAGAAGCAGCTCAAAGGATTCCTTGGTTTGACCAATTTTTACAATAGATTTACCAGTAGGTACGCCGAGGCTACCCAACCATTATTGAACCTCTTAAAGAAGAACGCTGCTTTTAAGTGGACGAGCGAGATGGACCGGCATTTTGAGACAGTCAAGAAACTATTTATCGAGGCGGTAATTCTCAAGCATCCCGACCCCAACAAGCGGTTTTATTTACAAACCAATGCGAGCCGTTATGCGTTGGGCGGACAATTATATCAGTTAGACGATAACAAGGATATTGGAGTGGTTGCGTTCACGAGCCGAGTGGTGAGAGGAGCGGAACAGAACTACTTTACTACGGAGCTGGAACTGCTGAGTATCGTCCATTGTTTACAAAAGTTCAGAACGTACGTGCTAGGAAAGCCCTTGACCATCATCACCGATAACAAGGCGTTAGTTTTTATCAAGAGATGTCATTTGCATAACTCTCGTATAACACGTTGGATCCTCGCCATACAAGAATACGACTTCGAGATTATGCATTGTAAGGGTCGTGATAACATTGTAGCCGACATCTTAAGCAGACATCCGGAGGACATCAATGAAGAGCAGACAATAGACCAAAATGAAGAATTTGAAATTAACATTATCAGTGTACGCATCAATAAAGATATCAAGAAACAACTGAAAAACATACAGAGTTATCAATTAGCCGACGCCAAACTGAAGAAGATTATTGAATCCATTCAATCAAATGAACAACATAAACTTGCCAGGAAATACACTTGGCATAATGGAAAACTATACCGGAAGGATAAGGGAGTATGGAAGTTAATGTTGCCGGAGGAATTGTGCTACAGCATGATCACGGAGTTACACGAGGCATACAGTCACGTGGGGAACCGGAGGACATATCAGTTGTTTAAGGAGAATTTCACCGGAGATGCCATCAATAAAATCACAAAAACAGTTACAAAAACTTGCATCACTTGCCAGAAGAGTAAGGACCATTTTAAAATGATGTTAGGAGAGACGAGACCAGTCATACTAAAGAAGAAGGGCGAACTGATCAGCGTCGACTATTATGGACCGCTGCCGATTTCCACAGGGAAAGTGAGGTATATTTTAACTATAATTGATAACTTTACAAAATATGTCAAATTATATAAACTGAGGCAAGCCACAACAACTGCCACCATTAAAAGAATCCAATTGTATTGTGAGGAGATAGGAAAACCAATAGCGATTTTATCTGATAATGGTACACAGTTCACCAGCAATAGATGGACTACCGCATTGACAGCCATGGGTATTAAGGCAAAATACACCGCAATCCGTAATCCAAATATAAATCTGGCAGAGAGAATAAACAGACAATGGGGTAATATGTTCAGGGCAATGACCTCCGATAAGCACACCAAATGGGCGCAGTTTCTTAAACTCATTGAGGCATGCATAAACTAGACCTATCAGGAGACAATTGAGACCACCCCTTTTGAAGCGCAGTGGGGAAAGAAACCAGAGCGAGATTGGATAAAATACATTGACCAGGATATGATACCTCCAGACCAACCCATCAACTATCACAACATATACTTACGTATTAAGGAGAAGGGAGAGAAGAGGACAGATAAACTCAACAATACTCACCACATTACTAGATTCCACTTAGGAGATCAGGTCTTGTCAAGGGCATATCCGATGTTGGATTTAAATAAAAAGATTATAGGAAAATTCTGTAACATATTCGAGGGTCCATATAAGGTGATTAAAGAAATCGGAACAGCGACCTACCAGTTGGAAGATCCACAAAGACCAGGACATATCCGCAGGAATTTCAATGTACGACAACTAAAGCCTTATTACGAGAAAGGAACCCAAATTTTACACACACACACAGAAACCTCACATGAAATTTGAGAAACAAAATGTAATAGCACACATCCGAATATTGATGTAGTAGTCGTAAGTATCAAATTAAATGTAAGGGTATTCAATGTAATAAAGTATAATGAAAGTTAGTCATGTAAGAAATTACGAATGTTTAGAAAAATAAGTAAATGAGAAATGTAACAAAAATGTTTAAAGGGAAATTGCTGTAAGTAAAGAGTTGTTATTGAAAGGGAAAGTGGGCCAGCCACATTTAAAAGTAGTTTGACACGTCAGGCAGAGGGGACGGATAGTGTATGTTTGTAAACAAGCCATAAACCGGCTACCAACCCTGATGTCTAGCATTCAGTAGTAACTGAGTGATGTTGTAAAAATGTACTCACCAAGTTAGACTAGCAAGCAATTAAATTGAATACACTGTCAATCTTATTTATAATGAATTAATTTATAATTATGTCAATTTATTAAAATATATGAACAAGGTACTTATAATTATAATAATTTTAGGGACGCATCAATAGAACTAGTTTCCAATTTTGATAAAATTGTAACACTACTTCTATGGGGGGACTTATATAATGAAAAATTTGAGCAATTGCTAATTTTACTCAATCAACTATGCTGAACGCAAAGAAATGGGTGTGTTTTAGAAAGCAGAGAGGTATTGAGACGCCTGAACTGTTAGGCGGCATTACTTGAAAGAAATTAATTTGTAAAAAAGCTGTAGAGTAGAGCGGTAGGTTAATAACGCCGGCCTTGGGGCTGACGACTATAATGAAGGTAATTTTAGGCTAAGTCACGTTTTGGGACAGAACAGTCATAAAATGTATTATTCGCTAAGATAGTAAGGGTGTTCGCCAACGTTGTAAACTTAAGTGCATGTAACAATAGATACCGTTAGACGAGAGAGAGCGATGTGTGAGGGAGATAACTATAGACGCTAGTTTTTTAAGCACGTGGAGCACGGAAAAATGTTGGGCGAATCAGAAAAAGTGTCATGTGTTGCGCAGGAAGTTTTAGTTAAGCAGATTGGGCAAATTTGTATTTAGCGGTAGTTTAAACCTATAGGAACGTTTTGCTGTAGATCGTAGGTTAGAGACATTCAAAGCAAGTATATATTATGAACTTAGAGAGAAATAAGTTAGTCTTCTTTATACCGGCGGAATTACACGAAGAGACTCGCGTACGCTGTTTTGCGTTAACTATATATTTTAATAAGTAATGTAAAGAATAAGTAAATTCGCAGAAGTAACAGAGTATGGGAACGCGATAATTACTAAGACTAAAGTTATAAAGTTTCATAAGCCGTAATAAGTAAATGAGTGGATGATCGGAGTAATAACAAACAACAAGAAGTAATAATACATATAAAGTTCCATTAATTCAATACGTTGTGGTAAATCACGGAAGAAGGCGAATTAGTTCGGATTAAAGTCACGATGGTGTGAGGTAGTCGAGGTGCACGCGACGCGAACTGTGTTAGATGCACTTAAGGTCAATTCAATAATCTTTGTGTCCAGAGTGTATAATTATATTACATAGTTATATGTATAATCAACATGTCAAGTGTAGTGTACATCTGTGATAAAGCGAATTAGTGCAGTTATACCAGGATTAACACGCAACAAACGGCTGCTGACGACTCACCGATCTGCAACATCTTCAGGACTAAGCACTTCAGAAGGATTCTTATGCAAGTAACGAATAAATGAACATTTGATTCTATATTTTTTGATAAATATATATGTTTGTATTCAATACAGTGACTCAATTTGTCAGAAAAGTACTCATAGCTATTTAATAATATTCAAATTGTAAGATAAAACGATCCAAGTCATATTAAGAAATTTTGTAATACATAAATGCAAAGGATTCATTAAAAGTTGATTGAATATTTTAATTTGTGTTTATTATTACTGGTGCCCTGAGGTACAATCAAGAGTCGGTACACTGGAGTAAGTGTTGTAGACTATTAAGTAAATATTAATATTACCAATGATTAAAATAGTTTGTAAAACTTACTTCTCACATGCTCGTAGGCCAACGTAATATGCAAATGATTAATTTAACTCTTTCATAAAGGCCTATCAAGAAGTGTATTACATGTTGCAGAGAAAACTTTATGTGGTTATAAAAATAGTGAAAATATAACAAGACTATGCAGGAGAGAAAATGGAATACACAATAAAAGAATGGAGATTTGTAAAGATTGCAAAAAAGCAGGCCTGTAGGGTGTAAAATCTGATGAAAAATATGCTAGCATTAATACATCTTAACCCCCACCCCATGTGTGCCAACATATATGAGAGAATATATATTTACCTATGAGGGGTTTCCCATTCCCTCACTCTTGAAGTAGCCTCCAATACTTCTGCCTCTTATCTAGCTGTGCAGAGTTGCCTTTTAGCATTAAAAAAACAAACAAACAAAAACTGTGTTAAATTATCACTATATGCATCACTGTAGTGATATACTCAAAACCCCTAAACATTGTTAAGAAAAGAGCAAAGCATATTGATAAATTTAGTGATAAACGAGAAACAGTAACTTACAGAGTTACATAATACACCACTAATAATTACCAAAGGAATATAGGAAAAATATTTGAAGATATAATATCATAAAAGTTAATAAAATAACTGCACAAAACGAGAGCTTTAAATATATAAAACATCACGCAAATATAGGACTAACATTTCGTATTATCAAACTAAAACAACAAAAGAGGAAACAACAGCAAACCTTAGATTTTGAAATCCATTGTAAACCATTATACAGAAATGTGCAAAAACACAAGACCTGATGAGAAAAGAATATACTTCCATTAGGGATCAGGATTCTGATGACTTGCCTGAAATGAGTTCAGAAGAAATTAGTAGAATATATCAATTTCGATGCACATTTCCAAACCATTTAGCAACAAAGATAAATTTCTATATGCTGTTATGTAAAATCATTCTAATTAAAGAACTGGTAAAAAAACAAAAAAAAACTACTGACAGATTAGGCCTACTCATAATCTGAAGATATATACAAATAACAGCCTACCCCTGTTTAATTATAGTACAACACTAGTGGAAAAGTACAAATAACACAAAATGCAACATCCTATACTACACTTTAATGAGGCAATATATCTTCTAAGTAGGAAAGTGACACGCACGCACGCACGCACGCACGCACGCACGCACACACACACACACACACACACACACGTAAGAATGCATGAGGGAGAACAGGTATTCCCAGAAATGATAAATATTCACTTAGCATTTAACTGATTGCAAATTATCTACACAGGAAGTATGCAACTAAAATTACATTTAAAAAATATTTGCTTATCATTACTCATCAGCTTACAGAAAAAATTATCAAATTCAGACAACCGGATCCGTAGTGAATGCTCCAAGTCACTTTGATCCACACACAATTATGCAATTATGAGTAAACATTTTCTTGATTACGATAGTATCAGTTACAGTATTATAAATTATAGTATGGATTGTTATAAACAAATTTAATAAACATCTTTTTAAATTGCTTTAAAATGTATTCTGTTCAAATTTCAGAATATTAAAAAATGTACCATTATGCACATTTCCTTTTAGAAAATTAAGAAATGTGCAATTTCTTAATTCTAGTAATGTGGCATGACATTTTTTTATGGATGTTATAAACAAATTAGCAACTTAAAGTAAGATGCATGGGAATACCGAAATAAAACAAATCACTGAAATTAAAATGGTGTTTTGCAACAAAGAAGGAAATTGACTATACCAAGTATCATAATTTTATGAAATCATAAAAAGGTATATTCAGCATTGTTAACAGCAGTTTTATGAGCTTCTGTATGTTTTACTCAGTTATGCCATAAAGTTGAAAACAACTGAAGCTACAATTAGGCAAGACCCAATGTCATCTTCACTAGCATAAACAAACTTAATTATGTGGCTCTCATGTGCATAAAAAATAGTTTACACTCAAAAACTGTTGGAATGGTTTTATATGTAGACCTGGAATAAGAATATTTAGACTTATTTAAACAGTAACGTAACTTTAAAATTTTTTTGGTGAACACGTTTTTCTAATAACACAAAATTTAAACAGATGATTTTAACATTGTTAATACACATTTTAATGACTACACGCATCATCATATGATATAAAAACACAATTAAATTTTAATGTTTGACACACACACACACACACACACACACACACACACTTCTTAGACCTCTGTGGCCACTTAAATGTCAGTGTAAGCCCATCATCAGCATGCATGATCATATGATGACCATACAGTATACGACTATGAGTAAATAAGTAAGTAAATACAGTATACCTACATGAGTAAACAATCTTGACTGTACGTTTTAATATTATTAACTGCATGCATGTGTTCGCACCCACCCCACACACACACACACACTCTCTCTCTCTCTCTCTCTCTAAACAACCGATACAATTTTTGTTGCAAAAAAATGTAATTTTCATGTTTAAACAATCCTCAATTCTTAAATCCAAGTTGTATGTACCAACTTATTACTTAATCATACAGTATTCACAGACATATTCTATTTAACCCACTGTATTTTGGTTTCTCACCAACATGGGCATACTGGAGAACTGTGACTCCTTAAATCATCTTATTTAATTACTACACACAGATGATGGTTTTCCTTGTAGCCCAGTTTCTCTAAATATCAGTACCTTTACAGAATATACGAGTACAAACATGGCAATAGAATAGGAAACATAACCTCTGTTTTACTTTCAGTTCTATCAATACTGGGACAGTCAACTATACGAGGGGTGTCTGATAAGTCCGTGCAAAGTCAAGAGATGATGTTCACAGTATATAGATGATGTCATTTTTAGTTTTCCGCATCTCCGTTAGGAGCATACACCTATGTTTCAGTCACATACATTCATAATTCTATTGTTGCCAATCATTTGAATTGATCAAGTATCGTGATTTGTAAAAAATGGATGAAAGAGAATTTTGTGTGGTGACGAAACATTACTTCTTGAAAGGCAAAACCGCAACGGAAACTAAATCCAAACTGGATATGGTGAGTCAGCTCCATTGACTAGAACAGTTTACAAATGGTTTGGTTATTTTCGTAGTGGTCACATACGCACAAATGATGCTGAACGTTCCAGATGGTCTGTTGAGGTTACAACTGCAGAAAATATTGAAAAAAATCTATGATATAGATTTATATTTATAGATATAGACAGAGGACAGAAGATTGAAAGTGCACGAAATTGCTAAGACAAAGGCATCTCAAATGAACGGATGCATCATATTTTATACAAACATTTACATATGTGAAAACTGTCCGCAAGATGGGTGCCACGATTGCTCACATTTGATCAAAAGCGTGAATGAATAAACATTTTTCAGAATGGTTTGGAGCTGTTTCAATGTAACTGAGAAGAATTTTTGCACCGTTTCATAACAGTTGATGAAACTTGGATACATTACTATCAACCTAAACCAAGGGATAGTTAAAACAGTGGCTGCAGTAGGAGAACTTGCTCCAAAAAAAGTGAAAACCGTACCATCAGCAGGTAAGGTGATGGCCAGTGTCTTTTGGGATGCTTGTGGCATAGTCTTAAGTGACTTTCTGGAGAAGTGTAAAACGATAACTGGGCAATATAATGCGTCTCTGTTGGATTCTCTAAATGAGGAAATAAAGAAAAATGAACACATTTGATGAAAAAGAAGGTTCTTTATCACCAAGACAATGCACATGCGATTGTGACAGCAAAATTATTTGAATTACGCTATGAAATCCCCCCCCCCCAACTTAACAGACTTAGCATCTTCAGACTATTATCAGTTTCAAAATTTGAAAGTGCTTTGCTTATACTAAACGATGAAGTTACTCCCGAAACATCTGCATATTTTGAAGACTTGGATAAATCATAGTATAAGGATGGGATCGAGAAGCTTGAGCATTGTTGGACTAAGTGTATAGTCTTGAAAGGAGATTATGCTGAGAAATAAAAAAGATTGTTCCTGAAAAATTGTGTTTTCTTTATTTTTGCACTGATTTATCAAACAACCGTCGTAGCAGTGTCACAAGTCTCTGATGTGTTAAATCTCACATTATGAATTTATAGTTACTTCAAACATAATTTTCTGACACTATCACAATACATTAATTTACTATTAACATGGGAATTACAGAGGAAAATTATTACATCTCTAATTCCATTATGTAGTAACATCTTCAATACAATATTTTTTATTTGGTGTTCTGCCCCAAGGCAGGTCTTCAAATAGTAAAAGCTCTCCAAGCTGCCCTATCACATGCCAGTCTTTTCATTTCTTCGTAACACCCTCTGATTTTAATGCTATCTATTAACTTCATTCTTCTATGCCCTGTTCTTTTTTCTCCCTCTATGACACCCTCCATGGCAGTTGTAAGCAGCAAGCAGTCTCTTCTTAAACAATTACCTAACCAATTCCTTTTCCTATATTACCTTCAGGATTTTTCTCTCTTCCCCTATTCTTCTTAAAACTTCATCATTCCTTACTTTATCAACACACCTCACTTTTTCCATTGCTCGCCAAACCCACATCTCAAATGCTTCTAATCTTTTCTCATCCTCCTTCCTCAGTGTCCATATCTCTGCACCATATAAAGCAACGCTCCACACATAACATTTGGCCAACCTTTTTCTTAAATTCTTATTAATTTTGCCACACAGCAGTCTTTTCTTCCCATTAAATGCCTCTTTCGCTATAGCAATTCTTGCTCTAATTTCAAAGTGAAGTGCAGGACATATCTTCACTTATCAAGCTTCCAAGATATTTAAACAACTCTACCTGTTGTATTTTGTCTTGCCCTATCTTGATGTTTCCCCTTCTACCTTATACCAATACAGAATAAGAACCAATAAACATTATTCTAATAATTCATTATTTGAATGAATTATTACTATACAAAAAACTTATGTATTATACATAAAGTCATATTAAATAATTTTTAACAAACTTGAGCCTGAATCCAATATGGGGGAAGTCTAAAATCACTAAACAGATATATCATATGAACCAAAATGTTTGATAAAAATGTATTGTTTGGGTATAAAACAGTTTGGGTATAAAATACATTATGATAGCATAACATAAATGTAATGCCAGGCTTAAAATCAAAGAATATTACATTTTATAAGTCTCGAGGTTTTCTATTAAGTTTATCACCTTACTGTTTTATTTCCACTATAAAGAAAATTAATGTGTGACATTTATATCGCTGAATTGCCAACACCACATTAATTAGCAACTGCTGTGTGACCATTATACATTTTTTTAACTCCACATGATGGTACACACATGGTTTTCTCACACATTCATTAATGGACTTCCTGTGACACAACTGGGTGGAACCCAATTCAGTTGCATATTTGCTTTAATATTAATATCTCTTCTTAGATATTATGTGTGTATGCTGTTACATAATGTGCATTATAGTGTTTTTAACACTTATTTTAAACAGAAACTGTCAAAGAAAGCAAAAAAACTCTTTTTTATGGTTGCTTTTTATAAATAAGGCTTTTTTACTTCCAAGTTCCTTAAGGAAATGAAGTATGGTGACGGCAAAAAAAAATCGTGTTCGAGATTATTGCAGATTCTGATTGTACTACACTCAAAACATGAAAAAAGTCATTTTTCGAAAAGTGTCTGTAGTCTATCTGTCTGTAGATTTTTTTCTATGGCAAACGATAACAGTCGCAAATTCAAACAGAATCAAATAATTTTTTGCATGCAGCCCTGATTTGTAGAGTAATCAAGACCTATTGTTTTTGGTGAAGATCGGTTAAGGGAAAGGGGTAGTTTACCTGCAACAGTTTTTTTTAATCAAGGGTAATTTTTGTCTATGGCAAACGATAACAGCCGCAAATTCAAACAGAATAAAATAATTTTTTGCATACAGCCCTAAATTGTAGAGTTCTCAAGACCTATTGTTTTTGGTGAAGATCGGTTAAGGGAAAGGGGTAGTTTACCTGCAACATTTTATGTTTTAACAAGGGTATTTTCTATGGCAAACGATAACAGCCGCAAATTCAAACAGAATGACATAATTATTTGCATATAGCCCTGATTTGTAAGTTCTCAGGACCTATTGTTTTTGGTGAAGATCGGTTAAGGGAAAGGGGTGTTTACCTGCAACGTTTTATGTTTTAAAAGGGTATTTTCTATGGGAAACGATAACAGCCGCAAATTCAAACAGAATAAAATAAGTATTTGCATACAGCCCTGATTTGTAGAGAACTCAAGACCTACTGTTTTTGACGAAGATCGGTTAAGGGAAAGGGGTAGTTTACCTGCAACGTTTTATGTTTTAACAAGGGTAATTTTTTTCTATGACGAACGATAACTGCCGTAAATTCAAAGAGAATCAAATAATGTTTTGCATACAGCCCTGAATTGTAGAGTACTCAAGACCTGTTGTGTTTGGTGAAGATTGGTTAAGGGAAAGGAGTAGTTTACCTGCAACTTTTTTTTTATCAAGGGTAATTTTTGTTCAATGGGAAACGCTAACAGCCGCAAATTCAAACAGAATGAAATAATTATTTGCATACAGCCCTGATTTGTAGAGTACTCATGGCCTATTGTTTTTGGTGAAGATCGGTTAAGGGAAAGGGGTAGTTTACCTGCAACTTTTTTTTATCAAGGGTAATTTTTTTCTATGGCAAACGGTAACTGCCGTAAATTCAAACAGAATCAACTACTTTTTTGCATACCTTTTTAAATTATATAGAACTCAAGTTTTCTTGATTTTGACGAAGATCGGTTAAGGGAAAGGGGTAGTTTACCTGCAACGTTTTTTTATCAAGGGTAATTTTTTTTTTCAATGAAAAACGCTAAAAGCCGCAAATTCAAATAGAATCATATAATGTTTTGCATACAGAACCAAATTGTAGAGTTCTCAAGACCTGTTGGTGTTGGTGAAGATCGGTTAAGGGAAAGGGGTAGTTTACCAGCAACATTTTATGGTTTAACAAGGGTAATTTTTTCTATTACGAACGATAACTGCCGTAAATGCAAAGAGAATCAAATAATTTTTTGCATGCGTTCCTGAATTGTAAAGAAATGAAGGCCTGTTAATTTTGGTGAAGATCGGTTAAGGGGAAGGGTAGTTTACCTGAAACATTTTTTGTTGTAACAAGAGTAAAGTACTTAATTTTGATAAATAAAGTATCCTGATAAGAAGATCTTAATAATGCACTGTAGAAACGTAGATGAAATGTCTATAAATGAAGAGGGTAGTTGATTGGGATGGGAGTAATTTTCTATAAATGAAAATTATAGTTGAAGGGGGAGAGGATAATTTTTTATATATGTACTACATTATCGGCAACAAAGAAGTAGTTTGTTGTTAAAATTCTTTCCCGTCCTGTTTGGCCGTAGACCAAAGTTTTCTGCAAAACAGACGTTTCGGCAGTGCCATCGACTTCCATCATCAGTGAAAATCGAGTGCGATAACGTGAGGTGGTATACGTTAGTGACCAGAGTACTGTGGTTAAGGCTGAAGCAGTAAGTAGAAAGAAGTAGTTTCTATAAAATATTTCATTTCAAAAATGATTTTAAATATAAATCTTAGAACATGGAAGTCATGTATGGTTCTCCATGTACCGATATTTAAAGTTAACCCACTGTTGCATTGTGGCTAGCCAAATAATTTTGAAATCATGGAAAAATAACTCAATGCATTTTTTATATTTATATAAACAATATTACCATATAATGGACAAAATAAGAAAATAACAAACTAAGGACATAAACAATCAAGAATATAAAAATTTAAGAAAATAAATTCACTTCTTAAACAATTACAGTAGTAATGTATGTGAGTGCATGTTGGTGCTTTGCATGCAAAAGATAGTCTTCCTGAGACGTTGTTGCCAACAGGCATGTAACAACAGCAACACATGATTGCAGTATCAATCCATATTGTTATCAAGGACTGGTTTTGGTAAAGATTTAAGCAATTCATATAATAAGTGTGCAAGGGTGGGAAGGAGAGGGTGAGATACTGTTTAATGATTAGCTTTATTCATGAATGTTAAAATGAACTGAAAAAGGATCAACCCAGAGTTCCATCTTCTATGAAGCCAAACGAATGGTACAGTACATGTAGTCAGAAATTAAAATGGCAGTATAGCATATACAAACTTATAAAAGTATACAAGTAAGAATGAAGGAGAATTTTGAAAAAAGTATGGATCAGGTGTTTATTTATTATACTTCAAGTGGCATAATTATTAAGTTTCACGTTCTTCTTCTTTCAGTCTTAATTCAGGGATTTATGATAGCCATTTTCTTACTTAGAAAGTCTCCAATTAACCATCCTCACCCTCTATTTCAAGTCCTATTTCTTGACCTCGAACTAACATTTCTTTCATCAACCCCTCCACAAATACCTGTAGTAATTAGCTATTAACTAAAGTCTCTATACAATTGACATAGTCTGTGTTATTTTCTTCTGCTGAAATTTAAACAAACCTTTTTCTCATGCATTCTCTGAAGTATATTATTATTACTCATGCTTTTGTTCCATGAAATCCTCTTTTTTTGTCCAGCCTCTTCCCCTATCGTTTTATCCATCTGAGGGTTTATGGTACCATTTGGCTTCAATATCTGTATACTGTTTCAAGAACTCTCCCAGGTCAACTGAAATACTTCATACAGTAGACGTCACATTGGTGACTTCAATCTAGTTGTCCAGCTTATTGGAAGGTGTCCATAATTTTCTAGCACTAGAATTTCCATTTCATTTGTTCTCCTGCATATGTGTCAAAGTAGTGCAGTAAGAAATATCATGAGTCTCCAGTACCATGGCATTAAAGCTTTTAGTTGCTTCTTGTTTTTCCCAATAATTCATGATTCAGAGTCATATAGAATACTCCACAATAATCCCCCCCCCACACACACACAAACAACTCTTATAACATATTCCTGTACTCTGAGTCTAATGCTTCTTAACATTTTGAGTCTGACCTTTACATGAAACACAAGATTCTACAGAAATACATTCAACATCTATGCAAGAAAAATACCTTTAAAAAATTGTGACGTCTCCCTTGTTAAGATATCACAAATGTCGGGAACCAGTTCAATTGGTTACCTGTTAATTGAACTAGCTGCCATTGTTAGTAAACCTTAATCACTAACAAATTATAACACTTTATTATTCAGGAATTAAGCAAGGATTGTATAAATTTATTCACTCGTTGGGTGTTAGCAAAAACATCTCTTTATTAACATATTTACCTCTCATACTTTACTTTACTTTTAAAACACAGATTCTAAAAATTTCTGCATTAAATATTTTGTATATTTTACTCTTTATTCTTTCTATATCAAAATCATTCAGCTAGATATTGTTTTAATTACCCCGGATCCGGGTAGCGAGTTTGTTATGTTTTTATTACAACTTCAACCAAATTATTAGAAGAATAAATTTGGTTGTAAATTTTAAAATTAATTTAAATCTAAACATCGTAATGTCATTACTACTTCATTACAGTGATTACAAAAATATATGTATTAAACTTTAAATTATCAAAAGTTCTTTACTGTTCTTTTTTTTACTGGTCTTGTGTTTTTCAGTGAATTTGTGTTACAAATATTATGTTTTGATATCACCTGAATATAACAATGTGTATGCTGTGGGCATGATGGTCATCTTCAGTCCTCTTCTAGGGTGTGATCCACAGTTGCTCTTGAAGTTCCATGAGGTTGATTGTTTCTGGTAGTCTCTTCCTAGACGATTAGATTTTGGTACTAGAAGTTCATCCGGTTGCTGTTCGTGTTATCTTCTTTCGGAGTCGGTAGTTTACATTTTACTTTTAGTTACAGTTCATATTTTATCAGCACTAAAATCTGGTAAGTAACATTTCTCACCATTTACCGTTTGCTAAGAGATGTGTCGGCTAAGTTTCCTTTTTCTTTTTTATCCTTTACATGTTTCTTCACGCACTACATTATAATTTTGTTTTTATTATTATTATTATACTACATAGGTCAAATCGAACTCATTATAAACTTGATTAAATATTGTTTAACGGTATACACCTATGTGTATGTTCACAACACAGCAGCTACATCCTTACATCTCGGTGTCTATCGGGCGAGTGAGTGCAATGTTTAGCGGCAAGGGGTCAGTAGCTGGCACGGTTTTACGCACTGAGAAAATAGTTCGTTCTTTTAAGTTAATATAATTATTTACTAATTAAGTCATAATACATTATTTTACCTTTTGGTTACGAATTATGAATTTCTTTAATTATTTTGTACATATTTTAGTTAATTATTTAATTATTAAAGTAATTATTATTATTAGCTAAATAACACCATTCTTAACGTGTTGGTACGGGACAATTTGCACGTTGTTGCATGAATCTAGGCATAGGTAAGGGGTGGATAATATTCTTACTTATATTGAAAGCAATTTTTTATTTGTGCGATTAAACTTTTTTTTTTAAATCGTCACATCCTCCTGCACTTAACGATGAAGTTGGGGTGGTGGGGGTAATAATTAAAATCTAATAAACACAATTACATTTTTATCTTTCGTGAAATTCCCTTTCTCTCGTTCCTTAACTACTACCTTAATATTATTTACATATATACACCTATTACTTATTTACCTATGTATTACTCTTAGTTAATTTCCATAACTTCACAATATAGTGGCCTGACTGATTACATTGCATACTCTAACTATATTGGTTAGCTTTCTGCGCTTTCTTTAACCCTTGTAAAGAATTTTTTTTGTACGGCGCCATTGTGACTGTGTTACGTATTTATCCCTATATCTCTTAATTCTACTACAGTAATCTAAAGTCAATCCCATACTTGACCTTAGATCCTATCTTAACACTAATTTCTTATTCTACTGAGATAAGCGGAATTTCACAAAGGGGAAGCTTTATTTACATTTAAACAATCGACTTTTACAATCTAAGAGTGGTCAAACACTTTACTAGACGCATTGTATTATACACAGGGAGGTTTACCATTGTTTACTTCGGTACCAATTCAAGACAATAGGGGTGGCTTACTACAATATTTCCTGCATGAACAAGTTTGTCTCTCACTAACAAGCTGGGGAATTATTTTGAACAGGCCACGACCGGGCGTTTACACGATTCAAATGTACTTTTATTATTATTTTCTCTTTACTCATTTTACTTCTACACGTTATTTTTATTCAAGCTATTATTAAACCTTTTTTATTTAAAGTACTTATTATTTATTTTATTTCAAACACTTATAAAATTTGGATTCATTTAAAAACACATATATCTCTTATTACATATAGAATCTTATATTAATTAATCAAAATAAACTTATCTCACAACAATTCAATTTTCTGTAATCTCATATATAATTAGTCAAAACAAAACGCTAATACCATTGTATAGTAGAGAGAAATTTCATATACGATGTTTCACTGCTTTAACAATAGCACAAAGGGTCAGCTGTTTTGGGGAGCCTCATTGTTTGCATAGGGTGGTAACAAAGGTAGGACAATTCAGAACAGGAAAAACTCGTGTCTAGGATTGTCTGTTAGGTCAGTGAGGGGAGGTTTTGAATGAGATGCGTGCATACAAAAGGGGAGAGTTTACATTCCTCAACACGTATTTAACATGAACCAGCTTGTTCATACCGACAGGTTTAGAATGGAATATTTACCAGCGATGACTTGTTTATTACGGCAATCTCACGATACTACTATTATTATATCTTAATTAAAACTTTACTCATTTATTTGTTCCCGATTTCAGAGTGAATAAATTTGTTTGTCAAAGTTATTGTTAAAGAATTATAACAATGTACACAATTTTTTTTTTTTAAAGCAGAGCAGATTATTTTTACACAATAGCAGAGTGGCGCAATTATGTGCGTCACGATGCCCGCAACTATTTTAACTTTAACCAGAGTGGCACAATTTTGTGACGTCTCCCTTGTTAAGATATCACAAATGTCGGGAACCAGTTCAATTGGTTACCTGTTAATTGAACTAGCTGCCGTTGTTAGTAAACCTTAATCACTAACAAATTATAACACTTTATTATTCAGGAATTAAGCAAGGATTGTATAAATTTATTCACTCGTTGGGTGTTAGCAAAAACATCTCTTTATTAACATATTTACCTCTCATACTTTACTTTACTTTTAAAACTCAGATTCTAAAAATTTCTGCATTAAATATTTTGTATATTTTACTCTTTATTCTTTCTATATCAAAATCATTCAGCTAGATATTGTTTTAATTACCCCGGATCCGGGTAGCGAGTTTGTTATGTTTTTATTACAACTTCAACCAAATTATTAGAAGAATAAATTTGGTTGTAAATTTTAAAATTAATTTAAATCTAAACATCGTAATGTCATTACTACTTCATTACAGTGATTACAAAAATATATGTATTAAACTTTAAATTATCAAAAGTTCTTTACTGTTCTTTTTTTTACTGGTCTTGTGTTTTTCAGTGAATTTGTGTTACAAATATTATGTTTTGATATCACCTGAATATAACAATGTGTATGCTGTGGGCATGATGGTCATCTTCAGTCCTCTTCTAGGGTGTGATCCACGGTTGCTCTTGAAGTTCCATGAGGTTGATTGTTTCTGGTAGTCTCTTCCTAGACGATTAGATTTTGGTACTAGAAGTTCATCCGGTTGCTGTTCGTGTTATCTTCTTTCGGAGTTGGTAGTTTACATTTTACTTTTAGTTACAGTTCATATTTTATCAGCACTAAAATCTGGTAAGTAACATTTCTCACCATTTACCGTTTGCTAAGAGATGTGTCGGCTAAGTTTCCTTTTTCTTTTTTATCCTTTACATGTTTCTTCACGCACTACATTATAATTTTGTTTTTATTACTATTATTATACTACATAGGTCAAATCGAACTCATTATAAACTTGATTAAATATTGTTTAACGGTATACACCTATGTGTATGTTCACAACACAGCAGCTACATCCTTACATCTCGGTGTCTATCGGGCGAGTGAGTGTAATGTTTAGCGGCAAGGGGTCAGTAGCTGGCACGGCTTTACGCACTGAGAAAATAGTTCGTTCTTTTAAGTTAATATAATTATTTACTAATTAAGTCATAATACATTATTTTACCTTTTGGTTACGAATTATGAATTTCTTTAATTATTTTGTACATATTTTAGTTAATTATTTAATTATTAAAGTAATTATTATTATTAGCTAAATAACACCGTTCTTAACGTGTTGGTACGGGACAATTTGCACATTGTTGCATGAATCTAGGCATAGGTAAGGGGTGGATAATATTCTTACTTATATTGAAAGCAATTTTTTATTTGTGCGATTTAAACATTTTTTTAATAACCGTCACAAAATTATACCAGAAAAAAAAATTTTAATTTTCTCAAAGCCCATGTAGGAGCGGAGGTTTGGGTTTGCAAATTCTAATGACATTTAGGACGATACGAGCACTAGCTTAGCTACTGGTAGAGCCTCCCTTACAGTGCATATCTTTACTGAGAACAAAACTGTTCTATCTTATGCTCTCCATATCTCTGCCCATCATGACTATCATTTTGTACTTCCTAATATTGGAAGGAGTGATGTTGGAGCTTGGGTTGCGTAATGATGCCAATAAGTGGGTGCTATAAGTGCTAATATGCATTCAGCTGCAATCACACCAAATCCTATCTCAGAAGGAAAAAATATGAGGACAATTCCATAAAACCAGCACGCCTCAGCCAACGAATGGTATAAGAATCGAAAACTGAGAAACACATAGTACAGCATCAAGCAGATTATATGCTATTAGTCATTCAGTATTATACCATTCATGCGCCCTGCTACTCTTTACCACTAAACATTCAGTACTTAATTATGTATTCAGAGATTCTTTTAAAATATGAAAAGACACACACACACATTAAGGTGGGAACAGAATCACTCCAATATGCCTTAAAGTATTTATGCAGACTAAGTTTTCTTATGCTATGTACAGTCTGTTTATTTGTTTGCTCCCACAAGACTTAGCGTCTGCTCACTTTGTTAAATAAAGCAGTAAAATAAACCCTCGATTAACGGACTTCGGATTCAACGGACAGAATTTGACAGACAAAAAATGAAGAAGAATTCTGATGAAACTGAAACATCGAAGCATGATAATGTTTTTAGGCTTTTGAAACGTATAATGTGCATAAACTGCAGACTCTCCTGTTCTGGCGATATTGCTTGGCTATCGCAGCATTCTTTCGTTTCTTTTCTTCTTGTTTCTTGTTTTGAAACATGCAAATTTCTCATCTTCAGTTGTATTAAATAATTTTGATGAGAACTCAGGAGTTTTCAGGAGTATTCATCAAGAATTCATTCAATTCTTCACGATCCCTGTCTTCGCCGTTGTCGTTGACGCAGGCGTCGCACACGTTCAGTGGAAGACATCACGACTAACACTGAACAATATACACTAATATGCATCTTATTTCACTGTGACCAAATTTATTTATTACTAACATCACCTGGAGTGTTACATTTTTCGATGACGTTACACATTTTGCATCACGCATTTTTGGAAAACATTATCATGTTTTCTATATAACTATATAACAAATATTTACTATATAACAAACATTATCATGTTAAAAACGACAGAGAGCGAAGATTTCTAGACTGTGGGGAATCGAAAGTGTGGAAAAAATATAGTGTTAACATCACCTGGAGCGTTACATTTTTCGATGACGTTACACATTTTGCATCACGCATTTTGTGGAATGACCCCCAGCCTAAAAACATTCTCATGTTAAAAAAAAATTTTGAGATGAAAAAAATCACGATTAAGTTTTTGAAGTCCATGGTTGTGATTTAAATTTGGTGGTAGTTCATAACCATAACAATGCATTTTCACTCTTGAATAGGGTATTTTCACGCATTTTCAGCTATCTTCGTGATAATTCGTATGCACGCGCGGTTCACGTTCGTACAGCGTCGCATCAGTTTATTCAGAATTCAGAGAACGTAGCGTGTACACTACATGTGTTCCTATAGTATGAACCTTGCACGTGTTAAATAGAGAGTGTTAACGAGTTTATACTTGCGTTGTTACAGCAAGGTCCATTACTTTATTAGTGAATTACAGCATAAGTATGTCTGGCGTTAAGAAAAACCGTGTGAAATTGAGTATAAAAAGCTTGAACTAATACGTAAACTTGAAGGCGGCGCGTCTGTTGCACATGTTTGTGAACTGTACGGCGTAAAGAAACAAACCGTTTCAGACATTCGAAATAATAAAGATAAACTTATTCAATTTTCGCTAAAGTACAGTGTTGATAGTTTGAAGAATGAGGGAGAAAGAAAACACATTAAATTAGCCAAACACAAACAATTAGAGAATGCTGTGTACAAATGGTTTATAGTTGTTTTGATTGTTCATCATCTTTTTTCACAGCACTACACTATATAGAATATTGAAACTTTCAACTTGTGAAACTTACTTGCCTTTTCTTCTCGTATGCGTTTCGGCGTGGTGTTCGCCTTCGTCAGCTTTGAGACAGACTGCCATTAACTTGTAACGGTTTTTGTTTTGAAAGGTATAGTGGGGGTGGTGTGTGGAGGAAGGGGACTGGCGCAGGGATCCAAATTATTGTTAGTTTTATGTATAATTGTGTCAAAAAGTGTGTGATTTATACTGTAATTGGTCGTTAAGTATGTTGTTTGGTTGTGTTGTGTGGTGTTTGTATATTTCATATTGTTCTGCTGTGTTAAGTTTTCGCCCTTTGGGTAAGTAGTGTAATATCTCAAGTTTAGTATCTATGTTGGTGTAGCTGTGGTTTTTTGTGTGTATGTGTGTGGCAAATGCGGAATGTATATTGTTGTTGGATAAAGCTTTTAGGTGTTGA
Organism: Magicicada septendecula; assembly: GCA_034769895.1. Classification (NCBI taxonomy): domain Eukaryota; kingdom Metazoa; phylum Arthropoda; class Insecta; order Hemiptera; family Cicadidae; genus Magicicada; species Magicicada septendecula. The sequence continues at coordinate 100,314,978 of CM068370.1, read as the reverse complement.
GAGTAATGAGATGAAAAAGATCTTCCCGTCTGGCCTATGTAGAAACTATTGCAATCATTACGATTTTGCAGAAAAAACATTAATCTCAGTAACAATACTTCTATCAAAAATAACATTGAACTAGTCAAGAAAACCGAACACATCCACATCCCACACAATTCAACATTAGCATCTTTTGATATAACTAATTTATACACCAGTGTACCCATTCAAGAAACCATACAAACACTAGAACATTTACTCAGACAAAACAACACGCCCGAAATACACATACATGAGATCATCACACTCACCAAAATAATAACTGAGCAAAATTACTTTACATACATCAAGATATACACACAAACAGATGGTCTCCCGATGGGATCCCTCATATCAGGAATACTGGCTGACATATATATACACAACATAGAACAGAACCACATAATAAACAACAAATACACCAACAAAATCATTTATTGGCACAGGTATGTAGATGATATATTACTTTTATTCAATGGCAACACAAGACAGGTTGAAAACTTCCACAAATACATAAACACAATACACCACAAACTAAAATTTACACTAGAAATTGAACAAAACAATGGTATAAATTTTCTGGACCTAACAATTAACAAAACTAACAATACACACACGTATAAAATATACAGAAAACCAACCACAACCGACATGGTTATACACAACACATCAAACCACCCAACACAACATAAACATGCAGCCTTCAACCATATGCTCCATAGACTAACTAAAATACCATTAAGTAAACAGGACTATAATGACGAACTCAACACAATCAAATACATAGCAATAAAAAACGGATACAACCCTAATTTAATAAACAAACTACACAAACACATCATAAACAAAAACAACAAAAAACACAAAATACCAACAACACACAACAAACTAAATACATCACACTCATATACCATAACTCCAACACACACAAACTCGCCAACACATTCAGAAAACACAAGTATATAATAGCATACAGAACAAACAATACCATCAAAAAACACATCAATGATACAAACACGGACATAGATAAATACAACAAAACAGGTGTTTACAAATTAAATTGTAATGATTGCAATAGTTTCTACATAGGCCAGACGGGAAGATCTTTTTCATCTCGTTACTTTGAACACCTAAAAGCTTTATCCAACAACAATATACATTCTGCATTTGCCACACACATACACACAAAAAACCACAGCTACACCAACATAGATACTAACCTTGAGATATTACACTACTTACCCAAAGGGCGAAAACTTAACACAGCAGAACAATATGAAATATACAAACACCACACAACACAACCAAACAACATCCTTAACGACCAATTACAGTATAAATCACACACACTTTTTGACACAATTATATATAAAACTAACAATAATTTGGATCCCCGCGCCAATCCCATTCCTTCACACACCACCCCCACTATACCTTTCAAAACAAAAACCGTTACAAGTTAATGGCAGTCTGTCTCAAAGCTGACGAAGGCGAACACCACGCCGAAACACGTACGAGAAGAAAAGACAAGCAAGTTTCACAAGTTGAAAGTTTCAATATTCTATATAGACAAATGGTTTATTCAACAATGTTCTAGTGGCGTCGTTGTTTGTCGGGCTGCTGCTGATAAACTGGCAAAACATACGGGCATCCAGTTTCAGGCGAGTGATGGGTGGCTTTGGCGTTTTCGTAAACGGCATGGCATCACAAATAGATCAACATGTGGTGAAGCGCTGAGTGCAGACACTGAACAAGTTGAGCCTTTTCGTCAAGATATAAAGGAAACGATCGAATCTGAGGGTCTCATTTTGTCTCAGGTCTACAATGATGATGAGACTGGTCTGCCTGAAAATGCTCTGGCACACAAACATGAAACTAGCACAGCAGGCCGTAAACTCAACAAGGAGCGGATTTCTGCCCTACTGTGTGCAAATGCTGATGGTTCGCATCGACTTACTCCAGTCCTAGTCAGAAACGCAAAGAAAGCTCGTGCAATAAACAACATAATGAACCAGTTGCCAGTCATTTATGAATGTTCAAAAAATGCTTGGTTTACCTTCAGTATTTTTTCAGACTGGTTTTTTAATCATTTTGTGCCAGAAGTGCGACATTTTCAAGAAGAGACTATGAAAATTCCATCGCATGCAGTGAAAGCCGTCTTACTACTGGACAATGCATCGGCCCATCGCAACTCCGAGAAGTTAGTTCGCAACGACGGAAAAATGAAATGCGTCTTCCTCCCTCCGAACACCACTTCAATTTTACAGCCAATGGACCAAGGAGTCATTGTTGCCTGCTAAAGGCTGTACAAGAAGAAGTTTCTTGAAGAGGTGATGGTTGTCTTGGAGGACGAACAAGACCGTGAAAACAACAGAAGAGGAGCTAGAACGCTGCAAAATCTGCGTGCATACAACATCAAGTCCGCCATGTTTAATTTTGCTGCAGCATGGAAGGAGATGAAGGAAACAACATTGGCTAATGGGTGGACACAGTTACTCAATGGGACTGAACCGGAGTACGATTTCTGAGGATTTGAAACATCCGATTTCTGCGATTTGTGGCTAAACTTGGACGAGGGTGATCCAGGCTACCAAATCCTGAGTCAGGAAGAGATCGCGGAATCTGTTCTACACGACGATCAAGAAGATGGAGATGATGACGATGCAGAAACATCTGTTACAGGAGGTCCTAAATTATCAGCGATAAGAAACAGCACGGACGAAATTATCGCGTACATAGGGGAGTCTTCAGATCCGGAAGTGTGTGCTTATTATGATCATTTTAGACAGTTTAGCTATTTAATAATAAAGAAGCAACATTCTGGTGGAAAACAACTGACTCTTGATGCTTTTATCCAGCATAAATAAAGATGTGTACATAACATATATTTGCATGATATTAATAGTATTAAAATTTCAAGTGTTATAGGCCTATTTGATTTAAATATATCCTCAAAAAACAAAATTTGCGATTTAAAGGACTTTCGATTTTACGGACACCCCTCAGCCCCAATTAGTCCGTTAAATCGAGGGTTTACTGTATTTCAGTGGCCACAAGAGCAAAACATTCTTTTATTTAGTTTATTATTATTATATGTATTAAGTGGGGGTCACACATGGCTAACAGCCAAGAGCCACATACTACAGACAGACCAACTGACCAGACAATGATGTGCAACACACACACACACACAAACTGTACTCAATTAATTTACATTTATCATTTGATCATTTGTTTATTCAGGGACAAGGTTAATAGCTCCTGGTAATTAACAGACCTCTTTAACACCATTTTAAAACTTTTCTTAAATAACTGAAACTCTTACATTTATTCTGATTTTGTAGCCTATCCCTTGTTTCCATCTCTAAAATCTGACCTCAAATCACATAGACATAAGATAAGGAAGTCTATTTCAGTTAGTTAATATTTTTAAAATCATTACATAATATCATCTATACTGAATGACAACTACTCTATTAATTTTTAACATATATATTTAGCCTAACTGCCTCTATTCATACAAAATATTTATTATTTGCATTCTCATATTATTTTTTTTCTTATTTACATTCTATATGACATACATATTGTAGCATGACAGATAATCCACATAAATCAATTACTAAATGATCATTAATAAAACTCAAATACAGTATATGGAATATCCAAATGAGAGTCAATTAAAAAGCACTATGAATTATTATAATCACAAGAAAAGTAAACATAAAGAAAAATCTGCAAATAATATAATTATACTACAAATTAAAAAACCCAGAAAACTAAAATGTGAATAACAATATTACCCAGGTAGGATAGAAGCAGGCAATGAAGATACCCAGACAAAGAAACCAGACCAGAATAAACAAAAGAATATACAGCGAAATGGTACTGAAGAATGAAGAAAGAAGAAATATAGAATGAACAAAAATACTGAAGAATAAGAAACCAGTGAAGATCCACTAGAATAAAGGAAGTGAAACGACCAATACCAAATAGAAACCCATAGCGAGACAACCAAAAAACCCCAAAAATAAATGACTGTCCCAAAAGAAAGTATAACACCCCAAAAAACCATATACCAATGTAAACCTGATAAAAACCAAAAGTGTTTAGAGTATTAAGTAACAGTGCACCCAAAAAAGTTATTATGTAGTTTATATAAACAAATCTTAACAGTCCCCCCATGGTTAAATATTTCATGTTGTAAAACTAGAAAAGGACTAGTGATAATATCAATAAATAACCAGGGACAAGTGTAAGTTATTAAATTGTAATCAATAAACTTTGAAAAGGTACATGAGTTACCGTGCCAGTAAATAACTTTAAATGTTTTTAAACAGTGTCATAATAATAGTTACTTAAGTAATATGGAAAGATTAGGGAATAATATTTCTAATAAAATGCCACTGTTTATAAGAACATTCCATAGAATGAATAATATAAACAGCGAGCTTGTGTTATACATAAAGTAACTGGGAATACATCCTTAAAATTGGGACATACAGATCAGACTGTAAATAAATAGTTTAAGAAAGTGTTAACCATTTAATGGAACCAATATGTTATGTTCCTATTTCCATATGTTAACTAGATAAATAAGATTTAGTATTAAGCATTATTATAGTTATAAAATATTATTTTTTGTTATTAATTTAAATTAGGAATGCCATATCTAAATGTAGATACCATTCCCTATGTTATAAAATGTTTTTATTATGTTACTATGTGTAATCTGTACACATAAAAGGTATGATTCAAAGTACCAGTTTTCATAGTAAATAAGTGTTGTATTTTAATTGTAAAATCAATATTCACTGTTATAATAGTCAAAGAACAAATTGTTAATGAATTATATAAGAATAGAAAGTCAGAGAAGGAAACAAACTAACTATATTAGTAAAAATTTTGCAAATAGCAACACATCAAATCTAGGCCATATAATGAATTTAGACTGCAGAATAATTAACAAATCTAGTCCTATAAACCAGTTAAACTGATAATATTTATGTAAGATAAACCCAACATATAGTAATACCATGTAAATAATACTTTATAAAGATATGGTCAGCCGATAGGTAAAATTACAAATAAAAATGGAATGTACTAACTGACATTATCAGAGGAGGAATCATAGACAAATGAATTATATTTAAAAACAATCATTAATAAACTAAACTGCAAGAAATTAAGTAAGAATAGACAACTATATCAATTTCAGATTTAATAGAATAATAATTATATCAGAGAAAATGGCTATTATTATTATCAGAGAAAACAGGAAATATAAAATTAGGCCTACCTTCCAAAATGTAAGGAATATAATTTTTTTAAGGAAAACTTTGTAAAACTATATTAATTAGTATCAAAATAAGCAGAATAGAATAAAGAAACCGAATATGTATTTAGTATTTCGTACAGTTAATTAATAACGAAATTATTTTCGGAGTATAATGTATGCAAATAAAATGTATCGGAAGCTAAGATAATTTAAAACAATGTATAATATATATTAAATTGGCTAAGATTTTCAGGAGACGAAGGACATGAGAACAGTTCATTATTATCCGTTGACGAGTGTACTTAACGAGATTATTTACTCGAAATAACCTATAATGGCGAACTATCAGTAAACCGAGTTCGGTGAAAATTGTATAAAATTTTATTTTGAGTTATTTTTTATTTGTGAACCGGTGAAATTAAAATATGAACAGTGTATCACCAATAAACAGAACCACATACGCCTAATTAATTGAAATAACACCAATACCACACAATTTACAGACGAACAATCAAGGTTAAACCCGACACATATAGACAAAGTGAGATAGACACAATCACAACAACAATTTACACCAAGTGAACTATTAAACCATACCCCAGTGACACTCAATTAACTCCAGAACTATCATACACAATTGCTGAGACCATTTAAACGGAGAAAAGACATTTTTATTTAACCAAATCTTTCGTCAAGGTTAGAGGCTCATGCGCATGGTCATTACGCATGCGCCGGTCGGCCATTTTGGACTCGTCGTCATTCTACTCCAGCTGTAAAGAAACGAATTTCTGCTGCTTATGGTTTGAATAAATATTATATATAAACTTTTATTTATTGATTATAACATTGTATTGTTTAATATTAAGGCATTTATCATTGTAAGTGTTATACTTTCCTGTCCATACCCTTCTCTGGCTATTCTTAAATAACCGTTCAAAGAACTATATTTTATATACTACCAATGTAAACTTTTTTATCGACCGGCCCTGAGTGAGTCGATACTGCTGTATAATATCGAGTATTATTGATAAATTTAATAATTTGTTAATAAACTTTCTTTTTATGCAATTTGAATTTAATTTTTTCTTTAAAATACTTAACAAATAAATTAATCGAAGACTCCAACTAACCAAAGGGCGGTAAATACGAAATAACGAACGCTTCAAGAAGAAGAAGAAGAAGAGAGCCGTCTTTCGACTAGGACTGGAGTTAACCAGATTGTCATTAAATAAATTTACAGAAAGTGACACTATTACAATAAGAAACATAATACCACTCAATTTCTACACACAAACAATAACCACTAATATTTTTTAAATATTAGGAACATAAATTATACAAAAAATATTTTTCAGAGAAATTTTTTTTTTTGAAATAAAATCAAAATTTTTTATTTCAAATTTTGTAACAACATTCCTACAGATATATTTTGTTTTATTACAAAATTGGCTAGCCCAACAGTGGGGGCTTAACGAAGACACAAGGAACATTACAAAATTGGCGTTTCCAAAAAGTGGAACATTATCAACATTCCTACATTCTTACACTTAGATTATTTTGTTTTATTACAATATATATTTTATCTTTTGCTCCCATTTTATTCTTGTGTTTTATTATTTTATGTTATCTTCAGAATATTATGATTCAACATAATCTTATTATGACAATGACAGCATAACATTATCTTGCATTAAAAGTAATGAAAATCTAATGACACTTTCATGTTATAGGTGTTTGTATTTAATTTACATGTGAATGTAATTTAAGACATCCATAATAAGGGTTATAGTTTTACTTTTGTAATGGTATAATAATATTACACATAATTAACAATGTAGTAATATAAAATAAAAATATCATTAAGGCTTACTATTTCAGTATTACAGTCTGTTGTAGCTTTGAGATTTTTAATTCTATTGCCTCCCCCCTAACATATCTGAAAACTGGTTGTGGAATGAGCAGTATGCAGGGTTGGGTGTCTTGTTTATGTTTATTTAGATGTTCCCCTGTTAAAAGTTAGTTAACTTACACTTCATAATTTTTATTCAGTTCGCCCACAAGTGAACTAGCTTGGCTCATAAATGTTAAAATATAAATTCATTTAATAAATTACTTATACTGTAATATGCATTTAAAAGTCTATATTTCCAACATTTGCAAGTATACTCAACAAAGCACTAAGGACAAAGTAAGTTAATTTAATATTCGGAGGAAATTAAAAGAAAGGTGTGACACACTATCACAACTCAGGCATCTCACAAAATGGATATACAAAACATTTATAGTCCTCTTTAAAAGTACCTTGAGGAGCGAAAATGTTTATAAAATTGTCCTGTTCAAATAACCACATAACAGATTCCTTTAGGAAAATGTATCTGAACTGTTCCTCTTATAAATTTCTTACATTCGACTTATTTCAAACTTTTTTTTACACGAACAGGCCACGCGAATATTATTACCTTTTCTTCTCCTGCCAGAAGGCCCTCATTCATACACTATGCACCACCTTCCTTTCCACTGTCCACCCCTTTCTCGTCTTCTTCTCACCGCAGAGAACATCAAGATTTTGAATTTTGTTTCTGTATGTATGTCTATCCACACAGTCGTTCAAAGAGATACCCAGTTTCATCACTTCCTCCTTGAGTTGTTTGGTGTATCCCTTCAGACTGGAAAGTTGCCAAACATAGTTGAAAATTTGTTTATTTAATCTGGACTGATCCATCCGAACCATATGTCCAAGGAATCTTGGTCTTTTCCTTCGGAAAGCCATTTCCAGATCTTCCAGATCCCTGTACAGCTCTTCTTTGGGTCTATGCCTGTACCCATCTTCGGTTTTCTTGGGGCCATAAATTTTCCGAAGAATTCTCTTTCAATTTTAAGAAGAGGTTCCAAATTTTGAAAGCATTTTTTCCACTCCATATGTGATCACCGGCCTGATCACAGTGCTATAATGGCGGACTTTCGCACTTCTGGAAAGGTTTTTCTTTCCGTACAATTCCTGGGTTAGAGTAAAGGCCTTTGCTAATTCGAGTTTCCTTATCTTAAAGGATTCTTTGATTGAGGCGTTTTGGGATGTTTTCCCCAAGATATTTAAAACTGTTAGTATATTTTATTTCTCCATACGTAGTGTCCACACAGGTTTTTCGGGTATTTAAATACGGTGGTCATAATTTCTGTTTTTGCAAAGGAGATTTGGAGGCTAGTTTTCTTCGCTATCTCTTTGAGATCTTCTACTTGCTTTCTTGCTTCTTCTTTTGAGTGGGTGAAGATGTGCCGATCATCTGCGAAAGCTAACCAGCTTAATTCTACGCCTTTGGATTTGTTACCTATTCTAACCCTAGTGGAATTGACTTTATGGAAGGTTTGCATGACTTTATCTAGGAAACAGTTAAAGAGAATAGCAGAGAGTCCATCCCCTTGATGTACACCAGTGTGAATTGGGAAGGTGTCACTAAGTTCTCCTAGGAATTTAATTTTGAAAACTGTGTCGGTTAAAGTTAATTTTAATAAATTTAGAGTTTTGGGATCGACACTGCATTCCTGCAGACACTGGAAGAGGGTCTCTCGATCCACTGAATCATAGGCCTTCAGAAAATCAATGAAGGTTATGAAGAATATTTCTTTGAAGGAAATATCTAATGATCAACTTCAAACTGAGGACCAGTTCCCGGCACAATCTGCCTTTTCTGAAGCCACCTTGATATTGTAACGACACTGAACTCGTTACCTTTAATAATTGTACCTTGTTTAACTTGGTTGTTGTTTGTGTATACCTTGTTAATAATTTATAGGATGAGTATCTGGTCAGGGTAATATTTGTTGAGCGCCAATTTGCAATCACAGGTTGCAAATAAAATTTATTTGTAAAATATTAATTATGATTTTCGTTAAAATATTATAAAGGATCCTATATCAGCTATAATTAAATCTCTTTTAATCTTTTATTTAAGAGATGAATGTGATAACTAAAGCTCATCAAAGCAGATTCGAATAGTCTGCCATATTTTAAAATGAAGAGTGTTGCCAACTTAATCTAGTTGATGAAGCAAATTCACAGTCCCTGATATAGTGTTTATAATATCATACACTTTTGTATTCATTAAATAAAGAAACGAATAAACCTTTTATCTGTATTTATTACACTCAAATCCTTTTATTATTTTCTTTAAATTGTTTTTAAATAACAAATATAATCATTAACAAAAATCTAACCGGCTGTTCTTTACATATGCTCAGTATGGCAACAGTAGCTATATCTCAAGGCCCATATTTATATTTATTAAATAAAATACAAATAGATTGTGTTACGTTAGGTCCTTTTGACTACGATATAAACAACAGTTATTATAGGAAAAGTACCAAAATACATGGGATTATAAATAATTACAAAGTGCCTTAACAGGATTATATTAATAGTTTAACAATGTTCAGTGTTTATAGGTTATTTTGAGTTAAATGTTTTTTTATAGATCTAGTTCACTTTATATTATAGTAATACTCTACATTAATAGTTTTTCATACTGATGGTAAGATTATTCATTGATATTGTTCTCAGTGAAAGTTCCAAATTGTTTTTATTAAAAGTGTAATCAGTGTCTTTGAAACCTATGGCCTAGGCTGGAATAGTTCAGTTTAATTATATATCAAAAAATACTTCTCTTCCTGTGTAAGTTGATTGTATTTCTTCAGAGATTCCTTGGTTTACTTCTTTATAGTAATGTAGCACTTCCTTCTTCTATTTAGTCTGGTTGAGGATGATTATTTAACTTTTTAATTTATGTCCACAGATATGAAATGTATAATCCAATAATACAATTCTTATTTCATTTATATAACATTTTAGTTGCTAAGGCCTATCTCTCCTTTTTATTGGTTCCTAATGTAACATTTTATGTCACCCTGGTGATATTATAGCATCAACATAAACAAACTTTTACTATTTTATCTTTCATTTTCTTTAAACTGTTATAACTTTTTTATAAGATCTTTGATCTTCACTTTATTAGTTTCTTTGATCTTCTGATGAAACACTGATTATTTTGACACCACTTTTGATTATCTTCTGTTACATATTTCTTGAGTTACCCATTTACACTTTTTATTTATTTGTTCCAAAATTATTTACTATTAGTTCTTCTTGTACTTTTCATTTTATTAAAACTATTTGACACATTTAGTAATCATATAACTTAACCTGACATTGTTTATTATCATTTTAATAGAAATTCTTATTCAAAATACCTTAACTGTCTAAGCTTAACATGCCTAGTTTTACAAAAATCTATTACTATTATTTTGGTACTTTCCAGTTAATATAAACATTAGTGTTATTAATATTATCACATATAATATTAATCACTATGACCCAAACTAATTACTAATAACTCTTAGTAATAGATAACAATTCCTCTTAATTTACTGTATACAATACAGTTTTTATAAATAAAACAAAATCTTATAAGTAAGTTCCTAAATATTGTCCTCATTACTTATCATTATTAACATTATTTTAACTGTGATAAACATAATTATTACAGTCTTCATTATCATGAAATTAAACAATAAAATAAACAATATTTAATTAAGTCTTTAATTACTTGTTTCTTGGTACTTTTGGGTAAGAGTATTAAAGCATATTTATGTTAAAATGGCATGGCAAAATGGCATGTAACAATATTCACCAAGGTGGGGATCGAGTTGGGATTCGAGTCTATTGAGGAGGAGCTTAGAGAAGATTTTATAAGTTACGGGGAGAAGTGAAATCCCCCGGTAGTTATTCACATCTATTTTACTGCCCTTTTTGTGGAGAGGGTGAATGAGGGCAGACTTCCACTCTGGAGCGATTGTTTCTCCTTCCCATATTTTCCGAAATAAGGCTGTGACTCCGGAAAGGAACTTTTTGCTGATGTTCTTCCAAAGTTCTGCAGTGATACCATCTTCACCGGACGCTTTATTGTTGCGAAGGGACTGGATAGTTTCCCAGATTTCTTTTTCATCTAGGGGCCGCGAATTAGGGTTTTGAGGAACCTGTTGAAACTGGAGCTTGGAAGTTGAGAAGGTTTTGAAAATATTGGGCCAGAATCTGACAATTTTCCTGGTTGTTTAGAGCGAGGGAGCTGTTTTCTTTTTGGGGAAATATATTTGGAGAGTCTGGAGTGGAAGGTTCTGAAGAAATCTCTCGAGTTATTGTTGTAGAAGTCCGCATTCATTTGGGAGATTTTATCCTTCAAGAATTTGATTTTACTATTATTAAAAAATAAAATATCACAGTCCACATCAATTATCAGAGATACGCTGTGATAAAACTTTTCTTAATCAAATATTCTGGGCACCTGCCCAGAACCTTTTAATGAATTTCATCCCTGTAAAATCAAGCCACTTTTCACAAATATGTGGTTCTCTCAAAGGTTCCTCTAAATTTATTTTCTGAAGAAACCATAATTACACTGCACTGTTAAAATAGGAAGAAATTGATTGGAACTTCCTATTTCTTCATCACTGTTTTGTTACAAAACATCACTCACTGCCAATAGTTGTGTTTGCATGCTTTTACATAGGCCTACTGAATGTAGTTGACATACCAATGCCGTATTCATTGGCGATAAAGGTAAATTTTCCCTTTTATATTCCACCAAGTATAGTAGATTTCTGCTCAAAAGGAAGTACAACACACTTGCAATTGTGTGACATTTTGTCATTTTTACTGTCACTTACAAAATTAAAAATGTTCACTTAGCCTTGACAACCTGCTATGCAGAATCATCAAGTCACAAACTTTATATGTAATTAAAAATTAATGTGCAAGGCATCTATAATTACAGAAGCAAATAGTAAACACCAATTATTTAACACCAAACAAAACCAGCAGTTACTAAAAGAAACATTCAGTTATACATCACTACATATACCAGTATCGATTAGCACTTTTGAACCTTTCAGCTCCCCTGCAGATCAGAAACATACAATAACAAGAAACAACTTCTCACAACAAACACAACGGTCTCTAGCTGACTTTGTTCAGTTGACTGTTCAAGGCTAGTGAATATTTTTACACAATTATTTCAATAATGCCCTCAAAGGAGGCTGTGACCCCTAGGAGGCCCGTTCTCAGCTGGCAGATAGGGGATGCCTCCCAAATATGGGTGGCAGGAGGAAAATGAAATAGCTCCCATGTACCAACAGGCACTGCTGCCTTGCAATATGGCATTGGGATGTCAGGAAGAAAGACAACCTGCTGCCTTGCAATACAGCATTGGATTGTCAGGAAGGAAGACAACCTGAAAAAATTATCTGGTCCTCAAAGTTGGGGGTTGATGCAGTGGGCCAGCTCCTCACTCATTGGGCAAAATATATAATGGTAAGAGACCAAACAACAAGCATCAGAAAAGATGGATAAATGGTAAACGGGCTGGAGATACAGCTCAGAAGAATGGAAGAACGTACAATCCCCTAAACAGCGGCAGAATACAAAAGTATTCAATTTATATTTTCCAGGTATATCATACCTAGAAAATATATATACAATTATATATTAATTAAAATGCATATGGCCATAAACCACCAAAATCCTAATAAGTACATTTTTGACTCACATTAAATGTCACAGCACAATTATAGTATATAATAGGAAAGAAATTAAAGTAAGTCTTTGGTGTATTGTGACCATACTATCATTGGTCAAATCAGAGCTTATCATCACGAGGTAAATCAAGTTAAAATTCCACCTACTCTTATAATTACACACATTAATTTTGTCTACTCTTTTATTTTTTGCCAGCCTCTTTCAATTGCAAAATCACCTCTTACAAAAGAAATTTCACAACACATATGAAACTGGGCTACTAAACATCCATGACAAAATCGTCAAAACAGTTTTTGCAGAAATGGATGACACCCTGACAAGTAAACTGCATGTGAGATTTTGAGAACTGTGTGTTAAAAAAACTGCACTACATTATACTTCCATTCAAGTAGGATATGGATTATCTGAGGCAGCTACATTAACTTAGAAAACACTGAAAAAATAAGACACAAAGTTTCTTCTGCAGGCCTACATCTAATCAATAGACAGTATATAATGTAGCAAGGGAACACAGAATGTAGTTGTGGGACACAGTATAGGTGGGAATGATATCTGATACAATACAGTATCTATTACGACTTCCATATTATTCACTGTCTTTTGTTCATATGATGGTTAGTAAAGTTCATTGCATTTACTACTTTTGTTCTGTTTGTCTGCATTGCAGTAACCTTACTGCATCACTGCCTAAACATAAGCACATGATTCTTCTTACAATAGAACAAAAAACACAAATTATTCAACAGTACAAAAAAGAGTCAGACAATGAAATATGGGAAAAAAATCAGTGATTTAGAGACAGTCGAATATCATCTCAGAAAACAACGAAACAGTCCAATTTCAAAGATCTGGACAAAGCTGTGTTGAGGTGGTTTAATCGACGAGCTCTTGAAAATCTGTTCTCACCCTCCATTGTAGCTGCTGTAGCAAAATATTTGTTTGAAATGTTGAAAATAACAAAAGAATTTAATGAAATGTCTGTCTGGCTCTCCAGATTTAAACAAAGACCCATATGTCAGCTCACGGTCCACATGGGAAGGAACTCAGTTGTAATGAGCTGCCAATTACTGAAGAACTTAAATCTAAATTTCAACATTTTACGAGGTTTGATCAAAAAGTTCATGCAGTTCCTGTTTCTTTTAAAAATTATGCCTTCATTTATCGACACTTATACTGCCCTCTTGAAAGTAGTCTCAGTCAAAAGTAACACAATTAAGTCCGCTGTTTTGCGGTCTCAAAATATTTCAAGTATGCACTTTTTGGTACAGCCCTGAGCTCACTTAGTGATTTTTGTTTTACATCTTCAATAGTTGTGAAACGTTGTCCTTTCATGGAAATCATCATTATTGGAAAGAGGAAAGATCTGCATTTTCTGATGAATATGGCAGTTGCTGGGCTAGCATCATGATGTTTTCTTTTGTTTACAACCAAAATTTTAACAACCAAAGACGTGCGTCCAGGTGCATTATCGGACTGTAATTTTCATAAATTATACTTCTGTAAATCCGGCCGTTTTCTACGAATAGCTTCATACAAACAGCGTAAAATGTCCGAATAGTACTCTTTATTTACCACTGCGTCTAGCGTGGAACACAAAAACATAATCTTCATCTGACAACCATGATCTTCATCGCATTTACAAGCAGTCTTTGAAGCTTGTAAATCGTTTGCTTTACATAGGCATAAAAATGGGGGACTGATTTGCAGGTTGCTAAAAACATCACTCATATGTCACAGACATTACAGCATTACATCGCAACACTTGGCCCTTTAATGAGCGTTTCTGCTCACGCCACTCTTCACAGCTAAGAGTATATCACGTGGCTCCACCGCATAACAAAATTTATAATCACTTATACCAACATTAACACGTTTCGTCACACCATTACTACATAACTCAATCATTGCTACAGGACATCTTACTCGTAACATTTCTACCGTTTACTGTAACACTTCAACTACTTTTCAATTGAACACGAACTTCCTAAGTCTGTCTTACTTGTAGGAACAAACTAAAAGAATGAATTAGACGTGAATTACATTTTTAAAAAATCGGTATCGAGAACCATACAGGACTTCCATGTTCTAAGATTTATATTTAAAATCATATTCGAAATGAAATATTTCCATAGAAACTACTTCTTTCTACTTATTGCTTCAGCCTTAAACCACAGTACTGTGGTCACTAATGTATACCACCTCACGTTTTCGCACTCGATTTTCACTGAGATGGAAGTCGATGGCACTGCCGAAAAGTCTGGTTTTGCAGAAAACATTGGACTACGGCTAAACAGCCTGGGAAGGAATTTTAACAAAGAACTACTTCTTTGTTGCCGATAACATAGTACACATACAAAATTCTCCCCTCCCCCTTCAACTATAATTTTCATTTAGAGAAAATTACCCCCACCCCGTTCACCAATCCTCTTCATTTATAGATATTTCATCTACGTTTCTACAGTGGATTATTATGAGCTTCTTATCAAGATTCTTAATTTATCAAAATTAAGTACCGTACTTTACTCTTGTTAAAACATAAAACGTTCCATGTTTTGGTAAACTACCCGTTTCTCTAAACCGATCTTCACCAAAATCAATAGACCTTCAGTCCTCTACAATGCAGGGATGCATGCAAAAAAATATTTGATTCTGTTTCAATTTGTGGCAGTTATCGTTCGTCATGAAAACATTTCTCTTGTTACAACATAACATGTTTCAGGTAAACTACCCCTTTCCCTTTACCGATCTTCACCAAAATCAACAGGCCTTGAGCTCTCTACAATTTAGGTAGGTATGCAAAAAAATATTTGATTTTCTTTGAATTTACAGGGTATCGTTCGTCATAGAAAAAATTACCCTTGTTAAAACATAAAACGTTGCAGGTAAACTACCCCTTTCTCTAAACCGATTTTCACCCAAATCAATAGACCTTCAGTCCTCTACAATTCAGGGCTGTATGCAAAACATTATTTGATTCTGTTTGAATTTGCGGCTGTTATAGTTTGCCATAGAAAAAATATTACCCTTGATAAAAAAACGTTGCTGGTAAACTACCCCTTTCCCTTAACCAATCTTCACCAAAAACAATAGGTCTTGAGTTCTGTATAACTCAAAAAGGTATGCAAAAGAGTAGTTGATTCTGTTTGAATTTACAGCAGTTATCGTTCGTCATAGAAAACATTACCCTTGTTAAAACATAAAAGGTTACAGGTAAACTACCCTATTCCATTAACCGATCTTCAACAAAATACACACACCTTGAGTTCGGTATAATTAAAAAAGGTATGAAAAAGACTAGTTGATTCTGTTTGAATTTGCGGCTGTTATCGTTTGCCATAGGAAAAAATTACCCTTGATAAAAACAAATGTTACCGGTAAACTACCCGTTTCCCTTAACCGGTCTTCACCAAAAACCATAGGTCTTGTGTACTCTACAAATCAATGCTGTATGCACAAAATTATTTTATTCTGTTTGAATTTGCGGCTATCGTTTGCCATAGAAAAAAATTACCCTTGATAAGAAAAACGTTGCTGGTAAACTACCCCTTCCCGTTAACCGATCTTCAGCAAAAACAATAGGTCTTGAGTACTCTACAAATCAGGGCTGTATGCAAAAAATTGTTTGATTCTGTTTGAATCTGCGGCTCTTATCGTTTGCCATAGAAAATACCCTTGTTAAAATATAAAATGTTGCAGGTAAACTACCCCTTTCCCTTAACCGATCTTCACCAAAACCAATAGTCTTGAGAACTCTATAATTCAGGGCTGTATGCAAAAGAGTAGTTGATTCTGTTTGAATTTGCGGCTGTTATCGTTTGCCATAGAAAAATATCGGTATGGAGAACCATACATGACTTCCATGTTCTAAGATTTATATTTAAAATCATATTCGAAATGAAATATTTCCATAGAAACTACGTCTTTCTACTTATTGCTTCAGCATTAACCACAATACTGTGGTCACTAACGTATACCACCTCACGTTTTCGCATTTTCACTGATGATGGCAGTCGATGCCACTGCCGAAAAGTCTGGTTTTGCAGAAAACATTGGACTACGGCATTAGCCCGGGAAGCAATTTTAACAAAAAAACTACTTCTTTGTTGCCGATAACGTAGTACACATATAAAAAATTCTCCCCTCCACCTTCAACTATAAATTTTAATAATAGAAAATTACCCCCACCCCGTTCACTTAACCTCTTCATTTATAGATATTTCATCTACGTTTCTACAGTGGATTATTATGAGCTTCTTATCAGGATACTTTATTTATAAAAATTAAGTACTTTACTCTTGTTAAATCATAAAATGTTTCAGGTAAACTACCCCTTTCTCTTAACCGATCTTCTCCAAAGTCAATAGACCTTCAGTCCTCTACAATTCAGGGATGAATGCAAAAAAATATTTGATTCTGTTTGAATGTGCGGCTCTTATCGTTTGCCATAGAAAACACCCTTGATAAAACATAAAACGTTGCTGGTAAACTACCCTATTCCATTAACCGATCTTCACCAAAAACGATAGGTCTTGAGTACTCTACAATTCAGGCCTGTATGCAAACAATTATTTGATTCTGTTTGAATTTGCTGCTCTTATCGTTTGCCATAGAAAACGCCCTTGATAAAACAAAACGTTGCTGGTAAGGTACCCTATTCCATTAACCGATCTTCACCAAAAACAATAGGTCTTGAGAACTCTACAATTCAGGGCTGTATTCAAAACATTATTTGATTCTCTTTGAATTTACGACAGTTATCGTTCGTCATAGAAAAAATTTCCCTTGGTAAAACATAAAACGTTGCAGGTAAACTACCCCTTTCCCTTAACCGATCTTCAACAAAATCAACAGACCATGAGTTCTGTATAATTCAAAAAGGTATGCAGAAGAGTAGTTGATTCTGTTTTAATGTACGGCAGTTATCGTTCGTCATAAAAAAAATTACCCTTGTTAAAACATAAAATGTTGCAGGTAAACTACCCCTTTACCTTAACCGGTCATCACCAAAACCAATAGGTCTTGAGAACTCTATAATTCAGGGCTGTATGCAAAAGAGTAGTTGATTCTGTTTGAATTTGCGGCTGTTATCGTTTGCCATAGAAAAAAAATCTACAGACACACACACACACTTTTCGAAAAACGACTTTTTTCATGTTTTGAGTGTAGTACAATCAGAATCTGCAATAATCTCGAACACGATTTTTTTTGCCATCACCATACATTTCCTTAAGGAACATGGAAGTAAAAATTACCCTTGATTTAAAAAAAACCATAGCAGGTAAACTACCCATTTCCATTACCCGATCTTTACCAAAATCAACAGGTCTTGAGTACTCTGCAAATCAGGACTGTATGCAAAAAATTATTTGATTTTGTTTGAATTTGCGACTCTTATCTTTTGCCATAAAAAATACCCTTTTAAAACATGAAACGTTGCAGGTAAACTACCCCTTTCCCTTAACCGATCTTCACCAAAAACAATAGGTCTTGAGTACTCTACAAATCAGGGCTGTATGCAAAAAATTATTTGATTCTGTTTGAATTTGCGGCTCTTATCGTTTGCCATAGAAAATACCCTTTTAAAATATAAAACGTTGCAGGTAAACTACCCTTTCCTATAACCGATCTTCAGCAAAAACAATAGGTCATGAGAACTCTACAATTCAGCGCTGTATGCAAAAAATAGTAAAATTCTTACGGCTGTTTGTGGAACCATTCGGTTACAGCAAACTCTACCTCAGCGTCCGATTTGAACCACCGTCCTTTTAGTGATACCTTAAAAAAAATTTAAGATAAGATTTTTGCCTACCCATTCATTAACTACTAGCTTCGCCACTGATATATATATATATATATATATATATAGAAAAAATATGCATAAAATTAATGGCTTGTATAAGTTAATGATTGATCTCCATTAAGTAGTGCTCAAGTTTCCAAGTTTTAATATTATGACGTCCGTAATTAAAACATCAGAGCAGGTATAGTGTGTATGACGGTACACCATGGACAAAAATTTTCAACATTTCCTATTGAGCGTTGCTTAGAGTAAAGCTGCGAATCTACAGTGTACGTTTCACAGAACAAACACGGGGAAAAGAAGGAGCGCTCCGAAGTGACTCATGGACCCTCAGCATCTTGCAGAGGGTTCATTCCCTAAAGACGAAAAGTCTATCTATGAATTGTTCCTCTGTAAATACGTGCAGTTACACTGCCCAGCGATCCACAGGAAGCAAATCGCTATACACGCTGTACACTTTTTCGGCTTGCACGCGTTATGTTGGTATGGGTTTCGGCACTTACCATTTAAAAAGCATGCAAATGTAAGAAAATAAACATGAGTGAGGCCAGAAATAACGCGAATTGTGTGTGTGTGTGTGTGTGTGTGTGTCTTCCCTGACTTTTTATTGCGGTAGTCATAATAATAAAATGGAAACGTAAACAATTATGTAATATAACTGAGATATGCTTGCCTGACACGAATGATATAGATGTTTGTAACAAAATTTTCTATTTGTACATTTTGAGTGTAAATTAATCCATTATACTATTAACTCATACATGATTTACATTAAAATAAAAAATTATAATTTTATTGGCTGGCAACAAAATTATTTTATTTTTAACAATTACCATTGTTTCAAAAAGTTTAAATGAATTTTCAAGTACTTTACTGTCGTTAAAACGTAAAAGGTTGCAGGTAAACTACCCCTTTCCCTTAACCGATCTTCACCAAAAACAATAGGTCTTGAGAACTCCATATTCAGGGCTGTATGCGAAACATTATTTGATTCTGTTTGAATTTGCGGCTGTTATCGTTTGCCAAAAAAAAAATTACCCTTGATAAAAAAACCGTTGCAGGTAAACTACCCCTTTCCGTCAACCGATCTTCACCAAAAACAATAGGTCTTGAGTACTCTACAAATCAGGGCTGTATGCACAAAATTATTTGATTGCTTGAATTTGCGGCAGTTATCGTTTGCCATAGAAAAAAATATCTACAGCAGACACACAGACACGATTTTTTTTGCCATCACCATACTTCCATATCCTTAAGGAATATGGAAGTAAAAATAAAATAATTTTGTTGCCAAGCAATAAAATTATAATTTTTCATTTTAATGTAAATCATGTATGAGTTAATAGTATAATGGATTAATTTACACTCAAAATGTACAAACAGAAAATTTTGTTACAAACATCAATATCATTCGTGGTAGGCAAGCATATCTCTGTTATGTAGTGTTTACGTTTCTATTTTATTATTATGACTACCGCAATAAAAGGGCAGGGAAGACACACACACACACACACACACACACACACACACACACACACACACACACAATTCGCGTTATTTCTGGCCTCACTCATGTTTAGTTTTTACATTTGCACACTTTTTAAATGGTAAGTGCCGAAACCCATACCAACATAACGCGTGCAAGCCGAAAAAGTGTCCAGCGTTGATAGCGATTTGCTTCCTGTGAATCGCTGGGCAGTGTAACTGCACGTGTTTACAGAGGAACGATTCATAGACAGACTTTTCGTCTTTAAGGAATGAACCCTCTGCAAGATGCTGAGGGTCCATGAGTCACTTCGGAGCGCTCCTTCTTTTTCGCGTGTTTGTTCTGTGAAACGTACACTGTAGATTCGCAGCTTTACTCTAAGTAACGCTCAATAGGAAATGTTGAAAATTTTTGTCCACGGTGTACCCTCATACACACTATACCTGCTCTGATGTTTTTATTACGGACGTCATAATATTAAAACTTTGGAAACTTGAGCACTACTTAATGGAGATCAATCATTAACTTATACAAGCCATTAATTTTATGCATATTTTTTCTATATATATATATATATATATATATATATATCAGTGACGAAGCTAGTAGTTAATGAATGGGTAGGCAAAAATCTTATCTTAAATTTTTTTTAAGGAATCACTAAAAGGACGGTGGTTCAAATCGGACGCTGAGGTAGAGTTTGCTGTAACCGAATGGTTCCACAAACAGCCGTAAGAATTTTACTAGCAGGGAATCTACAGGTTATCGCAACAGTGGAACTCATGTCTTAATGTTATTGGAGACTTCTTTTAAAATCGTTGAATAAAAAATGCTTTACAGCTCTATATGTGTTTCTATTGAACAATCCTTGTATTAGTCATACACAATAATACAACTGATTGAACTTCAGATTTTTAAACTTGATTAGTTTCTATATATATGTTTAATGTTACAAATAATTCAAATAACAATCTTGATCATCTGTTAGTTCAGCGAAATAACAGTGACACTTTTAATAACCGCATAAAATAAACACACTTAGAAACAACACAGGCGCTTTAGCTTAACTGTTTGGACCACAGAACTGAGGCATGCCTCAACGCTCTATGTGTACAGCGCGGGACAATCCCCCTCCCTTCACTTCCCTATCTCACCACTACATTGCTTACACACGATGTATACAAAAAACGCTGAGGCAAGTTCAGGTTGCCTCATTCGCTTTAAACGAGCTATGCCGAATCTCACCTGTCACCATCTAGCGGTCGCTCAACAAAGCACGTTTCGGTTTAATACATTTGACAGTCGCAGTAACAATGTATAATCTTTACGTTATGTAGTTCATACGTATTTATAATTTTTATTCTACAGAATTTTTTAGGGTAGGCATTGCCTCAATTGCCTCCATGTAACTTCGCCACTGATATATATGTGTACAACGTTATCGGCAACAAAGAAGTAGTTTTTGTTAAAATTCCTTCCCGGGATATTTGGCCTTAGTCCAATGTTTTCTACAAAACCAGACGTTTCGGCAATGCCATCGACTTCCATCATCAGTGAAAATCGAGTGCGATAACGTGAGGTGGTATACGTTAGTGACCACAGTACTGTGGTTAAGGCTGAAGCAGTAAGTAGAAAGAAGTAGTTTCTATGGTAATATTTCATTTCGAAAATGATTTTAAATATAAATCTTAGAATATGGAAGTCATGTATGGTTCTCCATACCGATATTTTCAAGAAGTGTCTGTGTGTGTGTCTGTCTGTCAGTGTGTCTGTAGATTTTTTTCTATGGCAAACAATAACAGCCGCAAATCCAAACAGAATCAAATAATTTTTTGCATACAGCCCTGATTTGTACAGTACTCAAGACCTGTTGTTTTTGGTGAAGATCGGTTAAGGGAAATGGGTAGTTTACCAGCAACGGTTTTTTTTTTAATCAAGGGTGATTTTTTTCTATGGCAAACGATAACAGCCGCAAATTCAAACAGAATCAACTACTCTTTTGCATACAGCCCTGAATTATAGAGTTCTCAAGACCTATTGGTTTTGGTGAAGATCGGTTACGGGAAAGGGGTAGTTTACCTGCAACATTTTATATTTTAACAAGGATATATTCTATGGCAAACGATAAAAGCCGCAAATGTAAACAGAATCAAATAATTTTTTGCATACAGCGCTAAATTGTAGAGTTATCATGACCTATTGTTTTTGGTGAAGATCGGTTATAGGAAAGGGGTAGTTTACCTGCAACATTTTATGTTTTAAAAGGGTATTTTATATGGCAAACGATAAGAGTCGCAAATTCAAACAGAATCAAATAATTTTTTTCATACAGCCCTGATCTGTAGAGTACCTATTGATTTTGGTGAAGATCGGTTAAGGGAAAGGGGTAGTTTACTGGCAACGGTTTTTTTTAAATCAAGGGTAATTTTTTTCTATGGCAAACGATAACAGCCACAAATTCAAACAGAATCAACTACTCTTTTGCATACAGCCCTGAATTATAGAGTTCTCAAGACCTATTGGTTTTGGTGAGGATCGGTTAAGGGAAAGGGGTAGTTTACCTGCAACATTTTATATTTTAACAAGGGTATTTACTATGGCAAAGATAAAAGCAGCAAATGTAAACAGAATCAAATAATGTTTTGCATACAGCCCTCAATTGTAGAGTTCTCAGGACCAATTGTTTTTGGTGAAGATTGGTTAAGGGAAAGGGGTAGTTTACCAGCAACGTTTTATGTTTTAAAAGGGTATTTTCTATGGCAAATGATAAGAGCCGCAAATTCAACCGGAATCAAACAATTTTTTGCATACAGCCCTGATTTGTAGAGTACTCAAGACCTATTGTTTTTGGTGAAGATCGGTTAATGGAAAGGGGTAAAGTTTACCTGCAACGTTTTATGTTTTAAAAGGGTATTTTCTATGGCAAATGATAAGAGTCGCAAATTCAAACAAAATCAAATAATTTTTTCGTACAGCATTGATTTGTAGAGTACACAAGACCTATTGTTTTTGGTGAAGATCGGTTAAGGGAAAGGGGTAGTTTACCGGCAACATTTGTTTTTATCAAGGGTAATTTTTTCCTATGGCAAACGATAACAGCCGCAAATTCAAACAGAATCAACTAGTCTTTTTCATACTTTTTTAATTATACCGAACTCAAGGTGTGTTGATTTTGTTGAAGATCGGTTAAGGGAATGGGGTAGTTTACCTGCAACCTTTTATGTTTTAACAAGGGTAATGTTTTCTATGACGAACGATTACTGCCGTAAATTCAAACAGGCAACTACTCTTTTGCATACCTTTTTGAGTTATACAGATCTCAAGGTCTGTTGATTTTGTTGAAGATCGGTTAAGGGAAAGGGGTAGTTTACCTGCAACGTTTTATATTTTAACAAAGGTATTTATTATGGCAAATTCAAACAGAATCAAATAATTTTTTGCATACAGCCCTGAATTGTAGAGTACTCAAGACCTATTGTTTTTGGTGAAGATCGGTTAAGGGAAAGGGGTAGTTTACCAGCAACGTTTTTTATCAAGGGTAATATTTTTTCGATGGCAAACTATAACAGCCGCAAATTCACACAGAATCAAATAATGTTTTGCATACAGCCCTGAATTGTAGAGGACTGAAGGTCTGTTGATTTTGGTGAAGATCGGTTTAGAGAAAGGGGTAGTTTACCTGCAACGTTTTATGTTTTAACAAGGGTAATTTTTTCTATGACGAACGATAACTGCCGTAAATTCAAAGAAAATCAAATATTTTTTTGCATACCTTCCTAAATTGTAGAGAGCTCAAGGCCTGTTGATTTTGGAGAAGATCGGTAAAGGGAAAGGGGTAGTTTACCTGAAACATGTTATGTTGTAACAAGAGAAATGTTTTCATGACGAACGATAACTGCCGCAAATTGAAACAGAATCAAATATTTTTTTGCATACAGCCCTGAATTCTAGAGTACTCAAGACCTATTGTTTTTGGTGAAGATCGGTTAAGGGAAAGGGGTAGTTTACCAGCAACGTTTTTTATCAAGGGTAATATTTTTTCGATGGCAAACTATAACAGCCGCAAATTCACACAGAATCAAATAATGTTTTGCATACAGCCCTGCATTGTAGAGGACTGAAGGTCTATTGATTTTGGTGAAGATCGGTTTAGAGAAACGGGTAGTTTACCTGCAACATTTTATGTTTTAACAAGAGTAAAGTACTTAATTTTTATAAACAACGTATCCTGATAAGAAGCTCATAATAATCCACTGTAGAAACATAGATGAAATATCTATAAATGAAGAGGTTAGGTGAACGGGGTGTGGGTAATTTTCTATAAATGAAAATTATAGTTGAAGGGGGAGGGGAGAATTTTTTATGTGTACTACGTTATCGGCAACAAAAAAGTAGTTCTTTGTTAAAATTCCTTCCCGGGCTGTTTAGCCGTAGTCCAATGTTTTCTGCAAAACCAGACTTTTTGGCAGTGCCATCGACTTCCATCTTGTGAAAATCGAGTGCGAAAACATGAGGTGGTATACGTTAGTGACCACAGTACTGTGGTTTAAGGCTGAAGCAATAAGTAGAAAGAAGTAGTTTCTATGGACATATTTCATTTCGAATATGATTTTAAATATAAATCTTAGAACACGGAAGTCCTGTATGGTTCTCCATACCGATATTTTAATTTAATGTTAAACAGAAGTAGGCCTGATAAAGAAATGTAAATGCATTACATTTAAAACAAATGTATGAAAAACTAAGTGTTCGTTAATTATGGAAATTAAACCAAGATGTCTGTATAATAATATATTAGTTAACTATTATTTGTACAAAAAGTCATTCAGCTTCAAAATTAATGATGTGAATGAAGTCAAAGTCGTGTTTTACTATAGGGCAAATTTTTCTCAACAATTAAACAATTAAATTTGTCAAGTTCTTCTATCAGAATACTATAATTTTCTTAGAATTTATTATAATATATAGCAACAGATTTTGAGTTTACAGTGCAAAATAAATAAAACCACATATTACATATTAAAAGCATTACATGATATTGTATTATATAAAATGTAAAAACCATATTATAATTTCTGGCAACGTAAAAGAAGCATTTTTGTGTGTCATTAGTTTGTTATGAGGTTCCATCATGCATGAAAGATAAGATGTTACAAAAAAAGTAATTTGCATATATCCTAAGTGTACACTGCCATTTATAAAATGAGTTTTGTATTGGTTTTGAACATAAATTGAATGTGTTCAATTGTCATTTTGTCAGTAACCTTTTAGTATTTTACTACTCTGAGTAAGTGATAGTTAATTCAATATGATAATAAAATGTGACAATGAAAAATCAAATTTTCATTTAATATTTACATTTGCAAATAACATGAAGACCACGAAAGTGTTAGTTAGTCCTATTTATTGTAGCGATATTCTACACTTAGTATGAGTAATAGAATACACTTTGTAAAATATGTTATTATGTTTCAATACTGTGTTGCTGCAAGTAATAATACAATTTTTTTTCACAACTTGCAAATAAAAAGTACGGATTTTTGCATGAGCATCGTGTTTGACTTGTACTGTGCATAGGGACACAAAATGTTGTTTTTGCAAGTTTTGTGGCTGGCAGAGCACATGTAGTGGCAACAGTCTATTAACATTATTTTTCCTTTAATTTGTATACTAAACAATTATTATTGCTACAACTACTATTATTTTATTTCAACTGCTTGTATTATTAGGGTATTTCTATTATTTGATTTTTCCACTTCTTTTTGTATTAAACAATTTGAACAAAACTTTCTACCTTTACAATCTCATTCCTTCTAAAGTCTAAAATGGTATCCTATACCTATACTAGACTAGGTAAATGGTATAGGATACCATTTAGAATATGGTTCTATTTTAAACTTAACACAGGATCATTATTTTCCTTATCCAATTATGACTTTTTTTGTCCTCCCATCATCCAATCTTTATTTCATGCATTATTTTTAATGTATTAAAACTAGCTAATGAAACTAAGAGTTTTAATTCTGTTCATAATTACACTACCTTTAATCTGATAACCAAAATATTAGCTGTTTAACAGTTTTGAAAACTGAGAATCAGAATATTGAAATTAAATCCCAAAAAATTAATATAAATAAAATAAAATTTTTTAAATCTTACGGAATTCGGGGGGGGGGGTATTGTGTGTGTGTGTGTGTGTTCATTAAATGGACAGTTTGTATAACACCCACTTAAAAAAAAAATGTGTTTATATAACTGGGCATAAATTTCCTTTTTTTTAATGGCTACATTAAATGGCAAGCAAATACATACCACTGCCAAACTGATATTCATTCTAACATGTGCTGATACATATTAATCACTGCATTGCTTAATTTCCCTACACAAATAAAAGTTTTTGCAAAAATTAAGGCCTGATTAAGGCACAGAGAAACCCCAAAATTGTATGGTACACACATAAGTGAAGATGAGTATGATAAATATTATTAAGTTTTAATCATAAATATTATACGATTATAAATATGTTTATCCATAAAGTTAGACACAAGAAGTTACTAATTAATTATAAGAAATTCAACAAACTATTTTATTGTCGTTTTACTGCCATATAAATCTTTACACAAAAATAGAAATAATTATATTTTGCGTATTAAGTAAACACTGGTATGTTAAATATTTTTTTACAAGTTTAATGGTCACTGATATATTCTATTTAAACATAAATAATAAGGACGTTTAAGAAACATCACACATTTACTACATGTTTATTACATTTTGGGAAAATGTAAAAAATGCAATACATAAATATTAGGGAATTGGATACAGCTGCGAATGGGATATATACAGCAAAATGTTTAAAACCGGCCTCAAGTACGTTAAAACAAACGACAGTTTTAGTTGTTCCAAAAACAAAAATTACACATTAATTATGACTTCCAAAAGTAAAATGATAATATTAATAAATCAACACAACTGTTTTAATCATCCAAGTAATAAAAAACCGTACTTCTAAGAGTCACAGAACGGTTAACACAATTCCTACTACACGATACGGCGAAATATTCATTACTTTACACAATTATAATACGCATCAAGAAACGACTAATCAAACTCTACTTTCGAAGATTTTCAAACTACACTCTCTCTTTTTTATAAATATTGAATACAAAAACTGTAAACAAATAATCATTTTTCGTAGGATACTTAACCATCAATGTTGGTTTAATTCATGCTCAATCATCAATTTACCAGTTTTAAAGTTGATACAATGTATGCCATAACAAAGGACTTACCGTGTGATTTACACCCCACATTAAGACTGACAGGATTGGCTCATTGGCACGGAATAGCTTAACCTTTTGATGTTTAACACGAAAATGTTTCTTTTTTAATTTGCTTAATCCGCCTTGCATTGGAGCAACACTCATGGTGTTATTTACTAATTAACTCACTGAAATAAGTGAATGCACTTAACTTTTTCAACAAATATACTCCATCGGATTAGCACGTACACTAATCAGTGTCTTTTTCCCCGGTAAATTTCGTAGATAAACAACTGACGGATGATACACAGTCAACTTGAAAAATGTCAATAAAAATTACAACCTCCCCTTCACGAGAATCAATACCACCATAATATCTTCGTACTATGTACTATGTTACCTGTTCAATTGTCATTGTGATGACAGACGTTATGTTTTTAAGTGGGAACTTATTAGCAAGAAATAACAGATAATTACACATAAAGTTTAAAAAATTGAATTTTATATTTATGATGTTCATATATAATCACCGTAAATAATGTTCATATTTAAGGTAATCTATGAAAATTATTATGTTACTATAACTATAATAGTTTCACGTTTTCATATAGAAAACATCTATTTTGTTTGTTTTTAGGAATATCCCATTCTTCAAGTTTTTTACACCGTTTTAATGTGTACGCACACACACATTAAAATAATATTAACACGCCTACTGTAGGCTTACATTATGTAGTACATATGCTATGCATACCAAAATATACTCTAAACATTGCAGTAAGGGAATAATCAACGTTATTTGTTAACAAACCAGAAGTTCTGTTTAAAAAAAAACAACGAAAATGTTGTCATTTCGTTATTGTGCCTAGCTTCTTTTTATGTTTTCATTTAAGCTTAAAATATAACTGATATGAACAAAATTACGTTGTTGGTAAGTTGGTACAACGATGGCGGCGATTTGTTTATCGAAGACGTCAGTCCTTCTGATATTGACACAATTATTACATATATGCCGGGCGTCATATTGCGATATGTATGAGTGCAGTAGTGAACAGTACTGTTGCGGACTAAACAAATGTTGTGACTATTGGTATAACAAGTGGTACTTCTGGTAAGATAAATTAGTGATGTTCGAGGTTATGTCATATTTATTAATTAAATTACCGTTAAACATTGTCGAACAAATAGTATTTGAATAGTTATAAATGTCTAAATCTTACTTTACACATTTTTAAAAGCAAATACCATTATCAGAAACTAAAGTTTCAGCGCAGACTTGCAAGAGATCGAATTTTTTTCAGTTTACACATAGTAAAAAAAATCTGTGATTAGTAAAATTATCCATTGTAAATTGCACGCGTTTTGTTGCTATTCTGTTATACTCTTTTATTGCACCATAATTACAGGATTTTTACCTATATGTTTATATAACTTTGGTCAACTGGTTTTATGAACTTTACGCACTTGCTTATCATTACAGATTACTTCAAACCACTATAAACACAAAACAACATTAAAGTATACCAAATAATATTACACTGTGCAAATCACATACATTTTCTATATGTTTTAAAGTAAAACTTGCTTCCATTCCACTGCTGTGTCATTGTGCATTTCTTGATGCACTCTTTTGCACTGTACATTATTACAGGAGTTTGGATAAATTAAAAGCCAGCAACAATTTCATTGCTCTCTTCGTTTATGTTATTAATGAGTATATTCAGAAAATGGGTTGCTGATTTAAAATTGAAGTGAGTGGGGATATAGTCATTACAAATATACTCGTATGATTTATATAAAGGTTTTTCCATTTATAATCTATAAATATGTGTATTGATCAATTATATATAGCCAGTGTATATACCCGCAGCCTTTCCTGAACAGTCATCTGCACCGACCCAATGACCCCCACTTTCAAGTATAGCTAAGTTATCTAGAGAGAAGGGAGGGGAGACGACGCTATAACATTCACTGTCTCACTTTCATATTATTTCCCTCTCTGTCACACACATGCTTCCGTTGTTCTCGCCAGTCTTGTTGCAGCTAATGTTCACGCTATGAACACTGCACAAAACTGTTCTGTGCGTGTGTGAAAATTTTGTTAGCCTCGCAACGAGGTGTTTGTCTACTGCACATCGAGACTTGAGTGTTGAATTTACATCGTCCTGCCTCTACATATTCCTTCTGCATTTTAATTTGTTTCATTTAGTGTGATGGTATTGCCATCTTCTCCACATCTGGTTTTAATAAAGCATTTAGTGTCAGCTGTGACCTGGTTCACTGACATATCAGCCTAGTGGGTAGCGTCAAGAATCAAAAATAGCATCATTCAGAATAGAATTGAGAGATTGCATTAATACATGCCTTAGTATGACTGAATGTATGAATCATACCCTATTCAATAGGCCTATACTATATGACGCTAGTTGAATTTGGGGGAACTGATATCAGATATACATTACAGTGTGATGTTTGGATGGCATGTAGAATTATCCAAAATGAGAAACACTTTTTTGTTTTCTAATTTACTTTGCCATTTCTTTCTGAAGCCAGTCTTCCATAATTGAGTTAGTCATGCACACTTTTTCAATTGTTTTGCCATTCAGCTGGAAACTTATGAATATCTAGTTGTGTGAACATCTGGGCTTCATAGACTTTCCAATTATTAAAGATGTTATAATTATTATTGAAGATGTTTATAAGTCCTCTACCATGTTTCTCGCAAATAAAACAGTAGGTATTTATATATAGTACCTCAGTAAGTTGTCTTTATGAAGTGCAGATGACACTTTACATTTCCATTGTTGAACAAGTGAAACGAGTTCTCAGTTTTTACACAACCGTTTGGCATTTGTTTGTCTGTTTTGGGTATGTCTCTAAAAGAACCCTGTTGTTTTTGAGACTGAACACCAAAAAATAGGTGGATAAGGAAAAATGGGGGGAGGGTCAAAATTGTTAAAAAATTGCAAAAACCCATTTGGCATATCATATTTAAGGTAATTTTAAGCAAAACGTGAATATAGTGTTTCTTTTTGAAAGTTAAAATTTTTGTTGACAACAGGGGTTACAAAGTGGGTCTGAATGTTCATAAAATCACAAAAATTGATGTGGGGTATCAACTTGAAGGAATTTTTAACCACAATGTGAATACGAGGGCTAGCTGACAAAGTAACCTACATTTGATTATAAATAAAACATGGATGTGGATACATAAATGTTATTATATACATCTTAAAACTACACCTTTCCACTATTTTTCTACATGATCGCCATTTAAATTTAAGCATTTATCATAGCGTTTGACCAGTTTGGAAATCCCCTCTTCATAAAATTCTGCCACCTAGGATCGCAGCCAGCCTGCCACAGCATCATGAAGTTCTTCGTCATCAAAGCACTGGGAGCCAAGCCATTTTTCATCTTCATAAACAGGTGAAAATCACTGGGACCCAAATCTAGACTATATGGCGGATGATCAAAAACATCCCGTTTGAATTGATGCAACAAATCTTCTGTTTGCTGAGCGGTGTGAGGGCGAGCACTGTCATGCAAAAACACGACACCAGAAGTCAGCAGACCTCGACGTTTGTTCTGGATGGCTCTTCTTAGTTTTTTTAAAGTCTCACAATAGACGTCAGAATTGATGGTCGTTCCACGTTCCATGACTCCACAAGCAGTATTCCTTTCTCATCCCAAAAAACGATTGCCATACTTTCCTGGCAGACAAAGTTTGCCACACTTCCTTTGGTTTGTTTGATGAGGCGGTATGACCCCACCATTGACTGTTGTGTTGTCTCAGCATTTATGTACAACACCCAAGTCTCATCGCCAGTCACAATTTTGTTGAGAAACGTTTCTCCTTCCATGTCGTACCATGACAGAAAGTCTAAGGCAGAGCCCATTCGTTGTGTTTTGTTGTTCTTGGAAAGCACTTTCGGTACCCACCAAGCAAAGAACTTCCGGTAGGCTAACTTTTCTGTGACTATCTCATACAAAACAGTCCGAGAAATTTGCGCGAATTGTTCAGAAAGTTCAGAGATTGTAAACCGCCAGTTTTTACGGAGTTTTCATCAGTTTTCTGAACGAGTTCATCATTGACTCTGGATGGCTTGCCACTCACTCCCTTCTTCATTGTGAATGTTTGTTCTTCCACTTTTAAACAAACGAACCCACTGATGCACAGCACCTTCAGTCATAACGTTTTGGGCCGTATACAGTACACAATTCACGATGAATGTCTGCCGCTGAAAGGTTTTTTGCCATCAGAAATGTTATCACAGCACGCACTTCCCATTTGCCAGGGTTTTCTATTGCAGCACTCATTTTGAAAGGCTATAACGAGTGAAAAACCAGCAGCATGACCCTCCCACTATACAGCTGGAAGCATACAGTACCGAGCTACTATACAAGTTGGGATAGGAATAACGCCACCTCCGCCACTACTTTTCTCACTACACATTAACGGAGGTTACTTTCCGAATAGCCCTCGTATAGTGAACAATTTTGGACATTCAAAATTTTAGGACACCAGGGCCCAAAAAAGGGAAAAATTTGGAAAATTTTGAAAATCCAACGGGTGCCAGATTAAAGGGAATGTTAACCCAAATCCATAGTACACTATGAAAATTTTGTAAATTTAAGGGATAATGTAACTCAAAATTGTATGAAAATTGTAAAAGTCTATGTGGGGGATCAAGTTATATAGAGTAATATTCAGAGCAAACTCAGTATCTTTAATCATTTCACAGAATTAGGATCTCTCAATGGTTTTTGAAAATTTCAGATCACATACAAAGCTCAGATCAGTCTGTAAGCTGTATTTACAACAACAACAACAAAATACTGTATATTATCAGTTATGTACATTTTTAAAATGTATTAGATGTAGGGCTATAGATATCTATAGAAACATACATAAACTAAAAACTGTGACCAAATTATTTGTCATTTAGATACTCTGGTTAAAAATTTAACTAAAAAAAAACCCCCATTGCAGTAGCTTGGAATTTTTAGTGTTTATTACATGATTGTTTACTTTACAATTATTATTTTAAAACAATAATAGAGTAATCATGGGTTTTGTAACTGAAACTCTGATAATTTAAATTTTCTAGTAATGAAATTTACCGAACAATGAATGTATTTAGTTCCAAAATAGCGGGGGGGAGTCCTGAATCTCAGGGAGCTTGCTAGTACCTTTTGCACTGTACATTAGTTACAGGAATCTGGATATCCATAAGGAATCAACAACAAATTCCATGATGCCATAACGCATTCAATGGTCTGTTCATATGGACATATCCTAGGATGTATTTTATTTTCTTCTTTATGTTCATTACTGTTATCATTCATTTTATTTATGAGTATTTTTAGAAAATTGTAGTGATTAAGGATACAGTGATTATTATAAATTTACTCTTCTGAAGTATACGGGAGGTTTTCCATTTTTAATGCATTAATATGTGTATGGAGCTATATACGTCACCATTGTAAATATTCCTTTGATACTGTTAACAGTAAAGGATAAAAAAATAATTCTGACTTGTCATCACTGAATAGGCCTTTATTCTTTGATCTTAGTCTGGTATTGAATAATATCTATTAGTTCTGCTTCCACTTAGTCACTAAACTTTCATTGACTTCTTTTTATTCCCTGCACACTTCATTACAGACAGTATTATGTCTGGTTTGAAGATGCATGCAACCATTGATCATAATTTTGCATGCAGAGAGCTTGTCTTTTGTATTAGCATCTATAACTTTTACCTTAACTTTTAATAAGTAATAATTAGGCTGTACATAATGTTTAGCCATAATCATCATTTTAACACGTTTCTTAATACTTTCCAGTGTGAGCTTATAGTTACCTGTACATTCCTTCCTGTTTGGCCAATTTTGATTACTTTCCTGACACATATTTCTTAACACTTTATGCAAGTATACATGTATTACATATGAAATAAAAATTCAAACATTACTTTATTAAAATATCATATTAATGTACACACAAACTTACAAATAAAATAACACTTTGTTATAAAATGTTAATTTTTTATAAAATAAAAAAATTGGAACACCTAGGTTCTAGAGGTACAGTAAAAGTGAAAGTTAAGGGCATATGCGCACAAACCAATTTATGGATGGACGAGTTCACTTTGAAATTGTGAATGGCGGAAGGGTAACGGAGAATCAGCTGGTGTGCAAGTGAACGTGTTGCCAACTTGCGTGTGATGTTTTAGTTACCGGTACATCGTTAGTTACTGTTTTATGCGCTATCTCAGTCTTGCATTTGTTATTATTATCTCAATTTATTATTAATTGTATCGTTGTTTTACAGTCACTCATTTTTATTAATTATTTAATTTTTTAGTTAATTTCTATTGGTAGTTTTTTTTGCAATTACATATTATCGTAATTACTTGTGTTATCACCCAATAACGGGATTTGTTAAAATGGATACTTCTCTTTCAACTAGTAAAGACAGGGAAGTTATTCATAGTCAAGCACGGGAAGTAATTTTTAATGTTTTACAATTTATGAGAAGAGAAGCAGCTGAAGGAATAAAAATTCCAATTAAAAGTGTTTTCGAATGGGTTACTGTGGCAACTGGAATATCTACCTGCACGTTGTCGCGTATCGCAAAGGAGGGAGAAAAATTAGAAGCAGGACAGTTTAAGAGCCCAAAAAAGACGAAACCCCAGGTTAGTCCCAAGACAAGTGTGGATGACTTTGACACCCACGTTGTACGTCGGACTGTTAATCAGTTCTGTATCACTCACAAGAGACATCCAACGGTAAGCCCATTGCTACCCATCAGTAGAGAAAACTAACTTCAAGGGCCAAATTAATTCCCTCAGAGTCCTTCTAAGAAAAATTGGATACAGGTAGGCCTGAGCGTCAAAATACGCTAACTGTGTAACGGTACAGAATTGTGTGTTAAAAAATAATAATTCAAATCAGACTTAATTCAAAGCAGTCAGTGTTCACCTTTGGTGTACCTCATTTTAACCAACTACACATACAATGTTATGACAAACACGTCTGTGTTTATGTCTAGACAGCCCGGCTAGACGTATTACGTAACCGCTGGCAACTCAGTCTCTCTGTGAATTACAGAGGAACACGTAATCACCCCAAGCCAGTTTTCATCAGGAGGTCACAATAGGCAGTAGTCATCACTAGACCGCTAAAGTCGACACAGCAGAGCCGCACAGGGCAGTATAGGAGCGCGCGGTTCTCATAACTATTAATCTATGCGAGTGAGTGAGT
This sequence comes from Magicicada septendecula, assembly GCA_034769895.1. Classification (NCBI taxonomy): domain Eukaryota; kingdom Metazoa; phylum Arthropoda; class Insecta; order Hemiptera; family Cicadidae; genus Magicicada; species Magicicada septendecula. Next base: position 100,280,283 of record CM068370.1, on the reverse strand, counting down.
TACGTCAGCCGACAAAAGGTTATAAAATATAATCTAAAATAGTAGTGAACTACTGCATAATGATCGTAAAGCGACAGTGATAAACTTATAAACGTTTAAAACAACAGTTCATAGTGACCAGTGAAACAGCGAATAACACGTGGTGGTGGTGAAACTGTTTGGAACGCCGTGGATGGGTTAAGTACCACTCATAAACTATCAAATAACTTTTATGAACATGTGAAATAAATAATACAATATATAAAAAATACAGCATTAAAGAGCTCTAATAACGGGGGTTAAATATGAAAATGTAAAAAGGGTGAGAGAGTGAGTGAAACAAAGTACTGGGTCATTAAGCATATTAAGCACCTTGTTATAGTCATTAAGAATAGTGTAACGTAGAAACGAGGTCGTACCTGTTGAAATGTATCACACTTGTTTATTTTGTGTATTAGTGTGAATGTAGTGTGTTTGCCTCACCCTGGTCGTTACATAAATCGACGTCACTACTGGAGTCCGTAGCGTTGTCAATGTCACCAGTACAACCTACCTGTTAATTCATAGGGATTACGATTCCCGGGTGGCGCCAAATTGTTTCTGTTAAAACAATTAAAACATTTAATTTTTAAGGTAATACGTGATATTAGCTAGACAGCTGTGACGTTCGAATTGTTCCCGCTGCTACACAGGTTGTCGACTAGGCCGCTCGTGGTGAGCGCTAGTTGGCTGTTGCTTAAAACTTCGCTAACACACATATATTCTACAAAATTCCTATGAAATAACAAGATAGTAATGTTCTGTACTGCGTTTTTTAATACACATTTAATTATCAATAAATATGACAAATGAATCATAAACAACTTTATAATATTATGCTCCGGCTTAGAGCTTGAAACACAAATATCTCAAGGTTGGCAAAATGGATTTCAAAACCTTATCGTTGCCGACATGGCATTAAGTTACATACAAAATATTACCAGTTTTAAAATCTGGGGTTCTTTGGATCATGAAAATAGACATAAACGTTGATTACATGAAAAAAGTACACTACTATACCTTATACGTACTCAGGATTTATAATGTGTTTGTACAATTTGTTCAGTAGTGTCGTATTTCTGTTACAGTAGTTATGTTCACAAATAAGGTTATCTCTATAGTTTAATATAAAATGTTTTTTAATGTAAGTAAATTATGCCTTTACCTTTGAAAGAAAATACTACTTTTTAAATAGTAAGAAATTTTATCATTTGAAAATAATTTAAGTAATTTGGGGTTTTGGGAGTAAGGAATTATTCGGTACTTATCAGTTCATCTCACGTTGTCTGTGTCGTCATCAGGATAGGCGTATATTTTTCGAATTTGGGCTGGTTGAAGGCTTCCAACATCTTCTTCAAACTGGTCTGGGTTTTTTCTTTAATTAGTTTATTTAATTTCGTTCCTGGACATCATTAATTCTGTATAGATCGACGTCTCTTCATATTGGGTTATCTTGGTTCACTGATTCGACTTTTTATAACTGTTTAAATTAAAATTTTAGTTTGTCCAATTTTTCGTGTGGCTTACCCACGCTTCGTTTCTTCAGCGTCTCTAAAATTTAACGGAAAAATAAGCCCTCAAACGTCTCGTTGTCATAGTAACCAATAATTCAATGCTTGGTTAATTACTCCTTACATACATTGTTAGAAATATTTGAATTTTTATTCAAATTTATTAAGTATTTTCCTAATGATTTTATTCCCTTATAATTCCTTTGGGATAATAAATGACATCACTATTATTTTTCTTTCCTTTCAAAGTTTACAATGATATCTCATAAGGTCATATTCTGTTACACTTTAACTATAGTCTAATTATTTGACATTTAATAAATAACATATCTTTCTTGAATTAAATTATCACAATAATATTTCTGTGTTGAAATAACTGATATATAATTACTGTCCATTCACTGTTCTTAGATTAGTAAGATTTTTTGTGAAATTGATACAATTTGCATTTGAATGTCTTTGGCAGTTAACTGTTTTCATAGTCACAAACAGCCATTATTGTTTTTTAGTGTATTTCCTTTTTAAATTACATTCTGAATTCAGCCTAATGGGCTTCACTTATTTGTTTGTGTTTTAATTACTATTCAACATACATTTTCATTACTCTTCATTTAAAATATAATAGTTAGGTTTATGGACTGTAAGTCCCTTTCAGCCATATTCCTTCTTTAACATTGAATCAACTATTCTTTACAAGTCATAAATTATTCTTAGTACTAACATTGATTTCTTTCTTGTCTTATAAACTAGGGTGATAAACATTGTCACTTTCTCTAATATTATGAAGGTTAATTCCCCTTTCAACATGGGGTGTTGTATTCTTTATAATTTTAATCTTTAATAACAAACTTTACTTCTATCCTATCATGCCATGTTAACACAAGTTATTGTACTGGGCTTTCTCCCTGAATATTATTACAAGCTTCCTTAATATTAATTTGGATTACTATTTCTAATTACTTCTAGGTATATAACTAATTATAATCTCACTCCAATCATTGGTGGTTTATCAATGTTTTACAGAGTGTCTATTTACTTAGCATTCTATTTTGAATGTTTCACATCCACTTTCACTATTTTTTAGGGCATTTACACTTCACTAAAGCACTTCACTTTGGTTCACTGTTTTGTAATTAGTGTTATTTAATGGGTAATCCCTATACTTTCTCCTACCATTTCTCACTATTTTGTTTTAGTATTATATTTACTATTAACAATACTAGGCTAGTTGTGTTTTGGTTGAATCTAACCTTTCTGACAGGGTTAGTGTACTTTTCCTATACTACATTGCTTTATAATTGTATTGTCCTAAAATGGGTACCTAGGTTAAATTAATGCTAATAATAACATTGGTTTCATTAATACATAATTATTCAAGGTTTATTGACCGTATTCTATCTCTAAACAGACAATCTTTCCCTTTTATATATGTGTGTTAGTTTCCCCTTGGGTTTTATCTGTCTCCTCTTCATTCTTCCTCTTCTTCTTCTTCAGTAGTCTTCATCTTGGTTCGGTTCTCCTCTTCTTCTCTTCTGGTTTAAATTCTGTTTACTTGTATGGATCTGTCCTCTTCTTCTGGTTCTTCTTTAGTTCTGTGTCCATCATTGTTTTGTCTATCATATTTTTCTTAAGTATGTTACGTGGTTCCCTTCTTTATGTTTGGGTTGTTGGCTCAATCATGTCAAAATATTTACATTTTAATAAGTATGTTACGTGGTTCTCTTCTTTATGTTTGTGTTTTCGGCTCAATCATGTCAAAATATTTACATTTTAATAAGTATGTTACGTGGTTCCCTTCTTTATGTTTGGGTTGTCGGCTCAATCACTTGGGTTGGGTAATATCGTTGTACGTCTTGTCAAAGTATTTACATTTTAATCATTTTTTACACATTTTATTTCATATGAAGTAATTTTATATCAAGAATTATCTTTTTTATCACTGGTACGAGATTTGGCTTAATTGTATCGTTACAATAGTAATCGTAAGAATTGTTTTATTATCATTTTGTATACTGATAACTTTATAGTTATTTCATTCAACAAAAAACTAAAAACTTATAATCGATGTATTAGTTGACATGAAATGAGGAGAATCTGAGCCGTTGTTATATATGTGTAGGAAATAACATACTTTCATTCAATAAAAGAAAAATAATTGGTTTCAATCAGCATAAACTGTGTTAGCTTTATGATTTCACAACTCAAACCAAATAATCCCTCTGCAACTGTTTTCGTCTATACGACCCTGGATCCCAAAAATAAGAAAAACGAAGTTTTATAAATTTAATAAATTTTATTATGTGCAATAAATTTGTAAAGTCTCAACTGAATAAGCTTTTTTAAAAATGAAACTATTCATGCTAGCTTTCGCACATTCTTGAATCAGTCTGAAGGTGTTTTATTAAGGTCTTGTGTTTCTTTAAAATAAATGTTATAAGGTAACAGATTCCACCTCCGAAGAAAGACAAGTAGACCATCAAAATTCAATATGAAATATGCCTAAACGCAATCTTTTGAGTAATATAAGACATAGAAGAATAAAATAAACTTAATAAATACAGAAATGAAGAGACCATTGTTACTTAAAGATAATGAATATTTTCAAGGAATAAAGAGTAATCGAAACAAAAAGGGAAATATTCTAATAAATAAATCATTGGGAAATAGGGAAATAGAGAATGCAAAGTTAGGAATTAAATAATGCAATTAACATGACAAAACAATAACTGACGATGACAATTATACCCAGAAGAGATGATCAAATGACAAAAAATGTAAATAGTTATTAGTAAACCATTATAATGTACAAAATGTTAAACTTAGTATGTAAGAGACAAGACATTGAGTATAGCCTTAGATTAAAACTATGAGGAGGTCTGCGAACCTCAAACAGTTATTTTGTATAAGTGAACTACAGACTGTGAGTAATATAAAATTACAAATATAATAATATTGAACAAAAATTATAAAAGTCAGGTAGTGTAACAGTGTAAAAAGGTGAGAACAACAGTGATAGGCTTTAAAAAATAAAAACAGTGTATAGCGTAAGTGAATAAACATATTTACAATATGAACATTGCATGAAACATGTAATTTATATGAAACAACAAGGTAACTCATATAGTGAAATAAAACCAAGGGGAAATAATTAAAAAAAAATAAATAAAGAATCTTCCATTACAAACTTATAATATAATAGTGACGAAGATAAAATAAGATTCTACGGAATCATATTAATTATAAATTGGGAAATTGAACCTGTGAGCCATAAACGTATCATTGCCAAGACCTGAAATGAATGAATTAGTGTTTTAGTAAAAAGGAAGGTATTGTTGGAAAAATATTGAAACCAGGAAGAACATGTCATTTTTACTGCTGGATTTTATACAAATTAAAGGCAGATACGAGACGAAATGATACAGAAAAACAATGGAAATAACTAGAAGGATGTTTTAACCGATGGCAAAAAAAACTTGAAGTCCAGGAGCGAAGGATCAAGAAACAAGCTCATAAAGAAAACTCCCAGATGGGTGAGATCTCTCCAATGATCAACCAAGATGTTTGAAAACATTTTAACATTTAAAGATCGAGTAACAGCGATATACTATCAGAAAAACAATAAAAACTTTATAATAGTGAATTCTAATTGTACACAAATAACTATTAGTATTAAGAGTTTCTTTTTCAATTGTTCATTTGTTCTTTTGTATGATCCAAAGAACCCACCGCTACACAACATATATCAACAACACCTAATTACCAAACATTATTTATAAATATTATGTTTTATGATATGTTTACGACTTATGTAGTATACTTTGACATGACTTATACATGAACCCTGCGATTGAGATTTTTCATGCTCTACACCAGAAAGGAGTCACAAAAAGAGTAAATAAAAATAGTTGAAATCGAAAAAAGAAAAATAAGGAGTTTGAGTATTTATTTTAGCATAACGAGTCTACTTACAAATTTGGCACCAGCAACGTGGGGCTAATTAAGAGATATTATTTGATTGTTATAAAATTGGCGACCAACTTGAGGGCTAAAAAAGGGGATTAAATCAAGATTGAACAGGATTAGAGTTGTCATTTCTAGCTGGCGATCATACAAAAGTGAACAAAATGTCAGAACAATGCAAAACGTTAGTAAACATAGAACAAACAAAGAACGTGAACAAGGATAACATAATGGAATTCTTGGAAAAAATAGAGAAAAGTAACAAAGAGGAGTTTAAACAAATGAAACAACGGAAAATAGAGGCTCTGCAGGAAGGGATAAAACGAAACACAGAATCATTCAATGAACAAACAGAATGGTGGATAGAAGAAATAATAAATGATAATAAAACGGAGATAGAAAAAAAAACAGACGAAAATGCGAGAACAAACAAAGAACATGAACAAGGATGACATAATGGAATTCTTAAAAAAAACAGAGAAAAGTAACAACGCGAAGTTTAAACAAATGAAACCACAAATGCGACGACTAGCAACTTCGTACAAGAGCACAGAAGGAAAAGAAATTGATATGAATCTGGAAGAGAAGAAGGCTCAACCTGCAATAGAAGTGGAGGTAATAGCAGGTGACACAATAGGAAACCCACCTGATAGAAAGCACAAACAGAAAACGAGAAGTTACTGGAGATGATGAGAGGTGTATATGAAAAATTAAGTCAACAAATGGAAAATAATAGTAAAAAATGGAAGAGAATAGTAAGAAAATGGAGGAAACGTTCAGGCTCATAATGGAAGATAATAAGAAAACCAGAGAAAATTACGATAAAAACATGGAAACATTGATAGAAGAATTAAGAAATGATAGGAAACAGTCAATAGAAACAATAAAAGAAAATAATGATAAAAACACAGAACAAGTAAATCAGAAAATAGAAGGTAGTAAGGAAATAGAAAATAAAGAAGACAAAAGTACATTGTTGTCTGAAAATAAACATAACAGAAACAAAGAGAATATTAAGCACATGGAAATGAAGATGAAGAAAATGAGACAAATGCATCAACAGAAACTAATGAAAACACGGGAAGAGTTGGAGATGATGAATACTGGACTAGTTAATGTACTTAACATCCTAATTACTGAACATAGAGAAGTAAGTAATTTTTAGATAACAGAAGGAGCTTAATAGAAACTTTCAAAGGGACTCACAACCAAACAGGGAGTAAAACCTTAAGAAAATCCATAGTTAAATTTGTAACTATTTAAACCGTTTACCATAAAATAATAAAAATAAATGCTGCCAGAATATTACCTACCTTCATAAGACGTTAAACTGCCCAGGTCGCCAACGTATTTTATAAATGAATATGTAAACTTAAACACTCTTGCCCTTATAAAAACTTAAATAATTTCGCTATCTGACCCCCCCTAAATTCAGAAAATTCCCCGGAACGTTAGACAAGTTTTATTGGCACAGAATACTAGGAAATGGTTACGGCGAAATAACTTAGCTAACACATGTTTATGTTAAAAACAAACCTTATTTATTATTCTCTCAACAAGCCATTAATTTCTTTCCCTTTTTAAAATAATACAGAACTACTCTACTTCAAATTATTCTTTTACTACAAACCAGTACTTCGGGTGTTGTAGCGGTACATATCTTCACCATACATTGAAAAACAACTATAAGGAATGAAACACTCATTAACTAACACTAGAACACCCAAGAGATGAATGATAAATGAATAACTGTGTACAAAATATTATATCCGGTCCACGAACTAATTAAAATAATTAAATCAGCAAACGAAGAATAATAAATAGTAATGAAGAAGAAAAATAGAAGACAACATAGTAATGTGATTAACCAAATAACCCAATAGATAAGTAAGTGAGAGGACAAAACCAAATTATAATGACAACAAACACTAACAAGATACAGAAGATAATATGAATAAAAACAAATAAAGTGATAAGCGAAGAAGAGTTAACAAATCTATTATACAATGTGCCAATAAGTGTACCAAGAGATAATGAAACAAATAAAGCAAGGAGTCTACAGAGTTAAGAAACAGTAAAGACACAAACTGGACAAACTATTACTAAAGACTTGACCATGACGAAAACTCTTTATTCTAAGATGAAAATATAATTAATCAACAATAAAGACAATGAAATAAAATATTGGGAATATAAGAATGAGTTAATTATCATAGCAATAACAGAATACCATGCATGCTTTTAATACAAGTAAACCCAATTAAAATATATAAAAGAAAACCTGGTAATCGCCAGTAAACATGTAAAGATAACGTGAAAAAATAATAAATAATGGTTAACATGAGCAAAAGTGTAAAATAATAACCTTAAAACATTGAGATCAGGGATAAAAGCATAGACCATTGTTGTCAGACAAGGGGGTTCCAAATAACCTCAATTCTGGTACAAATTCACTTGTATTTAGAATAAACTAAGAATAAAACATTGTAAAACTAGTTTAGGTTATGCAATAATGAAAATAGACATTATAAAGACAAACCTAGTGCTATGATTTAGTAATTAAGAGTGACAGTGTGGTGTTTAATGTAATTACACAGACTGAAATTGGACAGAAAGATGTACCCATTAAACACACTCAGAATTCCCACAATATTGTAAACCAGAAAAGAACAGTGACATAAATGTGTACTGCAATATGTAATACTACTATTATAATATAAAATAATTATAATGAAATATTAATTAAACCATAATTATGAAAAATTAAGGTAACTGTCTGACTACACTAGATGCAAGAAGTATTAGTGAATTATTCACAATCTCACATATAATAATGGGAGGCTAACCATTATAAAACACTCTTTAGATTATAAAGACCATTTGTACACAAAAGAACCACTAAAAATTAAGAATATCATTAACCATGAACCAAAGCATAATGACATATATATATATATATATATATATAAATTTTCTATTTAAACCGTTTACCATAAAATAATAAAAATAAATGCTGCCAGAATATTACCTACCTTCATAAGACGTTAAACTGCCCAGGTCGCCAACATATTTTATAGATGAATATGTAAACTTAAACACTCTTGCCTTTATATACATATGTAACTAAAACTATGAATAATAAAGAAAACTAAAAACAAGAAATTAATTATATTTGAAGAAAAGCTGAGATATCCAGAAGTTGCAATGGACATCTCAGAATGACTATATCACAGTAAAAAATGGACAGAGCAAGTTATTTAAATAAAAAAGAGTGAATCAAATTAACTAGGCTCTAGGCCAAAGAAAGCAAAGACCAAATATTGTAATTTTATTAATTTTAGACAATTATTGTAGTAGAGATTGTCATAAAAGGACTTGAGAGGAACCATATGGTTGAAACGTAATCACCATTTGTTCAATTTCCATAAATAAACATATAAAATCATAAAAAATATGTCATAGTTGTAAGTGAAAAACATTAACTTTTTAATTAAAGCACCAACATATGTCTTGTGAGGACGGGGTTTAAGGAGCAAATCAATTGTAATAACATGGTGTGGCAACATAAAGTATTACTAGTAACGGAAGGACGTTAAACCAATTTAAAAGATATTCTGTTTATTTTGGGCCAAACGAGAGCGTCATAACGCTACTCTCCACACCAAAATCATTAACAATTTTATACAAGTTAATTATTTCGCCGAGGGAGTGACCTCGCTCAAAGGAACAGCAGCAATCTCTCAACCAATGAAATTGATCAAAATCGACAGGGGGTATGTAATCCCAAAATTGGAACAGCGGAGAGGAGCAAATTTCTTCACACTTCATCTCTGACTAGCGAAGCGATACGACTGCCATTTGCTGTGCGCGTAAAAGTCGAATTCGGAATCAAATCAGCTGTGCGAGTATAAATGTAAACATTTTGGTCAACATAACCAAAAAATTTTTAAGTGGGGAGTTCAACGAAAGAATGCATATACAATAGCGAATCATAATTGCAGAGTGTATAATAAGCTGCAATAAAGTGAATTACAGGAAGTATGGTGTTTTATTATACTTATTGAATTTTAACTTGGAAACAGAAATTTTTATGATTTTGTCATTGAGTCGTGGAAGCAACCATGAAATCTCATAGAGTTTAAACGTGAATAAATAAATTAATTGACATTAATTCATGAACATTAAGGAACATTATATGAACTTTTTTATATTATATTATATTATAACGGTACAAATACAATTGTTTAATATAATTTAATTTTGTGAGCCCCACGTTCTTTGGTAGCCATTTTTATACAACGGTACACATTGCTGTATTTAATGTAATTTTAATTGGTGCTGTGTTTATACTCATATAACATTACTAACAACGTGTATGTATAATTGGGGTTCAGGTGTAATTATAATAAGAGTAGTCCTTTTATGAATCGTAATATGTTTTCATTTATTAATGCAAACACACATAATAAAAATAATAATATTATAGTAATACTTGATTCGCCATAAGATATTCATTATCTATGTTTTCAATGTTTCTTTGCTTGCCGTATTCTCATCACAAAAATAGATTTTATATCTTAGATATTATATTATCAATTCTAAGTAAAACATTTCTTCGTTATATTATAATTTCTCGACTACTCAGTCTGAATGTGTGCTTTTTAAATTTGTTAATACATTCTTATTCTATACTTGACATACCTTTTACGACTTTATAATCATTTTAACACAACTAATTGATTATTTCCAGTTACTTTACTTTATGTACATTCAATAAAAAGATTTAAATAAATTAATTAATTGTTAATTCTCCAAGCAAGGATTTAAATTATCTTTACATTGACTGTTCATTCATTAAAGAAAAATCATAAAAAATTTTCTGATTACACGTAAATTACATTCTCTTATCTCTATCTACATAGTTATTCTTTAATTTTAAAATTTTTTTTATTAAAGTCTTTCAATGTCTTTATTCTTTGATAATTATAAATTGGTTTTTCGTCACCTTAAATTCTGCAGATTGTCCAATGTCCTCCAGTGATCCTCCTGGTCCTCTTGTCCTTCATGGTACATCGGCTGCTGTAGATTGTTATGACGTTTTGCTTTGGATTGGTTGCTGTTGTGATAGAACCATCTCTAGTGCTCTGTGTCTCGTTCCTTTGCTAGACATTCTCTTGCCATCTGTCTAGAGTTGATGTTCTTAGTTGTAGACTGCTCGTAGACATCCGACGATTTTATTGTTACGGTACTTTTTATTTATTGTTTTTCATTACTACTTGAAATCAAAACATTTCCCGTAATACTTTATAGTTATGATATAAAAGTCTTGTTGATGTTAGACATAGCGTCTAACTTTGTCCAAAGTAGTTAACAATTCGTGTCTCAGACGGACATAGCATACCGCCGTGACTGAAGAATGTTATAAGAGAAGTGTTTGGCTCTCCTGGGCTCGTATTTATATCCACCAAGAAAACGACACCTGTTGGCTCAGGAATAAGCATGTCAAAAACTGTCCATGGCTTGAGTGCCCCCACTCTCCATTTCACATATTCGCACCTTTTTGCCAATCGCACTGTTTAATGCGGATTTCAAATGATCTAATAATGTCTAATTTAATTATACACATGATATGTAAATAATGATCGCATCATTAGTGTAATTATTATGCTTTAAAAATCGCACAGAATTCGCACTGTTTTTCCGAATTACGTAGAATTCGCACTGCACATGTGTCTGATTTTTACGCATTTTTAGAAGTTTTTACATTCTTTCTAACATTTATGGTTTGCTTAAAATGAAGTATACTCTTAATTTAGCATTTACTTGGGGTGAGGTTGCAAACTTTCAGGCTCAAACAGGCTTCACGCACACACTCTATTTAATTGTGTACACGCTTACAGCGGTAATTGCGTGATATTTCTTGTTGATTTCTGTTTGAAAGCCAGCTTCCAATTTCACACCTGCTCGTCTATTACATATTATTAAAATTAAATTAAATATTTATTTATTTCATATATGCGCATTACAGCCTATGCTTGTATTGTCGCATTATTCCTCTGCTTGGTAAAAAAAATTTTAATAACTTTATTTATTAAAATATTTTTTTTCTTATCATTAGACACATTATATTTATATATTTCATATTACTGAATTTTTTTATTTGTATTTATATACTACTATCAATGATAATGAATATTAATTGTTCAATTTCCCTTAGTTGGAGGGTAAAACAAGTCAAGTTCCCTGCTCCCCCCTTACGAGTTGCTAACAATGCGTAGCTATTCTTTCCATTGTTCTCCTTTAATCTGGTCCCATTGACCTATATTTTTTTTTTTTTTACGTGTAGCTCTTACTACATGAATTTGCATTCTTGCACTGGTAAACATTTTGGATCTTAACATATTATGCCATTCTCCAATCTGTAATTTTACATTATCTTAATCATACCTTCTTACCATACTTTCCTTAACCCTTTTCTTAGCCTATTATTCCAATCTTCATTTTTACATTTCCTTACTATTCCTTACATTACTTATACAATACATTAACTTTCATTATCTTTTATTACATTTCTTTAACATTACTTTTCTGATCGCTAATAATTTTCTTCATTTTTTTTTTACCATTACTTTCTGAAATACACTTCAGTAACAGAATACTCTTTTAGCTTTGTAGTGTGTCATATGATTGGTTACAGATGAACTGCCTTAGAAAACAACGATATTTTACTCGTAGTCTTAAATTCTAAGTAGCCTCTGCCCTTTTGACTTTTCACTATCACTTTCTTCTGTGTCCTTGCATTTCCACTAAGGTATGAGGATTTCGCTTGATCAGCCGTTCTGACAATTATAACATTTATTTCTCGTTTCTAATCCTTTCTTCATATTAATAACAACATCAATAATAACATTCCTTTACAATCATTTCTTAAATATTTCTTTACACTAACATTCCTGACCATTAATAATACATTTCTTACCTTTCTTTTAAAAATAATATTCCTTTTATTTAGCATAACATTCTTTATTATTTAATTCCTTATTTCATATTATTTATTTAGCATAACGTTCTTATTAATAATCAGCAATATTATATTTTTTTATTTAAAAATAATTCTTCATTCAATAAAGCATTGAGTTCGGTGTGTCGTTCGATTTTACACCCCTCATTATAACACTTGCATTGTCCGTCGTCTCCCGGACGTATATTGTTCCTTTGTAGCATAGTATAGTAGCCGCCATATAACAATTTCCGTCTTGCATTCCTGCCTCGTTAAAATTCCATTGTATCACAGCAACGTTTGTTTTGACCGTGGAAGTCACCTGTTTAGAGGGTAACATTTTCATCTTGCCTGTCGGCCATACAGAATTTCCACTCTTTCGTCTCTCTTTACAAATGCTTCGCCCTTTCTCAATTCTCTCGTCACTAGTTTAGTTGAGTGAGCCTACCTGAACAGCTGTCGACGGTTTTTTCATTCGTCGTTTATGATAATACTCACCGTAGTTTTTATAATTACAGTTATAATTATCGTTCGCTTTATACTTCTCATGTGTATACTTAACATCATACTTACCACAATTTTGCGTGGTGTTTCGTATAGATAATTTACTACGATTCTCGTTAGGCCTACAGTGATATTTATCTCCGTAAGTGTGGTGCCTTAAGTGTTTCACATGTGTCATCTTATGTGACTTACTAGTGTGTGGGTAACTTGCAATTGGGATATTTTGATCAATAACGTACGCTTTATTAATCTTTATTTTGTTCTCTTCTTTAATGATAATTATATTGTATTAGAATTATCGTTACTAATTACGAACGTATTTTCTTTTGTACATCCAATTATTCTGGTTTGTTCACATTCTACTGTCATGTGTATATGAGTATGTGGGTATTAGAGTCGTCAATTATTTCTACTAACTTCTCTTTTGCTTTTCTTTCTTCTCTTAATTTTTCTGTTTGTTTTGAAAAAAATTCTGTTAACTCGTCTATTTGTGTTCTAATATTATTTTCTTTTACTTTTTCTGTTTGTTTGTCCTCTACTTCGCCAAATGTGGCTTGCACCATAGCTTGAAGTGCCTCTTCCATTCTTAAACTTCCCGATATTGCCATGTTGATTATTATATATATTTATTATGTTTTAGAATATTATTCTTATGGAACCGACTTATTAATTTTATTTATTTATTGTTTAGTTATTATTATTTATTCATTCTTATCTACTTATATTACAATTACACCTGTTTTTTGGGGTGGGCGCAGTTGCGTTATTACAATACAATACACACAATAAAATTAAACACAAAAATATTCATTAATAAACATCAATTATTATACAAAAATCCTATGCACACATTTAACCATAGAGCATACATTTATTTATTTAAATGTAGGCGTGTCGTGCCTAACGTTGACGGGCAACAAAATTATAACAATACAAATACAATTTGTTTAATATAATTTAATTTTTTGGAGCCCCATGTTCTTTAGGACCCATTTTTATACAATGGTACACATTGCTGTATTTAATGTAATTTTAATTGGTGCTGTGTTTATACTCATATAACATTACTAACAACGTGTATGTATAATTGGGGTTCAGGTGTAATTATAATAAGAGTTGTCCTTTTATGAATCGTAATATGTTTTCATTTATTAATGCAAATACACATAATAAAAATAATAATATTATAGTAATACTTGATTCTCCATAAGATATTCGTTATCTATGTTTTCAATGTTTCTTTGCTTGCCGTATTCTCATCACAAAAATAGATTTTATATCTTAGATATTATATTATCAATTCTAAGTAAAACATTTCTTCGTTATATTATAATTTCTCGACTACTCAGTCTGAATGTGTGCTTTTTAAATTTGTTAATACATTCTTATTCTATACTTGACATACCTTTTACGACTTTATAATCATTTTAACACAACTAATTGATTATTTCCAATTACTTTACTTTATGTGCTTTCAATAAAAAGATTTAAATAAATTAATTAATTGTTAATTCTCCAAGCAAGGATTTAAATTATCTTTACATTGACTATTCATTCATTAAAGAAAAATCATAAAAAATATTCTGATTACACGTAAATTACATTCTCTTATCTCTATCTACATAGTTATTCTTTAATTTTAAAATGTTTTTTTATTAAAGTCTTTCAATGTCTTTATTCTTTGATAATTATAAATATGTTTTTCGTCACCTTAAATTCTGCAGATTGTCCAATGTCCTCCAGTGATCCTCCTGGTCCTCTTGTCCTTCATGGTACATCGGCTGCTGTAGATTGTTATGACGTTTTGCTCTGGATCGGTTGCTGTTGTGATAGAACCGTCTCTAGTGCTCTGTGTCTCGTTCCTTTGCTAGACGTTCTCTCGCCATCTGTCTAGAGTTGATGTTCTTAGTTGTAGACTGCTCGTAGACGTCCGACGATTTTATTGTTACGGTACTTTTTATTTATTGTTTTTCATTACTACTTGAAATCAAAACATTTCCCGTAATACTTTATAGTTATGATATAAAAGTCTTGTTGATGTTAGACATAGCGTCTAACTTTGTCCAAAGTAATTAAAAATTCGCGTCTCAGACGGACATAGCGTACCGCCATGACTGAAGAATGTTAGTAGAAGAGGAGAGTTTGGCTCTCCTGGGTTCGTATTTATATCCACCAAGAAAACCACACCTGTTGGCTCAGGAATAAGCATGTCAAAAACTGTCCATGGATTGAGTGCCCCCACTCTCATCTCATTTCACATATTCGCACCTTTTTGCCAATCGCACTGTTTAATGCGGATTCAAGGTGATCTAATAATGTCTAATTTAATTATACACATGATATGTAAATAATGATCGAATCATTAGTGTAATTATTATGCTTTAAAAATCGCACAGAATTCGCACTGTTTTTCCGAATTACGTAGAATTCGTACTGCACATGTGTCTGATTTTTACGCATTTTTAGAAGTTTTTACATTCTTTCTAACATTTATGGTTTGCTTAAAATGAAATATACTCTTAATTTAGCATTTACTTGGCGTGAGGTTGCAAGCTTTCAGGCTCAAACAGGCTTCAATGCACACACTCTATTTACTTGTGTACACACTTACAGCAGTAATCGCATGATATTTCTTGTTGATTCCTGTTTGAAAGCCAGCTTCCAATTTCACACCTGCTCGTCTATTATATATTATTAAAATTAAATTAAATATTTATTTATTTCATATATGCGCATTACAGACTATGCTTGTATTGTCGCATTATTCCTCTGCTTGGTAAAAAAAATTTGTAATAAATTTATTTATTAAAATATTTTTTTTCTTATCATTAGACACATTATATTTATATATTTCATATTACTGAATTTTTTATTTGTATTTATATATTACTATCAATGATAATGAATATTAATTGTTCAATTTCCCTCAGTTGGAGGGTAAAACAAGTCAAGTTCCCTGCTCCCCCCTTACGAGTTGCTAACAATGCGTAGCTATTCTTTCCATTGTTCTCCTTTAATCTGGTCCCATTGACCTATATTTTTTTTTTTACGTGTAGATCTTACTACATGAATTTGCATTCTTGCACTGGTAAACATTTTGGATCTTAACATATTATGCCATTCTCCAATCTGTAATTTTACATTATCTTAATCATACCTTCTTACCATACTTTCCTTAACCCTTTTCTTAGCCTATTATTCCAATCTTCATTTTTACATTTCCTTACTATTCCTTACATTACTTATACAATACATTAACTTTCATTATCTTTTATTACATTTCTTTAACATTACTTTTCTGATCGCTAATAATTTTCTTCATTTTTTTTTTACCATTACTTTCTGAAATACACTTCAGTAACAGAATACTCTTTTAGCTTTGTAGTGTGTCATATGATTGGTTACAGATGAACTGCCTTAGAAAACAACGATATTTTACTCGTAGTCTTAAATTCTAAGTAGCCTCTGCCCTTTTGACTTTTCACTATCACTTTCTTCTGTGTCCTTGCATTTCCACTAAGGTATGAGGATTTCGCTTGATCAGCCGTTCTGACAATTATAACATTTATTTCTCATTTCTAACCCTTTCTTCATATTAATAACAACATCAACAAGAACATTCCTTTACAATCATTTCTTAAACATTTCTTTACACTAACATTCCTGACCATTAATAACACATTTCTTACCTTTCTTTTAAAAATAATATTCCTTTTATTTAGCATAACATTCTTTATTATTTAATTCCTTATTTCTTATTATTTATTTAGCATAACATTCTTATTAATAATCAGCAATATTATATTTTTTTATTTAAAAACAATTCTTCATTCAATAGAGCATTGAGGTCGGTGTGTCGTTTGATTTTACACCCCTCATTATAACACTTGCATTGTCCGTCGTCTCCCGGACGTATATTGTTCCTTTGTAACATAGTATAGTAGCCGCCATATAACAATTTCCGTCTTGCATTCCTGCCTCATTAAAATTCCATTGTATCGCAGCAACGTTTGTTTTGACCATGGAAGTCACCTGTTTAGAGGGTAACATTTTCATCTTGCCTTTCGGCCACTCAGAATTTCCACTCTTTCGTCTCTCTTTACAAATGCTTCTTTCTTTCTAAATTCTCTCGTCACTATTTTAGTTGAGTGAGCCTACCTGAACAGCTGTCGATGGTTTTTTCATTCGTCGTTTATGATAATACTCACCGTAGTTTTTATAATTACAGTTATAATTATCGTTCGCTTTATACTTCTCATGTGTATACTTAACATCATACTTACCACAATTTTGTGTGGTGTTTCGTATAGATAATTTACTACGATTCTCGTTAGGCCTACAGTGATATTTATCTCCGCAAGTGTGGTGCCTTAAGTGTTTCACATGTGTCATCTTATGTGACTTACTAGTGTGTGTGTAACTTGCAATTGGGATATTTTGATCAATAACGTACGCTTTATTAATCTTTATTTTGTTCTCTTCTTTAATGTTAATTATATTGTATTAGAATTATCGTTACTGATTACAAACGTATTTTCTTTTGTACATCCAATTATTCTGGTTTGTTCACATTCTACTGCCGCTATGTGGGTATTAGAGTCGTCAATTCTTTCTACTAACTTCTCTTTTGCTTTTCTTTCTTCTCTTAATTTTCTGTTTGTTTTGAAAAAATTCTGTTAACTCGTCTATTTGTGTTCTAATATTATTTTCTTTTACTTTTTTCTGTTTGTTTGTCCTCTACTTCGCCAAATATGGCTTGCACCATAGCTTGAAGTGCCTCTTCTATTCTTAAACTTCCCGATATTGCCATGTTGAATATTATATATATTTATTGTGTTTTAGAATATTATTCTTATGGAACCGACTTACTAATTTTATTTATTTATTGTTTAGTTATTATTATTTATTCATTCTTATCTACTTATATTACAATTACACCTGTTTGTTGGGATGGGCGCCAGTTGCGTTATTACAATACAATACACACAACAAAATTAAACACATAAAAATATTCATTAATAAACATCAATTATTATATTAAATAATTGAAATCCATCCTCCTGTCCTTCCCTGACGCAAACTTGTCTATTACTTTTTGGTTGAAGTCTGGAATGTCCATTATCAATTCGTGTTCAATGGATAATATAGGAAGGGCTGAAAGTCTTTCTTGGCACATAGTGTTCCTTAAAAAAGTTTTTATTCTTTTTAGAGTTTAGAAACACCTATCGGCTTCAGCCGTTGTCATTGGAATAGTGACTAACACGTTTAATAATTTTGTACACTCACTAAATGTAGATTCAAGGTTATTTTCTCGAATAAAGTCATACAGACTAACAATACCAGATGCAGAAGAAAATACGTCTGTGCTATAAATAGTTGAAAGCTCCAAACGCAACTGTTTTAAATTGAGGAATGGATAAACCTCACAAACGGTTTTCAGTTTTTTGTCTGGAAAGTACAGTCAGATACAGTAGCCTATCTGTAAACCATAGCCATCTGAAATATGTTAGCAATGTCACTGGTTTCATCAGCAATTACTGCCAAAAAGTTTCTTTAATTTCCTGTGAGAGTTACTCACGACAGACCTCTTAACATTTTTTTAAAAGCTCATTCTGCACCGTTTTTGACGTGCCTTTAAATACAGTGGCACTTTCTAAATGAGTTTTAAAAGCAATTAAGGCCCAAAAAATTCCTGCTTGCGTCTGTGTATGAGCCATAGCGTTTGCGGAGCCTGAAATCTGGCGGCATGGTGGGGCGGAGCACAGTCAGAGTACGAATATTATAACATCGCCAAAATCAGATCTTTTTTGATAACAATAAGTATGTATAAAAAATGCTAAATAATACTATATTTTAAGAAATAAATAATGTGGAGAGTAAAAAGTATAAAATGTAATTAAGAAGGAAGGAGAAAGAGTAATAAACCAAAAGTGATTAATAAAGAAACTCAACTACTAGACTGACAGACAAACGACGTTGACCCAACCCCAGAGATTGCCCAGCTAAGAACCGAAATAAAGTAAACAAGACGAGTGAAGAAGAAGAAAAATGAAAACAAAGAGAGAACAAACCAACGATGAAAAAACAAAATGAAAACGTCAAGAAAACCCAGACAAGGAATAAAAAATAAAGAAGGGAGAAATAATGTAATAAAAAATAATAAAGAAAATGAAACTGGTTAAGAACCAAAATAATTAATGAATGTTAGTATTGATTGAATGACAATTGTAAATAGTCAGTAATAAGAAACGATAGCTAAAAATACACTAGCCAAAGAGTTAGGAATACATGTAAGTTGTTAATAAAGAAAGACATGATATTAATAATTATATATAATATGTGTAGAGAAAGAGAGTAAAATAGTGAGAAGTAAACAGAAATTAACCCAGTGAAGGTGAACTTACCCTAAAGGGATATGATAGAAAAAGAAACACTAAGTAAATTATAATGAACACCAAATAATTTAAAAAGTGCAAGTGATCAATAAATAAAAATATTGTCAGTAATAAAAATAGTATGAATAGAGAAGGCTAAGATAAAGACTTAGTAAAATAACCAATGTTTAAGATTTAATAGTGAACAATAACATTTAAGAAAGTTATTATGAATAATATTTAAAATAAAACATTAATTCAGTAATAATGAACACTGAAGAGTGATATTAACTGTAATGATTATGAAATAATATTGTTATAGAACTTAAGAATGTATTGTAGAATTTAAAGGTGAGAATCACAAGAAAAAGTAATAAGATGATGTTAACATGGAAAGGAAAGCAAAGAGTTTTAGAAAATAAGTACATAATAACCATAAGTAAATACCCACGTTATAAGGGGAGAGTAATGAAACCAGTTCAATAGAGGTGAGATTGTTTATCACCCGAACAATAAATAAGAAGTAATGAATTGTACACCCATATTAAATAATAAGTGTTAATTAATTGTATAAACAATTGTTTATGAATAGGAGATGGATTGGGTAATTATCCCAAACATAAACCTAAATGTTATATGTTATATGATGAAATGGTAGTAATTAATAGCCATATTATTGACATTGACAGAGTAATTAAAATAAGGAAAGAAAACAATGTTTGAGTTATAAAAGAGAAAACTGTTAGTAAATAATTAGCAAGAAATATTGAATAACACAGTTGTTACACACAAAAATCGCACTAAGACTGAACCAAAACACCTCCATAGATAATAAACCTAATTATAAAAACAAAATAACGATCTAGGACTAAATGAAATATAATGTGTATGAAACAGTCAAAAACCAGTAATGGCTACTTAGACTTGAAACAGGTCTAACGGTCAAACAGAAACAAATACTAATTGTATGAAAATAGCCAAGTAATTAACAAATCCAAGGTAACTAATTAACCAAGGATAAATGGCAAATATTATTAACAACAAAATATTAAAATAAGGAGTTATATAAACAGAGAAATGTAATTAGTAAATATTAAATTAATTGCAAACTTAGAAAACATGAAATAACCCAATATTGTGGGATACCAAAATAATCTTTGTGAGAAAATACAAATGACAGTGCTAATAATTAATACTTGAGAAGGAAGACAAGAGAAGGAAGAAAGTCAGAAGATATAGGAAAATTTGAAAAGAATTCAAATTTTGATAACAATGGCTTGATGTCAAGCTAGCCCAATCAGAATAATGGGGTAACCATGGAAACAATGGTTGAAGACGAAATTACCGTTGAATATGATTACTCAGAAAGTGACGCTCAAATAAAACAGACGCCAGAATTCAGAACAACCTATTTTCATATTTAAAATGTTTTAAAAGTAAATTAACTTATCAAAATTGAAAGAGAAGGAGTCTGACTATCACTGAACACAATTACCTGATGGAGAAGACGTTTTATTTCAAGACGAAGTGAATAAAAGAATCAAAATACTTTGAAAAAGATGCCCGAAGGCTGAATAAATGAATCAAAATACTTTGAAAAAGATGCCCGAAGCCCGAATAAATGAAAACTGAATTATATTGCAGCCACATTCCTTCATTCCCAACCAACAGAGTAATCACATGCTACAAAGCTGTTAAGTATCCCTTAAATTATCTCAACTTCCGAAATAACGCACTTTGAATATTTCTCACTATATTTTGAAATACCACTGAATCAATTTTATTCTCTTTCAAAGATTAAACAAAAATATTAAGACACTGAAAATTTGTTAAATTAGAAAGGTAACCTAGTATTAATGTACGAACCTTTAAAACACTTGTACTATACTTCAACAAACCATTTATAGTTACACGTTACAATATTTAAGTAGAAACATTATAAGGTTGTGTATTTTTATTATTGTAATTGCATCTGAGCCTTTCAACGTGATCAAAAGAATCCGTACGATTTGAACGAAAGCATTTGTTGACTTATTTGGTAAAACGCCATACTGTATGTTTAGTTACGTTCAAATCGATTGTAAAACCCAGAGAGAGAACGTCTCATAAAGAAATAACCGGTGCAAAATTATATAAAAAATCAATTATAGCTTGTGTCTATGAAACAGTAATATCAAATCGCTAATAAATCAATACTGTGTATGTTAAAATGTGTTTTATTTTTAGTAGGAAGGTGTATTCTTAAAATTATAATTTACAGCGAATGCCTCTGACGTGATAACTAGCGCTCAAGCAGCGAATACTGTAACTGCCAGCTCGATTATACAAATTGAGAAACGGCGGGACGAATTGAATCCTTCAGCTGATCTGATTTTTAAAATTCTTTCACCACCGTGTTCCTTGAAGTTTGATAGATAGAAGATAGAAGATTATCAACCCATTATCAACTACCGTAATGCCCCTGCACACAAACTGGCAAAATATCTAGACAAAATTATTAGACAACACACACAAATAGACAACAACATTGCAGTAAAAAACAACACTGACCTAGTAACAAAAATAAAAGACAAACACATCCCCCATAATGCCACATTAGCCTCCTTTGACATTAAAAACCTGTACACAAACATCCCCATCTCTGAAACAATCACCATCCTACAAAACAAACTCAAACAGAACAACACATCAGACGAACTTATCAATGAAATAACAGAAACTCTGAACATTATCACAAAACAAAACTACTTTACTTATAACAATAAATACTACACACAGAACGATGGCCTACCCATGGGCTCCCCCATATCCAGCATTCTAGCAGAAGTCTTCCTCCAACACTTAGAAAAAACAAAAATACTCACAAACAATGACAGACACTCACATAAAATACTATATTGGCACAGATACGTTGATGACATCCTAATACTATACAGGGGAAACAAAAGACAATGTGAACAGTTACTAACGCACATAAACAAAATACATAAAAACATAACCTTCACTGCCGAATACGAACACAACAGTACCATAGACTTCTTAGACCTCTCCATCACAAAACTAGAACACAGGCACAAATTCAGTATATACAGAAAACCAACTACAACTGACACACTAATACACAACACCTCCAATCACCCAATACAACACAAACTAGCTGCTTTTAGAACCATGATACATAGACTTAACAACATCCCCTTAGATGAAATAGACTACAAAGACGAACTAAACACGATAAAATATCTAGCAGAATCTACCGGTTATGACAGAACAATAGTCAGTAAACTCCTACACAAAACACAAAACAAACAACAGACAAAGACAGAAAACAACAAATTCATAACACTAACATACATCAACAAACAAACAGAAAAAATTGCCCACAAATTCAAAAAAGCAGGATACAGAATCGCTTACAAAACTACTAACAAAACAGAACACACACTATCAAAACGCATGACTAAAGCACAAAACAAATTCGATCTACCCGGTGTATATAAGCTAAATTGTTCAAATTGCAATAAATTCTACATAGGCCAGACAGGACGTAGCTTCAAACAGAGATACATTGAACACACAAAAGCACTCCACACCGCTACAGAATCTACCTTTGCAAACCACCTCATTGAAGCAAACCACACATATAAAAACATCGACAATAACATGAACATACTATACGTACACACAAAAGGCCGAAAACTAGACACTCTAGAACAATTAGAAATATACAAATACACAAAAACAAATAAAAACGACATCCTAAACGAACAGACACAATTCAAATCGCACGCATTATTCGAACACATCTCACCATACACACACACACACACACACACACACACACACACACACACACACACATCTTTGATCTTTCGAAAAACTATCTCGTCGCCAACAACAAGACGAACAGCGCTACCTACGACAGCCTCTGATGAAGCCTTCTATAGGTGAAAGCCGGTTTAGGCTGTAAGGTAAAACTTTACGTGTTTACTTGTAAAAAACTTAGTGTTCCGAGTCGTCAATACTATAGTGATATTTAGTTAAGTAACGGACACGTCATGGACAACGAAATCCAAGAAATTAATATTGCCTTTATCTGCTTTGAGTATGGTTAGGTTGTGCTCTTGTAATTTACGTTTTATGTTTTTTAGTAATTGGAATTCAATACTGTGTTGTTTATGTTCATATTGCTGTGTGTGTTGTAATTTGCGTTTGATATCGTGGCGTATGGTGTCTTGGTCTATGTTATGCGTGTGTTGTATGGCTGTTTCAGCATCAAGGACTATGTCACGTGTATGTCTTTTATTATTGTTGTTATTAGTTGGATTGATGCCTAAATTGTGTTTTAGACCTTTATCTAATAGGGTTATTTCTGCATTAGTGAAATGGGTCAATGTTGTATTTACAGTACGCGCGTGAAACTTATGTGTCGGTGTAGGGATGGTTTCGTTTCTGCGTGTTAATAGGTTACCGATTTGTCTGTTATGTCTTTCCTGTGTTCTTAATTGGATTTTCTCTATGATATTTCGTGTATATTGTATTATGTGTTCTAATTCAATGTGGTGTAATATTTGTGTGAGTTTTACGTGTAGGTTGTATGCCGTTTTGTTTAGTGTATCTTTTTTGTGGTATAAATCTTTGACGATGTTATCCAGGTGTATTATTTCTGCTTTACGTTTGGTTTGTATTGCGGCATGTGTGTTATTTTTTATTATGATTTGTGCATGTGTGGGTATAATGTTGTGTTGGCGGCATGTTTTGTTGTATGCGATGTTTAAGGATGTTTTTGTTATCTGTATTCTGACGTTCCTGTATTTGTGGATGTAATACGCTGTGCTGGCGGTATTATAAATATCTTGTTGATTCATCCTCTTCGTTCACTTTTTTTTAAATATTATTATATATAAAAAACTTTCACAAATGAACTTACTTTGGTTATCACTTTCACAAACGTTTCAAGATGATGTGCCTCTTCCTCAGTGTGAGTAAATACTGAATGTCATTGTTACAGAATAACAATTATGGACTATAGGTGTGTGTGGTGGGAATTGATGGTGGGAGGGAATTGGCGCTGAGGTTCAAATTGTGTGTTTGGATCAATGTATCAAATAGTGTATGTGATCTGTAATGTAATTGTTCATTTAATATGTTGTTTGGTTGTAGTGCGTGATATCTGTATATTTCAAATTGTTCAGCTGTGTTTAATTTTCTACTTTTTGGTAAGTAGTGTAATATATCGATATCAAATGATATCAAACGCAAATTACAACACACACAGCAATATGAACATAAGCAACACAGTATTGAATTCCAATTACTAAAAAACATAAAACGTAAATTACAAGAGCACAACCTAACCATACTCAAAGCTGACAAAGGCAATATTAATGTCATAATAGAAAAACAAGCTTTAAATAACAAAATCAAAATATTTTTTAATGAAAACAACATCACTAAATTAAGTAAAGATCCCACCCCAAATTATCACAAACAAATAAACAAAACCTTAAATAACACAAAACACATAGTCTCACCTGACAACATCAAATATTTTAAACAAATCAAACCAAAAGCCCCTACACTAAATGCACTACCGAAATTACATAAACCAAATATTCCCATCAGGCCACTTATAAACAACACACAAGCACCTGCACACAAAATAGTTAGACACTTAGATAAATTAATCAGAAATAGCGTACATTTAACTAACAACACCACTGTCATAAATAATTTAGATCTAGTGAATAAAACTCAACATATCCACATTCCACACAATTCTACACTAGCTTCATTCGACATAACAAACCTATACACCAATGTTCCCATAAAAGAAACTATAACTACATTAGAACAATTACTAAAATTAAACAACATACCTGAAACACACATAAAAGAGATCATACATCTAACTAAAATTATAACTGATCAAAATTATTTCACACACAATAACATGTTTTACACACAAACAGATGGACTACCCATGGGCTCCCCAATATCATGTATACTAGCCGAAATATTTGTACACACCATAGAACAAGAACACATATTGCACAATAACAAATAGTTGTCTTGATTATTCATCTCTTCTTTCACAGCACTAACACTTATCTAAAAATGAAACTTTTTCTTGTGAACTTACTGTTTATTCTCTTCTCGTTGAACGCGTTTCGGTGTACGTATTCGCCTTCTTCAGCTTAGAGACGGACTGCCATCATTTGGTAACGGTTGTTGTGTGGAAGGTGTAGTGGGGGTGGTGCGTGGAGGAAGGGGATTGGCGCGGGATTCAACTTAATGTTTGTTTTTTGTATAATTGTGTCAAAAAGTGTATGTGATTTATATTGTAATTGATCGTTAAGTATGTTGTTTGGTTGTGTTGTGTGGTGTTTATATATTTCGTATTGTTCAGTTGTGTTGAGTTTTCGACCTTTGGGTAAGTAATGTAAAATTTCAAGATTAGAGTCTATGTTGGTGTAACTGTGGTTTTCTGTGTGTATGTGTGTGGCAATGCGGAGTGTATATTGTTGTTGGTTAAAGCTTTTAAATGTTCAGAATAATGGGATGAAAAAGCTCTTCCCGTCTGGCCTATGTAGAAACTATTGCAGTCATTACAATTTAATTTGTAAACACCTGTTTTGTTATATTTGTCTATGTTTGTGTTTGTATTATTTATGTGTTTTTTGATGGTATTGGTTGTTCTGTATGCTATTTTGTATTTGTGTTTTCTGAATGTGTTGGCGATTTTGTGTGTGTAGGAGTTGTGGTATGTGAGTGTGATGTATTTATTGTGCTGTGTGTTGATGGTATTTTGTGTTTTGTTGTTTTTGTTTTTGATGCGTTTGTGTAGTGTGTTTATTAAATTAGGGTTGTAACCGTTTTTGATTGCTATGTATTTTATTGTGTTGAGTTCGTCGGTGTAATCTTGTTTATTTAAGGGTATTTTAGTTAGTCTATGGAGCATATGGTTGAAGGCCGCATGTTTATGTTGTGTTGGGTGGTTTGATGTGTTGTGTATAACCATGTCAGTTGTGGTTGGTTTCCTGTATATTTTGCACGTGTGTGTAGTGTTAGTTTTGTTAATTGTTAGGTCTAACATTTAACATTAATAGATCAAAACAACATACTTAACGATCAATTACAATATAAATCACATACACTTTTTGACACAATTATACAAAAAACAAACATTAAGTTGAATCCCCGCGCCAATCCCCTTCCTCCACGCACCACCCCCACTACACCTTCCACACAACAACCGCTACCAAATGATGGCAGTCTGTCTCTAAGCTGAAGAAGGCGAATACGTACGCCGAAATGCGTTCAACGAGAAGAGAATAAACAGTAAGTTCACAAGAAAAAGTTTCATTTTCAGATAAGTGAATAACAAATACACCGATAAAATAATATATTGGCACAGGTATGTTGATGACATTATACTCCTATACAGCGGCAACAAAAGACAAATAGAAAATTTCCACAAATATATTAACACTATACACCATAAATTAAAATTCACACTTGAAATAGACACACTAAATAATAGCATAAACTTCTTAGACCTCACAATCACCAAAACAAACAACACACACACACACACACACACACACACACACACACACACACACACATACAAAATATACAGGAAACCCACCACATCAGACATGGTCATACATAACTCATCCAACCACCCAACTCAACACAAACATGCAGAATTCAACTACATGCTCCATATTCTCACTTCAATACCCCTAAACACACATGACTACCAAGAAGAATTTAACACAATCAAATATATAGCAGTTAAAAATGGATACAACCCCGATTTGGTAAATAAAATACACAAACGCATCCTAAGCACAAAAAATGAAACACAACAGACCAACAACACACAACCCAGTAAGTACATAACACTTACATACTACAACTCCAATACACACAAAATTGCTAACACATTTAGAAAACACAATTATAAAGTAGCCTACAGAACCAACAACACCATTAGGAAACATATAAATATTAACAAAGACACAGACACATACAGTAAAACAGGAGTTTATAAATTAAATTGTAATGATTGTAACCAATTCTACATCGGCCAGACGGGAAGATCTTTTTATTCCAGATTTTCAGAACATGTAAAAGCCCTCACCACAAATTACATACATTCCACATTTGCCACAAATTTACAAAATGAAAACCATAGTTACACAAACATAGAACACAACATGGAAATATTACACTACTTACCAAAAAGTAGAAAATTAAATACAGCTGAACAATTTGAAATATACAGATATCACGCACTACAACCAAACAACATATTAAATGAACAATTACATTACAGATCACATACACTATTTGATACATTGATCCAAACACACAATTTGAACCTCAGCGCCAATTCCCTCCCACCATCAATTCCCACCACACACACCTATAGTCCATAATTGTTATTCTGTAACAATGACATTCAGTATTTACACACACTGAGGAAGAGGCACATCACCTTGAAACGTTTGTGAAAGTGATAACCAAAGTAAGTTCATTTGTGAAAGTTTTTTATATATAATAATATTTAAAAAAAGTGAACGAAGAGGATGAATCAACAAGATATTTACAATATTTAAGTAGAAACATTGTAAGGTTGTGTATTTTTATTATTGTAATTGCATCTGAGCCTTTCAACGTGATCAAAAGAATCCGTACGATTTGAACGAAAGCATTTGTTGACTTATTTGGTAAAACGCCATACTGTATGTTTAGTTACGTTCAAATCGATTGTAAAACCCAGAGAGAGAACCGGTCTCATAAAGAAATAACCGGTGCAAAATTATATAAAAATTCAATTATAGCTTGTGTCTATGAAACAGTAATATCAAATCGCTAATAAATCAATACTGTGTATGTTAAAATGTGTTTTATTTTCAGTAGGAAGGTGTATTCTTAAAATTATAATTTACAGCGAATGTCTCTGACGTGATAACTAGCGCTCAAGCAGCGAATACTGTAACTGCCAGCTCGATTATACAAATCGAGAAACGGCGGGACGAATTGAATCCTTCACACCGTTTGAGTAAATCACTGATAAGAAGACAGTTTTAATTGTTTTAAATAAACAATTTGGCGCCACCCGGGAATTATACACTACTAGTGAACCTCAGATCGGGGACTACGATACCTGGTTATCCGTACGTTCGCTACGGACTCGAGCATCGTAAGTTGCGTTAACGAGCGAGGACGATTGGTAAGACACACGTACACATGTTACACTTTGACACACTGCTACATTTTACAGAGGTACCAGTAAGGCGACGGCAAGCGTTTAGTTATAATATATATGGTGGGGTGGAGAGCGCGAGAAAATGCGAATGTGTTTCATTGCCCGACATAACTTCAGTAACAGCTGATCTGATTTTTAAAATTCTTTCACCACCGTGTTCCTTGAAGTTTGAGGATGGTTTTAGGCATAAATTTTAACCGATAGTTTTAACAATGTTCAAAAACAGAGTCTTCAGACGGTTCCACGTCAAGAAGTTTCTTTTTTAATTTTCATGTAGTGAAATTTTCGGCATGCGACAGACTTTCGTTTTATGAGAGATAACTATATGGTGTCAGCGAGTGAAAATTATAGAAAATTCCAAATTTTATTTTGGTTTTGTTTCAATAAAATCGGCTTTTTTGTTTTCGAGAAATTGGCGGTTTTATAAGAAATTTAGTTTGTTGGCACATGCAGCAATTTTTCTTGTAACGATTTTTCGTAATAATAAATATTACCTTAACGTAATCATATTTTAACATTTATTATACTATTCTATTTAATAATAAAAATTTCAATTTTCATGTAGTACCTTAATGTAATTTGAATTCCTGGATTTTGTTGTCCACTGATTATAAATATATCACTACTGACTAGGAACACTAATTTTTTATAAATGCTCCATGAAGTTTTAAAAAGACTGTTTAGTGATGAAGAAACACATTCATTTTATGAATATTTTATAAAACAATATATTAATAAGAAACAATACAGATCATGGGCCTACTGTTATCGGATTCATTTAAGCATAAACACTAACATGTCAATAGAAAATTTTAATAAAATATTAAAATATTGTTACCAGTATCTAAAAGGAAAATGGATTAAACAACTGGATAAAACAATTGTGCCATATTACATTTGTTAAACGGATTAAACACTGCACATCATGTCGTTTACAGTGCATACACTGTAACTCTTGCTTTCATGAGTTTGTGTGTTCGTGTATGGACAGTGCCATACGAAATAATATGTGCAAACATATTCACCTTGTTTGTAGAACACTTAACAATAGGATCCCTGAGGAAAGGGAGAATGAAGATAAGCGCCTACAGTGTTTTAGGCTATCTTTCGCCCAGTAGTTTAGGCTATAATAAGCACGACAAGTATAATAAGCCCGGTAAAATGTTCGGACGTCTTCTTTAAAATTCGTAGCATAATCAGCTATGCTCCCCACCATGCCAGATTCACGGCTCGGTCATCGCCCCACCATGTCGCCAGATTTCAGGCTCCGCAAACGCTATGGCTCATATACAGACACAAGTAAAATTCCCGGGTTACTCGACATGTCAGATTCGTCATGTCCCCTTAAAGCTAACTCGAAAGATCCGCAAAAACGAACACAATTTATAATAATATTTAACACGTATCTATTATGCCTCACCTTTTCATTATGCAAGGCAATATTGCGTCTATACTGTGAGTCAACTGTTCTGCAATAAATATAATTATTTCACTACCGACTGGGAACACAAAAACATCGACAATAACATGGTCATTCTACACGTACACACAAAATCCCAAAAACTAGACACTCTAGAACAATTGGAAATATACAAACACAAAAACAAATAAAAACGACATCCTAATTGAACAGACACAATTCAAATCACACGCATTATTTGAACATATCACACCCCACACACAAATCGATCTTTCGAAAGTCGATATCGTCACCAACAACAAGACGTACAGTGCTCCCAGTGGCAGCCTCTGAAGAAGCTTTTTAAAAGCGAAAACCGGTTCAGGTTATAAGGTAAAACTTTTACATTTTTACCCATAAAAAACTTTGTGTTACGAGTCGGTCGTGAAATAATTATACTTAGTTAAGTAACGGACACGTCATGGACAACGAAATCCAAGAATGTTCTGCAATATTTACTGTTCCAACAAGTGATAATTGAAGAGCATTTTTTTATATGTACGTTTGAAGCCTGTTTTTCACACGTTCACTTAAATGATTAATATCAGTCAACCCAGATTTTGTCCAGAGTTGTTCTCCACAAAACAACAAACAAGGAAAACAGAACAGTGCATTCTTTGTATCACAACCACACAGCCAGTCAGTTTTTGAATAATAATTATAAAATGTCCTAGTACCTGACATAATATTTTGCTTTATTGTTAAATCTGGTAAAGGGCGTCCTAACCGTTTAAATTCAAGCTTTTCTTCGAGGCTGCGATGGGAAAACGGTTTATCTATTAGGTTCACAACAGAATTCATGTTTATAATTTTATTCCTAATTAATCCTATTACAACGGGCACCAAACACTGACATTCACAATAACAAAAAAACATGAACTTTAATAAACCGCCAATTTGTTCACGATAACCGAAAACAGTGTCATAAAGCACACACGCCGGGCCACACTGGCGATAACAGTTTGTTGGGGAGTGTGGTGAATGAGAGAGTAACGTTGTTCTGGCTGCGCACGCACCTCACGTTGCAGCCCGTCGTGCAACCACTTTCCTCGTATAGCCGGGATATGTGATTGTACATGTATAGCCTGCATTTTGTACTTGAGTGCTTGTATGCTTCTGCCGTATAACTATCATGTTGCAGAGGCTCAGTGCACCACCATGCTCGGCCGACAATGCTTGCGTTGGTTTTTAAGTGTAAATGTTTCAACACTAACCTTATACCACTACATTATTGTAGTAAGGGCCGTTACATGGATGCACTCGAAGAATTCGAGTTATATAGAGGTCATAATAACCCCGATATATGTGACGACATACTCAATGATAAACTTAACTTCAGGTCCAACCCACTGTATGATACCGCGCTGCGATCGCTGAAAGATAATACTAGATAACAGTGTCCATCGACACAGTCTTGACATGCTACACGTGGTGCACCGTGTCGGTTAATAGTACGCTTATAATATGTTCATTCATTGTATTTTACGTATTTGTTTATTATGTGTTTGTTTTAATATGGATTTTATTATATAACGAGCTCCTTTGGAGTGAAGGTCTGAAGATGGGTCATATGGCCTGAAACGCGTAACCCAGCACAAATTACGCTAGACGTCACTTGACGGAAATTATAAGGTAAATTATATAAGTAAATGTTTCGTTTTCGAGCAGCGTATTGACTGATAATGTATTGGGCACATAACTAGTATACGTGTACGCACATTAATGGAAATACTTGTTAACACTGTTAATATATTAATAAAAACTGTCAATAAAACTGGTGGTTGTGCAACTTTGCAACCTGATCAAAGCCGCCCCTGATAAGAACTGTCAGGAAGGCTGTTGTTTTTTACGTCGTAACAGTACACAATGCCAGAACCAAACAATACTCAGATATAATTATCTAAAACTTCCGGGCTGAAAGGCCGTGGTCGAATGCTTGATCTTCTACAGCTAGACGTTTCGGCCACACCACCGGTGGCCATCTTCAGTAGCAAAAAGTGTTCGAAATAGATGGTACGCCGAACACGTCTCCCAATGAACTGGGAACAAGCAACAGTGAGAGAAGCCAAGTTGAGCAGGGCACAGCACAGTACGTGCCCCAGTGACGGCAGCGTCCGGGCAAGCCCGATGACTCCCTGTTGCTTGGAGTGTGCTTGGTGCGATACTTGTCGCAGAAACGGATAGGTACCCCCTTTTTATTTTGGCGGGGGTGAAGGAGACGGGCTGTGATTGGCTGAACCGCTGACGCGATCCACCAATGGTCTGAGAGGGAAGTCTACGCGAACGCTTCGCACGGATTGGCGGGATTTGTTCGCCCACAACGGGTCGATACACTTCCGCCAGCCCGGTAAGAGTCCGGTAGACTGCCTTACGGCGATACCGAGGCAGGCGAGAGATTGGAGGGGGGAAGTTGCCGACTGAAGGTGGCGCTAGGCACACCTAAAGCCGGCACAACGCCCGATCCATCTGTAGGCCTGCAACGGACCGGAGATTTGACAGGTAGGAAGGTGGTCAGATTCGATAGGTCAGTGTGTGGACAGATGGATGTGCAAGGGCGATGGCTTTCGCCACAGCGCAAACAGCGGGTGGGATGGTGGCAAAATGCCGATGAGTGGCCGTACCTCTGGCAGTTGTAACACTGTTTCGGTCCGGCTTGGGCTTCGAAGGCTTCTACCCTAACCTTCAGGTAAAACGACATGTTAATCTCGTAAATGGCCTGGTATTCACCTACCTTACGGATCTTGACCAGGAACGCATTGCGCGCCACTTTCTTGCCGGGGGAGAAGAGAGGCGTGACACTGTTTACTTTAAACCCAAGAGTGAGAAGTTCATTATGAATGAACTCGGGCGTGGTATCAGCAGGGATGCCGATGATTTGAACCTTTAATTCCTTCTCCTCCGGCAAGGCAAAGGTATGGTATGGGATGCCCGCGTCCGTGAGGAACTTTTGAGCAATACGGAAGCTCTCCACGGTCGCGGGGTTAAGACGGATGGAACTGTCACCTTGGGCCGAAGCAGTCAAGGTGCCAGAGGGAGTGCACCGGTGTAAGCGCCGCATGAAGTTCGCCCAATCCGAGGGCCGGGCGAAAATCAGAGGCGGGATACGCCGGGGCTGGTCAGGTTGTTGTTGGGAGGCCAAGGTGGATTGCCCCGCGGTTGAGCCACGACGCGAAGTGCGACCAGAGTTAGTGGAGGGGCACTGCCGCGCCGTTTCCGGCTGACAGATTGCCATGCACCATCAGTTTCCATGGCCGAGTCCGCGTCGTGGGTTTCCCGCGAAGAGGTAGGTGTCGGGTGGTCCTGAGAAGGGCCATCTGGGAGAGGTTGCGCGAGAGCGCTGGCAGGAACAGAGAGGCCCTGAGAAGGACCGACGGAGACAGGTTGGCCCTTAGAAGGGCCGACGGAAGGTGAGGTACGGGCAGCCATCGGCGAGGCGAAGCCTACGCCTTAGGCGGTACGGACTAGCGGACTGACTACCAAGCACACGAATAAGCAATTACAAAAGTAGCTCACTTACCAACAAGCTCCAGGCAGAGCAGCGGAACAAACACGAAACACTGCACGGCACAAGAAACACAACACTGCACTGAACACACTGCACTGCACTATTTCTTGAGTAGTTGAAAACTGAGCACTGAACTGAACTGTTATTGCACTGATCGCAGAAAGAGATTTAGACCGGACACTGTGAAACGCACTTGAATAGTAAACTTCCCATGTGGAGAGAGCTTCCAGGAGATGTTGACTCTTCGAATAGCAGGGCTGTTATCAGTGAGAGAAGTAGCATGTAGCACTGTAGTAGCGGGGCGTCTTTGCACCCGGTGCATGACTGCAGCATCTGGGTCGAGCTCAATGGCTGCCTGTATGGCTATACATAGTTCTGGTTCTTCGACTGGTGTCTAAAAACAGGAATGGACAACCGCCAACCAGTTAACTGAGAAGGCGGGGGAGAAAGGTTTTTCTTTTTATTTATTTGTCAAAATTTTTGCAATCAGTGGGCACTGCCGCATGAACGGGTTCAGATGACAGATGTCACCCGTTCCCAGTCCCGCGTGCAGACGCCGTGAGGCGTCGGTCGTTCCCCGCGAGGCAGAGAGCCTCCGTGCCAGTGATAGCGCGTAGCAGCGGCATTCAGCGCTGTCGGCATACTAGGAAGGGAGGAAGGCAACAGCTTTGCAGGTAAATTCTGGGGCATGGGCAGATGTTGATTATGCAAATTGAGGTTTAAGCAGTTTGCTTAAACTTATGGCGGGTCATCGAGAATCGCCCGAGGGCGTTTGACCCGGACAGGGGTAGGTGGTTGCGTGGTGCTGATGGTCCTGAGGTAAGGGAAGGAAGAGGTCTCAGCTGCGGCAAAGAGAGTCACAGCTAATGACCAGACAAAGGCTGAGAGAGCAGGAACTCGTGGACCTCCTCGAATTACACTGTTTCGAACAAACCAAGGAGATCCCGACAAGGAACGGAGGGTTCTGGATTGGAAACTTTCCAGCCTACGCCTGTTGGTGGCGGAGACAAGTGACCACCAAACAGGTGCCGCATAGGTCAATACAGACCGGAGAAATAACAGATAGAGGGTAACTTTCGTGCGCAGCGCCAGGGGGCTGCGGCACGCGAGGTATGGGTAAAGTTTGGCTCGGACGCCGCTAGCCTTGGAGAGAGTTTCGGTCACGTGGGTGTTGAAGCAAAGACGCCGGTCGAGCCGAACGCCTAGATACTTCACCGACTCTTTGTAGACGATAGGCCTCCCTTCCAGGGAGAGGGGCTGGCATCGGGAGATGGACTTACGAGTGAAACAGATCGCCTCGGATTTCTCCGTGTGATCGTCACCCGCCATTTCCGTAGCCAGTCCGGAAGCTGGTCCAACTGACGTTGCAACTGTGTGCTCGCAAAACGCGGGGACACAGAGCTGTAATGATACATTGCATCGTCAGCGAACAAAGACAACGTGACACCAGGCAAGACAGGCAGGTCGTTTGTGTACACAAGGTACAGAACGGGGCCGAGGACAGATCCCTGAGGTACACCGGCAGCGACGGGACGAATTGCAGAGCAGGTTCCGTCGACGCTTACCCTGAAGGTTCGGTCGCTGAGATACGACCGGAGGAAAAACACTATGGACGATGGTAAGGGGGAGTTGGCAAGTTTGAAGAGAAGACCTTCGTGCCAGACTTTATCGAAGGCCTTGCTCACGTCGAGCAGTGCGGCGGCCGTAGCCGCTCGCCTGTTGGTGGCATCAGAGAGTTGCGTTACCACGCGGACTAGTTGAAGCGTGGTCGAGTGCTCTCTGCGAAACCCGAACTGTTCGTTGCTGATAAAGTTATCCAACAACGGCGAGATGCGGGCCAGCAGGAGCCGCTCGAACACCTTCGAGATAACTGGCAAGAGAGATATTGGCCGATAGTTTTTAGGAAGCATGCGCGGCTTGCGGGGTTTAGGAATCATAACGATGTTGGCAGTTTTCCACAGGCGGGGAAAGTACTGTAGCCGGAGACAAGAGTTGAACAGCTCGAGGACGAGGTCAACGCCTGAGGCCGGGAGATGTTGTAATGCAGCGGCCCCGATCCGGTCAGGACCGGGGGTGCGACGGCGGTTTAGTCGACAGACAGACGAAACGAGTTCGCCTCTGTCGAACGGGAGGACTGGGCAAGCGGGAGGGCGAGAAAAATAACCAGATAGGAAGTCCCGGACTTCTGCCGAGTGGGCAGGGTCCGAAACGCCTCGATGAACGGTAAATTGCGACTCCATGCAGTCGGCGAAGACCTCAGCCTTGCCTTCTGATGAAGACACAATCCCGTTCGGGGTTTCCAGCGGGTTGCGAGTTCTCTTCTCGCTGGTCAGTCTACTCACCGCTCTCCAGACGGAGGCGTGGTCGACTTCAAGAGACTCAAGGTATGAGCCCCATCGATCAGAGTTTACGTCCCGCAGTAGCTGCTGAACGTAAAGGAACTGTTGTTGAAATCGTCGCTTAACGACTGGGTCACGGGTTCTTTGCCATCTGCGGCGGAGCTGGCGCCGTAGCCAGATGGCGTGGAGTACTTCCGCAGGTAAGGCCGATTTACGATGATTCACCTCGAGTGCGTAGGTGTGTCGATCCATGACACCTTGGACCAATTCCTGAAGATTTGTGGCGCGGAGATCCAGATCGTCACGAGTGACGATTGGGTCCGCCGGGAGAGATGGTAACCTTCGAGAGAGCTCGTCATGATAGGATCGCCAGTTGACTCTCCTAACAATCTGAGCGGGAAGTCGGGGTGACGCCGACAGCTCTCGAACAGTTATAACAAGGGGATTGTGATCGGACGAAAGATCCGACACAGACGAGACCTCGATGTTGCGGGCAAGGTTCTTGACAACTACTATGTCAAGAACGTCCGGCCGATGGCCGTGAAAGGGGAAGTAGGTAGAGTCTTGTGGGCCGATGACATTAAGTGCCGGGTCGCCAGAGACGAACCGGAACAGAGAATTTCCATAGGCGTTGACAACGCGGCTGTTCCATGAAGGGTGTTTGGCGTTTAAATCGCCGGCTACAATGGTTGAGAGGGGGTGGTCGAGGAGGGCGTCCCACTTCTCGGGCGGTGGCGGAGTTCGCCGGCCAGGCCGGAGGTACGCAGAAACAACGCGCAGCTCCGATCCGCCGGCGTCCACCGCCACCGCGCAGCCTTCAATAATAGATGTATCTAGAGGAGGCAAAAGCCTGTGGGATATCCGCCTGTGGACTAAAACAGCTGTGCCCCCCGAGGGGGGACAGCGAGGCCGTAGGGGACGATCCTGACGATAACAGGCATAGGCAGGAAGGGAAAACAAGTGGTAATGAGCCAGATGAGTCTCGGAAAGAAGTATGATATCAACATCATAATCCGTCACGAAAGTCATCAGTTCAGATCGTCTGGGGAGTAGCCCGAAGGCGTTCCACGCAACGATCCTCAGGCTATTAGCCATTCAGGGGAAGTAGAGGAAAGAGGGTAGCTAATGATTGGAAGACCAGGGCAAGCACTGTGGTAGTGTCGCGAGCAGTCCTGATAGACGCAACAAGATTATCTGCCCAGGCAGTCAGGGGATCCGCCGAAGCCCGAGAAGATTCCCGGGACTCCGGAGGACAAGCCTGACTGGCCTCGACAGGGGTAGCAGATGGCGCTGGGCTGTCGGACTGAGTAGTAGACTGCTCGCTGGGAGGTTGAGGACGATGACTGGGGGCGGGTCGAGCCCACGGAGTGGGTACAGGTGGAACCTGTGATGATGTAGGTCGGCCGGCGGAGTTCCGGCGACGACGAGAGCGCCTCGATTTGCCCGATCGGGCTGGAGGCGGGACAGATTTAGCGGCCATGGCCGCGTAGGAAGGTGCGGGCGCTCCGGCAGGCGCCGGGGTTGAGGCCGCTGCAGGCGGCGCCGAAGCGACGACTGCAGGCGAGACAGCGGCACCGGAAGCAACCGGAGTTGCTGCCGGGACCTTGGCAGATGAACCAGTGAGAGGTGGGAATGCCTTTCGCCGGTTAGGGCCAGGACCAGCTACACGGCCAGCCAGGGCGCACAGGAGGTCGCTGCGGTTTCATGGCGGCGATAAAGTTAGGGCAGCCTCGGTAATTAGCCAGGTGGGCTCCATCACAGTTGCAGCATTTAGCTGTGTACCCCGTCTTTGGCTTATCACAGCCACGATGAGGCTCAGCACAACGCACGCAACGCGGGGGCTGATGACAGAATAGACTGCTGTGACCGAACCTCTGGCAGTTAAAACACTGCGAGGGGCCGGGCCGCGGGTCAAATGTTCGGACTTGCATCCGTAGGTGCAGAAGATTCTGGAGAGTGTGAATCTCCTCGAAAGGGCCTACTTTCAGTAATTTAACAGGAAAGCTGTTAACAGGACGGCGGTCATCACCTTTGCCAACATGCAGGACGCTTACCGCAGTCGGCGCATAGCCGAGCGCAATAAGTTCCTGCCTGATGGCATCAGTATCAGTGAAGGATGGTATTCCCGACAGAACGACCTTGATTTCTCGCTCTGACGGGAGGGCAAAAGTATGGAAAGAGATCTTGCGCTCTGCCAGGAATGACTGAACAGAGCGGAAGTCGGGGATCGTGGCGGTCGCCAGCTTTAGCGAGGCGCCTTGGCACCTCGCCTCGACCTTGACCGAAGGGAGAGCTAGGGATAGAGAACGTAAAAGTTGAGTATAATTCCTGTTATCAGGAATTACAATAGGAGGGATGCGTGGGGAAGACACAGTTTGGGCAGTTGAATACTCACGTTGCTCACGCTGAGTGCCGCTGTTACCATGACTAGGCGGCTGATGTGCAGCTGAGGCGGGTGGCGGAGTTTGGGCCAGCTTTCGCTTGCGCTTGGCAGATTTGCATCGCACAAACGAGAACTGTCCGTCCCCCGACCCAACACTGCACATTTCTACCGCACTATTATCCCTTTCACTTTCACTTTCACTGTCGTGAGGAAGTGGAGTAGAACGGAAGCCTGGTGAACATGTTTCCATTAAGGAGACAAGCGGCGCCGGCAGAGGATTTGGGGGCGTATTCGACGCCATTTCGGACAAGCCGAAATGAACGTCTACGCTAGGCTAGGATTGAGTGATCACCAGACACTGAACTATTCACAGGCAACAATAGAACACAACACAGACCGCACAGCACACGGACACAAAAACACACCCGCACAAGTTAAATAAAACTGATTTGTACTGAACAGAAGATGATTCTTGTAGTGTTGATGATGCTGAAGACGATGATGATAGTAAAAATGATTAATAAACAGTATTTCCGCACAATTTGACAAAATTTTGCAGAGCAAAAACAAACACAGCCTACCCGGGCAAATGCTCTAGGTAGACAGTGAGAGAAGGCTACGCTGTTTCTATTTATAACTTTTTGGCCGCTTAAGGTGTATAACGCGGACCAATGAGAAGCCAGCTCATCATTCTCAAACTGATTGGCCATGGAAAATAAACCATGCCAGACACTATTTAAGGCGATGCTTTCACCTCGGCGGTTCAATTCCAGCCTGCCAGAGCTGTTGGTTGCGCAGCGCATCTAGCCCGCTGACGCTCAGGCTCTTAGGTAGCGCTGCCTAGGACGATCCTTGCGAGCCCCCACCAGTGGTAAGCGAGCTTGGATATCGCCTAGGTAAAGAGGCCGGTGGACACCTCTCTTGGTAAGGGGAGGTATCTAACGAAGCCGGTCATTTGCCCAGCTCATAGACAGCCTGAGCGTTTCAGTCCCGCTTGCGATCCGGCTCGGGCCGGACCCTAGGTCCCTGGTTACCGCCGGAGGCAGCCTGGCTGCCTCTGGTCGGCAAACCTCCCGCTCGTTGGCGGAAATGCCCGCTCCGGGCGCGTCAACGAGCACGCAGTCGCTCGCCTCTTCCATACCCCACACGAGCGATTCGCCGTGTTCTCCGGCTATGGATGCGGACCAAGCTGTCGATCCCCGGACGGTTCCGCTGCCCGGTGACGAGACCGACGCTTTCGTGGCGGTTGGGCCACGGGGGCGCCCGGTTAAGAAACCGAGGCGGAACCGGTCCTCCTCAACCTCTTCCTCGGCGTCCGCCATGGAAGTTGTCCCCGCCGATGGCGAATCCGGCTCGGGGCCGACTGTGCCCGGCGCTGCCCAAGCACCGCCGGTCATTCGTCGCATCCCGCCCGTGTTCGTTCACGGCGTGAACAACGTCACCGGTTTTTACCGGCGACTCATAGTGGCTCCCGGACTTTCCCCGGCCAGCGTTGACCTGAAGCTCCTTGGGGGCGACACTGTCAAGATCGCTGTCCGCGGAATGGACGAGTACCGCAGCGTCATGGCGTTCGTCGAATCAGCCAACCTGCAACACCACACCTTTACCCCGAAACACGTGAAGCCTCTGTCCCTCGTGCTCAGAGGCTTAGACGTGGACTCTCCTCTCGAGGAAATCCTCGATGAGCTGCGCGAGCTGGGTTATCCGGTTCGCGCGGTACATCGGGTATTTGCTCCCGCCGGACCAAGGCGTCCAATTCCCCTGGTTCGCATCATGGTCGAGAACAGCGAGGCAGGCGCAAGCCTACTCTCTCTTACGCGGCTTTTTGGTTTCCGCGTAAAAGTGGAAAGAAGCCGCGCTCCCGGGGCTCTGCCTCAATGCTACAAGTGCCAACGCTTCGGGCACCATTCAGAGACTTGCTCTAACGCTCCGGCGTGCGTGAGGTGTTCTTTGCCTCACGCCAGTAAACATTGCGATGCTCCAGCTTTTAAAAGGTGCATCAACTGCGGCGGAAGTCACCCCGCCAACTACCGGGCATGTCCGGTGTTTCAGCGGGAGCTCGAGCGGCGAAAGCCGAAAGGGCGCCTGCCACCACCGAGGCATCCGGAAGCTGGTTCCAGACCTGCAACCGAGCAGCCAGGCCCTGCGCCTCCTGCTACGGCTGCCGTGTCTTTCGCCGCAGTTGCCAACAGGCAACGTAAACGCAGCAAAGGCCCGAAGCAGACACCTGTAGTTCAGGCATCTCCATCTCAGGCTCCTTCCCAGGCCCCTGTCCCGCCTCAGGCGAAAAAGCGCCGTAACCTCGCGGCATCTAAACAAAGTGAGACAGACCAGCCACTGCCAAACATCTCGGTTGTGGAGCCTGAGAATTCTCAACCCTCCCCAGCACCGGAGAATCCTGCCCCTGCTTTAGAAGCAGCCTCGCCTGACCTCCCGCCCCCGCGGTTCCCTAATGCAGGCAAAAAGAAGCGGCAACGTAAGCCCCGTGGCGCTAGATCCCGGGCTCCTGCCAACCCAGCCGCACAGTCCAGACAGCCTGCGCAGCGCGTGAAGACCGACGTTCTCGCATCTGTCCCTCTTCCTAGCACCTCCGCTAGAGGCGCTACACCTGGCCCTAAGAAACCCCTGGCTTCCACCAATCCCCCGATTGACAAGCCTCGGCGCTCTTACGCGCAAACAGTCTCCGGGCACTCTGCCTCAAAAACCGTTCCTGACGACTATCAGGTCGTCAAAGACTTCCTTGCGGAATTCGACCTCCGCAAAGTGGCCCAGACCTTCAGGTCCATCCGCTCCCGCTTGGAGACTGCCGATACAACCGAGAGATTCATGCTCTTGGTGGAAGCCGCCACTTGTGTAGGTTTTCTATGAGTCGGGTCCTCAAACGAGATCTCTCAATTCTTTCCTGGAACGCCAACGGGTTGTCCAACAAGATCCAGGAACTCCAAGAATTACTGGCCCGACTCAAACCCGACGTAGTCCTTCTCAATGAGACCCACTTGACTCCTGCGAGTCGGTTCCGACTGGCCAACTATGTGTGCTATCGAAACGACAGGCCGGGCACTGCTGGTGGCGGTACTGCCGTCGCGGTGAGGCTCACTCTCGAGCATCACCGAGTCGTCTTGCCTGCAATGACTCACCTCGAAGGCACCGCTGTGGAGTTGTTAAACACTCTAGGCGGCGTACAGATGGTCGCGGCGTATAAAGCGCCGCAAAAAGAGCTCCTTCACCCCGATCTAGCGGTCGCGTTCGATGCACACAGGAGGGTCATCATGGCCGGCGACCTGAACTGCAAACATCGCGATTGGAACAGTCGCTTGACTGCCCCAAACGGGAAACGTTTGCGCAGGTTTGCCGATTCTCGCAGGATTCAAGTGATTGGGCCTACCCAACCTACGTTCTACCCCTCACAACGCAACGCGGCTCCCGATGTCTTGGACATAGCGGTGATTCAAGGAATTGACTGTCCGGTCCATGTGTCCGCGCTAACGGAACTATCGTCCGATCATCTCCCCATCCTGATACACGTCGCTACCCAGCACGTCGTACGCAGAGATGTCAGGAAGGTGGTAGAATGGGACCGCTATGGCCCGGCGTTAAGTCGCCGATTGCCAGACGCGGGACCACTCGAAACCGTCCGCCAAGTCGACGAGGCAGTTGCCGCGTTTGACGAGGCTGTCGTATCTGCGATCGACGCGTCTTCCAGGATGAAGCCTGGTGTCACGCCCCACTGGCAGCGGATCCCAGAGGAGACGAGTGCTCTCGCTTGCGAGAGAAATCGCCTCCGGAGACGCTAGCAGCGGACCCGTGATCCGGCCGACAAGGCAGCGTACAACCGGGCGACCGGCATTTTACGTCGTGAAATGCAGGCCTACCGGAGACGCTGTTGGGAACTCGCCGTGGCCCAGGCAGGGGACGGATCGGACGAAAGTAGCCCTTACCGGATACCTTCGGCGTTGGTAGGGAAGAGGCGCCGGCCTCGCATCCCGGCCATTGCTGGACCTTTCGGTCAAATCCTGGCTCGCCCGGAGGCGAAGGCCGAGTACTTGGGCGCGTGTTTTGAGCGACAGTTCGCACCTAACCCGCCCATGGACTGGGACTTCGACGAAGAAGTCGAGAACGAAGTGGAAGACTTTCTGTCTCTTCCGATCACTACGGAGCCCGAACCCATTACTAGGGAAGAGGTCACAGATCGGCTCGTTGAACTCGTGCCGAGAAAAGCTCCTGGCCCGGACGGCGTCTCGAACGCCGCTCTTACTCGACTCCCGGAGCGAGGAGTACTTTCCTTGGTCGCGCTGTTCAACGCGTGTCTTAGACTGGCCTATTTTCCCCAGAAATGGCGTAAGGCAACGGTTATAGTGATCCCGAAGCAGGGAAAGGACGCTTCCCGTCCCGGCAACCTCCGGCCCATTAGTCTACTGTCAGCCACGTCAAAGGTCCTCGAACGTCTTGTACAACGGAGAGTACTAGATCATCTAGGAAATTTCGATGTACTGGTCCCCGAACAGTTCGGCTTTCGTGTGGGGCATTCCACCACTCATCAACTGATGAGACTGGTGGAATACATCACGGACGCCGGGTGTCGGAAAGAGCAGACTGTCGCCTGTTTCCTAGATGTGGAAAAGGCCTTTGATAGTGTCTGGCACGACGGGCTCTTGTTCAAGCTCCGGGAAATCCAGCTCCCAGATTGCTACCTTCGCTTGATTGCTAGCTTTCTGACGGAGAGGACTTTCTGCGTGCGAATAGACGACCACGTCTCTTCCGAGAGACGTATCACAGCCGGGGTACCTCAAGGTAGCGTGCTAGGGCCTCTCCTGTTCTCCGTGTATGTCAACGACGCACCCAGAGAGCCTGGAGTCCAGATGGCTTTGTTTGCCGACGACACGGCGGTCTATACCGCCGATCGGAACGCAGACTTTGCTATCCCACGACTTCAGCGCGCACTCGATGCGTATTCGACGTGGACGGAAAGCTGGAAAGTTGCCGTCAACGAAACCAAGAGCTCCGCGGTGCTATTCACAAAGCGCCGGAAAGAACCACGAGGCCGAGTGAGACTCGGTAGAACGTACCTGCCCTGGTCGAGGGAAGTTAAGTACCTCGGTGTCCACCTAGATCGTCGGCTCACCTGGCGTACCCACGCTGAGACGATGCGAAAGAAAGCGTCCGCTCGTCTCGCGCAACTGTTTCCGCTACTTGCCAACAAGGCTATGACCCGCAAGCTGGGTAAGTTGATTGTCAACGCGTACCTGTTGCCGATCATTACCTACGCTCTTCCCGTCTGGGGTTACCTCGCAACCGTTCATAAAAGAAGGTTGCAAAGCGTTCTCGATAGAGGGCTTCGGCTAGCGGCCAAAGTCCCCTATCGGTTTTCTTCTCGTCTCCTGAGAAGAGGACTCGGTGTCCGCTCCTTGGATGACACCGCCAGGCGACTTGCACGTAAATTTTACGTCCGAGCTGCGAGGACCCAGACAAACCCACTCATAGCCGGCCTTGGCAGGTACCGAATACGTCCAGGTGAATCTTGGAAACGGCCTCGACAAATACTGTACTAGTCGACCTAGTACGAGCATGTCGTTGTAGCGACCATTAAAAATTAATTAACAATATTCCGTCTGGACAGGACCACTAGGCAGGAGCCCCTACCGGAGGCTCGGTACTAGGAAACCATTGGGTCGTCTCACGACGCTCAACCCAACAGCTCTGACCACTCGGCGGTTCATTTACCCATACCTCGCGTGCCGCAGCCCCCTGGCGCTGCGCACGAAAGTTACCCTCTATCTGTTGTTTCTCCGGTCTGTATTGACCTATGCGGCACCTGTTTGGTGGTCACTTGCCTCCGCCACCAACAGGCGTAGGCTGGAAAGTTTCCAATCCAGAACCCTCCGTTCCTTGTCGGGATCTCCTTGGTTTGTTCGAAATAGTGTCATTCGAGGAGGTCTACGAGTTCCTGCTCTCTCAGCCTTTGTCTGGTCATTAGCTGCGACTCTCTTTGCCGCAGCTGAGACCTCTTCCTTCCCTTACCTTAGGACCATCAGCACCACGCAACCACCTCCCCCTGTCCGGGTCAAACGCCCTCGGGCGATTCTCGATGACCCGCCATAAGTTTAAGTAACCTGCTTAAACCTCAATTTGAATATTCACCATCTGCCCATGCCCCAGAATTTACCTGCTAAGCTGTTTCCTTCCTCCCTTCCTAGTATGCCGACCGCGCTGAATGCTGCTGCTACGCGCTATCACTGGCACGGAGGCTCTCTGCCTCGCGGGGAGCGACCGACGCCTC
The DNA here is from genome assembly GCA_034769895.1 of Magicicada septendecula. Taxonomy (NCBI): domain Eukaryota; kingdom Metazoa; phylum Arthropoda; class Insecta; order Hemiptera; family Cicadidae; genus Magicicada; species Magicicada septendecula. The sequence goes on along the minus strand of CM068370.1, from coordinate 100,235,673 downwards.
ACGGCGTCTGCACGCGGGACTGGGAACGGGTGACATCTGTCATCTGAACCCGTTCATGCGGCAGTGCCCACTGATTGCAAAAATTTTAAAATAAATAAAAATTAAAACCTTTCTCCCCCGCCTTCTCAGTTAACTGGTTGGCGGTTGTCCATTCCTGATATTAGGCACCAGTCGAAGAACCAGACCTATGTATATCTACAGGCAGCCATTGAGCTCGACTCAGATGCTGCAGTCATGCACCGGGTGCAAAGACGCCCCGCTACTACAATGCTACATGCTACATGCTACTCGGCGGTTCACAGAGACACATTCGTCCACATTCTGCTCCAGCTTCGAACTGAACAGGACTGCTCTTCTGACTGCTCTCTTCAGCTCTCTTCGCTGGACGTTCTACGGCTTGCTGCCTTCGCCCACCTCGCCGTTTGGTCGAGGAATATCTGCTTTCTTCGTGGGAAAGAAGACCAAGGAAGCCAGCTGCTGCCGGTGAACTAAGTAGCCGGTACAAGTGGTAGCTGGCTGAAGTTGACATTTTTAGGACCACCTGCGCCGGAAAACATCTTGGCCGGACAGGAAAGAAGAGGAGTGCTCTGGGCTCACCTGGTGAGTGCTGCATATCAGTGTGTAATTCCTAACCTGCTCGCGACTGTTAGGTAGCGCTGCCCCGGACGATCCTTGCAAGCCCCCACCAGTGGTAAGCGAGCTAGGATAACGCCGGGGTAAAGGGGCCAGTGGACACCAGTCTTGGTAAGGACTGGTATTCAACGAAGCTGGTCGTTAGCCCAGCTCCTCCCGCATCGTCGTGAGCAGGGAAGACGCGCGGGTAATCCGGCTTCGGCCGGACCCGAGATCCCTGGCGTCTGGCAGTGACTGCCTAGCAGTCTCTGCCCGGCAGCCGCCGCACCTGGCCAGCATGCCTTCTACGGGCAACGGCCCAAGTGCCGAGTCGCTCGGCTCTGCCTTGCACCATCTGGGCGACTCGCCTGAATCGCCTCGGGCGATGGAGACGGACGATCCTCTCCCTAACCCGCTTCCCCCTCTGCCGGCAGACGAGTCGAGCGAGTTCGCGACCGTTGGTCGGCGTAATCGTCCGGCTAAGAAGCCTAAGAGGACCCATACACCTGGATCCACTTCCTCTCAGACCTCGGCTATGGACATCGGACCTTCTCAGGGCCAACAGGCCGCGGTTCCGACTGCTTCGACAGCGGCTCCGGCTGCTGCCGCTGTTGGTCGCGCGCCGCCCCTGTATGTCCACAGTGTGTCCAATGTCGCCGCCTTATACAGACGGCTGATCGCGGCCCACGGCCTGTCGGCCGACAAGCTTGACCTGAAGCTGCTTGGCGGTGATACGGTCAAGATTGTAGTCCGCCAGCTCGAGGACCATCGCTTGGTCGAGGCCTTCCTCCAGGCGCACAACCTTCAATACCATACCTTCTCTCCCAAGCGGGTCAAGCCCTTGTCTGTAATTCTGCGAGGGCTTGACGCGCACACTGATCCTCAGGAGATCCTCATGGAACTCCGAGACCTCGGGTACCCGGTGCAGGCAATTTTCCGCCTGTTCACGCACTCAGAAACCCGAGTACCTCTCCCGCTCGAGAAGGGCGAGGCAGCTGACAAAATATTCCAACTGACGCGGCTGTTTGGCTTCCGCGTCAGGGTGGAATCCAGTCGTCCCCAGGGCAAGCTCGCGCAGTGCCACCGGTGCCAGAGGTTCGGCCATCATACCGACGTCTGCCGCAATGCCCCGGCCTGTCTACGTTGTTCGTTGGGACATTCAACTCAGGCCTGCACTGTGGCAGGCAAGTCCAAGTTCCGCTGCATTAATTGTGGCCAAGGCCATGCAGCCAGTAACGTAAACTGCCCGGTCTACAAGGCGGAGCTCCTGCGGAAGCAAAAGCCGCAGGGGCCCCTCCCGAAGCCAAGGCAGCCAGCTATGCAGCCCCAACCTCAGAGGCAGCCTAAAAGACAGGCTAGGCTGCAACCGACGGCACAACCGGCACGGCGCACGCCCTCTCCGGCTCCACCTCCAGCCCCTGCTAAGGCAAACAAACGAACCGCGTCTCCTTCCGAAGCAGAGACAAGCCCAGTAGCCGTCATCTCGGTTATGGAGCCGGAGAATCAACCCTCCACCTCCGCGGAACCTCCAACTCCCGCCTCTGAACCAGAGGTAGCCTCGCCACCACTGCCACCTCCGCGATTTCCGCGAGCAGGCATCACAAAACCTAGGAACAAAGGGATAACCACACCGGATGCTCGGCCCCGAGCTCCTGCCTGCCCACAGCCCAAGAAAAGTCCTGCTTCCCGGTATAAGTCCGACGAAGCGCAACAGCGTACTTTTCCTGCCGCTGATTCAAAACCGTCTGCCCCTGGTCCTGTGGCTTCCACCACGACCCGATCTGCCGTTAAACCAGGTCGCTCTTACGCGGCCTCAGTTTCCAGGCAAACCGCCCAGTCCGTCATTTCCGATGACGCACAGTTCGTCCGCGACTTTCTGACTGGCTACGACCTCAAGAAAGTCGCATCCACCTTCAGGTCCAGCCGAGACCGCCTGGAAACTGCTGACCCAACTGAGAGATTTATGCTCTTGGTGGAAGCCTGCGAAGTAATAGGTCTTCTATGAACCGAGCCCTTAGACGAGATCTCTCGCTCGTAGCCTGGAATGCTAACAACATCGGTTCCAAGCATTCCGACCTTCTTGAATTCCTGGCTCGGTTCAAACCCGACGTACTTCTCCTTTCTGAAACCCACCTGACCCCGGCGAACCGGTTTCGATTACCAAATTACGTGGTCTATCGGGATGACCGAGTTGGCCGACGAGGAGGCGGCACGGCGATCACGGTGAGGACCTCCATAGGTCATCATCGTGTCGCTTTGCCGCAGCTTACCAACCTAGAGGCCACCGCCATTGAGGTCCACGGAGCTCTTGGCGGCGTCCTCGTGGTTTCAGCATACAAGCCCCCACAAGCTGAACTCCTTGTAGGCGACCTGGACGTCATCTTCGATTCCCATCGAAGGGTAATTTTGGCCGGCGATCTGAATTGCAAGCATCGCGTTTGGAATAGTCGCCTGACTACTCCGAACGGGAGGCGCTTGCTCAGTTTTGTTGAATCGCGCCGGGCGATGGTGTTTGGTCCAACCCACGTTCTTTCCGACACTGCCTAACGCGGCTCCCGATGTTCTGGATATCGCGGTGACCCAAGGAGTTGTCTGTCCGGTCGAGGTATTCTCACTTACGGAGCTGACATCCGACCACAACCCTATCTTGGTCCACGTCGCTACCCAGCACGCCTATGCACGTTCTGACAAGAAGAAGGTTATCGATTGGGATCGCTACGGCCGGCCTTGTGCCGTAGATTGCCGCCAGCGGCCCCACTCGATTCCGTTCGCCTCCTAGACGAAGCAGTTGCGGGAATCGAAGAGGCAATCATCTCGGCTATAGGCGTGTCTTCACGTACGCGAGCTGGTTTCACGCCTGACTACCAACGCATCCCTGAGGAAGTCTCTCTTCTCGCTCGCGAGAGGAATTACTTCCGGAAACGTTGGCAGAGGACCCGTGATCCGGCCGATAAGGCAGCATACCATCGGCTCACCGGACGACTGTGTGGCAGTCTGAAGGCGTTCCGACGTAGCTGTTGGGAACTCGACGTGGCCCGAACGGGGGATGCGGACCCGCAAAGTCACCCGTACAGAATACCTACCGCATTGACGGGACGGAGGCGCCGACCTCCACTTCCCGCCATTGTTGGACCGTTCGGTCTATTCCTGGGTCGCCCGGAGGAGAAGGCCGAGTACTTGGGCTTGTGTTTCGAGCGTCAGTTCGCTCCCAACCCGCCCATGGACTGGGACTTCGACGAACAAGTCGAGATGGCTGTGGAAGACTTTCTGTCTCTTCCGATCACGGCGGAGCCCGAACCCATCTCTTTGGAAGAGGTCTCAGATCGGCTCGCTGAACTTCAGCCAAGAAAAGCTCCAGGCCCGGACGGTGTCTTCCGACTTCTTCCCGAGCCTGGAGTTCAATTCTTGACTGATTTGTTCAACGCGTGTCTTAGACTGGCCTACTTTCCCAGTAAATGGAGAAAGGCGACGGTTATCGTGACCCGAAGCAGGGAAAGGATACCACCCGCTCGGAAAACCTCCGGCCTATCAGCCTACTCTCCGCTACGTCCAAGGTTTTTGAGCGCCTCGTACAGCGTCGTGTACGAGAACATCTAACCAACTTTGACGTGCTGGTCCCCGAACAGTTCGGCTTTCGTGTGGGCCATTCGACCACTCATCAACTGATGAGACTGGTGGAAAGCATCACGGAAGCCGGGTGTCGGAGAGAACGGACCGTTGGCTGTTTCTTAGATGTTGAGAAAGCCTTCGACAGCGTATGGCATGATGGCCTGTTATTCAAACTTAGGGAAGTCCAGCTCCCGGACTGCTACCTCCATCTGGTTGCTAGCTTTCTGACGGAGAGGACCTTCTGCGTGAGAGTTGGCGATTCAGTCTCTTCCGAGAGACGAATCACAGCCGGCGTCCCTCAAGGTAGTGTTCTAGGCCCCCTTCTGTTCTCGATCTACGTCAACGACGTGCCGAGACAGCCTGGAGTCCAGATGGCCCTCTTCGCTGACGACACGGCCGTATTTACGGCCGATCGTCATGAGGAAAGGGCCGTCCTACGACTGCAGCGTCAGCTCGACACGCTCGTGGACTGGACCGAGAATTGGAGAGTGCAACTCAACGCTACCAAGAGTGTAGCCGTCGAATTCTCTAAGCGACGGAAGAACCCCGTTAGGCAGCTACGTATCGGCAGAACGTACTTGCGCTGGTCCAACGAGGTCAAGTACCTCGGCTTACACCTTGACCGTCGGCTCACCTGGCGTACCCACGCACAGACAGTTCTTAAGCGAGCATCCACTCGCCTGTGCGCACTGTTTCCACTCCTGATCAGCTCAGCCATGACCAGGAAATTGGGTAGGATGATCGTCGGCGCGTATCTGCTGCCGGTCATTACCTACGCCTGCCCAGTCTGGGGTTACCTCGCCGCAATGCATAAAAAGAAGTTGCAGAGCGTCCTCGACAGGGGTCTTCGGCTAGCGGCCGAAGTCCCCCGTCGCTTCTCATCTCGCCTTCTAAGGAGAGGACTTGGCGTCCGCTCCTTAGACGACACTTTCAGGCGGTTTGCACGCAAATTTTATGCACGTGCGGCGAGGTTCCCAGGCAATCCTCTAGTGACTGGGCTGGGAAGGTACCGTATACGTCCAGGTGATTCGTGGAAACGCCTTCGGTGTATACTGCGCTAGTGTAGGCTAGCACAACAGCCGAGAATCGGCCTGCATTAGAGCACGCGCCCTACTTGGGCAGGGCCACGAGGCAGGAGCTCCAGAAGGCAGCACGGAACTCAGATACCGAGCGGTTCGTCTCTGCGACGCACAACCGCAAAGCCCAGAGCGAACGGCGGTTCACACCATAACAGCCCTGCGATTCGAAGGATCAACATCTACTGGGAGCTCTCTCTTGATGGGAAATTCTTGTTTTACAGTGCGTTACCAGTCTCCGGTTAAACCGTGACAATCGTTCAGTTCAGTGCAGTTTTCAAGTTTATTTGTGCAAGTTATTTTCACCATCTACTCAAGAAATAGTGCAGTGCAGTGTGTTCAGTGCAGTGTTGTGTTTCTTGTGCCGTGTAGTGTTTCGTGTTTGTTCCGCTGCTGCCTGGAGCTTGTTGGTAAGTGAGCTACTTTTGTATTTTGCTTATCCGTGTGCTGGTAGTAGACCTCTAGTCCGTACCGCCTAAGGCGTAGGCTTTGCCTCGCCGATGGCTGCCCGAAACCAACTTTCCGTCGGCCCTTCTAAGGGCCAACCTGCCTCCGTCGGTCCTTCTCAGGACCTCTCAGTCCCTGCCGGCGCTCTCGCGCAACCTCTCCCGGATGGCCCTTCTCAGGACCACCCGACACCTACCTCTTCGCGGGAAACTCACGACGCGGACTCGGCCATGGAGACCGATGGTGCATGGCAATCTGTCACCCGGAAACGGCGCGTCAGTGCCACCTCCACCGACTCTGGTCGAACTTCGCGTCGTGGCTCAACCGCGGGGCAATCCACCTCGGCCTCCCAGCAACAACCCGACCCGCCCCGGCGTATCCCGCCTCTGATTTTCGCCCGGCCTTCGGACTGGGCTAATTTCATGCGGCGTTTACACCGGTACACTCCCTCTGGCACCTTGACTGCTTCGGCCCAAGGTGACAGTTCCATCAGACTCAACCCCACGACCGTGGAGAGCTTCCGTATTGCTCAGACGTTCCTCACGGACGCGGGTATCCCATACCACACATTTGCCTTGCCGGAGGAGAAGGAATTAAAGGTGCAAATTATCGGTATCCCTGCGGATACCACGCCTGAGTTCATTTATAATGAACTTGTTAGTCTAGGCTTTCGAGTCAACAGCGTTACGCCTCTCTTCTCCCCCGGCAAGAAACTAGCGCGCAATGCGTTCCTGGTTAAGATCCGAAGGTAGGTGATTACCAGGCCATTTATGAAATCAACATGTTGTTTTACTTGAAGGTTAGGGTGGAAGCCTTCGAAGCCCAAGCCGGACCGAAGCAGTGTTACAACTGCCAGCGGTGTTTGCCACCATCCCACCCGCTGTTTGCGCTGTGGCGATAGCCATCGTAAGGACACTTGTCCTCGCGATCGAGCCGCCGCGACCGTGCTAACTGCGGGGACCCTCACCCGGCGTCATCGAAGTCATGCAGGTTCTATGCTGCGGCTTTGAAGAAAGTTTCAAAGTCTTCGCAGCACCACGTTCCTGCGCCTCCAGCTAGGCCCCAAGCATCAAGGCCTGCCGCCCCGGCACCTGCACTTGCGCCTGCCCCAGCTCGTCCGGCGTCTACCGGGGCGCCCAGCTATGCGGCTGCAGCTGCTTCTCAGCCTGCCGCACAGCCCGCGGCCCAGCAGCCAAAACCTGCTGCGCCGTCCAAGAAAAAGAATAAACCATCGCCCCCCGCTTCCTCGCAGCACACGCCCGCTGCACCTCAGCCACCATCTACTCCAGATGTCCAAGATCCAAGGCAGCCAAAACAAAAGGCCCCCGCCCAGAATGGCATGTTTAAGCACCCGGCGCCCAAGCCTCAGGCGGCACCGGCGTCTGCCGCGTCCTCGGACGTGACTTTCGCCGACCGCGTGCGTGCTTGGATCAACGCCTTGATCCCTCAAATTCTTGCTGCCAAGGATGTCCAGTCCTTGTTAGTTATCGTCCTTACCTCCGTGACCTCACTTATCCCTCTCGATGGCTAGGCCCTTTCGGCTGGTGGCTTGGAACGCATGTGGCGTTCTATCTCGCCGTGCCGAATTCGCCGCCTTCGTAACCGAATATCACATAGACGTCATACTCCTTAGTGAAACACATTTAATTCCCGCACACTCGTTCCAGCTTCCGGCGTACACGACGTATCGCACAGACCGGCCTGGCCAGAACCGGCTGTACGCCTCTGGCGGCACAGCCATTCTGGTTCACAGGCGCATCGCCCACCGCCCCCTGCCGCCTCCGGTGACTCGTCGCTTGGAGGCGACGACGGTTGCTCTCTGCATCGGGGATCGGGAGGTTCGACTGGTTTCAGTCTACCTCCCCCCCCCCGAGGTGGACCACCGCCCGACGAGGATGAATGGGACGCTCTATTAGAAGACCAGTCGACCAGTTAGAAGCGGCCTACCAACCATCGCAGCCGGAGACTTTAATAGTAAGCATCCCCTGTGTAACAGCCGTGTCTCAAACCCATACGGCCGCTCTCTGTACCAATACGTTCAAAACGTCATCCTCATGTGAACGCTTTTGGTCCTAGATCACCGGCCTATATCCCCAATAGTGGGGGACTACCCGACGTCCTTGACATCGCTGTTGTCAAAGACGTGGCCTATCCCATCGCTATCGAAGCCGTGTCAGACCTCTCGTCTGATCACGACCCGGTAATACTCACTGTTCGGCCCACGCTGGACACACCTCTCCATCGTGTAACGAGAGTCAACTGGCGATCGTTCCACGATGAACTGGGTCGAACAGTACCATCTGACCCCCAGGTCGACATCTCCAGCCCGGATGATATAGACCGCTTGGCCGACTATCTTCAAGAAGTCGTCACGTCCGCCATGGACAAACACACCTATCACGTCCCTGCGCCCAATAGACGGTCGCAGTTACCTGAAGAGGTGATTGTAGCCATCCGAAAACGGCGCCAGCTCCGCCGGCGATGGCAACAAACCCGGGACCCTGCCGTAAAACGCAGGCTGAACGCCCAATCAGACCTTGTCAAGCAGCTTCTGCTTGATGCCACTGCTCATCGATGGGACTCATATCTTGAGTCTCTGGAAGTCACGCCCCAGTCCGTTTTTCGGGCTGCGAGCCGACTCACTGGCGAGAAAAGGACCCGATCGACGAGGCTGAAGTGGAAACGGCCATTAGTCGACTGCGCCCCAAGCGGGCGCCCGGCGAGGACCGTATTGGTGCAGCGGCCCTACTTAACGCCCCAGCAAGTCTCGTTTCACTCATCCACGTGCTGTTCAATGGATGTCTCCGGCTCCATTACTATCCCAGCCCTTGGAAACGAGCCAAAGTCATCATGTTGCCGAAGGCTCGCAAGCTGCGTACACTCCCGGAGAATCATCGACCAATCTCTCTTTTGCCAGTCTTATCGAAGGTGTTCGAGCGCCTCCTGCATCGCCGAATTACTCCCCTGCTGGATAATTTCATCCGGCAGGAACAGTTCGGCTTTCGCAGGCAGCATTCGACCACTCTTCAACTTGTCCGAGTTGTCACGCAACTCACTGACGCCATCAACAGAAGTCATCAAACTGTCGCCGTCCTTCTGGACGTGAGCAAGGCCTTCGACAAAGTCTGGCACGAAGGCCTTCTCTATAAACTAGCCACCTCCCCTCTCCCTGCCTCATTTGTACATCTGATGCGGTCGTATCTCTGCGACCGCAAATTTAGGATCTGCGTCGACGGGACGTACTCTTCTGTCCGCCCCGTCGCCGCTGGCGTTCCTCAAGGATCTGTCTTCGGCCCCGTTCTGTACCTAGTGTACACGAACGACCTGCCAGTATTGCCTGGAGTCACGCTCTCTCTCTATGCGGACGATGCGATGTACCACACCAGTTCTGCAAACCTTCGTTTTGCGACTGACGTGGTGCAGCGCCAGCTCGCATTACTTCCGGCCTGGTTAAGGAAATGGCGGGTGGCGATCAATACGGAGAAATCCGAGGCGATTGCCTTCTCCCGTCAGCTCACTTCCCGATGCCAGACCCTCTCCCTTGAAGGGAACCCAATCGCTTGGCAACGTACTGTGAAGTACTTGGGCGTCACTCTTGATCGACGCCTAAGCTTCAGAGCTCACGTGTCCACAGTGCTCCAGCGCGCCCGAGGCGTCAAAGCCAAACTATACCCTTTCTTATCGCCTCGAGGGCCACTGCCTTTGCGCACGAAGCTCTCGATTTATCTGCTCTTTTTACGAGCCGTCCTTATGTACGCAGCGCCTGCATTTTGGAACCAACTCGCCCCCGACGTCGTTAAACGCCTGGAAGCCTTCCAATCCATTACCCTTCGCCTTATCTCCGGCTCTCCCTGGTATGTAAAAAATGATTCTATCAGGCGAGGGCTGAAGATTCCGTCGCTCGATGGATTTGCGCGAACTCTCACGTTCAACCTCTTCCATCGAGCATCACTTTCAGACTTTCCTCACCTCCAACACCTCGATAACGACGATGGACCACCACCAGTCAAACACCGCCGCCCTCGAGCTCTGCTCGACGACCCACCATAATTTTAAAATAAAAAATTGCCCACTCACCATCTGTCCACGCACCGACCAATCGTATCTGACCACCTTCCTACCTGTCAAATCTCCGGTCCGTTGCAGGCCGACAGATGGATCGGGCGTTGTGCCGGCTTTAGGTGTGCCTAGCGCCACCTTCCGTCGGCAACTTCCCCCCTCCAATCTCTCGCCTGCCTCGGTATCGCCATAAGGCAGTCTACCGGACTCTTACCGGGCTGGCGGAAGTGTATCGACCCGTTGTGGGCGAACAAATCCCGCCAATCCGTGCTAAGCGTTCGCGTAGACTTCCCTCTCAGGCCATTGGTGGATCGCGTCAGCGGTTCAGCCAATCACAGCCCGTCTCCTTCACCTCCGCCAAAATAAAAAAGGGGGTTCCTATCCGTTTCAGCGACAAGTTTCACACCAAGCACACGACGAGCTTCAGGCAGTCATCGGGCTTGCCCGGACGCTGCCGTCACTGGGGCACGCACTGTGCTGTGCCCTGCACATCTTGGCATCGACGGTTCATAGCGACGGACGCATTCTTATGAATATGGATGGACTCCAGATGCAGGCGAGTGAAGTAACCCCGGACAGAAGACAAACACCCGGGCTTCATCAAACATTACCCGGTGATCGTCGTGGGAAAGAGCGTGGTGGGGGATGCGCCTGTGAACCAGAATGGCTGTGCCGCCAGAGGTGTACAGCCGGTTCTGGCCAGGCCGGTCTGTGCGATACGTCGTGTACGCCGGAAGCTGGAACGAGTGTGCGGGAATTAAATGCGTCTCATTAAGGAGTATGACGTCTATGTCATATTCGGTGACGAAGGCGGCCAATTCGGCACGGCGAGATAGAACGCCACATGCGTTCCATGCCACCAGCCGAAGGGGCCTAGCCATCGAGAGGGTTAAGAGAGGTCACGGATGTGAGAACGATAACTAACAAGGACTGAACATCCTTGGCAGCAAGAATTTATGGGATCAAGGCGTTGATCCAAGCGCGCACGCGGTCGGCGAAAGTCACGTCCGAGGACGCGGCAGACGCCGGTGCCGCCTGAGGCTTGGGCGCCGGGTGTTTAAACATGATGCCATTCTGGGCGGGGGCCTTTTGTTTTGGCTGCCTTGGATTTTGGACATCTGGAGTAGATGGTGGCTAAGGTGCAGCGGGCGTGTGCTGCGAGGAAGCGGGGGGGCGATGGTTTATTCTTTTTCTTGGACGGCGCAGCAGGTTTTGGCTGCTGGGCCGCGGGCTGTGCGGCAGGCTGAGAAGCAGCTGCAGCCGCATAGCTGGGCGCCCCGGTAGACGCCGGACGAGCTGGGGCAGACGCAAGTGCAGGTGCCGGGGCGGCAGGCCTTGATGCTGGGGGCCTAGCTGGAGGCGCAGGAACGTGCTGCTGCGAAGACTTTGACATTTTATTCAAAGCCGCAGCACAGAACCTGCATGACTTTGATGATGCCGGGTGAGGGTCCCCGCAGTTGGCGCAAGTGGTGGCAGCACGATCGCTAGGACGTGTCCTTGCGATGGCTTTCGCCACAGCGCAAACAGCGGGTGGGATGGTGGCAAAATGCCGATGAGTGGCCGTACCTCTGGCAGTTGTAACACTGCTTCGGTCCGGCTTGGGCTTCGAAGGCTTCTACCCCAACCTTCAGGTAAAACAACATGTTAATCTCGTAAGTGGCCTGGTATTCACCTACCTTACGGATCTTGACCAGGAACGCATTGCGCGCCACTTTCTTGCCGGGGGAGAAGAGAGGCGTGACACTGTTTACTTTAAACCCAAAAGTGAGAAGTTCATTATGAATTAACTCGGGCGTGGTATCAGCAGGGATGCCGATGATTTGAACCTTTAATTCCTTATCCTCCGGCAAGGCAAAGGTATGGTATGGGATGCCCGCGTCCGTGAGGAACTTTTTAGCAATACGGAAGCTCTCCACGGTCGCGGGGTTCAGTCGGATGGAACTGTCACCTTGGGCCGAAGCAGTCAAGGTGCCAGAGGGAGTGCACCGGTGTAAGCGCCGCATGAAGTTCGCCCAGTCAGAGGGCCGGGCGAAAATCAGAGGCGGGATACGCCGTGGCTGGTCAGGTTGTTGCTGGGAGGCCAAGGTGGATTGCCCCGCGGTTGAGCCACGACGCGAAGTTCGACCAGAGTCAGTGGAGGTGGCACTGCCGCGCCGTTTCCCGCTGACAGATTGCCATGCTCCATCAGTCTCCATGGCCGAGTCCGCGTCGGGGGTTTCCCGCGATGAGGTAGGTGTCAGTTGGTCCTGAGAAGGGCCATCCGGGAGAGGTTGCGCGAGAGCGCTGGCAGGGACTGAGAGGCCCTGAGAAGAACAGACGGAGGCAGGTTGGCCCTTAGAAGGGCCGACGGAAGGTAAGGTACGGGCAGCCATCGGCGAGGCGAAGCCTACGCCTTAGGCGGTACGGACTAGCGGACTGACTACCAAGCACACGGATAAGCAATTACAAAAGTAGCTCACTTACCAACAAGCTCCAGGCAGCAGCGGAACAAACACGAAACACTGCACGGCACTATTTCTTGAGTAGTTGTAAAAACGTAGCACTGAACTGAACTGAACTATTGCACTGAACGCTAAAGAGATTTAACCGGAACCTGTAACGCACTTGAAATAGACAACTTCGCATGTAGAGAGAGCTTCCAGGAGATGTTGACGCTTCCAATCGCAGGGCTGTTATGAATCGCCGAGCTTGTAGCTTGTAGCTAATGGGGGGACGGGTCTCAAGGCCCCTGCATGGTAGCAGCGCCCGGAGTGACTCCTCCGATGACTGCAAGTAGGTCGGGCTCTCTCAAGGACTTTCAGATAAACAAGGTCAAGTGGGTGGGATGGTGTGCTCCTTTTGCAGTTGGGTAGGGAAGAGGATCTCAGAAATGAGGTGCTCAGCCTAGCCAAAGTCTGGTAGTGTTTGGGCCCTGAACCCAGCGGTGACGCGTCCGAGTCACAGCGGAGAAACCTCCCGGTACATATGAGGACCGGTTGGCCAGCGCTGCTGTCTCCGACGTGGCCCCACTGTCCGCATAGCGGTGATCAGCGCAGGCCCGTTGCGTATCCAGGGTGGGCGCCTGATGAAAGAAGGCACTTGCACAACTAACATAAGACACCCGCCGAGGCCGCAAACGACCAGGGCAGAGTAAGGTTTAAGGCGATGTCCATAGTCTGGTAGGTGATCTGGTGGAGGTAGTGTGCTGGTGGTAGGGTGTTGACTCCCTAAGGAGAAGGGCCCTATGTAGGAGACTATGGGGGGGTCGTACAGCAGAGTGCGGGGTCTCTTGACTACGTGGCAAAGGGGACCTTCGTCCCTGGCCAGGTCAGGGAGGTGGGGGTATTGGGAGTCTGCTGCCCGGAAGAAGAGGCCCACAGAGAGTCTGAAGACAAACTCTTCCACCGTTTGCAGACGGAGGCCCGTCGTGATAGCTCTGTTACAAACAAACCAGGGCGAGTTGGAGAGGATACGGACGGAACTGTTCCAGCTTACGCTTCGTTGTGGCAGATAAGAGGGGCCACCACGCTGGGGCTGCGTAGGTGAATACTGTTCTGCTAAGCAGGAGATAAAGGGTAAGTTTAGTGCGCAGTGAGAGGGGACTTCTGCGCGAGATGAGGGGAAAGATTTTGGCTCTGACGCCACGAGCTTGTCGGAGTTTGGTTTGGACGTGGCCTGCGAAGCTTAGTCGACTGTCGATAGACACTCCTAAGTACTTCACAGACTTCTTCCAAGCGATAGGGTTCCCATCTAGGGTTAGGGGCTGGCAGGCGGTCCGCGTGCGCGTGATGCAGATCGCTTCGGATTTCTCCGCGTTGATCGCCACGCGCCACTTACGTAGCCAGGGAGGCAGAAGGTCGAGTTGGCATTGTATCACTGTGCTAGCAAAACCAGGGTTCTGCGAGCTGTAGTGATACATGGCATCGTCAGCAAAAAGGGAAAGAGTGACATTGGGATATACGGGCAAGTCGTTCGTGTACACGAGGTACAGAACCGGGCCGAGGACTGATCCTTGGGGAACGCAAGCGTCTATGGGGCGGTCAGAAGAGACCGCTCCATCTACGCTAATGTGAAAAGTCCGGCCGCGGAGATACGACCAGAACAGTCTCACAGTAGATGCGGGAAGGGGGGGGTGTGCCAGTTTATAGAGCAGACCTTCGTGCCAGACACGGTCGAAGGCCTTACTAACGTCCAAGAGGACGGCTGCGGTGTGCAGCTTTTTGTTTGCAGCGTCAGAGAACTTGGTAACGTCTCGGACTAGTAGGGTGGTTGAATGCTCCCTGCGAAACCCGTACTGTTCGCTGCGGATGAAACCATCAAGCAGCGGTACAACACGGGCGTGCAGGAGGCGCTCAAACACCTTCGATAACACGGGCAGTAGTGAGATGGGGCGATAATTTTCAGGGAACATGCGAGATTTCCCGGGTTTAGGGATCATGATTACCATTGCATTTTTCCACAGGCGAGGGAAGTAATTGAGGCGGAGACATGAGTTGAACACGTCCAGGATATGGTCAGTGACAACTGATGGGGCATTCTTTAGGGCGATAGCTCCTATTCTGTCCGGGCCGCAGGCCCGTTTAGGATTCAGCCGTGCGATAGCATGGACGAGATCGGCTTTTTCAAAGGGGGTGGGGGATCCGTCAAAGGGTGGGCGAGATAGTTTTCGAGGAAGTCCTCGATGCGAGCCATGTGGTCCGCATCGAAGACGCCTGTGTGAGGGGTAAATTGTTCCTCAACGGAGTTTGCGAAGACCTCAGCCTTGCGCTCCGGTGAATGAACAACACCCGTAGGGGAGTCAAGGGGTTGGCGAGTCCTCTTTTCGCCAAGGAGGCGACCAGTAGCCTGCCAGACGGAGGCGTGGTCGACTTCCAGGTATTCAAGATAGTTGTTCCAGCTATGCTGATTGACGTCAAGCAGGAGTTGCTTTACGTAATCAGACTGTCGGCGATACTGCCGCTTGACAGCGGGATCGCTAGTGTTTTGCCAGCAGCGGCGAAGGCGCCGCCGCTGGCTGATGGTTTCTTGGACTTCGACAGGGAGTTGAGACTTCCTACGATGTGCTGGCACAGTGTATGAGTGAGTATCCATGCAGTGGGTAAGAGTGTCATGGAGATGTGTGACTTGGCGGTCCAGCTCCTTTCGAGAGGGCGCTGGGGCCTCGGGGGCTGATGGGAACCTACGGTACAGCCCGTCGTGGTAAGAGCGCCAGTTGACTCTCTTACGAGGACGGTCAGGCGGGGAGTCGCTTGTTCGTCGGAGCGTCACAACCAGCGGATTGTGGTCGGACGATAGGGCTGAGATGGCCTCGACCAGGATGGGGCAGACAGCGTCCTTGACAATAACTATGTCGAGAACGTCTGGCTTGTTGGCCGGGTTGGCGGGGATGAATGTCGGTTCGGCTGGGCCGATGACGAGGACGTCAGGCCTGGTCGAGGCGTATTGGGCGAGAGCACGACCGCTTTGATTAGTCAAGCGACTATTCCAAGACGGGTCTTTGCAGTTCATGTCTCCGACTGCAATGGTTGGTAGATCATGGTTAAGGAGCGCGTCAAGCTCCTGGGGGTTTGGCACCAGGCCAGGTTTGTTGTAGACGGAGACCAGCCGAAGCTCGGTTCCCGCTACGCTGATTGCGACCGCAGTCGCTTCAATGTGGGTAGTCGGGGGGGTAGGTAGAGGTCGGTGAGATAATCGCCTGTGGATGAGAATGGCTGTGCCGCCAGATGCGGCTCGGGTGAGTGGCTCTGGGCGGTCCGTACGATAGGTAGCGTAAGCTGGTAGGTTAAATCGGTGTTGGGGACGCAGGTGGGTTTCAGAGAGGACTACGTCCGAGTCATACTCGCTCGCGAAGCAGGTCAGCTCAGCTCGCCGCCCGGCTACGCCATTCGCGTTCCAAGCAACGAGTGTGAGAGGCCTAGCCATTACGGGCGAGCAACAAGGACGTAAGGGAGGTCATGATTGTGACGACCAGAGTGTTCAGGTCGCGCGCAGCAACTAGTTTGGGCAGGAGATCTTCCATCAAGTCCTGCAACTCCGCGATCGTTAGCACGCCCTCATCGGGCTCGCTCACGGCCGCGGGGCGGCGGACTAGCTGGGGAGCTGGCTTCGAGGTTTCTGGGGCTGCCTCGGGCTTAGGTGGTTGGACCGATGGTAGTTGCTGAGCGGTGGAGGGGTTTTTAGAAGGAGGTTTAGCACCTGGGGGTTTCTGTTTGGACTTCGGAGCCTTCGCGCGTTGAGGCGCGGATGGTGGTTTAGATGCGGCGGCTGCCGCGAATGACTTGGCGGTGGAGGGAGGCTCCGTAGTAGTAGCAGGGTGTGGGTCGTCACTGGGACGACGAGGTTGGCGGGCTGGGGCAGCCACCGGAGTGGCGGTCTGCTGGACTTTGATTTGGGGCTGAGGCCGGGTCGGGTTGCGGTGCCGGATCTCGTCCATCTCCTGCTTCCGCTCAAGGGCAGATTGGTAGTGTTCGCAGCCTCTCCAGTTGGCTGGATGGTTCTTTTCGCAGTTTGCGCACTTTGCGTCGGCGTTAGGGTCGTTCGTGCAAGCGCCCTTAGGATGACCTTCGCCGCAGCGTACGCAACGGGGTCCCATGTGGCAGTTGTAAGAGGCGTGGCCGTACCTCTGGCAGTTGTAACACTGCGGAGGGCCGGTGGGGATGTTATACCTGGAGACTTCTATCCGGAGGCACAAAAGCTCCCGGAGGGCGTAGATGAGTTGGTAGTCTCCCACCTTCTTGAGCTTAATAAAAAAGACGTTGACCTTGCGCTTTTGCCGGTCAACAAGTGGAATGCAGGAGGTTGGAGTGAAGCCAAGGCTCTCCAACTCCTCGATAATGTCTGTCGGGGCTACATCGTGGGGGATGCCACGGATGGTTACTTTGATTTCTTTCTCCTGAGGGAGACCACAGGTGTGGAATTGAACGTTGGAGTCAACGAGGATTTTCTGGACGAACCGAAATTCGTCGGAGTTCTGGTTTTGATGCGGAGAAGCTTCCCCTGGTGATAAATATCGATAGGGAAAGCTGCCGCCTGCTTGATTGATTTTGCAAAAGCATGCCACGCTGTGGGGGCGTCAAGAACTATAGGTGGCATGCGGAATGGTTCTGAAGACTGAGGGGTTGGCTGAGCACCTGCCCTGGTAGTGGGAGCCGAGCCACCACTGGGTTCCGGCCCGCCCGAGGAAGGGGAGAAGGTCCGTTTCCGGCTCGTTACCTTTTTCCAGTCAGGGCCGCCGTCAGTGGCGCCTGGCACAGCAGTACCAGGGTGGTCCTGAGAAGGGCCTAGTTCGGAAGGCGGACTTGCCGGGGAGTCCATCTCCATGAACTCGCCGGCGCAGTCTGCCGCAGGGTAGGGTGCTGTCGGCGCTAAAAAGGTCCGATCAGGGCGAAGGGTAGAGTTAGGTGCTCGGGTACCGCCCAAGGAGCGATCGGATGTTTGAGAGGTGGACATGCCACCTCTCAGAAGAGGGTAGGGAACAGAGATCTAACAGAGGGGTAATGTACGGCTTCGTTAGATACCGAACTGTGTGCAATGTTCCGTTTCCACTGGTGGGGCCTTCCAAGGGTCTCTCGGGGCAGCGCTAGCAAGGAAGCGAGAGAGCCGACGTCCACTCACCTGAGGAGTCTATCCGGTAGCCGGTTCCCACGCAGTTGCCCAGGTCCAGTCCGTGAGGCAGTCGGCGAAATGCAGGCTGGTCTCAAGATGTCCTGTCCTGTTGCTAGTGGTGTGGTAAAGTTGGCTTGAAGGCTTCCCAATGGCTGGTCAAGAGCGAGATGTTTCCTCTTCAAGAGCTGGAAGCGTCCTAAGCTCTCTCTGAACCGCCGATTGCATTGCATTAGATAGTGGGGAGTCTTTGCACCCCCTATGTCTTTGCACGTCCACTCGGGACGTGCCCGATGGCTGTCAGAAGAAAACAGTGCTGGACTTTCAAAAGTAGGTTTCCTAATATTCGGGAGGGACACGGCAACCAGTTAACTGAGAAGGCGGCGGAAAATTTTCTCAATTTTGTTATATAGGTTCCGGGTCATGGTAACACTGCCACCGGTCTCGGGGCGAACGGCAGATGCCGCAGGCGCCTTGTAGCGCCGGTCGTTCCCCGCGAGGCAGGGAACCTCCGTGTCTGTGGCATCGGTAACAGCGCCAAGCAGTTTGCAAACCAACATACTTGGGGAAGGTATCTGACTGAATAGGAAGGTAACAAGGAAATAGAATTGCTTGGGAACCTAAGTTACAGCATACAGAATTACGGGGGGTCGTCTAAGATCGCCCGAGGGCGTTTGACACGTATAGCGGGAGGTGGTTCAGACGTGCTGATAGAACGGAGATAAGGAAAGGACGAGGTCGCTGCAGAAGCAAAGAGAGTTTCGGCAAGCGACCGGACAAAATCAGCAAGGGTAGGAACTCGAAGGCCTCCACGAATAACATTATTTCTCACAAACAATGGAGACCCCGACAAGGATCTGAGGGTACGGGCCTGGAAAGCTTCCAGCCTACACTTGTTAGTGGTCGACACAAGCGACCACCATGCAGGAGCAGCATAGGTCAATACTGACCGGAGAAACAAGAGATAGATTGTGACTTTAGTGCGCAAAGCCAGGCGGTTGCGGCACGAGAGCATGGGAAATATTTTGGCTCAGACGCCTCGAGCTTTGTTGAGGGTAGCAGTCACGTGGCCGTTGAAGCTAAGGCGCTGGTCTAGCCGAACGCCCAAGTACTTCACCGACTTATGCCAGGCGACAGGCCTCCCTTCGAGGAAGAGGGGCAGGCACCGGGAAGTGGACTTACTGGTGAAGCAGATCGCCTCGGATTTCTCCGCGTTGATCAGCACCCGCCACTTCCGTAGCCAGGCCGGAAGCAGATTCAACTGACGCTGCAGCTTTGTACACGCTATTCGCGGGGACAGGGAGCTGCAGTAATACATTGCGTCGTCAGCGAATAGAGATAACGTGACTCCAGGAATAACAGGCAGGTCGTTCGTGTACACTAGGTACAGAACGGGGCCGAGGACAGATCCCTGCGGAACGCCAGCGGCGACGGGTCGAACTGATGAACAGGACCCTTCGACGCTAACCCTGAAGGTACGATCACTGAGGTATGACCGCAAGAAATGCACAATGGACGGTGGGATGGGGGAGTGAGCGAGTTTGTAGAGAAGACCTTCGTGCCAGACTTTGTCGAAGGCCTTACTCACGTCCAACAAGACAGCGCCCGTAGACTCTTTCTTGTTGGCGGCGTCGGACAATGCTGTGACAACTCGGACGAGTTGTAAAGTTGTCGAGTGCTCTCTACGGAACCCGAACTGTTCGCTCCGAATAAAATTATCTAACAGCGGCCAGATGCGGGCGAGTAGGAGACGCTCAAACACCTTTGAGAGTACTGGCAACAACGATATGGGACGATAGCTGCATGCAAGCATTCTAGGCTTGCCGGGCTTGGGAATCATGCAGATGTTGGCATTTTTCCACAGGCGGGGGTAGTATTGCAGCCGGAGACTGGAGTTGAACAGATCCAGGACCATTTCAACGCCCGAGGCCGGGAGATGTTGCAAAGCTGCGGCCCCGATCCGATCAGGACCAGGGGCGCGACGTCGGTTCAATCGACAGATAGACGAAACAAGTTCGTCCCTGTCGAAGAGAGCGGGAGGGTCAGGTGGAGGGCGGGAAAAATATCCAGATAGGAAGTCTCGAACCACTACCGAGTGGGCAGGGTCCGAGACGCCTCCATGAACGGTGAATTGAGTCTCCATGCAATCGGCGAAGACCTCAGCCTTGCCTTCCGATGAAGAAACAATGCCGTTCGGGGTATTCAACGGGTTGCGAGTAAGGCGACTCGTCGCTCTCCAGACGGAGGCTGGGGTCGACTTCAAGATATGAGTCCCACTGATCAGAGTTTACGTCCCGCAAAAGTTGCTGGACGTAAAGAGACTGGGCCTGAAACCGTCGTTTGACGGCGGGATCTCGGGTTTGTTGCCGTCTGCGGCGGAGCTTGCGCCGAAGCCAGATGGCGTGGATAACTTCCGGTTGAAGGGCCGATTTGCGATTCACCTCAACGTTGTATGTGTGTCGATCCATGACACCTTGGACCAACTCCTGAAGATGAGTGGCACGGAGATCCAGATCGTCACGAGTGGCGATCGGGTCCGCTGGGACAGATGGTAACCTTCGAGATAGCTCGTCGTGATAGGAGCGCCAGTTGACCCTCCTAGCAGGACCAGCGGGAAGTCGGGGTGAAGCCGACACATCTCGAACAGTTATTAGCAGGGGATTGTGATCAGACGAGAGGTCTGATACTGACGAGACCTGGATGGTATGGGCCACGTTCCTGACTACAACTACATCAAGAACGTCCGGTCGGTGACCGGCATAGTGGTAGTGGGTGGAATCATCAGGGCCGATGACGTGCGTATCCGGGTCGTCTAGGACGAACCGGCGGAGTGGGTGGTCGAGGAGAGCGTTCCACTCCTCAGGCGTGGGCGGCGGGCTCAGGCCAGGCCGGAGATACGCGGAAACAACGCGCAACTCCGAGTCGCCTGCGTCCACCGCCACCGCGCAACCTTCGATGAGTCGAGTAGTGAGGGGGGGTAGTGGCCTATGGGATATCCGCCTGTGGACCAGAATCGCCGTACCCCCAGACGGGGGATGGCGCGGCTGTAGGGGACGATCCTGACGGTAACAAGTGTAAGCTGGAAGTGAGAATCGATGGTAGGGGGCTAGATGGGTTTCGGAGAGAAGCACGACATCAGCGTCGTACTCCACGACGAAAGCCGCCAGCTCAGATCGACGAGAGGAAACGCCATCGGCGTTCCAAGCGACGATCCGCAGGGATCTAGCCATTGAGGGGGAGGAGAGGGAAGAGAGCAGAGAGGGATTGGAATACGAACATAAGCACAGTCGAGGTGTCAGGAGCAGACCTGATGCTTTCTACAAGTTGAGTGGCCCAAGCCGTCAGGGGGTCCGCTGGAGCCCGAGAAAGTTCCCGGGACCCGCGCGGACGTTCCTGAGGAACTTCGGCCAGGACTACAGATGGCGCTGGGTTAGCGGACTGAACCGTGGTCTGCTCACGCGGAGGTTGGGAGATGACAGGGGCGGGAGAGTCCCGCTGAGGTTGGGCAGGTCGAGCTGCTGATGTCGTCTGCCGGGAGTCCGGCGACGCGAGCGCTTTTTGGTACCCTTGCGGGCGGAAGTGGGTTGTGATGATGGCTTAGCAGCGATAGCTGCATAGGAAGGGCCGGGCGCTCCGGCAGGCGCCGGTAGTGGAGCCGTCACAGGCGCCGCCGGAGCGACGCCTGCAGGCGGGACTGAGACCGCGGGAGCGACAGGAGTCGCTGCCGGGGCCTTGACAGATGAACCGGAGAGAGGGGGAAGGCCTCTCGCCGATTAGGGGCCGGGCCAGCGACACGACGCTGCGCGCCAGGGCGCGCAGATTGCTGTCTTTCAGCTTCGATATATTTAACACAACCCCGGTAACTAGCCGGATGGGCGCCCTTGCAGTTGCAGCAGTACGGGACAAAACCCGGCACACGAGGCTTATCACAGCCACGGTGAGGGTCGCCGCACCGCACGCAACGTGGGGGCGCATGACAGAACAGGGAGGAGTGCCCGAAGCCCTGACAGTTGAAACACTGAGCAGGGCCTGGGCGCGGGTCAAATGATCGAGAAGGCCATAGACCTCCTCGAAATTTCCAGTTTTAAGCAACTTAACCAGGAAAGTATTGATGGGATGCTTGGTGTCCCCTTTGCCGGCGTGCAAAACTGACACAGCTGTCGGCATATAGCCAAGAGACGTCAATTCCTGCACGATAGCATCGGAGGGGGTATGATAAGGAATACCCTGGATAACAATTTTTACCTCACGCTCCTCAGGGAGAGCGAAGATATGAAAGGATATATTCCGCGCTGACAGAAAGTGCTGAACAGCGCAGAAGTCGACAATGGTTTTGACGCCCAGCTTCAGCGATTTGCCGGAGCATTTCGCTTCCACGGACGTTGAAGGAAGGGCAGAATGGAGGTTAGCCAGAAGCTGGGTATAATTCCTATTATCGGGGATGATAATAGGAGGAAACTTAAGGGTAGATGGGTCAGGCTTAGTGGAAGAAGAAGCAAGATTGACAGACTGCCTGCCGCTGTTACCTGAATCAGCGACCTGGTTTGGTGAGGCGGGAGACTGACTGGCGGCGGCCAGCTTTCGCTTGCGTTTGGTGCGTTTGCCATTCACAACCGAAAACTCTTCATCTACCGACCCAGCACTCCCCATATGCACATCGGAAATATCACTGTCACTGCCACTATCACAATTATCACGGGGGAGAGGTGCAGAGAGAGGAGCAGACCGCAAGCTTCCAAGAGAGAGCTTAACGGTTCCGGCAGAGGTAGATCGGAGTTATTTGACGCCATTTCGGAAGGCCGAAATGGACATCAAGGGTGTTTAAAAGGAGAGTGAACTCACCAGCACTGATTATTCTAACTGACAGGCGCTGACACACGTACTCACCAGAAGCCGCACAGCACACGAACACAAAAACGGCCGCGCACTACACTGCACTAACTAACAAATACTTGTATGCACACACTAGTGAAATAATACTGCACTGAACTAAACAGTTGAACAAACTTTGGATCAATTTTTGCAGAGCAAAAACGAACACAGCCTACCCTGGCAACAGCTCTAGGTAGACTCTTAAACTGCCGAAGTGAAAGCATCGCCTTAAATAGTGTCTGGCATGGTTTATTTTCCATGGCCAATCAGAATGGAGAATGATGAGCTGGCTTCTCATTGGTCCGCGTTATACACCTTAAGCGGCCAAAAAGTTATAAATAGAAACAGCGTAGCCTTCTCTCACTGTTGCTTGTTCCCAGTTCATTGGGAGACGTGTTCGGCGTACCATCTATTTCGAACACTTTTTTCTACTGAAGATGGCCACCGGTGGTGTGGCCGAAACGTCTAGCTGTAGAAGATCAAGCATTCGACCACGGCCTTTCAGCCGGGAAGTTTTAGATAATTATAATGACACCGGCCGTGAAAGCCTACGTACAAAAATACTCAGATATGTTTATAAAACATTCTGATATGTAACAGCAACAAATAGAGGTGCACGCGCGCGCACACACACATACAGATAGAGATGCTAGACAACACATTTACAAACATTAACAGTCGCGAGTTTTTGTTACTATTAGAAATAAGATTCATAGGTTGGGTGCACTATTGTTGATAACAACAATTCTCTTCTCACAACTCACAACTCCCTCCACATCGTCTTTCCCGTCTGACCGTAAGCGTTTCATGCATTTCCATGCCCTTAACTTTCAATTTTACTATAATTGGCAACTCTGTGGTACAATTGGAAACATTCTGGCATACATAAAGACTTTACATTCATTTTTTGAATACTTTGCTCACTGTATTTAGAACAACAACAATGAACACAAGGTATCAATAAATGCACAATGAAAGAGGTTAGAAACCATGCTGCAAACAAATTGTATCAGCTGTTTAAAAAGTCAATTGTTTATGAAAATTGAAGCCAGAGTGCACTGCACACAAATCGTATATCGATACGAAAGAATTTTGTGACGACTAAACCAGACGTCCCCATAATGTGATAGTAAAGCAAACGAATACATGGCCTGACATATATTCAAGCTGTGCCCACTAGGCAATATTATACCGCCTGACATATATTCGGGCTTAGACTGGAAGGTTAACAGTGTAACATACTGCCACATAGAAGTGTATGTAATGCCACATATCAATAGAAGTGTATGATACCTGTGGGAAGATTAAATTTTCTCAGCCTTCTTCTTCTGGCACTATATACCAAGGTACTTCTTGACTAGGACAAGAATCTGAGTTCATTGGATTCTATCTTCAACAAAACAGATGCCCACCCTTCTAATATTGTTCTTAACCGTATCCTTCAGGCTCATTGTGAGCAGCCTTTCTCTGTCTTGCTAAACAGTATCACCTGAAAGACTTTTCTTACCTGTCATGATTCATCCATATATTTTATATGGCAATCTATTTTAGCTTCTATATTTTGTGTCTGCAGACTATGGAAGGTCATAGTAAAGCACATATTGTTCTCAATTTTTTCCTTTGGTGTTACTTTCTAATAACTGAGAGTGAACATTTTGGGTCATTAATTCAGGCATTACAGTTTTCACTGTTCTTCATGTGTAACCAGATCAGTCACACTTGAAAGCAAAAAAACCTTCACTGCTGTCTTAAAGAAGGAGTTGAAATTGACTGTTATGTCCTTTTTCTTTTTATAACAGAAAAAGATTAAGAAAAATATTTAAAGATTATCGGTATCTTTAGTTACCGGTATGTAAAGTGTATTGAGAAATACTGTATTACTAAATAAGACCGTATAAACAGTTTACACCTCTTAATATTGAGAATAATTTATTAAGGAAATTAGATTTCAGTGATGTAATTGATGAATTTTCATTCAAAAAAGTGCACAAGGAAGTTAACTGTATTTTTCTAACTACTGTAGTGTGTCTGTTTCAGTATACTAAATGGATATTAAATATTTTTGAAATATTGCCTCCTTCATTAGGTTGTCTTTTGTAATCTGAATTCAGATGAAGCACCTGTAGGTATCTTAAATGGTTTTCTTGTTTGGACATACATAAGATATAGAGAGAAAAATAGTATATAGGTACAATATTGCTTAACAATAAAAATGTTTAAAAAAGCTTTGTAAAATAAAACAAAGCTGTTTAATTAAACACAGATGTTTAATTAAAAACAGAAATAACACTGTTGCACACCTCTATAGAAAAATTGTTTCCGATCAGTCCTTTCAAGCT
The DNA here is from genome assembly GCA_034769895.1 of Magicicada septendecula. NCBI lineage: Eukaryota > Metazoa > Arthropoda > Insecta > Hemiptera > Cicadidae > Magicicada > Magicicada septendecula. The sequence goes on along the minus strand of CM068370.1, from coordinate 100,211,078 downwards.
TCACAGCTCATCATCAGATTAGAAATATACAATAATGGAATGATACCTCAACTTGCCCTACAGCACGTATACATTTTTGTAAACAAGTTTTAAGGTAAACACCCTTATTTTCTGGCTATTAACTTACTGGTGGATTCAGTCATCCGTGTCAGTATTTTTATATTTTTTTCTAATACTGTATATATAGGAGACCTGAAGGAAGCTCAACGAGTTACTTACAAAGGAATACTGTATGTATGTTATAACATCGCCAAATTCAGATCATATTTGATATCTATAAGTATGTAAGAAATGCTAAGAAATAATATATTTAATAAATAAATAATAAAGAGAATAAAAATGGTAAATGAAATTAAGAAAGAAGGAGGAAGAATAGTAAACCAAAGGTGATTATTAAATAAAATTACAAACTAGACTGACAGACAAATGACATTGACCCAAACCCCAGAGATTGGCCAGATAATAACCAAAATAAAGTGAAACAAGATGGAAGTGAAGGAGAAGAAAAATGAAATTAAAAATGGAACAAACCAACTATAAAGAAAATAAAGTGAACCAAGGTGATAAAACACAGACAAATAGTGTAGAATAGGGAAGGGGGAGATGATACCATCAAATATCATAAAGGAAACGAAACCAATGAATAACCAATATAAAAAAGAAATATTAGTATTGTCTAAGTGACAAATGTAATTCATAATAAATAAAACACCGTTAAATAAAAATACACTAACCCACGAATTAGTAGTATATGTAAGTAAGAAATCTAGAAGAAGACATGAACTTATTAGATATAAATAAAATTTGTAAAGATAGTGAGATAGTGAGAAATATAATGAAAGTAACTAAGTGACAAAGAAAAATAATACTAGGGATTACCCACCAATAAACGCTTAAAATAAAAAAGTTTAAAAAGTGATAATAGTGAAAGCATAAATACCCCAAAATAATGAGTGTATCAGTGATAAACACCAATTAATTAAAGGTGAAAGTGATGTGTGAAAAAGGAGATTGTAAATGATAGTATGATTAAAAGGATAGTAATAGATAAGAAAACACTTAATAAATCAATGATGAAACAATAAATGATTTAAGAGTGAGCTTATAAAAATTATATAGTTAAGGGTAATTAGAAATAGTATTTAGAGTAGAGATAGATAAAGGATACGATGTTAGTCAGGGGAGAAGGCCCATGTAAGATAAACAGTTTGCGTTAACATGGAATGGAGAAAGGGATTAGTAAAGATTTAAGAAATTAAGAATGTAATTAATAAACACCCTATGTTATAAGGGAAAATAAATTAAGTAAGTTTGAAGGAAGTGATGATGTTTCTCACTCAAAATAATAGTAAAAGAATGAAATGTATGTTAAACCAACAGTAACTAATAACTTGTAAAGAATTGTTCATGTTAATTTTATGGATAGGATATGGCTGAAGGAAGCTTACAGTCCATAGGCCTAGTTGTTATATTTTAGGTATTAAGATATAGAAAATAATCTTGACACATAATCAGAACACAAACAAATTCAAGACACAACAACCACTAAACGAATCAATTATAACAACAGAACAAAACACTTTGTAATAAAATGAAATATAATTAGAATATGATAAGTAAAAATAATCAATGGCTACTTAAGCCTAGGAAATGTATAACTGTCAATAACAAGTAATTGCAAATTGTATAAAAACAACCAGGAAATTAATAAATTCAAGGCGAGTAAATAGCCGAGAATAATTTTTAAATCAGTTTAAAGGAAAAATATTAGAATAAGAACTTAATTTAAAGGAGAAATGTAAATACCAAATATTAACATAAATGTACAAATATTGATATTTCATAAAACCATACATTATGTGGTACCAAATTAATCTTTGAAAGGAAATAATAACAGTGGTGATAATATTTAATATGTAGGGAAGATGACAGAAGTATATAATCAATAACAAGATATACAGCTATTTTGAATAAAAATTCAAATTTGATAACAATGATCGTAAATCAGAATTAACCAATCAGGATTAATTGGTTACTATGACAGCAGTCGTTTGGTTACTAATGTACCGTTAGATTTCTTTACTCGTAATATGACGCTCTTGTTGAATAGATGCCAGTTCTTGAACGATCAAATTATTAATTAAAACATCAAAATATCAAACGAAATTACTAGCAAGTGATCACCAAGGAAGCAGACGATGGCTGAAACCATTTAACTGATGTCGAAGCCGAATTAAAGAAAAAAGAAAATAATATATTGCCGATTAACTTGAAAAAATGCCCGAAGCCCCGAACAATTGAAAATTAAATATGATTGCAGCCTAATTCATTATTAGCAGATCAACTGAGTTCATCCAGTCTACTGAAGTGTTAAGTATCTATTAAATTACCCAAATTTCCGAATAAACTCACGTTAATTATTTCTCTTGGATTTCGTTGTCCATGACGTGTCCGTTACTTAACTAAATATCACTATAATATTGACGACTCGGAACACAAAGTTTTTTATAAGTAAAAACGTAAAGTTTTACCTTACAGCCTAAACCGGCTTTCACCTATAGAAGGCTTCATCAGAGGCTGTCGTTAGTAGCGCTGCTCGTCTTGTTGTTGGCGACGAGAAAGTGTTTCGAAAGATTGAAGCTGTGTGTGTGTGGTGAGATGTGTTCGAATAATGCGTGCGATTTGAATTGTGTCTGTTCGTTTAGGATGTCGTTTTTATTTGTTTTTGTGTGCTTGTATATTTCTAATTGTATATTTCTAGACACTCTAGAACAATTAGAAATATACAAGCACACAAAAACAAATAAAAACGACATCCTAAACGAACAGACACAATTCAAATCGCACGCATTATTCGAACACATCTCACCACACACACACAGCTTCAATCTTTCGAAACACTTTCTCGTCGCCAACAACAAGACGAGCAGCGCTACTAACGACAGCCTCTGATGAAGCCTTCTATAGGTGAAAGCCGGTTTAGGCTGTAAGGTAAAACTTTACGTTTTTACTTATAAAAAACTTTGTGGTCCGAGTCGTCAATATTATAGTGATATTTAATTATTTCTCACTGAAAGCTGAACTCTCACTAAACTGCACATAATTACTTTCAAAGATTAAATTAAAAAACTAAGCCACTGAAAATTTATCAACTGGCAAAGTTAACCTGTCATTAGTTAGTGATATCTTGTAACACTTTTACTACACTCCAATAAACAAATTATAACTACACAGTATATTATTTAAGTTTAACTGATGTAAGGGTGTGTTTTTTTATTGTTGTAATCATTAATAATCCTTTTAACGTAATCTCAAGAATCCGAGACAATCGAACAATAATAATTTTGTGTACAATTCCAACAGACGCCATTACTGAATGACTGTTGTTAAGTTCAGAGATCGATTTGTCAAACCCCAGAGATGTGTCTCATATAATCTACCAGTGCAAATGTATTACAAAAGAAAACATAATTTGTATTAACTGAATAATTAATCGTTAACCAAAAATAAATAAGTACTGAGTGTAACCACTGTGTTATAATTTCATTAGGAGGTGGATAAAAATTTGTGTACATTTTAGCAGATAGGTAGTATTGATGACAAGCGATCGCACAGCCAACGCAACGAACTACTGGCCGATCCAGACGGCCAAGGCGAGGCAGGAACAAATTGAATTCTTCACATCGCCTGAGCTGTGCTTGTCATACAAACTTAAAATTTTTTTAATTGTTTTAATAAAACAATTTGGCGCCACCTGGGATTTTCACACCCCTAGTGAACAACAGGTAAGAACATCGAGACCTGGTTATTCGTACGTTCGCAACGGACGAAATCTGCGTAAGTTGCGTTCTAAAGCGACGACGGATAGAGAAGACACATTACACCCATTATACTTATACACGTTTAAGATTAAACGGACATTCGTTCCTATTACAAATTGACGCATCCAACGTGTGGCCCAGTAACACGGGAGATACACACAAAGCCGTCTCTGTTACAATGTATATGTGTTTGTATGTGTAATCCTTTTCTATACCTAACGTTTTAAAACCTCTCTCATTCATTACTTTTAACTATAAGTTCCTTTTCGACATAGTTTTGGTATGCATTATATTGTCAAACCTTCCCTCTTTCTTGCAATAATTCTAATGAAAATAACAACGTAGGTAAACACCCTATTCATCAGTCACTCACCCTTCTCAGTTAGTTACCCGTATTTCAAAACCTTCCATGTGTGCTGTTTACTTTCTTTTACTATTTACCTTCACCTAACTTGCATCCAACATTATGCCTCACTATAAACATAACACATACAAATAGAATAGGTTATTCTTTTTTGTATAATTTTCATAAAAATTTAATTTATTTAGTGTTTTCTGTGTATACTTTCATATAATACATTTATAAAATTCATTTTACTGCAGGCTTTAATAGTATACATTACTAAAATATAACATGTGGTTTATTTTCAGGGCAGGTACAGCTGCATTAACAGTAATTATATTATTAGCATGCTGTGTCCTGAAAGTTCCGTGTAAACTTCGAACCTTATTCTACAAATGTTGTTTCCAACCATCTGAAGATACGACGAGGATACTGTCTACATAATACTTACAAAGAATTATTTTATATATTTTTCACATTCCTTTGTATTTGTACATAATTTGAGGTTGCAAACAGGTAGTAATGAACAGCCAGGAGTAGATTATATATTTGAAATTACTGTAATCACTTTCATTTTATTATTTAATGTTAATATTATTATTATTTATTTTTTGAAGTGAAACCTCTGTATGCTTGTGTATTTAAATAATCATAAAATAAACTCTGCCAAAATGTGACAAAAATTTGATCCCTTCCATTCAATTAAAAAGTTTCGAACTTGTAGTTGAAATTAACCTGAAAACAGTTTATAACTACAAAATTTGAATATATTGATTCAGCTTTAGAATATGATGGTTATTGGTTCCTGTCCAAATTACTTCATATGATAACTCAATATGCAAAGTTTTTTAGTACTGGTTTCAACACTCCATCAATCACAGTTATTATTTTTAAATAAATTGATCAGTGTTGTTTCGTTTTTACGCACAGCCTTCAATTTGAAGTTATGAGCCTCAGTCATATACTGTGCCTGAAAAGCAAAAAAAATGTTTATACATATAGTACTGCATCAGTTCTGTATAAAACACACAATCAGATCCGAACAGTCGGGTTTCAGGTAAAAATATTTTTAAAAAAGATTTCTGAATTTGTTTTTTTTTTCAGTTAATTTTTATTCAAATTACATAAAAGCTATTAAGCTTAAATTCAATAATTTAAATCAGTTACTGAATCAGCAGGTTGTATCATACAATCTTGAGGAAACAAAATATTATTAGGGTTATCCTGTGTTAATTTAACCACAACAGTGCAATTCAAATTCGTGAAAAGCAATTTCAATTAAATTCAGAGGTCTGAGATCATCATTATGAGGGCTAAAATCATACTGTTGTCAGCATGACTGTGATCCGGTTCAGTGCTTTCTCAATCTGAACACAGTGGTGTCTATACAGTCTGTGTAAAAAGGAACGGTCATGTAGTCAACAGATATTGCAGAGGTTTGCTCCACGGTGATATCATTCCCCACCAACTTACCCAGTCTTACTAAGGGAATTAAATGGACACATAAACAAAATAAACACTGAGCCAGTGCTTCAGATTCATATGTGAACATGACACATTTCCTGTAAATCAGCGTAAGTCAAATGTTTTTATACCATGAGATTTCAGCAGCACACAGGGTGGTATGAGGTAGCAAGGGAATTCCTTTCTACCAGTTGTTGAACTGTAGTTAAAATGCGTCCCTTAAAGTGATCCTTTAGCTTGGTGAAGAGGTGATAATCGCTGGGTGCGAGATCAGGGCTATGCGGAGGGTGGGGCAAAACATCCCATTCAAAAGAATCCAGTAACTCCTGGGTTGCTTGGGCTGTATGGGGGCAGGCTTTATCAAGCAAAAAACACACGTTTTGTCAACATTCCGTGCCGCTTGTTTTGTAAGGCACAATGAAGTTTCTTTAGAGTTTCACAGTAACTGGCACCATTTCTCGTTGCACCTCGTTCCATAAATTCGACGAGAAGTGGCTCCTTTCTGTCCCAGAAAATTGTCGCCATGATTTTTCGAGCCGATTTCGAAGTTTTGAATTTTTTTGCTGATGGTGAATGGGTGTGTCACCACTGCATCAACTGTCGTTTGGTTTCTGGAGTTGTGTGTGAAACCCAAGTTTCATCGCCCGTAACAATCCAGTTCAAAAGCTCTTCACCTTTGGGCACCCAACGAGCACAAAATTTTCGATACCCCAACTTTTCTGTAAGTGTATCGTACAAAACTGTTCTCGAAATTTCAGGGCACAATTCATGAAGCTCGTCAATTGTCAAACGTCGATTGTTACGAATGTTCTCGATTTTTCGCAAAACTCCGTCACCGACAACAGAAGGGCGCCCACTCCTCTCCTTATCATAAACTTCCGTTTTTCCTTCTTTAAACTCATGAACCCACTTCGTCACATTCTGTTTTGTCATAACACTTTCACCATAAACCGCATATTGCCTTCCACAAAAAGAAATCGCATTACTGAGCGCAACTCGCACCTGGCGGGATTTTGATGTGCAGGGTTCATTTTAACATGACGCTGAGTCAACAACAACAATCAAACTGAGGAACAGAAATTCTTTCTCGCTTCTCCACTCCCCCCCCCACACTCCAGTGCTACCAACTTCGAAAATCAAATTTCCCTATGCTCAGTAGGAGCCTTGTATCTTTACTTTTCGAATTTCCCTCGTACTTAATTATTTTTTATTGTTATTTTTCTTTTATTTTTTCTCCGTAATTATTATGAATGACTATTGTCACTATAAATTTAAGAAAGTATGTTATTATTTAAATTATGAATTTATGTTTATACATTGTAAAGTTTGTCTTTCTTTGTACCTTAAATAAATGTTATCAAACTGATAATTAACGTAGGGTATAAGAGAGTAGGATGTAAGGTTTGCTATTCCAGTTCTCTGTTGTATATTTTATTAGCATGCCTTGTAGATGCTCCATAGTATTGTTGACAATATAAGTTAACAAAAGTTGGTACTACAGTAAATAACTGTTACTATTTGAAGTTCTATGAGATATAAGGCATTTCTCTGTATTATTTATAATTCTGTGTGTGTGCAATTGTATCAAATTGTATTTCTATATGTAGCCCTACGTATATTTATTTGCATTACTTCATTTGCACTAAGATATATAACATTTTACTGAAATTGGTTAATGTACCATCATGAAAGATTGTGCAACACGCTACAAAGATCAGTGGCATCAACACATATTGCATTTATACTATTTCCGTTCTTAGTTTGTTCCTGATATAAACAAACGGGCATGGCATCCCTGAAACACTATTTGCTGCTTGAATTAGAGGCATTGTCACACTGACATGTAACAGTACAGAATTAGCCATACCAGAATAATGGTATGTAGGGATATTTTTATTGTAAATTTTATTATAATCATGAAGTCTAACCAGGGCAAGTTAGTTTTGACACAAGTCCCAGTAATACGCCAATTCACCAGAGGGGAGCCGATCCAAGGTTAGCGGCGTACGAGTGAAGTGAAACAACGATAATGGCCGTTTCAGGCGCTAAAAATTGACAATACTGACTTTCTATTGGTCCATTGTAACGAATCGTCACCAAAAACACAATGACGATATAAAACCATTACGTATTAACCAAGGCGGTGGTTGGAAAACAATAGACAATGACGTCAGATGCACGACCACTTACATAACAATTACGTCTGACCCAGCCTCAGTCTTCAAAAGTAACTCGGAGAGCATATACGCTCTAACAGTAGTGGGCAGTTTTTTGCCTTCAAAATGTAACATTTACTGCTTAAAATGATTTAATCAATACCACAGTAAACACTAACATTTACTAGAATCAGTGAACTTTGCAAAACATGTATTAAAAGTAGAGTCAGTGAAAAATGAATACCATCAAACTGGACGAACGCCTGCCAACCGCATGGAGCCGCTGAGGAGGGAGCTACACCACGTCTATTCAGGAAAGCCCTACATTTCATTACCTAAATTCAAAAATTAGAAAAATGAGCTCAATTTCTATAAAATTTGTTTAAATTCAAGTGAGAGAGGGAGAGAGAGGAAGCGAGTGTGTAACCCGGTGTTGATCAACCCAATATTAAAATGAGGCGTTGGTTTGTGATCATGTTTAATCAGTATTAAGAGTAAAGTATTAAAGAAATCAAAACTAAAATTTTGTTCAATGATGATAATCACATATATAAAAGAAGTCATTTACATAGAATCATAAAGTGTACACAATTAACCTTGAGTAAGGTCAAGGGCGGAATATCATAGCCGCCATTTTGAAATTCGAATCATTAACAGGGGTTATGCTTATATTAATTTACCATGTATATGCTGAAATAAAATCAAAATTCGTTACAGTTATCTAATGTGTTATGTTATTTCTATACCCAATGACCTCTGCCGCTGTCTGCTTAACGCAATTCTGGACCAAAAGCCTAATGCATGTAACTGAGCTAAGCACGTGTTATTCCGGTGATAAGATTTATTATGCAAATTACATAAATATTAACTATCATACATTCAGTATTAAGAAGTATTTGTATTACAATAAATAGAAACTTAACAGATGGCGCCCGAACAGGGATTTTATATATAAATAAAAATATGTAAATAAGCAGAAAAGCAGAGGTGGAAGGGTAAAGAAATAAACAGAAAAGAGAGGTTATCTATAGAGATTACCTATAGTATAAAAAGACGTACACAACAAATAAAACAAAGTTTAGTACCATCAGTACGATAAAATGGCAGATAACGAAAGCATTAACGTAGAAAATACAAACACAGAATCATTGATGTTGAGCACGCCACAGGCGAACTCAACGCCTATAGTAAATACCAGAATGGAAGAAAATGATATAATAAAAATGATGAAACTGCTTTTCAATGAGCAGAGCGTCAAATTTGATCAATTCGATGTACAATTAAGTGATATCAAAAAAGAAATTAAAAAACAGAGCTGCAGATTTGATGAGAGAATAAATGAAATAGAAATACAGTGTGGTAGTATACAAAAACAAACAGAAAATGATAATGAGCAATTTACTAATAAAATAAGTCAATTAGACGACAAAATTAAACGAATTAATGAGACAGTTCAGAATCAAATAGAGATACAATGTGAAAAAATAGAAAACAAATGTTTAACTACAGTTAGTAAACAGATAGAGAGTACTGCTAATTTTGAAACAAATAAACAAATAGAAATGAAAACTAGTATTTTACTGAACAAGATAGAGAAATGCGAATTAGATGTAGTAAACATAACCAAACATTTTGAAACAGTAGACAAAATAGTATCAAAAAATGAGAATAACACAAGCGTGAGAATGAGCATGTTACAGAATAAAATTAAAGAGATAGATAACCTAGTTATACAAAATGATAATAATGTGCATGTTAAATATAATGTGATTGAAAATGATTTAATGAAAGTGCGGAATGAGTTACGAGGGGAGATTCACAAAAGTTGTACCGGTATTACGGAAAGAATAATCGTAACCAGGGACGTGTACGGGGAAATCGAGCTAGAGAATTTTGACTACGAAAATAAAATAATACACCCCATGAGATTTTTAAACCAGGCGCGTGAGTACAGCCGTTTTAGTAACCACAATTGGGAGATACAGCTAACGAAAATTGTCAGATGTTTTAAGGGTAATTCTATTATATGGGTAGAGGCGCATAGAGTAGAGTGGGACAGTTTCGAAACATTTGAGAGGGTGTTTAAAAATAAATTTTGGCCGGAAGAGGAGCAGGAGAATTTGAGAAGTCATATTATGGGAGTCGGTAGTTTTGTAGGACAAAGTAACCATGTACGTGACGAAGTTGTATAATGAGGCAAAGTATCTCGAACCGCCAATACCATTTCAATCGTTCGTCAGATATGTAAGTAAACATCTACCCAGGGAAGCACAGGTGACTTTAATGACGAAGGAGATAGAGAGTTTAAGTGAGTTGGAGAGGATTTTGGATATTTTACAAAGTATTAGGGACCGTAAAATAATTAGGCGGCCTATATCGACAAATCACCATGACAAGAACATAGAATTTAATCTACACAAGAGTAACTATCAAGGAAACAGCAACCACGAGAATAGGTATGGACCCAGAAATAATTTTCAGCAGACAGGTGAGTGGAACTGTTCCAGGTGCGGAAGAAGGAACTACGCCCACCGATGACAATGTTTCAAATGCCTATTGCCTAAAGAAGAACACAGGAGGAGAGAACATATGAAACAGTACACATCAACCGATAAAGGAGGACCAAGTACCAGTGGAACATCCAACCACAGGCAAGGACGACCTAACGATCAACAACAACAACAGGAAATGAGAAATAGTAGAAGACAGCCGGAAAACTAGAAGCGACAGTGGTAGCCAGGACCCAACCACTGTTCAGAGAAGCGCATGAGGTCCAACCAACAGAAGACATCTCCAGCAACGTAATCCAAGCAGACATAGTAAAGGATTTATCAGAAGAGGAGAACCGCACTTTGACGGAAGGGAGAGCAGGATTAACAGAAATTCAGGTAAATATAGAAGGTAAGCATTATAGAACACTGGTAGATACAGGGAGCGAAATTTCAGTGATAGCAGAAAATATTTTAACCGAATTGAGAGAATTTAATAAAAACATTCCAGTGTTGCCAGTAGCAGGGGTTACGGTGATAGGAGTTACAGGGGTAAGGAGTAAGCGTGTGACGAAACAGATACATTTGAACTTTTTGATAAATGGTATAGATTTTGATAGTACATTCTTGGTAGTTAAGGGTTTGAGTTTGGACATTATTTTAGGTAACGATTTTTTTACAAAGGAATAGAGCGGTGATAAATTTTAAAGAACAGGTGATAGAATTAGACGGGGGTGACCGGTCGGTAAGAGTTAATTTTGAACGGGTGTTAGATAAAATCAAAACAACTGGGGTAAAGCTGTTGAAAAAACGAGTAGGTGAGAAAAATATCGATACTAGAATCAATTGGTGTGTAGAGGCGGAGTATATTTTTGATGATGATAACGAAATGAGCAATATTAATGAGGTAGTATGGGAGATAAGGGCAGATAAGTTTCGGAGTGAAGGGTCCAGTGTTGGGAATGGCCAGCGTGCAGCGTTGTGGCAGGTGGTGGAGCAGTTTAAGGGAGTGTTTGCCGACATACCGGGAAGGGCAAAGGATTACGAGTGTACTTTACAGATTAGAGAACATACCCCCTTCATGCAACGGAGTTATCCCGTACCTTATTCCAAAAGACGAGCGGTGCAAGAGGAGTTAGACAAAATGCTGGAAGGTAAAATAATAGAGAGATCAGTATCGCCCTACTCGAATCCTTTGGTGGTAGTAATCAAGAAGGATGGCAGAGTCAGACTGTGTTTGGACGCAAGAAGGATAAACCAAATAATTATACCCGACCGAGAGTCACCGGAACCGATAAACGAAATATTCCAAAAATTTAGCGGCGTGAAATTTATGACATCGCTGGACCTTACTGCAGGATATTGGCAGGTACCGTTAGCTGAAGAAAGCAGAAAATACACCGCATTTTTATTCAATGGAAGGAATTACCAGTTCAGGAGACTACCTTTTGGATTGAATACCAGTGTGGCAAGCTTCATAAAATGTCTAGACAAAATTTTGCGACCTAAGGATCTGGATTTCTTGACTGTTTATGTGGACGACATCCTAATAGCATCCAGGACTTTCGAGGAGCATTTGGAACATATAAAATACGTATTAACAAAATTAGAAGCAGGAGGACTTACAGTGAATTGGGATAAATCAGAATTTTTACGGACAGAGATTAAATTTTTAGGTTTTATTATTACACCGAAGGGGATATCTGCAAACCCGGACAAAGTCGAATCAATCATGCGCTTCCCTGAACCGAGGAATATAAAGCAACTTCAAAGTTTTCTAGGGCTGTGCAATTTCTACCGAAAATTTCAAAGGAACTACGCCCACGTGACGGCAAGGTTAAGCGCCGTATTACAGAAAAGTCATCAGTGGAAATGGAGCGAAGTAGAGCGCGGGGCTTTCGAGGAAATTAAAAAGAGATTTAGTGAAATGATCATGATGAACCACCCGGATTTTGAGAAAGTGTTCTATCTACAGACAGACGCCAGTAATGTAGCCATCGGGGCAGAGTTGTACCAGGAGGATAAGGAAAAGGAGCACCTCACAATAGCTTTTGCAAGTAGATCCTTACTGCCAGCGGAGAAAAATTATACAACAACAGAAAAAGAGTTATTGAGTATTGTATTCGCCGTTGGAAAATTTAGAACATATATCCTGGGAAACAGAACCATCATACGAACGGACCACAAGGCGTTATCCTTTTTGAACACTTGCAAGCTTGCTCACAGCCGTCTCACACGATGGGTGCTCGTACTACAGGAATACAACTTCGAGTGGGAATACATCCGAGGGACAGAGAACAAGGTACTTGACACTCTCTCCAGACTAGACAGTGAGAATAACAGGACAGGTAGAGATCTAAAGGAGATCGAGATTTTCAAGATAACAAGGGAGGATAAGGTATTTGGAGAAGAGTTAAAAGATATCAGCACCATGCAAAGAGCAGATGGTAAGTCGGGTAAGATAATCAACAGCTTAGAAACGGACTTGGAGGAATCAGAGTATAGCCAATTTTTCCAAATTTACAAAGGACTGTTGTTTAAAAGGGTAGTAGGGGGTGAGCGTGATTGGAAGTTAGTGATACCAGAAGGATTGGAAGAGAAGATCATTTGGGATTGTCACATTAGATACGGTCATTTTGGGGCGAAGAAGTGTGTTAATGTGTTGAAGGAGTCATGTGTTTTCAGGAATATGGAGAGGCGAGTGAGGAAGTTACTGAGGAGTTGCGATTTGTGTCAGAAATCAAATGTGGTAAATTATAGAGTCGAAGGTGAGTTGAATTTTATAAGGGTAGAGAGACCATTTGATTTAGTTGCGGTAGATTTGTTTGGACCATTGCCAAAGGGTAGAGGCGGAGTTGTGTATATTTTTGTATTACTTGACACTTTTTCGAAGTATGTGAAATTGTATAGCATAAAGAGAGCTACCAGTAAGGTATTGAGTGAGAAGGTGACTAAGGACTACATGATTCACGTGGGTAAGCCGAAGGCGATTTTATCGGACCACGGGCCACAGTTCATCAGTGGGAAATGGCGCCAGACCTTAGGATGGGAAGGAATCCTCACGAAGCATACGGCTGTGTATCATCCCCAGTCAAACCAGGCTGAGCGTGTCATGAGAGAGATAGGCAGGATCTTTAGAGCCTATTGTCACGCTAAACACAGCGAGTGGCCGTTGTACGTAAGGAAGGTAGAAAATTGGCTGAACAGTACCACCCACGAGTCCACCGGCTATACACCTCACGAGTTAATAAAGTGAACACGCCCCCCGAGAATTTTGGAGCAGCTGTTTGATTATCCAGAGGAGAGCGAGCATACGGATGTGAGCATTAAGATCCGGTTGGCCAACGAGAATTTATTAAGCAAAGGCGAACGCAGGAAACATAGGCACGACACAAAAGGTAAGTGGGTAAAGTATGAAGTCGGACAGTTGGTATTAGTGAGGAGGCACGATCTGTCGAGTGCTCAGGAAAAGGAGATAAAGAAATTCTTCCTGCTTTATGAAGGGCCTTACGAGATAGTAGGGATAAAGATGAAAAATTCATGTGTTGCAGGACATGGATACAGGGAAGGTAGTAGGAACGCACAATGCCACAAACTTAAAATTATATTGGTCACATTAGAGCTTAGACAAGATTGCATAAAAAAAAAAAAAAAAAAAAAAGTGTGAGAGAGAGAAAGCAAAAATGTGTTGTTTTATGTAATTTTATAAAGTGATCCATTGTCGTAGTTCCTAATTTACAGTAAAAGAAGTTGTCAGTGAAAGTGAAAGCTAGAACTTGTAAAGTGTCTATGTGAATAAAATTTTAAATAATTAACGAACTTGTTTTTGAGCAAGGTAAAAGGGTGTTTTATAGTTGTCTGTTGTTAGAAAAGTAAGTCAAAATGGACTGTATGAACAGTATATGTAGATGGAAGTAAGTTAGTAGTAAACTGGCTAGTGCAGTAGTGTTATATGCTGTTGTAGCTAGCAAAGTGGGTTGATGAGTGACGCAAGAACCGTTGCCATCATCGGAGGCCTACATAGGGCGTAAGTACACTGCACAACGTTTAGTATAATCTTGTGTTATATATATATAATTATTGAGCGTGCAGTGTATGAGTAATATATGAGTTAGAACATGTTTGAAAATAATTAGATTTCCCCGACTTTTCGGGCGATTACTGCCTTACCAGCACTAATCGTGGCTTTGGGTAGCGATCAGTTATGGCCATATCAAGTCCCTTGACCATAGCTGATTTGAAATTGGTTAGCAATAGAAATTAATAGGGGGGTGAATTTTAGGGGAAATCCCCCAGAACTATGGAACAGTGGCTACCACTCTGTTCGAGGAGGAACAGCAAAGACCGGTGGTAGAACCGCATTAAGGGCATGTAAATATATTACAGGGGTATGTTGATACCTAACTTTTCCAATGTAATGCCGAAGCAAGGGCACTGAGGCAATAGATTCCTCGAAACAAGTACAGTCCTTGTGGAAGCAAATGAACGTCACAGTTCATTCATCTCGAAGCAATAGTGTGTGTGGTTAGGAGGCTACTGTAAGGGTAGTGACCATGATAACATTAAATTTTGTGTTAGAGTAACAAGTCTCTGGGAAAAAATGATTCTGTTAAAAAGGAGTAAGATTAAAGTAAAGAAATGAGTAAAGAAATTTAGATAGTTAAAAATGCTGCCATGCTAGATAAATATGCTGATATTAATTGAAATAAATGAATAAAAATAATAGTTGTGGTTTGAAAAAAAAAAAAATTTGTTGTGTTTAGCATAAGAGTATAATTTTATGATGAAAGAGGCAATTTAATATTGACGGGAGTCAGAGCAATTGATACAAATATGTAGGAGTGTTGTCAAGTAGACGGAGGATCTATCGTAAATCTTGTTATATTTTGTTGTGTTATTTGGTATTTTATAAATAAATGAAACCAACGCCTCAAATCACAAACCAATGCATCTAAGAGGAAACATATCAGTTGCGGATATGTAAATGAATAAGACCACTATGTGAAATTTTGTATTGAATGTTTCAGAGTTTTTATGGTGTTGTGACCGCGGTCCTGAGCTGGCCGGAGCGTCAGAACAGGAGCGTGCAGTGCTTCATGGCCTTATGGTGTAGGGATCTCTCAGGAGAAGTCCAGTAAGGTCAGACGGGTACGATCGACACTATAGGACCAAGGGTAAGTGATTGAGATTTTCTTTTTTATTAACACTACAGGGGGTTGTGGCACATATCTGAACTGATCCTTTTAGAAAAGTATGAATGAGTCAATGAAAGTTTTTGTGTCTCGACACCAAACCTTTCATTGAGGGGGTTTTGTAACAGTACAGAATTAGCCATACCAGAATAATGGTATGTAGGTATATTTTTATTGTAAATTTTATTATAATCATGAAGTCTAACCAGGGCAAGTTAGTTTTGACACAAGTCCCAGTAATACGCCAATTCACCAGAGGGGAGCCGATCCAAGGTCAGCGGCGTACGAGTGAAGTGAAACAACGATAATGGCCGTTTCAGGCGCTAAAAATTGACAATACTGACTTTCTATTGGTCCATTGTAACGAATCGTCACCAAAAACACAATGACAATATAAAACCATTACGTATTAACCAAGGCGGTGGTTGGAAAACAATAGACAATGACGTCAGATGCACGACCACTTACATAACAATTACGTCTGACCCAGCCTCAGTCTTCAAAAGTAACTCAGAGAGCATATACGCTCTAACAGTAGTGGGCAGTTTTCTGCCATCAAAATGTAACATTTACTGCTTAAAATGATTTAATCAATACCACAGTAAACACTAACATTTACTAGAATCAGTGAACTTTGCAAAACATGTATTAAAAGTAGAGTCAGTGAAAAATGAATACCATCAAACTGGACGAACGCCTGCCAACCGCATGGAGCCGCTGAGGAGGGAGCTACACCACGTCTATTCAGGAAAGCCCTACATTTCATTACCTAAATTCAAAAATTAGAAAAATGAGCTCAATTTCTATAAAATTTGTTTAAATTCAAGTGAGAGAGGGAGAGAGAGGAAGCGAGTGTGTAACCCGGTGTTGATCAACCCAATATTAAAATGAGGTGTTGGTTTGTGATCATGTTTAATCAGTATTAAGAGTAAAGTATTAAAGAAATCAAAACTAAAATTTTGTTCAATGATGATAATCACATATATAAAAGAAGTCATTTACATAGAATCATAAAGTGTACACAATTAACCTTGAGTAAGGTCAAGGGCGGAATATCGTAGCCGCCATTTTGAAAATCGAATCATTAACAGGGGTTATGCTTATATTAATTTACCACGTATATGCTGAAATAAAATCAAAATTCGTTACAGTTATCTAATGTGTTATGTTATTTCTATACCCAACGACCTCTGCCGCTGTCTGCTTAACGCAATTCTGGACCAAAAGCCTAATGCATGTAACTGAGCTAAGCACGTGTTATTCTGGTGATAAGATTTATTCTGCAAATTACATAAATATTAACTATCATACATTCAGTATTAAGAAGTATTTGTATTACAATAAATAGAAACTTAACAGATGGCGCCCGAACAGGGATTTTATATATAAATAAAAATATGTAAATAAGCAGAAAAGCAGAGGTGGAAGGGTAAAGAAATAAACAATGGCCCTAAAAAATTATAAATAAGAAGCAATATAATTTTAGAAACTTACAGTAAAGACATTTATACATGAAACACATTAAATACATAGCACTGAGATACCCATTGTTCAAACTTTGTACTTTATTTATCAGCTGTGCGCCGTACCACTGCAATGCGACACGCGCGGATGACGTCACTTGCTTATCAAGCGCTGCCGGCAGTCAGCTTTACTGACGGTAGACAAATTAGGTTTAGTTTCTAACCAGACTCCGAGCTGTACTCTCGTTAAAAATCTCTCTTCCAGCCGCGGCTTCTGGATCATTCTTAATTATTTTCATGTATCGTACTCACTAATTTATTCAGACAACCTGCGTCCATTTACTATGGACTGCGACTTCTTTCAAAGCTAATTTTACGGGCGTTATGGCCTCAAAACATCCGCACGTGTCGACAATGGTCTATAAAATTTAACGTTTCAATAAATGCATATCATACAACAGAATTACAGTCCACTTCTTTTCGTTTAAAACCCAGCCTTTTCTACATAGCGTTTTTGGAACAACTCAAGATTCTCAAGAGCTTCCAATGCGCAACATTTTTGGTCCTCACGGGACGGATATCATATTTTTGGCCCAAAAACGGCAACATTTTTGGTCCAACCGAACCGGATTTATTCTCGCCCTATGGGCAGCATTTCTTGGTCCACAAGCGACCGCATATTACTTTGGCCTTACGGGCGTTTCTTGCTCCTGAGCGACCACATTTTCGTCCACAAGCGACACCATTTTCGTCCTGAGCGACACCATTTTTGTAAATTACATCACAATCAACACGACAAGAATCGGCGGAGCAGTAGACCAGAGACGACGGGACACGGCAGGACAGCATTTGCGATTTCACGTAAAAAAGTTCCACAGCTTTAAATTATGGAGGGCTACAACATAAGGCGTCATCTGACCAGTAGAGACAGGAGGTGCAACAGCTCCTAACAGGATCGAGCAACGGGATCGAAGCCAGCTTCATCACGTCTGGAGCAACGTCCACGTGACTATGAACTTTTTACTCATACTTAACGTTTCAAGCAATATTTTACATTTAGCAGTTATTTTTTAACACCCTTGTATAAACACACACCATCATTACACAATACAAGTTAGTAAGTGGTTGGCAGTTCATTGTGAGTTCAAACATCAAAGATAAAATATATGTTACTATCATTTAAATTCATGATTTTAATAATTTTTAATTGCCAACAAAGTTTGATTAATAGAGAGAGTAAGCATATATTCTAGCAAGTATTATGTTCATATAAATAACGATCGCTAGCTACCGCAACGTATTCAGATTTATCAAAACTTGGGTTTATGGTTCACATGCTCTATGCTCAAATTCTTCCAAAGTATTTTTCTTTTTTCTTAAATTGTAATAATGGCAGATGTAAAGGCTCTAATAAAAAAACGAGGCACAATTAAAGCCTCAATATCCCGCGTAAATACTTTCGCGGATAACTTCGAGTTGGAAACCAGCGATCATCATGCGCTAAAAATAAAACTTCGACATTTGATGGAATTATCCACCAAATACGATGAGATTCAATCCCAAATCGAATCCGAGGAAGCGGACTTTGCTTTAGCGAGTGATAGGGTACAAACGGAAGACGATGTTTGTAACATATAGTGTAAATTGCAACACCTGCTGGAGCAAGTTGAGCATATGAACCAGAAACCATTAATTAATGCTGAAAGCAAACATCTTAAAACACCCCCCATTCAGTTGGAACCGTGGCAGCATTATTATCACATTTTTCTTGAGCTAATTCACGTCAGAGCCGATCTGACGGACATACAGAAACTTCACTATTTGCACTCGTCATTATATGGCGAGGCGCTTAACGTAATAAAGTCATTACCAATCACTCATGAGAATTACGCGGTGGCTATCGATCTATTGAAGAATAGATATGACAGTAAGCTAATTGTCTCCGCCCACCATGTCGGGAATGTCCTGGACGTACCATTGGTTCAACAAGAATCCCAAGTCAGCATATCTAAATTCATTGATGAAATCTCAGCCAATATAAATGCTTTAAACAATCTCAACCTGCCAGTTAACACATTCGAAATTATTGTCATACATTACTTAGCTAAAAAGCTTGACAGTTACACTTTCCGGTTGTGGAAAGAGAGTTTGTCGGAACATAAATTCCCTGACTTTAATAATTTTATGAATTTTTTAAATTCACGCAGAAAATTGTTACAAAATATTGATAACGCGACTACCTCAACGAGTAAGTTAAATAACAGCGATAAGTCTCCTTATCGCAAGGCAGTTAAACAGATAAGCGCTCCTAGGGGAGCATTTCATTCTCGTATCAGAAACAATTTATGTAGACTATGTAACGGCGAACATAGAATTATCGACTGCTTACAATTCACATCGCTTTCTGTCCCTGACAGAAGAAACGTCATAGTAAAAAACAAACTTTGTTTAAATTGCCTTCGTCCGGGTCACGAAAGTTCAAAATGCTCATCAAAAGTTTCTTGTAAAAAATGTGCTAAGCGTCACCACACCACAATTCATGTCCCCAACAAGGACGGATCTTCCATCAATAACCAATGCTCACTAAAGTTACAAACAAATAAATCAATATTGTTATCCACCGCCGTCTGTATGACCACTAATAAGGCCGGTAGAAAATTACCCGTTAGAATTTTACTGGATTCTGGCTCGCAAGCAAACTTTTGCACAATGGATTTTGCCCGCAGAATGGGCCTTCAATTGGTTAAATCGCAACTGCCCATCACGGGTATAAACAACTCGCTTTCCCAGGCTGACTTTAGTACAAAGGTAAAGCTACATTCTCGCTATAAACCCTTTACGTTAAACGTACATTGTGCCGTACTACCCAGTATAACTAATGATTTACCGGCGGAGTCGTTCGATCTTGCCTCTTTGAATTTACCCAAGCACATATTCTTGGCTGATCCACACGTACACTGCTCGTCGCAAGACGATGTACTACTCGGCGCTCAATATTATCTCCAACTAATTGAACCCATTAAATTTATGCGCGGACCGCACTTTCCTATAATTCAGGAGACTAAGTTAGGATTTATTTTGGCCGGTAATTTACCCTTCAACGTCGACATAACTAAAACAGTTTCGTCCTTTATGGTCTGCAAGGATGATAGTCAGATTTCCTCGCAACTAAAAGAATTCTGGAAGTTGGAGGAGGTCTCTAGTCGCGAACCCTGCTCTGAGGACTCGCCGTGTGAAAAACATTTTGTGAAAAACACTATCCGCAACCGCGAAGGGAGATTCGTGGTATCCCTGCCCCGCAGGTCTGATAAATCTCATTTGGGAGATTCTCTCCGCGGAGCTATCCGCAGGTTCCAATCGCTAGAGTTCAAGTTCAAGCAGAACCCTATCCTTTACAAGGATTATAGCGAGTTCATGAGTGAATACTTGAAACTTGGTCACATGTCTCCACTTAATGATTAAGATTTGTCGCTTGACAACTCAGATATTTTTTATTTGCCCCATCACGCAGTCTTCAAGGACTCCAGCCTAACCACTAAATTGCGCGTGGTATTTGACGCCTCCGCTAAAACCACAAATAATCTGTCCCTCAACGATACTCTAATGGTCGGTCCTACGATCCAGCAGGATCTGTTCTCGATAATGGTTCGGTTCCGTACCCACCGATATGTACTTATTGCAGACATAGAAAAGATGTATCGTCAAATAATAGTTAACCCAAAGGATTCAAACTTGCAACGCATCGTTTGGCGTGACGCGCCGCATAAGGAATTACAACATTACGCTTTAAGGACGGTTACGTATGGCACTGCTAGTGCTTCCTTCCTTGCTACACGTTGTCTGGCTCAGATAGCCTACGAAAATAAATCCGACTACCCTATGGCTTCTAGGGCCATAGCCAATGATTTTTACGTAGATGATCTTATAACGGGTTCGGATGATCCGAACGTCTTAGCTAAAATGAAATGCGAGATCGTGAATTTGCTAAATAGGTATGGTTTCACGTTACATAAGTGGTTTTCTAACCACCATAAGATTATGGCCCTTCGCGCCCAAGTATCCCATGACTTCAGCAAAGGTCAAAACGTGCGTACATTGGGAATCCAATGGAACGTTGATAAGGATAATTTTTTATATACCGTTCGGGGTGATGATAATTCGACCGTGTTCAACAAAAGAAGCGTGTTGTCGGTCATTGCTGGGATTTACGACCCGCTGGGTCTTATTGCCCCCATCACATTTTGCTGCAAACATTTCGTACAACAGTTGTGGTTGGCGGGCACAAATTGGGACGAACCCCTATCTGGGTCATTAGCCAATCAATGGCTAGAACTATACTCTCAATTAGTTTCCGACACTCGTTTTAAGATTACGAGGTCGGTTAAGAGTTCGAACAATTATCCAATTAGTTCATTACAGCTTCACGGATTCGCCGACGCTTCGGCTAAAGGTTAAGCGTGTTGCATTTATGTGCGGGCGGTCTATTCGAACGGCGCTATATCGTCAAACTTGGTGTGTGTGCTAAATCTAGGGTCGCTCCGCTGAAACAGATAACGCTACCACGCCTTGAACTTTGTGCTTGTTTATTGCTGGCGCAATTAACTTCCAAGGTTTTAAACGCCATCAACTACGATTTTGACGGACTATATCTCTATTCGGACTCGATGATAGCGTTGCATTGGATACATCAACAATCTTCCCGCTGGAAGGTATTTGTGGCCAACCGTGTCGCGGAAATACAGCGTCTTGTTAGCAGCAGGGGAACTTGGCATCATGTAGTATCAACTGACAACCCTGCCGACATTTTATCACACGGTTGCCTCCCTCGTAGTTTGCACTGCCATACTCAGTGGTGGCATGGTCCGTCCTGGTTAGCCCATGAGTCAGCATCATGGCCCGTTAGCGCCTTCGACATTCATGCTCCCTGTACTTACCCCAACCTTGAGCAGGAACGTCGCAAGCAGGTTCATACCTCACTAATTCTCGCATCCTCAACACATAGCTATGTTGAAAATTATTCATCCCTTACTAGGCTCATTCGCGTCTTCGCATATTGCCGCAGATTTATTCTCAATTCTAGGCTCCCGGTTGTTGACAGGGCCACGTCCTTTTTGTCTGCTCAAGAATTGTATGACACACTTTTGTTTTTTGTCCGGCAATCTCAGCAGTTGCACTTCGGCATAGAAGTTAAGGAACTTGAGGCACATTGTTGCCTTCCTCGCAGCAGTAAAATTCTTGCACTCAACCCCTTCCTGGATGACTCAGGCATTTTAAGAGTGGGTGGACGCTTACAATTCTCCCCACTTAACTACGCGAGTAAACATCAAATAATTTTGCACCCGCACTCTCGTCTCACGAGATTAATAATTGAGTATGAACATATCCGTTTGTTGCACGCTGGGGTGCAATCTACTCAAGCTTCGCTCAGGCACAAATATTGGATCATTCACGACAAATCTTATATCCGCTCAGTAATACATAAGTGTGTCACTTGTTTTCGTTTCCGGGCTAGAGGCGCGAATCAACTATTAGGTCAGTTACCCCCTTCTAGGGTCACGCCTGCTAGGCCATTTTCCCAGTCGGCCGTGGACTACGCCGGTCCTGTACTTTTACGCAATGGCGGGCAGCGCTCAAAGTCCACGTCCAAGGCATACATCGCATTATTCATATGCATGTGCACAAAGGCCATCCATTTAGAATTGGTGTCGGATCTCACTTCCAACGCCTTTATAGCGGCTTTAAAAAGGTTCATCGCGCGCAGAGGTATTCCCGCGCAGATATTTTCAGATAATGGTACGAATTTTCGTCGTGCCAACCACACCTTATATGATTGGTACAAATTTTTAAACTCAAAGGAAGTTGAGCAATCTTCTCAGGAGTTTTGCGGTCTCCGTGGTATCAAGTGGTCCTTTATCACTCCTTCAGCCCCTCATTTCGGTGGTTTGTGGGAAAGTGGTGTAAGGAGTGTTAAATATCATTTGCGTCGCGTAATAGGCGGTACGATCTTGAATTTTGAGGAATACTCTACTCTTCTCTCTCAAATTGAGGCTTGCCTTAATTCACGCCCTTTATGTGCTGTGTCCGACGATCCTAGAGACCCTGAACCCTTAACTCCTGCTCATTTCCTGGTCGGTGCTCCACTGACTGCACCTCCGGAACCCGACTATACCCAAAGCAATGCTAGTCATTTGGGCAGATGGCTTCTGCTCCAAAAATTTACACAGACCATCTGGAAACGGTGGTCTAGAGATTATCTGCACCAGTTGCAGCAGCGCAACAAATGGCGCACCCCGTTAAGGAATTTGAATGTCGGACAGCTTGTCCTCATTTTGGATGATAATTCCCCCCCCACTACAGTGGAAGCGTGGGGTAATTACTAATGTTTTTCCGGGTCAAGATTCCTTAGTACGCGTCGCAGAAGTTCGCACCGCGCTAGGTATCTTACGCCGACCCATTCACAAATTATGCCCCCTTCCGGTGGCAACAAACTAGTCGTATGCGTGCCATACGAGACGCACTAGGATTGTGAACTTGTCACATTGCCTGGACTACGCCCGGGACGAGCATACAAGTCAATTGTATCATTAACGTTGTAAGTACCGTATTTTCGCGTGTACCACGCGTTCCTTTTTTACCAAAAAATATTTCGTAGAAATGGGGTGCGAGTGTTACACGAGGAAACTAACTTGCCAGTCTTCATCAGAGTGGTCATTGACCTTATGCTACCGCAATTCCTGTTCAAACCTCAGTCACTACTATGTACCGTACATCGGGCGGATATTGACCTTGACTAAAGCATTGCACAGACAACACTTTCAACCCCCACTGCAAAATAGCAGGTAGCATTTCATAGTGTTTCTAACAGTCTACTGTTAAAATTCGGTTCGTTCTGTACCGGTTTGTGAAAACGTAAGCTGTGTTTTGAAGTGTTTTACGGTATTCACCAAATGTTTATTGTGTTACGGTATTTACGTTATTCAATATCGAATTTACGGCAATAGTAATTACTACGGTATATCGTACTGTATCATATCATTTTAAACAATTTGTCTTCGTTTGTGTTTTGTGTTCTTTTAATTTATCAAGGTGTTGTTTCGTTTTACAATGGAATGTGGGAAAAGATTGCGTTCGTTTACTGCCGGAGAGAAGTTAAAAATTATAAACGAAGCAGAGGTAATAGGAAATAGAGCAGCGGGTCGAATATACGACGTGCCGGAATCGTGTATCAGAGACTGGCGTAAGAAAAAAGAAAAATTAACGGAAGCTCCTTTAAAGAAAAGAGCTTTTCGAGGTAAAGCTGCAAAATATCCTCAACTAGAAGTTAAACTTACAGCGTTTATAGATGATAAGCGTCAATATGGTTATGCTGTTTCCACAGAAATGTGCCAAATAGAGGCAATTAAGATTGCGAAGGAGCTGAATATTAACACAAATGAGTTTAAAGCAAGCAGGGGATGGCTTCAAAGGTTTTTTAAAAGAAGTAACCTTTCTGTTCGACGGAAAACAACGATATCTCAACGTTTACCAGAGGCGTACACTGATAAACTCTTGTGTTTTCAGCGTTACGTAATTCAGTTAAGAAAACTGAACAATTATCCACTATGCCAGATCGGCAACGCGGATCAAACTCCAGTTTATTTCGAGATGCCTGTGGATACGACAGTAAATAAAGTTGGTGACAAAACTGTAAAAATTCGTACTGCTGGTTGCGAGAAACAACGGTGCACTGTAATGCTTACTGTTTTAGCCGATGGAAAGAAACTGCCTCCTTATATAATTTTGAAGCGGAAAAACCTTCCAAAAAATTGAAAGTTTCCCACCAGGTTTGATAATGAAAGCTTAAGAAAAAGGGTGGATGGACAATGAGTTAGTGCTTGACTGGATAAAGCGCGTTTGGAATCGGCGACCTGGAGCATTATTAAAACGCCCAGGGATGCTTGTTATGGATAGTTTTCGTGGCCATCTGACTGACGACGTTAAGAAAGTTTTATCAGAAACAAAGACTGAACAAGTGATTATTCCAGGTGGAATGACTTCGATGCTCCAGCCACTTGATGTGTGCATAAATAAGCCCTTCAAGTGCCAGTTAAAAAAAATGTACACCCAGTGGATGAGTACTGCACCACACGAGCTGACGCCTACAGGAAGACTCCGAAGGCCATCACTGACGCTGATCTGCAGTTGGATCATCAAAGCATGGGACAGTATACCAGAAGACTTAATAAAGAAAAGTTTCAAAAAAACTGGCATTTCCAACGCCTTGGATGGCAGTGAAGACGATAAACTGTTCGTTAGTGAAGATGAGGCAGCGTCTGCTTCTGATGAAGACTCCCCATTCGACAGTAGTAACGACGAATGAAAATCAGGTAAGACACTAGTAAAAAATTTTCATAAACTACATCAAACATACCGGTATCCCTTGGGTTTATAACTGTGTTCGTTTTCATTGATGTACTGTTCTAATGCACTCTTAATTTTCTTTAGGTTGGCAAACCCGAATTTACAATTACGGCTGGTTCTGTAACGATTGCTGTAACCTTCGCTTCTAATTACTGTATCTAGTTGTAATAAATATTAATTGTCATTGTAATAAACATACATTTTTTACTTGTAATAAAAAATAAATCCGTAAGTTAGTGTAACAAAAAAAGTAACTTGACGTTTATTTCATTAGTTATTACAGTTTTTCCCTTACAATAGATATATGGTAATACTATTCCAAATACCGGTATATGATTTTTTTTCACATTTTTGAATACGCGATTTTTTTTTTTTTTGTAGGACCTAAAAATAAGGGGTGCGCGTGTTACACGAGGGCGCATGGTACACGCGAAAATACGGTATTATTATTACGTGCCGATAGCTATTATTGCAATAGTGACTGTGTTTTCATTGTACTATCAATTATTTATGGATGTTGTTGTATTGTCGTATGTTTATATATTCAAAGTTCCGAGAACTACAAGTGTTACTTATGGTATCAATTATTCTATGTATGTATTGTATTTTCTAATGGTCATATGTTATGAAATTTATTGGGGTTTGTTGTGTCAATATCATGGTACAATTATTATATTTTTTATGGTGTTATCACTTGTTATTATAATGCTTTGCAAATGTCAATGGGTATTATTTGGGAAAGATCAACGTCTACTTAATCATTGTATTATTATGTGTACTGTGTTACTATTATGTTTTGGGTAATTTTACTGTCAGTTTGCCCTTGCTATTGCATAAGGGTTGATTTCTTATGTACCTTATAATTATTAATTGAATTTATCATGTTAATCATATTATTGTTATTATGTCATTGCGCTCTAGCTAATACGCCAATTGTTGTATTATTTTTGCCATGTAAATCTAACTATTATATTATTAATTTAATGTTTAATTTACAAAATCGTTCCGATTTTGAGCGGGCAGTATGTTCAAACTTTGTACTTTATTTATCAGCTGTGCGCCGTACCACTGCAATGCGACACGCGCGGATGACGTCACTTGCTTATCAAGCGCTGCCGGCAGTCAGCTTTACTGACGGTAGACAAATTAGGTTTAGTTTCTAACCAGACTCCGAGCTGTACTCTCGTTAAAAATCTCTCTTCCAGCCGCGGCTTCTGGATCATTCTTAATTATTTTCATGTATCGTACTCACTAATTTATTCAGACAACCTGCGTCCATTTACTATGGACTGCGACTTCTTTCAAAGCTAATTTTACGGGCGTTATGGCCTCAAAACATCCGCACGTGTCGACAATCGTCTATAAAATTTAACGTTTCAATAAATGCATATCATACAACAGAATTACAGTCCACTTCTTTTCGTTTAAAACCCAGCCTTTTCTACATAGCGTTTTTGGAACAACTCGAGATTCTCAAGAGCTTCCAATGCGCAACACCCATACAATGAAATATTGGGTCACAATCAGTATTTTCTATCAGCAACGAAAAAGGTGGAACTACATATTCATAAACAAAAATGATTAAACGTCGTAATAAACAACCACTTGTCACAGTAGAGTTAAGCGTTAAGACAACTAATACATTAATATACATTGTGCACATATGTAACACATTACTATAAAAACAGTGTCAGTGCCCCTGACCAGTAGCGTTTCAGATGTGCCATGCATTTGTTTACATCAGGATTGAACTAAGGACGGAAAGAGTTTATATGCTTCTTGTGTGTTAACTTTGCATTCAAAACTTTTTACCATTTTCCAGTTGACAGTTATGTGAAAATCAGTATTAACGCATCGATATAAACAGTGACATTAGATAAAAATTAAGTATATTGTAATGACTATTGCCTATCTTATAGTATTGACTTCTCTCTGTCAGTGTTAAAGGTATGGTATACCTAGATCTTGGGGGTTGGAAACAACCTGTCTACCCAAGTACTACAACTAATTGTATATTTTGATATTTTCCATACTTTTGAATATAGTGTCTCAGTCTGTTCAAAGTCAGATTTTGTTTAGACTGAAGTGTATGCTAGCTATTGACTTATTTGAGACAAGATGCACAATATAATGTATTTGATAACACCTCAGCCTACAGGCACTCATTTGAATTTGTGTAAAAACTATTTGACTGTAAAATTATCATGAGAGGCTACAAAGAGTCATATTTGGAAAATTCTTATAAAGAACTCCACAATATGTTAGTATGGCTAAAATTACTAGTTTGGTATTGTCCAGTTCATCTACAAAATAATATTTAATAAGATTATATAATTCACACTACTTACCTTCATCGGGTTCCGGGGTTCTTCACACGAACTCGAGGCCTATAAGCGTGATTTAGGGTTTACGTTATTAATGTACTCAACTCTCATTGTAATTGTTAATTAATTCAACCTTTATTAGACATGTGATTTAATATTCTATTTTTTATTTCGAAAATAATGATATAATTTTTCTTTTGTATCCATCCGGATTTAAATCTGACGAATGTTAATATTGAGACACATGCTCAATTTAACCAAGACAAAACAAAATTCACAGTTTTCCTTAAAATAAATGGTTCATTATATTATATTATATAAAGGCGACCCAGCATTTGCATACACTCACACTTTCATTCATTATACCCCCTTTTACTTTAGCGCTTTTTAATTTACCAAAATTTTCAAAATGATATATATTATACGGTTACTTGGTTGGGAATGTCCTTGCAGACCACATGTTGCACTGATTTCAAACTTTTTGTCACTGGTTGATGTCCGAATTTAGTTCTCATTTGCTGATTTTTATATCACTGACGATTAATAAATGTTACACATTTCAGACCACTTTAGATTCTTTGTTTAAGTCACATTTTTGTACTTTTTTAATAGATTTTCGGCTCGCGAGCCTGTATATTGAACCGCGCGGTTCTGTTGGTTGACGCTAAGTAATTTTTCCAAGATGGCCAGGCGTCGCCCTGACCGTGGCAACTTGCGATTTCATAGGTCGAGCTGGCGTCACGTGGTATCTCATTAGGCCACGCTAATTACCGTAGATTCGCTCCGGCTGACTAGCGAACCGCATACGTGACAATTCATCTGTTCGCGCAGGCATACGCGCGCACTTTCACATTACTCAGCACCTGGAAATGTTGCCTCAACCCTATCTGACCGAACAAACGTGCAACTGGGTGTTCCGCAAGTGAACGCTGCTCTGAAATTGAAACCTTGTCCGGCAAGTTCCGTCTTTACCATTTATTATTTGTTAAAAGAAAACCCCTCAAATCTGTCCCGTTACAATTTCTTACAAATCTTACATGTAAATTTCTTACTCTCACTTTAAAATCATATAATTTATTATACTTTTGTTTACACAAAAGTACTTGACAGTATTTCATCAGAATAAAATTGAAAGCTGTAATTAAAATATATTGTAAAAGATTTACGAGCAATAGATATTGGCATATTTTGTGTAATATCATTCACAATACAAATTAATAAAATTAACCATTTTATATATTTCTTACCTGCTATTATAGGGTTCCAAGGTTCTTCTCACGAACGGTAAAATACAAGCGAGACTTAGGGTATGTGTTGTAATAATTACTCTCATTTACTGTTAACTATTTAAAATTCATTTATTATTCTTTTTTATAACTCTCTTTTTGATGAATCCATTAAAACTATGCCTTCTCCTTCTCTAACATTTCAATTAAACAAAATTAAACATCCTTTCTTTCTTATCACTAAATTAAACTATTTATTAGATCAATCAAATAAAAGGCTACCCAGCATTTTGCTCACACACACACACACTCACATCTTTTAACCCCTTTTATTTAGCGCTTTTATGATAATTTCATAATTTTTTGGTTTATTATACTGTACTTGGCTGGTGTTGTACTGGCAGACCTCGTGGCACACTTATTACATTTTTGTTTCCTTGTTTGCGTCCGAAAAGTTTTCTGTTTGTTCACTGATTGAATAGTTAATGTTTCACTGTTAGTCACTTCTATTTGATTCACAATTTTGTTGTTGTTTTATTAAAATTATGCACACGAGTCGATGTGTTCACCCGGCCGGGTTAAAATTGTCTTGTCGACTGGAGGGAGAGTGCCAACAAAACTCCCCACTAAACTTTGTTAACCAAACGGAAAAGCACAGCCATCAGGCTGTGAAATTTTCGTCAACGCACATGAAGTGTGGATTGTCGATGTGCCCAAGATGTTGATGATATTAAACGGCGACGATACAGGAGGCTCAGGTAGGTGGAGCCTCTACCTGAGTTCCGCCGTCTACAAAGCACGTGGAAATAAAATCCTTCTGCCTCGCCATTTTTCGTGGCGTCGGTTTTGTATGTTAGGCGTAGAAACCGCGCCCCGTTGAGTGTCTGTGCGTATCATACGTGCCAATCATTGAGTTCACCAACGAGTGTCGCATTCTTCAACTACACTCCGCCCCAAAAATTTACGTTACTGTTCTTTGTTTGAATACAGCCGTATTTTACATGGGACTTGCAATTAAAAGTTTAAATAAATTTAATAAAATAAAAACCCCCCTTTTTGCCACATTACAATTTGTATATCTTCTGAAATTAATTTAAAAAATAGGAGCCATGTTTCCTAAAAGCTGCCCAAAAATATTACAACACAGATTTCTCACATGTTAAAGACACTATACTTTTTGGCACAATTCTCAGATTATTCTAAACAACACTAGGTTGTAACAAAGAATAGATAAGTAAAACACAATGCTTTCAAATGGCATTTAGAAAATACAATTGATTCAAAAACAAAGCATTATATGCCAGAAACAAAAATCATAATAATGTAAGCTTAATGATTCTTCACTGAATAGTTCCACTAGTTGGAAAAGTATAGGAATGACTTTTGAAGATGCTAAACATTCACAAAGTAAAATATTCTTGTTATATCAAGAGTTAAAACAAAAAATCCAAAATTACCAGTTAAAAAAAATATCTAAAATTTTTCAGTTGATGATTCAAATCTTACCGCTGTAATTTTGTAAAACAACCTATTGCATTGGACATGTACTTTTATGCCGACAGATTCACTGAACAGAGAGCTGGACCTCTCTCACTCCATAAGTTGAAAGTGTAGAGAAATTGTTACAGCTGCTTAGCACATGTGGCCTACTAACATTTCTTAGTACTGGAGGATTCACATCTCTAAAGAGAGGAGCCTTGCTTTCAGCCATTTTCACTTCCAGAATTGTTCAGTTACGATAGAAAAATACAAGAAAATGATTAATTTAAATTAGAAATATTGATATTATGACAGATGAAATGAAATGTGTTTTTTTTTTGTAAACAAAACTTATCCATATACGATTACCTACATACCCTTTGTGCATAAACAAACTTTATCGAAATAAATAAATAATAAAATACTGCCAGAAACTTACCTGCGATCTTCTTCACTTACCTACCTTGTATTAAATTTCGATCAGAAGCCAGAGTCGCCACCAATATCTTTGAAGGACAGATATGGAAACCTTTACACTCTACCTTAATTCAAACGATTACCGTTTGGATTGAACACCAGTGTAGCTAGTTTTATTAAATGTCTTGATGAAATTTTGCAGCCTCATAATTTAGATTTTTTGACTATATATGTGGATGACATTACAATACCCCTCCAATAAGATATCTTCTGCCAAAACAGAAGAAATCTCATTGCTAAAACCCCTAAGAGGACTGGTGAGGAACTGGTGCCAACAACCCCTTTTGCTCTTATACTTCATGGGTAAACAACCCCCCTGGCTCGGCGACTATGGCCGTATCTGAACGAGATCACTGGACTTCTCTGTGCGAGATCCCAACACCATAAACTCGAACAGACACGCACCACAGCGCACCTCACCTTCTAACATACCGCCCCAAAATCCAAAACCCTGGCTTATATCATGCCAGATCCTCAACCGATATGTTCCCCCTTATCATGCACACTGGGCTGCCTTTAGCAGTTACTGGGCTCGCGCACGCTCTCCGTTCTGATATCATGTGCGTCCAAACTTTCGTCTCATAGCCATTTTGAGTTTTACAATTCCGCGTCGGTCCGTGCACCTGCTCGTGTGGTGCATTTGGGCGGGGACCTCACACAAATGTAGAGTTCTTAGAATTGACGCCCTGGTACATTCTTTTGTAACGATTACACAACTGATACTGCGTACTGTTCCTTTGTTAGCGCACTGTTTTAATTCAACACGTGGCCTGGTCATAGATGGAAATTATATTTATGAATATTTTAATAAACCCCAAAAATTTAATAAAATAAAAATCCCTCCAAATTTGTCACGTTACACCTTGCATATTTGCCTGGCTATAGACTAGATACAACTATGTTATAAGAACAACTGAGATGGAAAGGAAGCATACAGTAGGCAAGTGATTACACTCGCTGAGTTACAGCTGTAGGATTCAAGGACTTTTGGAACAGGAAGCAAAAAATCAGAATTATGGTTAGAATTTGAATTTGTTAATGATAGAGTATGTAAACTTGGAAGCCAAGGAAAACATTCACTAACCTTAAAGCAATAAATGTCCATGGGCCCACAGAAGAAGCTAATGAGGATACGCTCTATTATACTCTGCAGCAGGAATGTGAGAAGACAACAAAGCAAGATTTAATTACTCATTAGTACTTCAATACAAAACTGAAATAGATATTAAATACAAACACAATGCAGGACAATACAGTCTACGCTGTTACATGCAGAAACATGGCAAGGCAATGTCATACAGCAAAAATTTAAAACTCTATCACTAGCAGTGCATTTTTCCCATGCAAGAAGGTTCACATAAGAATGTGTAAATCCCAAGTCCCAACTTCAAAGAGATGGGGACATCATGCATAAAAAAATTTTTAAGACTATACAGAGGCACTAAATGTGATTCAGAACATTTTCAAGAGCTCTTACGAAGTCCGACAATTAAGTTCACGAACTCACCACCGTTTAGCGCTGAGGACAGCACTATAAGATTTCATAATCTTGGTATTTCAGTGTCTCACAACAGTGTTCATGTTGATATATCGCAGATTTGTGCTGACTGGTGTGCATTGTTGTGCTTGTGTGTGTGTTGTGAAAATGTCTGGACACATAATTGGAATTAGAGCAATGAACAAAGATCAAATTTCTGGTGACTGGCCAAGAGTGGGAGTGAAATACGGAAAATGTTAGTGCAGGTGTATGGCAAGATTGATTAATGTAGGTTGCTGACTTGGCAGCTTCAAACGGAGAGCATAACAAGAGGATCTGAGCTATTATGATGTCATGGCATTCTTAACACTTGTTGTTAGAGGTGGGCCTATATACGTATAACAGGTATTTTGGAACGATATTTTTGTGGAACGGATATAATAGTGACCGAAAAGTTGAAATGCCTGTTCCGATTCAACAATAACTGAAAATCGAAATACCTACCCGATTACTCGCGGCCTCACGGTTCCGAGTTGCCCCTACGCAACTAACGAGTAAACAAGTTACAAGTACTACAAATATAAGGAGTACAAGAGCACAGAGCCACTTTTTGGTGCTGAATACTTCAATCTGCCCATGTGCCGATTGCCATACAAGTACGAACTGAAGCAAAACAGCAAGGTTCAGAACATCTCTATGGCAAAGAGACTGAAGCTATTTTTAATAAATGACAAAAATTCATTTACATGACTGATATTACATTTATTCTCGTGTGTTAGATAATACAGATTATACTAACAAATTATATACATTAGACTAGTCACCAACTTGGTAAATTTTGAAAAAGCAAAATTATAATGAGTTGTAACCTACAGAGTGGCTGATAGGCCATATACAGTAGAACTTGGCTAATTCGAAGCTGAAGGGACCAGTAAAAAATTCGAATTATCCAAAAATTCGAATTAGGAAAGTTTTAATAAGGGTAGAAAAATCAAATCAAAAACAGAAATTCAGTAAAGCAATATGTTATTTTATTAAACAATTTCCTTATACATATGTATTACAAACGTATAAAGACATTTCAGTACAAAATATAGCATTTACAGTTTTTTAAAAAAGCTAGAAACTTTTTTTTTTTTTAGGCCCGTCTTGTGACTTTTATCTTTAGAACAAAATTAGTGTGACGCATTTCAGGTCATCTGACCCATCCTCAGACACTTGCTCGAAAAGAGGTCGTCATATATTAAAATTCAATTAAAATAAAAACACATATATAAATTCATACATTGTTGTCATGGTGCACCACGCATTTACCGATCGCTACTGAGTAGTGTAACTTTTCAACGTTTTGTTTTTGCGAGCGCTAGTATTGCTGTGTCATATAGTGGGTTGCTTTTGAAATTCATTTTATCATTCAATATGTTGTTCTTATATACAGGGTTGTTATGACCCCTGTATATTTCAAATTCTTCAAGTGCATTCATCCTGAGTCCTTTGTCACAAAAATGTAGGGGTATGAAGTTTGCGTCAAAACTTCTATATGAGTGATTATTATCTATCAAATGTCGAGCATAATTGGATTTAATATTATCTAGGGAGCCGATATTTTTACTAATTGACTTGAGAGGGGTATGTTCTTTAAATCTTTTTATAAATGGGCGCCCCGTTTTACCCACATAGTAACAATCACAATCGTTACATGTTAATTTATATATACCTGTTCTTGTCTTAGTGGGGACATGACGTTTATGTCGTATTAGATTTGATATTTGATTGCAGGTCTTGAAAACTATATTATATCCTATTTTATGAAATGTAGGAGTTAGTATTTTTGGCATTATTTCTGTGAATATGGTGGAAACATATTTGGTTGTTGGTTGCATACTATGTGTTTGTCTCGATAATCTGGTTTTTTGCTTCTTGACAATATTATCTATAATATGATGGTCATATCCATTTTTTGTGGCTATGTGTTTAATTATATCTAGCTCAGTGTTATAATCATCTTTTTCAAGAGGAACGGATAGTAATCTGTATACAAGACTATTGTAAGCAACTAATTTTTGTGGATATGGGTGATGTGACTCAGCGTGGATGGTTACGTCAGTAATAGTAGGTTTACGATATATTTTAAATTTCAGGTTATCACTATTTTTGATGACTGTTAAGTCCCGAAAGCAAATTTCATTTTCGGTCTCGGTTTCCATTGTAAATTGGATATTGTTATTTATTGCATTTAAAACGTTCTTCAAGTTGTTCAATTGGCGCAGAGAACCATTAAATATTAAAAATGTGTCGTCGACGTATCAGCCGTAATAAATGATATTATTTGCAAATGTGTTATTATTGAAAAATAAATTGTTTTTGTAATAATTTAAATATATATCTGCTAATATGCTGGATAGCGGTGACCCCATGGCGAGACCGTCTCTTTGGAAATAATAACCGTTGTCGAATGTGAAGTAATTCTGTTGTAAAATAGTCTTCAATAAGAGTATTAGTTCTTGTATCTTTTGTGTGTCCAGTTTTTTAGTAGTTAGTAAATTGTTGTTTAAAATGTCTATAGTTTGTTTCACAGGTATGTTTGTATATAAACTAACAATGTCTAAGGAAGCTAATTTATAATTAGGTGAAATTTTAATATCGCGTATCTTGTTTATGAAATCCAAGTTGTTTATAATAGTTCGATTATTATTTAAAATGATGTTCTCTTTAATTAGCGTCGCTAATTAACATACCCCTCACAAATCAATTAGTAAAAATATCGGCTCCCTAGATAATATTAAATCCAATTATGCTCGACATTTGATAGATAATAATCACTCATATAGAAGTTTTGACGCAAACTTCATACCCCTACATTTTTGTGACAAAGGACTCAGGACGAATGCACTTGAAGAATTTGAAATATACAGGGGTCATAACAACCCTGTATATAAGAACAACATATTGAATGATAAATTTAATTTCAAAAGCAACCCGCTATATGACACAGCAATACTAGTGCTCGCAAAAACAAAACGTTGAAAAGTCTCAGTAGCGATCGGTAAACGCATGGTGCACCACGACAACAATGCATGAATTTATATATGTGTTTTTATTTTAATTGAATTTTAATATATGACGACCTCTTTTCGAGCAAGTGTCTGAGGATGGGTCAGATGACCTGAAACGCGTCACACTAATTTTGTTGTAAAGATAAAAGTCACAAGACGGGCCTAACAAAGGTAAGAAAATAAGAAATTAAAACACGTGACTTGGACCGTTAACAAACAAAAATGTTTAGAAACTTTTGATTGCATATTGCAATTAATACACTGAGTTGTAGTAAACTCTTCAAGTTTATTAAGTGCTTGGAAAATAGCGTCACTTACGTTCTGCTGTCCTTCAACAAACCGTCTCAAATCTTGAATGTAATTTGATGCCTGTGAATCCGTTGGAATTGGTATCTCTGGAAGTTCTAGCTGGTCCCCTTCTTCATCTGAAGTTGCACCATCATTTCTTTTGTTCATAACATCAGCCATGATCTCCGCATCTGTCTGTTCACCGCACACCGCCAAGTCTTCATCCATGTTTACAAACTCTTCGTAACGAATGCCTGCGTCATGGCCAACATCTTCCCAGTTATCCGCAGTGGGTACGACTTCTCTAGCAGCTTTATTCTCCTCTTCACCTTCAATGTGGCAGAAACCACCTTTACGAAAGCAATTAGCAATTATTTTTTGCGTAACTTGGTCCCAAGCACTGTTGCACATGCGGGCAGCTTGAAGGATGTTAATCTTGATAGTATTTTCGTGCTCATCTAACTAAGCACCTGACAGAATGTTTTGGACCACAAGCCGTCTGAAAAATGCTTAAAATTTTTTATTACACCTTGGTCCATAGGTTGAACTACTGAAGTCATGTTTGGGGGGGGAAAACACAACCTTTACATTTTCCATCACAAGAATAGTGTTGTGCGCTCTACAGTTGTCAATAAACAAGACTATTCTTCTGTTTTGATTCCGAAATTGCCTGTTGATTTTCAAAAAAAAGCAATCTTTCGAAAATTTCATCTGTCATCCAAGCTTTATTGTTTGATTCATACTCAACTGGTTTTGTTTTTACATTTTTTAAACAACATGGGTTAGCTGACTTCCCTATCATTAGCAAAGGCAGTTTTTCAGAGCCATCCATGTTTGCTCCGACTAAAAGTGTTATGCACTCCTTGCTGTGTTTGCCGCCACTACAACTTTCTCCTTTAAAAGCAAGTGTTTTGTCTGGGGTGCATTTGAAGAATAAGCCCGTCTCGTCTACGTTAAAAATGTCTTTAGCGTCTCTATCAGAAATCAATTGCAACAAATCGTCTTTCCATGAATTTGCAGCTTCAACGTCAACAGATCCACTTTCCCCACAAACAGTTTTGAAAGACATGCCATTCCTTTCTTTAAAACCATCGAGCCAACCAGTGCTGGCCTTAAAATCATTTTTCTAAGCTAGATGCGAATTTCTCCGCTTTGGCTCTGACGAGGGGCCCACTGACTGGAATTTTGTTGTCCCTTGCTTGCTTAAACCACTTCACTACACATTCATCTACGTCAGGATTTTCTGGTCCTAGCGCTCTTTTCCTATCTTTGTCGCTGGCTTTACACACACTATTCAAAATCTTCTCTTTATTTTTTAGATACGTTGACAGTGTATTTGGCGGTATCCCGAATCCCTTCGCAATTTCAGATTTCTTTTTTTGTCCCTTTTCCACTTCCCGAATAATGGCAACTTTTTCGCCAAATGTCAATGATTTGTATTGGGTCCATGTTGGTTTTGAAAGGGCCATGATGAACACACAACACAATAAAACTGCACAATAAGCGTCACTAAAACACATCAGTCTGTACGAGTATATACAGTACTGTATAAAGAAAGGAACGGTCTCTCACTACAGGACACAGCTCGCACAGTAGAAACTCAAAAAGACTTAACCCTTCCACGAATGCAGGCAGACTGAACCTAAACTGAAAGCAACAGTGAGTGTGGCTGACTGACAAGGCGTGGAACAACGGACAATGGCGGACGGTACCGTTACACGAGCCAGTCACATGCCATCGCGAGATACTGGCGCCAATTCTACGAATTTGACACAAAGGACAAGCGTCTGTTCACAAAGGGCGATGCCTGCTTGTCTGTTTCCAGTCGTGTCTCTATTGTTACGTGGTCTAGCCCATACTGCAGGCGATTTTTTGTAGTTTGAGCAACATTTTTATTTCGAATTAACCAAAAAAAGTTCGAATTACAGACGATGTTTGTGCACGGTTTTACATAGGATATTCAAGGACCACGGTAAAAGTTCGAATTATCCACGAATTCGAATTAGCCAAGTTCTACTGTAGTACTTTTTGTTAATGTGATTTCGGAGATGATTTTAACTTCACTGCACATCTCATGTAAATTTTTTTGACATTTTTTGTTGTGCTATTATGTGCACTCTAAATTTCATTGCCTGAGTTTTGCAACTGATTTGTCTAACCAAAATGGAAACAATAATTTCATATTAAACCTATGTTAGTTTTACTCCTA
Source organism: Magicicada septendecula (assembly GCA_034769895.1). Taxonomy (NCBI): domain Eukaryota; kingdom Metazoa; phylum Arthropoda; class Insecta; order Hemiptera; family Cicadidae; genus Magicicada; species Magicicada septendecula. The sequence goes on along the minus strand of CM068370.1, from coordinate 100,173,214 downwards.
GTGATAACTTAAATTGGTATTCCCAAAGGCAGATAGGCCTATAAATTCTCTTGTTTCTTATTTTCTTTTAAACAGTAACAGCTTAATAAAGTCACAGTGTAAAGCAACACTGTTAATACTTTAAGTTTCAATTTATTTCTTATAACAAATTATATAATACAGGTATATGTACAATAAGCATATAATAACAGGTATTTGTACATGTTATTTTTTTGGAATGGTAGTGTTCGTACCTGTTACTATCAAATACTAGTTTAGCACACTTCTACTTGTAATTGACTATCTCTAATACTATCAATAAACACAATCCACATTCGGAAGTCCTCCGATTCTTCGGGATAAGCCAAGGCTCTCCCCCTGAACCCTGTCGCCTCGCTTTAAGTTGAACACAGAATACCTCGCACAATGCTGATCAGTGTACCGTAATTCCATCAGTGTGCCATATTTTGTTAATTCGGCATAGAAGTTCTGGCTGTCAGATGGCACTTTTCTGTATTAGCTCTGTGGCAGGTCCTTTTAAAGCAAGAATGAGTGAAAGGCCTTTCTCTTCTTCTGTCCATTTATTTAAGTGAGCAACAGCTTCAAATTGGCAAAGATAAGTTGCCCAGTGAGCGCTCCCATCAAGCGTTTGGCCCTTTGCGTAAACTGACCCTGCTACAGATAATGGCACTGTTTTGTTACTTTTTGTATCTTCTTCAGTGTTTACCAATGGTCTTTATTTATCTATTTCTTTCACTAAATGTTTGACTTCCTTTTTAATTTATTTAATTGAATATGTAATAGAAACCTCTAAACTTGTTTTCATAGTTGATACAGATTTTTCTATTTCAGATATTCTGTCAACTTGTTTGTTCAGTTCACCTCGTAACAGGACAAATTTTGCAGTGGTATCCTCTTGTATAAATGGCTGAATGTCGTCTGCTTAATGACTAAATTCTTCTTTTTGCCATCTCTCTGGTGTTTCATTTTCATGGCTATGTTTTTCTTCTAGTTATTCTTCCACTAGCGCTTTCTGTAGTTTCTCTGCATCTTCTCTTTCCAGTCGTCGTTTTTCTGCTTCTTCCACCTATTGTCGGCGTCGTTCCTCAATCTGCAGTAACACTGCTTGGAATGTTTTTATTATCTGACTGGTATCCATTTTATTTTTATCAATTACCACTAACATTACTCTTCTACTAATATTGCTCTGTTTCCACTGTTAAAGATTCTGTCCCACTGACACAACGTCTCACTGATCGTTGTATTGTAATGGGACATATCTGGGACGGGGATAAATTTTAAACAATTGAAAATAATTTTAAAGTAGTCAGTGTTCACCTGTGGGGTACCACGTGTTAACCAACCACACATACAGTGTTATTACAAAACATCACGTGTGTTTTGTCTCTGGACTCAAACCGGCCAGACATATTACGTAATGACATCCAGTTCGTGGCAGTCGTGAATCACGGAAAAAATGAAGCCACATGCGGATTTCATCAGATGGCAAAATGTTGCAGAACTCACTGCCCAGCATCTAGAACATTTTAAAAGAACCAACTGGAGCGCAGACTGGCGATCATGTGACCAGACTCACCCTTGGTACTCATTGCCTTAATGCCAGCTTAAGCGTTAGTCAACTCGTAACTCTGACCGCGCGGTCAACTAACTCAAAACCCAATCAGTGCTAGCGAGCAAGTTACGTTGGCCTACACAATTATTAAAAGTGAAATGTGAAAAAACGTGGTTTTAGTAACCAGCAAAAACTTAGCGCCAGTCCAAAGACAAAATCACTTTAACGAGCTTCAATTGACTTTCGAAGTGCGGGGTAAAACTAGTGCATCATCAGTTGGATCAGATCAACAACCAGGATGAGTACCCTATAATCAATTTTAATTCACAATTCAACTACATTACCATTCATATTTGCAGATGTTTCACTAAATCATGAGATCTCAAAGTGGGGTTTAATAGAATGTCAATGTAAAACAACGAATGTGTGCGAGTGTGGGGACAAATTACGTACTGGTTCGTTTAATAGAAGTTTAAGAAACAAATTAGTTAAGGAAAGTAGTTTTAACCGATTATGGTCTGTTCTATGAAAAGTATGAAGCTAGAGTGTAAGATCGCTTAACCAAACCATATGACTTACGTTACAATAACACAAATTCACTTGTAAAAGTTTTATTTTTATATTTTGTTATATAAATAATATTGAATAACATTGAATAACAATGTAAAGAAAAATATATCTTGCTTAATAAAAAAGAAATAATTTGTTAGAATCAGAAAGACTGTGTTAGCGTAATTATTTTGCACTTAAACCCAAATAATCCTTCTGCAACTTGTTCGTCTGTAGAACCCTGGATTGGAACCCGAAGGTAATTTTAGAAACTGGGTAAGTTTTATTAAAGCATAAAATCGTACTATAACAATTGGCCCCCGAACTTGAAACGATTTGTGTTTTTTATATTAATCACACAGATCAGACCTAATTCTAGTTGCAGAAACGGTTATTTGAGAGTGAGGGCGGTTGTGTAGTTCAGTAAGCCATAATAATATATAAAATGGAGCATACAGAGAATCTAATAAATGTAACTGACGGTAATGAGTCAGAAATCCAAGCATTGACCGAATCTACGGTCATGAACAGGTTGGAGGTCCATTCGACTCCAATCGTAGTCCAAAATAGAGAATTAAATGAGCCAGCTGTTATAGATGACTCTGGGATTCAGTTAACCCCAACCTCAATTAATAAAAATAAACAATTTGACAATAATGATGTGATGAATATGATGCAGTTGTTTTTAGAGCAACAGAGTAAAATGTCTAATGAACTAAGTGTAAAATTAGATGAACAGAATGTTAAATTTAATGAACTAAAGGGGGAAATTATTAACGAAATAAACGAAAAAGTGACTGAGTCACAAAAGAATATTGATGATAAACTAAATAAAATAAATATTAAGTTGATACAACAGCTCGATGAGCGCATAAGTGTTATTAATGCACAATTAAATAATCGTATTAGTGATAATAATAATAAAGTGATAGAATTAGTGAACGAACAGTTTAATGAAAAAATTAACATAATCAATGAAAATTTAGAAAGTAAAATAGAGGAGTACAATAGTGACATCGTGACCGAAATAAATGAGTGTAAAAATAACACTAGAAATAAAATCGAAAACATTAGTAGAGATATACAAATACATGAAACTAATATTGAAAGCAAGATCAATGAAATGGAAAATAACCATAAGTCCGAAATACAGTTATTAAAAGGCGCGGTAGAAATGGTAAATGAGGCCAGCATTCAATCCGAACGCGTGACTAATAACGAGCTTAACTTGATCGAACAAAAATTGATCAATACAAAAGATGAGTTAAGTGGGGAGATAAGTAAAAAACTAAATAGTGTTATGGAACGAATATTAATAACGCGAGAAGTAAACAACGATATCGAACTAGAGTCACTTAGTTGTGAGAATAGGGCGGTGCACCCGATGCAGTTTTTGAATCGTGTGAGAGAGTTCAACAAATTCAATCATAACAATTGGGAGGTGCAGTTATTGAGAATAATTAAGTGTTTTAAGGGGAGTTCGGCAATATGGGCTGAGGCACACCGGACAGAGTAGGAGTGTTATGAAAACTTTGAAAGAGCTTTCCGAAACAAATACTGGTCTGAAGAAGACCAAGAAGTGTTACGCAGTGCACCTAACCTTTTAGCATGCAATGTGCATGTTAAAAGGTTAGGTGCGCTGTGGTGCGTGTCTGTTCGATTTTATGGTGTTGGGATCTCGAATAGAGAAGTCCAGTGATTTCGTTCAGATGCGGCCATAGTCGCCGAGCCAGGGGGGTTGTTTACCCATGAAGTATGAGATCTAAAGGGGGTTGTTGGCACCATATCCTCACCGATCCTCTTAGGGGTTTAGCAATGAGATTTCTTCTGTCTCGGCAGAAGATCTCTCATTGGGGGGGTATTGTAATGAGGCAATTTTGAGGGATGTAAGTTTTTATTTCGTTTAATAACAATATTGAGAGTGATTTGTTTGGACACCCTTTACGGTCACTCAGCCATGTTTGTTTGGACACCCTTTACGCAATTCCGTATCAGTCCGTGCTTGGCACAAAGATAACAGCATTGGAATGTCAGCCTATGCGCACATGCGTGTATTTTCCGTTGGTGGATAAATAAAACTTTTTAGCGAGCCCAAAGACAGGACAAAATTACATATACTCGCTCCACAGGTGATATCACGTGACGACTCATTATAGAGTCACATGATTTTTAACAACGAATCACGAACAGAGTTGCCATGGATGAAGAAGGCGTGGTTTATATAGACGCTTAGAAAACTACGTTGTCATCTTCCACACCTATAGCCGGCCGGCTGTACAGTAGTGTCACGTGGAAAAGCAAAATTTTAATTATAGAAATGTGAGTACAGAACCATAAAGCAGTGCAAAATGTGATTGGTTAATATCGAAATTAACAGCTGAAGCTTTTCGGACAAAAGTGAACCCTACTCGGACAACAATGGACTAAATTCAACTCGTGGTCGTCATGGATCTAAGTCCAGGAAAGTAATCATTTAAACATCCATTAACAAATTTAAAATCAATGAAAAGTGCTAAATCTAAATAATGGGGAGGGAAGTTGGATGAGTGTTGAGCGTGCGCATTACTGGGTCGTTTTTTAATAGAAAATAATTTAGTCGTAAGTTTATATATATATATATTCAAATGAATAAATCTTGATATTTATTGAATCAAATATTGTTCGGAATGTTATTTCTAGAGAAAGTATAACTACAGAAAAAATCATAATTTGACGCAGTTTCACAATTCAGTCAAAAGGCATATTTTAGTAAATTTAAACCGGAAGGTAAACAGAAAAATTGTCATGCTAGAAAAATAAATTGCCATTTATTTGTGTTTGTAAAATATGTGTATTAGTTTGCATTCACCTGTTTTTTCTCTGCCTAAGTACATCAGACGACACCCTGGTAAATAACTCGAATTTACTTAGTAAAGGTAAGTGATTTGGAATTTCATAATTTTACACAACAATAAACATGTGCAACCTCAGTTGGTTCCCTAAAAATGGGACAAAATTCAATATTTCAATAACTTAATTAACTCGTAACGTTTTAAACTGGCCTTCATAATGTCCACATGGCCATATAAACTTACGGTATACTTACATCTGATACATATGAATTTCATACAAATTAAATAATGTTCACAAAACACTATTACCCATCCAAAATAACACATTGATTACACAAAATACAAGTAAATCATAACAATCATAACTATAAAATACAGATTATACCCTCAAGAATGCCTTATCCTTAACTCCTAATGCAAAATTTTTTTCACCCCCCCCCAAATCCCTTAACCCCTGATACCCGTTACAATTTACTGTTCTGCACTAGGCTTCCTGACCATCGCCGGCCTCATCCTAGCCATAAACCACATCTCCCTCGTGGCCTGTAACTTGGTCACCTCCCCATCCTCACTCACTATGACCCCCCCTGGACTGTAGCGCCCAGTTGCTTCCACAAGGACTGATGCGGAAGGGGTGGACATTTTTTCTTTTATTCCACCCCCATCCTTGCTTCGGCGTTACAATAAAAATTCAGTATAACATACTTACTAACATTTATGAATACACTCCTAATGGACTACCACCCCTATATGGGTGAAAATAGCCCTGTTCCAAAAATTGGTAGATATTCCTAAAAATTACCCCCCCCCTAACTGATTTTAACAAACCACCGGGTTAACAAAACAAAAACAAACCACAAGCCGGTTATAACAATTAAAATTTATGATTTGCCATAATTAACTACTTTCACGGTCATGATCCGGTGAGGTCATGACCGCACTTAGGTGGGGAATCTACAGTTAAACATAAAACATATGTCGATTATTTATACCTGTTTAAATCAACAGTTGTATACACATCTTGTCTTACAAACATCATCTCAACATAAACATTCCTAATCACATTAATACAAAAATTTTCTTCAGTTTTCAATTAAAATAAATATTTCAATCATTACGTTTTAGTCAATTATCGTTTATTTTACAATTACAATCAAAATACAAATCAAAATAAATTTAAACACATTACTAAAATTCACAGTTTTAAGTTAATCCCAGGCCAACTCAAATTTAATTTCATTACCTCATATGTCCAAAACAGTTTCAGTTACTTTAATTACATTTTTCAGAATGATTCTAGTTGGTTTAATATGTTTAGTTTCGGCTTGGTATTTCTATAAAGTTTACAAGCATCACATCGTTTGGTTCAAAACTTTCCTTAAATTCCTCCATAATCACATTCTAACCACAATTATCTCTACTCATGACCTAACATACCAGGTACCACAAAATAATAATTTAACCCTAAGGCTACATGATTATTTTATTTTAGAATTTTTTCCAAAAATTATTTTTCTTTAACTACCTGTGAATAGGTCATATTTTATATTGTAACGTCCCTTGTTTTTAACGAGTATTTTATATCTGCAGGTTTATAGTTAATCCAGCCCCACATTATGAGCGTCATTTTGTAACGTCCCGCGTTAAACAATTCTCTCCGTAGCCTAACTAGTACTTTACTTAATGGATACTTTTAATGGTTCTTTGAAAATCTCGCTTTCATGGGAGTCACTGTTAATCCTTTATTGAGTGTATTTGTTATTGTCCTGTGTCGGTTAAATTTATGTTTACCGAAATAAAAAGAAAACTGAAAATTGAGTGTGTGTGATTTGGGAGAAATCAATGAAGTTGATTAACCGTAGTTAGGAGAGAGAGGACCAAGGATGCTATCCCCGGAGTATACAATTACTTAATTTAAATTTTCGCCACTCATGAGACCAGCTGATCTTGACGTCTGTCCCAATTTGAGGTTAAATAACCCCAATTGTCGGTAATACTTTTCCGGCTGTTCGTCCTCTTCTTGGTTTCCTGAAACTCTGTAACAACTACCCTCTACAAGAAATAATACACATTTATTATTTATAACAAAGTATTCAGGGTATTTATTTATTAAATACACTGATTTTTATCTTCTCCCAATACAACAAAATTATAATCGCTTCTCCCTGTCAACACCACATTGGTTCGATCTTATTAAGTAAACATTGGAATTATAACAAAATATTTTTTTATCCTTGATTAAATATTAAACAATAAAGAATTAATTTATTAATTTCCCCAGGGTTAAGGGTAAGTTCTTTGTGTTATGAGACGGTCAGAAATGAATAATAAAATACTACACTTTACAAGAAAAAAATAATTATATTTGTTTTTTCTGTAGTATGTAGTTCCGGGTTTATCCGCTAGAGTGCAGGTTATGTTCTTTACTATAAACACGAAATCAGTTACTGAATACTGAAACTGCACAAAGATTCGTTATGAGGATTTTTTGGTTAACAATTATTAATAAAGTTTGTTTCACCTCTTTTCTTTAAGTGTTTACTTGGATGGTGCTGGTTCTAGTGTCAAAGTTATAGTTGTTTTGTAATTTAGTTAAATTTTCTAATATACGGTCTCACCAAAAATCTCGAAGTGCAGTCAAACTAGGCCTGACCTGGTGGTTGGATTATTTCAAATTTTCATCGAATAAAGAACGTGAATGTTGATACTTGAAGGAGTTCTGACATAAGGTGGACACTACTCGTTAATTTTTATTAAATTTCGCACTATTTCCAAAAGTATTCATAAGGTTTTTTCAAATTTTAAATGGCATTACACTCTTTCCAAACGTACGTTTTCCAATCGTTTTAACAATTATCTTGTTAGTTGGTTACTGTTAGTAACCAAGAATTTGTATATCATTTTTTATTGGTGCATCTATATACTTTTGAGTATATAGGTTGTTTTTAATTATTATAAATTTATTTCTTATTTATAGAAAAATAATCCTTTTTAACTTTTGTTTATTATCCAATTTAATTTATATAAGGTTTTTCCTCCTATTTCCTCTTAACTTTATACATAGGTCTTTAATATTTTTATTTCCTTTAATTGTATTTATTTATTATTTGCTTATAGGATCCTTACACTAAACTATTTTTCTCTGCCATTTTACTCATACAGTATTATTTTAAAATTATTATTATTTTATATCTAACCCTGGGTTATCTTATATTCAAACACAATTATTATATTAAACATAAAATTATACCTAGGTACAAAATCTTTGTGGCCTACACAATACAAATTATACTACATTCAAACAAAATTACAGAATTGGTCAGTAGCAATATAGTCTACTGCTACAATTAATTGTATCTCCATCCACAGCATAAGTCTGTGAGATGCTCCCTTTAAAACGACTTACTTTCTCACTGTGTACACTATATCTCACTTTGTACCCTTTATATCACTGACTTATAGTTTATAGTGTTTTGTAATACAAAGTAATCTATAGCTATGTATATTATACCCATTTCTGACCTTTATAGTGGGGTGATTATGTTATCATTTTTGGGCATGGGTTATGTAACGTTACAATATGTACAAAATCATGGTATATAGGCATGCAATCGACAACGAACAGAACCCAACGTCAATGAAAGTGAACGACAACCCTTTTGGCAGCCCGGAATTTCTTACCTGCCCCCCTTCCCGGAAATAAAAAACAAACCAAACCGCCAATCCACGACCCCATCCCTATAGGCCATAATTCTATTAGAGTATACGGAAAATTTGTTATCTAGGTTTATCTCCTCAGCCAAAAAACTTCTCCACTGCTTACCTATTAAGGGATGAGGAGTTGACAACCCGCAAATAACACTTGTTTATAAACTTGAAGATTGCCTTAATGTATGGTAATTTAAAATTAAGGCAACCGTTAGTCCGTGGTGTGTGCCAATTTGTGCACAAAATTTTTTTTTTTTCACGGACTTTAGGGGTCCCCCTCCCCGTTATTTGTACTATGTAAAATTTCTAGTTTCTACCAATTTGGTAGGGAAAGACCATCCTTGTCCCACCTCAATGGGAGGTGATTACAACCATGGTCCGTCCCTATGTGTCCAAAATCCACGACCAGGGCTGGTAAGACCATGGCCGCCCGAAAATGGGGGAGGGTCCCTTCTGAAAGCATTAAAATTTTTTATATACAATTTATATATATGATTTATTTTATTTTGACCAATACTTTTTTTAATTGGTGGTGTTATGGGTACCCACTATCTCCCGCGTCACTTGATTTCGTAAAACGTATGCGTTATCCATTTTAATTTCAGTTACTTCATACGGTCCTTCATATAGCAAAAAGAATTTCTTAATCTCTTTATCCTGTGCACTTGATAAATCATGTCTTCTCACTAGTACCAACTGAGCTACCTCATACTTAGTCCATTTGCCTTTAGCATCATGACGCCGTTTTCTTCTTTCTCCCTTGGTTAATAGATTTTCATTTGTGAGTTTTAATTTTACCTCCAAACCTCGGGTGTTGCTCTCCGGTGGATAATTGAACAGCTGTTCCAGAATTCTAGGTTGGCGTGTTCCCTTGACCAACTCGTAAGGTGTAAACCCAGTTGATTCATGAGTAGTACAATTCAACCATTCTTCAATTTTTCCCACATACACAGGCCAATCACTGTGTTTAGCATGGCAATATGCCCGAAACATTCTCCCTAATTCTCGCATGACTTTCAGCCTGGTTCGACTGAGGATGGTATACCGCCGTGTGTTTGTAACTCTACGATTATTTACGGACAAATTATATGACTCGGGTCCCTAGTTCGGGGCCAAATGTAACTCTACGAATTACTTACAAAATTATAATTATATTTATCTCTTACCTTAGGGTTTTTCTTCCAAAGTCTTTCAGACGAAAACAGCTGCAGACAGGATTATTTGTTTGAGTTACGAATAATTACGCTAACACATGTTATGTAATGAATGGCGCTTATTTATTTTTCTTTAATTAATTTCCCTCTTTACTCTCTGTAGAACAACAGTTTACACACAAAAATCGCTTAATTACTTATTACATGAAAGTGATATAAAAAAGTTACTACAATGGTCTTTGCATCATCCCCTTACAACAGCAAGATAATGCAAAAAATTTTACAATTAATTAATTTACTCAATCTATGAACCAGTATTTTACTTTGTAGGTACGTACCCCAAACTTACGCTCTCACTCACTCTCTCTCTCTCACCCTTCTATTTCATTTAGTTAATTTGGTTAGTTTTCTACCCATTATATCTGTGAAATTTAAAAGTTTTGGCCAATTAGTTACTGATGGTACTTAACCGTTCCAGGTGTCTCTCGGTGAGTCGTACAATCGCTGTTTGTTCAACATTACGGTTCACTCCGCGTTTAGTTTTTTTTTTCTCTGGTACACTGGTTAATTCACGTCAATGTTATGACCATCAGTCACCACTGTTCGAATTATACGTATATTATTTATTTAGTCGGCCGACGTAACTTTTCGCACTTAGAAAGTCACTTGAAGTTTTTTAGGCTGGCCGCGCGGCCCTATGTCACAACTGGCACTTTTTATAAATGTTTTAACACTTAACTAGATAGGCCGAATTTATTCTACGGCCTATCTTGTACTCCCGAGGCCACTGTTTTAACTTACACACTTTACTGTCTGATGCTGGCTGTCTGTTGTGCACTCTCTAATGACACACTGCATACTGGGTTTCACACACAAGCCTGCTGCTATGTGATTGTGCAATGCGTCTGGCAGTTGTTTTGGCTGGCTGTGTATGTTGCATTGCTGTACTGGAGGCTCCTTACAGGTGAAAGTCTGGCAATTTGGAAAGTGCTTAAAATGATGATTTGAATTAATATGAAATTAAACTGGGGTGGCTCACAAATCCGTACCGTTACAATACCCCCCCAATAAGAGGTTGAAGGCCGGAGCGTTCAAACTCTTATTGCCTAAACCTAAGAGGATCAGTGCGGATATGGCGCCGCAACCCCCCTGAACACTACTAAATCATGGGTTCTTACCCCCCTAGTCTGGCGACTGCGACAGCACCCATCCGATCTTACTGGACTTCTCTGCTCGAGATCCCACCACCATAAGCTCGGACAGATACCCGCCCCAGTATCGCCCGACTTTAAAACATGTAATTAAACATTGACAAACGGCCTTCCATCACTCCATATCCCACAACTGGTTTGTTTCCTCTTAGCCGTACTGGTTCATTGACAACGTACTGGCTCATTTTATATAATGGACCCAAAAAAAAATATAGTATTAGTAAAACAATATAGGTTTACAGTGGTACACATAAATTTCCGTTAAATTAAATAATATTCCCCATACAATATTGCCCAACCAAAATGACACATAGATTATACAAGGTATCCTTAACTACTATATATATGAATAGGACAAAAAATTCATAGCATATGAAAAATCTATATGGACAGTAATATACACATCTTAATTCCCAAACACCGTTTCAGCTCCAACATTTCATTCAGTTTTCAGTTTAAATGAATATTTTAATAAGTTAAATCCTTATTTACATCAATTAGTATTTACTTTATAATTCCAATTTGAATTTAAATGAAAATAAAGTTAAGTTCATTATTAAAAATCATCGTTTCTGTTACAATTCATTTATTTTATTAATAATAAAATAATTTAATTAATCATTAGTTTACTTGTATTTAATTTACTTTAATTAATTCAATTACTCTCAAAAGTTACAGTAATTGCCTCATTATTATTTGGTCTGTAAAAAAATTTAATTTCAATTCTCTTCTGTCACAATAAGATACTGATTCAGCAGACTACAACAGTTTTTGTTATGGTCACCAAGTATGTCTGTGAACCTTAGTCTCAACATACCACACCTGTTTATATAAACACTAGTCTGCAAGACTCACATAGTATAAACATCCTGGTTACATCATATTAACACCTGTACTTTTCAGTCTTTATAAATTTTTTAGATAACATATTTATCAATGTCTATTTCTTACAGTTCAACCAAATATACTTTTAATTCACCTTTCAATTATTATTACCTTTCAATTACAGTTTCTATTTAATATTATTATCTCAATACCATTATTATTATTATTACACTCTTTTCACACCTGTAAGCATTTTATTCTATCTGATTAGTATTCTGGACTTTATACTTACAATCCACTTATTGACATGAATACAAAATACACACCACACACACACACACCAATATCTCCGTGTAACCTCTGAAACATTTAACAACAATGTTATTTCATACAAACAATTCAACATTTTCTAATACATACAATTACTTTCACTTCACATGTATTTACAACTCTTCAACAATAATTATTCAGTTATATCACACTTCAATATCAAAATCAGCTAGGTCATTATCATAGATTGACATATTTAAATTGTTCGTTTATGAATTTCAACCTCCATCGTCAAAAATTAATCGGGGTTTCAAATAACAATTTTGAATTTTATTTACATTCCGTATATGGTTATCTTGGGTTTTGTAACCATAACATTTCAGTTTATTCATTTTACCATAATAATCATATACTAAGTCAACATCAGTATTCTTTGTAAAGTCTCCGTCGGTAAATATTTCCAATATCGGGTCAGTTACTTTTTCATCATACAGTAAATTACTCTTGTTTAAACATACTTCTAACATTTCCTTCCACTCACCATAATCTCTCTGTAATTCATACAATTCTGTCTCTTTGTCAATACACCATTCTCTATCTAAAATTCTCTCATCATAACAACATATCATACTTTTATCATTCCACGCAGAGGGTACAAAATTATTCAGCAAAATTAAACAATTCAAATCTTTCACTAATAAGGGTCTCTTGCCCTCCAATACTAACAATTTTGAACACTCTGGTTCATCACAAATAAGGGGAAAATTTACTCTCTGCCCTACACATTCATCTACTCTTTCTTTCCATTCTTTTTCCAATTCAACAACACTAATTATTACTTCATTACAACTTATCATTTTCTCACTCTCACTTACTGTTTCACTATCTATTTTCAACGTATCACTTTCTGATACCACCCTTTCAATCACATTACCATTTTCAATATCATTGTTACTATTTATCTTACTCTCTACTACCACGTTTTTACACATATCATTATAATTATCATCTGTTTTATACTCAAAATTTTCAGTTACCTTTTGTATTTGTTTCTCAATTTGTTCTTTAAATGTATTAAAACATTCATTCGTCTGTTGTTTCATATCATATAAACACTCATCAAATTTTGTATTCATTTCACATAAACGCTTATCCAATTTTTGGTCAATATTATTTATATCGCCCTTTAACTCATGGAACTTAACATCACTTCCATCAAACCGACTATTTATAATGTCAAATTTACTATTCTGTTCATTGAATTTTAACTCTAACATTGTTTGTATCATTTTAAACATTTCGTAATTGTCGTCAGACTTTTTATTTTGGATAGGTGTCACTAGATTTTCTATTTTGTCGTCAGTGATGCCGACTTCATTGTCATTATTTTTATTTTCTCTATTTGATTTTGGGGTCGTTTGGATCCCCGAATCATCTGTAACATTTATTTCATTTGTAATATCTGGTTTTATTTTATTGTCCTGACTCCCATCTGGAGTCGAGTGGACCTCAATATTATGCATAATAGCCGATTCATCAAAATTGTCAACATTTTGTCAACAACTTCATTGACATCATCATTATTCGCTGCCATTTTATACAAGTTTATATAATGTTACACAAGAATATTAATCTTATCCACTATTGACTTAACCCTTTTTATATTTAATTTACCAAAGCGTCCTCCCTCTCAAATAACCCTTTCTGCAGCTTAATTAGGTCTGGCGAATATAGGTTGTAACCTATACTCGCGTCCCTGTTCGGGCGCCAAATGTAACTCTACGATTATTTACGGACAAATTATATGACTCGGGTCCCTAGTTCGGGGCCAAATGTAACTCTACGAATTACTTACAAAATTATAATTATATTTATCTCTTACCTTAGGGTTTTTCTTCCAAAGTCTTTCAGACGAAAACAGCTGCAGACAGGATTATTTGTTTGAGTTACGAATAATTACGCTAACACATGTTATGTAATGAATGGCGCTTATTTATTTTTCTTTAATTAATTTCCCTCTTTACTCTCTGTAGAACAACAGTTTACACACAAAAATCGCTTAATTACTTATTACATGAAAGTGATATAAAAAAGTTACTACAATGGTCTTTGCATCATCCCCTTACAACAGCAAGATAATGCAAAAAATTTTACAATTAATTAATTTACTCAATCTATGAACCAGTATTTTACTTTGTAGGTACGTACCCCAAACTTACGCTCTCACTCACTCTCTCTCTCTCACCCTTCTATTTCATTTAGTTAATTTGGTTAGTTTTCTACCCATTATATCTGTGAAATTTAAAAGTTTTGGCCAATTAGTTACTGATGGTACTTAACCGTTCCAGGTGTCTCTCGGTGAGTCGTACAATCGCTGTTTGTTCAACATTACGGTTCACTCCGCGTTTAGTTTTTTTTTTCTCTGGTACACTGGTTAATTCACGTCAATGTTATGACCATCAGTCACCACTGTTCGAATTATACGTATATTATTTATTTAGTCGGCCGACGTAACTTTTCGCACTTAGAAAGTCACTTGAAGTTTTTTAGGCTGGCCGCGCGGCCCTATGTCACAACTGGCACTTTTTATAAATGTTTTAACACTTAACTAGATAGGCCGAATTTATTCTACGGCCTATCTTGTACTCCCGAGGCCACTGTTTTAACTTACACACTTTACTGTCTGATGCTGGCTGTCTGTTGTGCACTCTCTAATGACACACTGCATACTGGGTTTCACACACAAGCCTGCTGCTATGTGATTGTGCAATGCGTCTGGCAGTTGTTTTGGCTGGCTGTGTATGTTGCATTGCTGTACTGGAGGCTCCTTACAGGTGAAAGTCTGGCAATTTGGAAAGTGCTTAAAATGATGATTTGAATTAATATGAAATTAAACTGGGGTGGCTCACAAATCCGTACCGTTACAATACCCCCCCAATAAGAGGTTGAAGGCCGGAGCGTTCAAACTCTTATTGCCTAAACCTAAGAGGATCAGTGCGGATATGGCGCCGCAACCCCCCTGAACACTACTAAATCATGGGTTCTTACCCCCCTAGTCTGGCGACTGCGACAGCACCCATCCGATCTTACTGGACTTCTCTGCTCGAGATCCCACCACCATAAGCTCGGACAGATACCCGCCCCAGTATCGCCCGACTTTAAAACATGTAATTAAACATTGACAAACGGCCTTCCATCACTCCATATCCCACAACTGGTTTGTTTCCTCTTAGCCGTACTGGTTCATTGACAACGTACTGGCTCATTTTATATAATGGACCCAAAAAAAAATATAGTATTAGTAAAACAATATAGGTTTACAGTGGTACACATAAATTTCCGTTAAATTAAATAATATTCCCCATACAATATTGCCCAACCAAAATGACACATAGATTATACAAGGTATCCTTAACTACTATATATATGAATAGGACAAAAAATTCATAGCATATGAAAAATCTATATGGACAGTAATATACACATCTTAATTCCCAAACACCGTTTCAGCTCCAACATTTCATTCAGTTTTCAGTTTAAATGAATATTTTAATAAGTTAAATCCTTATTTACATCAATTAGTATTTACTTTATAATTCCAATTTGAATTTAAATGAAAATAAAGTTAAGTTCATTATTAAAAATCATCGTTTCTGTTACAATTCATTTATTTTATTAATAATAAAATAATTTAATTAATCATTAGTTTACTTGTATTTAATTTACTTTAATTAATTCAATTACTCTCAAAAGTTACAGTAATTGCCTCATTATTATTTGGTCTGTAAAAAAATTTAATTTCAATTCTCTTCTGTCACAATAAGATACTGATTCAGCAGACTACAACAGTTTTTGTTATGGTCACCAAGTATGTCTGTGAACCTTAGTCTCAACATACCACACCTGTTTATATAAACACTAGTCTGCAAGACTCACATAGTATAAACATCCTGGTTACATCATATTAACACCTGTACTTTTCAGTCTTTATAAATTTTTTAGATAACATATTTATCAATGTCTATTTCTTACAGTTCAACCAAATATACTTTTAATTCACCTTTCAATTATTATTACCTTTCAATTACAGTTTCTATTTAATATTATTATCTCAATACCATTATTATTATTATTACACTCTTTTCACACCTGTAAGCATTTTATTCTATCTGATTAGTATTCTGGACTTTATACTTACAATCCACTTATTGACATGAATACAAAATACACACCACACACACACACACCAATATCTCCGTGTAACCTCTGAAACATTTAACAACAATGTTATTTCATACAAACAATTCAACATTTTCTAATACATACAATTACTTTCACTTCACATGTATTTACAACTCTTCAACAATAATTATTCAGTTATATCACACTTCAATATCAAAATCAGCTAGGTCATTATCATAGATTGACATATTTAAATTGTTCGTTTATGAATTTCAACCTCCATCGTCAAAAATTAATCGGGGTTTCAAATAACAATTTTGAATTTTATTTACATTCCGTATATGGTTATCTTGGGTTTTGTAACCATAACATTTCAGTTTATTCATTTTACCATAATAATCATATACTAAGTCAACATCAGTATTCTTTGTAAAGTCTCCGTCGGTAAATATTTCCAATATCGGGTCAGTTACTTTTTCATCATACAGTAAATTACTCTTGTTTAAACATACTTCTAACATTTCCTTCCACTCACCATAATCTCTCTGTAATTCATACAATTCTGTCTCTTTGTCAATACACCATTCTCTATCTAAAATTCTCTCATCATAACAACATATCATACTTTTATCATTCCACGCAGAGGGTACAAAATTATTCAGCAAAATTAAACAATTCAAATCTTTCACTAATAAGGGTCTCTTGCCCTCCAATACTAACAATTTTGAACACTCTGGTTCATCACAAATAAGGGGAAAATTTACTCTCTGCCCTACACATTCATCTACTCTTTCTTTCCATTCTTTTTCCAATTCAACAACACTAATTATTACTTCATTACAACTTATCATTTTCTCACTCTCACTTACTGTTTCACTATCTATTTTCAACGTATCACTTTCTGATACCACCCTTTCAATCACATTACCATTTTCAATATCATTGTTACTATTTATCTTACTCTCTACTACCACGTTTTTACACATATCATTATAATTATCATCTGTTTTATACTCAAAATTTTCAGTTACCTTTTGTATTTGTTCCTCAATTTGTTCTTTAAATGTATTAAAACATTCATTCGTCTGTTGTTTCATATCATATAAACACTCATCAAATTTTGTATTCATTTCACATAAACGCTTATCCAATTTTTGGTCAATATTATTTATATCGCCCTTTAACTCATGGAACTTAACATCACTTCCATCAAACCGACTATTTATAATGTCAAATTTACTATTCTGTTCATTGAATTTTAACTCTAACATTGTTTGTATCATTTTAAACATTTCGTAATTGTCGTCAGACTTTTTATTTTGGATAGGTGTCACTAGATTTTCTATTTTGTCGTCAGTGATGCCGACTTCATTGTCATTATTTTTATTTTCTCTATTTGATTTTGGGGTCGTTTGGATCCCCGAATCATCTGTAACATTTATTTCATTTGTAATATCTGGTTTTATTTTATTGTCCTGACTCCCATCTGGAGTCGAGTGGACCTCAATATTATGCATAATAGCCGATTCATCAAAATTGTCAACATTTTGTCAACAACTTCATTGACATCATCATTATTCGCTGCCATTTTATACAAGTTTATATAATGTTACACAAGAATATTAATCTTATCCACTATTGACTTAACCCTTTTTATATTTAATTTACCAAAGCGTCCTCCCTCTCAAATAACCCTTTCTGCAGCTTAATTAGGTCTGGCGAATATAGGTTGTAACCTATACTCGCGTCCCTGTTCGGGCGCCAAATGTAACTCTACGATTATTTACGGACAAATTATATGACTCGGGTCCCTAGTTCGGGGCCAAATGTAACTCTACGAATTACTTACAAAATTATAATTATATTTATCTCTTACCTTAGGGTTTTTCTTCCAAAGTCTTTCAGACGAAAACAGCTGCAGACAGGATTATTTGTTTGAGTTACGAATAATTACGCTAACACATGTTATGTAATGAATGGCGCTTATTTATTTTTCTTTAATTAATTTCCCTCTTTACTCTCTGTAGAACAACAGTTTACACACAAAAATCGCTTAATTACTTATTACATGAAAGTGATATAAAAAAGTTACTACAATGGTCTTTGCATCATCCCCTTACAACAGCAAGATAATGCAAAAAATTTTACAATTAATTAATTTACTCAATCTATGAACCAGTATTTTACTTTGTAGGTACGTACCCCAAACTTACGCTCTCACTCACTCTCTCTCTCTCACCCTTCTATTTCATTTAGTTAATTTGGTTAGTTTTCTACCCATTATATCTGTGAAATTTAAAAGTTTTGGCCAATTAGTTACTGATGGTACTTAACCGTTCCAGGTGTCTCTCGGTGAGTCGTACAATCGCTGTTTGTTCAACATTACGGTTCACTCCGCGTTTAGTTTTTTTTTTCTCTGGTACACTGGTTAATTCACGTCAATGTTATGACCATCAGTCACCACTGTTCGAATTATACGTATATTATTTATTTAGTCGGCCGACGTAACTTTTCGCACTTAGAAAGTCACTTGAAGTTTTTTAGGCTGGCCGCGCGGCCCTATGTCACAACTGGCACTTTTTATAAATGTTTTAACACTTAACTAGATAGGCCGAATTTATTCTACGGCCTATCTTGTACTCCCGAGGCCACTGTTTTAACTTACACACTTTACTGTCTGATGCTGGCTGTCTGTTGTGCACTCTCTAATGACACACTGCATACTGGGTTTCACACACAAGCCTGCTGCTATGTGATTGTGCAATGCGTCTGGCAGTTGTTTTGGCTGGCTGTGTATGTTGCATTGCTGTACTGGAGGCTCCTTACAGGTGAAAGTCTGGCAATTTGGAAAGTGCTTAAAATGATGATTTGAATTAATATGAAATTAAACTGGGGTGGCTCACAAATCCGTACCGTTACATGTTTAGGTATGATGCCTTCCCAACCCAAAGTTTGTCACCAAGTTCCACTAATGAATTGGGTGTAACTTTTATTTTTTTTGGTAAAATTTTTTTATTCAAATTAAGTTAACAACTTCCACTTACCTTACGACTTGGATCTGGCCGGATCGTGTAGTGGAGGCAAACCCATTTCGTTCGACGAACTATGACAGCACATAAAACGAACTAAGGTTTTGAAAGAAACTAACTCTCAATTTTCTGGAAGAGAAATCATTTTTGTTTATTAATCAGAAATATTGAATCCATCAGTTCTCCATTTATAAAATTTCCAATTTCATATTTATAGGTTTACATGTTTTAAAAATTGTGTGACTCCTACAGCTTACGTACTATGCTTAACTTCTACTACTTACGTACTTTAAAATAGCCCAGCCTGCTCATTCACTACTCACATTCTTAACACCCCGTATTAATACAAAAACCCATTTTTATGTAAAATAAACGATAAGTCTTTATTAGGTAACATTACGTATGTGGCGTCGTACTCCCCGACCACGTGTTGCGTTTACTACAGTCTTTCATACTCCGGATTTTTATAAGCTGGTAGCATTTAATCAAGTTCACTAATTATTCATCGTCACTAGATGCACTGTAATCTGTGTTTTGGAGACTCACATAATTATTTTGTCGGCCGACTTATGGAAAAAAATATGAAACTTTGCCCGGGCACCACTGATAGCAGCCACGCGTAGCGTAGGTTGTTACTCGACTGGGAACTGAAACGTAACAGTTACTTCTTGCTTTCTCTGGAGGGAAACGATTCACGGCCACCCTGCTTTCGTCGCTCATACTTAGTTGTTGTGAGGTAACCATTTTATATATGGAATATGGAGGTTATATTCCGGGTACCAAAGTACGATATTGGCTTTGGCTCTGCTGACGTCATTGATAGTAGGCGGTCTCTTGGCCGTATTTCCTGTTAATCCTGGAGAAGATGATGAATATTTTTTACACTCTGGCCATCTTGAGTTTTTAGTCAGAGCGTCCTTTTGAGCGCGTTTGCGTGGGTATTCGCGCCTGTGCGTCGACACACTTGCAAAGTTCTTGGAATTTTGAAGGGGGCAAATTCTTCAGCCGCATTGCTCAACAACGACTGCGTCTATGCTTTTGTTTCAAATTGTTGCTTAACACTGTTCTGTTATACGGACAAATACGTTGCACAATAATACAGTTTTACCATATTTTATACAAGCCCGCCCGAAAATGAAATAAGTAAAATATATAAATGCCCCATACGGTTAAAATAAAAAATACCCAAAAATGACCCGCTACAATACCCCCTCGATGAGAATTCTGCTGTCCACGACAGAAGAAATCTCATCGATAAACCCCGAAGAGGACCGGTGAGGAACTGGTGCCAACAACCCCCTGGTTCTTAATCTCATGGGTACACGACCCCCCTGGCTCAGCGACTATGGGCTCATCTGAACGAGATCACTGGACTTCTCCGTAAGAGATCCCAACACCGAGAACTCGAGCAGACTCGCACCACGGCGCACCTCGCCTTCTCACATGCTACCCCCCAAATATCCTCAATCCCTGGCTCCGATTATGCCAGATCCTCAACCGATATGGATCCCCTTTTATGCAAGCTGTGTTTTTAGCAGATACTGGGCTCACACACACTCACATTTCATGTTGACATACACATAGTACAATAAAAAAATTTCTTTTAAAATCTATTATAAATTTAAAAAATTCAAAAATTCAAAAAAAAAGAATCTTTTCTCAAAAAATTCTCTTCCTGGTTTTCCTAATTTTTGTTTCAAATGACTTAACCTAGACATTTCTAATAATATAAACACATCCTTACTCTAACATGAGAACTACTTATAGTCTACCAATACAATGCAATACAATAAGATAAACATGGTTAATGCACACATAATAAAAGAATCATTATCTAAAATATTCATATGCTGGCAGGCGAAAAATCAAAAAAAATTTTTTTTTTTTTTTTTTTCAAAAAATTCAAATTTCCAACATTTTAAAATTCAAAAAAAAAATTAAATTTATTTAAAATGTTTCCTTTATATGCAAAGTTATTTAAAAATTGGGTTTAAATTAATTAAACAAACAAATTGACATTGACTTCCTACTATACAGGCTTAGTAGGTATATGAACTCATCAGCTGATCGTAACTAGGTCAAGTCCAAAACCCTTGACCTACATATGTTATGCACAATTTCTATCTAAAACACATTTGACATCTGTAATATTCCACCTTGAAATACAAAACATAGTAACATAAAATATTTAAAATTACAAAATATTAATATAAATGATCATCAACTTGATATTTAAATTATTTAAAACAAACAATTCTTAATTTTACATTATTCCCAGATTTTATCGAAATTCTGTCACTGGTAAAAAAAATGAAAACTTTTATATCTTTATCATAAATCTCTCTTTATATTCACCAATTTTACTCTTCATTTAACAATCTCGCTATACTTTACTGTGGGTGATGTAATTTATTTATTCTCATTTACTGTACTAGATCTGTATACATATATAAACTTTACTCTCTGACTCTAATATTAATCAACTTCAATTACCCTGACACCCATCTCTATCAAAATATCTATCCCAATACACTCTAAATCCCAACTTATCATTGAACTCAAATCGTCACCTTCTCTACACATATAAAAAAAATACTCTCCAACCCTTTGTACATAGGATATGTGTTTCCCCTACCCAAAACTCAATTCCCTTATTTGGCGGCCTGGATTCTACCTAAGGCGGCCCCTTCCCCACTAAAATCTATTCCTATCCCGTCCCAACCCTTGTTGCGGACTCCTACATGACACTACCCCCTAATACAAAATTGCCATCCCCAAAAATCTCAATCTCCTTACCTTACTACAAATACAACAAAATAACCTCATTAACTATAAAAACAACAATATATCATTCAAAACTCCACATAAATTCTCCACAACTACTGTGTCACCGTCAATACTTCTCAAACTTCTATAACATACATTACTTCAAAACAACATATTATTCTCTAAACAATATTATTCTCTCCTATTTCAACTTCACTTTGAATTCAATTTGGACAGATCTATATGCCCCACAAAATATTTATCACACAGAAAAAACTATTGCTTATTATATTTCACAAATCGTTATTTTATTTCTCATTGTAGCAAATTATTTTTATCATTACTTTAAAATATCTGTAATACATTACAACATTGCATTGAACATCAATTTCTTAAAACATTTATAACTAATATACCAGTGACGTATTACTGCTGATCAGCTGATATCCTAACATGATTAAAACACATCTCCAAATTGAACAAATTACATGGAATATACATATTTATTTTTATTTATTCTCACTTCTCACCTCATGGTTTCCCCTTTCTCTGATTCTGATGCTTATGTTAACCTGCCAGACGATTTAATTATTGGCTTAGGAAAAAACATACACACATCATGAAATTAACTATTTTTACAATACCTATATCTAACGTGCAACAAATAAACACTACATTTAAAAGCGCATAATGAACACCTTATTTTTAAATATCTAAGCAGCTAGTTACCTGAACAGAGCACAAGCAGTTTTATTTGATCAAACTTTGAATAAAAATGTTATGTTATAAAATTTACATTCGTGACTCCTTTGCGTCACCTCCCAGCCACACACACTATTTCAAATTATGGAGGACTGTCTCGCCCTTGCGCTTCGACAGAGACTGTATATTTTGGAGCAGGGTTTACCTCTCCGTGTCTCTGCTTCCGCTATTAAGTTTTAAACATAGTGAACATCATCATGTTCTTGTTATAAAATGATACACCCTTAAAACGGTTCTACCACCTGTCTTGCTACCCCAAGGCGGGCAGAGTGGCAGCTGCTGTTCCATAGTTCCAGGAGATTTCCTCTAATTGTCACCCCCCAATGAATTTCAAATCTGTACCAATTTCAAGTCAGCTATGGTCAAGGGACTTGGTATGACCATAGCTGGCCGCTAGCCAAAACCACGGTTAGTGCTGGTAAGACAGTAACCGCCCGAAAAGTCGAGGAAATCTAAACTTTCATTTCACTGCCTGTTATACATCAATACTATTATGTGCGACACGGTCATTTAGTAATGTGTGTAAAATTTTTTACTTTACACAGATAAGGTGTGCCGCACATTTATCGCCAGTTTGGCCTCCGATGGAGGTAACACTCACTGTTACCCCCAACCCATTTCGCTATCTAAGAGAGCACAGGCCACCCCCTCAATAGCCACTTACTAGCTAATTAATAGAATTTTTATCTACAACATTCTAATGTGACATCTTCATCCATCATCAATCATTAATCATCCTTCATAACTTTCTACAATTAGATTACTTAAAATTTTCAAATTCATTATTAATATTTATTTTTCATCATATCTCAGTTATTATTACCCTTTAAATCATTATCTCAAGTTATTTTCATTATTGAAGTTAAAATTCGTTCCATTAAGTTAAACATCTGTGTACATTTTATTATATTTGACTTGTATCATAAAAATTTTATACTTACAGTCCATAATTCATATACTGACATACACAACTATATACACCATACACCACTACTCCAAGTAACCTCTGAAACATTTAACAAAAAGTTATTTCAAATCAACAATTTATCATTTAATTACCAACTTAACTTCTCGTTAAACCATTTAAATTCATCAGAAAATTCAATTATATAATCTTTGAATTAATCAAAGTATTTAAAACATTTCAAATTATTTTAATTAAATTAATTAAACATTTACAATTAGTCAATTACTGTTTTCAAAATTAATTCGGTTATTTATTTAAATTGCAAATGTTAATATTATTATTATTATCGCAACATTTTCTAATACATATACACATTATTTACCTAACGTTTCATAATACACACAAATGAATTCACTATATTATTTACAAACTCTTGCTTGCTATTAATTGTTCAGTTTTTTCCGCACTTCATTGTCCCATTCTGCCATGTCAAGAAACCATTAAAACAAAATATTTATACTGTCTTTTATTGTTTTAATAGTTTAACCTCCATCGTTCCAAATCAACCTTGGTTCTACATAACATCGTTCAATTTTATCACCACACAAATGACTGTTTTGTGTGTTGTAACCAGAAAAACTAACTTCAATCAACTTATTCAAATACTCGTTAAACCAGTCTACGTTAGGTATTTTTGTCAAGTCTCCATCATTAAATTCATTAACTATTAGGTTAATCATTTTTATTAAATCATTGTAGTCGTTATCATTCACATATACTTCTAAACTTTCCTTCCATTCATCATACTTTCTATTTAAGTTATATAATTCTGTTTCTTTACTAACATACAATTCTCTGTTTACATCTCTCTCCTCATGACCCCAAATCACACTCTCAAAAGTATTACAGACAGAGGGTATAAATTCAATTAAATCTTTCCTGACTTCTCCAGGAAAAACAAAAAACTTCAAAAAACAATTATTTGTAGCACACTTGTCTACACAATATATACGTGAAGGTCTTCCTTCACCCCCCACTCTACCTCGTAAACAATTTACCCTCTGTTCCATGTCTATAATATAACTCTCTCTCCACTCTCTCTCTAACTCATTAACACACATTAACATCTCATAATCACATTCTACAACTTCATTAGTACTCTCAGATACCAACTTTTCGACTACATTATTATTCTCATTACTATCAACATCATTATTATTTATTAATTCATTACCTAATACAACATTGTCATTACAACTTTCGTTTGTATTACTCTTATTCTGTTATACTTTATTCAAATTGTTTCTTGTCATTTCATCGGCATATTCAAGACATACATTCTTGTCTTGTATACTATTTATCAACTCATTAAATTTTACATTTACATTTTGCTGCAATTGCATATTCTGGTCTTTAATTTCTTTAAAATTAATCTCGTTTTGAATATTTTGCTGTTCGCATTTTATTTTCTGTTCATTAAAATCATTAGTTAATTGGTCTAATTTATAGTTAAAATCACTTTTCATCTTATTTAAAATTATATCATTATCATCAAAACGACTATTCATTACATTAAATTTGGTCTCAAAATTATTACTCATTCTTTCGAATTGACTGAGCATAATACTCATCATATTTGTTTCCTCTGATTGTTTATTTATCTTAGTTGAAACTGGGGTCAACTGAATCCCAGAGTCCACATCTGTTTCGTTTACTAGTGGTCGAGACGCAATCGGAGTGGAATGAGCTATTACATTACTGTCGACAGCTGTTTCTGTAACAGCACCCGTCTCCCCCCTTAACATACCACTTTCATCTAGCGATTGCGACTCAAGGCCACTTTCACTCGCAATTGCATTTATTATACTACTTTTTTCTGTCTTCTCGGACATTTTTACTTTGCCTATTTTTTCTTACGTAACAACTGTCAATTAGTGATTTTATTTCAAAACTGATATTTTACAAAATCGATTTGCTTTCGCAACCGTACTCCGTTCAATGTACTGTCACATGTAGGCCGGTATAATAACTTTTTTGTTATATTACATCCTGGTCACGCGGTACCATTGTAACTTTTATTTATTTTTTTTTTGTTCTAATTTATTTATTCAAATTAAGTTAACAACTTCCACTTACCTTACGACTTGGATCTGGCCGGATCGTGTAGTGGAGGCAAACCCATTTCGTTCAACGAACTATGACAGCACATAAAACGAACTAAGGTTTTGAAAGAAACTAACTCTCAATTTTCTGGAAGAGAAATCATTTTTGTTTATTAATCAGAAATATTGAATCCATCAGTTCTCCATTTATAAAATTTCCAATTTCATATTTATAGGTTTACATGTTTTAAAAATTGTGTGACTCCTACAGCTTACGTACTATGCTTAACTTCTACTACTTACGTACTTTAAAATAGCCCAGCCTGCTCATTCACTACTCACATTCTTAACACCCCGTATTAATACAAAAACCCATTTTTATGTAAAATAAACGATAAGTCTTTATTAGGTAACATTACGTATGTGGCGTCGTACTCCCCGACCACGTGTTGCGTTTACTACAGTCTTTCATACTCCGGATTTTTATAAGCTGGTAGCATTTAATCAAGTTCACTAATTATTCATCGTCACTAGATGCACTGTAATCTGTGTTTTGGATACTCACATAATTATTTTGTCGGCCGACTTATGGAAAAAAATATGAAACTTTGCCCGGGCACCACTGATAGCAGCCACGCGTGGCGTAGGTTGTTAGTCGACTGGGAACTGGAACGTAACAGTTACTTCTTGCTTTCTCTGGAGGGAAACGATTCACGGCCACCCTGCTTTTGTCGCTCATACTCAGTTGTTGTGAGGTAACCATTTTATATATGGAATATGGAGGTTATATTCCGGGTACCAAAGTACGATATTGGCTTTGGCTCTGCTGACGTCATTGATAGTAGGCGGTCTCTTGGCCGTATTTCCTGTTAATCCTGGAGAAGATGATGAATATTTTTTACACTCTGGCCATCTTGAGTTTTTAGTCAGAGCGTCCTTTTGAGCGCGTTTGCGTGGGTATTCGCGCCTGTGCGTCGACACACTTGCAAAGTTCTTGGAATTTTGAAGGGGGCAAATTCTTCAGCCGCATTGCTCAACAACGACTGCGTCTATGCTTTTGTTTCAAATTGTTGCTTAACACTGTTCTGTTATACGGACAAATACGTTGCACAATAATACAGTTTTACCATATTTTATACAAGCCCGCCTGAAAATGAAATAAGTAAAATATATAAATGCCCCATACGGTTAAAATAAAAAATACCCAAAAATGACCCGCTACATGGGGTCCATGATCAGATAATATTATTGTAGGTTTTCCAGTTTTAATCATATAATCCTTCGTTATTTTTTCACTTAATACTTTACTTGTTGCCCTTTTTACACTATATAATCTTACAAATTTCGTGAATGTATCTAATACCACAAAAATGTTCATTATGCCTCCCCTTCCCTTTGGTAGAGGGCCAAACAAATCCACCGCAACTAAATCAAAGGGTCTCTCGACTCTAATGTATTTTATTTCTCCCTTTAATCGGTAATTAACTACTTTTGACTTTGACATAAATCACACCCTCAGAGTAAAGTTCTAACCCTCCGTTCCATATTTTTGAATAAACATGATTCTTTCAGTACATTTACACACTTCCTAGCACCGAAATGCCCATACCGAAAATGACAGTCCCATATTATCTTATCTACCAACCCTTCCGGTATAACTAACCTCCAGTCACGCTCTCCCCCCTCTACTTTCTTAAACAGACTCCCTTGATAGATCTGAAAATATCGGCTATACCCTAACTCATCTGAATCGGACTCTAGGCTAGTTATTATTTTATTCAATTTAATATCTGTCCTCTGCATGCTATTAATATCTTTCAACTCCTCCCCAAACAGTCTATCTTCCCTACTAAGTCTAAAGATTTCTATTTCTTTTAGGTCTCTCCCTGTTCTCATTCCCTCAGTATCTACCCTGGATAAAGTGTCAGGTATCTTGTTTTCCACCCCTTTTATATACTCCCAAGTAAAATTATACTCTTGTAACGCTAGCACCCGCCTGGTTATTCTGCTGTGTGTCAATTTACAGGTGTTTAAGAAAGATAATGCCTTGTGGTCAGTCCGGATGATGGTAGAATTTCCCAACAGATAGGTTCGGAATTTCTTCACGGCAAAGACAATACTTAGTAATTCCTTCTCGGTCGTTGTATAATTCCTTTCGGCAGCTAGCAACGTCCGGCTGGCTAAAGCGATAGTGTGGTGTTCCTTGTTGTCGTCCTTCTGGTACAACTCAGCACATAAAGCGATATTACTGGCGTCCGTCTGTAAGTAAAATGTGTGTTCAAAGTTAGGGTGATTCATCATGATCATGTTCATAAAATGGTCCTGTATTTCACCAAATGCATCCCGTTCTTTTTCCCCCCATCTCCACTGCTTATTCTTTTGTAACACAGCACTCAACTTTGAAGTTATATGGGCATAGTTTTCTGAAATTTTCTATAAAAATTGCATAACCCTAAAAAACTTTGCAATTGCTTAATATTTCTAGGTTCCAGGAATTTTAAAATTGACTCTACCTTCTCTGGGTTGTTTTTTATCCCTTCTGGTGTTATTACGAAACCTAAAAAATGTATTTCTTTCTGTAAAAATTTAGATTTCTCCCAGTTGACAATCAACTCCCCTTTATGCAATCTGTCTAATACATATTCTAAATGTTCCACGTGTTCTGAGAATGTGCGTGAGGCTATCAGTATACCATCTACACAAATGGTTAAAAAATCTAAATTTTGTGGTTGCAGAATCTCATCTATACATTTTATAAAACTGGCCACACTGGTATTCAGCCCGAAAGGTAACCGTTTAAATTGGTAATTTTTTCCATTGAAAAGGAACGCTGTATATTTCCTACTTTCACATGCTAACGGGACTTGTCAATACCCCGCGGTTAAATCTAACGAGGTCATGTATTTAACTCTGCTGAATTTTTGAAATATCTCATTTATTTTTCGGGTGATTCTCGATCCGGAATAATTATTTGATTGATCCTGCGGGCGTCTAAACATAATCTAACTCGACCATCTTTTTTGATAACTACTACTAACGGGTTGGAATACGGTGATGCTGATCTCTCTATTATGTCCCCCTCTAACATTTTATCTAATTCAGCCTGAACCGTTCTTCTCTTTGAATATGGCACCGGATAGCTTCTTTGTACATAGGGTGCGTGTCCCTCACCTTTAATTCACATTCATAATTTCTTGCCCTCCTGGGTATATCGGCAAACACTTCTCTAAAACACTACTACCCGCCACAACGCTTCACGTTGAGAACTCCCTACGACACCACCCTCACTACAAAATTTCACCGCTCTATCCTCCCAAATTCGTTCTTCATTTATATCACCCCCTAACTCTCTCTCTCTCTACATGCACACATATTAACTTCCGTTTCTACTTTACTAACCCAATTTAGTATCACCTTAACTCCCGAAATTCTCACTGTCTCTACTACCCGCTCAAAACTAATCTGAACTGGTTCGACTTCATTATTCAGTACTAACAGCCGCTTCTGAAAATCAATTACTGCTTTATGCTTTATCAAAAAATCATTCCCCAGAATAACCTCTAGATTTAACCCTCGTACTACTAGTTTTGTTTGTAGTCCAATGCGAACATGGTAATGTTTATTTGAAATAATTATTATGCTGCATCCTGTTTAGGTAACTGCATCTGCATGTAGAACAACTGTCTTAGCATATTATAAATTAAAGAAAAAACCAGTACTTTGAAATAAAATTGAACCAGTACTTTGCTAAAAGTGAACCAGTACGACTAAGAGGAATTGAATCAGTTGGGGATATGGAATAATGGAAGGCCATTTATTGATATATTAAGTGAATGTTTCAGAGTCAGGTGATACTGTGGCGGGTGCCTATCTGATTTTATGGTGTTGGGATCTCGAGCAGAGAAGTCCAGTAAGGTCGAATGGGTGCAGCCACAGCTACCGGACTAGGGGGGTAAGTACCCATGATTTTAGTAAAGAACTAAGGGGGGTTGCGGCGCTATATTTTCACTGGTCCTCTTAGGTTTTAGGCAATGAAGAGTTTTTATGCTGCGGCATAAAACCTCTCATTGGGGGGGGTATTGTAACGGGACATATCTGGGACGGGGATAAATTTTAAACAATTGAAAATAATTTTAAAGTAGTCAGTGTTCACCTGTGGGGTACCTCATGTTAACCAACCACACATACAGTGTTATTACAAAACATCACGTCTGTGTTTTGTCTCTGGACTCAGACCGGCCAGACATATTACGTAACGACATACAGTTCGTGGCAGTCGTGAATCACGGAAAAAATGAAGCCACATGCGGATTTCACCAGGTGGCAAAATGTTGCAGAACTCAGTGCCCAGCATCTAGAACATTTTAAAAGAACCAACTGGAGCGCAGACTGGCGATCATGTGACCAGACTCACCCTTGGTACTCATTGCCTTAATGCCAGCTTAAGCGTTAGTCAACTCGTAACTCTGACCGCGCGGTCAACTAACTCAAAACCCAATCAGTGCTCGCGAGCAAGTTACGTTGGTCAACACAATTATTAAAAGTGAAATGTGAAAAAACGTGGTTTTAGTAACCAGCAAAAACTTAGCGCCAGTCCAAAGACAAAATCACTTTAATGAGCTTTCGAAGTGCGGGGTAAAACAAGTGCATCATCAGTTGGATCAGATCAACAACCAGGATGAGTACCCTATAATCAATTTTAATTCACAATTTTCAATTTTAATTCAATTTGTGAATTTTAATTCACAATTACCATTCATATTGCAGATGTTTCACTAAATCATGAGATCTCAAAGTGGGGTTTAATAGAATGTCAATGTAAAACAACGAATGTGTGCGAGTGTGGGGACAAATTACGTACTGGTTCGTTTAATAGAAGTTTAAGAAACAAATTAGTTAAGGAAAGTAGTTTTAACCGATTATGGTCTGTTCTATGAAAAGTATGAAGCTAGAGTGTAAGATCGCTTAACCAAACCATATGACTTACGTTACAATAACACAAATTCACTTGTAAAAGTTTTATTTTTATATTTTGTTATATAAATAATATTGAATAACAATGTAAAGTAAAATATATCTTGCTTAATAAAAAAGAAATAATTTGTTAGAATCAGAAAGACTGTGTTAGCGTAATTATTTCGCACTTAAACCCAAATAATCCTTCTGCAACTTGTTCGTCTGTAGAACCCTGGATTGGAACCCGAAGGTAATTTTAGAAACTGGGTAAGTTTTATTAAAGCATAAAATCGCACTATAACAGTATGGTACAGTGGAAAACAAAATACAGACACCAATGAAGTCACTAATCACCAGCTTTAATTAATCACAAATAACGGTTTCCAATCAAGTTATTCAACAAGATTATGCTCATATAATAATTCCAGTTAAGTTTGCCCACATGCAATAATATCAAGTAATAGAGTTCCACACAATAATCACTTTTCACTAATAACCACTTGAGACGTGCTTAGTAACTTGCCCAATGTTGTAACCTTTATGACATTTTATTATATTAAATAAGTTTCAAACTTCGACCTACCTTTATTCTCTTACGTGATCTGGCCGGATCTCTAGTGTGGACTAACCCCGCTCGTACGACGAACTGATCAATGCAGCAATGAAATAAGGTGTTTGAAATGATTTTATTTAACAAAGTATACCATTTATCAGATAACATTTTATTTATGATTAATTAACATCTCTTCTTCCCACTACCTTCCATGTATAAAATATAAAAAATATTAATCTTCTTTACATTATTTTTAACTTTTGAATTACATTGTTATAATTTTTTAACATGATAGACACCTTACGTAAAAACAAAAATTTACTTACAGTCTAGGAAGACGACCCAGTTGCCCACTCACTACATTCACACCAATTTTGACATACCCATATTTTTTAGAGCGCTCGTTGAATTAGCAAAATTAATTAAATAGGGAAATCGCTCGTCGGTTGCCCAACTCTTGGTGCCTCCGATAACCACGCGCCGCACTATAGATTTGTTCGAAAGTTTCTTACATTTCACTTTCCGGTCTCCACGGTACAGCTTTCGAACTGAGAAGTTGTTTT
This sequence comes from Magicicada septendecula, assembly GCA_034769895.1. Lineage (NCBI taxonomy): Eukaryota > Metazoa > Arthropoda > Insecta > Hemiptera > Cicadidae > Magicicada > Magicicada septendecula. Next base: position 100,141,294 of record CM068370.1, on the reverse strand, counting down.
ATGTTACATTTTCACTCTTTTCATATATTAGAAAATTTTTTCTTTGTGCACAAACTAATTGATGAACCCCGGCCAGGGGGGAGTGTGTCGTCAACTGATTAAACTATTTTTCTATTTGTAATAATAAATAAAACTTTGCCCGGCCGGCAACGCACACCACTACTGGCGTCCGCTGCACTTAGTTCTTTTTCGCCGACTGATGAAACGACGGGTAACTAAATCCCCACCTTGTCTGACTGCTTCCGGTAACATACACGGCCCCTTGGATTACAAAGTTTTTCGTTACCGTTTAGGTAGCATGGTTTGGCATTGTGCACTGGTGTTGACGATGCTGACTGGCGAAAATACTGAGGCTGTGGAAGGCATGGCCTCTAAGGGTATCCGGCAGCAATGAACCGCATGGAACCAAAATCTTCGTCCCTCGCCATTTTTCGTGGCGTCCCTTTGGAGTCTGATGTGCGTCGTCTATGCGCGCATGTTTATGTTGCGCGTCTTTGTACGTGCCTCAATGCTTAATTACCGTGTGTTTAGACTAGGCATCGCATTCCATTGCCAACTCGCCGTTCACAATCTCACTTCATTGTTCCTTTGTCGACAATTTTGTTTCACATTGGGATTGAACGTGCAGATGGATAAAATATAAAATTATAATTTTTTAATAAAATAAAAACCCCTCCTTTTTGTCCCGTTACAATGTAAACTGACTAATTAAGCAGCAGCTGTTGCATATTTATAGCCTACAGGATTCCAGACTAATATTCCGTAATATGCATCCTTAAGAAGCACTCGAAAACTCTAGAGGATACTTGAGTGTGGCCTTGGCAGAAACACGCACCTGCTGGGCCAGCCGAGAAACATGTAGAACGACACTCTCAATTGTTTGAGAATGTTCCGTAATTGTGTAACAATGTGTGTGTGTTGTACAACATTGTACATCAAATGTCGATCTTCTGGCTTTCAGTTAGTTGTAAGTGAATTTCCCACAATTAAAAAATTCTAGCCTTTAAAAAAAAGTGGAGAACTACATAATTATTCTTTTTTTTACCTATAAACTATACAACAAAATAAATACATGCTTTTAAAAATATAAACTTGTACCTTCCCAGTTGAGTACACGCCATGACAATCAAGATCAGTATATTATATTCATCCCTGCTTTTAAGTATTTTTACATATCACTATTTGAACTTTACATTTATTTACTGACGTCATACTAATCCACCCAGCAGAACAAGTGACATCTGGCAATGTCTTGGCAAACTTTTTCCTCCAATGTTACTATAATAAACAGTGGATGTTTCAACAGTTTCACACAAAAAGAAGCTGATAACATCATGGTAGAATGTGAATTGCTAAAAGAAAAATCAATTTTGTACACCTTTTACAAAAAGATATAGTATTTTATTTCTATTCAGTTATATACACACAAACTGTAAAAACTAGTAACCTTATTTTAAATGATTAAAAAAAAAGGTTTGTTATGTCCACCTGACGAGCTTCAGGTAGAAACGGACATTGTTTGAATCCTAATAGGGAGAATTTGTCAATTCGTTCATGTGAAACAAAACTGACAAAATTCTGTTTCATGAAATTTTAAAGTGGAACAAATTTACTAAAAATAGTTTCTGATGGAATTTTATTGAACATGGACTTATACATTATACACATATAAGATGTTTCTGGGTTAATTTATTTGTTTTCCCACAACTTCAAAGTGTAAACAAAACAAGACGCTGGTCTGCTAAAACTTGTGGTTGCAGTTATTCTTGATATTTAGACTTTTCCCAGTATGGACTGCATAAACAGTTTTTATAAAAGAGTGTAATTCTTATTTCAATGAGTGCCATTATGTCACTGAATAAGACTAATAAAGATACGTCGTGAAATATGAGCAACACAACATGTAGAATACTACAGTACTATGGACTATACCTGAAACAGGCAATAGCTGCAGATGCAAACATGGGAAAACATTTCCAGAATATTCCTATATTCCCGTGTGGAAAAACTTCATGCATAGTATAAAATGAAGTCTTGTATAGTATATCAGTTTGCCCTTAATTGTTATAAGTACTAAACACAATACATAATTTTTTTATAAACAGAGTATATATTCTTCATGTTCCATAATTATACATTTTAATCTTACTGGTTTTTTATTTTAAAAGACATGGTGATGTCATATTTATATAATTAAAACATTAATTTTATTACATGGAACTAACTGAATGTCAATTTTTTAACATGTACATTTTTTATACAAAACTCTGATTTTAATTATAGTTAGCTGGTCATTTTGAAACTTAACAAAAATTTTAAGCGGTGGTTAATCCATGTTTGTGTCGACGTATTCACCACAATATGCTGGAACAAAAAAGAATGATACAAGTTAAATGTTTATAATGGCTAAATAATAATATCTTTATAATATAAATAATTTAAAAAATTTATCATGTTTTTAGCTTGACAGGATTTTATCACTAAAATTTGAGACAATAAAATTTCAAAAATTTTTAGAGCCAAATTTCTGTATTATGTCCTAAATGACAACTGGAGTAATAATTAATAAGTCAACTACTTGGTCCCAGAAAAATGTGGAACTCTACGGTAAGCAAAAACCTCAGTTATAGTTTTCCAACAAACCAATGAAATCATTAAAGTGAAACAATATTCCTGAAATGTCCCTCATATAGTACAAAGATGCATGTCCCATGCATTACAGGGGAAAGTCAGTCTAAATAAATTTTTGTAACCACAAAAATGATTGGTGTGAGCATAGCATGAGAAAAATATTTAAGTAAAATTATTTTCAGGCTGTTAGGCTGTGGTCATCTTCTTGTAAAGCCAAACATTTTGACTGCAGTGGTCTTCTGTTCTGCTCCTCTGGTGACTAAATGACGAAGAGACACATGACTGGGGGTTGTGCAGCTCGCGCAAGGTGCGAGTTGTGCAGTGTCCCGAGTCTCAGTTAGGACTCCTGCCACTGGGTCGGATTGAGTTCAATTTATGTTTTTTCTATTATTGGAGGGCCTGAAGTGACCCTTGATGGTGGATTATACCACCGGGGCTAGTAAACAGGGTTGCTTCCAAGACTCACCTAGGCTTGGAGTATAGTTTCCGAGTCTGGCGATGAGGGGATTGTGGGTCACACGAGCTGCCTGACCATAGAATCTATGCACCAGGCGTCTGAAGGTGTCCACAAAAAAGTGGACACCTAGTCCTCTCCTCAAATGACGATAAGACTCCAAACGGTCACAATTATATAGCTGTCCGAGTGTGGGCTGTTATCTGATTGGCCAGGAGCTTGGCCAATCCCATTGCTTGCCTGTGTCAATAACGGAGTTAGACGTCATATCCGTGGTAGTGATCTGTAGTGGTATCTGAGAACCTCTGAGTGCCAGATACCAGGCCTTATTCAGCTCTCCTCCTTAAGTAGCTAGCTGCAAACCCTAAAGCAGCTGTCTAATTTATTTCTTTGTTCATTGATTCTCGTATTATATGATAGTGTTCTTGTTGTGACACACACAATACTTGCCGGAATCCTGAAAGCAAAAGTAGTGAAAGTGCCCAGTTACAATCACTACTTGGCTTTCTGCAGTGTTGTATTATGCAGATAATTAGATAGTGTTAAATTGGTTATTGATGAAATGGACAAAAACAATGCTTTATCAATAAAGATCAATCAACATCTGTTAAAAGACAGTAAGTGATAGTATCGGGGCCTTTGTTATTAGTACAATAACGACAACAGCTAGCATTATGACCATATCGTTATTTCTATGATACCTTCATGTTGAGAATACAACGATTTATAATATATGAATTTTTTAATAAATAAAATTCTAAGTACAGTAGAACCTCATTATAACGGACTAATTGGGGCTAAAGGTTGTCTGTTGTAATGAAAGTCCGTTATATACCAATAAGTCTTGTTAGGTCGTATTCACATCAATAAAACTCGGTAAATTAGTATAAAACATGTTTATTTTTACTTGACATCATTTTACATAGCATACATGACAAATGAGATCATACTATTCATATTTACGTTATAGACCAGAATTGAAACTTTATATACATTCTATTGTTTTATTCTCTTGAACAAGAAGGGCCTGGTTCATTATTATTCATTAGGTTATTACTACTAACGTTAACAGGTTTAAAAAAGTATTGAGTTTTTGTTGTGTTTGTTTGTTATTTATTTCTTTGGTCAGTAACTGACGAAGATGCCGCAAGTGTTCATAGTAAGCAAACACATTTTCATTTTTTGATTGTTCAACATATTCAATGACAAAATTTAAATGATCTTTCACTTCACTCACTTTTATTGTTGCCTGATTATTGTCTTCCTCTTCATCCTCCGTAGAGTCTTCTTTTTCAGTGACACTGCCAACAATCTCCTCTTCCGTCAACAAGCGGAATCCAGGGTCATCTTCATCTTCTTCAAGCCAGGTCTCCACATCTTCCAATAAAACTTCTTCCTCCCCTCCTCTTTGCAAAATTTCACAGAAATCTTCTGTCTCACAATTTTCTATTTCTAAACATGCTTCTTCATTCTTTAACAGTTTTTCCATGAGTTCACCAAAGTAGTTGGTTTAATTTCTTTTACACCATCAGCAAAGTTGTGAATCATAGATCGAATGTTGTAGGCCTTCAAGTTTTGAAGAGTCTTTTGGCCCCTTCTATCTTCTTCAGCAGCGGATGGCTCATCAACTTCTAAGATTTCATTGAGAAATTTTTTTCTATAAAGCAGCTTGGCAGTATAAATTACTCCTTGGTCCATGGGCTGAAACATGGATCTTGTGTTTGGAGGCAGGAACTTACACTTTATCTTCTTGTCTCGACTGCAGAGTTTGTCAACATCAGGGTGGGTTGGTGCGTTATCCAAAAGAACCAAAGCTTTTATTTTTTCTTTTGGAATGTTCAAAATTTCCATTTGGGGGTTTATAATTGCTGGCACAGCTTTCTTATGAAAACAATTGTGATGGTACAATTCTGGTACAATCTTACATTTATAAAAATATGGTCCAAAAAACCATAATTATTGTATTTATTTCCTAACAATTATTTGGTAATAAATTTTGTAATATTTCATAATCCCTATAAAGTTTTGGTGAGTGGACTATATAATATTTTATACAACGCAGATTGGAATTGACAGGATTCCGATCGCTTTCATTGTAAAACGGCAAACATAGCAAAAAACCGTGTGTCACAGATAGAGATAACGAGACTAGCCCTGATGACGTCAGCTGAAGGAATGCATATTTCTGTAAACAACTCGAGGCTTGGCTATACGAAAAAAAGACTGGTGATGTAGTGTTTGCCCCACCTACGCAATGTTTAACAAAGACTCTGCGTCATTTTCGCCTGGACAGTGAACGTAGCCGGCCGGCAGAGATTCACTAAGTGTAAATTTTTAACTTTTACACCACCAAAAGTGGATAAATAACTATTTTCAAAACATCAGAAATGTTAGGGCGGTAACCATTTGAACAGGTGTCATCGGCCAGTGGATCGTCAAATTTTGTGCGGTTAAAATCTGCCCAAAGTGTTTTCGAGGGTGGACACGATGGTGTGGGCCCGAAGATGAAGTAAAAACGAACAGATTGTGCACAATAGACGGATCCGAGCAGATAAATGAGACCTGTCCGATATTTTGGTAAGACCGGTCCAATATTTGTATCATTCAAGTTCATAACGAAATTCAAATGACCAATTCAAAATTCATTCAATAATTTAAATGAGCTCATAAAATAACAAATTTGTACCAGAGAATGAGAGGGAGAGAGAGAGAGAGTGAACTAAATAATTCAAGTGCTGGGTTGTGCAAATATTTATTGTTTAGTATACCATAGTTATTACAAATGTTTATTTTGGAGGGTAAAAAACCTGTAAATATTATTAATGTTTATGTTCAGATAAATGGGACTACGCCCCGAGGCGTAAAAACGTGCATGTTTGGCACGATTTTTTTGTGAATATATGGGAATGTGTTTTGTGAGTAGTGTTTGAATAAAGGGTAATGTCATTGGTAAAAGTTACAAGCACGAGTGAGTTATTTCAGGTAACACATTTTTCGCTATTACTGGTTCGTTAACACGAATTCTGGACCGCAAGGTAAGCCTAATCTCATATGTTGTTGCACAGACTTGCATCATGGCGCCCGTAATTATTCAGTATTATAATTGTTAAATAAATTTTATGTGACAGTAATTTGTAGAATCACATTTGGCGCCCGAACAGGGACTCGACATAAAACTTAATTTTATGTGGAGTAACACCTACCAGGAAAGCGGAATAATTACCTGAAATAATTTCGGAAGTACATAAACACGGGAGTAAAATAGGGTTAAGTTACGAGGTTATAAACATATATGTTGTAGAGATATAAGAACCAAAATGAGTACTAATGACAATATAACATTAGAAATCAGTACAACTGATGAAAATTTGACTAGTGAGATGGATGTTCCATTAACACAAATTAGTCAGATTGGCGAGTCGAGTACGACTGCATTTGTACAATCAGAGACAGTAACATTAACCTCCATCTCAAGTAGTCAGGAAAATAAAACAGATGACATAACGGCAATGAAGCAGTTGCTATTAAAGATCGACAGTAAATGTGACAAACAGAATGAAAATTTTAATAATTTCAAAACTGAAATAAAAAATGAAATTACAACACAGAACGTTCAAATTAAAAGTGATTTCCATGAGAAGTGTGACGAAATAAAAAGAGAAATTAAAAGCCAAAATTATCACTTTGATGAGAGAATTAACACAATAGAAACACGTTGTGATAATATCCAGAAAACCACATTAGAAATTGTAAATGAGAAATTCAATAATAAAATAAGTAATTTAGATACTAAAATTGATCTAATTTATAAGACTGTGAATGACACAGTTAAAAGCCAGTTAGAGTCACAAAATACAGAAATAGAACAGAAATGTTTAACTTATGTAGAAAGTCAAATAGAGATTAAAACAAATGTTGAAGTGAGTAACCAAGTAGAACTGAAAACAAATGTTTTGCAAAGTCATTTAGAGAAAATTGAATCAAATGTAGTAGATATTACAAAGAATATCGAAACTATAGATAATACCATATCAGAACATGAAAGAAATACCAAGAGTAGATTAAGTCTGTTACAAAGTAAGATCAAAGAAATTGATGATTTAGCTATACAAAATAATATGGATGTGCATGATAAATATGATGTAATTGCTAATAGTTTAACCAGTGTAAAAAATGAGTTACGGGGGGAAATTCATAAAAATATTTCAAGTATTAATGATAGAGTGATAGTGACTAGGGATTTCTATAATGAAATAGAACTAGAGAATTTTAGCCATGAAAACAGGGTGATACATCCCATGCATTTTTTAAATCAGACACGGGATTACAATTATTTTAGTAGTAGTAGTTGGGAAGTGAAATTAACTAAAATAGTCAAGTGTTTTAAGGGCAATTCAGTAATATGGGCTGAGGCTCATAGGTTAGAATGGGATTGTTATGACGCTTTTGAGAAAGCGTTTAAGGGTAAATATTGGACGGAAGAAGAGCAGGAGACTTTAAGAAGCCGCATTATGGGAGCGGGTAATTTCATGGGACGTAACCCTAATAACACTAACATTACAATACATGTAACCAAACTTTACAATGAGGCAAAATATTTAGAGCCGCCCATACTGTTTAAGTCATTCGTTAGATATGTGAGTAAGCACTTACCAAGAGAGGTGCAGGTTACTCTAATGACCAAAGAAATAGAAAATTTAAATGAGCTTGAAAAAGTATTAGATATACTACAAAGCATCAATGACCGTGAAATGGGTAGACGACCCATACAACAGAATATGAATAGTCATAACATCAAGTTAAATCGGCCAAGGCCTTATTATAATAATAATGGTAATAAATTTAATTATCGTACTGATTTACAGCAACCAGGCGATTGGAGTTGTTCTAGTTGTAGGAAGGGGAACCGTGCCCACATGCAACACTGTTACCAATGCAAAACACCAAGAAATGAACCAAGGAGTAACCATCCAAAGCAGTTCGTACCTACAACCAGAGGAGCACCGAGTACCAGAGGAACCCCACACCATAACCAGGGACCGACAAGGGGACACCAGGTACCCACAACCAGTAACAACAGGCCACAGCCGGAAAACTGAAGTCGACAGTGGTAAATAGGACCCGACCACTGTTCAGTGAAGCTCATGAGGTCCGACCATTAGAAGATGTACAATCTAACGTAATAACAACTGATATCGTTGCTGACTTGTTGGAGGAGGAGAGCAACACAACATTGGAGGTGAGAGCTGGACTCACGGAAATCCAGGTAACAATAGAAAATAGGAAATTTAAAACACTTGTTGATACAGGAAGTGAAATTTCAGTAATAGCCGAGAACATTTTAAGTGAGTTAAAAGAATTTAAAAAGAATATTCCAGTTCTACCCGTAGCCGGGGTTACAGTAATAGGAGTCACGGGGGTACGTAGTAAAAGGGTGACAAAACAGATACATTTAAGTTTCTCAATTGGAGATATGAATTTTGATAATACATTTTTGGTAGTCAAGGGGTTAAGTTTAGACATCATTTTAGGAAATGATTTTCTACAAAGAAATAAAGCTGTAATAAATTTTAAAGAGAAGGTGTTAGAGTTAGATGGGGGTGATCAGTCTGTTAAAATTAATTTTGAAAACGTGATAAATAAAGTTAGAACAATGGGTGTGAAATTGTTACGGAAATGAGTAGTTGAGAATAACTTAGACACTAAAATAAATTTTTGTAGAGAGGGTGAGTATTTTGAAGATGTTGATAATGTAATGAGCAATATTAATAATGCAGTATGGGAGATAAGGGCAGATGAATTCTGTAGTGGGGGTGAGGTGATAAGGAGTGGCCAACGTATAGCGTTATGGCAGGTAATAGAGCAGTTTAAGAGAGTGTTTGCCGATATTCCAGGAAGGGCAAAATATTATGAATGTATGTTACAGATTAAGGAACACACACCATTCATGCAGCGGAGCTATCCAGTGCCTTACTCTAAACGACGAGCGGTGCAAGAGGAGTTGGATAAGATGATGGAAGGTAGAATCATCGAGAGGTCAGTATCTCACTACTCAAATCCATTAGTGGTGGTAATTAAAAAGGACGGAGGAGTAAGATTGTGTTTAGATGCAAGGAAGATAAATCAGATCATCATACCAGACCGAGAATCACCGGAATCCATTAATGAAATATTTCAAAAGTTTAGTGAAGTGAGGTTTATGACATCATTGGATCTGATGGCAGGATATTGGCAGGTGCCATTAGCAGAGGTAAGTAGGCCATACACAGCATTTTTATTTAATGGGAAAAGTTATCAGTTTAAGCGACTACCATTTGGGCTAAATACCAGCATCGCTAGTTTCATTAAATGTTTTGATAGAATTCTGAGACCAAAAGATTTAGATTTTCTCACAGTATATGTGGACGACATTTTGATAGCGTCACGGACATTTGAAGACCATTTAGAACATTTAAAGTATGTGTTAGAAAAATTAGAAGCGGGAGAGCTAACCGTAAATTGGGACAAGTCCAAATTTTTACAAACAAAGATTAATTTTCTAGGATTCATTATTACATCGGAAGGAATTTCCGCCAACCCGGACAAGGTCGAATCTATTATGCGCTTCCCTGAACCACGAAACATCAAACAACTTCAGAGTTTTCTTGGGCTGTGCAACTTTTATAGGAAATTTCAAAGGAACTACGCACATATCACCGCAAAGTTAAGTGCTGTATTGCAGAAGAACAGGCAATGGAAGTGGGGAGACGTGGAGCGTGGAGCCTTCGAAGAAATAAAACGAAAATTTAGTAATATGATTATGATGAACCATCCGGATTTTGATAAAATGTTTTACTTGCAGACGGACGCCAGCAATGTAGCTGTAGGCGCGGAGCTGTATCAGGAGGATGACGAGAGGGAACATCTAACCATTGCGTTCGCCAGCCGATCATTGTTGCCTGCAGAAAAGAATTATACCACAACGGAGAAAGAATTGCTCAGTATTGTGTTCGTAGTCAGCAAATTCAGGACTTACATCTTAGGCAACAAAACAATTATTCGAACCGATCATAAAGCTTTGTCATTCCTCAACACTTGTAAACTTGCTCACAGTCATTTAACCAGGTGGGTACTTGTTTTGCAGGAGTACAACTTCGAGTGGGAGTATATTAAAGGAACCGAGAATAAGGTACCCGACACTCTTTCCAGAGTAGATTGCGAGAATAATAAAACAGGTAGGGATTTAAAAGAAATTGAAATTTTTCAGATTAGCAGAGAAGACAGAATCTTTGGAGAAGAGTTGAAGGATATCAAAACCACGCAGAGAGCAGATGGTAAGAATGGGAAAATAATACACAGTTTGGAGACGGAGTTGGACGACTCAGAGTACAATCAATATTTTCAAATCTACAAAGGGTTGTTGTTTAAGAAGGTAGTAGGGGGTGAGCGTGACTGGAGATTAGTGGTGCCAGCAGTGTTGGAAGAGAAGATTATTTGGGATTGTCATATAAGATATGGTCATTTTGGGGCTAAAAAGTGTGTGAATGTTTTAAAAGAATCATGTATTTTCAGGAATATGGAGAGGCGAGTGAGACAGCTGCTGAGGAGTTGTGACTTGTGTCAAAAGTCGAAGGTGGTAAACTACAGAGTAGAAGGTGAGTTAAATTATATTAAGGTAGAAAGACCTTTTGATTTAGTTGCTGTGGATTTGTTTGGACCATTGCCGAAGGGTAGAGGCGGAGTAGTTTATATATTTGTATTGCTTGACACTTTCTCAAAATATGTAAAATTGTATAGCGTGAAAAGAGCTACCAGTAAGGTATTGAGTGAAAAGGTGACGAAAGATTATATGATTAACGTGGGTAAGCCAAAGGTAATTTTATCAGACCATGGGCCGCAGTTCATCAGTGGAAGATGGCGCCAGACCTTAGGATGGGAAGGCATCCTCACGAAGCATACGGCTGTGTATCATCCCCAGTCCAACCAGGCTGAGCGTGTAATGAGTGAAATAGGCAGGATCTTCAGAGCCTATTGTCACGCTAAACACAGCGAATGGCCATTGTATGTAAGAAAGGTAGAAACTTGGCTAAACAGTACCACCCACGAGTCCACCGGCTATACACCCCATGAGTTGGTAAGAGGAACACGCCCCCCAAGAATTTTGGAACAACTGTTCGACTATCCACCTGAAAGCAGGACACCTGATGTGAACATTAAAATCCGGTTGGCTAACGAAAACTTAATCAGCAAAGGTGAACAAAGAAAACGTAGACACGACGCAAGAGGTAAGTGGGTTAAGTATAATATAGGACAAATGGTATTAGTACAAAGGCATGACTTATCGAGTGCGCAAGACAAAGAAATTAAGAAGTTCTTTCTACTATATGAAGGACCGTATGAGGTAGTAGAGATTAAAATGCAAAATTCTTATGTATTGCAGAACAACGTAACTGGAGAGATAGTAGGAACACACAATGCTAAAAATTTAAAATTGTACTGGTCATCTTAGGTATATCTTATAAATATTGTTGTTTTGTTTAGCGAGTGTATGAGTATTAATTTGGTATATTATTTTTCCAGAAGGGACTCTCCCATTTTTGGGTGACCACAGACTCACCACCTCTGATCGTGGATTTTGGAATTCTGGAGGCGGACCATGGTTGGCGGAACTGCCATATGGGGTGAAAGCAACGATGGTCTTACTCCACAAAATTGGTTGCAAGTAGAAATTTAATCTTATTGTTGAACGGGGAGGGGGACCCCTAATTCGTGGGATAAAAAACAAACTAGGTTTGGCATTTTTCCACGAACATTGATTTTATTCTAGAAATTATAGAATAGAACTTAGAAAATTTTGTAACTTAAAATTTTAACTCATTACGGAGTTATATTTTTTTGTATAACCTAGGTATATAAGATGATCCATTGTTATCCTATAGTGAGAAGGTCTTAGTTTTGAAAAGTGAAAGTTGGGACTTGGAAAGTGTCTACAAATTTAATTATGTAAACTAAAGAAAGAATTAAAATTTTTTGAGATGATATTTGAATTTTGAAATCATGTTTAAATTTTATATTGAAGTAACAACCTTACGGGGTTAAAAGGACATAGTGATACTATGGTGATATATTGAGACTGCTTTATGCACAGTGATAATATGATTATTATGTTTGTAATATGTGTTAGTCTTGTAATGGATTTATGTGTAAAACCTGTTAGTTGTAGGGTAGTTCCAGTGGGACTACATAAGACACAATGTGTCATACTATTGCGATTCCCCATATTTCGGGCGATTACTGTCTTACCAACACCAATCGTGGTTCTGGACGACAACCAGCTGTAGCCAGCAATTGTAACCCTGACAATGGTTGGTTGCCTATAAAATTGGTTAAAATTTGGAAATTTATTGGGAGATTCAGGGGAATCTAAGATTCTTTGTTTGCATAGGCTACTTCACCTCGGTTGGGGTGGTAGACCTTAGGGGCATATTATTAGGAATGAAAGTAGGGGTACATACCCTGAAGGTTTTATAAAGCTGAAGCAAGGATGGGAGAGAGAGAAAAGAAAAAAGTGCTCACTCCTTCTGCCTCAGTCCTTGTGGAGGCAACTGAACACAACAGATCAGGGGGGGAAATAGTGTGTGTGGAGGAGACAGAGGGGTAAATATTATTGACAGCGCCAGTTATTAACTGTTAATAATAATAATAATAATATTAATTTCAATAAGATTTTATTAATTATTTTTTTTCTATAAAATGTTTTTCTCCATGTATGAGTAATATTTGAGAGATTTAAGTAATATTGGGGATTTATGTGTGGATTTCCATGTTTTATTTAAATATTTGTTTCTTTTATAATTACATTAATTATGAAACAGAAAGAGTTAATTATTATCGATGGGAATCGAAACAATTTTTACAATTAAAGGGTAGTCCATGAAGAGAATGGCAATTCTATATAATTCTTGTATTTTATATTTTTGGTATTTATATTTCTTGTATTTCAAGCAAACCCAGTGCTTATTAACGCAAACCAGCACATAGCTAAGGGGAAACAGATCAGTTAAGGATAGAGTAATATCCCAAGCCACTATTTTGATATTTTAATTTATTGTTTCAGTGTTTGGTGATGTTATGACGGCGGTCCTGAGCTGGCCAGCGCGTCAGAGCAGGAACGTTACGCGCCTGATTGGCCTTATGGTGTTGGGATCTCGAAGGAGAAGTCCAGTAAGGTCATGCAGGTTCTGTCATCGTCATCAGACCACGGGTGAGTTATTGAATTTCTTTTTATATAAATTGTAAGGAGGTTGTGGCGACATATCCTGGCTGATCCCTTTAGGAAGTACGAATGTGTCAATGAAAGTTTTTATGCTTCGGCACAAAATCTTTCATTGAGGGGGTTTTGTGATGGTACAATTCTGGTACAATCTTACATTTATAAAAATATGGTCCAAAAAACCATAATTATTGTATTTATTTCCTAACAATTATTTGGTAATAAATTTTGTAATATTTCATAATCCCTATAAAGTTTTGGTGAGTGGACTATATAATATTTTATACAACGCAGATTGGAATTGACAGGATTCCGATCGCTTTCATTGTAAAACGGCAAACACAGCAAAAAACCGTGTGTGACAGATAGAGAGAACGAGACTAGCCCTGATGACGTCAGCTGAAGGAATGCATATTTCTGTAAACAACTCGAGGCTTGGCTATACGAACAAAAGACTGGTGACGTAGTTTTTGCCCCACCTACGCAATGTTTAACAAAGACTCTGCGTCATTTTCGCCTGGACAGTGAACGTAGCTGGCCGGCAGAGATTCACTAAGTGTAAATTTTTAACTTTTACACCACCAAAAGTGGATAAATAACTATTTTCAAAACATCAGAAATGTTAGGGCGGTAACCATTTGAACAGGTGTCATCGGCCAGTGGATCGTCAAATTTCGTGCGGTTAAAATCTGCCCAAAGTGTTTTCGAGGGTGGACACGATGGTGTGGGCCCGAAGATGAAGTAAAAACGAACAGATTGTGCACAATAGACGGATCTGAGCAGATAAATGAGACCTGTCCGATATTTTGGTGAGACCGGTCCAATATTTATATCATTCAAGTTCATAACGAAATTCAAATGACCAATTCAAAATTCATTCAATAATTTAAATGAGCTCATAAAATAACAAATTTGTACCAGAGAATGAGAGGGAGAGAGAGAGAGAGAGAGAGAGAGAGTGAACTAAATAATTCAAGTGCTGGGTTGTGCAAATATTTATTGTTTAGTATACCATAGTTATTACAAATGTTTATTTTGGAGGGTAAAAAACCTGTAAATATTATTAATGTTTATGTTCAGATAAATGGGACTACGCCCCGAGGCGTAAAAATGTGCATGTTTGGCACGATTTTTTTGTGAATATATGGGAATATGTCTTTTGTGAGTAGTGTTTGAATAAAGGGTAATATCATTGGTAAAAGTTACAAGCACGAGTGAGTTATTTCAGGTAACACATTTCGCTATTACTGGTTCGTTAACACGAATTCTGGACCGCAAGGTAAGCCTAATCTCATATGTTGTTGCACAGACTTGCATCATGGTGCCCGTAATTATTCAGTATTATAATTGTTAAATAAATTTTATGTGACAGTAATTTGTAGAATCACACAATCACTTGTTATTTCAGTTGTAAACCACGCATTTCGGGAACTATAATAGTGAACTGGTAAATTGTCCATCACATTTTTAAGTGCCCTTCGTTTTTTGCTTTTACCAATGATAGCAGGTTTAAGCATATGAGTGCCGTCTGCATTTGCACACAACAAAACTGACACACGCTCCTTGCTGACTTTTCTATCAGGCGTAGTTTTTTCAGCTTTTGAAGCTTGTGTATTGTCAGGTAGAGTTCTCCAAAACAAACCTGTCTCATCAAAGTTATAAATTTGGCTCAATTGATAACCTTCTTTTTTAATCAAATCATCTAATTCTTTTATAAAAGGCTCAACAGCTTCAAAGTCTGCGCTAAGAATTTCCCCACTGATCTTCTTGTTTGAAATGTTGTGATGTTGACGAAACCTAAACAGCCAACCAGAGCTCGCTTTAAACTGTTCAAGTCCCATCTGTTTGGAGAGTCTTTCGGCAGCCAGGAATTTCAATTCCTCTAACAGCCATTCCACATAAACGAAGCTGAGAGAACCACTTGTAGACTGCATCATCCAGTGTTGCCATAGAAGGCAGCCGCATACGCGTAGCTGCACTCTTGTCCTTTTCTACATTAAACTTGAGAACAAAGTTACGAATGTCATTTTTTGATTTTTTAATGTCCGATACGGTTTGTTTTGCGATTTCATACTCCTGACAAAAGCTAGAAACAGACGCTCCTTTTTCTAATTTTTCTATAATGGAGAGTTTATCTTGAAGACTGTATAACGCCTTACGCTTCCGTTTCTGTCCTACACTTGGCTTACTTAACGACATGATTTGAATAAATTAAAAAAAGTTATAGGCAGGACGTGTGACTGTGCGCGACAAACAACTGAACAATACTGACCAGTAGTGGTGGGAGTGAAAATATACCTGGCTAAGGCATTAACCTTTCTTTGTTTTCAACTCCATTTCCCTTACCATTCAAACAAACAGTTTCCTGTATTTGTTGTTATTATCTCAACAGTTAATTCTCAAACCAGTTAATTCAATGGTGGATTGGGGTTGGGTTTTAACTTTCAATGATTTATACCTGACAAGGGTGTTTGTCTCTGAAAACTGTCATTCGGCACTGGCGGGCGGACATGAGTCATTCCGGTGCATTGACTTAGTTACTAGGGGGTGGGGGTACGACATAAAACACGTGTCCGTTGTAAAAGAAGTCCGTAGTAACGGGGTCCGTTATAACGAGGTTCTACTGTACTACAATCACAGCTCCATAAGAACACTAAAAAAAAAAACATGAAATAAATTTGAAATATGTGTAAACAAAAACCATAACTTATATGAAGACCACACACAATATAAACACAGTCACAGTCCTTGCTGTTTACATTATTTTGTATAAATTATTTCCTGCAATCTAAATGGAAACAAGAACCAAAATCTCTGATAAGCCTTATGCACTTATTCTGTGCATATCAGTATGACATGAAGCAGCTGAAAGTATTGAAAAGTGATTGGCATAAATGTACGCAATCTGTCAAAATATCAAGTCCACTGGTAGCATAAACTTGTGCCATTGGTCCTCAAAGTATTAAACATTATCTTGCTTTAAAAACTTCTAGCATTTGTTATTTTATTAATTTTACTAGGAATACTCTACAATTTGTTTATATCTACTGTTACCCCACCAGTAATTTCCAAATTACCATTTATTTATTTTATTTTTTACGAAGTTAGTAAGTCTGGTTTTTAAGGTTTTTTTTTCAGATGCATAAAAATTCCAGTAACACTGAAACAAAGCATACACTTCTGTAATCATAATAAATTAAAAACAGAACTCTAGGTAGTTTTGAATTAATCACCAAATACCTGTTACAAATCTTAGAATTTTCTTTACCTTCCAAGACTAAATGGTGCACTACCAGGATCTGGACCTTTCCTGAATCCTGAAATAATAAAAACTGTGGTCACTGGAGCTATTAAACAATAGCACACGTGAATACACACACAAATACTACAGTATTTTAAAAACATTTAACAACCAAATCAAGCTGCCCTGACTGAACATTCAAAACAAAATAGAAATAACTTTTCTGGAAAGATGTTAAAACTGACCACTGCCAATGCATATCAGTTAAAAAAATAGCTGCATTATACATTTGCCCATGTTGCCCAATTTTCATATTATAATCTTCAGATCACAATTATGTTGGTCTCCACAAACAATATACTTAGGAGAATACATGTTGGCCTCAATTTTGTTTGATATGTCTCGTATAAGTATCAATTCTATGTGTCCATTATTAATCTGATAAGTCTATGTCAAACAGTTGATAATAATGTGCTCCTTCAAACAAACTAAATATTTGATATCAAGTTTTATAATGTTGGTACACACATACTGCCAAAAGATTATAAAGTTTTATAATTTCTCATTACACCTTTTTACTAGAATATGAGCAATAACATAAGTTTTTAATGCATTACCAATATTTATTTTGTACAAAGTAAACTGCTGAAAGTATGAGCGGAATTATAAAGCAAGGAAAACTATTATCAATACTTTTAAAGCATGCAAGTGTCTGTACACTTTAAAAATATAACTTTTCCTACTTTTTTGTATATGGAATTAATGCTTACAGAGCTGTAAGAAACACAAAATAACTCGCAGCCAATGTTGAGAACGAATAACAGTTTGAAACACCTCATTGTTTATACACTTTTCCATAGCTCCAATGGTATAAAGATTATCAAAATAAAATAACATCAACGTGTGTATGTGTGTGTGTGTGTGTGTGTGTATTCACATATGTATCATATACTACTGAGTACATTTAAAGAGGTATAGAAAGGTATGAGAACAACGAAATTTATATATTTAAGTTTCATAATCTTCAAACGAATGTAGAAAACACAGGTTAAAAGCACAGAAGGAAAAAATAAAATAAAAAGATATTTTTACAACAGTCTCACGGATCATCATGTTGTACAGTGGAAACAAAATACAGACATCAATGAAGTCACTAATTACCAGCTTTAATTAGTCACAAATAAAAATTTGAAATCAACAAGGTACTCACGTACTTACATAAGTGGCCCAGTACGTGCTTGCATCAAACGTTGAGACCTTTGCGTAAACTGGCCCTACTACAGATAATGTCACCGGTTTAATACTCTTAGTTTTTGGATCTTCTTCAGCATTTATTAATGGTCTTTCTTAATCAACTATTTCTTTCACTAAATGTTCGACTTCCTTTTTCATTTACTGCCTCTCTAACTATCCTTGGAAAATAACTCTGTTGCCACCCTACAACTCTCATCTCATCAAATAAGATGGAATACTTTGACATATAGCTATGCTCGGCAACAGCTGACTTCTGTTTTCATTATTTTTTTGTGTGGTGGGTGTGTTCTTTCATCCTCATGCTCACCAAAATCTCTACATCTAACCCACGTGAACATCTCTGTAACTGCACGGAATTTTGTAGACTGTGACGTAGCGAGGCGAAGATCTGCTCTTGGCGCCAGCCGGGACGTGACACGAGAAGGCGAGGCGAGCCAATCAAGGATCAGCAGCAGCTTGATTGGCCTTGACGTGACCATCTAACGTGCTCAAGGCGAGCCAACCAGGGACCAGCGGCACTCTGATAGGTTCATGGCACACGGCCTGTCAGGGCATAAAAAGAGCGCCGCTAGAAAATTTTGGCGCACTCCATTGGACGTCGTGAAGCCAGCCAGAAGAAAAGGAAGAAGGAAGAATGGAGAGCACAGGAGGACCAGTGATGGAAATCGACAGCTGCCGAACATCACAGTGCGGCTCGGGCGGCGTACGTAAATGATCTAGCGTCCTCGACGAACGGTCCTTTTAAGGACCTCAAAAACGATAGTGTGTACGATTGGCGCCATTTGTCCTGTGACAAGACGCTGGGAATTGCCAAAGGTAAGTTGGTTCTCACAAAATGTAGTAGTTCTTTCATTTTCCTATTGAGCTTATGCATTCTCTTAATTCAGCAATTCCTCACAAGTTTCCTAATTTTATCAGTGGTACCCTGGACATAGGGCAGATAGGCCAAACCACCTCTGTCCATCAGGCACTGCCTGTATTCTGCTATCTCGAACTCTTGTACCACCCAAATTAGGCAGCTGATTCCTAAATATCTTCTTTATCTCAGCATTGCCTATCCATTCCAGCACTGAGCATTATTCAACACACATTTTTCGTTTTCAAAGCTCTTATTGTCCTGAAATGTGGATTGCTTTATTCACCAGTGTTTATGATGCCATTTTTCTGAGCCCTCTACCTATTCATGTGCAATGGTTTCCAGTATACAACATGACCTAGAGTTCCACTGTCTTTTCTTCTTGTTAATACATACGTACAAGAAAGCTACACTCTTATTTACCTCCATCTCCATTGTGAATGTTATGTTTGGATGAATTCCACTGAGGTGTTTCAGGAAATCCAGTAACATCTCCAGTCTATGACACCAAACAGCCGACACATCATTCACGTAACAAACCAATGCCTCCTTTTCAAATTTCTCCACAAATATAATGGCTAATATAGGCGACAAAGGTGGATCCATTTCATGTTTTATAATATTTGTTAAAATGTATTGTGCATTTATAAAATTGATCCACTAGAGAATTGTATAAATAATGAGGAGTGTTGTTCGTTCTCAGCTTTATCACACTATAGGTAAAACGTTTTGATGTTCATAACATACCAATAAAACATAGTTGTTCTCTGGAAAAGTATTGTTATCAAGAGTTCAGACCACAAAACTCTATAAATAAAAATAATTCACAACTAAACTGTTAAAAAAAAATTGCCGTTATTCAATAAATTTATAAAATTTGTAATAACGTCTATACACACAAGTGTGAAAACAAGTATATGTGAATTTGTTCATATATGTAGGGGGACCCAAAAGTAACGAGAATTGTTTTACAAAAAATCGTGTATTTGATGGAACATTTACAAAACTTAAACACCTTCAAAATAGTGTCCATCAGACATAATACACTTGTCCCAGCGTTTTTTCTATTGGTGGAAACAGTTTTTAAACTCGTCTGAAGTTATGCTCTTTAGTGCCTCCAGCGATTTTTTTTTCACTTCTTCTACGTCCTGAAAACGCTTCCCTTTCAGGTTTCTTTTCATTCTTGGGAATAAAAAAAAGTCATAGGGGGCCAGGTCCGGTGAGTAGGGTGGGTGAGAAACCGTTGTCATTTGGTTTTTGGCAAAAAACTGCCTGACACTCAATGCTGTGTGCGCAGGGGCGTTGTCGTGGTGAAAACGCCAATCTCCTGATTACCACAATGCGGGTCGTTTTTTTCTTACTGCTTCACGTAATCGTTTTAGTACTTCAAGGTAGTAATGTTGGTTAACTGTGGTACCCTGGGGAACAAATTCATGATGGACGATCCCCTTGATGTCGAAAAAACAAATCAACATTGTGTTCACATGGGATCTCACCTGCCTTGCTTTCTTTGGTCTTGGTGATGAAGTAGTCTTCCACTGGCTGGATTGTTGCTTGGTTTCTGGGTCGTATCCATAACACCACGATTCGTCGGCCGTGATGACTTTTGCGTAAAAATCCGGATCAATTTCTGACTGTTCTTTCAATTCCCGGCACACACTCAAACGATTGGCTCTCTGGTCATCAGAAAGCACACGCAGAATGAATTTTGCTGCAACACGTTTCATCTTCAGATCTTCAGTCAAAATTCGTTGGCATGAACTCCAGGATATTCCAGTCATTTCCTCCAATTCATCGATTGTTCTATGACGATCAAACATGATTGCAACACGGATTTTTTTCAATGTTTTCGTCCGTTTTGGAAGTCGAGGGACGTCCCGGTCGTGGTTCGTCTTCAATTGACATTTGACCACTTTTAAAACGAGAAAACCACTCGTAAATCCTTGCCTGGCTCAAAGCTTCCTCCCCATAAGCCGTCCGAAGCATTGCGACAGTTTCTGCTGCTGATTTCCCTAACAGGAAACAGAACCTGATGTTAGCACGTTGGTATTTAATGTCTGCCATTGACAAATCGCCGAAAACGTGAAACAGCGCTTACAAAAAATAGTCACACTGACCGCGCTAATGTTTCCACAACAATGCCGCTAGGGCAACTGATACAAAATGGTGTCTAGGGAAGGCACCTAGCGGAAGAAGTCGTTATTAGCGTTCTACCAACTGCCAGAGAAAAATTCTCGTTACTTTTGGGTCCCCCCTCGTAATAGTGTTACGACGGTCTACTCGATCGTCGTAGTTACAGTGAAAACAAAATATATACAAGACACCAATTAAATCACTAATCACCAGCTTTAATTTTCACAATTACACCATTTGTAATTAACTCATACAATATTTCCAGTTAGATTTGTCCACACGCAATACCAATGTCTATTAATAGTGTTTCACACAATACTAGTTCACTTCGTCAAACACTCAATCCACACTAGTGAAAAATCGCTTCATAACTGAACTGACAATCCGCCTGCTATGACTTTATATCGGCCCCGGAGAGGTGGAGTACAGCTTTGCCTCCTTACTGCACGACGCCGGCGGCTTAATGCGTAGTATCTCAAGTGTTCTTGGAACTCACCAGAATCATGTAGTTGAATGACACACAGCTGCCACACTGGACGGGTGGAGTGGAGAATGTTCTGGGTTGTTCGGTAGGCTTCTCGTAACACTGGCCCCTCCTTAAGCCTGTTCATCCCGAACTCGCAAACCGTCTCTGAAGTAATACTTGGCCAGGCGATCTAGATAGACGTCCTTGCTTGTTCTTCGAATTCAGTCTCGTGTGATCCGAACATCAAGTTCCCAGGAATACGAGTCTTCCGCGCAACCGCTAGTTTTGCAGGAATCACTCCCGTTGTGTCATGTATTGATGATCTAAACACCACTGGCTGATCCAAGTCTGTTTGGTTCTCGTCAACGACCTCTTGCGTAACTTCATCTTCAGCAACTTTACCTCCGGGCACTTCACAAACAATCAAGAGGTTTTCCTTGACACCCATAGTTGGCTTTCCACTCATCCTTTTGCCGTTTCACGTATTTGTACTTCCTCTGCTATTTCTTCTTCCATTTCCGCCTGGAATAGGAAAGGTTCCTCTTGACCAGACTTGTTGACTTCTTCTTCGGGCAATGCCACTTGCTTAATCGAATGGTTGGTAGACCTTGTCTTTTTAGCCATGCAAAGATTTATTTTCTCTTGGCCAACCTTCAGGACATTCTCTCTTAAGTCCACAACGAATCCGTAAGCATTCATAATGTCCGTGCCAAGAATCACTTCATCGACAATGTCTGCAACGAGCATTTGGTGGTTAAACTCGAGAAGACCCAGGCGTACACGTACGTCTATCTTTCCTAACACATTGACGGGGCTTCCAGTCACAGTCTGTATTGTACAAGAGCTAATTGAGGCCGTCGGTTGCTGATTAAGTATGGGCGCACAATAGACACTGTAGCGCCCTTGTCAACTGTAAATGATGTTTGTTTACCTTCCGCAAATCCAGTAACAATCAGGTTTCCACTAGTCTTATGTAGCGTGGAAACTGTGTGCTGTTCTGGAGCTTTACTTCTCCAATTGGTGCGATCACTCCCTTCTCTCGGTATTTTCTTCTCCCAACAGTCTACCTGTAGATGACCACATTTCCCACAGTTGTAACACTTCGGTCTTCTGTCTTTATCCTTTGGTTCGAAAGATCATTGTGGCCCTGAGGCTGACTTCTTAAACTGTTGTTTTTTAATCGTCTCTTTATGCCGTCCGCTATGTCGATACTGTGGTATTCGATCCATTTGGCTACAATGTGATGGCATACTTTGATTGCTGCAATCATTCGTCTTCTGCCGAATGCAACAATCCGCGAATTGTACCTTGCCCGACGCCCTGACGTCACGCCCTCCCTTTTACTAACCCTGTCGTTTGCTTTGTTAAATCTCGTCAGTCTCCCATCAAACGCTGTGAGCAGAGCGGCCCGTCGCCGGACTTTCGTCAAGTTTGGGAGCCTCAATAACCAAGGTAACTATGATTGTTTTTGAGCTATCGTAAATCAATGCTAGTGGCTAATAATATTGTATATTACGTTTGTAACAAAAAGAAGAAAACTTGTAATAGATGTAAAAAGATTGTTATCCATAACCAACCAAGACATATCTTGTCTGTAATAGTCAGTACTCGTTATATATGTAATTTGAAGTCGTAACCTTGTAATGCTATTTTGTAATATTGTAAATTGTAACACGCACTGTATGAATGCATGTGTGCGTGTTAATCGAACGATGTGGGTATAAAAGTGTACTAAAAGTTGTCAAAACTTTCAGTTCAAAACTTGGTTCAACGTTCCGGACCGAAGACACGAGAACACGAACTTCGTACAGTTTTTACATGATCTTCCAGCACAGACACAGCAATGGTTCAAAGCAGGTACTGAGGAACACACAGCCGTAGCGACCAGAGTTGACTTTACAGCAGGTTGCAAAAGGACTCATCTGGATTGCCAAGTAATATTTTTACCTTTAATAACTTACGGTGGCAGTTGCTGCATAATCACGAAGGAAAAGCGAAACAAACTAGTTACTCATCCTAAGTGTCAGAAATTTATAAGTAGATCACAGCGTGTACGCTGAACACCATTTTGTAAACTAGCATTGATTTATGCGACAGCCCCCATATTTGGCATTTAACATTTTCTATACTGTTTTTCAAAAAAAAATTTAGCTCAGTACTGACCGTTGCTGACTGGCACATAATTAGATAAATTTAGAGGCTCGTAATGTTTTTGAAATAAACGGGTCGCATCCGGCTCTACTCACAGATTGACGCATTCAACAAATTCTTTTACTTGCACCTCCTCCCTTTATTTAATTATGTTAATTATAGAAACACTTGAGAAATAAGTTACAACACAGAAAAGTGTCTTAAGCATTTTGATGGATTTAGATATTATGTTATGTTTTTTTGTGTGTATGTGGGGCACTTCTGGGGCCTAGCAGCGGGAAGTGCTACAGCAGAAGTGGTAGCCGGAGCGTGGTTATTTTGGATTTTCCTTGGTTCCAAGGCATTTAATTCAATTTAATGGGTTATAAGCCGTAGTTATCAAGAGTAATTTTGTTGATGTTGTGTGTGTTGAAATTTTGTATTGTTTGTATTGCACGGTATTGGTCGCGTGAAATTTTGTATAGGATTTTGTGGGAAGTATTCTAAATGTTATATGCGTAGTTAACAATTTTGTCACGAGTGGGTCTTTGCTGCAAGTTGTTGTGAAATCAGATCGTTCAAATTATTCGCTCGGGAGTAGAAAACCGCTAGTTGAACTTTGGCAGATAAGGCTGTGCATTGCTGTGCCAGGCTAACCTGTTCGTCTTATCTACATTCCATCGAACAGCTGCCCCCTTATCGTTGCACATTGTATGTTTTGATTTTGCCATCGGTCGTAATATGGCCTTACTCAGAGACATAAATCATGCAAAAGCATGATTTCTTGTTTGAACTAAGGGCTCGTGGTGTCGTAAAAAACGGGACAGTAGGGGAACTGCGGAAATGCCTACGTAATGTAATGCATGAAGGGAAGACCCCCGACGCTAAATACCTCGAGGGGTTGGACATTTCGAACGAGTGCAGAGAATGCGACTTGATATCGGATATTTTGGATGTCGACCTTGCAAACATCGGCGAGTCCCAGTGCCGAACCGACCATCAACGGCTTACAGCCAGGTGTCGGGCTTTTGAGGGCCGGTTAAAGTTGTTAGAGTCTTGGGCGGAATCGTCGGGGGACGTAAACTCCCGGGAACATATACTCTCTATAGGGGAAAAGGTTAAGAGGGTTTTGGCGGACAGCGAGACTTGCCCCGTCGCGGAAAACGAGGTGGGCCCACAAGAGTCAGCCCCGCCGGGTGGCAATCGTTCTGACGCTGGACCACTTATTCAATTTGAAGATAAGGCGGCCCCATTAGGGAGTGCCATTCCCGGACTCGAGTGGAACCCTTTCGTGAGCGAAGCAAACACCTACCCTTCGCGGTTGCCTGCCAGCTGTTGTTACAGCAAGTTGCCTCACCCCGCCAAAAAAATAGTACGCGGTCCCCCTAAAGCAGACGGTTTCTGTGTGGAAACTCTGCTAGTTTTTTTAAAACC
Source organism: Magicicada septendecula (assembly GCA_034769895.1). Taxonomy (NCBI): domain Eukaryota; kingdom Metazoa; phylum Arthropoda; class Insecta; order Hemiptera; family Cicadidae; genus Magicicada; species Magicicada septendecula. The sequence continues at coordinate 100,116,443 of CM068370.1, read as the reverse complement.
GCTATGAGACTGAAAAGGTGCTTTCCGGTTTCGGAGGCCGGGTTTCTGGCGTTGCTTATGCCTTATTGTAACGGGGCTTTGGGCGATCGACTTGCCAAGTACCTGGCGGCCGATGACTTTGACCGTTTTCACCAGGAGGCCCTGGAATATTTCATTCCCGATCGGTTGTTTTCGTCCTTAAAGCAGAAGCTGTTTTTAAGAGCCCAAGAGCGCGGAGAGCCTTTGTCAACTTATATCTCCGAAATAAAAAAGGCGGCCCAGGTGCTGCGACTACCCGTGACTGAGGGGGAAGTAGTCGATAACATCGTTTCGGGGCTATCTGCCCAAACGAGAACCTGTCTCGTGTTCTGCAGCCGCCCGTCCACGTTTGCCGATCTGGACAGGATCTGTGTAGAGGTGGCGAATTTCCAATTCACCGATCGGACTACCGCGTATAGAGGCCCTGCTGCCCCCCCCCCCCAGCTAATGCCGGACCGCACGAGGACCGGAGGCGGTGTTACCACTGTAAGGAAGAAGGGCACGTGAGACGTTACTGTCCCCGTCTGAAGGCCACGCATACAAAAAACGCGTGTTGAGAGACAGCACGGTCAGCAACTGTTTCTCAACCTTCTGCCCTAAGCCTGACCTGACTGGCCGCGTTCCCTTCCAGACTGTTTTCACACCGATCTGTTACCTGTGCAAAAAAAGGGGCACTATATCTGGCGGTGTCGTTCGTTTTTCGGCAAGGCGTCCAAAAAGAATCCCCGAAAACGTCGTCACAAGACCAACGGGAGAATGAGCCGAATGTTGACTCAAACAGTCACTTCGCACGACTTATATAAGGAACATCTGGGGTCCGGAAAAAACTTAGTGAGTTTGTTTAAGAACAAACTGTTTTCGCCCCAGGTGGAAGTAGTTTTTAATGATAGAACCGTGAAAGGTCTGATTGATTCCGGGTCGGTACGTACAATTATGTCGCGTCGGCTGTTCGAGAGCATTGGAGACACCCGAAGCGTCTTGAAGTGGACTAACAGTGCCGTAGTATGCAGGAGTGCCAGCAACGGCAATTTGAAGATCAATTTGGAAGCCTTGTGCCGGGTGAAAATCGACGCGTTTACCTGGAATTTCCCCATATTGGCGTTTACCATTTCCTCCGCCTACGGCCTGTCTTGCGATCTCATACTCGGCGCGGATTTCATCCATCACACCCGATTGGTGCTGGATATTCACCAGGGCGTAATATATTTTAAATTTCGCCTGAAGAAACTTATTTCTCTGTGCGACCGCAAAAACAATTTTGAAGGCTGTCACTCTAACCTTTTAGTAAAAGAGTCCTTTGATGTCGGGCACCTCGATCGTGAGAAGGCCGACGAAGTACTTCAGGTGTGTCGCCGTCATAAAAACGTTTTTACCGGGGAGATGGGCCGGACTGACAGGTTGACGTATGATATAACCTTGCTGGATAACCGGCCAGTCAAGGCCCATCCCTACCAGCTCGCCCCTCCCAAAATGAAAGCCATGCGTGAGATTACGGACCAGTTGGTTAAAGAGGCCGCGATCAGGCCGAGCGTATCCTCTTATGCGAGTTCTGCGTTTCTGGTCTGCCGGCCGGATAAAAAACCCAGATTGGTCATCGATTATCGTAAGCTAAATAAACATAATGAAATTGAAGCGCAGCCGTAACCGAACATCCATACCTGCTTCCAGTGGTTTATACGGCGCGAAGTATTTCAGCGTGCTGGACCTCTCTAACGCGTATTTCCAGATCCCGCTCTCCGAAAGATCGATGCCCATTACGGCTTTCGTCGTTCCATACGGGTTGTACGAGTTTTGTCGGGTCGCTTTCGGGTTGAGTACCGGCGCGCAGGTGCTTACTAGGTTGTTGGACACGGTCTTGTCTGACATAAAGTACAGGTTCGTGTTCAACTATCTTGATGACATTATTATATATTCCAAATCGTGGGAGGCCCACGTCCGTCATGTGGACGAAGTGCTCACGAGGCTGGGAAAAGCTAAGCTCATGGTTAACCCCGAGAAGGTACGTTTTGGAGTCAAGCAGATAAGCTTTTTGGGACACCTTGTGTCCGAGCAGAGCGTCTGCGTGGATCCGGATCAGACCCGCGCCATTCGGGAGTACCCGCGTCCCAAGGGCATAAGTCGCTTCATCGGGATGGTGAATTATTTCTCCAAGTTCATCCCTAAATTTTCGGAAATCGCGGCACCCTTGAACCGGTTGAGAAGAAAGGGTGAGAAGTTCCTTTGGGGAACCGAACATCAGGACGCCTTTGTGGCCTTAAAAGACGCCGTTACCCAGCCCCCCGTCCTGCGCATAGCAGACTTTGACAAGACATTTATCCTCCAAACCGATGCAAGCTCATGTGCCCTCGGCGCCGTACTCTTGCAGGAGATCGAAGGGGTGCATCAGCCTATCGCGTACGCCTCCCGCGTGCTTACTCCACAAGAAAGGAGAGCGTCGTCCGCATACGAGTCCGAATGTTTAGCAGTTATATTTGGGGTGGAGAAGTTCCGGCAGTACTTGGAGCACCGAGAGTTCGTATTGGAGACAGATAATCAGGTGCTCTCGTGGCTGCTTTCACATCCGTGCCAGTTAGGCAAGTTAGGGCGCTGGATCGCCAGACTCACTTCGCTGAAGTTTGAGGTGCGCCACATCAGGGGCACGCAGAATCCCGTAGCCGACGCCTTGTCTCGAATGTTTAACGTGGAAAGCGATGAGGATACGCCGGCACTGTGTGCTGGCGTCCTATCCAACTTTCCTTTAAGTTTTTCCGACCTGCGTCAGCTGCAGCGCGAGGATGACGATGTAGCGAAAATAATAGAGGACGTTGAGTCAGGATCAAGCAAGGACAAGTACTGTCTGTCAAAGGGGGTTTTATGTACGACAGATAGAACGGGTAAGCCTCATAAGATTTACTTACCGAAGGCGGTAAGGGACATGGTCTTTCAACCAGTTCTTCTGGCCTGGTTATCATAGGGATGTGAAAGGAATGGTCCAGCGTTGCGACGTGTGTCAAATGAGTAAGCCCGCCCGAAACACAAAAATAGGTTTTCTGTCATCCTCAGTGCCGAACAGACCTATGGAAAAAATTCATATTGATTACGTCGGCAAATTGCCCCGGAGTAAAAAGGGAAATCGATTTATCCTGGTAGCTGTGGACTCGTTTTAGAAGTTTTGTTGGTTGTGTCCTGTGCGCAATTCCACTTCGGCAGCTACCGTGCAGGCGTTGAACACGTATGCCTTTCAGAATTTTGGCTTTCCTAAATACATGATCTCGGATAACGCTACCTGTTTCAGCTCTCATGTGTTTCGCAATTTTTGTTTTTCCCACGGCATTAGACACAGTACCTTATCCCCTCAACCCTCGCTGGCGGAACGCTGCAATCGCAACCTGAAAGCTTCCCTTATAGCTTTCCATTTGGGGAAGCAGTCCTCTTGGGATGAGTCCCTGCCCTGACTGCAAATAGCTTTTAACTCTGCACAGCATGAATCCACTGGAAGAAGCCCGTTTGAGGTAATGTTTAAATTCGCTCCGTCCACTCCCCTGACCTGCGCGTGGGATATTCAGAGCCTTTTGCCCGAGGCAGCGGAAGATACTCAGGTAGTGTGGCAGTCGGTGAAGTCCCACTTAATGAAAGCTCACCGCCGTGCTACTAACGCGTACAATAAGGATCGTCAGGCTTGTCATTTTAAAATAGGCAATTTGGTGTGGTGTAAGACCAATCCTCTTAGCTCGGGAGCGAACAAACTTGCAGCTAAGATGATGCCCCGATGGTCGGGCCCCTTTCGTATTATTGATTTCCTAACTCCTGTGACCGTGAGTTTGGGACACCCGGAGACCCTGTCTCACGTACAAAAAGGTCATGTTAGTTCCCTGAAACCCGCGTTTCATGAAGATGTGTAACGGGCCAAATTTGCGGGTATTTTATTTTATTAAATTTGGGGTTTTATTAAAATAATTGTAAAGCCTAATTTCAACGGTGACAGACCACGTGGAAAGAACAGTGTTGTAACGAAACAGTAATACGTGACCACCGTTGTGCAATCGGTATAGAGGAATTTACTCAGCCTTAATTTCCAAGAACTTTGTTTGTGTGTGACCGAGCGCTCGTATACATCCAACGAGCAGGCGCGCGGACCCACGCTGACTTCCAAAACTAAAATGGCCAGGAAACAATTTTGATTCATTTTCATCTACCTTGCTGGCGGATATTAGCATAAGTACCGCCTATTTTGTGACGTCAGCCAGTGCCTAGCAAATATCGTATGTGATCTGCACACAAAAACTTACATGGGTTTAAATAGGACGAAACTACGGCGAACAACTACAAGGCATTGGTTTCCACAACGAGAGACTCAATCAAGTCAGCGGCGCATGCTACGCCATTCGCGCAGTTCGTTCACTGATTGTGTCTGCGCAGGCACAGAGCCAAGTGGGCTCTGCAAAATTTTATAAGTTGTAATCTCAAAAGTAAATTTAAATTAACCACCATGTGTCCGTGGTAGTAGTGCGCATGTGAGGACAACCAAATCGGTTTTATTCGACGGCGACGCAATTATTTACAAAATAAATCGAGCTCGAGTGGTCGAGCAGGGGGTGTATTTTAAAATGTTAAGGGTATTGTAATTTTCTGTGTGTCTGTGTGTGTGTAAAAAATTGCAGGCTGGGCTGTTTGTGTTTATATTTGTGTGTTATAATTAAGGTAAGCCAGTAGAATAAGTAATTATAAGTAGTACTCATATAGCAAATCAAACAAAAGAAGAAATTATTAAAAAGCTATGTCAGATGCGAAAGCATGGTAAAATATGTTGGATTTTAAATGATTTTAAAGAATTAAAATATCAATTCTCTTCATTCAAAAAAAAATGAGTCGAGTCACTTATTTCAGTAACCTATAAAACACGTTTGCATCCGACGTTCGTGCGACCGGCTCTTGGACCCAGAAAGAATCTTTACAGGTAGGTGGAAGTAAAATTTGTATTATTTATATTTAAAAAGTGTAGTTAACTTCACAATGGCGCCCGAACAGGGACGATTTTATAAATTACATTTTTTTTTAAATAAAATCCACACCTACAAAGATGCAAGCGTGATTTAGAGGTTAAGTAAAAATACGTAACGTAAAATACAGTTAAATAGTTAAGTTATGAGATTTTGTTCAGATAATAAATAAGTGATATAATAACCAATAATAAAGTTATAAAAAAGAGACTAAGTAAATTTACAAAAATGGAAAACACAGAAAATGAAGTCGTTTTGTCCGACTCAACTGTTATAAGCGAAATAGCTGAATTTGATGAATCAGCTGTTATGAGTAGTCTTGAAGTACATTCAACACCGAATGTAGGTCAAGACGATAAAACTACAAATATAAGCAACACGAATGAATCAAATAGTACAGATGATTCGGGGATCCAAACAACCCCAAAATCGAATAGAGAAAGTAAAAATAATAACGATGAAGTCAGCTTCACTGACGATAAAATAGAAAGTCCGTCAACAACTATCCGAAATAAACAAGAGGTAGACAATAATGAGAAAGTCATGAATATGTTACAATTAATTTTGGAGCAACAAAGTATTAAATTTAATGAAATAAAGAGTGATTCTGACGCTAAATTCAATATTCAGAATAACAAATTTAATGAATTAAAAAATGATATACAAGAAATGAATAAATGTTTAGAAAATACCAATGGAACAATAAGAACTAGTTTGAATAAATTAGAACATAGTATTGAGAGAATGGGAGTAATTGTGATGAATCCAAACAAGAACAATACGAATGAAAATTATAATGACATGTGTAAAAATGTGGTACTAGATAAAGAGTTAACAAATGATAATGATGATGTTGAAAATACTGAGAATAATAATATTGAGAATAATAATGTAATTGAAGAGGTAGTATCAGAGAGTGATATGTTAAAAATAAATAATGAGAGTATTGATGAAGTTGTGGAATGTAATAATGAAATGTTAATGTGTGTTTATGAGTTAGAGAGAGAGTGGAAAGATAATATAGTGGTAGAATGGGGGCACAGGGTAAATTTTCTCCTTATTTGTAATGAACCAGAGTGTTCACAAGTATTGTTTTTGAAGGGCAAGAGTCCCGTGTTAGTAGAAGATTTGAGTTGTTTATTTTTGTTGTATAATTTTGTACCCTCTGTCTGGAGTAATACTGAGAGTGTGATATGGTATTATGATGAGAGAGATTTAAATAGAGAATTGTATGTTGAGAGAGAAACAGAATTGTATGAATTAAATAGAGATTATGATGAGTGGAAAGAAATGTTAGAAGTGTATTTAAATAAGAATGATTTGATTGATAATACAAAAGTAAATAACCCGATAATGAATATAATTGCTACTGGAGACTTGACAGAAATACTTAATGTAGACTTGGTGCATGATTATTATGATATAACGAATAAATTGAAATTATTTGGTTATGACACACAAGACAACAATATGTGTCAATAAAATTGAAAAGTGCTATATAAAACAAAGATTAATCTTTGACGATGGAGGCTAGACTATAAAACAATTAATGGACAATTATAAATATTTTTGTTTTATGGTTTTTGACCTGGCAGACTTGGACAAGGAAGTGTGAAAAAATGGAACAGTTAATAACAAAAGTTTGTAAATAATTGTAGTGAATTTATTTGTGTGTATTGTAGGATGTCAGGTAAACAATGTGTATGCAGGTAATTGTTGAAATAATAATACTAATATTTTGCAATTTAAATAGATAACCGAATTAATGTTGAAGACAGTAACTGGTGAGTTGTAATTGTTTTGATAACAATGGAAATTATATTTTCGATAATTAATTTAATTAAAATGATTTGAGATGTTTTAAATATTTTGATTAATTCAACGATGATATAATTAAATTTTCTAATGAATTTAAATTATTTTACAAGAGGTGAATTTGGTAATTAATTGTTAAATTGTTTGATATGAAATAACATTTTGTTAAATGTTTCAGAGGTTACGTGCAAGTATTGGTGTATGGTGTATATATTTTGTGTATGTCAGTTTAAAGGGACTGTAAGTATAAAAATTTTATAGTACGAATCAAGTATAATAAAAATGTTTACAGGTGTAACTCAGATGAAAAGATTTTAATTCAATAATGAGATGATTTGAAATAATTGTGTTAAATAAAAATGATAATTAAAAAATTTAATAATAACTGAAAGATAATGGAAAATAAATATTAATAATAAATTTGAAAATTTTAAGGGGATGAATGAGTTAAATGATTAATGATTGATGAAAATGTTACATTAGAATGTTGTATATAAAAATTTTTTTTATTTAGTTATTAAGGCGCTATTGCTGGGGTGGCCTGTGCCCCAGTAGATAGTGGAATGGGTTGGGGGTAACAGAGAGTGTTACCTCCATCGGAGGCCAACATGGCGAAAATGTGCGGCACACCTTTTTTGTACAATTGAACCATGATAGACGCACGTGCCGTACATAACAAAGATGATGTAGAACAGGCATTGAAATGAAAGTTTGATTTGCCCGACTTTTCGGGCGATTACTGCCTTACCAGCACTAATCGTGGCTTTGGCTAGCGGTCAGCTATGGCCATAATTTAAGTCCCTTGACCATAGCTGACTTGAAATTGGTTTATAGTAGAAATTAAATGGGGGGTGAAACTAGGGGAAATCCAGGAACTATGGAACAACGGCTGCCACTCTGTCCGCGTGGGGACAGCATAGCCAGGTGGTAGACCCGCCTTAAGGGCTTTTCAATATAAAACAAGGATATGTCGATATCCACAATTTTTAAAATGTCAAGCCGAAGCAAAGACACAGAGATGTCCAATTCCTCCAACTATGCAGTCTTTGTGAAAGCGAAGGGGCGCTACAGTCCTACATAAATTGCAATAGCGTGTGTGGATGAGGTGGCTCGAATGAGCCACGAATTTAAATTTTATAACAAAAAATGCTAACTCTAATTTTGCTCGAAATAAACGCTTGTATTCTGCTTGGATAAATAGGTGTTCATACGTTCAGTATAATGTGTTCATTCTGTATTTTAGAAATGTGTTATTTTATTGTGTTAGAGTTAAGAATTGATAACAAATATGTGTTTTATAACTTATGATTTTGAAATGAGTATAATAAATTAGATAACTAAACCGACTGGCAGGCGGTTTACATAGTACCAGTCAGTAAGAGGGGAAACAATGATGTGTAGTATGGTAGATGTAATGATTGATAACCATATTTATTTCATAGAATGTGTATAATTTTGAAATGTGTTTTCACTTTGATAGGAGTGTCAGCTGATCAGTAGTAAAATGTCACTGTTAAATTGTTTATGGATGTTCAAGGTAACTGATGTTAAATATAATGTTTTAAGGTGTTAAAGATGCTATTTTAAATAATGAGAAAAGTAATTTAATAAAGGTTAGAGTTTAAATGAATTGTGAGAAATAATAAAAGGTAGATTTTGGGTGATGAATATTTTGTGGGACATGTAGATCAGTCCAAGTTGAGTTTAAAGTGGTAATAGAGATGAATACTGGCGTTATGAATAAATGTAATGTAATAGAATTTGAGAAGTATTGATGCTGACACAGTAGATATGGGGAATATATGTAAAGTAATGAGTGATATATTGATGTTTATAATTGATGATGTTATTTTGTAGTTGAAGTGAGGTAATAAGATTGAGATTTGGGGATGGCAATTTTGTAATAGGGGATAGTGTAATGTGGGAGTCCACAACAAAAGGGTTGGGACGGGAAGGGACCGTTTGGCGCCGGAAAGGGTTACCTTAGGTAGAATCCAGGAACCAACATAATGGAATGAGCTTTTGGGGGGGGGAAACACGTATCCTAGGTACAAAGGGTTAGAGAGTATTTTTTTTATATATACCGAGAGAATGTGGCGATTTGAGTTTAATGGTAAGTTGGGTTTAGGAGATTGTTTGATAGATATTTTGATAGAGATGGGTGTCATATTAGTTACAGTTGTTAGTGGTATTAGAGTCAGAGTGAGAAAGATTATATATGTATAAATGCCAAATGGCAAACCAAGCTAAGATAAATAATTAAATCACCCACAGTAATGGAGAATGAGATTGTTAAACAAAGAAAGAGACTTATAGTTAAAAAATGTAAAACTTTTGATTGAAACCAGTGACAATTTTTGATAGAATTCGGAAATGTAAAGTTAGAAAGAGTTTATTTGAATAATTTAAATGTCAATTTGATTGTTAATTATAATGATATTTTGTTCTTTTAAATGTTTTATGTTATTATGTTTTTGGGTTTCAAGATAGAATTTTATAGATGTACAATGTATTTTCAGGTATAACTTGTGTGTAACGTATGTAGGTCAAGGTTCTTGACTTGACCCAGTTTTGATCAGCTGATGGGTGAGGTCATATACTAGGCATGTTCAGCAAGGAAGTTAATCCAACTTTTGTTCTGAATTGATTTGAACAAATTTTAAATAATTTCAATATGGAAAGAAAATATTTTAATAAATTTAAATTTTTTGAATTTAAAATTTTTTTTTGAAAATGTTTTTTGAAAAAAAAAAAAAAATTTTGTCTTGATTTTGCGCCTGCCAGCTAATGGATATTTTAACTTTGATGATGTTATTGTTTGTGTATTATTAGTGTTTTATTTGCACTGTATTGTTAGAATATAGGTGTAATCACATGTTAGGTTAAGGAGGTTCCTATTTTAAGAGATGTTTAATTTGATCACTTTTTAATAACAAAAAACTAATGAAGAGAATTATTCAGTATAGATGCAAAATTTGTGTTTTGATTTTCAAGGAAAACAGCTAATGAGTTGTAACTTAAATAAATTTTCGAAAAATATTTTAATTTTACAGTATGTCGTATTAGTGTGTGTGTGAGCCCAGTATCTGCTAAAGGCAGCCCAGTTTGCATACAAGGGGGAACATATCGGTTGAGGATCTGGCATGATCTAAGCCAGGGATTTGGATTTTTTGGGGGTAGAATGTTAGAAGGTGAGGTGCGCTGTGGTGCGTATCTGTTCAATTTTTCGGTGTTGGGATCTCTTACAGAGAAGTCCAGTGATCTCGTTCAGATGCGTCCATAGTCGCCAAGCCAGGGGGGGTCGTTTACCCATGAAGTGTAAGAACAAAAGGGGGTTGTTGGCACCAGTTCCTCACCGGTCCTCTTAAGGGTTTTAGCAATGAGATTTCTTCTGTTTTGACAGAAGACTTCTCATTGGGGGGGTATTGTAACGGGCCAAATTTGCGGGTATTTTATTTTATTAAATTTGGGGTTTTATTAAAATAATTGTAAAGCCTAATTTCAACGGTGACAGACCACGTGGAAAGAACAGTGCTGTAACGAAACAGTAATACGTGACCACCGTTGTGCAATCGGTATAGAGGAATTTACTCAGCCTTAATTTCCAAGAACTTTGTTTGTGTGTGACCGAGCGCTCATATACATCCAACGAGCAGGCGCGCGGACCCACGCTGACTTCCAAAACTAAAATGGCCAGGAAACAATTTTGATTCACTTTTGTCTACCTTGCTGGCGGATATTAGCATAAGTACCGCCTATTTTGTGACGTCAGCCAGTGCCTAGCAAATATCGTATGTGATCTGCACACAAAAACTTACATGGGTTTAAATAGGACGAAACTACGGCGAACAACTACAAGGCATTGGTTTCCACAACGAGAGACTCAATCAAGTCAGCGGCGCATGCTACGCCGTTCGCACAGTTCGTTCACTGATTGTGTCTGCGCAGGCACAGAGCCAAGTGGGCTCTGCAAAATTTTATAAGTTGTAATCTCAAAAGTAAATTTAAATTAACCACCATGTGTCCGTGGTAGTAGTGCGCATGTGAGGACAACCAAATCGGTTTTATTCGACGGTGACGCAATTATTTACAAAATGAATCGAGCTCGAGTGGTCACTGTGTGCCGGCAGGGGGGGGGTGTATTTAAAAATGTTAAGGGTATTGTAATTTTCTGTGTGTCTGTGTGTGTGTAAAAAATTGCAGGCTGGGCTGTTTGTGTTTATATTTGTGTGTTATAATTAAGGTAAGCCAGTAGAATACGTAATTATAAGTAGTACTCATATAGCAAATCAAACAAAAGAAGAAATTATTAAAAAGCTATGTCAGATGCGAAAGCATGGTAAAATATGTTGGATTTTAAATGATTTTAAAGAATTAAAATATCAATTCTCTTCATTCAAAAAAAAAATGAGTCGAGTCACTTATTTCAGTAACCTATAAAACACGTTTGCATCCGACGTTCGTGCGACCGGCTCTTGGACCCAGAAAGAATCTTTACAGGTAGGTGGAAGTAAAATTTGTATTATTTATATTTAAAAAGTGCAGTTAACTTCACAGATGGCTACCATGCCCCGGACGCCGCCGTGTTGGCATAGTAAGGATTTTCCCTTGCGCATTCAGAAACTAAATTTGCCACATCGCCTTCACTCTCCTTGCTGGGTGAGCGACTGGAGACTGATCACGTCCTTGTCGTTCGCTTCCGGTGTCGAAGCGTTGTGTACAGGCGGCGTTTCTAAGGAGACTGAAGGCGTCTCTCGAAATTGTCCTTAGTTAGCGGCAAACGCCGTATAGAGTAATTGGAATGATCCAAGTTTGTGTATGTAATGTGTAGAGTTTACCGAAGTCGATTTCATTTGATAGTGTCCCGAATTTTACCCGCGCGCGGGAGACCTTTTGCCGAGACACTAATCCACAGGATGCTGGTTTAAGGGATACCCATTTATGAAGTGCTTGTCCGAGATACTTCTGATTAACAATTGTTTATGCCTTGTTGTTGTTGTTGTAGTATTTATTGTTGTCGTTTAGTATTTATTGGAGTATGTGTTCGCTTGTATCATTGTTGTTAACGTAATAGAATTAAGTGGTTATATTTTCTTGTTGGTCATGGAGTTATTGGACGGTTCATGTCCTTAGGGGAGTGTTGATTGTTAATTTGATTGTGGGTGATATCTTAATTTTACGAGAAACCTTGTGTGGTCTCTTTTGGGTGCTGTTGACGAATTAAAACCTTGGACAACCACCGTTACTGCACTCGACGGTTGCCTTTTGGGGGGGGAGTCTGTTGCAATCAATCGTCTTCTGCCGAATGCAACAATCCGCGAATTGTACCTTGCCCGACGCCCTGACGTCACGCCCTCCCTTTTACTAACCCTGTCGTTTGCTTTGTTAAATCTCGTCAGTCTCCCATCAAACGCTGTGAGCAGAGCGGCCCGTCGCCGGACTTTCGTCAAGTTTGGGAGCCTCAATAACCAAGGTAATAACTATGATTGTTTTTGAGCTATCGTAAATCAATGCTAGTGGCTAATAATTTTGTATATTACGTTTGTAACGAAAAGAAGAAAACTTGTAATAGATGTAAAAAGATTGTTATCCATAACCAACCAAGACGTATCTTGTCTGTAATAGTCAGTACTCGTTATATATTTAATTTGAAGTTGTAACCTTGTAATGCTATTTTGTAATATTGTAAATTGTAACACGCACTGTATGAATGCATGTGTGCGTGTTAATCGAACGATGTGGGTATAAAAGTGTACTAAAAGATGTGAAAACTTTCAGTTCAAAACTTGGTTCAACGTTCCGGACCGAAGACACGAGAACACGAACTTCGTACAGTTTTTACATGATCTTCCAGCACAGACATAGCAGTGGTTCAAAGCAGGTACTGAGGAGCACGCAGCCGTAGCGACCAGACACAGCAGGTTGCAAAAGGACTCATCTGGATTGCCAAGTAATATTTTTACCTTTAATAACTTATGGTGGCAGTTGCTGCATAATCACGAAGGAAAAGCAAAACAAACTAGTTACTCATCCTAAGTGTCAGAAACAATTTTATAAACTTTTGTGATAGATAACAGTGTCAGAAATTTATAAGTAGATCACAGCGTGTACGCTGAACACCATTTTGTAAACTAGCATTGATTTATGCGACAGCCCCCATATTTAGCATTTAACATTTTCTATGCTCAGTTTTTCAAAAAAAAATTTAGCTCAGTACTGACCGTTGCTGACTGGCACATAATTAGATAAATTTAGAGGCACGTAATGTTTTTGAAATAAACGGGTCGCATCCGGCTCTACTCACAGATTGACGCATTCAACAATTTCTTTTACTTGCACCTCCTCCCTTTATATAATTATGTTAATTATAGAAACACTTGAGAAATAAGTTAACACAGAAAAAGTGTCTTAAGCATTTTGATGGATTTAGATATTATGTTATGTTTTTTTATGTGTATGCGGGGCACTTCCAGGGCCTAGCAGCGGGAAGTGCTACATGATTAATGTAGGTCATCGACTTGGCAGCTTCAAAACGGAGAGCATGAACAAGAGCTTCTGAACTATTTCAGTGTCTTGCCATTCGTAACACTTGCTGAAGTTCACAATCTCCGATGCCATCAATAAATGTCTGCACCGCAAACCTTATTCGAAAACCATCTGGTGCTTCAGGATAGGCCAATCTAATCAATATGTCAATACTTGCTTCAAACTCTTGAAGACTCTCCCCGGAACGTTGTTGTCTTGTTCTTAACTGAGCGTAGTACACATCTCGCAAATGTTTATCACCGTAGCGTAATTCTAGAGCTTTTATCAACTCGGTATAGATATTATGGCTGTCAGGTGGGACTTTCTGTAGTAGTTCTGCCGCGGGTCCTTTTAATGGGAGAATGAGTGAGACTGCCTTGTCTTTCTCTGTCCAATTATTTGCGCATGCAGCAGCTTCAAATTGGTGAAGGTACGTTGCCCAGTGGTTGGAGCTTTGACATGAACTGTCCCTACTGCAGGCAAAGTGACTTTCTCTATTAACTTATTTTCTATGTCTTTTTCTGTCTTTATCATTGGTACAGTCTGTTCACAAAGTTGTTTTGATTGTAACTTCAGGCACGGCTTGACTTCATTTTTAATCTGCTCTTTTATATTTGTAATCGAGTCTTCTATTTTTGTTGACATAGCTTTTTCCACACTCGTGACTGATTTTTCTACTTCAGCTATTTTATTAGACATCGATTCTTCAACACTCTAAACAGATTTCTCTACTTCAGTTATTTTTGATGTCATTGATTCTTGTACCTCCGATATTTTAGTAACTTGGTTATTAAGCTCACCTCGTATGAGACCCAACTCTGCAGCAGTTTGTTCTTGTGTCTGCTTTTGCTCCTGTATTAACTCCTTGATGTCTTCTGTTTCACGTTTCCGTTCTTCTCTTTCCTGCCTGCGTTTTTCATCCTGTCGTTTTTCTGCTTCTTCCTGTGTCTGCCGCAGCAGTGTTTGTAAAGCTTCCATCATCTGACTGGGATCCATGTTTACCGATTAATTACGAATCACACTCGTCTTGTACAGTGTCCACTGTTTCCACTGTTAACCGTTTTATCCCAGTTCTGACACCACTGTTACGATGGTCTACTCGATCGTCATAGGTACAGTGGAAATAAAAATACATACAAGACACCAATTAAGTCACTAATCACCAGCTTTAATTTTCACAATTACACCATTTGTAATTAACTCGTACAATATTTCCAGTTAGATTTGTCCACACGCAATACCAATGTCTATTAATAGCGTTTCAATCAATTATTAACACAATACTAGTTCACTTCATCAAAACTCAATCCGCACTAGTGAAAAATCGCTCTGTAACTGAACTGACAATCCGCCTGCTATGGCTTTACCTGGTGGAGTACAGCTTTGCCTCCTTACTGCACGACGCCGGCGGCTTAATGCGTAGTATCTCAAGTGTTCTTGGAACTCACTAGAATCATGTAGTTGAATGACGCACAGCTGCCACACTGGACGGGGGGAGTGGAGAATGTTCTGGGTTGTTCGGTAAGCTTCTCGTAACAATAGTTTTTTATTGTAAATAAAAACAGCTAAGAAGCTGGGCTTTATAAGTGAAGCCATGCATCGCTAACCCATGACTGTACTGCAGTAATCTAAAATTATTAAAAGCTTGTAAGTTTCATTGTATCTAAATAAAAAAATAGCAAAAAGAAAACAAATTCTGTTAGTGGAATACATGTACCAACAACGGAAAACTCAAAATTTATATGTTACAGTACAGAAAAAAAACATTAAATGAACGGTGTTATATCAACAGTGAAATGAAGTGAAAGAAAAAAGAAGAAACAAGATCATAAAGTCAAAACAATATGGGAGTGGTCTCTACCTTGAAACAAAATAAACCTATGTATTTCAGCATTTATACTTCAAAGACCAGTTGTTATGAAAGGCCAATGCAATAAACTCAACCCAGCTTCTAAATGGTTAAGAGACTAAGAATCCAAGGAATAACTGTCTAGAATGATAAATGAAATCTAAAATATTAAAGCTTTTATTATTACAAAGTTGGTGAAATCTATTGTAGATGATTTAAACACCAAGACATTATTCAAGACAGAATATTATAAATGTTTATAGTACAGCATACATAGTGTTACAACACAAAAAGCCAGGGAAAAAACTATAATGAATCAACTATATTAAACTAATGAAAATAAAATGACTATGACAAGACAAATGACTATGACCCAACCCAAGTGATTGACCCAATAAAAGAAAATAAAATGAGAAGGTATATGAAAACGATACAAACAAATAATAAAGAAAATAAAATGAGAAATATTAAACTCAAATGATGATGAAAAAGGCACAAACAAATAATAAATGTAAATGATAAATATTAAAATAAAATAAAATAATCTCAACTAAAGTACACTAACCAGAGAAATAGATTCTATATGTTATGAATAACCCTATAATGATAAGTGAATCAGAACATGAAATCTGTTAACATAATAACTAATAATTGTTAATAAAACAATAAAAAAACCCAGAAGTGAGAGATAGGTAGGAAGTGAAAGTGATTAAGTGAGTAAGAGAAATCAATATTAGGGAATAACCACTAGTAACACTAAAATACAGTAAAAAAGTGCAAAGTCCAGTGTAACCCAAAATAAATAGAAAAAACAACATATAGGTAAAGACACCAAAACCAGCGATTAACACTATAGTTTAAGGGTGATAAATACCAAACAATAAGAATAACCAGAATATTGTTATTATAATTATAAATGATAGTAGATTAGGAATACAGTGGTATTCAGGATAAAAATCCCATAATGATTAAGAATGTTATTGTTACAATGGTTAAGTAGTAAAAAATATATAGTAAAAGTTAAAAGAAAAATATACTAAATAATATAAGTGCAAAATAAATAAAACATCCTATGTTAATAAAAATGTTCAAAGGGATAATTAGCAAGATAAAATAAGTGGTGTTATAATGTTAGTCACCAAGATAGTTATTTGTTCAATTAAGTTTATAAGAAGGAATATGGCTGAAAAAAGTAAACAGACCATAAACCTAATTTTTGTGTTATGTTTTATAAGTAATATTAAATGATAGACAAGTTATAAAAAATGGCAATATAGATAAGTGAGGAGATAAAATTTTACAAACATAATAATAATCTTTAGAGTAAAGACAGTGTTCATAATTATTTATTAACACTCCTCCATAATAATTTTATTTCTAAGTCGTTCAAATACTTTCTTCAACAATGGTTTTGTCAAGATATCTGCCAACCGGTCAACGCTGCTTACTTTGTCCAAAAAAA
This sequence comes from Magicicada septendecula, assembly GCA_034769895.1. NCBI lineage: Eukaryota > Metazoa > Arthropoda > Insecta > Hemiptera > Cicadidae > Magicicada > Magicicada septendecula. Next base: position 100,099,795 of record CM068370.1, on the reverse strand, counting down.
CAGTATTTCCAATGTGTTGCTGTATAAATTTTCTAGGAATGTCAATGTGCTTCTTCCCTTTTGTTATTTTGCCTTCTGTAGTATTTTGTAATCCAAAATCTATCATTTTATAATACAATAATAATACTACTAAAACTCACTGCTGCCAGAATTTTACTCACCGTCATAATCCCGTTAAACTTACCTTATTAAACTGCCCAGGTCGCCACGATATTTTATGGTTTAATATCGAAACCTTTACACTCTTGCCCTTACAAAAATTAAAATAATCCCGCTATCTGACCACCCTTAAACTCAGAAAATCCCACAGAACGTTAGACGAGGTTTTCAGCACAGAATAGGAAATGGTTATAGCATAATAACTTACAACTAACACATATTTACGTAAAATCAAATACTATTTTATTGCTATTTCTTTCTATATTTTTAAATATTACTTCTCTATGTTACCAGCACTTTGATATTTTTCCCACACACACACTCTCTCATTCTTTACAATTTTGAAAAACCCCCGATTAATTGAGCTCTTTGATTTATTGTTTACTTTAAAATTTTGGCCAACTAAATATATTTTTTCACTGTACTTAACTTCTCTCGCTATCCAAATTGTTCCACCATCACGCAGTTTTGGAACTGCATGATGGTGGAACTTTCTCTGGTAGCCTTGTACTACCTTTCGGCCTACCAGACAAAGTATTCCCGAGGCCACTGATATAAAGTTTTAACTTATAGACGACTGTTCTCTGCTACTGTCTGATGCAAAACTGGGGTGACAATGTGTTTTTCTGTGATTCACAAAGAGACTGAGCTGGCAAGCTGTTGCGTAATACGTCTGGCTGGGCAGACTCCAGGCATCAGACATAAACGGTCTGCAATAACAATGTATGTGCTGCTGGTTACTAGGGGTACCCCTTAGGTGAATACTGACTACTTTAAAATTAAAACTGATGTAACTTATTATCTTCTTAACATACAATTCTGTACCGTTACAATACCCCCCCCATGATAGGTTTTATGCTGAAGCATAAAAACTCTCATTGCCTAAAACCTAAGAGGATCAGTGAAGATATGGCGCCGCAACCCCCCTTAGTTCTTACTAAAATCATGGGTATTTACCCCCCCTAGTCCAGTGGCTGTGGCTGCACCCATCCGACCTTACTGGACTTCTCTGCTCGAGATCCCAACACCATAAAATCAGATAGGCACCCGCCACAGTATCACCTGACTCTGAAACATTCAATTCAAATATCAACAAATGGACTTCCATTATTCCATATCTCCAACTGATTTGTTTCCTCTTAGTCATACCGGTTCATTATTAGCAAAGTACTGGTTCCTTTTTTATACAAAGTACTGGTTTCTTTTCTACAAAATACAATATGCATGTGTCTACATAGCAATATAACCTTACTGTCTACTTACAGTTATTTACATTGAATAGATAAAAATCACCAGTTATATATTGGTAATTTTCTCCCCTAACAAAACATGGTTCCCCGCCAAAAGGACAAGTGGATTATGTAAAATACAAATGAATCATAATAACATTACTATAGAGATTATTTATACCTGTTTACATCAACAGTTGTATACAAGACTTGTTTTATAAACACTGACTCAGTCTCAACATTCCTAATTACATCACCACTAGCACTTCCTTCAAATTTCAGTTTAAATAAATATGTTAGTCTGTGCGTTTTAATCAATTACTATTTGTTACAATTCCAAGCAAAATTTAAATAAAAATTAATTTGACTTCATTAATAAAATTCACATTTTTAAATGCTTCATTTCAACTCAAATCAAAACAGTCTAATTTTAGTCACATTATTTAAAACACTTTCGAATTAAATACACAATTCAAAACAAAATTCCTTAGTACCTCCTGTTAGTTAGTAAAATAAAATATTATTATACCATTCATCCTTACTACAAACATGTCTTTCATAAGCTATAATATACATTCCAACCATATAACATTGACACAATACATTTATTTACAAATTTTCGTCATCATTTTATTGTTTACCACACCTCATTACATAAATCAGCAAAGTAATCATATCCTTAACTCAAATAATTAAATGTTCATTCATGATTTATCTAACCCCCGTCATCGAAAATTAATCGGATGCCCACATAACACATTTAATTTTTATTTACATACACCATATGGCTATCCTTTGTGTAATAACCATTTAAAGCTTTTTTATCCGTAATACCATAATAATAATTCCCAGGGTTATTCCCCATTATTATTTCATCATAAACTAAGTCTGCATTATTATTCTTGGTCAAGTCTCCGTCAGTATCATTTGTCACACTTAAATCTTTTATTTTTTCATCACTATAGTTGTCAGCTGTTGTTACTAGTACGCTAACCTTCACAACAGGTAAGTGTTTAATATTATCATCAATATAATCATTGTTTATTAAACAAGGTAAGTCTCTATTATTTATAATAATTCTCTCCTTATTTGACTTCTTAACCAACCCTTTATAACCTCTATTTGGCTCAAATATCTCTATCACTCTCTCTCTCTCTCTCTTTTCATAATTACTTTCACAATCCAATTTCACATTTTCACTCCACACAGAAGGCAAAACCACTTTATTATAACCCCATCTAGCCATACCAGACACACACAAAAAACTTATTTGACCATTTGCCGACCCATTGTCGCCCAAATGTCCTAGTGAGGATCTTTTATCCCCATAAACCACTTGTGAAATCTTTGCTCCACATTTAACCCCAGAAAAATTTGCCCCCTGTTCACTCTCTACATTTAAACTATCTCTATATTCCCTTTCTAACTCATTATGATCACTAACTAGCAATCCTCTAACCTCAACTAATTTTCTACTCTCATTATCACTATTACTATTACTCAATATATCACCATTATTTTTATTCAATAATATTTCACTCTTGTTAACGTCATCATAACTAACATTATTACTCACCATGTTTACGGCCACCTGTTTTACATTTAAACTAACCTCTTTCTGATTATTACCTATTTGTATTGACCTCACTTACCTCGTTTTTTATCTCCACTGCACTTAAATTAACACAGTTGTTTGTAAAAGTATCATCGTTATTATTACCTCCACTATCAGAACTACTCACCTGGTTTAGGTCACTTTCTTTATTTTCTTTTAATTTACATCTATCTCTTTCCCACTTCTCATCTCGTTGTTTCATTTTATTAATCATGTCATCTAATTTTGCGTTCTGTTCATCTAACATTGTTTTTTGTTTATCAAAACGTTTGTGGATCTTATCAAATTGACTTTGCGCATAATTCATTAGATCAGCCCATGTTAGACCTACCCCGTTTTCCGGTACCTCGGCTACGAAATTTTTTTATCTAATACCCTTTTATAAAAACTACAATAATTATTTACATTAACTACAAATATACACTACATAAAATCATTAGTATTACATGGAAGTAAACCCAACATTTACGCTACCAAAACATAACCTAATTTACACAACGTAAATCTAAACAATAATTCAAAATTTTACGAATACGCCATTACCAAATCCTACTTTCTGTGCCTCAAAACAGGTCTAATTCATATAATATTTATACGAACATCCTGGCAGCGGCGCCACTGTAACGGTATTGACCTTTTACCATTATTATCTTTTTATAATACAATAATAATACTACTAAAACTCACTGCTGCCAGAATTTTACTTACTGTCATAATCCCGTTAAACTTACCTTATTAAACTGCCCAGGTCGCCACGATATTTTATGGTTTAATATCGAAACCTTTACACTCTTGCCCTTGCAAAAATTAACATAATCCCGCTATCTGACCACCCTTAAACTCAGAAAATCTCACAGAACGTTAGACAAGGTTTTCAGCACAGAATAGGAAACGGTTATGGGGTAATAACTTACAACTAACACATATTTACGTAAAATCAAATACTATTTTATTGATATTTCTTTCTGTATTTTCAAATGTTGCTTCTCTATGTTACCAGTACTTTGATATTTCCCCCCCCCCCACACACACACTCTCTCTCATTCTTAACAATTTTGAAAAACCCCCGATTAATTGAGCTCTTTGATTTATTGTTTACTTTAAAACTTTGGCCAACTAAATATATTTTTTCACTGTACTTAACTTCTCTCGCTATCCAAATTGTTCCACCATCACGCAGTTCACTTTCACTTTTATCGTCACTTCGACCACATTAGACTGTTATTAAATTTTCGTTGCGGTGTTGTTTCACTATTTAAAATTGCTGTAGCATTTGGTATTTTCTGGTAGGCCTTGTACTACCCTTCGGCCTACCACACAAAGTATTCCCGAGGCCACTGATATAAAGTTTTAACTTATAGACGACTGTTCTCTGCTACTGTCTGATGCAAAACTGGGGTGACAATGTGTTTTTCTGTGATTCACAAAGAGACTGAGCTGGCAAGCTGTTGCGTAATACGTCTGACTGGGCAGACTCCAGGCATCAGACATAAACAGTCTGCAATAACAATGTATGTGTTGCTGGTTACTAGGGGTACCCCTTAGGTGAATACTGACTACTTTAAAATTAAAACTGATGTAACTTATTATCTTCTTAACATACAATTCTGTACCGTTACAACCGCCTCTCATAATAATTACTCCAGTAGTTGACTGTCTTGAGATAATGTCTCCTCCAAAATCTGAATCTGAATAAGCAATGAGTTCAGAATCTCCAATGAAACTTATTCCAAAGTTTACAGTGCCTTTCAAGTATCGCAATACATGTTTTACCATATTCCAGTGCCGTACCACGGGATTGTTTGAATATCTACTTAGGTAGTTTACTGCAAAGCTGATATCTGGCCTAGATACTGTAGCTAAGTAAAGTAAACTGCCTACTGCCTCACGATATGGGACAGATTTATCGAGTGGCTTATCATTATGAAAATGTTGTTCTTTGGTTAACATACCTATTTCCATTGGAGTTGACTTTTGATTTGAATCTTCCATTCTAAATCTTTTCAATATCTTTTCAGTGTAATGATGTTGGCTTACAAAAATTTCCTTATGTCTAATTTCAATTTCCATGCCAAGGTAAGTTAATTTGTTGTCTGACCCAGAATTATAAGTAATTTCAAATTCTTTGTTAAGTTTATCTAATTTATCTTATGTTTTTCTTTTCCTATAATAACACCATCATCTACAAAAAGTACAATTATAATGCTTCTGTCACCATTATAATAAATACAAGGATCATTGTCAGAACAAACAAAATTTAATTTCCTTAGGTAGTTTGTGAAATTCACATTCCAATTTTTCAAAGACTGTTTAAGTCCATATATACTCTTGAGCAACTCACAAACTCTACCTGAGCCATCATCAAAGCCTACCGGTTGATACATGTAAATCTTCTCGTCCAAAGATCCATGTAAAAACGCTGTCTTCACATCAAAAGTCATCAGATGCATTCCATCGGAGGCTGAAATGCTGAGTATCAGTCGAAAGGATGCATGTTTGGCAACAGGACTGAAGGTCTCAGTATAATGGATTCCTTGTTCTTGCTCAAACCCTGTTGCAACTAGCCTGGCTTTGTATCGCCCATCTTGTTTTTGGCATAAAACCCACCGACAAGTCAAAGCTTTTTCTTCTTTTGGTAGACTTACTAGTTTCCAAGTTCTCATCTTCATTAAAGATTCATACTCTTCTAACATTGCTTTCTTCCAGTTTTCATCCTGTAGTGCTTGTAAAATGGAAATATCTTCTACCTCACCTGTCATGGCCATATTTACATTTTTGTTTCTGTTGTCTTCAACTACATAATCTACCATCCTTGCTGGCATCCTTAAAGTAGCCCTGTTTCGAAGACTTCTTTTCTCTGGTTGAATACAAACAGTTTGATCTCGTTCCAAACACTTTACACAACGATTTTCTTGACATTCATTTTGCATATTATTGTCAGACACAGAGCTTTCATAAACACTTTCACTATCAGATTTTTCTTCTTCACTTGACACTATGTATTCCTTTTCTTCTATTAATATATATAAACTTTCACGTAATGAACTTACTATTCGTTGACACTTCCCCAAACGTTTCAAGGTGATGTTCCTCTTCCTCAGTGGGAATAATACTGAATGTCGATTACAGAATAACCTTTACGGACTATAGGTGTGTTTGGTGGGGGTTGATGGTGGGAATGGATTGGCGCTGAGGTTCAAATTGTGTGTTTGGATCAGTGTATTGAATAGTGTATCCTTTTCTTCATTTGACAAGGTAGCTTCAATTTCTGTACAACTAGACTTACTGTTTACTTTTTCATCAAATATCATATCTCCTGATGTTACAACTTCATTTTTGTCTCTTAAGTAAACTCGGTAACTACTTGAATCTAAACAAGAAAATTCCTTTTTCTGATTTCTTCTGTGTTTTGGCTCTCTTAAAATCCTGAATGAAAACATAACAATCACATCCAAAGATTCTAAGCTTATTTACATCAATTCTGCGTCCAAACCATAAATCCACAGGACTTTTACCTTTCACAGAACTTGTTCCAGTCTGATTCAGTGTAAATGTAGCATAACTAACTGCTTCTGCCCATAAGTTTTCATTTAGATTTCTTGCATGTATAGCTGGTCTAGCAGATTCTACAGTGGTTCTCATCTCTCTCTCAATTCGACCATTTTGTGGTGCAGTGTATGGGTTCGACTTAATGTGGAAAACTCCAAGTTCTTCACAAAACTTCTTAGTATCTCCATTTTTAATTTCTTTCCCATTATCAGACTTTAAATTTTTATTTTCTTTCTAAACTGATTCTCAACTAAAGTCATGAAGATTTTCAATTTCTCAAAAGTTTCATTTTTAGTTTTTAAGAAATAGACAGTGCGAAAATGAGATAAATCATCTTTGAGCATAAAAAAATATTTTGCTCCTCCAAAAGATTTATATTCATTTCGCACAAGTCTACATGAATTACATCAAGTACCTCTTTTGCCACTTCAAAATTTCTTGGATGTGGGAGATGATGGTGTTTGCCATAAACGCATCCTTCACACACATAGTCATCCCAATCGTCAACATACTTTATATTATTTTTCTTCAAAATGTCACTTACATAACTAATATTCTGATGTGCTAATTTTTCATGCCACTTTTTAATTGACATAGCAACAATACACTTTTCTAAGTTTTCATAGCGAAACATCATTCTAAACAATCTTCCATATCTGTTTGCCATGGCTGTTAATTCACCAGTGTCTGAATCCAAAAAATAAGAGCAATTTGTGTCTGCTTCCTGACGATAACCCTTGTCCAAGGCACTAGTGACGGAAAATGAGTTAAAGGGTATCTTTGGTATATACAAAACATTTTTCAGTGTTATGTTACACCAATCTTGACCATTATAAGCTAACAAATCTATGTCTCCGACACCAACACCTTCTATAAGTGTTATCTCCAATCATGACTTTTTCTGGTTTTTGTAAAACAGTATAATTTTTCAACCAGTCATTCCTTAAAGTCATGTGCTGAGTGGCACCACAAGCTTGGTACCATAGATCTTGATAGTCATTCTTCATTGATATATATTGTATATTAGTAACAGACAATCCAACATTAATCATCAATTTACTTTTTGACGTAGATTTGTCTGATTCTTCTGACTTACTATCTACATTTTTGGTACAATTTTTGGCAAAGTGACCTTTTTTGTTGCACTTATTACACGGATAATTTTTCTTACAATATTCAATGTAACTTTTACTAGGTTCATTCTTGCAGTACTTATTTATGTGCCCTTTTTGTCCACATTTAAAGCATTCCTTTATGTTCACTTGTTTTGTTTTATTATTGTTCTGTCCCTTTGATATGAAAGCATTCTGACACTCATTATTGGCCTGTTCACTTTCTTTTTTGCCTGTCTTCTTCAAGTTTCAAACCCTCAAACATGATGTTCAACATTTTGTCTGTGGAAATAACATTATCCCAAGACGTTCTAAAATGATGCAGTCTTGTTGGAAGTATACCTAATATCCTTTGCATAATCCAGTTTTCTTTAACGCTTTCACCTAGTGCAGACAATTCATCAGCATATTGTTGAATTGTCATGCAATTTTCTATTACTGATTTATGCTCATCATACTTATAATTAAAAAATAATCTTTGCAGGCCTTCAACTGAAACGTTTGATTTTTTTCCATATAAGGTTTCCAACTTTTCTAACATAGCATTTGCGGACTGGCACCTTGTAATTTTCTTGGCTATATTACTGTCAACATTCAATCCAATTAATATTTGTGCTTCTAAATCATTTTCAATCCATTCTTTTACAGCTGCGCTTGATTCATCTCCTTCAGGCTTAATTTTAACTCCTGTTGCGATTTGATAAATACCTTTTGATTTTAAGGTTAGGTTAAGTTTGAATATCCATGAATCATAGTTGGAACCTCCTTGCAAATCATCTTTCAACACTTCTAAATTTGATCTGACTAAATCCATTTCTATTGTTTAATGTAGTTTCTTCTCTACACCTGACTTTGTGCACTCAATTCTTACTGACACGTGCAACAAAAAAAAGGGTTCTTGCGTACTATTATTACTGTCCACAATTCAATTCAACAATGTGTTTTATTACTTCTCTCGGCTCATAACCTGTTACTATATTTACCAGGAAGCAATTACTGATAAAACACAATGATCTAACTAAATGAATTGATATTTATTTTTACATTAAACAATACAATAAATCACTCATGACAACCGCACATGAGTTTATTATATTATGTAACCGCACATTTATTATACTTTATTATTTTATGTAATCTACTTTGAATGCAGTTTAAGTCATTATGTTTATTACTTGAGTGTGTCACCATCTATGTCGGTCGTATTGAGTTATGTATCCTAGATACCTACGTTTTTTTTTACTTTACATGTGCGGTTGTCATGAGTGATTTATTGTATTGTTTAATGTAAAAATAAATATCAATTCATTTAGTTAGATCATTGTGTTTTATCAGTAACTGCTTCCTGGTAAATATAATAACAGACAGGAAAAGAAATTAGAGAATAACAGACAGGCCACGATTTTGTAAAGTAGTAAGAACATACAATTATTGTAAAACAGCCCAAATTAATTCAAAATGTAAACAAGTCATAAGTGACACCAAGCAAAACATATGTAAATGAAAAGTAATCTTTAATTTGTGTAAAATAAGAAGATATAGCCAATTACTACTTAGGCCTATAAAATGCCTAACGGTATAAATCCAAAATAAACAAATTGTAAGAAATTAACTATTGTATTAGAAAATTCAGGGCAAGTAACTAATTAAGTACAATTAGTGAACCATATTAAGATGTCAAAGTTAGATTAAAAACATAACATAAGAAAGAAATGTAATAACATAATATTAACATAATTGTCAAAACATAATACATAAACAAACCCAGCTTTGTGGGATGTCAAAATGATCTTTCAAAGAAAATATGAACAGTTGTGATAATATCTAATACATAAATAAGAAGACAGAAGAATAATAGTAATCAGAAGATATTTATTCATTTTGAATTAAAATTCAAATATTATAACAATAGACATAAATATGATCAGCCAATGAGAGTACAGACAGTTGCCATAACAACGGAACGTTATTTAATATAATTCCGTTATAAAACATTAGTTCATTATTGACGCTCAAGACATACAAACCATAGTCGACTCAATTTTAATTTAAAATAGTCGAAAATAAGTCAAAATCTAATAAAATGAAGATGCAAGAAGTCTGATGAAGGCCTAATCAAACTAGGAGAGCCAATTAGCCAGATTATTAACAGCTGAAAATAATTAAAACTTCCAATTGATTGAAAAAGAAGCCAGACGTACTCCAAATCATAAATGAAGGAAGATTGATGATCATATGGACCAACCTAACTAAAAACTGAATAACTCTTCACCCGAATTCAACAGATTTGTTAAGTATATCTGAAATACCCTAATAAAAACTGATTAACTTTTCTCACAACACAAATAACTCTCACTACGAACTGATAACTAAATTTCTTTCAAGGATTAATTGAAAATAAAAACTAAACTTGTATGTAAACAGAAAATAACCTGTATACAAATTACGAATTCTTAACACATACTTTTTAACACTTAAAAAACGAATTTTAATTAGCTCTAATAGTATATAAGTACCATTGATGTAAGGTAGTGTACTTTATTATCATCTTATTAATATTTTTCGTAACCAAAAGAACTCATGATTAAACGAACTGTAAGAAAATAAACACAAAACGACAGCCATGTCGATTGAATAACGTTTAAATCATATTAGCCAACCTGAGAAAAATAGTATATTTATTGCCGGAGCAACTTCGTTTAATAACAGTATATAATTTTGTATTTAATTGAATAACTGATAATTTCATGTTAATAAACTAGTACTGAGTAGTAATAACCGTCCTTTATTTCATTGTAAATTGCATTATAAAGTTTGTGTACTTTAGCGACGAGCGAAATTGTCTGTCAGCATTAGACATCGACAGCACGGCGAACTACTAGAGAGATTCATACGCCCGCCAATTGCGAGGGTAATTTGATTCAGTCAAATGTCTAGAACGACCGCTCAATTTCATATTTTTTAATTGTTTTCATAAACAATTTGGCGCCACCCGGGAATGAAATATACTCATTAAAGGACAGGTAAGGTTTACACTCGCGAGATATTGCACTGGTAATTCGAGATCGCAACGGACATCGTCAGCATAACAAAAAGAAAAAGTAAGTAAGTAAACAGAAAGTAGCATCGTAAAGAGTCTACTCGTTACAAATTGACGCCAACGTGTGGCAGAATAATTACATACAGAAAGTGGCATCGTAAAGATCGATTCGTTACAAATTGGCAACCAACTAGTGTGGCTAGAATTAAAGACTAGCGGTGGTTACGAGAAATAATGAAACACTCCATGATCACCAGAGGAAGACCAAAGAAGAGGGCTGAAGACACCGACAAGGAAGAACAGGAAACAACACCGGCCGAAGAAATAGAAATGATCGAGGAATTGATAAAAGAGGATGCCCAAGGGGACCAACCACAGAAACCAACCCGACCAGCGCCCGAAGCGGAGGCAATAGCGGAAGATACAATCGAAAATCCGCAGGACAGAGCTACACCAACCGAGGAGGCAAAATGGGATAGCATGATGAGGATGATAATGGATAAGTTCGGAAAAAGCAATGAAAAAATGGACCAAATGAAGGAAGAAACTAATGACAATTTTAAGAAACAGGAGGAGAAAATAAATGAAAAATTTGAGGAAAAAATAGACAAAATGGAGGAAAAAATAAGGGAAGATATTGAGACATTGAACAATAAAATCGAAGGCGATAATGAGACATTAAAACAACAAATAAACAAGAAAATGAAGGAACATAGTGAGACTTTACAGAAGAACCAAGAAACCCTACAACAGCGATTACCGGAGGACATCCAAAAAAGAAATAAAGAACTGAAGGAAGAATTGAGGGAACAATTTAAGGAAGACAAGGAGATGAATAAGCAATGGGAAGAAACAAATTACAAAGCAGATCAACTTAATGAAACATCAGATAGTGATTTCACACAATTGAATGAAACACTAGACAGCACTTATGAAGGTAATAAAGAAGACAAAAGTGTATTGTTATCTGAAAATAAAAATAACAAAAACAAAGAGAAAATTAAGCACATAGAAACCAACCGTAGAGAAGTAAAGAAGAACCAAATAATTAAGAAGATTAAGAAAACAAAAGATATAGGAAAAATATGTAAAAAGAAACTAATAAAAACAAGAGAAGAAGTGGAGATGATGAAGCATGGACTAACTGATGTGTTTAATTTACCAATTACCGACCATAGTGAATTAATGGATTATACAGATTGTAGGAGAACTCTAAAAGAAATTATAGACGGGATTCACAACAAAACAGTGTGTAACAAATTAAGAAGGTCTATAAGAAAAATGAATGCACTAGAAATAGACATATATGATCAGATATCAGTGAAAGCATCAATGATGGATATAACACTGGCATATTTGTTTTATAAACAACATAATAAAGTGATCGAAGTAGGCATTGATACTAATGAACACATGGTATTAGAAGAATGGCTGTACCAGGTAGAAGAGACCTATTTCACAAGGACAGAAATAGTTCTACACACCAGAGTAATCCGAACAACAAGTGAGGATGAAATAATGGACCATGGGTAAACTAGATACCACACACTGAAAAATGGGACTGAGTTTCAGAGTAATGACCAAGCAAACCAATGGAAAGGAAGGAGCATTAAATTCATTAAACCAATTACCTAATAATAATCAAAAGAAAAAAACATAAATGATATTTAAGGAAAAAACTTAAGAATAATTGACAAGAAATGACTAAACGACCAAGACGAAGTGAATGAGAAGAGCTATCAAACCATAATAAATAAGTTTACGTATCATCCAGAATAAATTTTAACCATCAAACATTTGAAGGAGAAGAGGAGAAAATCACCAAAGAGAATTATATAGTGAGGGTTATAAGAAATTATCTAGAATAAATGTTGACAATCAGACATTTGAAGGAGAAAAGGAGAAAATTCCCAAGGTGTATTATATATTGAAGGAGAGAAAGGACCTGGAAGAGATAGTCAATGAGATCGTACAACAGCAGAAACAAGATACCAATTTAGCCAACATACAAAGGAGAGTGATGGAATCAGAAGAAATTATTAACAAATTTTATTCCATACATAAGGATGTGTTATTCATTCAAACCCAAAGGAATCATGGAAATTGGAAGCTAGTAGTTCCAACATCTCTAGAAAATAAATTAATTAAGGACTACCATGTCAGATACAGACACATGGGAGCTTTAAAAATAGTCAAAGCTTTGGAAGAAATGTTTATTAAAAGTATAACCCGAAAAGTGATTAAAAATATCAAAACATGCACTATATGCCAAATGGTTAAAAACCAATAATGACAGAAAGGACGGAATGATGATACCCATCACATCAAATAATAAACTTGAAAAAGTGTTTCTTGATATATGTGGACCATTCCCACGTAGCGGAGGGAGGCATAGATTCAAGTTCATTGTAATTCTATTTGACCATTACACCAAATACAATAAATTATACGCTATCAACAGAGCAACCACAAAGAAAATCTTGGAAATAATTAAAAACAAATACATACCTGAAGTTGGAAAACCATATACTATAATAACCGATCACGGAACACAGTTTAAAGGAAGAAGATGGAGAGAGAAACTACTGGAATTAAATATAAAAACATACAAAACGTCCGTATACCACCCAAGCAGTAATCCCGCTGAAAGAGTATTGAGAGAGGTGGGACGCATTTTGAGAACATACTGTCATGATAAACTGAGAGAATGGCAAAAATATTTAATATCAACAGAAGAATTTTTAAACATAAGTTACCACCATTTCATTGAAAACACCCCACATTCTATGATGTTTGGAAGAAAGCCACATAGAGAGATACAGGTTTTAATTGACTTTCCAACCAACCCAGAAGACCCATGTGAAGAAAAGAAATACTACAACAGGATCATGGAGAAGATTGAAAAACAAAAAACCAAATATTCACTGAACCAGACAAAAGTAATTAACTATCACTTAGGAGAAAGTCTTAATAAAAAATCGTGAACTACCTAGTACATTCGAAGGTATAGCCAAGAAACTATTATTGTTATACATAGGACCTTATATCATAACAAAAGACAATGACAACAATACGTATGAAGTAAGCAATCCAATAACTAAAAAGATCAAAGGAGTATATAACCAAGTTTCCATCATGAAGTTCTACGAGGAAGGATGAACAATCATAATAACAAACTACAAAATTCAAAAAATATGTAAGATCACCTTACGCTATTATTTAGAAAACGTATGAGGTAAAATAAAAAATAAATTACAAAATCAAAAAGAATAAGTAAGATCAACTTACACTACCATTTAGAAAACATATGATATAAGAGATAAAATAAGGGAACAAACTACAAAATTCCTAAATAGTAAGTACAACCAACTTACACTAATATTTAGAAAATATGTGAGATAAAATAAAATAAACAAACGAAGTGAAAACAAGAATTAATAATACAAGAGAATTAGAAAGGAGACCAATTAAAATAAACAAATATAAAACCAAGCAAGAACTGCCAAGACAAATACATAACATTGTAAAAAAATATATATAAAGTAAATATACAGCAAGTGGCTAAAGCAAAATAAGGGTAATCAACAAAGGAGAAGAAAAGAAAAAAATGTCTAAATTAATTAAAATGATCACAAGAAGAAAAGAAAAAACTACTTAAAAGTTTAGAACTAATGAAATTAACAACTAAATAAATAAAAACAATCGACTGTGTGAGTATATAACAGAATATAGCAAAGGTACAGCGGAAGGAAGAATGAGTAGAAAAAAGTTAAAATGATCTAAAGAACCATGAAGTGGACAATCCCCAAAATATCATTATTAACGAAAGTCACAAGATGACAAAAAGGTATTTAAGATTGACTGAGAATAGGTCCAGCAATCAATTAACTGAGCAGAGATGATGTTCCTCTGATCTCAGAAAAAAAGGCAGTAATGGAAGAAACCAGCTACTAAAAGTTAGGGAAATTATATAACAGGGAGAACGCACTAATGGAAATAAGAAAAAACAGATCTAAAAGACAACTAAATAAAAAGGAGTGGAACAAGTAAGAAGAGAAACAAGAAAGAAGAAATAAACAAGAAGAAAAAGGAAAAATTATATATAACTGATAATTTCATAAAAAACTATGCTAGTGTTTTACCAAAATGATCAATTTTGATGGAGAGGCATTATGTTACAACACAAAAAGCCACCCCAATACCAGGGAAAAAACTATAATGAATCAACTATATTAAACTAATGAAAATAAAATGACTATGACAAGACAAATGACTATGACCCAACCCAAGTGATTGACCCAATAAAAGAAAAGAAAATGAGAATGTATATGAAAAAGACACAAACAAATAATAAAGAAAATAAAATGAGAAATATTAAACTCAAATGATGATGAAAAAGGCACAAACAAATAATAAATGTAAATGATAAATATTAAAATCAAATAAAATAATCTCAATTAAAGTACACTAACCAGAGAAATAGATACTATATGTTATGAATAACCCTATAATGATAAGTGAATCAGAACATTAAATTTGTTAACATAATAACTAATAATTGTGAATAAAACAATAAAAAAAAAACAGAAGTGAGAGATAGGTAGGAAGTGAAAGTGATTAAGTGAGTAAGAGAAATCAATATTAGGGACTAACCACTAGTAACACTAAAATACAGTAAAACAGTGCAAAGTGCCAGTGTAACCCAAAATAAATAGAAAAAACAACATATAGGTAAAGACACCAAAACCAGTGATTAACACTATAGTTTAAGGGTGATAAATACCAAACAATAAGAATAACCAGAATATTGTTATTAATTATAAATGATAGTAGATTAGGAATACAGTGGTATTCAGGATAAAAATCCCATAATGATTAAGAATGTTGTAACGATAATTATGAGACTCGTGCGTACCTGTTGAAATGTGTTTACACTTGTTTATTATATGTATAAGTGTTAATGTGGTGTGTTCGCCTCACACCGGTCGTTACAATAATAGTAGTCACTACTGAAGTCTGTAGCGTGGTCCAAATTACCAGTACAACCTACCTGTTAATTCATAGGGTTTGCGAATCCCGGGTGGCGCCAAATTGTTTATATTAAAACAATTAAAATTATTAAATTACAAGTTGATAAGTGTTATTAGCGTTGACAGCTGGAGCGTTCAAATGGTTCCCGCCGCTGTACAGGTTGCCGTATTGTCCACTCGTGACGAGCGCTAGTTGGTTACTGAATAAAAATTGCTAACACACATATATTCTACAACGTCCTGTGAAATAAAACGATGGTTATACTCTGTACTGTAATTTTAATACAAATTCAGTCATTAATTAATATGACAAAAGGATTATAATTGGTTTAATAACAAATTGCTCCGGCTTAGAACATGAGACGCCAATATTTCAAGGTTGGCGAAATCGGTTTTAAAACAAATTATTTCGATGCCGTGATGGCTACTGTTTACTTACAATATATTAATCTGTTCAAAATCTGGGGTCCTTTGGATTATAAAATAAGACATAAACGTTGGTTACATTAAAAAAGTACACTACCATACCTTATACATACTTAAAGAATATAAAGTGTTTTTACAAATTGTTCGGTAGTGCCGTATTTTTTGTTACAAAGTTCGCACACTAATGCGAGGTTATATTTTAATTAACAAAATGTGTTTACGTAAGTTGATATGCATTAAACCTTTGAAAGAAAATTAACTTTGTTTAATAGTGAGAAATTTTTTGATTGTTTTGAGAAATATTTAAAGTAATTTGGTTTCTGGGAGAAAGGAATTTATTGGATACTTATCAGTTCAGACAGTGTGTAACGTATCTAAAATATGGGGCATTTCATTTTATTTCATTTCGGGGTTTTTGTAAAAATATTGTGAAAGTTTTATTTTCCGACAAACGTTAATTCCAGTGTAACAGACCACGTGGCAAGAAAACAGTGTTGAAACAAAGGCAAGACGCAGTAATCAGTTGCGAAACCAAGCAAAGAATTTGTACCACTCTCGAATTCTCAGAACTCTGTATAAATGTGACGGTGCCCGCACGCAATGACTCGAGTATGCGCGCTGTAGGGACGCCAAGAGGAACAAACGACGCTGTAAAAAATGGCGCTGGAGCGAACAGTTTGTAAAACCAACCAGCCAAGCTACAGGAAACGGAGCTAAGGACTGCCTCCGTGTTAATGACGTCAGTCTAGCAGCGCCTAATATCATCGGCCAACACTAGGAAAAAACACATTATGTATCATGGTCATAGCTAACAAACCACAGCAAATCAGCTATGAACCACAACGAGATCTGATGGCAGTGGAACCCTGTTTCCTCCCGCTCGCCAAGTAAGTTGCGTAGTTGTTAGTCCCTAGAGTAACCGGCCGGGTCCTTTATAGAGGTAGCTCCTCTCAAAATTTTAACATGGGACCGTAAAAGTGATTTAATTGTTATTTCAATCAGTGGAAGTGAGAGTGAATAATTACTGAACAGTAACATGCCAATTTGATATATTTTTCTTTATTTTCGGGACAACTACCAACTCACCACGCGGCGACCACGAGGTCGCAGATATACGCGTTACCGGCGGGGAGATCATATCATGTATTACAGTAATCAATCAAAGTAAAAAGGGGGGTTTTTTATGTTTTTAAGAATGTGAGTAGTGCGTGAGCAGGCTGGGCTATCTTAAGTTGTAAGTAATAGTATGTAAGTTAGAAAATAAGAGGTATAAACAAGAATTACACCATATTCGAAAAGCATGTAAGTAACTGCATTTGATAAACAAAATTTTAAAATGGCAATAATTAATAATTAAAACTAATTATTTCTCTTCATAACGATGTGTAGAATCAGTTATTTCAATAACCCTAACACGGGTTTGCATCTGATGTTCATGTGATTGGATCCTGGACCCTGATAGAAGAGATCGTGGAGGTAGGTGAAAATTGTAATTTTGTAATTAATATATCTAAATTGGATAAGAAGATAACAATGGCGCCCGAACAGGGACGAATTTAAATTAATTAATTAAATTCCACATCTATGAGGATGCAAACATGTGTTAGGTTAGCATAGTAAAATACAAATGCGTTATGTACGCAAAGTTAATATGAGAAAGCAATATAGAAAGTACATTACAAAAAATTAAATCAATTAATTAGATTAATTAAAATATTCTGAATATCAATTATAAAAAAAAAAAATGGCAGATAACAAAAGTAACAAAAATGAAATAACTAATGTCGAAATTTTGGACGAGTCGAACATGAGCAATTTTGAGATACATTCGACTCCAAGTGCGAGTCAAGAGAAAGCAGAGTTAAATTTAAGTGACCAGTGTAATGTAACTGAAGATTCGGGGATTCAAATAACCCCAAATTTGAGTAGGGACTGTACAACTAATAATGAAGAAGTCAGCTTCACTGACACTAATGTAGAAATGACCGAATCAAAAATAATGAAAGATGTCGAACATCAATCAACACCTATTCCAATGAATCAAAATAAAAAATGTGACGACAGTAGCATGTTAACAAATTTGTATAGTTTGATGTGTAGTATGAAAGAAAATTCAGAAAAACAACATGACGAATTAAATGATCGTTTTGATGAAATTAAGACCGAAATTAAAAGTGAATTTAATTGCAAATTGGAGGAACTTAAAACTGAAATTAATAAAGTACAAATCAACTGTGAGAGTAACTGTAACAAATTAAAATATGAATTAAATGAAACGTTGAGTCACTCATTAGATAGTGTGAATAATAAAATTGACGAAATAGAGAGTAGTGTGGTAGAAAAAACCAATAAACAAATACAGAAGGTAACCGAAAATTTTGATCGTAAAATAGATGAATGTAATGTTAGTAATGAGTACAAGTTGAATTGTGTAGGTGATAAGATTGAAACATATGAAATTAGTACTAAGGTCAAAATCAATGAAATAGAAAGTAATTGCAAAACAGAGATACAAGCTATACAAAATACAGTAAATACTATAGATACAAGTAATAAACAATTTGAGTATTTAAATAATAATAAATTTGTGTCAATTGAGCAGAGTATAGTTAATGTTAAAGATGAATTGAATATAGCTATAAATGAAAAACTTAATAGGGTTACTGAACACATAGTCATTGCTAGAGATATGAATAGGGATATTGATTTGGAATTATTTAATTGCGAAAACAGGGGGGTACACCCTATGCAGTTTTTGAATAGTCAGAGAATTTAATCAGTTTTGTAGAAGTAGCTGGGAAGTACAATTGCTAAAAATCATGAAGTGTTTTAGAGGGAATTCCGCGGTATGGGCGGAGGTGCATAAAGTAGACTGGGTAAATTATCAGTGTTTTGAGACGGCTTTTAGAGAGAAATATTGGTCGGAGGAGGAACAAGAAATATTACGGAGTAAAATTATGGGACCAGGTAATTTTGGGACCCAAGGGGGTAACGTAACTATGTACGTAATGCGACTATATAATGAGGCAAAATATTTAGAGCCACCGTTACCGTTTGGGTCATTCGTCCGTCACATAAGCAAGCATTTACCGAGAGAAATACAAATTACATTAATGACCCGAGAGATTATAGAAATCACGGAACTAGAGAAAATATTGGATATATTTCAGAATATAAGAGAACGGGATATGAGTAGGCGGATAAACACACCAGTATCACATGTAAATGGGAATCATAATCAACCAAGGGGAATACCCAATTTTCACCGAGGAGCGCGGGGAGGAAGTTTTGACAATAGGGGCGAGAGTTGGAGGTGTAGAGAATGTGACACAGACAATTATGCTAATAGAACCAATTGTTTCAGATGTCATCGAAACAGGGAGTGCGCCAGGAACGAGAGAACGAACCCACCACCAAATCAACAGTCGAGAGGAGGAGAATTTTATAGAGGAGCGCCAAGAGGAGGAGGACATTATACTAGAGGAAGAGGAGGAAGTCATCCAGCTGTAGCAGGTCCATCCACGGGAAACTAAGGAGGACAATGGAGAAGCGGGCCCAACCATTGTCAACGGAGTACCGGGTCCAAGTAACCAACGAATACGCGGACAACGTTATCCAGGTGGACATGGCAAAAGAATTGTTAGAAGAAGAGGAGAATAAGGTGATGGAACGCAGAACAGGATTGACTGAGGTGACAATTAACATTGAAGGTAAGAATTATAAAACTTTAATTGATACCGGTAGCGAGATCTCAGTGATTTCTGAAAATGTCATGGGTGAATTAAAAGAGATAAATAAAAATATACCATCATTACCAGTTGCGGGGGTTACAGTAGTGGGGGTAACTGGGGTGAGAAGTAAGAGAATAACCAGACAAGTACAATTAAATATTTTAATAAATGGAGTGGAATTTGAAAACACGTTCCTAGTAGTTAAAGGGTTGAGTCTGGATGTAATTTTGGGAAATGATTTTTTGGAACGAAACGGAGCAGTAATAGATTTCAATAAACAAATAGTAAAATTTGAAAAGGGGAATAAACCAGTCAGAATAGAGTTTAAGAAAATAGTAAATGAGAGTAAAGTCACGGGAATAAAAATGTTACATAAGCAGATAGGCGATGGAGAAATAGAGACCAAAATAAATATATGTCGAGAGAGTGATAGCCTAGAGAATGAGGAGGGAGAAATGCATGAGAGTAATGAGAGTGTGTGGGCAGATAGAGCCAACAAATTTTTTAATGAAGGTACAGTTGTAGGAAATACTCAGCGAGAGGAGCTGTGGGCAGTGGTGGAACGTTTCAGCGAGGTATTTGACGAATCACCAGGGAAAGCGAAGGACTACATCTGCGAGCTGAAAGTTCGGGACCACGCACCATACATGCAGAGGAGTTACCCGGTGCCGTTTTCGAAGAGGAGGGCTGTACAGGAGGAATTAGACCGGATGATGCAGGGAGACATAATTGAACGCTCAGTATCACCCTACTCAAACCCTTTGGTAGTAGTGATAAAAAAGGATGGAAAGGTAAGGTTATGTTTAGATGCCAGAAAAATTAATCAAATTATTATACCGGACCGGGAATCTCCGGAACCCATAAATGAGATTTTACAGAAGTTCAGCGGAGTCAAATACATGACGTCCTTAGACCTGACAGCTGGATACTGGCAGGTGCCATTAGCAGCAGAGAGCAGAAAATACACAGTTTTTCTTTTTAACGGTAAGAATTACCAATTCAAATGCTTACCTTTTGGGTTAAACACCAGTGTTGCCAGTTTTATTAAATGTTTAGATAATATATTACAACCTAAGGATCTAGACTTTTTAACCGTATATGTCGATGATATCTTGATAGCTTCTAGAACATTCACTGAACATTTAGAACACATAGAATTAGTATTAGATAAGCTGCAAAAAGGGGGTTTAACAGTTAATTGGGACAAATCTAAGTTTCTGCAGACAGAAATACATTTCCTAGGATTTATTATTACACAGGAGGGGATATTAGCTAACCCTGACAAAGTAGAAGCCATAATGCGATTCCCCGAACCTAAAAACATTAAGCAATTACAAAGTTTTTTAGGCCTATGCAACTTTTACAGGAAATTTCAGGAGAACTACGCACACACAACATCCAAACTAAGTGCTGTACTGCAGAAGAATAAACAGTGGAGATGGGGAGATACGGAACGGAATGCATTCAACGAAATTAAGAGAAAGTTTAGTCACATGATTATGATGAATCATCCCGATTTTAATAAAACTTTTTATTTGCAGACCGACGCCAGCAATGTAGCGCTAGGGGCGAAGCTCTACCAGGAGGGCTGCGACAAGGAACATCTAACGATAGCCTTCGCCAGTAGATTGCTGCTGTCGGCTGAGAAAAATTATATGACAGAAAAAGAACTTTTAAGTATTGTGTTCGCCGTAGGTAAGTTCCGGACATACATCCTAGGCAATACAACAATAATCCGGACGGACCACAAGGCATTATCATTCCTAAATACATGTAAGCTGACGCATAGCAGATTAACCAGGTGGGTATTAGCTTTACAAGAATATAACTTTTCCTGGGAGTATATAAAGGGGTCAGATAATAAGGTACCAAATACACTTTCTAGAGTAGATGTTATAGACAATAAAACTGGTAGGGATCTTAAAGAGATAGAAATTTTTAGATTAACTAGAGAAGATAGAATTTTTGGTGAAGAATTAAGTGATATTAAAAATATGCAAAGATCTGATAGTAAACTGGGTAAAGTAATTGTTAGTTTAGAAACGGAGGTAGAGGGATCGGAATATAATGAGCGCTTTCAAGTATATCAAGGTATTTTGTTTAAAAAAGTAGATAGTGGGGAGCGTGATTGGAGGTTAGTTATACCCGAGGGGTTAATAGATAAAATTGTTTGGGATTGTCATATAAGGTATGGTCATTTTGGGGCGAGAAAATGTGCAAATGTGTTGAAAGAATCGTGTATATTTAAGAATATGGAGAGGAGAGTCAGAAGAGTGTTAAGGGTGTGTGATTTATGTCAGAAATCGAAAGTAGTGAATTATAAAGTAGAGGGGGAGATGAATTACATAAAAGTGGAGAGACCGTTTGATCTAGTTGCGGTTGATTTATATGGACCATTACCCAGAGGTAGAGGGGGTGTATTGTATGTATTTGTAGTTCTAGACACTTTTTCAAAATTTGTGAAATTATATAGCATTAAGAGAGCGACAAGTAAAGTACTCAGTGAAAAAATAGTAAAAGACTACATGATTAATGTTGGAAAACCGAAAATTATATTATCTGACCACGGTCCACAGTTTATAAGCGGCAAGTGGCGACAGACGCTTGGATGGGAAGGCATCATACCCAAGCATACGGCAGTGTATCATCCTCAGTCGAACCAAGCAGAACGGGTGATGAGAGAGATTGGTAGGATATTTCGGGCGTACTGTCACGCCAAACACACAGAATGGCCATCCTACGTGAAGAAAGTAGAGGAGTGGCTGAATTGTACCACCCATGAGTCCACAGGATTCACGCCGCATGAGTTGATCAGGGGAACAAGGCCACCCAGGATATTGGAACAACTTTTCGAATACCCACCAGAAGGTCGAGTTTTGGACAGAAACATGAAAATTAGATTGGCAAACGAGAACTTACTTACGAGAGGAGAGCGAAGGAAACAGAAACATGATGCTAACGGTAAATGGACCAAATATGAGGTAGGTCAGTTAGTGTTAGTAAAAAGGCATGATTTGTCCAGTGCTCAAGATAGAGAAATAAAGAAGTTTTTCTTGTTGTATGAAGGACCATATGAAATTGTAGAAATAAAAATGCAGAATGCGTATGTGCTGAGGAACCCAGCGACGCAGGAAATAGTAGGTACTCAAAATGCAACGACTTTAAAATTATATCGGTCACTGTAATTATGTTTATAAATAAGATTTCAAATATTGTTGTATGCTTACAGAAGGGATCCTCCCCCATTTTCGGGCGGTCACGATCTTACCAGTCCTGGCCGTGGAATTCGGAACTTGGAGGCGGGCCATGGTTGGCGGATCTTCCTTCGGGCAGTGAAAACAATGATGGTCCGGCTCCACCAAAATTGGTATAAAGTAGAAAATTAATTACACATATTTGAACGGGGAGGGGGACCCCAACAGGTACGTTACACGAATTAATTTTTTAATACACTCCAGGTGCAGCGGTTTTGGTGTACCTGTCACGTCCCTGCACTGCCTTAGAGTGTTTGTATATAATGGAGGCTGCACCTAAATAAAAGGCAGTGCGTACAAATTTAAAAGTTTCAGTACCAATGGCAAAATTAAAAGTAGCCATTGGTTATAGTTCTGTGTAGTCTGAAAAGACGAATTTTGGGGCAAGAGGGGTTGGCGCAAGGTAGAAAGCGGGTTAGAAAAAATGGTAGGAGTGGGGGAGTAGTGTGTTTCAGAGGGGGGGCGTGAATTCACGTAGCATATCTACCTAGTGCCAATTCTTTTTGCGGCGAAACCCGACTTTTCGGCCGATTACTGTCTACCAGCACTAATCTCGATTTTGGAACGTTAGTCAGCCTCCAATGTAAATATAGAAAATTGTATTTTGAAAAAAAAAAAATCCCCCAAAAAAAAAATATTTTGGATGTTTATAATTTTAAATTTAAACAAATTTTAGAATTAAGTGACCAAATATAATTGTCAAGTTTTAGTATCAGTGAGCATGGGAACGTTTTAAATGATGTGAAATGAAGTAAAGACTTGTTGTCAATACAAGGTGTGGGGGTCATTTTGGGGGGTAGATTGGTGCTCAAAGAAGTGATAGAACAGTGGAGTGTGGAACTGCAAGTGTCGAAAGTTTTAGTTTATCACGTTTAATTAGTTAGTTATTAAGTTGCTATTGCGGGGGTGGCCTGTGCTCTCGCAGATAGTGAAATGGGTTGGGGGTAACAGAGAGTGTTACCTCCATCGGAGGCCAAAGGGCGAAAATGTGCGACACACCCTTTTCGTGTAAACTCAAATTTACACACTGATAGACGATCGTGTCGCACATACTAATGATGAAGTAGAGCAGGCAATGAAATGAAATTAGATTTCCCCGACTTTTCGGGCGATTACTGCCTTACCAGCACTAATCGTGGATTTGGCTAGCGGCCAGCTATGGTCATAACAAGTCCCTTGACCATAGCTGACTTGAAATTGGTATATATTAGAAATTAAATGGGGGGGTGAAATTTAGGGGAAATCCAGGTACTATGGAACAGTGGCTACCACTCTGTTCGCGTAGGAACAGCAAGGCCAGGTGGTAGACCCGTTTAAGGGCGTTTAATTATGGACAAGAATATGTTGATATTCATAACCTTTAAATGTAACTGCCGAAGCAAATACACGGAGAGGTCAAACTACTCCAAAATATGCCGTCTTTGTGAAAGCGAAAGGGCGCCACAGCCTTACATAACCTGCAATAGAGTGTGTGGATGGGAGGTGGCGTAGATGAGCCACGAATTTAAATTTTATAACATAAAATTTGCTAACTCCAATTTTGATCCAATAAAATGCTTGTGCTCTGTTTAAATAACTAGCTGCTCATACGTTCACTATAAGGTGTTCATGGTATAATTTTTTAAAGGTAATATTGTATTTTTGTAGGTTAGATATAAGAGTTGATATAAAGTATATGTTTTATATGATTTGTGTATTTTTTGAACTAAGCAGATAAGTAAACCGTCTGGCAGGCGGTTAACGTAAAGTATCAGAATCAGAAAAGGGGAAACAATGAGGGTAGAAGTAAGTATTGATAAATATATATATATATATATATATATATATATATTGTAACGCAACATAGTTGAGGTTCCCCAACGTTACATAAAAGTTTGAATGAAATATGGTCAAGGACCATACCCTGACTTAAGGTTGTTCAATAGGTCATGTGCTCGAGAAGTAACTCAAACCAGAAGGAGGCAATGACTAGTATTAAATGTATAAAAGCCAGACTAAGGAATGATTGAATGTTATGAATTGTTTGTTTTGTACTGTGGCATGTTCAGTTCACAGAGTATTTTATATTGTATGTTGAATATACTAAAAATGAAATAATGTTATTTGATAATAATACATCACCAATAATTATGTTTATGTTTATATTAGATTTATATTTATATAACCCAGTATAGTTACCAATGTTAGGTACTGTACTAAGTTATCAGCATTGTATAATGTTGAAAAATACTGTTGTTCTAATTAATGTTTATAAACTGGATCAGGAGTGTGACCAGTGTTTTAAATCTAACAAGTAGTTCTGACAATTATGTCATAAATTAATAAAGGGTTCCAGAACCAGTTAATTAATATAAAAACAACTAACCACCAGTAAATTAAAATTCATGTAATTAACTATGTAATCAATAATTAATTGTACAGTAGGTCAGGTAAAAAAGAAAATTAAGTTAAAAACCAAATGATGTTATAATGGTTGTAAATGAATCTATAGGCCTAAATTCCATATTAGTGAAAGTAAATTAATACCTTTTTAGTAAACCCAGTCCAACGAAACTCTAGTAAAACATTTACTGTTTAGTAAGGAAGGTTAGGGGAAAGTTTTATCTGATTCAAGATTAATCCAAGCATGGAGTATTTTATTGGAAAGGAGTAGTAATATTCTATAATGCCGGCTCAAGGATATATAGAGAACGTGGTTGTTAAGGCAACTGATATATAATAAGTTGTTGATTTTTAGAGAGATGGTTCTGATTGTTACAAGCTATTAGATTGAAATGAACCGATATAAAAATATATGAATAAATATAAAGGAAAGATATGTCCAAACTGATAAAGCCTTTTTGTAAAACAATTATATTTGAACGCTAATGAATCGTACAAATTAAATAACACTCTAAATTATCAATGAGTAAAATAAAAAAGAATTGAAAGCTTCTCACCTCAGTCACTAAATAATTCCGCTGAATTTGGTATCAAACCAATTCATGCTATAAATTGAAGACCAGTAAAGAGTTAAAGCCTGAATTAACGGAAATATTTGGAAATACAGAAGACTCGGTTGACGAAATAACCTTCATTGACAGCGTAAGCTGAGATCCTAATTCCAGTTCGTTGGGACCAAGAATTGTGAAGACGCAAAAGAAGAATCGAAGCACAAGAGTTCCTGTGGGATTACCATCATCAATTCATTGAAAACCAGAGCAGTTTTACTGGGTGAAGACGATATAAACTGGATTTTGACCGCTGTTGACAAACATTCACCGCCTAACGAAGCTTTCGTCGTTTGGGTAAAAAACAAATTATTTTCATATCATTGTATTTTAAGTAAATAAGTTTATTCTTTTTGTAAATTGAACAACCTTAATTATGCGTTTTACCTGGCCTTACTAATGGTTCAAAGAACTACACGGACCCTGGTATAAGAATTAATTGTCATTATTTTCAAATATATATGTTTTTAGAGTTTGAATAATTAAGAATCGATATATGTTGGGATAGTCGATTGGATCGTCTTATTGTTTGTCTGAGACAACGTAACTTGTTAAATACCAGAGAAAAATAAATAAAGTACATTGGTTGTATTAGATAACGTTTTAATCATTGCAGAGAAAATACTATATGTAGTTGGTGTAATAATTTATTAACACATTGATACAAAAACTCTGAATAACTAATCTATAAGTACACTTATTTCTAGTAACAGCGCTCCAAGTTTGCAGCTGGTGGGACGGGAGATTGCTGAACTAACTGGTTTTTTAATACTAAATTTGAACAAAATTTTGATCGTTGAGGGACTAGGGTTGAAACAAATACCACTTACATTCAGTAAATACTCCATATATATTGCTCATATTAAACAACCACTGAGAACTAAATTAAGTCTATAGAATAATACCATTATAAATTCAGGAACATAATTCTAATTTTGTGGACTTAATAATCTATGTTCTGAGGGTTTCACCGGTCACAACCGAAAGGTATATTAGTTAATAATATATTAATTAAACCAGGTAACAGCAGTTTAATAGTTACGGATCACCACCTACAACGTATTACTTGGCGTTTGTTACACCGGAGTCTCTTATAACTAATTACACTAATAGACAAGATTTCTTTACAATTTGACGTCTCCAGCTGGTATCATACAATATAACATACGTCCTCACATAATTAACAAGCAGTTCGTTACTAAATTGATTACAACAGTGGGGTTTGAATAAGACGGACGTTCCACCGCTAGTACCCAACATACTTATACCATAACAAATTGACGACTCCTACGAAGGGGACTGATCAAGGAAAGACTCACCATACGTAGTTTATTACAAATTGCCGCTTGCAAATAAGGGCATATAAAAACATTCATCACTGGTAAGTTGAAATTTATTACAAATTGGCGCTCAACGAGTGGGCTTTAGTTAAGTAAAAAATCATATTATTTGTTACTTAACTTGAGCAGGCAACCATTAGAGGCACAGGAATGCTTAATACCAGAGGCAGATCGAAGAAGAGGGCAGAAGAGAAGGAGAAGGAAGAAGGTGGACAGGAACAAGAAATAGAATTAATCACGGACAGTGAAATGGATCAACAGACAGGTGATACAGAAGAAACTGAAATAGTTATGGATACGGAAACGGAAATAGTGGAAGAAGATGCCCAAGGGGACCAACCAGATAAAGAGGAAGCCAGAGGAGGCCTAGATTTACAAAAATTATGGGAATTAATCAAAGAAGATAATAGACAAACTAATGAAAAAATAGACAGTATCAAAGAAGATAATAGACAAACTAATGAAAAAATAGACAGTATTAAGGAAAGTACTAGTGAACTTTTAAGGCAAACCATAAATGAAAATAATGAACGATTGAAGGCCGATTTTAGACAAATCAATGAAAAGATAGACAGTATAAATGAAAATTCAGAAAAGCTGGAAAATAAAATAGACAGTATTAATGAGAACTCAAGAAAACAAAACGAAATTTTGAGCGAAAATTTAATCAAACAAATGAATGAAAAGTTTGACAGGAATGACGAGAATTTGAGACAGATTCAAGACGATAACAAACTAATGAACGAAAAACTTGAGGAAAACAATAAACGAATGAAAGCAGATCTTGAGAAAATCAATGAGGATAATCTAATACGAATCGATGAGAGAATTGAGCATTCTAACAAGGAAATAAGGGAAAATGTTGATAAACAGAATGAAGTATTAAGACAAGTTATCAATAAGAAAATTGAGGACGCTAGTGAGGCAATCAGCCAGAAGGTAGTTAAGAACGACGGCGAAAGAAAACAGGAGATCGCGGAAACAAATAGAAAACTGAAAGCGACCAATGAAGTTATTACACGAAATAGAGCTGAACTAGAGGTCAAGCTAGGCCATATAGAAGAAGAAAACCGAATTCAAGTGGAATCAATACGAACTGATTGCGGAAACCAGCATCGAAATTTAGATACGATCATGAACGAAGTACAGGAGCAAGGACAACGTAACCAGGATAGAATCGAGAACCTACAACGGTCAGTTGACAACCGATCGATCACTGTCCCATATACACAACATATAGACGACCGGGAGACCATCAACTTTAAGGCATACAGGAGAAATCCAATGGAATTCTTGGAACGGGTCGGCGAACAAATCATGAGAACTGGTGAAAACAGGTGGCCAATAATTCGTCGTTATTTAGACGAACATTTTAAAGAAACTTATGATAACTGGTGGACAGCCACCAGGCACGAGATACGAAGCTACGAAGAATTTAAAATACCTTTTAAAGCCAGGTACTGGTCAGACGCCACCCAGAACGTAGTAAGGGAGAGCATCAGTTATGGAAGATATGACGCCAGCAGGGGAACAACACTTACCGCCTACTTCCTGGGAAAAGTATGTTTGGCAAGACATCTTGAACCAAAAATCCCAGAGGAAATTCTCGTCACCAGGTTAGCATACCACTATGATAACGGTATATCAATAGCACGATCGGGTGGACAAATAAAAACTATACAGGCCATGTCAACGCTATTGGAAGAGCACGAGCGTGAGGTACATTATCGAAGGAGTCGTCAGAGAAACGACCAGTACGGGAACAGGGATTTCCCAGACTATAACAATAGAAACAATAACCATAACAGTCATGAGGCGAATAACCGGACGAACTATAATGGCAGGCCTGGTAATTATGGTAATGAGGCGTACCAATGGCAAAATAACAACAATAGCCCAAGGAACAACGGAAACAATTACGGGAATAGACAGAGTATTCCGAACAACCAATATAACCGGTCGTATAACCCAAATTACCAGAATCGGAACACGAACAACCGAAATTATGATAACAGTAACCGTAACCCGAATAACCAAAACCAAAACTACAGAAGAGTTAATTATGTGGGGGCGTACGACAATTATAATGGGAGGACATATTACCAAGGACGTCGAAGTTTTGATAGGGACACCGATTGGAACCAGTACAGTAATAACGATAGAAGGGAGACTAGAACTAATAGGGGCAGAAGTCGGAGTCAGGAGGACTACCGCCGGATTAATTACGAAGAAGACCGCCAACGGCCGGAACCCAGGTCAACAGAAAATGAAATAAGTCAAACGAACCAAACCGGCAGAGGAGACGAAGAATCCGAGCCGATTTTAAACATCACACGGCAGTGAAAACACCAACAAATACTATTCATTAAGACGCATTACAAACTTAGCACATGGAAAATTGTTATACCACAAAATATAGAAAAGGATCTCATAATGGATTACCATATCAGGTATGGCCACATGGGGGCATTGAAGGTAGTCAAAGCACTCCAAGAACACGTATACATCAGGGATGCTAACAGAAAGGTGCGAAACCAGATTAAACGTTGCCACATATGCCAGCTCGTAAAAGTTAACAATCACAGGAAGGAAGGCACAATGATGCCAATCACATCATCAAATAGATTAGAAAAAGTATTTGTCGATATTTGCGGCCCATTCCCGCGAAGTGGGGGGAGGCACCAGTATAAATATTTTATAATTCTATTCGACCATTATACCAGATTCACGAAACTATACCCGATCAACCGGGCGACGACGCAAAAGATATTAAACATTATATGTCAAAATTACATTAGTGAGGTAGGAGCTCCGAAATCCATTATTACTGACCACGGAACACAATTTAAGGGGAGCAAGTGGAAAGACACTCTACGGGAAAAGGGAATCAAGACGTATAAAACATCTGTATACCACCCGAGCAGCAACCCGGCCGAACGAGTATTAAGGGAAGTAGGGAGGATCCTACGCACGTATTGCTTTAACCAACAGAGAAAGTGGTCCGAGTATTTAACAGCTGCAGAAGATTTCATAAACTTATCACACCACCAATTTATCGAAATGACCCCCTATACAGCAATGTTCCAGAGACCACCACCCAGAGAGATAGCGGAATTAATACAATTCCCTAGCGGGGATGAATATAAATTTAACAGTGTAAAATTTTACGAGAATATACTAGAACGAACCGAGAGAACGAGAAGAAAATACCAGCAATTTCAACCAAAACCGGAGCGATACTTAGTGGGAGACAAGATACTGTTGAAGAATCGAGAATTGCCCAGTACAATGGAAGGCATCGCTAAGAAGTTGTTACTATTGTACACGGGACCATATACTGTAAGTAAAGATAACGGAAATAATACCTATGAAATATTGGATCCCCATACACTAAAGAAGAAGGGTACATACAACCAGTCCTCAATTAAGCGATACTATGAAATGGTTGATGACAAAATAAATACAACAATGATAACTAGGACAGAAAAAATATGAAAAAAAAATGTACATAAACTTAATACAGACAAGGTGATTTAATAAAAAACCCAAAATTCAAAAAGCACGTAAGGACATCTTACTCATGTTATTTCGAACAATACAATTTAAAATGAAGAAACTAAAAAACCCAAAATTCCAAAGGATGTAAGAACAACTTACTCAATAATTATTCAGAAACAGTATAATTTAAAATAAAGAGACTAAAACCCCAAAATTCAAAAAATGAAGTAAGATCAACTTACAAACAAGTATTTAAGAAAACAATTTATGAGGTATATAAGAAAGAGAATTTTGAAGATAAAAAAAAAACAACCAAAGTCGAAAAAAAAAGTAAGAACACCTTACTATACAATTTAGAAGAAATTGCTTTAAACTAATAAAAAAAAAAAATAAATAAATAAAAAAAATAACACTGATTCAACCTAATAAAAATCATCAAAACCAAAAAAACAAGATGAGTTTATCTGATATAATATAATAGCGAGAAATATAATTTAGAATGTAAAAGAAATAATAATGATTGTGCCAGAAGAATATAACTACATAATGTAATGTATAGTACTGACCAAAATCTCATAACGAGCTGTATTAATCACAAAGGAATATGAGCCAATGAAGATAAGAGAATGAAGAAGCCAAAATGGAACCCTCAAAAGGATCACAAGAAAAAAAAAAAAAAAAATATTTAAGAATTATCCGTAAAAGGGCCAATTAATAAATGTCAATAAAGTAGCCAAGTATTGGAGAGGATAAGTGTATAATAGAAGGAAGAATTAATATGAAGAAATAATATGATCTGAGTTAAAGTACAGTGAATAATCCCTAGAATATGATTATTATTTATTATTTTATTGAAGGTCACATGATGACTACCTTACGAGGTTTATTAATGAAGATTGACTGTAGAATATTCCAGCAATCATTTGACTGGGCAGAGATGATGTTCCTCTGATCCCAGAAAGTATGTAACGGACGACGGTAATTGGTTAGCCGATAGAGCACCACCGATTCGATTCCAGTTATAATGTTAGGGAGGTTTAGGAAAATTAAATATTAGAGGGAAAACTCACAAATAAATATAGAGAATTAAATAAAACCAGATCCAAAATGTATAATTAATAAAGAATGTCACAAGAATGATTATAGAAATAAGATTTAAACTTGGGAAATAATTGATTTTAAGAAGGAACGAAGAAATGATAATAATATAACGGATAATTATGAAATATAAAAGTACTATAAATAGGAAACCAATTGGCCAGATACAAATTAGAAGTTTATTTCTTGCTAAACTTTGTTTATACCAAAATAAACTTATTTCGAAGGGGGGGTGTTATGTAACGCAACATAGTTGAGGTTCCCCAACGTTACATAAAAGTTTGAATGAAATATGGTCAAGGACCATACCCTAACTTAAGGTTGTTCAATAGGTCATGTGCTCGAGAAGTAACTCAAACCAGAAGGAGGCAATGACTAGTATTAAATGTATAAAAGCCAGACTAAGGAATGATTGAATGTTATGAATTGTTTGTTTTGTACTGTGGCATGTTCAGGTCACAGAGTATTTTATATTGTATGTTGAATATACTAAAAATGAAATAATGTTATTTGATAATAATACATCACCAATAATTATGTTTATGTTTATATTAGATTTATATTTATATAACCCAGTATAGTTACCAATGTTAGGTACTGTACTAAGTTATCAGTATTGTATAATGTTGAAAAATACTGTTGTTCTAATTAATGTTTATAAACTGGATCAGGAGTGTGACCAGTGTTTTAAATCTAACAAGTAGTTCTGACAATTATGTCATAAATTAATAAAGGGTTCCAGAACCAGTTAATTAATATAAAAACAACTAACCACCAGTAAATTAAAATTCATGTAATTAACTATGTAATCAATAATTAATTGTACAGTAGGTCAGGTAAAAAAGAAAATTAAGTTAAAAACCAAATGATGTTATAATGGTTGTAAATGAATCTATAGGCCTAAATTCCATATTAGTGAAAGTAAATTAATACCTTTTTAGTAAACCCAGTCCAACTAAACTCTAGTAAAACATTTACTGTTTAGTAAGGAAGGTTAGGGGAAAGTTTTATCTGATTCAAGATTAATCCAAGCATGGAGTATTTTATTGGAAAGGAGTAGTAATATTCTATAATGCCGGCTCAAGGATATATAGAGAACGTGGTTGTTAAGGCAACTGATATATAATAAGTTGTTGATTTTTAGAGAGATGGTTCTGATTGTTACAAGCTATTAGATTGAAATGAACCGATATAAAAATATATGAATAAATATAAAGGAAAGATATGTCCAAACTGATAAAGCCTTTTTGTAAAACAATTATATTTGAACGCTAATGAATCGTACAAATTAAATAACACTCTAAATTATCAATGAGTAAAATAAAAAAGAATTGAAAGCTTCTCACCTCAGTCACTAAATAATTCCGCTGAATTTGGTATCAAACCAATTCATGCTATAAATTGAAGACCAGTAAAGAGTTAAAGCCTGAATTAACGGAAATATTTGGAAATACAGAAGACTCGGTTGACGAAATAACCTTCATTGACAGCGTAAGCTGAGATCCTAATTCCAGTTCGTTGGGACCAAGAATTGTGAAGACGCAAGAGAAGAATCGAAGCACAAGAGTTCCTGTGGGATTACCATCATCAATTCATTGAAAACCAGAGCAGTTTTACTGGGTGAAGACGATATAAACTGGATTTTGACCGCTGTTGACAAACATTCACCGCCTAACGAAGCTTTCGTCGTTTGGGTAAAAAACAAATTATTTTCATATCATTGTATTTTAAGTAAATAAGTTTATTCTTTTTGTAAATTGAACAACCTTAATTATGCGTTTTACCTGGCCTTACTAATGGTTCAAAGAACTACACGGACCCTGGTATAAGAATTAATTGTCATTATTTTCAAATATATATGTTTTTAGAGTTTGAATAATTAAGAATCGATATATGTTGGGATAGTCGATTGGATCGTCTTATTGTTTGTCTGAGACAACGTAACTTGTTAAATACCAGAGAAAAATAAATAAAGTACATTGGTTGTATTAGATAACGTTTTAATCATTGCAGAGAAAATACTATATGTAGTTGGTGTAATAATTTATTAACACATTGATACAAAAACTCTGAATAACTAATCTATAAGTACACTTATTTCTAGTAACAGCGCTCCAAGTTTGCAGCTGGTGGGACGGGAGATTGCTGAACTAACTGGTTTTTTAATACTAAATTTGAACAAAATTTTGATCGTTGAGGGACTAGGGTTGAAACAAATACCACTTACATTCAGTAAATACTCCATATATATTGCTCATATTAAACAACCACTGAGAACTAAATTAAGTCTATAGAATAATACCATTATAAATTCAGGAACATAATTCTAATTTTGTGGACTTAATAATCTATGTTCTGAGGGTTTCACCGGTCACAACCGAAAGGTATATTAGTTAATAATATATTAATTAAACCAGGTAACAGCAGTTTAATAGTTACGGATCACCACCTACAACGTATTACTTGGCGTTTGTTACACCGGAGTCTCTTATAACTAATTACACTAATAGACAAGATTTCTTTACAATTTGACGTCTCCAGCTGGTATCATACAATATAACATACGTCCTCACATAATTAACAAGCAGTTCGTTACTAAATTGATTACAACAGTGGGGTTTGAATAAGACGGACGTTCCACCGCTAGTACCCAACATACTTATACCATAACAAATTGACGACTCCTACGAAGGGGACTGATCAAGGAAAGACTCACCATACGTAGTTTATTACAAATTGCCGCTTGCAAATAAGGGCATATAAAAACATTCATCACTGGTAAGTTGAAATTTATTACAAATTGGCGCTCAACGAGTGGGCTTTAGTTAAGTAAAAAATCATATTATTTGTTACTTAACTTGAGCAGGCAACCATTAGAGGCACAGGAATGCTTAATACCAGAGGCAGATCGAAGAAGAGGGCAGAAGAGAAGGAGAAGGAAGAAGGTGGACAGGAACAAGAAATAGAATTAATCACGGACAGTGAAATGGATCAACAGACAGGTGATACAGAAGAAACTGAAATAGTTATGGATACGGAAACGGAAATAGTGGAAGAAGATGCCCAAGGGGACCAACCAGATAAAGAGGAAGCCAGAGGAGGCCTAGATTTACAAAAATTATGGGAATTAATCAAAGAAGATAATAGACAAACTAATGAAAAAATAGACAGTATCAAAGAAGATAATAGACAAACTAATGAAAAAATAGACAGTATTAAGGAAAGTACTAGTGAACTTTTAAGGCAAACCATAAATGAAAATAATGAACGATTGAAGGCCGATTTTAGACAAATCAATGAAAAGATAGACAGTATAAATGAAAATTCAGAAAAGCTGGAAAATAAAATAGACAGTATTAATGAGAACTCAAGAAAACAAAACGAAATTTTGAGCGAAAATTTAATCAAACAAATGAATGAAAAGTTTGACAGGAATGACGAGAATTTGAGACAGATTCAAGACGATAACAAACTAATGAACGAAAAACTTGAGGAAAACAATAAACGAATGAAAGCAGATCTTGAGAAAATCAATGAGGATAATCTAATACGAATCGATGAGAGAATTGAGCATTCTAACAAGGAAATAAGGGAAAATGTTGATAAACAGAATGAAGTATTAAGACAAGTTATCAATAAGAAAATTGAGGACGCTAGTGAGGCAATCAGCCAGAAGGTAGTTAAGAACGACGGCGAAAGAAAACAGGAGATCGCGGAAACAAATAGAAAACTGAAAGCGACCGATGAAGTTATTACACGAAATAGAGCTGAACTAGAGGTCAAGCTAGGCCATATAGAAGAAGAAAACCGAATTCAAGTGGAATCAATACGAACTGATTGCGGAAACCAGCATCGAAATTTAGATACGATCATGAACGAAGTACAGGAGCAAGGACAACGTAACCAGGATAGAATCGAGAACCTACAACGGTCAGTTGACAACCGATCGATCACTGTCCCATATACACAACATATAGACGACCGGGAGACCATCAACTTTAAGGCATACAGGAGAAATCCAATGGAATTCTTGGAACGGGTCGGCGAACAAATCATGAGAACTGGTGAAAACAGGTGGCCAATAATTCGTCGTTATTTAGACGAACATTTTAAAGAAACTTATGATAACTGGTGGACAGCCACCAGGCACGAGATACGAAGCTACGAAGAATTTAAAATACCTTTTAAAGCCAGGTACTGGTCAGACGCCACCCAGAACGTAGTAAGGGAGAGCATCAGTTATGGAAGATATGACGCCAGCAGGGGAACAACACTTACCGCCTACTTCCTGGGAAAAGTATGTTTGGCAAGACATCTTGAACCAAAAATCCCAGAGGAAATTCTCGTCACCAGGTTAGCATACCACTATGATAACGGTATATCAATAGCACGATCGGGTGGACAAATAAAAACTATACAGGCCATGTCAACGCTATTGGAAGAGCACGAGCGTGAGGTACATTATCGAAGGAGTCGTCAGAGAAACGACCAGTACGGGAACAGGGATTTCCCAGACTATAACAATAGAAACAATAACCATAACAGTCATGAGGCGAATAACCGGACGAACTATAATGGCAGGCCTGGTAATTATGGTAATGAGGCGTACCAATGGCAAAATAACAACAATAGCCCAAGGAACAACGGAAACAATTACGGGAATAGACAGAGTATTCCGAACAACCAATATAACCAGTCGTATAACCCAAATTACCAGAATCGGAACACGAACAACCGAAATTATGATAACAGTAACCGTAACCCGAATAACCAAAACCAAAACTACAGAAGAGTTAATTATGTGGGGGCGTACGACAATTATAATGGGAGGACATATTACCAAGGACGTCGAAGTTTTGATAGGGACACCGATTGGAACCAGTACAGTAATAACGATAGAAGGGAGACTAGAACTAATAGGGGCAGAAGTCGGAGTCAGGAGGACTACCGCCGGATTAATTACGAAGAAGACCGCCAACGGCCGGAACCCAGGTCAACAGAAAATGAAATAAGTCAA
The DNA here is from genome assembly GCA_034769895.1 of Magicicada septendecula. NCBI lineage: Eukaryota > Metazoa > Arthropoda > Insecta > Hemiptera > Cicadidae > Magicicada > Magicicada septendecula. The sequence goes on along the minus strand of CM068370.1, from coordinate 100,062,707 downwards.
ACGAACCAAACCGGCAGAGGAGACGAAGAATCCGAGCCGATTTTAAACATCACACGGCAGTGAAAACACCAACAAATACTATTCATTAAGACGCATTACAAACTTAGCACATGGAAAATTGTTATACCACAAAATATAGAAAAGGATCTCATAATGGATTACCATATCAGGTATGGCCACATGGGGGCATTGAAGGTAGTCAAAGCACTCCAAGAACACGTATACATCAGGGATGCTAACAGAAAGGTGCGAAACCAGATTAAACGTTGCCACATATGCCAGCTCGTAAAAGTTAACAATCACAGGAAGGAAGGCACAATGATGCCAATCACATCATCAAATAGATTAGAAAAAGTATTTGTCGATATTTGCGGCCCATTCCCGCGAAGTGGGGGGAGGCACCAGTATAAATATTTTATAATTCTATTCGACCATTATACCAGATTCACGAAACTATACCCGATCAACCGGGCGACGACGCAAAAGATATTAAACATTATATGTCAAAATTACATTAGTGAGGTAGGAGCTCCGAAATCCATTATTACTGACCACGGAACACAATTTAAGGGGAGCAAGTGGAAAGACACTCTACGGGAAAAGGGAATCAAGACGTATAAAACATCTGTATACCACCCGAGCAGCAACCCGGCCGAACGAGTATTAAGGGAAGTAGGGAGGATCCTACGCACGTATTGCTTTAACCAACAGAGAAAGTGGTCCGAGTATTTAACAGCTGCAGAAGATTTCATAAACTTATCACACCACCAATTTATCGAAATGACCCCCTATACAGCAATGTTCCAGAGACCACCACCCAGAGAGATAGCGGAATTAATACAATTCCCTAGCGGGGATGAATATAAATTTAACAGTGTAAAATTTTACGAGAATATACTAGAACGAACCGAGAGAACGAGAAGAAAATACCAGCAATTTCAACCAAAACCGGAGCGATACTTAGTGGGAGACAAGATACTGTTGAAGAATCGAGAATTGCCCAGTACAATGGAAGGCATCGCTAAGAAGTTGTTACTATTGTACACGGGACCATATACTGTAAGTAAAGATAACGGAAATAATACCTATGAAATATTGGATCCCCATACACTAAAGAAGAAGGGTACATACAACCAGTCCTCAATTAAGCGATACTATGAAATGGTTGATGACAAAATAAATACAACAATGATAACTAGGACAGAAAAAATATGAAAAAAAAATGTACATAAACTTAATACAGACAAGGTGATTTAATAAAAAACCCAAAATTCAAAAAGCACGTAAGGACATCTTACTCATGTTATTTCGAACAATACAATTTAAAATGAAGAAACTAAAAAACCCAAAATTCCAAAAGATGTAAGAACAACTTACTCAATAATTATTCAGAAACAGTATAATTTAAAATAAAGAGACTAAAACCCCAAAATTCAAAAAATGAAGTAAGATCAACTTACAAACAAGTATTTAAGAAAACAATTTATGAGGTATATAAGAAAGAGAATTTTGAAGATAAAAAAAAAACAACCAAAGTCGAAAAAAAAAGTAAGAACACCTTACTATACAATTTAGAAGAAATTGCTTTAAACTAATAAAAAAATAATAAATAAAAAAAAAATAACACTGATTCAACCTAATAAAAATCATCAAAACCAAAAAAACAAGATGAGTTTATCTGATATAATATAATAGCGAGAAATATAATTTAGAATGTAAAAGAAATAATAATGATTGTGCCAGAAGAATATAACTACATAATGTAATGTATAGTACTGACCAAAATCTCATAACGAGCTGTATTAATCACAAAGGAATATGAGCCAATGAAGATAAGAGAATGAAGAAGCCAAAATGGAACCCTCAAAAGGATCACAAGAAAAAAAAAAAAAAAAATATTTAAGAATTATCCGTAAAAGGGCCAATTAATAAATGTCAATAAAGTAGCCAAGTATTGGAGAGGATAAGTGTATAATAGAAGGAAGAATTAATATGAAGAAATAATATGATCTGAGTTAAAGTACAGTGAATAATCCCTAGAATATGATTATTATTTATTATTTTATTGAAGGTCACATGATGACTACCTTACGAGGTTTATTAATGAAGATTGACTGTAGAATATTCCAGCAATCATTTGACTGGGCAGAGATGATGTTCCTCTGATCCCAGAAAGTATGTAACGGACGACGGTAATTGGTTAGCCGATAGAGCACCACCGATTCGATTCCAGTTATAATGTTAGGGAGGTTTAGGAAAATTAAATATTAGAGGGAAAACTCACAAATAAATATAGAGAATTAAATAAAACCAGATCCAAAATGTATAATTAATAAAGAATGTCACAAGAATGATTATAGAAATAAGATTTAAACTTGGGAAATAATTGATTTTAAGAAGGAACGAAGAAATGATAATAATATAACGGATAATTATGAAATATAAAAGTACTATAAATAGGAAACCAATTGGCCAGATACAAATTAGAAGTTTATTTCTTGCTAAACTTTGTTTATACCAAAATAAACTTATTTCGAAGGGGGGGTGTTATGTAACGCAACATAGTTGAGGTTCCCCAACGTTACATAAAAGTTTGAATGAAATATGGTCAAGGACCATACCCTAACTTAAGGTTGTTCAATAGGTCATGTGCTCGAGAAGTAACTCAAACCAGAAGGAGGCAATGACTAGTATTAAATGTATAAAAGCCAGACTAAGGAATGATTGAATGTTATGAATTGTTTGTTTTGTACTGTGGCATGTTCAGGTCACAGAGTATTTTATATTGTATGTTGAATATACTAAAAATGAAATAATGTTATTTGATAATAATACATCACCAATAATTATGTTTATGTTTATATTAGATTTATATTTATATAACCCAGTATAGTTACCAATGTTAGGTACTGTACTAAGTTATCAGTATTGTATAATGTTGAAAAATACTGTTGTTCTAATTAATGTTTATAAACTGGATCAGGAGTGTGACCAGTGTTTTAAATCTAACAAGTAGTTCTGACAATTATGTCATAAATTAATAAAGGGTTCCAGAACCAGTTAATTAATATAAAAACAACTAACCACCAGTAAATTAAAATTCATGTAATTAACTATGTAATCAATAATTAATTGTACAGTAGGTCAGGTAAAAAAGAAAATTAAGTTAAAAACCAAATGATGTTATAATGGTTGTAAATGAATCTATAGGCCTAAATTCCATATTAGTGAAAGTAAATTAATACCTTTTTAGTAAACCCAGTCCAACTAAACTCTAGTAAAACATTTACTGTTTAGTAAGGAAGGTTAGGGGAAAGTTTTATCTGATTCAAGATTAATCCAAGCATGGAGTATTTTATTGGAAAGGAGTAGTAATATTCTATAATGCCGGCTCAAGGATATATAGAGAACGTGGTTGTTAAGGCAACTGATATATAATAAGTTGTTGATTTTTAGAGAGATGGTTCTGATTGTTACAAGCTATTAGATTGAAATGAACCGATATAAAAATATATGAATAAATATAAAGGAAAGATATGTCCAAACTGATAAAGCCTTTTTGTAAAACAATTATATTTGAACGCTAATCAATCGTACAAATTAAATAACACTCTAAATTATCAATGAGTAAAATAAAAAAGAATTGAAAGCTTCTCACCTCAGTCACTAAATAATTCCGCTGAATTTGGTATCAAACCAATTCATGCTATAAATTGAAGACCAGTAAAGAGTTAAAGCCTGAATTAACGGAAATATTTGGAAATACAGAAGACTCGGTTGACGAAATAACCTTCATTGACAGCGTAAGCTGAGATCCTAATTCCAGTTCGTTGGGACCAAGAATTGTGAAGACGCAAAAGAAGAATCGAAGCACAAGAGTTCCTGTGGGATTACCATCATCAATTCATTGAAAACCAGAGCAGTTTTACTGGGTGAAGACGATATAAACTGGATTTTGACCGCTGTTGACAAACATTCACCGCCTAACGAAGCTTTCGTCGTTTGGGTAAAAAACAAATTATTTTCATATCATTGTATTTTAAGTAAATAAGTTTATTCTTTTTGTAAATTGAACAACCTTAATTATGCGTTTTACCTGGCCTTACTAATGGTTCAAAGAACTACACGGACCCTGGTATAAGAATTAATTGTCATTATTTTCAAATATATATGTTTTTAGAGTTTGAATAATTAAGAATCGATATATGTTGGGATAGTCGATTGGATCGTCTTATTGTTTGTCTGAGACAACGTAACTTGTTAAATACCAGAGAAAAATAAATAAAGTACATTGGTTGTATTAGATAACGTTTTAATCATTGCAGAGAAAATACTATATGTAGTTGGTGTAATAATTTATTAACACATTGATACAAAAACTCTGAATAACTAATCTATAAGTACACTTATTTCTAGTAACAGCGCTCCAAGTTTGCAGCTGGTGGGACGGGAGATTGCTGAACTAACTGGTTTTTTAATACTAAATTTGAACAAAATTTTGATCGTTGAGGGACTAGGGTTGAAACAAATACCACTTACATTCAGTAAATACTCCATATATATTGCTCATATTAAACAACCACTGAGAACTAAATTAAGTCTATAGAATAATACCATTATAAATTCAGGAACATAATTCTAATTTTGTGGACTTAATAATCTATGTTCTGAGGGTTTCACCGGTCACAACCGAAAGGTATATTAGTTAATAATATATTAATTAAACCAGGTAACAGCAGTTTAATAGTTACGGATCACCACCTACAACGTATTACTTGGCGTTTGTTACACCGGAGTCTCTTATAACTAATTACACTAATAGACAAGATTTCTTTACAATTTGACGTCTCCAGCTGGTATCATACAATATAACATACGTCCTCACATAATTAACAAGCAGTTCGTTACTAAATTGATTACAACAGTGGGGTTTGAATAAGACGGACGTTCCACCGCTAGTACCCAACATACTTATACCATAACAAATTGACGACTCCTACGAAGGGGACTGATCAAGGAAAGACTCACCATACGTAGTTTATTACAAATTGCCGCTTGCAAATAAGGGCATATAAAAACATTCATCACTGGTAAGTTGAAATTTATTACAAATTGGCGCTCAACGAGTGGGCTTTAGTTAAGTAAAAAATCATATTATTTGTTACTTAACTTGAGCAGGCAACCATTAGAGGCACAGGAATGCTTAATACCAGAGGCAGATCGAAGAAGAGGGCAGAAGAGAAGGAGAAGGAAGAAGGTGGACAGGAACAAGAAATAGAATTAATCACGGACAGTGAAATGGATCAACAGACAGGTGATACAGAAGAAACTGAAATAGTTATGGATACGGAAACGGAAATAGTGGAAGAAGATGCCCAAGGGGACCAACCAGATAAAGAGGAAGCCAGAGGAGGCCTAGATTTACAAAAATTATGGGAATTAATCAAAGAAGATAATAGACAAACTAATGAAAAAATAGACAGTATCAAAGAAGATAATAGACAAACTAATGAAAAAATAGACAGTATTAAGGAAAGTACTAGTGAACTTTTAAGGCAAACCATAAATGAAAATAATGAACGATTGAAGGCCGATTTTAGACAAATCAATGAAAAGATAGACAGTATAAATGAAAATTCAGAAAAGCTGGAAAATAAAATAGACAGTATTAATGAGAACTCAAGAAAACAAAACGAAATTTTGAGCGAAAATTTAATCAAACAAATGAATGAAAAGTTTGACAGGAATGACGAGAATTTGAGACAGATTCAAGACGATAACAAACTAATGAACGAAAAACTTGAGGAAAACAATAAACGAATGAAAGCAGATCTTGAGAAAATCAATGAGGATAATCTAATACGAATCGATGAGAGAATTGAGCATTCTAACAAGGAAATAAGGGAAAATGTTGATAAACAGAATGAAGTATTAAGACAAGTTATCAATAAGAAAATTGAGGACGCTAGTGAGGCAATCAGCCAGAAGGTAGTTAAGAACGACGGCGAAAGAAAACAGGAGATCGCGGAAACAAATAGAAAACTGAAAGCGACCAATGAAGTTATTACACGAAATAGAGCTGAACTAGAGGTCAAGCTAGGCCATATAGAAGAAGAAAACCGAATTCAAGTGGAATCAATACGAACTGATTGCGGAAACCAGCATCGAAATTTAGATACGATCATGAACGAAGTACAGGAGCAAGGACAACGTAACCAGGATAGAATCGAGAACCTACAACGGTCAGTTGACAACCGATCGATCACTGTCCCATATACACAACATATAGACGACCGGGAGACCATCAACTTTAAGGCATACAGGAGAAATCCAATGGAATTCTTGGAACGGGTCGGCGAACAAATCATGAGAACTGGTGAAAACAGGTGGCCAATAATTCGTCGTTATTTAGACGAACATTTTAAAGAAACTTATGATAACTGGTGGACAGCCACCAGGCACGAGATACGAAGCTACGAAGAATTTAAAATACCTTTTAAAGCCAGGTACTGGTCAGACGCCACCCAGAACGTAGTAAGGGAGAGCATCAGTTATGGAAGATATGACGCCAGCAGGGGAACAACACTTACCGCCTACTTCCTGGGAAAAGTATGTTTGGCAAGACATCTTGAACCAAAAATCCCAGAGGAAATTCTCGTCACCAGGTTAGCATACCACTATGATAACGGTATATCAATAGCACGATCGGGTGGACAAATAAAAACTATACAGGCCATGTCAACGCTATTGGAAGAGCACGAGCGTGAGGTACATTATCGAAGGAGTCGTCAGAGAAACGACCAGTACGGGAACAGGGATTTCCCAGACTATAACAATAGAAACAATAACCATAACAGTCATGAGGCGAATAACCGGACGAACTATAATGGCAGGCCTGGTAATTATGGTAATGAGGCGTACCAATGGCAAAATAACAACAATAGCCCAAGGAACAACGGAAACAATTACGGGAATAGACAGAGTATTCCGAACAACCAATATAACCGGTCGTATAACCCAAATTACCAGAATCGGAACACGAACAACCGAAATTATGATAACAGTAACCGTAACCCGAATAACCAAAACCAAAACTACAGAAGAGTTAATTATGTGGGGGCGTACGACAATTATAATGGGAGGACATATTACCAAGGACGTCGAAGTTTTGATAGGGACACCGATTGGAACCAGTACAGTAATAACGATAGAAGGGAGACTAGAACTAATAGGGGCAGAAGTCGGAGTCAGGAGGACTACCGCCGGATTAATTACGAAGAAGACCGCCAACGGCCGGAACCCAGGTCAACAGAAAATGAAATAAGTCAAACGAACCAAACCGGCAGAGGAGACGAAGAATCCGAGCCGATTTTAAACATCACACGGCAGTGAAAACACCAACAAATACTATTCATTAAGACGCATTACAAACTTACCACATGGAAAATTGTTATACCACAAAATATAGAAAAGGATCTCATAATGGATTACCATATCAGGTATGGCCACATGGGGGCATTGAAGGTAGTCAAAGCACTCCAAGAACACGTATACATCAGGGATGCTAACAGAAAGGTGCGAAACCAGATTAAACGTTGCCACATATGCCAGCTCGTAAAAGTTAACAATCACAGGAAGGAAGGCACAATGATGCCAATCACATCATCAAATAGATTAGAAAAAGTATTTGTCGATATTTGCGGCCCATTCCCGCGAAGTGGGGGGAGGCACCAGTATAAATATTTTATAATTCTATTCGACCATTATACCAGATTCACGAAACTATACCCGATCAACCGGGCGACGACGCAAAAGATATTAAACATTATATGTCAAAATTACATTAGTGAGGTAGGAGCTCCGAAATCCATTATTACTGACCACGGAACACAATTTAAGGGGAGCAAGTGGAAAGACACTCTACGGGAAAAGGGAATCAAGACGTATAAAACATCTGTATACCACCCGAGCAGCAACCCGGCCGAACGAGTATTAAGGGAAGTAGGGAGGATCCTACGCACGTATTGCTTTAACCAACAGAGAAAGTGGTCCGAGTATTTAACAGCTGCAGAAGATTTCATAAACTTATCACACCACCAATTTATCGAAATGACCCCCTATACAGCAATGTTCCAGAGACCACCACCCAGAGAGATAGCGGAATTAATACAATTCCCTAGCGGGGATGAATATAAATTTAACAGTGTAAAATTTTACGAGAATATACTAGAACGAACCGAGAGAACGAGAAGAAAATACCAGCAATTTCAACCAAAACCGGAGCGATACTTAGTGGGAGACAAGATACTGTTGAAGAATCGAGAATTGCCCAGTACAATGGAAGGCATCGCTAAGAAGTTGTTACTATTGAACACGGGACCATATACTGTAAGTAAAGATAACGGAAATAATACCTATGAAATATTGGATCCCCATACACTAAAGAAGAAGGGTACATACAACCAGTCCTCAATTAAGCGATACTATGAAATGGTTGATGACAAAATAAATACAACAATGATAACTAGGACAGAAAAAATATGAAAAAAAAAATGTACATAAACTTAATACAGACAAGGTGATTTAATAAAAAACCCAAAATTCAAAAAGCACGTAAGGACATCTTACTCATGTTATTTCGAACAATACAATTTAAAATGAAGAAACTAAAAAACCCAAAATTCCAAAGGATGTAAGAACAACTTACTCAATAATTATTCAGAAACAGTATAATTTAAAATAAAGAGACTAAAACCCCAAAATTCAAAAAATGAAGTAAGATCAACTTACAAACAAGTATTTAAGAAAACAATTTATGAGGTATATAAGAAAGAGAATTTTGAAGATAAAAAAAAAACAACCAAAGTCGAAAAAAAAAGTAAGAACACCTTACTATACAATTTAGAAGAAATTGCTTTAAACTAATAAAAAAAAAAAATAAATAAATAAAAAAAATAACACTGATTCAACCTAATAAAAATCATCAAAACCAAAAAAAGAGTTTATCTGATATAATATAATAGCGAGAAATATAATTTAGAATGTAAAAGAAATAATAATGATTGTGCCAGAAGAATATAACTACATAATGTAATGTATAGTACTGACCAAAATCTCATAACGAGCTGTATTAATCACAAAGGAATATGAGCCAATGAAGATAAGAGAATGAAGAAGCCAAAATAGAACCCTCAAAAGGATCACAAGAAAAAAAAAAACAAATATTTAAGAATTATCCGTAAAAGGACCAATTAATAAATGTCAATAAAGTAGCCAAGTATTGGAGAGGATAAGTGTATAATAGAAGGAAGAATTAATATGAAGAAATAATATGATCTGAGTTAAAGTACAGTGAATAATCCCTAGAATATGATTATTATTTATTATTTTATTGAAGGTCACATGATGACTACCTTACAAGGTTTATTAATGAAGATTGACTGTAGAATATTCCAGCAATCATTTGACTGGGCAGAGATGATGTTCCTCTGATCCCAGAAAGTATGTAACGGACGACGGTAATTGGTTAGCCGATAGAGCACCACCGATTCGATTCCAGTTATAATGTTAGGGAGGTTTAGGAAAATTAAATATTAGAGGGAAAACTCACAAATAAATATAGAGAATTAAATAAAACCAGATCCAAAATGTATAATTAATAAAGAATGTCACAAGAATGATTATAGAAATAAGATTTAAACTTGGGAAATAATTGATTTTAAGAAGCAACGAAGAAATTATAATAATATAACGGATAATTATGAAATATAAAAGTACTATAAATAGGAAACCAATTGGCCAGATACAAATTAGAAGTTTATTTCTTGCTAAACTTTGTTTATACCAAAATAAACTTATTTCGAAGGGGGGGTGTTATGTAACGCAACATAGTTGAGGTTCCCCAACGTTACATAAAAGTTTGAATGAAATATGGTCAAGGACCATACCCTGACTTAAGGTTGTTCAATAGGTCATGTGCTCGAGAAGTAACTCAAACCAGAAGGAGGCAATGACTAGTATTAAATGTATAAAAGCCAGACTAAGGAATGATTGAATGTTATGAATTGTTTGTTTTGTACTGTGGCATGTTCAGTTCACAGAGTATTTTATATTGTATGTTGAATATACTAAAAATGAAATAATGTTATTTGATAATAATACATCACCAATAATTATGTTTATGTTTATATTAGATTTATATTTATATAACCCAGTATAGTTACCAATGTTAGGTACTGTACTAAGTTATCAGTATTGTATAATGTTGAAAAATACTGTTGTTCTAATTAATGTTTATAAACTGGATCAGGAGTGTGACCAGTGTTTTAAATCTAACAAGTAGTTCTGACAATTATGTCATAAATTAATAAAGGGTTCCAGAACCAGTTAATTAATATAAAAACAACTAACCACCAGTAAATTAAAATTCATGTAATTAACTATGTAATCAATAATTAATTGTACAGTAGGTCAGGTAAAAAAGAAAATTAAGTTAAAAACCAAATGATGTTATAATGGTTGTAAATGAATCTATAGGCCTAAATTCCATATTAGTGAAAGTAAATTAATACCTTTTTAGTAAACCCAGTCCAACGAAACTCTAGTAAAACATTTACTGTTTAGTAAGGAAGGTTAGGGGAAAGTTTTATCTGATTCAAGATTAATCCAAGCATGGAGTATTTTATTGGAAAGGAGTAGTAATATTCTATAATGCCGGCTCAAGGATATATAGAGAACGTGGTTGTTAAGGCAACTGATATATAATAAGTTGTTGATTTTTAGAGAGATGGTTCTGATTGTTACAAGCTATTAGATTGAAATGAACCGATATAAAAATATATGAATAAATATAAAGGAAAGATATGTCCAAACTGATAAAGCCTTTTTGTAAAACAATTATATTTGAACGCTAATGAATCGTACAAATTAAATAACACTCTAAATTATCAATGAGTAAAATAAAAAAGAATTGAAAGCTTCTCACCTCAGTCACTAAATAATTCCGCTGAATTTGGTATCAAACCAATTCATGCTATAAATTGAAGACCAGTAAAGAGTTAAAGCCTGAATTAACGGAAATATTTGGAAATACAGAAGACTCGGTTGACAAAATAACCTTCATTGACAGCGTAAGCTGAGATCCTAATTCCAGTTCATTGGGACCAAGAATTGTGAAGACGCAAAAGAAGAATCGAAGCACAAGAGTTCCTGTGGGATTACCATCATCAATTCATTGAAAACCAGAGCAGTTTTATTGGGTGAAGACGATATAAACTGGATTTTGACCGCTGTTGACAAACATTCACCGCCTAACGAAGCTTTCGTCGTTTGGGTAAAAAACAAATTATTTTCATATCATTGTATTTTAAGTAAATAAGTTTATTCTTTTTGTAAATTGAACAACCTTAATTATGTGTTTTACCTGGCCTTACTAATGGTTCAAAGAACTACACGGACCCTGATATAAGAATTAATTGTCATTATTTTCAAATATATATGTTTTTAGAGTTTGAATAATTAAGAATCGATATGTTGGGATAGTCGATTGGATCGTCTTATTGTTTGTCTGAGACAACGTAACTTGTTAAATACCAGAGAAAAATAAATAAAGTACATTGGTTGTATTAGATAACGTTTTAATCATTGCAGAGAAAATACTATATGTAGTTGGTGAACAATTTATTAACACATTGATACAAAAACTCCGAATAACTAATCTATAAGTACACTTATTTCTAGTAACAGCGCTCCAAGTTTGCAGCTGGTGGGACGGGAGATTGCTGAACTAACTGGTTTTTTAATACTAAATTTGAACAAAATTTTGATCGTTGAGGGACTAGGGTTGAAACAAATACCACTTACATTCAGTAAATACTCCATATATATTGCTCATATTAAACAACCACTGAGAACTAAATTAAGTCTATAGAATAATACCATTATAAATTCAGGAACATAATTCTAATTTTGTGGACTTAATAATCTATGTTCTGAGGGTTTCACCGGTCACAACCGAAAGGTATATTAGTTAATAATATATTAATTAAACCAGGTAACAGCAGTTTAATAGTTACGGATCGCCACCTACAACGTATTACTTGGCGTTTGTTACACCGGAGTCTCTTATAACTAATTACACTAATAGACAAGATTTCTTTACAATTTGACGTCTCCAGCTGGTATCATACAATATAACATACGTCCTCACATAATTAACAAGCAGTTCGTTACTAAATTGATTACAACAGTGGGGTTTGAATAAGACGGACGTTCCACCGCTAGTACCCAACATACTTATACCATAACAAATTGACGACTCCTACGAAGGGGACTGATCAAGGAAAGACTCACCATACGTAGTTTATTACAAATTGCCGCTTGCAAATAAGGGCATATAAAAACATTCATCACTGGTAAGTTGAAATTTATTACAATATATATATATATTTCATGTAATTTGTTCAATTTTGAGATGTGTTTTCATTGTGTTAGGAATGTCAGCTGATCAGCAATAAAATGTCACTGTATATTGGTTGTAAATGTTCCAGGTAATTAATATTTAATGTAATGTTTCAATGTATTACAGATGCTATTTAAATAATGAGAAAAGTAATTTGATAAAGTGAGAAATAAAGTAATAATATGTGAAAGAAATAAAAGATAATTTTTGGGTGATGAATATTTGTGGGACATATAGATCTGTCCAAGTTAAAGTTAAAGAAATAGTAGAGATGAAAATAAGGTAATGTTGTTTTGAGTTAATGTATATTATAGAGTTTTGAGAAGTATTGATGTTGACACAGTAGTTATGTGGAGAATATATGTAGAGTTTTGAGTGATATATTGATGTTTATAATTAATGATGTTATTTTGTTGTATTTGAAGTAAGGTAATAAGATTGAGATTTTGGGGATGGCAATTTTGTAGTAGGGGGTAGTGTAATGTAGGAGTCCGCAACATAACGATAAGTTGGGACGGGATGGGACCGATTTAGTGGGGAAGGGGTCGCCTCAGGTAGAATCCAGGGACCAGATAATGGGAAATGAGTTTTGGGGGGGGGGAAACACGTATCCCAAGTACAAAGGGTTAGAGAGTATTTTTTTTTTATATATTGAGAGAAGGTGGTGATTTGAGTTTAATGAAAAGTTGGGGTTAGAGATTGATTGGTAGAGATTTTGATAGAGATGGGTGTCATGGTAGTTGAAGTTGTTAGAGGTTAGAGTCAAAGGGAGGAAGTTGATATATGTATAAATGTCAAGGAGTAAAGTAAATGGTGATAAGTAATTCAATCACCCACAGTAATGTAGAATAAGATTGGCAAATACAGAAAGAGATTTATAAGAATATAAAATTTTTATTTTGAAACCAGTGACAAAATCTTGATAGAATTTGGAAACGTAAAATTAGAAAGTGTTTATTTTGAATAATGTAAATGTCAGTTTGATTGTGATTTATAATATTTTGTTAATTTTAAATGTTCTGTTTTATGATGTTTTGTGTTTTAAGATCGAATTTTACAGATGTTAAGTGTATTTTCAGACATAATTGTACATAACGTATGTGGGTCAAGGTTTTTGGACTTGACCTAGTTTGGATCAGCTGACAGCAAGGTCATATACGTACTAAGCTTGTTCAGTAAGGAAGTCAATTCAACTTGTGTTTTTTGATCAATGTAAACAAATTTTAAATAATTTCTATATGTAAAGGAAACATTTTAATAAATTTACATTTTTTTCTTTGAATTTTAAATTTTTTGGAAAATATTTTTTTGAAAAAAAAAAAAAAAAATGATTTTGTGCCTGCCAGATAATGGATATTTTTAAGCTTTGATTATTGTATTGTTTGTGTGCTAACCATGTTTATGACTATTGATTTATTTTGTATTGAATTGCACTGTTAGACTATAAGTGATCACATGTTAGGTTAAGGATGTTCTTAATTATAAGAAATGTTTAAATCAACTTATTTTAAATAAAAACAGAAACCAATGAAGAGAATAATTTGAAATTGATACAAAATTTATGAATCGATTTTACCTGAAAGCAACCAATGGGTTGTAACTTAAATAACTTATGAAAATTTTTTCAATTTTATAATATGTAATGTCAGTATGTAATGTGAGTGTGTGTGAGCCCAGTATCTGCTAAAGGCAGCCCAGCTTGCATATAAGGGGAAACATATCGGTGGAGGATCTGGCATAATCTAAGCCAGGGATTGAGGATTTTTTGGGGGTAGCATGTTAGACGGCGAGGTGTGCTGTGGTACTTGTCTGTTCGATTTTTCGGTGTTGGGATCTCTTACGGAGAAGTCCAGTGATCTCGTTCAGATGCGTCCATAGTCGCCGAGCCAGGGGGGTCGTATACCCATGCAGATTAAGAACAAGGGGTTGTTGGCACCAGTTCCTCACCGGTCCTCTTAGGGGTTTTATCAATGAGATTTCTTCTGTTTTGGGACAGCAGAATTCTCATTGGGGGGGTATTGTAACGTATCTAAAATATGAGGCATTTCATTTTATTTCATTTCGGGGTTTTTGTAAAAATATTGTGAAAGTTTTATTTTCCGACAAACGTTAATTCCAGTGTAACAGACCACGTGGCAAGAAAACAGTGTTGAAACAAAGGCAAGACGCAGTAATCAGTTGCGAAACCAAGCAAAGAATTTGTACCACCCTCGAATTCTCAGAACTCTGTATAAATGTGACGGTGCACGCACGCAATGACTCGAGTATGCGCGCTGTAGGGACGCCAAGAGGAACAAATGACGCTGTAAAAAATGGCGCTGGAGCGAACAGTTTGTAAAACCAACCAGCCAAGCTACAGGAAACGGAGCTAAGGACTGCCTCCGTGTTAATGACGTCAGTCTAGCAGCGCCTAATATCATCGCCCAACACTAGGAAAAAACACATTATGTATCATGGTCATAGCTAACAAACCACAGCAAATCAGCTATGAACCACAACGAGATCTGATGGCAGTGGAACCCTGTTTCCTCCCGCTCGCCAAGTAAGTTGCGTAGTTGTTAGTCCCTAGAGTAACCGGCCGGGTCCTTTATAGAGGTAGCTCCTCTCAAAATTTTAACATGGGACCGTAAAAGTGATTTAATTGTTATTTCAATCAGTGGAAGTGAGAGTGAATAATTACTGAACAGTAACATGCCAATTTGATATATTTTTCTTTATTTTCGGGACAACTACCAACTCACCACGCGGCGACCACGAGGTCGCAGATATACGCGTTACCGGCGGGGAGATCATATCATGTATTACAGTAATCAATCAAAGTAAAAAGGGGGTTTTTTTATGTTTTTAAGAATGTGAGTAGTGCGTGAGCAGGCTGGGCTATCTTAAGTTGTATGTAATAGTATGTAAGTTAGAAAATAAGAGGTATAAACAAGAATTACACCATATTCGAAAAGCATGTAAGTAACTGTATTTGATAAACAAAATTTTAAAATGGCAATAATTAATAATTAAAACTAATTATTTCTCTTCATAACGATGTGTAGAATCAGTTATTTCAATAACCCTAACACGGGTTTGCATCTGATGTTCATGTGATTGGATCCTGGACCCTGATAGAAGAGATCGTGGAGGTAGGTGAAAATTGTAATTTTGTAATTAATATATCTAAATTGGATAAGAAGATAACAAGTGTTGATATGTAGTCATCTGGGGTAGTGGAAATTCTGCAATTTTGGACTGGTTTTAGGCTTCGGGCATCTTCTTCTATCTTGTCTTGGGATTTCTGCTAATTAATTTATTGTTATTTGGTTCCAGGACATCGTTTAATCTTGGTAGTTCTGCATCTATTCGTCTTTGGTTTTGGTTGTCATCTTCCGAACGTCTTTTTAACTATTTAATGGAAAATTTCAGTCATCACAATTTTGCGTGCCGCTTACCCACGCGTCATTTCTTCAAGTCTCATAAATTTAACAGAAAATTAATATTCAACGGCCCGTTACTATGGTAACAGTAACCCTTTGATTGGTTAAGACCTCTTTCAAAAGCATTGTTAAGAGATTTGAATTTTTATTCAAATTTATTATGTATTTTCTTAATGATTTTATTCCTTTATCATTCCTTTGGGGTAATAAATAATATCACTATTGTATTTCTTTCCTTTCAAAGTTTAAAATGATACCTCATAAGGTCATATTCTATTATACATTAACTTTAGTCTAAATATTTGACATTTGATAAATTACATATCTCTCTTAAATTAAACTTTTATAATAACATTTCTCTTTTAAAATGATTTACATATAACTACTGGCCATTTACTGGTCTTAGATTAATAAATTTCCTTGTGAATTTGTTACAATTGACATTTGTGTGTGTCTGACAGTTAGACGTTTTCATAGCCAAAAGTAGCCATGATGATATTTTGTTTATTTCTTTTAAATTATATTTTAATTCAGCCTGATGGGCTTCACTTTGTTATCATATTTGTTTGTGTTGTGTGTTGATTCTGTTTGTGTTTTAATTACTATTCAATATACATATTTTAAAATATAACAATTAGGCTTATGGACTGCAAGTTCCTTTCAGCCATATCCTCTTCATAACATTGAAACAAACAATTCTTTATAAGTTATTAGTTACTATTGGTTTTAACATTAATTTCATTCTTTTGCTACTACTTTGAGTGATAAACATCATCACTTCTTGCAAACTTTATTAAAGTTATTTCCCCTTTTAACATGGGGTGTTTTATTCATTGTATACTTAATTTTAACACAAAACCTTATTTCAATATTACTATCTCCTCCATTCCATGTTAATACAAACTGTTTTTATCTGGGCTTTCTCCCTGAATAATAGCACATGTTTTACTTATCTTTATTTGAAATATCATTGTTAATTATTCTTAATTATATGAATGTTCACAAGATCACTCAAATCATTGACTGTTTATCAATGCTTTATAAAGTGTTTTCTTATTTATTATTACATCTTTATTACTTAAAATATCTATTTCCATGTATCACCTTCACCTTTAATTAACAGAGGTTTATCACTGATACACACTCACTATTTTTAGGGTATTTACACTTTCACTATTGCACTTTATTTTGGTTCACTGTTTGTATTAAGTGTTACTTAGTGGGTAATCCCTATACTTATTTCTCCTATTATTTCTCACTATTTCTTTACAACATAATTCTTATTATTAATGACATTTGGTTATTTACCTTTCATTAAATCTAACCTTAATAATTGTGTTAGTGTACTTTTCTACACTACGTTACTTTATAATTGTCTTTTGTTTTAAAATAGGTATATAAGTTATTTCAATTACAACAATACTATTTGTTTCATTAGTGGATAATTATTTGGGGTTTATTTACAGTATTCTATCCTTGAGTCTACCATTTCTCCCCTTTATATGTGTTGTTAGTTTCTCTTTCGGTTCAACCTGTCTCCTCTTCATTCTTCCTCTTCTTCTTCATCTTCTTCAACTTCAATTGTCTTCATCTTGGTTCGGTTCTCCTCTTCTCATCTGGTTTAATTTCTATACAGTTGTAGGAATTTGTTCACTTCCTTTGATTCTTCTTTAGTTCTGGTTTCTTATCTTCTTTTGTTAGTTCCTAATTGTTTGGTCAATCACCTTTTGTCTCTGTGAATGTTTCGTGGTTCCCTTCTTTGTGTTTCTGTTGTTGGGTCAATCACTTTTTGTCTCTGTGTATGTTTCGTGGTTCCCTTCTTTGTATTTCTGTTGTTGGGTCAATCACTTGGGTTGGGTAATATCGTCGTCCGTCGTGTCATAATATTTATATTTTATTCATTTTTAAACATTTTATTTTATATGAAGTATTTTTACATTAAGAATTATCTTTTTATCCCTGGTACGGGGTTGGCTTATTTGTGTTGTAACATAATGCCTCTCCTCTAAAATTGATCATTTTGATAAAACACTAGCATAGTTTTTTATGAAATTATCAGTTATAGATAATCTTTTTCCTTTTCTTTCTTGTTTGTTTCTCCATTCTTCATATCTCTTCTTACTTAATTCATTCCATTTTATTTGGATCTGTTTTTATTTATTTCCATTGGTGCATTTTCCCTCATACACAATATTTTCCCTAACTTTTAGTAGCTGGTTTCTCCCATTACTACTCATTTTTTCTGAGACCAGAGGCACTTCATCTCTGCTCAGTTTATTTGGATTGCTGGACTTTTCAACAGTCAATCTTAAATACCTTTTTTGTCAACTTGTGACTTAAATCAATAATAATAATAATATAATAACATACTTTGGGATTGTCCACCTTGTGGTTTGTTTTTTAGATCACTTTGGCCTTTTACTCATTCTTCCTTCCGCTATACCTTAACTATATACTATCATTTGCTCATACACTTGATTGTTTTTATATTTATTCATATGTTAATTTCATCATATCTAACTTTTCATTATTTTGTTTTCAATGCTCATTGTGATCATTTTAATTGTCTTAGACATTTTTATTCTTTTCTTGGTTATTTAGCAATATTCTGCTTTAGCCATTTCTGTATATTTGTTTTATACATAATTTCTCTCTCTTCCTTGTACCAGTTCAGATTTTTTTTTTTCTTAGAATACATTTGATTCATTATAATTTCAGGTATTTATCTCAGTAATTTGAGCTTGATTTTATTTTTGTCTATTTTATTCTGTATTAAATATCATTTTTGATAATTCTTTGTAAGTTAATTCTCTTACTTTAAAGGAATGTTTGTAGCGTATTCCTTTTTAGTTATTTTTTGTTTAATTATAACCGTAAGTTTGTGATTCTTACATTTATATTATATAGGAATGTGTGTAACTTATTCCTTATTATCTCACTTTTTTATTTCATACTTTATGTATCAATCTTTTATTAGACTGTGAGTTGATTTAAATTTAAAGTAATTTGTGTAACTGATTCCTTTGTTTTTTACATTATTATTCATTTATATTACTTCTTTTTATTCCGCATATATCATCTAAATAGGGTAGTAAGTTGCTTTTACAATCTCTTTTGGAATTTTGAAATATGTTTATTTCATTTCATTATTTATTCTTCTTCATAAAACTTTTTTATCGAAGTTTGGTTATAAACTCCCTTTATTTTTCTTGTATTTATATTACTTATCTGGTAAGTATTATTACCATTATCTTTTGTGATAACGTATGGTCATTTATCGTGCTATATACCGGACCTTGTTATTTATACTTTGGTAAGTTGACTTTTCCTTTTCTTTCCTTTATTGTTGCCTTCTCCTTTTGTGTTCGACACTTCGTTGTTCTTGACCTCTTCTCCTTCAAGTGTTTGATATTCACACTTATTCTGGATAATTTTTTAAGTTTGTTTATTATAGTTTAATTTTTCTTATTTAATTCGTCTTGGTCGTTGTCATTTCTTGTCTTGGTGATTTTTATTGGTCGAATTTAACTTTAATACTTCTTTCTATTCCATTGGGTTGCTTGGTCAGTAATTCGAAGATCAGTCCCTTTTCTTGGTTCGTGGTATCTTCGCTTAGTTTACCCATGGTCCATCAGTTCCTCTGCACTTGTGGTTCGGATAACCCTGGCGTGTAGATCTGTTTTCTTCCTTGCAACATAGGTCTCCTCCGTCTTGTACCATAATTCCTCCAATACCATATGTTCCGTAGTATGTATGTTTACCTCAAACATTTGATTACTTTGTCGATTAATCAGAGAAGTTAATTGTGCCTCTCTCATTAATGTTATTTTTGCTTTTTTATTCGGTACAGTAGAACCTCGTTAACCCGGATCAACTGGGGCCGGGGCCGATCCGAGTTAACGAAAATCTGGGTTATCCAGAGAATGAGGGAAAAATGATAAAAAAGAACATGTCCTTACCAAAAATATTTTTAATGGAGTTTAAAAATTATTATCGGCACACTTTCACCTAAAAACACATATGTATTTACACTGTACACAATATAGGTACAAACTAGTCAGTAGTAAAAAAGGCAGTGAGCTTTTGCTGCCTCAGTTTTGTGTATCGCTTACGAGCAGCGCGATCTCGCATCCGCTTTAGCATTAGAAGTTCTTTGGCGATGTTTCGGCTTGACTCTCGAAATAAACCATCAATTTATCTATGTTTGCTACTGCTTCTGCATGGGTCATAACCACAGCTGGTTCATCAACACTGTCTGAATCCTCTTCATTTTCATTTTCTGTAACACTGCATGATGCAATAATTTCTTCCTCTGTGATTGCTTTATAACCTCCGTCATTGTCAATTTGCAACCAATTGTCAATGTCTTCTTCATCAACATCGGAACAGCCATCGATATTTTTAAAAATGTCTATAAAATCTTCTTCCACACTTATTTTTTCTTCTTCTTCAATTGTATTGTTTTCTGGCAAGTCACACACACCAGGCCACAACTTTTTCCATGACTTTATCAAAGTTTCTCTTCCAACCTGGTCCCAAGCTTCCGCAATCATATAAATAACAGTCTTTACGTTAAAAGATTTCAGCACCTCTACCACACCATGCTCTCCTTCGTCCTCTACCAGTTGACTTAGCATTTGCCTTTTGTACACTTTTTTTATTTTTTCTAGAACTCCTTGGTCCATCGGTTGAACGAGAGAAGTTACATTAGGTGGTAAAAACTTCACTGAAATGTCATCTTTGACTAGTTCATTGACAGACGGATGCGAAGGCGCATTGTCAATCAGCAAAACCGCCTTGTTGGGAAGGCCACAGTTCTTCAAATATTTTTTTACTGACGGCACAAAATTCTCGAAAAACCATTGTTTGAAAATGTCACTAACCATCCAAGCACTTTTTTGTGAGCTGTAAATGACAGGCAATGAGCCTCGTTTCACATTTTTCAATGCACGGGGGTTTTTAGACTTCCCTATTATCAGGAGAGGAATTTTGTGCTTTCCTGATGCATTACTGCAAGCCATTATGGTGAGGCGGTCTTGTCCTTTTTTATACCCTTTCGCTGAATCTCCTAATTTTGAGGCTAGCGTTTTACTCGGCAACATCTGGTAAAATAAACCGGATTCATCGGCATTGTAAACTTGATCTGCAGTCAGTTCTTCCTTTTTAATAAAGTCTTCAAACTCTTTTTTAAATTTTTCTGCCGCTTCAACATCACCTGACAAGCTTTCTCCAGTGATTGTAAGTTGACGCACTCCATGCCGTTTTTTCCATCTGTCCAACCACCCCTGGCTAGCTGTAAAACTTGGGTCTCCATGGGGCAACTGTTTGTTCAAACTCAATGCTTTCTGTTGGATGATGGGTCCAGAAATCGGCAAACCACGTTCTCTTTCAGCACAAAACCAGACAAACAATGCTTCATCCAGAGTTTCTAGTTTAGCAGTTTTTCCTTTACACCGATTATCCAAACTGTCCTTAGAAATCATTTTGAAACAAAAGTCTTCAATGCGTTTTCTGTTCTTTTTCCAATCAGATACGGTCGATGTTCCTACTCCAAACTCAGCAGCAATGTTCTTTAACGATTCTCCCTTATCAATTCTTGTCAATGCTTCCATCCTTTTTTTCATAGTCACAACAATGTTTTTACGTTTCGTCGCCATCGCGAACAACACGCTAACGAAACAGCACAACGATACTGTACCTCGACAGTGACACTAGGACAACACGCGAACACTACCGAGATTGCAGCGCAACTGAGGAATGTTGTTTCTAGGTCAATGTCAAGTGCGAGGCGCGGGGAGGGGAAGGAGAGGGTTGAGTCACCAGTTTGCTGCGTAGCAACAGCAGGTGCGGTGAGTGCAATGAACTCGCCCGCTGGCAAGTGAATTCGAGTAATGTACCTACTGAGAATACCGATTTATTGTCTGTAAAACAAGTCTTCATTTACTACGCTGAACAACATACATGTAATTTTTTTTTCCAAAACTGGTCCGGGTTATACGGACGTCCGGGTTAACGAGGTTCTACTGTATTTCCATTTCTGGTGTGCTCCAGTGTTTTATTGACCTTCTTGATTTGTTATACTCTGTTTTGTTGTCAGTCATTTCTATTTCTGGCATCTTCCATCTAAGTATAGATTTGCTGAAATTCTCGTCCACTGGTTGGTTGTGAATTCCTTTTATAATTTCCCTCAAGAGTCCTCCTACAATCTTTATACTTTATTAATTTGCTTTGGTAGGTAAGGGGCAAATTGAACACATCAATTAGTCCGTTCTTCATCATCTCCACTTCTTCTCGTGTTTTGATTAGTTTCTTTTTATATACCTTTCTCATTTCCTCTGTTTTCTTGATCTTCTTAATGATTCGATTCTTCTTTACTCTTCTACTGTTGGTTTTTATGTCTTAATTTTCTTGGTGTCATTGTTATCTGTATGTTCAGAAAACAATACACTTGTTTCTTCTACAATTTCCATCTCCTTCTGTGTTATTTTCTGATTCCCCGGTTCTCTGTTCTCATTCAACGTTTCTTTGATACTTCCAGAAGTGCTGTCTAGTGTTTCATTCAATTGTTTGAAATCACTAACTACTGTTTCATTAAGTCGATCTACTGGGTAACTCGTTTCTTCCCACCTCTTATTCATCCCTGTTTTTGTCTGTTTGACTTCTTCACGAAACTCTACTAGCATGAATCTTAATTCTTTTCTGTTCTTCTCACCATCTTCCTCCATTTGTCGTAGGAGTGTTTCATTACCGTTTTCGATCGTGTTATTGACTATTTCAAAATCCTTTTTTATCTCACTCATCAGCTCTTCGCTCTTCTTTTCCAATGTCTCCTGACTTCTCTTCAGGTCTTCATGGTTGCTCTCTATTTTGTTATTCAGGAATTCCATGTTCTCCTTGAAAAACTTCCTGTCTTCATTCCTTCCCTCTTGCAATGATTCTAATTTTGTATTGTTTGACTCTAATTTTTTATTTGTTTCCCTTGAAAGTTCTGCTATGAAATTCATCAGGTCTTGCATGCTCGGACTTCCCTTTGCTGTTTCATGATCTCCAGCCCATTGTTCTCTCTCATCGTCTTGAACTGGTTTCTCAAATGGGTTGTCGACTATTACTTCCACTTCCGGTTCTGGTTCAGGTGGGTTTGGATTTTCCAGTTGGTCCTCCTGTGGATTCTCTTCCAACAATTCTCCAATCGTTTCCTCAACTTCTTCCATTTCTTCTTGGTTTAATGCTTCCTGACCTTTGAGCCTCGTAACCATACCATGTCTATTCATAACCGCTGCTAGTTATCCTTTCTAGCCTCACGTTGCTGGTCGCCAATATGTAACGATAATTATGAGACTCGTGTGTACCTGTTGAAATGTGTTTACACTTGTTTATTATGTGTATAAGTGTTAATGTGGTGTGTTCGCCTCACACCGGTCGTTACAATAATAGTAGTCACTACTGAAGTCTGTAGCGTGGTCCAAATTACCAGTACAACCTACCTGTTAATTCATAGGGGTTGCGAATCCCGGGTGGCGCCAAATTGTTTATATTAAAACAATTAAAATTATTAAATTACAAGTTGATAAGTGTTATTAGCATTGACAGCTGGAGCATTCAAATGGTTCCCGCCGCTGTACAGGTTGCCGTATTGTCCACTCGTGACGAGCGCTAGTTGGTTACTGAATAAAAATTGCTAACACACATATATTCTACAACGTCCTGTGAAATAAAACGATGGTAATACTCTGTACTGTAATTTTAATACAAATTCAGTCATTAATTAATATGACAAAAGGATTATAAATGGTTTAATAACAAATTGCTCCGGCTTAGAACATGAGATGCCAATATTTCAAGGTTGGCGAAATCAGTTTTAAAACAAATTATTTCGATGCCGTGATGGCTACTGTTTACATACAATATATTAATCTGTTCAAAATCTGGGGTCCTTTGGATTATAAAATAAGACATAAACGTTGGTTACATTAAAAAAGTACACTACCATACCTTATACGTACTTAAAGAATATAGTGTTTTTACAAATTGTTCGGTAGTGCCATATTTTTTGTTACAAAGTTCGCACACTAATGCGAGGTTATATTTTAATTAACAAAATGTTTTTACGTAAGTTGATATGCATTAAACCTTTGAAAGAAAATTAACTTTGTTTAATAGTGAGAAATTTTTTGATTGTTTTGAGAAATATTTAAAGTAATTTGGTTTCTGGGAGAAAGGAATTTATTGGATACTTATCAGTTCAGACAGTGTTGATATGTAGTCATCTGGGGTAGTGGAAATTCTGCAATTTTGGACTGGTTTTAGGCTTCGGGCATCTTCTTCTATCTTGTCTTGGGATTTCTGCTAATTAATTTATTGTTATTTGGTTCCAGGACATCGTTTAATCTTGGTAGTTCTGCATCTATTCGTCTTTGGTTTTGGTTGTCATCTTCCGAACGTCTTTTTAACTATTTAATGGAAAATTTCAGTCATCACAATTTTGCGTGCCGCTTACCCACGCGTCATTTCTTCAAGTCTCATCAATTTAATGGAAAATTAATATTCAACTATGGTACTATGGTAACAGTAACCCTTTGATTGGTTAAGACCTCTTTCAAAAGCATTGTTAAGAGATTTGAATTTTTATTCAAATTTATTATGTATTTTCTTAATGATTTTATTCCTTTATCGTTCCTTTGGGGTAATAAATAATATCACTATTGTATTTCTTTCCTTTCAAAGTTTAAAATGATACCTCATAAGGTCATATTCTATTATACATTAACTTTAGTCTAAATATTTGACATTTGATAAATTACATATCTCTCTTAAATTAAACTTTTATAATAACATTTCTCTTTTAAAATGATTTACATATAACTACTGGCCATTTACTGGTCTTAGATTAATAAATTTCCTTGTGAATTTGTTACAATTGACATTTGTGTGTGTCTGACAGTTAGACGTTTTCATAGCCAAAAGTAGCCATGATGGTATTTTGTTTATTTCTTTTAAATTATATTTTAATTCAGCCTGATGGGCTTCACTTTGTTATCATATTTGTTTGTGTTGTGTGTTGATTCTGTTTGTGTTTTAATTACTATTCAATATACATATTTTAAAATATAACAATTAGGCTTATGGACTGCAAGTTCCTTTCAGCCATATCCTCTTCATAACATTGAAACAAACAATTCTTTATAAGTTATTAGTTACTATTGGTTTTAACATTAATTTCATTCTTTTGCTACTACTTTGAGTGATAAACATCATCACTTCTTGCAAACTTATTAAAGTTATTTCCCCTTTTAACATGGGGTGTTTTATTCATTGTATACTTAATTTTAACACAAAACCTTATTTCAATATTACTATCTCCTCCATTCCATGTTAATACAAACTGTTTTTATCTGGGCTTTCTCCCTGAATAATATCACATGTTTTACTTATCTTTATTTGAAATATCATTGTTAATTATTCTTAATTATATGAATGTTCACAAGATCACTCAAATCATTGACTGTTTATCAATGCTTTATAAAGTGTTTTCTTATTTATTATTACATCTTTATTACTCAAAATATCTATTTCCACGTATCACCTTCACCTTTAATTAACAGAGGTTTATCACTGATACACACTCACTATTTTTAGGGTATTTACACTTTCACTATTGCACTTTATTTTGGTTCACTGTTTGTATTAAGTGTTACTTAGTGGGTAATCCCTATACTTATTTCTCCTATTATTTCTCACTATTTCTTTACAACATAATTCTTATTATTAATGACATTTGGTTATTTACCTTTCATTAAATCTAACCTTAATAATTGTGTTAGTGTACTTTTCTACACTACGTTACTTTATAATTGTCTTTTGTTTTAAAATAGGTATATAAGTTATTTCAATTACAACAATACTATTTGTTTCATTAGTGGATAATTATTTGGGGTTTATTTACAGTATTCTATCCTTGAGTCTACCATTTCTCC
This sequence comes from Magicicada septendecula, assembly GCA_034769895.1. Classification (NCBI taxonomy): domain Eukaryota; kingdom Metazoa; phylum Arthropoda; class Insecta; order Hemiptera; family Cicadidae; genus Magicicada; species Magicicada septendecula. Next base: position 100,036,851 of record CM068370.1, on the reverse strand, counting down.
CCTTTATATGTGTTGTTAGTTTCTCTTTGGGTTCAACCTGTCTCCTCTTCATTCTTCCTCTTCTTCTTCATCTTCTTCAACTTCAATTGTCTTCATCTTGGTTCGGTTCTCCTCTTCTCATCTGGTTTAATTTCTATATAGTTGTAGGAATTTGTTCACTTCCTTTGATTCTTCTTTAGTTCTGGTTTCTTATCTTCTTTTGTTAGTTCCTAATTGTTTGGTCAATCACCTTTTGTCTCTGTGTATGTTTCGTGGTTCCCTTCTTTGTGTTTCTGTTGTTGGGTCAATCACTTTTTGTCTCTGTGTATGTTTCGTGGTTCCCTTCTTTGTGTTTCTGTTGTTGGGTCAATCACTTTTTGTCTCCGTGTATGTTTCGTGGTTCCCTTCTTTGTATTTCTGTTGTTGGGTCAATCACTTGGGTTGGGTAATATCGTCGTTCGTCGTGTCATAATATTTATATTTTATTCATTTTTAAACATTTTATTTTATATGAAGTATTTTTGCATTAAGAATTATCTTTTTTATCCCTGGTACGGGGTTGGCTTATTTGTGTTGTAACAATGTTAATGTTACAATGGTTAAGTAGTAAAAAATATATAGGCTAGTAAAAGTTAAAAGAAAAATATACTAAATAATATAAGTGCAAAATAAATAAAACATCCTATGTTAGGCCTAATAAAAATGCTCAAAGGGATAATTAGCAAGATAAAATAAGTGGTGTTATAATGTTAGTCACCAAGATAGTTATTTGTTCAATTAAGTTTATAAGAAGGAATATGGCTGAAAAAAGTAAACAGACCATAAACCTAATTTTTGTGTTATGTTTTATAAGTAATATTAAATGATAAACAAGTTATAAAAAATGGCAATATAGATAAGTAAGAGATAAAATTTTACAAACATAATAATAATCTTTAGAGTAAAGACAGGAAAAGAAATTAGCGAATAACAGACAGGCCATGATTTTGTAAAGTACAGTGAAACTTCGATTAACCGTCAGGGTCGGGAATGGGACCGTGACGGTTAATCGAATAGACGGATAACAGAAAAACCTTAAACAACAACCCACCCCCATCCATTGCATATGAACAAATGATAAAAAATGCACGTTTACGAACTGGAAATACACTGTACATACATGTATTTTATTTTACAGAAACAAACAATATACAATTTACATTAAGTACAGTATATGTAGGACAACATATGTACTGTACATATTGTTACATGAACTTATGCTCTAGACGTACAGTACATACATATTCAAATTTTAAAATAGTCTGTGATTTTCTTTTGTTTATTCGAGGCTCGTGCTTACTGAGCGGCAATGTTCCGTACTTTACGTAGGAGAAGTATCTGCATTGCGTTTGCCTCTTCTTGCCCCTCAAACCACTCAATGCATTTTGGTAACATTGTTTCTGCTTCTGTATGGCTTAACGTAGTTTTTTCATTCAAATATAACACTCTTCGTCAATTTCTTCTTCTTCGTTGCCAATCACACTGGAAACAATTTCATCATCGTTCAAATGCCAAGCCTCCATCCAATTTTTCACATCCCAGCCACTCTGTTACTTCTGCTGGCGTTATGTGTTCAGCATTCAGTACATTATTTCACAGTTACACAATTTTGTCGACACTAACATTCCCAGTTTCCTTAGGTTCACCATCATTAGCTTCAGGCCAGAGTTTATTCCACCCATTTTTAAGATTTGACACTTTTAAGATCATCCTATGCAGCAGCAACATTGAAAATTGCACCTTTTATGTTGTACGTTTTCCAAAACTCTTTTACAGACATTTCTTCTTCAGATGAAATCAGACTTCCAATAAAAGCTTTCCTATAATGACGTTTCATGTTTTCGATTATGCCCGGATCCATACGCTGGATTAGTGGTGTTGTGTTTGCCGGAAGGAAGAGGCATGTTATTTTGCCATCATCACTTTTAATTCCGCAAGTGGGATGTGCTGGAGCATTGTCCATTAGCAGCAATGCTTCTTGTGGTAACTGCATTTCAGCCAAATGAGCTCTAACTTGTGGCACAAACACTTTGTGGAACCAATCGGAAAAAATATCTTGAGATATACAAGCACTCTTTTGAGCGTAATAGGTAGCAGGCAATGCGTTCAAATTAAAATTTTTGAATGCACGAGGTGGTTTTGCTTTTCCAATCACAAGCAGGGGTAACCTGTGATTGCCGGTGGCATTTTCACAGACCATTAAAGTGATCCGATCTTTTTGGACTTTAAAACCCTGGGCTGATGTCACCGAAAGTGATGCCAATGTCTTTTATGGTAAAGCTTTCCAATTGAGCCCGGTTTCATCGCAATTGTACACTTGTTCCCTAACGAGGTTTAATTTGGCCACTTTCTCTTTAAACTGTTCTCTGTACTCGGCAATAACTGCGCTATTTGCACTAAGTTTTTCACCACTAATGTCTAGTTTCCGAATGCCATGGCGACACTTAAACTTATCGAGCCATCCTATGCTTGCTTTAAAATTAGGATCTCTGTCAAGTTTTTTGTTCATTTCAACCGCCTTGGCCATTATTACGGGGCCTGAAAGTGGGATTCCTTGACTCTGTGCTTGTATAAACCATTGATACATAACAGTGTTCAGTTGGTCATATTTTGCTAATTTCATGGTTTTACGAGTCTTAGGATCTCCATCGATGTTTTGCATTTTTGAAACATGTTGTTCTATTTTTTCAGCATCGCGTTTAATGTCATTCACTGTGGTTCTTCCAACGCCGTAAATGAGAGCAATACTAGTGGGAGTTTCACCTTTTTTCAAACATTTAATAATCTCAATTTTCTGGTTGAGATCTAACACGACCCGTTTACGCTTTTCAGCCATTTTTTAGCTGTTGGACAAAAACAAAAAAGAAAAGAAACCTTAACAACAAAACTTACTGGTGTGAATATCACTATCGTATGCCGAAACAATTAAGCCACTACGCAACAAATAACGTACAGCACCGAACACAACAGCTTCTCAGCCACACTGAAACTGACCACGTGTGCGATAGCTAGGCGGGCCATGAACGTGACTCATCAATAGAATAATAGTGCGCCACTCCGGCTGCAACTCTGTTCTACCATATTTAGGTTCTGTGCAAAACTGGACCTAACCCACATTTAACACAGTTAAAAGAAAGACAACACATTTATGAGAGCCACACTCAAGGCTTCTATAAAATCTCTGAATAAAGGCCAAATACAATGTTACCCCCCCCCCCCAACAGATCGCTGCTACTATTCTATACGTTAATTTTTAATAAAAATAGTTTTTATCACTTCACAACAAAATTTAAAAAAAAACTGAAAGGTTTTATCGGAAGCTACTAAATTGTGTTATCATTTTATCACTTTGATTACAAAAATTGTCCGTGTACAAATACAAAAATACATAGGACAATCAAAGTTATAAACGTAATAAACTTGTTAAATACTAATATGAGAGAAACTAATTAAATTTTGAGAAAACGTACTGAAGTAAAGTACATTTTGTTACATGTTATATGCGTGAGCACTCTATAATTTGATAAAATACGGAACGCATGCTTACCAAAATACAGTACAACTGGAATATAACCCCAATGAAAACTAACTTTCACCAAATTCATAACCATCTGTAACCTATCTTTTACTTCAGGACTCATTCTGAGTAATTTTTTCACAAATTTAAGCAGTAATTTACGAAAAGCACACAAACTACAAATCTACTTATTATTGCTGGTTTTGTTTCCAGCTGACGCAAATTTGTAGATCTTCCTTGAACGAGCTATGAACGCTAACACATGTTTTGAGATTTTGGATCTAGAAGTTGATTTCGGAATGTATTTTAAAACACAAAACGTTTTGTACGCATAAATGGTGTATCTTGTATTATATTAGAGAACTGCAATACCTCAGAATATTATAATTAAGATAAATAAATTAAAATTAACTTGAAAAAGTGGTAGTGTATATTTACAGGAGTGATATAAAATCATATATAACAGTTAACTTTTTCAAATTATTTTGGTTGCGTGCTTCGGTTATATTTCATTTTCATCGCTTTATCCAATTAATTACATTTATTGCTAATATGAAATAACTTAAAATTGAACAATTACACGTCTATTATTTTAGTGAGCACGTGGCCGTTATCATGAGTTTTGAAGCGCCGAATAAATAAAACTAGTTATGTAGCCACGCAGCCGTGTGAAAGTTTATTTTGTTTGTAGCCGAGTGAGTATAAGTCGTGTTCCAAGTAGAAGGTGTTTTGTACAGTTTAAACGGATATGACAGCATATTTATAGATAGTGACAAATGGGAATAACTAAATAACAATACGCTACAATCTGCGTATGTATTGTTGTCCCTGCATAACAATCTACGTTTTGAAAGGAGTTTGAGTGAGTAAAAAAATGTGTGGTTACTACGCAAGTAACAAAAACAATATTTAACTGATAAACATTTGTAGAATAGGAGTATGATAGTTACGTATATAATAGCAGGATAAAAGTATGTGTGAATATGAATAAAAATAATTGTTTTTCGGGTTGAACCAGTTACAATAAAAAGAATGTATAACTTAAAACAATTTTAAAATTAGTGTATTAAGTAGTCTAAAATTATATTTTTGTAACTGTGTGACTTTTAATCTGTAGCTTGAGTTATAACGTTTTATTTGGTGATTGGTATGAGGTATTTATGTAATGATACCTTGAAAACGTTCACAACTGTACATAACAGTTGTGTAATGTAATAGAGTTTATTTTAGGTAGTCAGTTATTTAATTATATATTCTAAATTATTGCAAACAGTGAATCAAGTTTTAAAACTTATAAACTCAGTTTTTACGGATTTTTCATTCTAAAGTAACATTTGTTTTTAAACCTATTAACAGTACTTTTTTATAACAGCTTGAACCAGAGTTTCAGTAGTATGTATCCAGATATAGGTATAACGATGTGATGTAACAGTTGTTTGTTACCTTAGTAAATAAACTAACTATAAAGTAAACTTCCCATTTTTATAAGAATTCAAATTTTGTATAATACACTTTTGACACGAATAAATACCGTATGATAAATATTATTTAATACTCATAACCCTATTACCATATACAATGGTGTAGGGTAAAATAAAATACAGTAATTAATAAAAAATAAAATGTGTAGTAAGGAATAAATAATATTATACATAAAATATACAGTTAGTCATAAATAAGAATATTAATCATAGTTTGTAAAAATTACAGAATAAACACTTTCGTATCGTTTGAAACCATATTAACCTGTACTAAAATATTTGTCACGTAAGTAGCCAAATACTGCAGTAGGCATGATGAAGAATAGTGAAATTTGACAGATTAAGTATTGCATGATACTGAAATTTTTATTTGCAATTTCCCAAATAGTTAAAATGGCTCACCTTACAATTTGATCATTAATTAATATTTTTGATTGGTTCCTTGCCTCGAATTGCCATCACCTTTGTTTTTGTAGTAGAGATTTTCATATTGTTTGCAAGTCTGGTAAAGCTTAAAAACAAATATTTGTACTGTATTTTGAATTAGAAGCAACTTGTCAACAAACAACAGCACATTCAAATATCTGTCTTGTGATATGTTAATACCAAGGTTCACTAGATGATTCCATTTCCTTACTAGATCATTGATATAAATGTTAAAAAGAGTAGGTGATATACTGCAACCTTGTCTAACATCGTGATTGACAAATATTTGTTGATATCCAAGTTGTGTTATTTTCAATGTTATTTAGCTCAAAAGCTTCTTCAGACCTAGCCTTCAAATCGTCACTTCCTGGGCAAATTAACATTTACATGTTGGAGTTTTGCAAATTATATTGCTTGTTACATCTGTGTATGTTTTAATAGGGAGCTCACCATTTGTTAATTCAGGTATTTTATACTGAGCCATCATTAATTTGCATTCTGATATATTGTGCAAACGCACACTGTGTGTGTCCCACTGGACCCAGGAAGAACACAATGCTTGGGATGAAGCTCACAAAATTTAGTAAATCCAATTTTCTGATCTGGGTAACGCTCCTTGAATAGTACATATGCTTCTCTTAATGTACGTAGAATTAAATACTTTACATTAAATACTTGTGCACATGTACACGTTTGCCATATTTTTTCACCGAAACAAAGCCTTTTTTACCTGGCATTTGACAACTAACTTCATCATTTTGATAGAAATCCTTGGCTAAGGCCACCGTTGCAGGGTCCAGTGTTCTTCCAGGCTTTGGGTCTGGGGATGACATAACACCTTTTTCATGTAACAGTTTTTTTGCCTTTCTAGCCGTAAAGTTAGACACTCCAAATTCAGTTTCAATTGTTTTTAGTCCAGCTTTTGGGAAGTGTAGTTAGAATCTGCATTCTCACACTTTTGTCTGTAGTAGTGTTGAACTTTTCTTTAAATTGATTAATAACTTCATTGTCATTATTTTTTATGGCGTCAGAGTCAGAGGTACCTGGACTTAAATTTATAACTTTTGTTCGGAAAACTTCAGTCACTTTTTTGATCTTTTCATCTGGGTATTTTTTTTTTTACTTAAACGTTTTCTTTTTATTGGCATTTCATCTATAGCAGCAAGACTTTTGTTTAAGGCTTCAATTGCCTCTACTTTCTCCGGAGTTGAACATGTATTTTGAACTTGTACTTCAGGAACATTCAAATCATACTGCGATTCTGAGCTGTCCGAATGCAATTCTTCTTGATCAGTTGGAATTTCTGGTAGCTTTAAAATAGCTTTACAACAACCACAACATATCTTGTCGCCTTCATGTAAATTGGCATTACTTTTTAAAACATTTTCATTCACAAGTCTCAAGCTTTTTTTGTAGTAATAATGACCAGCCTTTTTAAACGGATTACAACAATAGGCATATACTGAAAAATGTTTTGTTTGACTGGATTCACCCATATTGTTATCACAGGAGAACACTTCTTTCACATCCACTAAAAAAGTAATAACGTATAAAAATCATACTTTTATGCAAAACACTTTTTAAGTGACACTGCCAACAACTAACTGTTCACTCACAGATCTTAAAGGAAACTAAGCAAAAACTGAGCTAGAATGGGTATGAGTCACACTCCTGTAAGAACATGAATCAGACAAGTCTGTACAGGCTTTCTGTGCTTTGCCAGAACACCTGTAATTGGCAGATATTTTATTCACAATGATCTTAAATAAGTTATGGCTTGATTATTTGTTTGTAGGTTTAGTAAACCTCTATTATAATCCCTATTGTAAATTGGTTACCTTAGAGCCTATATATATTTTTTACCTTTAAAAAAAATTTAAGATTGATTGAAATCTAGCCCTTACCTTAAAACATTGTCATACGTTTTTTGGCATAACTCCTGATCCCATTGAGATCCCACTTTAAAAGTTTCAGGATCTATAGCTTATAATATTACAAGAAACATATATTTTTCAGTAGGCAAGCCGGCACAGTGGTAGTGTCTCTGACTCACAATCAGAGCGTTGCTGTGCTGCCGATGTGGTGAGATCGAGTCAAGGTCACGGCTCGATTTGCTCGTCTACCCGCACGTACGCGGACAAATAATATGTACGTCTTCTCTGGCATACCCGGGTCAGATAAGTAACAAGGGCACACAATATACTACACACACATAAACAACACTCTTCCCCCCCCACCGCACGGCTTGCCCCCGGGCGTGGGTTAAAGGTTGGCTAATATCTCTCTGGCTGGGGTGGGGCGTGAGTTCTATCTCGGCCGGAGGGCGCAACAGGCTTATGGCCTAATGCCTGATGATGATATATTTTTTCAAATTTTTTAAAAAACTTTCAAAATTGTATGTAAATGTTTTCTGGATTTTCAAAAAAAATTCACCCAACATAGTCAAGTAGCATATCAAATTAAACCTTGTAAGATTCTCTTTAACATGAGGGTTCAAGCAAGTCTCTAGGCCTTATAGAACTTGAGTTATTCAAGAATTAAAAAGTTTGTGAAAGCTGAAAAACTGTATTTTTTCGAAATTTTAAATATTAATTACATCAAAACCCAAACAGATAAAAAAAATCTAAAAATATATTCTCATTTCTATCATACGGGAGAATGATTCCTGAAAGTTTCATTGAAATCTGAAATGGTCAGGTTGAGTGACAGGTTCATTTGGAATGACCCATTAGGCCTATATAATTTTTTAATGATAATTTGTTTTATGTTTTTCGGGTTCTTAGAACAATCCCAGATTCTAGGGATCGAAATGTCAAGAGAAATAATATTACAATGGAGGCAGTCCAAGTAGAGGGCTTACCAAATAAAAATCATCAGTTGCTTAGGAGTTTTAAAGAAATCATTTATAGATTTACAGAAAACATTCAACAGTGTTAACTGGAACACACTAGTCAGTGTTCTTCGCCAAACAGGAGTCAATTACAGAGAGCAGAGACTAATTTATAACCTCTCCAAGCATGTCATTCATTTTAGTAGTAAGGAGGAAGAAACTTGTACTTGTATGAGAAAGTTGTGAGACAAGGCTACTAATTATCATATCGCTTCAGTTTATGTGTCCAGAAGGCAACTGATAAGATGAGAGAAGTCCAAGTTGATGTAAAAAGTCACGGAGAAAGCATAACCATGCTTGGGTTTGCTGATGATACATCATAGTGATAGAAAGTGAACAAGATCTACCTGTTCTTGTTATAATGGACAAGGTAATGGAAAATAATTTTAATATGAAAATCAACAGAAGCCAAAAGTACTAGGTTGCAGCAGAAATAGAGTTGATAGGTAATTGGTAAATGTCAAGTTAAATCCATGTGCATCAGTATATAAATTTGCACACACGTAGCATTAATATTCAGTTTATCAGTTTTAATGGAAATTCGTTGTTGGGTTAAGGACTTCATTTAAATGTTTACACATTTCATTGACATATGTACTAAGTTGAATTTAAACTTTAGAACTACATTATTCATGTACATTTTACATAAAAATAAGTTACTTAAACATGAATTAAAACTTTGTGGATATAAGTGCTTGTTAGATGATGCAGAAGTGAAAAATAGAAACATTATCAGTGCACAACACAAATGGTGCCAGTCATGCGTCTTATCACATTTGTGGCCCTTAAAAGGGCTGTTGGGCAAGGACGCTAGTTGCAGCTGTGGAGAGTGTTCCACTCAGGTCGTGGTTCGGTGGCTGCCCTCACTTCACTGTCGCAGCACTCTTTATTCAGCAGCAGGATGCAGAGGCCATTACTATTCCAGTCTGTCGGCTGTACTTCATCGTCTTTACCCTCCATCTCACTCCTCCTCTTCCTTGTTGCTTGCTTTGTGTCGTCTGACAGAATGAATTTTATGGTCCATCAAGGCTGAGAGAATGCGTGTCTGTGACGTCCTCGTGAGTTACATGTTTTGTACTACTGGAAGGAGCTCCTGCCATGTGGTCCAGTCCAGAGTAGAATATTTATTGTTGGGGTCGTTACAACAGCGTGCTCGTACTACCTTGCACTAGTATGTATTTGCTTATGCCATTTCCAAAAATCACGTGGACATTCATAGTACCTGCCTAGGCATCTGTGAGGGGTTTTCTTGGGCCCTTGCCGCTTGTATGTCAAATTTACATGAAAGTTGCTGCACAGTGTCATCCAAAGACCGGACACTGAGTCCACTTCTTAACAAGCGAGAAAGGAACTATAGAGGACTATGGCTATTAGTTGAAACCTGTGTCGATATGCTTAGAAACTTTCTTTTATGCATAGCAGTAAGGTATCCTCAGACCAGGGCAGCATAGGTGATGATCAACAACAAATACATATGCTATCTGGACTCGAATCTCCTCATTCGGCAGCAGGATGTAGAATCCACCGCTGTCCGAGTCTGTGGGTTTTTCTTCTTCTTCTTTCTCCTCCATTTCACTCCTCTTTCTTGGTGCTCCGCTTTCTTCATGTCATTCAACATATTGAACTTTGTTGCTTAGCCACGCTCTTCTTATCCCTCAAATTTGGCATCGCAACGGGCCTATCAGAGGGCTGCCGGTTCCTGATGGGATTGGTGTAAGCACTTCTGGTTTCTACCAGGTGTTTGCAGTGAACCTATCAGATGGCTCCTGGATTTGGGTAGGCACGCTGCAATTGCTCCAGGTTGGCACAGAGAGCAGATGTCTGTCACTGTTGTCACAGTGAATACATATATTTATATGCCATTGAAGTTATTGAAAAGTAATCAGTGGCAAAGTTACATGGAGGCAATGCCTACCCTAAAAATTCTGTAGAATAAAAATTATAAATAGGCCTACGTATGAACTACATAACGTAAAGATTATACATTGTTACTGTGACTGTCAAATTTATTAAGCCGAAATGTGCTTTACTGAGCGACCGCTAGATGGTGACAGATTCGGCATAAAGCGAATGAGGCAACGTGAACTTGCCTCAGCGTTTTTTGTATACATCGTATGTAAGCAATGTGCTGGCGCGATATGGGAAGTGCGGGGGAGGGGGATTGTCCCGTGCTGTACACATAGAGCGTTGAAGCATGTCTTACTTCTGTGGTGCAAACAGTTAAGTTAAAGTGCGCTGTGTGGTTTATAAGGGTGCTTATTTTATGCTGTTATTAAAAGTGTGCCTGTTATTCCGCTGAACTAACAGATGATCAAGATTGTTTTTTGAATTGTTTGTAACATTAAACATATAATATATAGAAACTAATCAAGTTTAAAAATTTGAAGTTCAATCAGATGTATTATTGTGTATGACTTATACAAGGATTGTTCAATAGAAACACGTTTAGAGCTGTAAAGCATTTTTTATTCAACGATTTTAAAAGAAGTCTCCATTAACATTAAGACATGAGTCCCACTCTTGCACTAATCTGTAGATTCCCTGCTAGTAAAATTCTTACGGCTGTTTGGGGAACCAATCGCTAACAGCAAACTCTGCCTCAGCGTCCGATTTGAACCACTGTCCTTTTAGTGATTCCTTAAAAAAAATTTAAGATACGATTTTTGCCTACCCATTCATTAACTACTAGCTTCGCCACTGAAAGTAATAAAGCATTCTTATGAAAAACTAAGATTATGTTGACCATATTAACAAAATACAGCATTTGATCAGATTTAAAAAAAGTAGATCAATCATATTAGTTCACATGGAACATTTAATTTAGAAATTACAAAATATGAAAAATAGGTACTGTATAGGAATATTTTACAAACATGATAAAACAAGTGTTCATATTGTTTAGGAACACTGATATAAACGATGATGCTTGTAATGACATGACATGCGGATATGCACATTGCAGCTATAATGTCTAGTGGAGTCAGCAGAAAATGTGCAGAATGTATTTATAGAGTAGAAAAAAAAGTTCTCATTGACATACCACCATCTTTGGCTCTACTTAAATTCTTTCATCAGTAAAGAATATAGGTGGTCGTTTAGTTTCAGATGTATAGTATTTGTACACTTTGGTCTTTGGACTTTCAAACTACATTGACTGAAGGATGAGCAATTACATTAAGTGTTGCACATAATCATTATTACTTCCACTTCTGCAGAGGTAATTGGTAATGACAAATACTGTATTTTTCCATACAAATTTTTATGAATTTTAAGCAAGATTTTTTTCATAATTTTAACATTAGTCTGTGAATAAAAAGGATGAAAAATGCTAGTTTTAATACTATGGAGCAGATGGTTTCACACATAAACACAGTCAACTACTAATTTGTAAAAATTAATAATTAGCATGGTATTGTATTATGTTTTTGATAATAATAATGGTCATATGTTTTCAATTTAAGCAATCTAATAATATAAAATTTCAGTACAGTACAGTTAATTACAGTTTAGAAAGCTGATCGTATTAAGTTACATGTAGGCTTATAGTAGGTACAGTGCAGTAAATAAAAATGCTGTACATAGCAAACAGTGTTTGACTTATAGACAGTTCAAGTTTTTGGGAACGCGTTGTGTATGTAATTTGAGATTAAGCTGTGTATAGCTTGACACATAGTTTGACAACAGCTGGCATTCTGATCTGTAGGCCAGCTCCTTGTGTTTCCTTATGAACTTTCCTGAGTATATTGAGTTATGTAATTATTTGTTGTTTTTTTTCCTTTGAGTAATATAGGAACATGAAATCCATATTTTAAATACAGATATTAAGCTAATTTAAAACATACACTGTTCCTGTTACCCCATATCCGTACTTTATTAAGTTAGAATTATACTACAAATTACAAGAATGCATACAAAGGCATGTTATTTTTGAGACACAATTCACTGTGAAACCAGACATCATGCAATACAATGCACAATCCAGTGAGTTAAACGGGTTAATACATTTACAATTGAAATTCTTTTATGCCATAATTATGTATGGATCATTAGTCATAACATGCATAAACCAACATTGGAACAGTGCTGGCCATGAATATGATATAGATGTATTTGTAGCGTATGCAGGTATACTTTTCCTTCTGCAGCATTTGAATTTCATGATTCAGATATCTGTCGGTTAGAAAGTTACCAATAGTATATTTTCAACAAACTCAAAGTTATTTGTACTTAATATTTTGTTAAAACAAAGTAAAATTTAGACTTGTAGCATAATAACACAGATAGCATGATACAAAATTTTGATGCATTAAATCCAAGATTCGATCAAAAAGTTTGTCCAATTTTTAAATTCCCACCATTAGAACTGTTCAGTTTTTGAGAGACTACACAGGTTTGTAGCAACTGGCAAAAGTTTTAGCCATATTGGTTATATGATTTGGATTTGATACCTAATACCTAATTGAACTAGTTGTGTTTTGTCTTGGTGGCAGCTTTTTTTTAACATTTTATGATGCAGGATTAAAGAACTTGCATTAAATTTTGTATAAAAAATAAATCACAGTGCTGTGATGGGTGAAAATGTTGCAGAAAGAGTTTAGCAAGTCTCATATGCACGAATAAGTGGTTTACAAATGGTACAAAAGCTTCAAAGACTGTCATAAATGAGTTTGTGTCAAAAGGAAGGAAATTCCATGGCTCTTTTCATATTTCAGTACAAAATGTTGAAAAACAAAAAAATACGCATGACAGAGAAATAAATGAGGATGCATTAATTTTTTTTTTTTTTGCATGCATCAGTGAGGATGCACAATCACTGAACAAAATTACTTCTCATACAACATGATTTACACACAAACAGACGGACTCCCCATGGGCTCCCCTATTTCAGGAATACTAGCTGAAATATTCATACACAACATAGAACAAAAACATATATTAAACAACAACAAATACACAAACAAAATCATTTACTGGTACAGATATGTAGATGACATTTTACTTCTATATAAAGGCAATAAAAGACAGATCGAAAATTTCCATAAATACATAAACACAATACACCCACAAACTAAAATTCACACTGGAAATAGAACATAAAAATAGTATAAACTTCCTGGACCTTACAGTTAACAAACCAACCAACACACACACATATAAAATATACAGGAAACCTACCACAACTGACATGATACACAACACATCTAACCATCCAACACAACACAAACATGCCGCATTCAACTATATGCTCCATAGACTCACAACAATACCACAAAGTAAACAAGATTATCAAGAAGAACTCAACACAATCAAATACATAGCGATAAAAAATGGATACACCCCCGAGTTAATAAACAATCTACACAGACACATCCTAAACAAAAACACAAAATACCAACAACACACAACCTAATAAATACATCACACTTACATACTACAACTCCAACACACACAAAATCGCAAACGCATTCAGGAAACACAACTATAAAATAGCTTACAGAACTAACAACACCATCAAAAAACACATAACACCATCAAAAAACACATAAACGATACAAACACAGACACTGACACATACAACAAAACAGGCCCGTATACAAATTAAACTGCAGTGATTGCAACCATTTCTACATAGGCCAGACGGGAAGATCTTTTTCTTCAAGATTTTCCGAACACTTAAAAGCCCTTTCTAATAACTACATACACTCCGCATTCGCCACACACATACAGACTGAAAACCACAGCTACACCAACATAGAAAACAACCTCGAAATACTACACTACTTACCAAAAAGTAGGAAACTCAACACAGCTGAACAGTATGAAATATATAAACACCACACACTACAACCAAACAACATATTAAATGACCAACTACACTTTAAATCATACGTACTATTTGACACTGTCATACACAAACCAAACTATACTTTGAATCCCAGCACCAACCCCCTCCCACCAAACCCCCCCCACCCCCCACCAACCTGTGAAAAAACCGTTAACAATTGTTCACGACATTCTGTATTCAAATCTCGCTGAGGAAGGTGTATACCACACCGAAACATTTTCATAAGTGAAAGTACAGTTAATTACTAATATTAAGTGCGTGAATGAAGAGGATGAACCATCAAAACAACTAATTATTTTTTGTATCATATTTTTTGCAAATTAAAAAGTTTTCAAGTCAGGGACCTCCTTTGACAAGGTGCAGACATCATCACTTCTTTCTACTCTCTACAGCCCAGGCTTTTAATAGGGATGTTATGGCAAACAACCTGTAGAAAGGAACAAGGTAACCTGCTAGTAGTCGTTAAACAAATGTTGACAGAGGCATGCTTCATGGTATCATGCGTTACCAACTTGGCAAGTGTCACTAAAGAACTAAATGTAAATAAACAAACAAAATAAATAGTAAATCAGTGTAGTGAACCAGATGTTTTCACTACAGCATGATTTCTGTGGTGCAGGGTAAAGAAGCGGGTGAATATCTTTCTATATATATTGTCAAACTGTACTTATAGTTCACAGATCTGTATTTTCAGTCCTGCTGTATCCTCATATCACATCGTTGGTGTTTACACCAACAATGCCCATCGCAGTTGTTTGGTGTTTCTTGTCAGACTGACATTTCGTTGGTGAATATCTGTATTAATATGATCTGTTACACAAATGCTTTATAAAAGAAGCTACAAATGGTTTTCAGCTGTCAGTGAAACTTTTATACAGCATGTTATTTGTAATTTTCATTTAACGTATGGTGTATCATCTTTTGAATCTATTTTTTTAGTTTCTTTATTGTTATATGTCTATTAACAAACTCTGTTATCATTATAGATATAGACCTGTAAATTGATATTTTGTAATATAAAAGTAGTGTATATTGTAACGCGACATAATGATAGTCCTGTTTTAAATAAAGAATTGCTCAATTCAGTAGAAGTCAGAATGGGTAGGATCAATGATTCTACCAATTTAAATGAATAATAAACTTTTAAAAACTAGATCATAAAATGTAATAAAAATAAAAAAGTACAATACAAGAGTGCAGTAAGCAAATAAAATGTATAATAAATCATAAAATACAAACCTGTTAAAAGCATGTTGATATAAGAGAGTGGGGAACAAGGGTAGTCACTAGTTAAACAGAAAAGAATTGTAAAAATTAATGATCCCTATTATTATTCGATGTAAAAACAAACATTAATCCATTAATTCACTAGGCAAATAGGATGCCAGTGAAACACCAAATATATAATAAATACCGGTACAATAAGTGTCAGTGGAGTGGTGACAGCATAAGTACGGGTTAATTACTTAAAAAAAAGGAAAACCCACAAATAACACCAATAGTGAATTGTGGTAAAGGATTTCATCTCAGACTGAGATATTAGTGAAGCTTTGGTGTAAGTAGTTGTATTTGTGTTCTATTCCAAACCTATAGTTATTAACATTTATAAACTACATTGTAAGTTAGTTTGAGCCTACTGGCAAAGTAAGAAAATTGTGTACTAGAAACCAGGACCTATGAACAATAATCTATTCATTAGCCAGTAATGCTTGATAAGATTGATGGGATGGAAGTATGGTACACCAAGTAGTTTGTGATTGTTTGTCAATCTATAAATGTAGAATTTGGCCGTGAAGGCAATACCTTAAAGGTAACATGTTAAAAGATTTTGTTCTAATTATATTATTTGTTAATTTATGATTGCAAACTTAGCCATGTAAACACTACTTTAAGTAATATGTCAAATTTTATAGTAACTATTGTTAAAACATGTTAAGAGTCAAGACTCATGTAATAAGATGTAACTCAGGAAAAAGGGTTCAAAACCAAAAACCTAGGTAATAATAAATGTAATTTAGAATATATTAATGAAATGCTATTGATGGCCTAGGCCACAAATTCAATACAAAGGAAATAATGTCAGAAATGAATAGATTAGTAAACCAATGTGATAAAACAGGAAAGGGACAAAATTTATGTGCTGAACTTAATTGTTTTAATGGTAATATTACATATTAGATTAATTTAAAGAATTGTAAAGTGATATAACAAATGTAAAAGTAAAGTATAGGCCCAAAATTAGAACTTTTGTAAGGTGAGAAATCATCCTTTATATAGACCAACTCATGTAAAATGAGGTATCAAAATACCTATAATTTTACATGGAAAACCACTGATTAACTTAAATTTAATATGATCTAAAGCTTGGAAAGAAGTATTTTTTAGCATAGGTGTAAAGATATTTGATTTTGTAAACTGGTCATGTGACACCAGAGTTCACAGGTATTAACCAATAGCAGGCCAGAGTTCCTTGGGCAAGACCGTTGACGAAGAAACGGAAAATTATTATACCATTGTTAACTTCAGGAGACGGCAGATGAGCTCTGTATAATAAAAAAATTAATGTAAAACAAGGAATCAGTTTAAAACGAGAAGAACAGTATAAACAACTGCAAATCAAAGTATTAGTTATCTTATAAAGGAAGAGAATAAACTAACTGCCATTAACAGATGAAAACACCAAGAAATAGAAAAAACTTCGATCACCAAAAGTGAAAGCAAAATTTGAACACTGTGGGTGAGATCATTTGAGTTTATAAGTAATCCACAACTACGACTACACAACACTCAGGTTAACTCAACAAACACCAACAAACTGAACACAAGTGACAACAAAAGAAATAAACTTAAATTAAAACGGTGAACACACTAAAAATCATTTATTTCCAAAGAGACGGAGCGAGGACATGTTTGGATAGCGTTCTCAGCTGACTACATCAGCGGCCATTTTGTCCGTCTCACCGCTAACCCTAGTGAATCAAAATATTCGCCATTACCTAGCAACCAAACTTTACTTATCGTAATACTAGTTAATAAGATTTTAGTTTCACTGACATTTGTGATGTATTGTACTTGTTATTTGCATTTCTGACTTCCATAGCAGTCTTAAAGAACCCAGAACCTTGAGATTATTATTATTTTTTTTAAGTTAATGTTTAATAAAGTTTGTATACTTGCACAATCGAATTGAGCACCCGAGTCGACCCGACTAAGTGTAACCTTGTTCGACCAAAAGGTCGACTATTTTGTTTTGAGTAGATAAAATAAGAATAAATATCATCAATCTGATTAAAAAGAGTTGTTATTTGTAGGAATATTAGGTCAGTTTCAGAAAAATTACAGGCAGCAGCAAGGAGTGTGGACAAACAAACGAGCCTGACTGCGTAACCAGCGAACAAGACGTCTAGCCGGTTGAAGCTGAAATCGATTACTGCCACAAGGCGGTTTTTACCCTTTCAGGAAATTTTTTTTTTTTTTCAATTCTTTTTCACTAAACAAATACAAATCGACACTTTATTTTCGGTAACATAACTCGTTACATTACAGATGACGCAACCAACATGTGGCTAATTAACCCGTGGAATTCGTTACATTACAATATATAGTTCTTCACAATTTGAGATGGTTATCTTGTTTCAGTTCAACTTAAGAACTTTCTCACATTTTGTACAATTAAAATGTTCCATGTTTTGCCCATGTATAAATAAATAGTGTACATTTTAACACGATTTATTAAAGAATTGTGCTGATATTTTGTATTTGCAGAGATTACTACAGGTTGCATAAAAATATTTTATTTTTAGTAATTTGACAACTAATAGGCGTAGCTAGTATTATGTTTATGTACTCTTAAAGATAATAAAAGATTGTATAAAGCTGAAAATTGGGAATGCATATAAATCAATCAGTAGAGGAAGTTCATGGGTCAAGTTTGAACAAGAAAAGCTGATAACATTCATAGATTTAACAAATGAGATTAGAAAAAATATATTTAGTCAAATGAGTTTGAACTAACATTCACACATTATTTATAATCATCACATGTAACACGTTAGAATATTTTGTATCACAAAATCAAGCATATTGTACTTCTTGTCAAGTAAGAACAAATATTTGTCTTGTTTTGATAGTTCATCTTCTTCATTCACAGCACTTAATTAATATTGATTGTTAAACTTTCACTTGTGAACTTACTTTGTTTTGATAGTTAAAGTACAAAGTGCGACTGACGAAGGCGCACATCACGCCGAAACGCGTACGGGAAAACACAAAGTAAGTTCACAAGTGAAAGTTTAACAATCAATATTAAATATTTGTCATTTAGATTGATTGTTGCATTTATAGAACACAGAATGAATGGTCTAAAGGACGGCTGGTTCAGTGAACTAAGCACGCTATGGCCAGGAGTCTGTCTATCGTTGCAAGTTGATAAAGTACTGCATTCTGAAAAGTCTGAATTCCAAGAAATAATGGTTCTCCAGACGTAAGTGTAGCATTATTTTTAAAAACTAAACTTAATTTGTATCTTTACTAATGTAGAAGGTGTAGTAATAAAGATATATTATTTATCAGTAACAGATTTGTTCTTTTTTGTTTTCACGTATATTTATGTTTGAATGAATGGATGTACTATACGCACACCAGTTTTGCTGCCGAGATGCCTGAGGAGCGGGGGGTTTACTGAATGATAGCGTGTGCTTGTGTCTGTGGGGTAGTACTGGTTCTGAAAACATTGTTCAGACGTTCAGAAGACGTATATAGTTGTAATTTTGTGAGCGCATTAGATTGAACGTTTGTACATAATATGTAAGTGTAATATATGGAATATTTTTTGAAGTGTTTTTTTATTCGCTATAAGAAATACCTTGTGAGAGACAGTCAAGTCACACCAAAACTGTGTTAAACGTATTTTAAATGTGTAGTATTACAGTGATGCGTAAGTTGTTAACTAACACACTACTTCTATTTATTGTTGTTAATAACTTACCTTTCCAAACCATGTGTTCACATTTATTTATATATAGCATACTGGTTCAGGCGCCATGTTATATTGCCAACATAATATTTTAAGTTTACCTAAGGGTTCCTGGATTCTATAAGCGATCTCAGAGACGGGATAGTTGTTCGAAATAATTGATTCAAATAGTATTTGGTAAATAAACTTGCTTTTACTGACATTAATATTGAAATAGTTACAAGAACAAAACAAGATGGAGTCGTTCTTACATATAAAACAAAATGGCGGCGACATACTTCCGCTGCATGAATTTTAAGCACATCGTAATTACCTTCATAATTTTATCTTCATTTTCTAATGTATAATCGAGTGAATTTCTGAGATACTGCAGTTATCATTTATTTAAATTTGTTACGTTTCTTACATTATGCAACATAAACCAACGCCTCGTGGCTTTGCCTGTATGTGCCGACACGCATTCTCACACACACACACACACACACTCCCGATACAATAATTCAATGGTACATTTTGATAATTTGTAATTTTGAGCTCAAAAATAATAAAAGGTATTGATATAAATTTTGACTGTCCTGAACTCGGAGTATTGAAGTTCTCATCAGACGTTCCACGTGGTCCAGCAGGTGTTCGGCCGAACGTTAACTGTTTATGTCTGTTCTCTTACAACACGGAAGTTAATTTACATTTTGTATTCTTCGTTTTAACTGATTTGACCTTTTACACTTTAGTTACATGTTTTATCACTTGTTAATACTCTCTGCTGGCAATCGCTGGCCAGCAGATTTTACAACGTGCTGTTGCACTGACGGAATTTTGTCGACTGAGACAGACATCTTGGTGTATATTTGCCAGGTGGAAGGGATAATTCGTCATCAAATCTATTGTTTCCAGGCGATGACGGCATTGTTATACGGCTCAGTTATTACGTCTCGTACTTTTGATGACGTTTTAGCATGGTCCGGTTATTGTTTTGTCTGCATGGCTGTCAACTGGCACGTAGGCCATCTGACCTTGGCGTCAACTCGTTCTGGCAAACTGCGGTGTATGATATATATTGGAAATTTTAACCTCATTTCGTTTAATACATTGGATTACAATAAAATTATATTTTCATGTACCTACAAATTCCTATACGGACTTATGTACCGTTACAAAACCCCCTCAATGAGAGGTTTTATGTCAAAACATAAAAACTCTCATTGACTCATTCATACTTCCTAAAGGGATCAGCCAGGATATGTCGCCACAACCCCCTGTACTGTTTATATAAAAAGAATACAAATAACTTACCCTTGGTCCAATGATGGTGACCGCACCTGCATGACCTTACTGGACTTCTCTTGCGAGATCCCAACACCGCAAGGCCATTCAGGCACTTGACTCCCTGCTCTGACGCGCTGGCCAGCTCAGGACCGCCGTCACAGCATCACCAAACTCTGAAACATCGAATACCAAAAATCAAATAGTGGCCTTGTATAATGCCATATCCACAACTGATATGTCTCCCCTTAGCTGCATTGGTTTATGTTAAGAGGCATTGGTTTTCTTAATTTCTCAAACACCAAATAAACAAGATTTACGATAGAATGTCTCTTTCTCTTTTTGCATTCCTACATTTATCAAATATTTTTTCGACTCCAGCCAATAATATCTTAACTCTTTCCAACACAAGAAAAATATACTCTTACACTAAGATAATAACACGTAAAATAATTCATTAAGTTTAAAGAATCAACAGCAACTCATCTATATATCTATCATATAGAATTCAAAACACAAATTCGTATGGCAAACAATCTAGCTATTTAAATTTCATTGGATCAGTTTTCATGATACTAATACTTCTTCAAAGCAAAATTATAATTATTTCATGCTTGACACCATTATCAATGTCATATACTTAAGATTTGATATTCATTGAACGTTACTACCCCTGTAGCGACCTCCTTACACACACACTATGACCATACAACATAATATAACATATGGTAACTTATATAATCTAGTCACTGTTCGGGTCGTCATTTGTGCTTTTACTCACTAACTGCTTTCTCAACATATCTATAAATTGATAATGATAATTAATACTTACATGCGATTCACCACACTTCCGGCCTGAGCACATGGTACGAACAACATTATTTATTTTCCTAGGGTCCAGGTCTTGTCTCAGCGAGGTTTCAGAAACAGTGTTAGTGTGAAATAAAAACTCTGACAACAGTTTTAGTGGCAAGACTATTCTGTTTAATAAACTTGAATTTGCATAATTTTATAATTACAAGATCAAAATGGCGTCTTATATAAAACCTAAACAAAATGGCGTCTACAGCTACTTCCGCCAATGATATTTATTCATTATTTTCGTTCCTTCTTTATAATACTTAATTTGGTGCATTAACATTTTTCTAATCTATAGTTTCTTTGAATTTGCTTATTTATTTAGATTATACTACTCATAAACCAACGCCTCAAATTTCTTTAAATATGCCGGCACATCCATACTACCAAGCACGCACACACACACACACACACACATGTTGTAACGTTACATAACCCGGTCCCAATAACGTAACTCATGATAATAAAAGTCAGAAATGGGTAAACTAAAGCTCGCTCAAAATTTAATTATATCACTCAATATTATAAACAATTCGAGTGGTATACAGTGCAAAGTGAGTTCTAGTGTAACCATTGAGAGGAAAAAACAACAGTGAAAGTAATGTATTACCAAACTGTGCGGTATGTTTTGGAAAGGATAAAACTATGGAAGTAGGATGTAATAATACTGATTGATTTTTGTAATTTTATTTATTTATTGTAATTTATAGTGTATGGACCACAACTTGTTATACATAAGTTAATGTTATATTTTTAAAAATATTTGTGTTGTAATATAGGATAACCCAGGGTCAGTTTTAAAAGACATAAAAATTTAATTACCAAAAGATAATAAAAATTAAAATAATCCTATGAAGGAAATGGCAACAGGAAGTAGTGCCGGGTATGAATACTATTCGAGACTAAATAAATAATATATAAATTTATTTAAGGATAATAAAATGATAAAATACTTATATACAATGTCATAAAAAAATTAACCAAAACTTATTATGTAAATTAAATTAGTAAAGAAACCGGAATGGAAAGGAATTATTTTTCCATAAATAAAATATAAATTTATAATAATTACAAACTGCCTGCATAATAAAAATACTATGTGTTACTAAGAGTGATGAAAATAACAAGTATTGTTAAAAAATAGATATAAAAATTTTGATCTAAACTGGAGAGTTGAAGAAACGATGCGACAAAAATTATAAAAAACAACCTTTTTTGGGACGTTGGAGGAGTTGAAATTAACGCAAGATTAACAAACAGAGTGACCACTATCTAATTATACCTGATTAATCCAAATTAAATGGTTGTAAACATTAATAAACAGTGGATGAAAACCTTCTGCGGATACAACATGGTTTGGCCTAGTTCCCGTTGACAATTGGAAAATACTCCAGACGAAAGGTAAATTATAACGCAAGACGGATCTCATCACAGAAAAGCGGCTATCCAGTAAGAACCATACGGAGCGAGGTAATATAAACATTTTTCGTAATAATTCCAGAAGAAAACTCGTTTTTGAACTGTGAAATAGAACAAAAAAAATAATCATTTGATCATATGTTTTTTCAAAGTAAACAAATATACACTGCTCTCTTACGGCAATTCCGGGAACTACGTACTACATGAAAAATAAACAAAATTATTTATTAATTTTTCGGTATTTGTAAAGCGTAGTAATTATCCATTTCTGACAATCTCGTAACACAAAGAACTCACCCTGAACCCTGGGGAATTATTAAGAATTATGTAATAATTGATGTTTTTTATTATAGCGTAATATTGGGTAAATAACAACATATATGTTTTGCTCCTTAGACTACTCTATGTTTACTCGGTAAAGTCGAGATGATGTTTTTTTCAGATAAGATTAATTGTGATACCTATATCTTGGTGGCAGGAGACAAAAGTCAATAATAAATAAAGCAATATTATTGAAAATTAATATTGAATAATCAAGTGTTATAATTTATTGTAGTGGGTAGTTATAAAAAATTTCAGCACAACAAACAGAAGAAATCGTCTCAACTGAGTGGAAATAATGATACTTACTCTCTCTTCTGCATAAGACTGAACAACTTCCCTCCTTGACCACAAATCACACACTCTCGATTTCTCTTCAGATTGAGTAAAACAAAATAAACAAAATCCTTTATTTTACCTCTTGAAAAACAACGTCAGTTATTATAATTCAGAAGTGACGCATCTTACTTGAGGTACATAATAAAACTCTACTATATCTCACACACACAGAAGAACGTTACAACGTTTACAAGGTTACATTTTATTTCATTTCAATTTTGAGCTCAAATTAATAAAAGTTGGATGAATTTAAATTTGAACTTCCCTGAGTATATGTAGACTTGAAGTTCTGGTCGTGAGTTTCACATTTCTTGATAGCTGTTCGGCCGAGATTTCCTTGTTACTTTAGTTTTCTCTTCCTTTAGCACTGACTCTAATTTTGCATTTTTTAAAGCTGTTAATAACTGATTGAAAGTCATATTGGTATTTACTGCTGCATTATAATTTACATTTTTTCTGGTTTAAATCACTTTTGCTGGCATTAGTTGCCAGCGAATTTTTTATAGCGTGTTGACGCCTTGGCTGTAGTATGAAGACTGGCGGCGAGCAATTGGTACAATGTATGCAAATAGAAGTGTTATGACGTCATTATTCCATTGTTTTATTCGGCTTACATCATGGTTTTGCGTCATTGTGATTATGTTTTGGACATTATTACTGCCGTTTCAGTCTGATTTTCAAATTGCTTTGCGCACATCGCTGCCAATACGCACGTTGGCTTTGACCTTGAGTTGAACTGTACATATGAAATTGCGTCATGTTTTATATCTCTCAGGAAGCCAACCTAACCATCTTTAATATATGAAAATTACAATAAAATATCTCTTTAGGGCAAATAAATCTGAAGACGGACTTTTGTACCGTCACAAAACCCCCTCAATGAGAGGTTTTATGCCGAAGCATAAAAACTCTCATTGACTCATTCACACTTCCTAAAGGGATCAGCCCAGATATGTCGCCACAACCCCCTGTAGTGTTTACATAAAAAAAAGTACAATAACACTCTTGGTCCAATGATGATGACCGTACCTGCCTGACCTTGCTGAACTTCTCATGTGAGATCCCAACACTGCAAGGCCATTTGGCACTTAACGCTCCTGTTCTGACACGCAGGCCAGCTCAGGACCGCCGTCACAGCATCACCAAACGCTGAAACATTGAATAAAAAAATTTAAAATAGTGGCCTTATATACTTCCATATCCGCAACTGATATGTTTCCCCTTAGTTCCATTGGTTTAGGTTCCTGAGGCATTAGTTCTCTTAATCATTAGATTTTCAAAATAACAAACAAGATTTAAGACAGGATGCTTTCTCCCTTTACATTGCTATCCTTACCCAGACTGGACTCCAGTCAACACTACTTTACTCCTTTCCATCACAAGAGAAAAATATATATTCTTATACTAATGTCATAACACGTAACACACAAAAAATTTTTTAAATCTTCAAAAGCAACATCAACTATCTATTCCTATCACATAAAATTCAAAACATAACTCTTATCATGGCAAACCAATCAAGTTTTAAAATCTTATCTATCAGCTTTACTGATTTCAATATTTCTTTTAACAGAATCATAACTATTTGTGTTCAATACCATTATTAACATCATTTATTTAATACTTAATATGTTAAAGGTTGCTACTAATCATTCCTATTACCAGATAACAATAAAACATAATAAAACATTAACATTAAACATTAACATTGAACAGTTCACATGTAAATAACTTGTATAAAATTTGATAAGACATTACGGCTTCAACTTTTCTATTAACTCTTTATAATTCTTTTATATTGTAACACCACAAAATGTTACATAACCAAGACACACACCAGAAGGGTAAATTATTACACTAAAGTTATAGAAGTGAATCATTTGTAATGAATGTAGCAAAGAAGAGAAGGACCAGCAAAGAAGAAAGAAGAGGAAGGATCCCGAGAAGCAGTGATGAATACACTGCATGACACTACAACAAACACAATGACTGACTTTAACTAATGGACATGCAAAGTTCACAATAAGCTGTCAAGCGAACCAGTTCATGACATTAATGTTGTAACGTTACCAAATATGGTAGTTACATAATATAAGCTAATATAACGTCAAGGAAGAGAAAAGCATGGAAGTATGTCTAGATCAATAAACCTAAGTGTGTAAAAGTGTGTATCTACAAAAATATTAATATAAAAACCCAACGATGAAGAAGATAATATTAACATAGCAACATCAAATACAAAATGAAGAAAGAAAATGCCATGAGCCAAAACAAAATATCAGTAACCAGACCCAATAGGATCCAACAGTGAGGGGGACCAACAAACTCCAATAGCGAGAGAAACAAATAAAGATAGCGACTACAGTGAAAATATTGAAGAAGAAGAAGAAGAAGAAAGAAGAAGGACCAGAAAGAATACCATGAAGAGAGAAGAAGATGGGTAGATCATGCAAGGACTCAACATAAACCACGTGTACCAAAGACTATATAAGTGACAAAAGAAATGATGATTATCAAAAATGAGAAGAAAACCAGTGTTTAACATTTAAGGAACCACAAACAATTACAGTGTGTACTTAATATAGATGTGAAACCTGTGAATAATTAACTAATTTCAACTGAATAAACCACACAAACAATCACAGTGATGAAGTTTATAGTGTAAGAAATATGTTAATTTCATAATGAAACAGCAAGAATTAAAATAGTCAAATAAACACAGACAATTAGTGTGACTATTTTAATAAAGACTGTGATCAATACAGATAATCATAAGACCACCAGAATAGAATAAAATAGAACAATTATGTTATTGTTCACAGAGAACTGACAACAAATAAAAAACCTTTGTTATGTATCAATCAAAGTGACAGGAATTAAATTCCAACAATGACCAGAACAATATTGTTATTAATACAAAAAGATTTGTGTTATTGTTTAAGAAGGAGTTGTATAAACATGTGTAACAAAATAATTAAAATATTATAGTAAGATACCATACTGAAGTCATGTTAGTAGTAGAAAAATACTGCATTAAGACATGTGGTACATTTGTTACATAACCCCATAGGGAAGACACCTATGAAACAGAAAATCATACATGTTAATGTAAATAAATGATCACCAACTATGATATCAATCAAGAATTTGTTATAAATAATAATAAATCCTAAGAGACAATGTATTATATTGCAGCACAATGCAAATTAAACAAATCAAATATGATGGCACACAGAGATGGTAGAGATGGAACAAATATGCCAATTTAGTTAGGCAAAATACAATATCAAAACAAATGCCAATGTTAATAAAAGTATTACCAGTAGTGAGATAAATATCTGGTACTACCTTGAGAACAGATTCTGAACATAATAATGACAGTATTGTAACCAAAATATTGTAAACTAACTAACTATGTACATGTAACCAGAAGTAAGCTGAACCATTGTATAACTAACTAGCTAAGAAAAATACTGTATCAAAGATTGAACACAGATTGTTAAAGTTGTTACCAGTAGTAAGAGGGAATCCCAATGCTACTTTGAGAACAGACTATGACCATAAAAACAGTCATTTTATATACAAATAATTAAAAACCAAATGACTATAATGAAAGCACCCAGATGTAAACAAACCATGAGGAGCAAGTTATTTATGAAAAATATAACATGTAAACTTGTTTAAAAGTAAATGAAAACTTTATCAAGAGTTAGAATAATGTCTAATACTACTTTGGAAACCCAAACCAAGTGTAACAATAACAATTTAGTTATTGTATTAACAAAAATAAATGACTACCATGAAATGACACAACATAAACAGGCCCATTACTGAAAAATTGAAGGGTTCTGAACTAGCTAAAAGCTAACCATTATGTGTAATGAATTAGGTACAATGTGTGTGCACTAATTACAATTATTACATGATATAATTTATATAGAGAAAACCAGAAATAAGGTAACAAGTGTATAAGAGAGATAGGAGGGGACCAAAACAATGTAAATAGTAGATTAAACACAGTCATGTACAAATATTCTAGTGTAAAATTATGTAAATAGACATTACTAGTATTATTAGATCGCAATATTACTGTTTTAAATAAGAAAAATTAGTTTTAAGCACATTTATGAAAAATCAAATATGGACGCCTAAAGACGCCATAACGAGATATTGTTTAGGGAACAATTATTCCCAAATTTTGAATCAAACCAATTGAGATATGGACTCAGAGTGTTTATTTAAAAAGTGTTTTAATATAAATAAGTGAAATTTGGTGTAATAGACTTATAAAGATAAAATACACCAGAAATAATTAATAAAATCGTTATAGTGAGAGAAGTGATGGACGGAAAATAATCATTCTTAGACTTAAATTAAAGAGCAGGATGTCCGCAATTCACTGACATCAACCATTTAACGATAGGACATAGATTAAGAAAGTTATTGTGATTTTAAACTTTTCAATTAAATTTTTGTACCAGTGCTGACGTCACAAAGCCTCAACCTCAAAATCGAATTTGTTAAAAAATTAAATATTTTAAGAAAACAAAGGCTTTTGGATTTGAGAGTATAGTGTTTTCAACCAATAGAATGAATGAACATTAGTCAGACAAGCAGCAGACGCTTCGAGGAAGCATCACAGTTCACGATCAGTCCTTCGACGGAGAGGCCACGCCGCTCGCCAACATGAAAAAGTTTTAATTTTGAATTTGTGCGCGGCATTGACATTAAGTAAATCAACATACATAACCTTAACACTACACCAATATTTACGAGTGAAAGGTGCAGAGTTATTTATTTAAACTAGTACGATTAGTGTATAATATCAATCGTACTTGCGAGTGTTGTGAAAGATAAAAAACAGGGAGTACAATTTTATTTAAATAATACTGAAACAGAAATAATAAATTCGTAAACAACTAATTTTGATACTACGCAAGTCAGAAAAGGCGAAGTATTAAAAAAAACTATGATTGAATTATCAGAATTAAAGAAAAAACTAATTCACAATTATTAAAATATTGAAAAAATCTTTTAATTATTTATCCTAATTTAAAAAATTATGTTTGAAACATTTATTACTAAATTTGAGTAATCACAATAGTCACTCAATTGACTAAAATTATTTTCTTGATTTCTCGATGTTTTAAAGTAAATGCTATACACTTTCATACGAAAGAATA
The DNA here is from genome assembly GCA_034769895.1 of Magicicada septendecula. Lineage (NCBI taxonomy): Eukaryota > Metazoa > Arthropoda > Insecta > Hemiptera > Cicadidae > Magicicada > Magicicada septendecula. Next base: position 100,008,316 of record CM068370.1, on the reverse strand, counting down.
AATGTAATCCTGATAATAACATATCAAAATATTACGAATAATGTGTTTATATTTAGATTAAGAAATAAGAAATATTAAGAAATAGTTAACCATTATAACAATACCCGTTATAACATAACCTTAGAATCGTAACGGTAACTTGCCAGTTTCACTGTTACCGGTCTGTTCTCAAGTAAAATCCAAACCAGATGGAAATAATAACAAGAGTTTTTTAAGAAATTTTTCTCTTGCAAATAGATAATTCTCAAAACGAATTATTAAAATAAAGTGATACATTTTAACTGTACAAGTCAACGAGCTTGATAATTGTCAGAAGAATACTAAAAGTTGCGTGCGCATTCCCGCGTACGATAGTACCATAAATATCAGATATATGGTATTAATTTTCGATTTTTTATATTTGCTTGTTTATTATTAATTATTGTTCACTTTATAACGTTATTAATATTACATCTTGTACCTGGTATCATGTTACCTAAAAGAACCTTACGAATATGGTAATTCACTGATACAAGAGAACATAACCTCTTGAAATTAACTTATTGTACAAATAACAGGTTTACCAGCCTTGAGGCTGAACAGAGTCTTATTTTGAATTTTTATTTGTAATTATTATCTAAAAGGTTGTTAGCTATTGATTGTTCATTGTTCAAAGATTTTATAATATCTCGAATTGTTAATAAACCTCCACTTTTATTACCAGTGAAAAAGAGTATCATTTCAATTCTAAATTAGTTCATTTATGTTTAATCAGTTCTACCAAAGGTGGCGGAAGAGTTTAAATAGATCTAATAATAATTCAGAATATTATTTAGATATTATTTCATTTATATTGTGTGTGATAACTATATTGAATATTCGATCTGAATATTTACTTGTATGTAAAGTGTATGTATTTCAGCGGAACCGTCACTGAACAGGACTGAAATATCCACGTGTGGTAAGTGAGGGAGGTATATAACAGAGTGCGCGAAACATTTTAAATCAAAAAAGTGGACTATTAATACGCACCCATTAAACAATACAATCACACTAATAACCATAATAGTTACAATTACGACATTTTGTATAAAACAACATTACCGTAGATACCAGTGCGTATCTACGCTCACACTATAAATCTACACTTGTACTTGTAAAGATCTATTACAAGTTGGCGCCCAACGTCTGAGCGCGGATTAGGGAAAATATACCATAACCAGTAACCTAATCAACCCAATCCGTAAAAAGACAGCAGGTACATTACCAGCATATCAAGATGTACACCAGCAGATCAAAATCGAGATCAACGTCGAGAAAGAGGGCAACAGAAGTGGAGAAGGAGGCCAGAAGGGAAGAAAAGGAGGCTATGTCGATGGAAGACGTGGAAGAAATTTTATTGGAAGTAAAAGACAAACCAATTGAACCGGCGGAGGGGGTTCAACAACCAGATGAGGAGCCGGGAATCGTACTACAGGAAAGTATACCGGAAATCAGCCAACCCAAACAACCAATGGTACCCGGAGGAATCGACTTCATGGAAATGTTCAAAATGGTGATGGAGAAGATAGAAGAGAGCCGGAAATCATCCAAGGAGGACAATCAGTCACTGAAGGAAGGCCAGGAATCACTGAAAGCGGACTTAAACAATAAAATAGAAGAGGCCAGTCGATCCACCAAAGAGGAATTGAACAGTAAAATAGAAGAAGCCAGTCGATCCACCAACCAAAAAATAGAAGAAGGCCAGAGGGAGAGTCAGAAAAATATGGAGTTACTAAAAGAAGAATTTAATAACCAGATAAATGAGACGAACAGGAGGATGGAAGATGGGCAAAGAAAAACCGAAGAATTGTTGGAGAAGAAAATGGCCATAATGAAAGAAGATTTATCGGCAGAATTGGGAGTGAAGATTGATCAGACTAACCAGAAGATTGATGAAATCAATGCTAAATTCAATCGAGATGTTGAAACCATACAGGCTGACCACGAAAGAATATGGCAACATATAAATATCAACAATGACAAGACGGAAGAAACTGCTAAGGATACGGTAGAAATGATTGAAAGGAGATTGGGAGAAAATGTTGAGGAAATCGAAAAACAAATGGCCATATTAACAACAGAAGTTAATGTCGAGATGTCTGAAGTGCGGAAGGAGGGCGAAAATACCAGCCTGAAACTAGTACAGACAGAAATGGACATCAACCAGCGTATTAGTGATGTGGAGAAAACACGGTACACAACTAGGGGTGATAGCGCAGGAGCAAACCAAAATGAAGGCAGTACAATCTACGTTAAATGAAAAGTGCGAAGAAGTCTGTAAAAGTGGACGCAATTAAGCAGCAAGTGCATGATGACAAGACCCAATTAACAGAACGTCAACGGAGAGAATTAGATGACCTCTGAGACGAGATGCATCGCCTGCAAACAATACCAAACTTCCTATCCGGACTGAGTCACCTAGAAAGCAAGGACCAGGTTGAATTTCGAACGTATTCTAAAAATCCACTAGAATTCTTAGAGAGGATAGAAGAGATAATCCATAGAAACCGAGAGAGCAGATGGTCCATAATTAAGGGGATGTTGGATGAATCTTTTAAAAATACATTCGACAACTGGTGGACAGCAATCCGTCACGAAGTTGGGAGCTATGACACTTTTAAAACAGCATTTAAACAAAAGTATTGGTCGGAAGCCACCCAGAACATCATCCAAGACGACATTACAAATGGAAGGTTCGATGTGAATGGAAGGCAATCGATGACAACCTACTTCTTAGGAAAAATTTGCCTGGCTAGGAATCTGGAGCCTGCAATTCCCGAAGAATGCCTTGTTACAAAACTGGCGTACCATTTTAATCAAGGTATATCGCAAGGAAGATTGAACGCACAAATAAAAACAATTCAAGGGATGTGCGATTTGCTAGAAAGCCACGAAAGAGAAAGATATTATCAACGAAACCGGCAAGTACCTAGCCAGACATATGATCGGGGAGGACCTGGAAATAACAACCCCACTATACACAATGAAAGAAATACTCCAGGAAGAAATTTTAACAACCCACCAAGATTCCAAAATCAACCAATACCACGCCAAGACGGAGGTGGCAACAACGGGAATAGAGGAAATTATAATAACCATCGTCCAGGTGGATACCAGAGAGACACGCACTATCAAAGAGGTAATAATTACTACAGGCCATATCAAAACCAATCTCCCAATCATCAACCACGACAAGGCAATGGTAACCAAAATAACAATCATTTCCGAAGGGTCCACTACACACATGCCAGACGAGGTGGGAATCGTAGAAACTATTACCAGGGACGAAGGAGTTTCCCAAACCAGCACAATCACTCCAGTAATAGTGATAGAGAAGAACGAGAATCCGGCTACCGATCAAATGGAAGCGACAGCAGCGGAGGTCATAGAACGGTCACACAGACTACAGAGGTTTATCACAATGGACATGGGCCTGGAAGTCAGGAACCCATAGCTTCAACGTCACAAGACAGGCACGAAAACGGTGACCTGCCTTTAAACACCAACTGGCAGTGAAAATCCCAAGAACACCCTCACTGAACCGGACTATTGGGTCTGATGTTTTGGCGAAACATTCGAATCATCGCAAAATATATAACAACAATTACCTAAAAAACATAAGAAAGGATTTGATGGAAGAGAAGGAAAGTGTTATCGGCGATGCGAGCAACAGTGAAATTGCGTATATATCTGTGAAAGTCAACAACACTAGTGCCACAGCAATGATAGATACCGGTGCCAACGTATCATTAATTGATAAAATGGAATTGGACAGAATCCAATCAGAAAATAAAGCTACCATACCAACATTACCAATTAACAACATCATACTCATCGGAGCCACCGGACGTCAGAATAAGACTATTCGACAACAGGTACAACTAGACGTATCAAGCAATGGGAAAACCATACAGATGGTATTCCTAGTAGCCAGTGGGCTACCCTTCACTCTACTCATTGGTTGTGACATATTAAGAAAATACACAGCAATAATTAATATGGATACAAATACAGTAGTGATGAAGACAGAAGAAGTTGAGTGGACCGCCAAGTTAACAGAATACAGGAAGGCACCCACGGAACATGTAATATATTACATCAGGGAAGGCCACGAGCATCAGGAAGGCGCCATCAACCAGAAACTTCACGATAGTCCAGAAGAAGCTTTATGGTTGGAGAAAATTAATGAAATCCGAGAATTTAAAACCAACCAGAATAACCATGAGTTGACTTGGGAACAACGGGACCAGCTAATAAATATATACTATCAATATCATCACGTATTTTCTGATACGCCCGGGAAAATAAAGAATTTCCAATGTGAATTAAAATTCAAGGACCAGACAGAGTTCAAGCGAAAATCTTACCCTATCGCCTTTTCACTAAAAGAAGCTGTAAGAGAAGAAATCCAAAGATTAATAGAAAATGATATAATTGAAGTCAGCAATTCTCCATACACCAACCCTATTGTCGCAGTACCAAAGAAAAATGGTGCAGTAAGAATTTGTTTAGATGCACGCGAACTCAATAAGACCATAATTAATGACAGGACATCGCCTGGAGAAATCGATGAAATACTAAAGAAGTTTTATGGCACAAAATTTTACAGTATATGGGATACGGTCTGCGGATATTGGCAGGTCGAACTGCAGCCAAATAGCAGAAAGTACACGGCTTTTATCTTTGAAGGCCGAAATTACCATTTTAAGAGATTACCATTCGGCTTAGTAAACTCGGTGGCCATATTCGTCAAATGTATGGACGAGATACTGGGCCACAGCACATTGCAGTTTACGACAGTCTATGTCGACGACCTCTTGATCGCATCTAACAATTGGGAGGAGCACTGTGACCGGGTGGCACAGGTATTACAAAAATTGGAAGACAACCATATTACACTAAAATTAGACAAGTCACAATTGATCGCAAAGGAAGTGCAGTTTTTGGGGTTTAACTTGTCAGAGCATGGAATTACACCATCCCAGGAGAAGATGGAGGCAATCCAGTGTTTCCCCGTCCCGAAGAACAAAAAGCAGTTACAGTCGTTCCTCGGAATCTGTAATTATTATCGAAAATTCCAAAATAATTATTCTGAACTGACAGCTCGATTTTCAGCACAGCTATCATCGAAGGAAAAATGGAAGTGGGGAGCAAATCAAGACCCTACATTCGAATTAATTAAAGAAAAGTTTCTTGAAACTGTTATGCTGCATCACCCTAATTTTGAGAAGCAGTTTTTCATGAACTGTGACGCTAGCGACCTAAGCCTTGGTTCTGTACTATACCAAGAAGACCAAGACGGGAATCATCAAGTGATATGTTTCGCAAGTCGAACTTTGAACAAATGCGAACGTAACTACCATACAACAGAAAAAGAATTATTGAGTATAGTGTTTGCTTGCGAAAAATTTAGGACTTTTATTTTGGGATATCCAGTAACAGTGAGGACAGACCACAAATCTATTTCATTCCTTAAGAATTGCAAGTTAAAGCACGGCAGATTGACGAGATGGACCCTTACACTTCAAGAATACAACATACAGTGGGAGTACATACCCGGAAAGAACAACACAGCTGCAGACGTGTTGTCCCGAATAAACATCAACGCCCAAACATTTGAAGGAGAGAGGGAAACCATTGCGAAAGTCTACCACCTACTGAAAAGTAAATCTGAACTCACTAACATATTATCGGATATAACCATTCATCAACAACAAGATCCCAAAGTATTATTAATTATTAAAAAACTAGCAAACAATGATGCAACCATCAAACATTTTTACTGTACTCATAATCAACTATTATTCACCAAACATAATAAAGACGGTGAAAAATGGAAGGTAGTTATCCCGAAAGCCCTAGAAAAAGAATTGACCATCGACTACCACATACGCTATGGTCACATGGGCTCGGTAAAGGTCGTAAAAGCTCTGCAGGAACATGTGCATTTTACGGACATGAACAGAAAAGTCAGAAAATATATCCAGAACTGTCATATTTGTCAACTTGTAAAATGCAGCAATGAGAGACGAGAAGGAGTTATGATACCAATTACATCGATGGCTAAATTAGAAAAAATTTTCTTGGACATTTGTGGACCATTTCCACGGAGTGGTGGGAGACACCAATATAAATATATTATCATCATATTTGATCACTACACCAAATATACTAAGCTGTACCCACTTAATCGAGCTACGACAAGTAAAATACTGGAAATAGTAATAAACAAATATATACCCGAAGTGGGTAAACCTTTGACGATAATTACAGACCATGGAACGCAATTCCGAGGACGAAAGTGGCGGGAAACACTGATCCATCTGGGAATAAAAACATACAAGACATCGGTGTATCACCCCAACAGCAACCCTGCTGAGAGAGTGTTGAGAGAAGTAGGAAGGATTTTAAGAACCTACTGTCACAGCCAGCAGAGGAAGTGGGAGGAGTATCTATCCCCGGCTGAAGACTTCCTAAACCTAGCGTACCATCAATCGACTGACGAAACACCCTACATGGCTATGTACGAGAAAAGACCACCCCGGGAGATCACAGAGATCATTAATTTTCCAATAAGTGCAGAGGTCGAATTTAACAGAACAAGGTTCTATAATAATGCAGTTGAAAGAGCTAAAAAATTGAGACTCAAATGCAAAAAATTGCAACCCAAAATTATCACATATGAAGTGGGAGACAAAGTTCTTATAAAAAATAGAGAACTCCCAAGTACTATCGAGGGCATTGCAAAGAAACTGCTACTGCTTTATACCGGACCGTATACTGTAACTAAAAACAATCTAAACAACACTTATGAATTGCAGGACCCTATTACAAAAAAGATAAAGGGTACCTATAATCAGATTTCAATGAAAAGATATATTGACAATTAAAATATGTGACCAAAAGTGAAAAGATAGCGATAAGGATTATTTTATTATGGATATTATGTAAAGGATGAAAATGTTTGTTGTAAAAAATGAAAATATAATTATGAATATGACTGTTGACTATACCAAGATGAAAAATGAAATATGGCCATGAAGATTATTATTATTTAAAAAGTGAAAAATGAAAATATGATTATAAAAATAGATGTTGACTAAAGAAAAAGGATGTATTATTGTTATGAAAATTATTATATGTGTTTGTATTAAATGAGAAGTAACTGTATAACTATGTATTGAACATTGAATATATATTGTAATTTTATAATGTGAGAAAACATGCTCCCAAAGAATTAATGTAAAGGATTCAGAACATTGTATTTATGAATAATAGCGTACTATAGAAAAAAGAAAAATATATACGAGACAGACAAACAACATCTACGGCAAATAAATATTTCCAAGAGCCACGTCAACCAGTAAAAACTTAACATCTTACCCGTACTATAATAAAGATGAATATACGAGACAGACAAACAACATCTACGGCAAATAAATATTTCCAAGAGCCACGTCAACAAGTAAAAGAGAACACCATACCCGTACTATTGAAAAAGGAAGAAGGAGCAAATGAGAAGTTGGAAGAATAAAACCAAAGAAATGTATTAATGTAGACAAACCACCACCCACAAACACATTGTTTCTAGTGTAGTTTACTAGAGAAAAGCCAATACCACATGGAACATAAATACCAATTAAAACCATGAAAAAGGAAAAAAAAATAAATGTACTTATGAGGTATATCTAGAAGAATAAGACCTGAAATAAAGAATATGACGAGACGACGTGCAAAGTGATACAAAATGAAGAGATTAATCAATAATGAAGAAGAATGAAAAATAATATACTAACGAAGATAATCATGAGAGTATACCAGTGAGGAAATGTAAAACAAACTATCCCTATAATATGTGAAGAATATCGTTAAGTTGAATCAAGAAAAGAGAGAATAACAATGTATAAACCGCAGATGCGTGAATTAATCCCAAGGATATTTATTATTTGTCGGAAGAACGACCACTATTATTATTTTTGATGATTTGAAATGAATTGACTGATGAGTAATGCCAGCAATCATTTATTATTATTGAAGGAGATGATTTGCCTCCATATTTATTGAAGTTAGTATGGCCAGTAGAGTTGAATAGCCAAAGTGAGCCGCTCTAAACTGCCCCAGCTAAGCTTATGTTAGGGAATTAGGGAACTAAATAAACAAGGGAAATGATTACATAGAGAAGAAATAAATATGATTCAAATAGAAGAAAGTGAAGGGATGTATGGAAAAAACATGTGAATCGACATGGAATGTACAACAATTGATAAATTCTTCAATGAAAAATATAGTATAATAATAATTCAGAATTAATCAATTCTTATAGGAAGGCATATGTAACGTTACCAAATATGGTAGTTACATAATATAACGTCAAGGAAGAGAAAAGCATGGAAGTATGTCTAGATCAATAAACCTAAGTGTATAAAAGTGTGTATCTACAAAAATATTAATATAAAAACCCAACGATGAAGAAGATAATATTAACATAGCAACATCAAATACAAAATGAAGAAAGAAAATGCCATGAGCCAAAACAAAATATCAGTAACCAGACCCAATAGGATCCAACAGTGAGGGGGACCAACAAACTCCAATAGCGAGAGAAACAAATAAAGATAGCGACTACAGTGAAAATATTGAAGAAGAAGAAGGACCAGGAAGAATACCATGAAGAGAGAAGAAGATGGGTAGATCATGCAAGGACTCCACATAAACCACGTGTACCAAAGACTATATAAGTGACAAAAGAAATGATGATTATCAAAAATGAGAAGAAAACCAGTGTTTAACATTTAAGGAACCACAAACAATTACAGTGTGTACTTAATATAGATGTGAAACCTGTGAATAATTAACTAATTTCAACTGAATAAACCACACAAACAATCACAGTGATGAAGTTTATAGTGTAAGAAATATGTTAATTTCATAATGAAACAGCAAGAATTAAAATAGTCAAATAAACACAGACAATTAGTGTGACTATTTTAATAAAGACTGTGATCAATACAGATAATCATAAGACCACCAGAATAGAATAAAATAGAACAATTATGTTATTGTTCACAGAGAACTGACAACAAATAAAAAACCTTTGTTATGTATCAAACAAAGTGACAGGAATTAAATTCCAACAATGACCAGAACAATACTGTTATTAATACAAAAAGATTTGTGTTATTGTTTACGAAGGAGTTGTATAAACATGTGTAACAAAATAATTAAAATATTATAGTAAGATACCATACTGAAGTCATGTTAGTAGTAGAAAAATACTGCATTAAGACATGTGGTACATTTGTTACATAACCCCATAGGGAAGACACCTATGAAACAGAAAATCATACATGTTAATGTAAATAAATGATCACCAACTATGATATCAATCAAGAATTTGTTATAAATAATAATAAATCCTAAGAGACAATGTATTATATTGCAGCACAATGCAAATTAAACAAATCAAATATGATGGCACACAGAGATGGTAGAGATGGAACAAATATGCCAATTTAGTTAGGCAAAATACAATATCAAAACAAATGCCAATGTTAATAAAAGTATTACCAGTAGTGAGATAAATATCTGGTACTACCTTGAGAACAGATTCTGAACATAATAATGACAGTATTGTAACCAAAATATTGTAAACTAACTAACTATGTACATGTAACCAGAAGTAAGCTGAACCATTGTATAACTAACTAGCTAAGAAAAATACTGTATCAAAGATTGAACACAGATTGTTAAAGTTGTTACCAGTAGTAAGAGGGAATCCCAATGCTACTTTGAGAACAGACTATGACCATAAAAACAGTCATTTTATATACAAATAATTAAAAACCAAATGACTATAATGAAAGCACCCAGATGTAAACAAACCATGAGGAGCAAGTTATTTATGAAAAATATAACATGTAAACTTGTTTAAAAGTAAATGAAAACTTTATCAAGAGTTAGAATAATGTCTAATACTACTTTGGAAACCCGAACCAAGTGTAACAATAACAATTTAGTTATTGTATTAACAAAAATAAATGACTACCATGAAATGACACAACATAAACAGGCCCATTACTGAAAAATTGAAGGGTTCTGAACTAGCTAAAAGCTAACCATTATGTGTAATGAATTAGGTACAATGTGTGTGCACTAATTACAATTATTACATGATATAATTTATATAGAGAAAACCAGAAATAAGGTAAGTGTATAAGAGAGATAGGAGGGGACCAAAACAATGTAAATAGTAGATTAAACACAGTCATGTACAAATATTCTAGTGTAAAATTATGTAAATAGACATTACTAGTATTATTAGATCGCAATATTACTGTTTTAAATAAGAAAAATTAGTTTTAAGCACATTTATGAAAAATCAAATATGGACGCCTAAAGACGCCATAACGAGATATTGTTTAGGGAACAATTATTCCCAAATTTTGAATCAAACCAATTGAGATATGGACTCAGAGTGTTTATTTAAAAAGTGTTTTAATATAAATAAGTGAAATTTGGTGTAATAGACTTATAAAGATAAAATACACCAGAAATAATTAATAAAATCGTTATAGTGAGAGAAGTGATGGACGGAAAATAATCATTCTTAGACTTAAATTAAAGAGCAGGATGTCCGCAATTCACTGACATCAACCATTTAACGATAGGACATAGATTAAGAAAGTTATTGTGATTTTAAACTTTTCAATTAAATTTTTGTACCAGTGCTGACGTCACAAAGCCTCAACCTCAAAATCGAATTTGTTAAAAAATTAAATATTTTAAGAAAACAAAGGCTTTTGGGTTTGAGAGTATAGTGTTTTCAACCAATAGAATGAATGAACATTAGTCAGACAAGCAGCAGACGCTTCGAGGAAGCATCACAGTTCACGATCAGTCTTTCGACGGAGAGGCCACGCCGCTCGCCAACATGAAAAAGTTTTAATTTTGAATTTGTGCGCGGCATTGACATTAAGTAAATCAACATACATAACCTTAACACTACACCAATATTTACGAGTGAAAGGTGCAGAGTTATTTATTTAAACTAGTACGATTAGTGTATAATATCAATCGTACTTGCGAGTGTTGTGAAAGATAAAAAACAGGGAGTACAATTTTATTTAAATAATACTGAAACAGAAATAATAAATTCGTAAACAACTAATTTTGATACTACGCAAGTCAGAAAAGGTGAAGTATTAAAAAAAACTATGATTGCATTATCAGAATTAAAGAAAAAACTAATTCACAATTATTAAAATATTGAAAAAATATTTTAATTATCCTAATTTAAAAAATTATGTTTGAAACATTTATTACTAAATACGAGTAATCACAATAGTCACTCAATTGACTAAAATTATTTTCTTGATTTCTCGATGTTTTAAAGTAAATGCTATACACTTTCATACGAAAGAATAAATGTAATCCTGATAATAACATATCAAAATATTACGAATAATGTGTTTATATTTAGATTAAGAAATAATAAATATTAAGAAATAGTTAACCATTATAACAATACCCGTTATAACATAACCTTAGAATCGTAACGGTAACTTGCCAGTTTCACTGTTACCGGTCTGTTCTCAAGTAAAATCCAAACCAGATGGAAATAATAACAAGAGTTTTTTAAGAAATTTTTCTCTTGCAAATAGATAATTCTCAAAACGAATTATTAAAATAAAGTGATACATTTTAACTGTACAAGTCAACGAGCTTGATAATTGTCAGAAGAATACTAAAAGTTGCGTGCGCATTCCCGCGTACGATAGTACCATAAATATCAGATATATGGTATTAATTTTCGATTTTTTATATTTGCTTGTTTATTATTAATTATTGTTCACTTTATAACGTTATTAATATTACATCTTGTACCTGGTATCATGTTACCTAAAAGAACCTTACGAATATGGTAATTCACTGATACAAGAGAACATAACCTCTTGAAATTAACTTATTGTACAAATAACAGGTTTACCAGCCTTGAGGCTGACAGAGTCTTATTTTGAATTTTTATTTGTAATTATTATCTAAAAGGTTGTTAGCTATTGATTGTTCATTGTTCAAAGATTTTATAATATCTCGAATTGTTAATAAACCTCCACTTTTATTACCAGTGAAAAAGAGTATCATTTCAATTCTAAATTAGTTCATTTATGTTTAATCAGTTCTACCAAAGGTGGCGGAAGAGTTTAAATAGATCTAATAATAATTCAGAATATTATTTAGATATTATTTCATTTATATTGTGTGTGATAATTATATTGAATATTCGATCTGAATATTTACTTGTATGTAAAGTGTATGTATTTCAGCGGAACCGTCACTGAACAGGACTGAAATATCCACGTGTGGTAAGTGAGGGAGGTATATAACAGAGTGCGCGAAACATTTTAAATCAAAAAAGTGGACTATTAATACGCACCCATTAAACAATACAATCACACTAATAACCATAATAGTTACAATTACGACATTTTGTAAAAAACAACATTACCGTAGATACCAGTGCGTATCTACACTCACACTACTACCTACCACCATAAACATAAATACTTGTTTTATTACAATGTGTAGAGTCATGTAAATAGAAACTAAATAACCAATGACTTAAATAAAGTAATAACAATAACAGCATTTTGGCTGAAATTAGAAGAACTAATAAATAAATAAATAACAAAGCCTATGACTATACTAGCTATAGCCACAAGGCTGTATAAAGACTAGCTTTACAAACCCAGATGTAACATTATTGGATAAAGATAATTATAAAAGGAAGTCTTATGTGTATAAGCAACTTCCTGATTAAACGAAATGTAATTAGTAATAATAATTAAGGAATAAACATGGTGCTATGAATGTATCTAGACCATACATAAAACGAATTTATGTCAGTAAGTTAATAGGGAAACAGGACTCCTAATGAACATTAAATTTACTGAACAATAAATATAATTAAATGAGATGTGAAATACCACCACTCAATTAATACTGTATGACTTTAAATTGAGTAGGCCAAGTAAAATGTATTTAGAGAATAAGGAATTTTCATAATAACGTATTATCATAATTATATTAAGATGTAATATTGTTCCGCTGTAAACAGCTTTTAATTGTAATAATATGTATTTTTAGTCATATAGTAATGTTCGAAAGAGAACCTAGAGACAAATAACCAAATGTAAAAGTTAGGAAAATAATCGCATTGTGCGTTATTAGCAGACGACAGTGAGAAACCATGTTTCAAAACACTATTTTTATGTATTGTCAGTGAAAGGTAGGTGCGAACCCGCATTATGCCACATCAAAATGAAGAGCAGACAATAAGCTTTAATTCGATGATGATAATTTAGAGATGGAAAGTGTAATAAGTTAATAGTGAGTGTTAGCATCATTTCTTAAACAGATTTAAGAAATTGTCAGTGAAAACCAACAACAAAGACACTCGGATACAGAGAGAGCGCCGGTGGCGGTTAAATAAAACAATACGTCGCTGTAACGGTTATCTGTACCAATCAAAAAAGAGTTTACTCAGCGACTTTTGTCCCTAACGGCGATGAAGACGAGGGGTATATAACCAGAGACGCTGAGAAATTCGTTATTCGCTACCTTCATCTCGAGCCATCTAGTTGCCGCTCGACAGTGTCTTAAATTTTAATGACTTAATACAATATAATAGTAGTAAATACTTCAAAATTTACCAAAATAATTAACAGTACAGCGATTCATCACACGAAAAGTGCGTCGACAAGTAATAGTGAAACTTTTAGACAGTGCGCGTATTCAGAACGAGAAAATTGAAATTAACCTATAAGGTAAACAACAGTTTCATTAAGAAGAGGGTATATTTCTCGTTCCAAGTGCGAATAAAGTGCAGTTATATAGTGATCAATATAATCCGATCACTAAAGTGTTTAATTTTTAATCTGCAAGATTAAAAAGAAGCAAGGTAGTACAGTCACCAATTTTATTGTTTATCTGTTTTCACTGATCATAATTATCAACACTCTTGTACTGACGCAAAGACAACCAAACTTTTAATAGCAAACACCGTATCAATTTATTTAGAGGATTAAATAATCCAATGTAAGAATATTTGTGTTAGAGTTAAGTATTATAATATTTGTTAGGATATAAGCATACGAAACGATCGTTAACCTCAAAATTAATTGCGAGTTTTTTTTTTAAAAAAGGCCAAATATGAATTATCATCACAGTAATGTCTATCAAGGCAATTAATAACGTTCTATTTGTATTTTCAAGAACCTACCCGTGAGGTAACTTATAAAATAAAATTAAAATTTGTTAATAATTATAAGAGTTTTATAATGTCTTTAAATTGAGCTAGGCCAGATAGTAGATGGGTAACTTACCATCCAAATTGTATTACTGTAACAATTGTATTTTTCATTTGAGTTGATTTTAAAGGGTATAATAAACCCGTAATGTTATACAGCATAAAATTTGGTTCCAATTATTTCATTTAGATAAGCAATACTCAGCATAGAGTACATTGAGATACTTGTGAGCAGAAATCTTACAGTACTATATCCGAATTATTTTAAATGCCCTAAGCATTTAAACAAGATATAAAGTGAACACATACAATTTTAAAATTTAACAATTTGTTTTTTCATGGGAACCTTTCATGAAGTAAACCCGTGTGGCGCCCACATTACATACAAGGAGTTGTATAACCTTGTTTCTAAAGTATAAGCTGGTTATAAGAGAATCTTGACAGTTTATTCTGGGTAAGTGAACGTCAGAACTTCAAGTACTACTACCAGGTACGTGAAAGCGTTTTTATGTTAATTTATTTGTCCAGACAACACTTGACGGTACTTACACTGACGACATTTAACCAAGAGGAGGAGTTCCACTTCAAGATCGACGCTACCGTTACATTCATTTACTGACGAGTAATTATTATTTTATCCATAAAAATTATCACACTATAATTACATAAATAATATTTACCAATTATCATAAAAGCAAATTACTGCATACAAAATAGAGACTTCATTAAACATTTTTGTAACCAGTAACTAAAAGAATTTACACAACATCTACTCGTTACGTTACAATATCAACTTTTCAACTATGAATTTTCTCGTATTTGACATTTTCATCAATACTTATTTGTTTGGGTGGCTCTCCCTTATTCACTATTCTTTGATTTATTCAATTGGCATTTATCTATCTAACCTTACTCACCTTTCTTTCCTACTAACAACCAGATTTACATATTATGACACCAATCTCTCCTTAATAACCCCCTTCACTAATTCCACTTACCTCAATTTATTCTTCTCTACCTATAATCACTAACCACTGTGTCCCTAAAATATCTAACACCCTCCTTGTGTATTACTGGTATTTCAACTTCTTATTCTCTCTAACTCCCATTAAAATTAACTCTGATCAACTCACACGCCTTATTTATCATTTTCACCCAAACTTCTTTACAACATTTCACCTTGATATAACACTAGAAAATTCATCACTTATCTCACAATAATAATACAACTCAATACCTGAACATATTTATGTTTATTTATTTACTATTCAACAAATAATCCAAATCTCACAAAATTCCTCCTTTATCTAGTCAAAACAAAAAAAAGTTATAATTATTATTAACTCAACTAAATTATGACTTCCTGTTACATACATGTTTTACATAAATACATATAATACACAACATAAACAATACATCAATACCTGGACATTAACACACAAAAATATACAATCCAACTTATTTTGTTACCATTGACCATAAATCAGTTCATAAACAATCCATTTTAAAAAACACTGTCCACATATATAAATGTTCATTACACAATAAAACAATTTATCCACCATCATCAAATAATAATCTTACCTTAGGTCTACATACATTAATTTTTATTAAATACGTTATGTTATCATCATCAATGTAATGCTTATCTAATTCTTTATATCTTTCCACAATATCGTCTGAATTAATTGGCTTATCCCATATTATTTCGTCATGTAACATGTCATCATAGGGTATGGTCCTGTCGCCCTTAGTATAATTTGTCATAATCATGTAAGTAATCTTATCATCGTTTATAACAGCATCTCTAATCCAAGGTAAGTATCCATTATAATTATACATCATCTCTACTATCTCAGTTTCACTATAAGGTAAGTACTTGTTATTATTATTACTTCTCTCTCCACCTAACCTCTCTACAAACTCGTCATAGTTTCTATTTACTTTAAAAATCTCTATCTCTCTCTTTCTCTCACCATATCTCTCACAATACCTCTCTCTCTCAATATATCTCTCACCATAACACCAAACTACACTCTCTCTCAATATATGCAAGGGACACTAACTCATAATAACTGCACCACCTATGAAGTGCACAAAACATCCAGGGAAATCTATTTGCCGACATATCGTCTTCCAAATATACACTGAAGGAACTCTCGTCCTTCCTAAACACACGTGAAGCCTTTACTTCACCCCCTACTACAACATTAAGGGAAAAATTTACCACCTGCAATCCCCCCACAAGTATACTTTCTCTCCAGTTTCTCTCTGATTTATCACTATACACTAACATTTCATTATCACACTTTACTCCCATTAAAATCTCATTATCACTACCAATATTCTCACCCTTATTTTCTAACACCATATTCTTAATTATATCATTGTTATTACCTGTGAACTCATTATTCAAATCATCATTGCTACTCACCTTGTTGTCTTTATTTTTATTCAATTTATTTGTTTCTCTGTTATTCTCTACCTCCATTTCATCTAAACGTGCATGCATTTCGTCGATTCGTTTATTAAAGTTAACGTTTTGTTTTTCGATTTCATTTTTCATTTCATTGAACTTCTCATCAAATCGGTTAAATTTTTCATCAAAATTATCAAATCTTGCATTTTCCTCATGAAATTTATTGTCAAACTTTACATCAAGTTTATTAAATTTTTTATCAAAATTATTAAATTTGGCATTTAATTCGCTACTTTGCATTTTCATTAACTGGAATAAGTCATCCAGTGACACTTTACTACAGGTAGGTGTTGAGTTTGCATAATGAGTGATTCTACTCATTATTACGGATTCTGTCGCTGTGTCATTTAGACCGACACTTTCATTGTTTTCTGCTTTTTTAATGAAATTTTATTTAATAATAAACTAGCGTTTATTTTGAATTGTTGCTTATAAGTTTTTTAATCTATCATCAACATAACCTAACCATTGCTATAACCTTTTACGTGTTATGCTATGAGTCATTTCACCACCCACTCTGTTTCTGAACCTGGCTTATTTTTATATAAAATAATTTTTATATAAAGTCGCAGTTCGGGCTGCCATTTGTTAACTTATATAATCTAGTCACTGTTCGGGCCGTCATTTGTGCTTTTACTCACTAACTGCTTTCTCAACATATCTATAAATTGATAATGATAATTAATACTTACATGCGATTCACCGCACTTCCGGCCTGAGCACATGATACGAACAACATTATTTATTTTCGTAGGGTCCAGGTTCTTGTCTCAGCGAGGTTTCAGAAACAGTGTTAGTGTGAAATAAAAACTCTGACAACAGTTTTAGTGGCAAGAATATTCTGTTTAATAAACTTGAATTTGCATAATTTTATAATTACAAGATCAAAATGGCGTCTTATATAAAACCTAAACAAAATGGCGTCTACAGCTACTTCCGCCAATGATATTTTTTCATTATTTTCGTTCCTTCTTTATAATACTTAATTTGGTGCATTAACATTTTTCTAATCTATAGTTTCTTGAATTTGCTTATTTATTTAGATTATACTACTCATAAACCAACGCCTCAAATTTCTTTAAATATGCCGGCACATCCATACTACCATGCGTTCACACACACACGTTTACAAGGTTACATTTTATTTCATTTCAATTTTGAGCTCAAATTAATAAAAGTTGGATGAATTTAAATTTGGACTTCCCTGAGTATATGTAGACTTGAAGTTCTGGTCGTGAGTTTCACATTTGTTGGTAGATGTTCGGCCGAGATTTCCTTGTTACTTTAGTTTTCTCTTCCTTTAGCACTGACTCTAATTTTGCATTTTTTAAAGCTGTTAATCACTGATTGAAAGTCATATTGGTATTTACTGCTGCATTATAATTTACATTTTTTCTGGTTTAAATCACTTTTGCTGGCATTAGTTGCCGGCGAATTTTTTATAGCGTGTTGATGCCTTGGCTGTAGTATGAAGACTGGGGGCGAGCAATTGGTACATTGTATGCAAATAGAAGTGTTATGACGTCATTATTCCATTGTTTTATTCAGCTTACGTCATGGTTTTGCGTCATTGTGATTACGTTTCGGACATTATTACTGCCGTTTCAGTCTGATTTTCAAATTGCTTTGCGCACATCGCTGCCAATACGCACGTAGGCCTTGACCTTGAGTTGAACTGTACATATGAAATTGCGACATGTTTTATATCTCAGGAAGCCAACCTAACCATCTTTAATATATGAAAATTATAATAAAATATCTCTTTAGGGCAAATAAATCTGAAGACGGACTTTTGTACCGTCACACATAATAAAACATTTACTTTAAACATTAACATTGTTACGTTTACATTAAACAATTCACCTTTAAATAACTTGTATACAATTTATAAACATTACTATTATCATTTCCATCAACTCTTTTATATCAAACTTTTAATTATTCATTATTGTACCATTTAATTCTATAAAAATTCAAATTTATTATTAACATTCATGTTACATCACATTTCATTTCTTATTACCTTTCCACTATGAATTCTCTATTTAACATTTTGATCATCATTTACTAGTTTGGGTGACTCTCCGTTATTCCCAATGATTCAACTTCTTATATTGGCATTTATACATGTATAACCTTACTCCCTTTCTCATTTCTAATAACCACTAACAGAATTACATAGGGTGACACCAGTCTCTCAATAATAACCCCCTTCAGCACTAATTTCACTTATACCATTTATTCTCCTCTTATAATAAATATCTAATACCCTCTTTGTATCTAGGATGTGTGTTCCCGACCTTGGCAATTCCATTCATCACCTTTTGCCCTTCCCATAATCTCGGCAATCACTCCTCGACCCTTCACAATTCCCAGCCCAACGATGCACGTTGATCACTCCTTACCACCTCACCCTTACTACAAAATATCACCAGCAACTACTTACTCCCTAATTACATTACCCTCTCTTTCTGCATATAAGCACTACCTACTGTGTCCCTATTATTACCCTGTTTCTGTACTACTTATTTCAAAATTCTGTAATGGTACAGAATTGTGTGATCCCGTAGTTTTAATTTAAATCAGTTTTAATTGTCAGTATCAACCTGTGAGGTGCCCCAGTTTAACCAGCAACACACAGTTAGCCTAAACAACAGTCTAGACATATTACGTAACCGCCCCAGTAGCAGGCTTTGTGAATCACAGTAAGCAGAGTTCTTCAACAGTATGCAGTTTGTCACCAGAGTAATCATATCACACAGTAGTAGGAAGCAGCATAGTTCGTTAATCAAAAACAGTGGCATCGGACGCGCAAGATAGGCCGTAAAATAAAAACGGCCTATCAAATAAAACAGTAAGAAGATTATAAATTATACAATACATTACATTGATGTATACATTACATGTTTATTGTATACATTATATATTGTACACTGTTTATAATTTTATTGTAATGTATTGTATAATTTATAATCTTCTTACTGTTTTATTTGATAGGCCGTTTTTATTTTACGGCCTATCTTGCGCGTCCGATGCCACTGTTTTTGATTAACGAACTATGCTGCTTCCTACTACTGTGTGATATGATTACTCTGGTGACAAACTGCATACTGTTGAAGAACTCTGCTTACTGTGATTCACAAAGCCTGCTACTGGGGCGGTTACGTAATATGTCTAGACTGTTGTTTAGGCTAACTGTGTGTTGCTGGTTAAACTGGGGCACCTCACAGGTTGATACTGACAATTAAAACTGATTTAAATTAAAACTACGGGATCACACAATTCTGTACCGTTACAGAATTTTGAAATAAGTAGTACAGAAACAGGGTAATAATAGGGACACAGTAGGTAGTGCTTATATGCAGAAAGAGAGGGTAACGTAATTAGGGAGTAAGTAGTTGCTGGTGATATTTTGTAGTAAGGGTGAGGTGGTAAGGAGTGATCAACGTGCGTCGTTGGGCAGGGAATTGTGAAGGGTCGAGGAGTGATTGCCGAGATTATGGGAAGGGCAAAAGGTGATGAATGGAATTGTCAAGGTCGGGAACACACATCCTAGATACAAAGAGGGTATTAGATATTTATTATAAGAGGAGAATAAATGGTATAAGTGAAATTAGTGCTGAAGGGGGTTATTATTGAGAGATTGGTGTCACCCTATGTAATTCTGTTAGTGGTTATTAGAAATGAGAAAGGGAGTAAGGTTATACATGTATAAATGCCAATATAAGAAGTTGAATCATTGGGAATAACGGAGAGTCACCCAAACTAGTGAATGATGATCAAAATGTTAAATAGAGAATTCATAGTAGAAAGGTAATAAGAAATGAAATGTGATGTAACATGAATGTTAATAATAAATTTGAATTTTTATAGAATTAAATGGTACAATAATGAATAATTAAAAGTTTGATATAAAAGAGTTGATGGAAATGATAATAGTAATGTTTATAAATTGTATACAAGTTATTTAAAGGTGAATTGTTTAATGTAAACATAACAATGTTAATGTTCAAAGTAAATGTTTTATTATGTGTGACGGTACAAAAGCCCGTCTTCAGATTTATTTGCCCTAAAGAGATATTTTATTGTAATTTTCATATATTAAAGATGGTTAGGTTGGCTTCCTGAGATATAAAACATGACGCAATTTCATATGTACAGTTCAACTCAAGGTCAAGGCCTACGTGCGTATTGGCAGCGATGTGCGAAAGCAATTTGAAAATCAGACTGAAACGGCAGTAATATTGTCCGAAACGTAATCACAATGACGCAAATTTTGATAACAATGGATTTATATCAAGCTAGTCCAATCAGAATCCTTTGGTAACCATAGAAACCGGACTGGTAGCGAAAATTACCGTTGAATATCATACTCAAAAAGTGACGCTCATGAAAAACAGAAGCCAGAATTCTGAACAACCAATTTTCTTATTTAAAATGTTTTAAAAGTTAAACAAATTGTCAAAATTGAACGAGAAGGAGGCTGACTATCACTGAACACAATTAACTGTTGGAGAAGACTTTTTTAATTCAAGACGAAGTGAATAAATTAATCCAAGTACTTTGAAAAAGATGCCAGAAGCCCGAATAATTGAAAACTGAATTCTATTGCGGCTACAGTCCTTTGTTCCAGACCAACAGATTAATCACACGCTACGAAGCTGTTAAGTATCCTATAAATTATCTAAACTTCCGAAATAACGCACTTTGAATATTTCTCACTATATTCTGAAATATCACTGAACCAATTTTATTCTCTTTCAAAGATTAAATAAAAATATTAAGACACTGAAAATTTGTCAAATTATAAAGTTAATTTACGAACCTTTAAACACTTTTACTACACTCCAACAAGCCACTTATAGCTACACGTTATAAGATTTAAGAAAAAACATTGTAGGGTTGTGTACTTTTTATTATTGTAATTGCATCTAAGCCTTTCATCGTGATCAAAAGAATCCACTCGATTGAACGAAATTATTTGTTGACTACTTGGGTAGAACGCCATACTGTATGTTTGTTACGTTCAAAATCGATTTGTTAAACCCAGAGAGAAATTGTCTCATATATAAATAAGCGGTGCAAAATTATATAAGAAATCAAATATAGCTTGTGTCAATGAAAACAGTAATAACCAATCGTTAATAAATCAATACTGTGTGTATCGAATGTTTTATTTTCAGTAGGATGGTGTATTCTTAATATTATAAATTATAGCGGACGTCTATGAAGTGGTGACTAGCGCTCAAGCAGCGAATACAACAAACTGCTGCCTTGATCATACAAATCGATAAGCGGCGGGACAAATTGAATTCTCCACACCGCCTGAGCGGAACCGCTAATAATAATACATTTTTAATTGTTTTAAATAAACAATTTGGCGCCACCCGGGAATCATACACTCCTAGTGAACCTCAGGTCGAGACTACGATACCTGGTTATCCGTACGTTCGCGACGGACTCAAGGATCGTAAGTCACGTTACCGAGCGAGGATGAATTGGTAAGACACACATACACAAGTTACACTCTGACACTTCTACATTTTACAGAATCCGTTAAGAACGACGAGGACAGGTTCGTAATAATATATATATATATAAAATTTAAGTGGAAGGGGGAGTTTAACATGAGTAAGAGAGAGGAGGGGGATGTTGATGATTATTGTTATGATCATAATCATACTGAAGTATTGGAGGAGACAGTTCTGATTGTCTATGTATCTGTTATACTGAATAACTTTGTATTTTGTATTCATCAGGTTCTTTATTATTTAACGATAGCAGTAGTCATCTGCATTAATAACTGTAAATTAAAATATTAAATGTAAACTTTCAAATGGAAATGTAAGATGGAATTATGGTTCAGTTGAATTCATAATGGAACTGATGAATTATTTTTGTTTGGAGTTGAAATATCTCTGGTAAGAGTATGTTAAGGTTATATGTTGTGAAGAAAATGTATCATGTAGTGTTAAGGAGATATTAAACAATATTTGTGTATTAGAAGTTAAGATAGAAAACCAGTACTTCAAAAAAAAAGGCAAACCAGTACAGCTAACAGGAAACCAAATCAGTTAAGGATATGGAATATTGTAAAGCCATTTATTAACATTTGGATTATTTGTTACAGAGTCCAGTGGTACTGTGGGGCGTACCTGTGCTGGCCCGTGCATCAGGGCAGGGGCGTCGCTGGCCTATCTGGCTTTATAGTGTTGGGATCTCGATAAAGGAAGTTCAATAAAGTCATGCAGGTGCACAGCCACAGCCACCGCATTAGGGGGGTAAGTAACCCATGATTGTAATCAGGAATTAAGGGGGTCGTGGCGCCATATCCTAGCTGGTCCTCTTAGATTTAAGCAATGAGAGTTTTTATGCTTAGGCATAAAACCTCTCATTGGGGGGGGGTATTGTAACGGCGCAAAATATGTAACATTTTTTAAGCAACCTGTAGAAAATTTTCTTATTAAACAACCTATGGCTTAGCCGTACCAGGTGTGGCAAGGTACGTGTGTACAAAGGAATGCGTGAGTCGTCAGAAAAGTGCGCCGTTTGCAACGTAGGATCGATCACGTATTAGCAGCGTGGCCTGCTTATTACCTCTCGCGGGATATCGGAGTTTGCGAGAAACCAATAAGAACGCCAGAATGATGAAGACGTCCGGGTGTGACCACGAGACGAATTAAGTAAGGGCGTCATCTCGCCATCTTGGCTGCCCCAGTCGACGAGATCCACTAAGACCGCGCGGTCGTATATGAAAAGTACTCGAGTAAAGTAAAGTTGGCCGACTAAAATATTATGTGCAGTAGTTTAATACAACAATAAATAACCTCGGTAATCATGAATCAACAGTAGTGTACAAAATTAACAGTTCAAAACTAATCTTTTGGAGTGTTCTACGAAAACAGTGCGTTAACATTGGTGGTGAAACAGCTCGGCGCACACGCAGTTAAGTATAATGCTAAAACAAATTTAATAGTTGACCAACAGTTTAAAAATAAACCTGAACTGTTTATAATGAGCTCAATAAACCGTAGGGGGGGGGTTATAAAGAGATATGAGATATATAAGGAATGAGAGTGTGTGTGAGATAAAAAAGGGAAGTACTGGTTAGCCCATTTAAATAATAACTTGTGGTACATTATATTATGTAATCTGTAATATCATTAAGGAAGTAAATAAGAAAGTAAGAAGCAGAAAGAAGTTCATTTTTGAATAAAATTAAATAATATTTGATTTACTTTAAACATGTGTTAAGTAAATTATTACGCCTGACTACCATAACCTGTCCCATATTGGAAAGCACGTTTAAAACGAACCTGGGTAAGTGTTATCCAAGGGAATTAAATAGTCTAAATTCAAAACTAGGTAAAGTGTATAAAGGTTTCTGCATTTGCCTGTAAAGATGTTGGTGGCGACCTGAAATAGTCTGGATCTTCTAGTTGAGTTAAGGTAAGGGCGGCGAAAAATAGTTCGTCAGAAGTTGGGTAAGTAAGAAAGGTAAGTTTGGCAGAAGTTTATAAAGTTACAAATCGGCGACATAAGGAAGACCTGAAGTTACAGTCGGCTCTGGAGAGAATAAAGGAATACAGGCAGAATTGGAAGTTCCATGTGGAACTGATGGTAGACACGTGAATTCCTTAACAAGCATTTGAATATAGGCCTGTGGGGATGAGAGATCGTGGAAGACCCTGGAAAAAATGGTCAAAGACTCTGTGAAGTCGGAACGGGCTATAGCCCAAGCCATGTAGTGAAGACGAATATTTCACTGTTTTAAAGTGTTCTATTTCACTTATTTAAAAAAGTGTTCTATGTGATACTCATAACAGCACTGCTGTTTAAAACAAATAATGATGACAGACAATTGTGAGTGTGTGGGTGCGGGGAAGGGTAAGTGGGTGTGAGCACGTGGTGCACTGGGGAGTCATACATCTGAACTGCATAATTTAGAGATGAAAAGAATAACTGATTATATTTGTATTGCTATATTTATATCAGTGTTAGCGGCTTTCAATTACTGCCAGTCTATTTACATATACCAATTACTTGTACTTTCTGTTTTATTCAAATTGCATTAACTAAATAATCAGGCATATACTATCAGCAGTTCCCCTTTCCTACCGAACAAGGAATGTGTTGATGTATGCCATTCCACTTTGTAATGGTACATAAGTCCGTATAGGAATTTGTAGGTACATGAAAATATAATTTTATTGTAATCCAATGTATTAAACGACATGAGGTTAAAATTTCCAATATATATCATACAACGCAGTTTGCCAGAACGAGTTGACGCTAAGGTCAGATGGCCTACGTGCCAGTTGACAGCCATGCAGACAAAACAATAACCGGACCATGCTAAAATGTCATCAAAAGTACGAGACGTAATAACTGAGCCGTATAACAATGCCGTCATCGCCTGGAAACAATAGATTTGATGACGAATTATCCCTTCCACCTGGCAAATATACACCAAGATGTCTGTCTCAGTCGACAAAATACCGTCAATGCAACAGCACATTGTAAAATCTGCTGGCCAGCGATTGCCAGCAGAGAGTATTAACAAGTGATAAAACATGTAACTAAAGTGTAAAAGGTCAAATCAGTTAAAACGAAGAATACAAAATGTAAATTAACATCCGTGTTGTAAGAGAACAGACATAAACAGTTAACGTTCGGGCGAACACCTGCTGGACCATGTGGAACGTCTGACGAGAACTTCAATACTCCGAGTTCAGAAAAGTCAAAATTTATATCAATACCTTTTATTATTTTTGAGCTCAAAATTACAAATTATCAAAATGTACCATTGAGTTATTGTATGGGGAGAGTGTGTGTGTGTGTGTGAGAGTGCGTGTCGGCACATACAGGCAAAGCCACGAGGCGTTGGTTTATGTTGCATAATGTAAGAAACGTAACAAATTTAAATAAATAATAACTGCAGTATCTCAGAAATTGACTTGATTATAAATTAGAAAATGAAGATAAAATTATGAAGGTAATTACGAGTGCTTAAAATTTATGCAGCGGAAGTATGTCGCCGCCATTTTGTTTTATATGTAAGAACGACTCCATCTTGTTCTGTTCTTGTAACTATTTCAATATTAATGTCAGTAAAAGCAAGTTTATTTACCAGATACTATTTGAATCAATTATTTCGAACAACTATCCAGTCTCTGAGATCGCTTATAGAATCCAGGAACCCTGTAACGGTACAGAATTGTGCGCTACCCCAGTTTAATTTTATTTTAGCAATTCAGTTTTAATCAGTATTTAATTCAGTATTTAATAAGTATTTAATACTTAACTGACATGTGTTCCAGTTGTTACCCGATCACTAGTATTTCACTGTCACATTAGCCACATCACACAGAACTGTTCTAACTGCACAAATTAACGTATTCGTTAATTGTCTCGATCTCTTTCTTCATTTTACTCTTTTGCACACTTTTTATAAGATTCGGTAGGCTTATAATAAGGTACTGTATTCGCTTTGGCCTACCGAAGTTTCCAAGGCCACTGTATAAAGTTTTACTTATACATGCACTGCTCTCCACTGCTGTCTGATGATAACTCTGGTGATAGACTGCATACTGTAATTCACAAAAAGCCTGCTGCTGGGGCAGTTGCGCAATGCGTGTAGACTGTTGTTTAGACTAACAGTGTATGTTGTACTGGGGCTCCTCACAGGTTTACATGACCTTTACAACCCTTAGGTAAACTTAAAATATTATGTTGGCAATACAACATGGCGCCTGAACCAGTATGCTACATAAAAATTAATGTGAACAGATGGTTTGGAAAGGTAAGTTATTAACAACAATAAATAGAAGTAGTGTGTTAGTTAACAAATGGTGCCTGAACAGGCGACTTTATATAAATAAAAATTTTATATAAATAAGCCGGATACAGAGACGAATGGTTGTTGGAAAAAGAGGAATTAATACGTAAAATGTACCTAGTACGTAAGTAATAGGTTATATTATGATTGTTAGGTTATGTTGTTGTTACGCTAGATAAACTATAGAGCAATAGTTTGAAAAAAAAAAATTTAAACAAATCTTTTTCAAAATGGCAGATAAAAATATAGATGTTAGTGTAAATGACCAAATGTTCATTCAATGTGAAATGGAGGTTTGTTCAACGCCAATAAGTCAGATCGAGTCTAGTGCGACCGAATCTATAGAGTCAGACAGAGTACAAGAAACACCCATATCAACTCGATATGAAAACAAAAAATCTAATACAGATGAGATGTTAACACGTCTATATAGCATGATGTGTAGCATGAATAATAAGTTCGATGAACAACAGAGTGATTCTAATGTTAAATATAATAATTTAAATGCCAAACTTGATGAACAGAGTGTAAAGTTTAAAAATTTTAATGATAAATTTAATGCACAGTGTATAAAGTTTGATAAAAAGTTTGACAAATTTGATGAGAAATTTAATGAAGTGAAAAACGAAATTAAGAGAATTTTAATTTTGATAAACAGATTAATGAAATAAATGCACGTTTCGAAAATATGAAAGAAAAAAATAGTAGCATCAGTTAGCGAGATGCTTGATAGACAAATAAACAGAGTAAATAACATAATTGATAACTTTACAAAGAAGGAAGTAGATAACAATTATGAGATTAAAATGGGGGTAGAGAATAGTGGAGAAACAGACAAATTAAACGTATATAAAGACGATAAGGTAAATAGGGGTGAGAATTATGACAATATAAGTAAAAATATGATGTTAGAGAATAATGGTGTGAATATTGGGAGTACTGATGAAATTTTAGAGGGAGTAGAATATAATGATGGAATGTTAGTGTGTGTTGATGAGTCAGAGAGAAAGTGGAAAAAGAGTATACAGGTAGAGGGATTGCAGGAAGTAAATTTTTCCCGTGATGTTGTAGTTGGGGGTGAAGAAAAGGCTTTACGAGCGTATTTGGAAGACACATGGTCTGCAAATAGCCGTCCTGGATTTTTTGTGCACCTGATAGGTGGTGCAATAATAAAGTAGTAGTGTCCCCTGCATATATTGACAGAGAGAGTGTGATAGGAAGTTATGATGGGAGACATGGTGAAAGAGAGTTGCGTGTTAATTGGGAGATGGAGTTATTTAGAGTGAATAGAAATTATAAAGAATTGGTGGAAAGGTTAGGAGTAGAGATGGTGCATAATTATAGTGAAATTTTACCTGATGTTGAAGCGGAGGTAATAGCAGAAGTAGATGATAATGTTGACGAATTATTAACTTACCTGATTATGACAGATAATACTAAAGGTGACAGGACCCTACCCGATCGTGACAAATTATATGATATGGTAATATGGAATGATCATATTAATTATAAGGATATGGTGGAAGAATATGACAATATAAATAATTATTACATTGATAATAATAATATAATGTATTCGATAAAAAATGACTTGTATAGACCTAAGATTAGATGGTTATTTGATGATGGTGGATAAGTGTTTTATTGTGTGTATGAACATTTAACTATGTGAACAGTGTGGTTTTGAAATGGATTGTTTTGGGAACTGATTAATGGTCAATGATAACAAATAATAATTTGGATTGTATATTTCTTTTGTGTTAATGTCAATGTATTTGTGTATTACATTATGTTGTATATTATATGTTGTGTAAACCATGTATGTAATAGGAATTTATAGTGGAATTGATTTAATAATAATTATATTTTTTGACTAAACAAGTGATGAAAGTAATGGTGAAATTTTAAATGATTGAATTAATTAATGGAGATAAATTAATTAATTAAGGTTATGATGATGAATTTAAATAAGTTATGAGATTTAGATTATCTAATGAATAAACAGATAATATGTTTGGATATGGAGCTACATTATTGTTATGAGATAAGTGATGAATTTTCTAGGGTAATTACAAGGATCATATTAAGGTGAAATGTATTAAAATGTTTGGGTAATGATAATTATTTTAAGAAGGCATTTGAGTAAGTCATAGTTAACTTTAATGGGTGTTAGATGAAATAAGAATTGAAACTCTATTAATTAGTGCAGATATGTTAAACTCTTATAGCTTATGGATATCTCCAAGGTTCTACAGACGAACACAGCTGCAGAAAGGATTATTTGAAGGTTATCGGTATACATATAAATACACAGTTTGTTTTAAAACAAATCGCTTCTCAATGGTACATTTTGATAATTTGTAATTTTGAGCTCAAAAATAATAAAAGGTATTGATATAAATTTTGACTTTCCTGGACTCGAAGTATTGAAGTTCTCGTCAGACGTTCCACATGGTCCAGCAGGTGTTCGGCCGAACGTTAACTGTTTATGTCTGTTCTCTTACAACACGGATGTTAATTTACATTTTGTATTCTTCGTTTTAACTGATTTGACCTTTTACACTTTAGTTACATGTTTTATCACTTGTTAATACTCTCTGCTGGCAACCGCTGGCCAGCAGATTTTACAACGTGCTGTTGCACTGACAGTATTTTGTCGACTGAGGTATATATCTTGGTGTATATTTGCCAGGTGGAAGGGATAATTCGTCATCAAATCTATTGTTTCCAGGCGATGACGGCATTGTTATATGGCTCAGTTATTACGTCTCGTACTTTGATGACGTTTTAGCATGGTCCGGTTATTGTTTTGTCTGCATGGCTGTCAACTGGCACGTAGGCCATCTGACCTTAGCGTCAACTCGTTCTGGCAAACTGCGTTGTATGATATATATTGGAAATTTTAACCTCATGTCGTTTAATACATTGGATTACAATAAATTATATTTTCATGTACCTACAAATTCCTATATGGACTTATGTACCGTTACAAAGTGGAATGGCATACATCAACACATTCCTTGTTCGGTAGGAAAGGGGAACTGCTGATAGTATATGCCTGATTATTTAGTTAATGCAATTTGAATAAAACAGAAAGTACAAGTAATTGGTATATGTAAATAGACTGGCAGTAATTGAAAGCCGCTAACACTGATATAAATATAGCAATACAAATATAATCAGTTATTCTTTTCATCTCTAAATTATGCAGTTCAGATGTATGACTCCCCAGTGCACCACGCGCTCACACCCACTTACCCTTCCCCGCACCCACACACTCACAATTGTCTGTCATCATTATTTGTTTTAAACAGCAGTGCTGTTATGAGTATCACATAGAACACTTTTTTAAATAAGTGAAATAGAACACTTTAAAACAGTGAAATATTCGTCTTCACTACATGGCTTGGGCTATAGCCCGTTCCGACTTCACAGAGTCTTTGACCATTTTTTCCAGGGTCTTCCACGATCTCTCATCCCCACAGGCCTATATTCAAATGCTTGTTAACGAATTCACGTGTCTACCATCAGTTCCACATGGAACTTCCAATTCTGCCTGTATTCCTTTATTCTCTCCAGAGCCGACTGTAACTTCAGGTCTTCCTTATGTCGCCGATTTGTAACTTTATAAACTTCCGCCAAACTTACCTTTCTTACTTACCCAACTTCTGACGAACTATTTTTCTCCACCCTTACCTTAACTCAACTAGAAGATCCAGACTATTTCAGGTCGCCACCAACATCTTTACAGGCAAATGCAGAAACCTTTATACACTTTACCTAGTTTTGAATTTAGACTATTTAATTCCCTTAGATAACACTTACCCAGGTTCGTTTTAAGCGTGCTTTTCAATATGGGACAGGTTATGGTAGTCAGGCGTAATAATTTACTTAACACGTGTTTAAAGTAAATCAAATATTATTTAATTTTATTCAAAAATGAACTTCTTTCTGCTTCTTACTTTCTTATTTACTTCCTTAATGATATTACAGATTACATAATATAATGTACCATAAGTTATTATTTAAATGGGCTAACCAGTACTTACCTTTTTTATCTCACACACACACTCTCATTCCTTACATATCTCATATCTCTTTATAACCCCCCCCCCCCGTTTATTTATTGAGCTCATTATAAACAGTTCAGGTTTACTATTAAACTGTTGGTCAACTATTAAATTTGTTTTAGCATTATACTTAACTGCGTGTGCGCCGAGCTGTTTCACCACCAATGTTAACTCACTGTTTTCGTAGAACACTCCAAAAGATTAGTTTTGAACTGTTAATTTTATACACTACTGTTGATTCATGATTACCGAGGTTATTTATCGTTGTATTAAACTACTGCACATAATATTTTAGTCGGCCAACTTTACTTTACTCGAGTACTTTTCATATACGACAGCGCGGTCTTAGTGGATCTCGTCGACTGGGGCAGCCAAGATGGCGAGATGACGCCCTTACTTAATTCGTCTCGTGGTCACACCCGGACGTCTTCATCATTCTGGCGTTCTTATTGGTTTCTCACAAACTCCGATATCCCACGAGAGGTAATAAGCAGGCCACGCTGCTAATACGTGGTCGATCCTACGTTGCAAACGGCGCACTTTTCTGACGACTCACGCATTCCTTTGTACACACGTACCTTGCCACACTTGGTATGGCTAAGCCATAGGTTGTTTAATAAGAAATTTTTCTACAGGTTGCTTAAAAAATGTTACATATTTTGCGCCGTTACAATACCCCCCCCCCAATGAGAGGTTTTATGCCTAAGCATAAAAACTCTCATTGCTTAAATCTAAGAGGACCAGCTAGGATATGGCGCCACGACCCCCTTAATTCCTGATTACAATCATGGGTTACTTACCCCCCTAATGCGGTGGCTGTGGCTGTGCACCTGCATGACTTTATTGAACTTCCTTTATCGAGATCCCAACACTATAAAGCCAGATAGGCCAGCGACGCCCCTGCCCTGATGCACGGGCCAGCACAGGTACGCCCCACAGTACCACTGGACTCTGTAACAAATAATCCAAATGTTAATAAATGGCTTTACAATATTCCATATCCTTAACTGATTTGGTTTCCTGTTAGCTGTACTGGTTTGCCTTTTTTTTTGAAGTACTGGTTTTCTATCTTAACTTCTAATACACAAATATTGTTTAATATCTCCTTAACACTACATGATACATTTTCTTCACAACATATAACCTTAACATACTCTTACCAGAGATATTTCAACTCCAAACAAAAATAATTCATCAGTTCCATTATGAATTCAACTGAACCATAATTCCATCTTACATTTCCATTTGAAAGTTTACATTTAATATTTTAATTTACAGTTATTAATGCAGATGACTACTGCTATCGTTAAATAATAAAGAACCTGATGAATACAAAATACAAAGTTATTCAGTATAACAGATACATAGACAATCAGAACTGTCTCCTCCAATACTTCAGTATGATTATGATCATAACAATAATCATCAACTTCCTCCTCTCTCTTACTCCTGTTAAACTCCCCCTTCCACTTAAATTTTTTATATATATATATATATATATATATATATTATTATTACGAACCTGTCCTCGTCGTTCTTAACGGATTCTGTAAAATGTAGAAGTGTCAGAGTGTAACTTGTGTATGTGTGTCTTACCAATTCATCCTCGCTCGGTAACGTAACTTACGATCCTTGAGTCCGTCACGAACGTACGGATAACCAGGTATCGTAGTCTCGACCTGAGGTTCACTAGGAGTGTATGATTCCCGGGTGGCGCCAAATTGTTTATTTAAAACAATTAAAAATGTATTATTAGCGGTTCCGCTCAGGCGGTGTGGAGAATTCAATTTGTCCCGCCGCTTATCGATTTGTATGATCAAGCCAGCAGTTTGTTGTATTCGCTGCTTGAGCGCTAGTCACCACTTTAGGACGTCCGCTATAATTTATAATATTAAGAATACACCATCCTACTGAAAATAAAACATTTGATATACACAGTATTGATTTATTAACGATTGGTTATTACTGTTTTCATTGACACAAGCTATATTTGATTTCTTATATAATTTTGCACCGGTTATTTATATATGAGACAATTTCTCTCTGGGTTTAACAAATGGATTTTGAACGTAACAAACATACAGTATGGCGTTCTACCCAAGTAGTCAACAAATAATTTCGTTCAATCGAGTGGATTCTTTTGATCACGATGAAAGGCTTAGATGCAATTACAATAATAAAAAGTACACAACCCTACAATGTTTTTTCTTAAATCTTATAACGTGTAGCTATAAGTGGTTTGTTGGAGTGTAGTAAAAGTGTTTAAAGGTTCGTAAATTAACTTTATAATTTGACAAATTTTCAGTGTCTTAATATTTTTATTTAATCTTTGAAAGAGAATAAAATTGGTTCAGTGATATTTCAGAATATAGTGAGAAATATTCAAAGTGCGTTATTTCGGAAGTTTAGATAATTTATAGGATACTTAACAGCTTCGTAGCATGTGATTAATCTGTTGGTCTGGAACAAAGGACTGTAGCCGCAATAGAATTCAGTTTTCAATTATTCGGGCTTCTGGCATCTTTTTCAAAGTACTTGGATTAATTTATTCACTTCGTATTGAATTAAAAAGTCTTCTCCATCAGTTAATTGAGTTCAGTGATAGTCAGCCTCCTTCTCGTTCAATTTTGACAATTTGTTTAACTTTTAAAACATTTTAAATAAGAAAATTGGTTGTTCAGAATTCTGGCTTCTGTTTTTCATGAGCGTCACTTTTTGAGTAATGATATTCAACGGTAATTTTCGCTACCAGTCCGGTTTCTATGGTTACCAAAGAATTCTGATTGGACTAGCTTGATATAAATCCATTGTTATCAACATTTGAATTCTTTTCAAATCTTCATATGTCTTCTGACTTTCTTCCTTCCATTATCTTCCTTCTTAAGTATTAATTATTAGCACTATCATTTGTATTTTCTTACAAAGATTATTTTGGTATCCCACAATATTGGGTTATTTCATGTTTTCTAAGTTTACAATTAGTTTAATAATTACAATAATTACTAATTACATTTTTCTGTTATATAACTCCTTATTTTAATATTTTGTTTTCAATAAAATTTACCATTTATCCTTGGTTAATTAGTCACCTTGGATTTGTTAATTACTTGGCTATTTTCATACAATTAGTATTTGTTGGTGTTTGACCATTAGGCCTGTCTCAAGTCTAAGTAGCCATTACTGATTTTTGATTATTTCCTATACATTATATCTCCTTTTGTCCTAGAACGTTATTTTGTTCTTATAATTATGTTTATTATCTATGGATTCAGTCTTTGTGTGGTTTTTGTGTGTTACTACTGTTTTATTCATTATTTATTGCTAATTATTTATTAATTGGTTTTCTCTTTTCTAACTCAAACATTGCTTTCCTTTCTTATTTATTTACTCAGCAAATGTCAACAATATGGCTATTAATTACTGTCTTTTCCTCATACAACATATAACATTTAGGTCTATGTTTGGGATAATTACCCAATCCATATCCTATTCATAAGTTTGTTTAGACAATTATTCAACACTTATTATCTAATATTGGTGTACAATTCATTACCTTTGATTTATTGTTTGGGTAATAAAGAACCTCACCTCTATTGAACTTGTTTCATTAATCTTCCCTTATAACATGGGTGTTTACTTATGGTTTTAAACTACTTGTTTTATAAAAACTCTTTGCTTTCTTCTCCATGTTAACACTATCTTATTACTTTGTCATGTGGTTCTCACCTTTAAATTCTACAATACACTTTTAAGCTCTACAATAATATTCTTTTATAATCACTACAGTTAATATCACTCTTCAGTGTTCATTATTACTGAATCAACGGTTTATTTTAAATATTATTCTTAACAACTTTCTTAAATGTTATTGTTCACTATCAAACCTTATGTGTTTGTTACTTTTACTAAGTGTTTATCTTAGCCTTCCCTATTTTCCCTATTACTATCATTGACAATATTTTTATTTGTTTATCACTTGCACTTTTAAATTATTTTGTGTTTATTATAATTTACTTAGTGTTTCTTTTTCTATCATTTCACTTTAGGGTATTTTCACTTTCACTATGTTAACTTCCGTTTACTTCTCACTATTTCAATATCTTTCTCTTTCTCTACACATATTATATATATACTTATTAATATCATGTCTTTCTCTATTAACAACTTACATGTACTTCTAATTCTTAGGCTAGTGTATTTTTTAGCTATCGTTTTTTATTAATGACTAATTACAATTGTCGCTCAATCAATATTAACAATTATTATTTATTTTGGTTCTTTTCTTTATTATATTTGATTACATTATTTCTCCCTTCTCTATTCTCTATGCCTTGTCTGTGTTTTCTTGACGTGTTTCATTTTATTTTCTTCATCGTTGGTTTGTTCCCTCTTTGTTCTCGTTTTTCTTCTCCTTCACTTCTCATCTTGTTTACTTTCCTATTTTGGTTCGTAGCTGGCCAATCTCTGGGGTTGGGTCAATGTCGTTTGTCTGTCAGTCTAGTCGGTGAGTTTCTTTATTAATCACTTTTAGTTTATAACTCTTTCTCCTTCTTTCTTAATTACATTTTATATTTTTATTCTCTTCATTATTTATTTATTAAAATATATTATTTTGTTTAGCATTTTTTATACATACTTATAGTCATCAAAATTGATCTGAATTTGGCGATGTTATTATATATATATATATATATATATATATATATTGTAACGTTGGGGAACCTCAACTCTGTTACGTTACATAACACCCCCCCTTCGAAAGAAGTTTATTTTGTATAAACAAAGTTTAGTAAGAAATAAACGCACAACTTGTATCTGACCAATTGGTTCTCCTATTCATAATACTTTTTATTTCAGAATTATCCGTTGTATTAATATTATTTCTTCGTTCCTTCTAAAAATCAATTATTTTCCAAGTTTAAATCTTATTTCTATAATCATTCTTGTGACCTTCTTTATTAATTATACTTTTTGGATCTGGTTTTATTTATTTATTTATATTTATTTGTGAGTTTTCCCTCTAATATTTAATTTTCCTAAACCTCCCTAACATTATAACTGGAATCGAATCGGTGGTGCTCTATCGGCTAACCAATTACCGTCGTCCGTTATATACCTTCTGGAATCAGAGGAACATCATCTCTGCCCAATTAAATGATTGCTGGAATATTCTTCAGTCAATCTTCATTAATAAACCTCGCAAGGTAGTCATCATGTGACCTTCAATAAAATAATAAATAATAATCATACTCTAGGGATTATTCACTGTACTTTAACTCAGATCATATTATTTCTTCATATTAATTCTTCCTTCTATTATACACTTCTCCTCTCCAATACTTGGCTATTTTATTGACATTTATTAATTGTTTTTTTACGGATAATTCTTAA
The DNA here is from genome assembly GCA_034769895.1 of Magicicada septendecula. NCBI lineage: Eukaryota > Metazoa > Arthropoda > Insecta > Hemiptera > Cicadidae > Magicicada > Magicicada septendecula. Next base: position 99,972,212 of record CM068370.1, on the reverse strand, counting down.
ATATATATTTTTTCTTTTCTTGTGATCCTTTTGACGGTTCCATTTTGGCTTCTTCATTCTCTTATGTTCCTTGACTCATATTCCTTTATTACCAATACAGCTGGTTATGAGATTTTGGTTAGTATTATACATTACATCATGTAATTATATTCTTCTGGCACAATCATTATTATTCCTTTTACATTCTAAATTACATTTCTCACTATTATATTACATCAGATAAACTCATTTCGTCTTTTGGTTTTGATGATTTTTATTAGGTTTAATCAGTGTTATTTTTTTCTTTCATATTAGTTTAAAGTAATTTCTTCTAAATTATATAGTAAGGTGTTCTTACTTATTTTTTAATTTTGTTGTTTTTATTAGATCACATTGTTCCTGAAATAATTAAATAAGTTGTCCTTACGTCTTTTAGAATTTGGTTGTATTTTATTTACAATGGGTTGCTTGGTCCTGTATCCATAAAATCCGTCCCTTTTCTTTATTCTGTTTGGAATCTGTTTAACCGTGGTCCATTATTTCCTCTGTACTGATTGTTCGGATTTCTTTAGTGCATAGGGTTATTTCTGTCCTCGTGACATATCTCATTGTTATGTAGTTCTTGCATCTTGTTACTATAAAATTGTTATTTATGTTCAAGTTCATCATCGTCTCTTGAACTGATTCTTCTGTACTGTTTTTTAATTGTTCTAATGGATCATACATAAATTCCATAAGTCCTCCATGCTCCTTAGTTAGTTTTGGCCTTTTTGGTCCTTCTAGTCCATCTGGGAATTCAAGTGTGGTTCGTTTAAAGTTTCTCACTTGCTTTACTTCTCTGTTTTCCGTAATTGGTATATTATGTAGCTGAACCAATCCCCTTTTTATCATCTCCAATCCTTCCCGTGTATTTATTAATTTCCTTTTACACATTTGTCTTATTTTCACTATCTTCATTTCATCATGAACCCGTTCTATTCTTCCGGTTCTATCAATTGGTATACCGTCAAATTTTTCTTGGGTCTTCGCTTGTAGGTTTCCTATTTGAGTGATTTTGGTCTCTACTTCCACTCTGAGTTGCATGATGGGTTCATCTGTCTTTTCCAGACCCACCTTAATTTCGGTTATTTTTTGTCTTACTTCCACTTCATAGCTATCAACTCCTTTGCTCCGTGTTTCATTGACATTTGCAACCCTTTCATTGATAACTTCCCTCAACGCTTGATTCTGTTCATTTATAACCTGCCGCAACTCCTTATTACTGTTTTCAATTTTCTCATCTATTCGTTTATTATTTTCCTGAATCTGCTTTAATCTCTCATCATTCTTGTCAAACCTTTCATTAATTTGGTTTAGGCTTTCATTTATCAGCCGGTTATTCTCATCATTCTCCTCTTTATTTTTGTCAAACTTATCATTCATTAATTTGATTAAATTCTCACTCAAAATTTCATTTTGTTTCTTTGAGTTTTCGTTAATACTGTCTATTTTTTCGTTAGTTTGTCTATTATCTTCTTTGATACTGTCTAATTTTTCATTAGTTTGTTTATTATCCTCCTTCATACTACTCATTAATTCCATTAATTTTTCCCAATTTAATCCTCCCCTGGCGTCCTCTTTATCTGGTTGGTCCCCTTGGGCATCCTCTTCAACTATTTCCTTCTCTGTGATAATTGCTTCAGTTTCTTCTTTATCATCCATTGTTTGTTCCATTTCACTGTCCGTAAATGTTTCTATCTCTCGTTCCTGTCCACCTTCTTCCTTCTCCTTCTCTTCTGCCCCCTTCTTCGATCTGCCTCTGGTATTATGCATTCCTGTGCCTCTAATGGTTGCCTGCTCAAGTTAAGTAACAATTAAGATGATTTTTTGCTTAACTAAAGCCCACTCGTTGAGCGCCAATTTGTAAAGAAACCAGTTGAGGGTGACAAGTATATGAGTACAAGTACACAAGTATACTAGTATGTGAGTGTGTGTACTGGGGTTCAATCCAGCCCCACTTTGGTTTGCCAATATGTAACGAAAAGCTTTCTCTGCGTTTTTTAATTATTTATTTATTAATAAATATATCTTTTCAGTTGTGACCGATGAAACCTCCTGAAAATATGTTATTAGACAAATATAATTATAATAATGTTTTGTTAACTTATAATTGTACTACGATATAGATCTAACTTAGTTTTCAGTGGTTGAGTAATATTAGCGATGTGTATAGAGTATTAACTGAATGTAATGGGTATTTTTGTCAACCCTAGTCACTCGATGTTAGAAAATTCAGTTCAAATTTTGTACTAAACACAAGCTAGTTCAGCAATTTCCTGTTCTACCAGCTGTAAGTATTTAGCGCTGCCACTTGTAATAAGCGTACTTATAGGTTAGTTGTTCGTCGGGTTGGAATAAACCTTTTATGGTAAATTATTACAACCACTACTTATAGTATCTATTCTGCAATAACTTCAAATATTATCTCATACAATCAGGATCCTTTATTAATTTTATCTATTAATTCACAGTACCCGTTGTTTCCAAAATAACAATATAATCAAATCGATCACACAAAATATATCGATTATCAATCAATCCAATTCCATAGACTTATACAAATGAAAAAATAATAACAAATAGTTCTTATCCCAAGGTTTGTAAAGTTCTTGGAACCATTAGTAAGGCCAGGTAAAATGCATAATTAAGGTTACTCAAGTATTACAAATCAAAATTATTTACTCTAAATACAGTGAAATTAAAATAGGTTGTTTTTTTACCGAGTCGACGAAAGCTTCGACTGGCTGTGGACGTCTGTAAACAGTCGTCAAGATTCAGCTTAAATCATCTTCGTCCAGTAAAAGTGCTCTGGCGTTTAATAGAATTCATTATATCGTGTACTGGGAAGCTCTCAGGAATTCTTCGTACTTCTGATCTTCTTCTATGATCTTGATAATTCTCGATCCCGGTGAAATGAAAATAGGATCCCAGTTTCTTCTGCTGCCAGTGATGGTTAACTCTGCCAAGCTAGGTCTCCTTGTATTTTCAATAATTCCGTTAGTTCAGGCTTTAATTCTCTTAACTGATCTTCTGTTTATAGAAGGAATTGGTTTAATACCGAATCCAGCGGAATTATTTGGTGAATGAGGTGAGAGGTTTTCAATTCTTTTTAAATGTATTCAGTGACAATTTGGAAGGTTATTTAATTTTATTACTCATTAGTATTAAGTTATATTTATCTTTCAAAAAGGGTTTTTAATTTTGATTCATTTTCTTCCAAATTTATTATTCAATTTTTGTAAAATGTATCTGCCCATCTCAACCTAATAGCTTGTAACAATCAGAACGAATGATTCAAAATCAACAACTCATGTCCATTTCAGTTGCCTTAACAACCACGTTTTCTAGATATCCTTGAGCCGGCATTATAGAATATTACTACTCTTTTCCAATAAAATACTCCATGCTTTGATTAATATTAAATTACCTAAAATTCTCCCCTAACCTTCCTTCTTAAACAGTAAATGTTTTACCAGAGTTTCGTCGGACTGGACTTCTTAAAAAGGTATTAATTTCCTTTCACAAATATGGAATTTAGGCCTATAGCTTTTCTTACAACCGTTATAACATTATTTGGTTTTTTAACTTAATTTTCTTTTACCTGACCTACTGTACAATTAATTATTGGTTAATATTTAATTACATTAATTTTAACTTTCTGGTGGTTACTTTATTACATCAATTAACTGGTTCTGGAACCCTTCATTAATTTATAATATAATTGTCAGAACTACTTGTCAAACATGAAACACTGATCACCCTCCTGGCCAAGTTTACAAACATTAATTAAAACAACAGTATTATTCAACTTTTAGACAATACTTAGAACTTAGTATAATGCCTAACACTGGTAACTATACTGGATTGTCTAAAGACAAATTTAACATAAATACAACCATAATCTTTGATGAAGTATTACTATTAAACAACATCAGTTCATTTCTACCATACTCAAAATATAACATAAATATTCTGTAAATCTCAACATGTTACAGTATAAACACAAGCATGTTATTATATTTAACTATTCATTGGTCTGGTTTTTTATATTTAACATTAGTCATTGTCTCTTTTGACTTGAGTTACTTCTCAGATACATTAACTACTGAGCAACCTTAATTCAGGGTATGGTCCTTGACCATGTTTTTCAATTTTTTATGTAACGTTGGGGAACCTCAACTCTGTTACGTTACAATATATATTACATTTAATATTTATAATTAAATTTACCTCAAGATGTTTATTTTTCCTTATTTGGAACATGTTTCGGGTACCATCTTGTACCCATCCTCCTGATGTAAATTTAATTATAAATATTAAATGTATTATATACATCAAGAAACGGACTGTAGCAGAAAGTGACTATATATATATATATATTTATACCCCTTATATCCCTTAACCCCTGATACCCCACGTTACAATATATATATATATATATATATTTATACCCCTTATATCCCTTAACCCCTGATACCCCACGTTACAAAAGTGTCAGTGACCTCATGGACTTTCACCGGTTTTAATATGACACAAACTCTCTAAAACGAAGTTTCTTCCTCGCAGCATGTAACGTTGCCACCGGCCATCCATCTCTCTTTGTCCCCCCATGGCTGAACTGTAGCGCCCAGTTGCTTCCACAAGGACTGGATCGGCTAGGGTGTAAAAATTATTTACCCCATCCTTGCTTCGGCGTTACATTAAATTCGGCATTACTGGCATACATGATACCAGTAATCCTTCTAAAATAATTATTCATACACCCTTAAGACGATCTACCACCTCATTCGGTGGATAGCCGCTGTTCCATAGTTTATGGTAGATTCCCCTTGTTCACCCCCCCAGTTAAGTTCTAAGTTACACCAATTTAGAAAATAACAAACTGGTCAGGGTACAATAAGTCTGCCCATAACTTGTTACTGATGATCCAAATCCACGGTCAAGGTTCGGTGAAGCCGTGACAGCCCGAAGGTTCGGTGATGTGAAACCATAGGGCCAAATATCTAGAACCAGAAATAGAGGAACCAGAAATGGTCTACAAATTAGCACACCATTTTGGGCGTGGTATGCAAATAGCTGTAATCACGCAAGGAGTCAAATCCTTGGAAGAATTACTCCTTTTGTTGACAGCCAAAACAATGGCAATAACAGTGGGGAATCAACTGTTAAAACATACAATACATATTTCACATTTATACACAATTACATCATACTCAAATAAACACTTAATGTTTCACAAATACTTCAACTCAAAATAACCCTTATCAATATTGTATTACAATATGTATTATTATATGTTATTTGCCTCAGCTCATAATTGTTTCTCCCAGGCATCAAAATGACTGTCTGATTTCTCATTAATGACGCTCAAACGCCCATCACATTTTTTTTGTGATTCACTAATGTTATCAAAACGCTTCTCAAACTGCTTTACTAAACTAATATTTATTTCATTAAATCTTACATTTTGCTGTTCTTTTATTTCATTCATATCGCCCCTTAACTTATTAAACTTTTCATCATTAATATCAAAATGTTTATTTAATTCGTTAAGTTCTCCATTCTGTTCATCAAAATTACTCTTTACTTCATTAAATTTCATATCGTTTACATCAAAACGTGTATTGAAATCACCCCTTAAACTAATATTTTGTTCTTTTATTTCCCCTCTTAATTCATTAGACATTTGTTTAATCTCCCCCATTATCTCACAAAACCAATTTCTCATTTCGTCATCAGTTTTATTACTTTCTCTAGTTGAGACGGGAGTTGAATGACCTCTCGCCTCATCCATAACAGCTGACTGTCCAGCTATTTTCTCTATTGACTATAGGAGTTGTCTGAATTTCTGACTCACTCATGTCAGTTTAGTCAGTTACATTGACTTCGTTTTCAGTATTTTCCATCTTTATAAATTTAATTTAACAATTAATTTAACTAAATATTTCATTCAATGAAATTTATATATATATATTGTAACCAATACAAATAAATTATAAGAGGTTCGTTTAAAACCTTAATGCTCTTCAACTGTTCGCTCCGCTGTGGGTAATGCCGATTGGTAACTAGCCGCTGTCGACTCTTTTAAGCCCCACTGTTGCGAGCGCCAATTTGTAACAAGACCCTGTATGCTGTTGTTACAAATAAAAGAAATAAAAAAAAAATTTTATGTTTGTTTATGGTGTATATAATTTGTAATTAATTCTGTTTTATTGTTTTAAACAAATTTCTAAAATTCTGAAATGTAATTTGGTTTAATTCGCACTTCTGGAAGATATTAACAAAATCCGGAGTTAAACAGATTAACTCCTGTCAGCAACCGATTAACGACTTTCCGTGTTGCTCCAGTATCTCACCTTTCGTTAATATTTTCTTCTTTCAGGAAGTCTCGTGCTTAATTAAAAACCTTAAATTACAATGTGAAATAATTTACTAATCCATACAATTGAAATGAATTGATTTATTAACATTTATAAATAATAATCGATATTAAATCGATTTCGAGCAATTGTCGACTCCGTCTCAAGGATAAATCGATATGTTAATACAGGTTAAAAATTCATATAATTATTGTAAAAGGTTCTTGGAGCGATTATTTTATAATAGTCAGAGAAGGGCAGGACGAGAAAGTATAACATTTACAATAAATAATTTTAAATAATTAGTATCTAACAATTGTTAATAATATATAGAAAATGTTTAATATAGTTGAGTTGCAAACCAATTGTAGGCTACGAATTCAGTCGAAGTTGGAGGCCGTGCCTCGTTTTTCCATCATGGCCGCTCACAGAAACGAAGAGGTTAATTGCAATATTCGTCGCAAGCAAATCTAACAATAAAATCAACTTTATAATTGTTTTAAAGATCCCCGAACTTGTGTAAACTGTCTAGTATGTTGTTTGGGGTAGTCTGGGTGAGTGTTCAGTGTCCACTGGTGTTAATTGTTTGATATTAGAGGTGTTCACTTATGTCTGTTCATTACGCAAAAATTGGTTATTCTGTGGTAGCTTGAATTATTACTAATATGTAGTTTTAATGTTTTAATTCACTGGTATTATGTAGTGTGGTGTTCGTTTTCACTGTTGTCGTTGAAGTTTTTATATGTTTTGACTGGAAAAGTGTTTATTTAAGTAACTCTCGTTTCTCACAGAATTTTTCTCTGTAACCTTAGCACTTCATTATACTGTTTTAAAGAACGCAATTCCGCATAGACTGTTCAGGTTGAACGTTAACAAAGAACTAACTAACTTCCTCCACTTTAGTAAAAATCTTGCCAAGTTAATATTGGAAAAGTATTGTTAAAATAATTCTTACTTCCCATGTACATGATTCCAAAATACATTATATAAGGAATAATTTTAGTTTATTATTCGCTTTCATGAATTATTAACCATATAATTGGTTTATTTATCTCATTCTGTTTAATTTGATATGTCATAGTCCATATTTGTTGAGATTTTTGTTAAAATTACCAAATTTCTGTCTTTTTGGGAATCTAGGCCCAAAAACACTGTTTCCGCCCTCCTATACTTTTACTGCCATTTTAAGTGTTATTAATACAATTATAATAAATTTCCAATGGTCATAAATCCTTTCTTTTCCTTAATTACGTATACACTTAACATTTGAACTGTTTTTTAGTGATAATTTCTGAATTTAACATTCCTCTTTAAAAATAGTTAATTTATACATTTCAAAAATTTTCAATAATTTAAGGTATTTTTCTATATTACCCTTTTAAATCATAGGTTCATTTACAGTAGTTGTTAATTGACCTACCTTACCTAAATCTTGTCAGTTTACATGATTCATAGGTGAATTAATTGGTTTATATGAATTTCTGTGAATTCATTATTTGGCCTAGAGTTTAGTATTTTACATGTATGGTTTTTTCAAATAAATTTACTTCTACTCCTCTGACTCTTAATAGTTATCATGACATAAAATAAAATTGTTTACAAACTTATTGAGATGTGTAGCATCTAATTCATGCTACTGTTATAAAAATAATAATTAACATCACTCAGCATTCTGTAAAGTTGGACATGTTTGCTGAGATTGTAGTTAACATACATTTAACTCATTTTGTTAATTAATACAGCATACATACTGAAACATTTTAATTGGTATGTATGCTGTTATTTAACTAATATAACTTATTCTAAACATATAAATCTTATTGTATAAGAACTCTTTCAAAAATATGGAGTTCATGGCTTTGAACAATATTAGCCATTTAAACGTTTTAATTCTATTAACACTTAAACTATTATCAGTCCTTTCTGTTTTTATTACTATTATTTAACATCCCCTTATATAGTAAACATTTCCACCCATACTTTAGTTATTGCCATTCCTACAAATGTCTTGAGATAACAAAGTGACCTAAAATAATAAAATATTGGAAATACCTTCCATTTTATTATTTCATGATTTATTAATTATCAAATATAAAAGTTGTTTTATAGCCATAAATTTCATCATGTCTTGCCAATTGGGTTCTTCTCTGACTACCGCTTTGTCTGGTTAGTCCCCTTGGGCATCCTCTTCAACTATTTCCTTTTCCATGTTCATAATTGCTTCAGTTTCTTCTTTATCACCCATTGGTTGTTCCATTTCATCGTCCATAACTATTTCTATCTCTCGTTCCTGTCCACCTTCTTCCTTCTCCTTTTCTTCTGCCGTCTTCTTCGATCTGCCTCTGGTATTATGCATTTCTTGTTTTCTCATAACTGCCGAAGATAATTAGGTTTTTTGGTATATTAATTTAGTGAATATCTCAAAATTCTTTTCTAATTACAGCCCTTTTACGTTGAGCGCCATTTTGTAACGTAACCGCTTAAGTATTCTTTCCGCAGAGTCTTTGGATGTGACCTCTAGGGTGCTCGTCTTATTTAATTAAGCCCCACTGTTAGTACGTCATTTTGTAACGTAACGTCGTTCTGATGTGTGTGAAGTCCGTCTTTTGACAGTCTCGGAGCGGTCAGAGTACCTTTTCGTGATCGTCACTTATGAATTATAAGTATTAATGTTTAAATAAATCGGATTGTAAGTTTACCCAAACGAAACAGAAATCGAGCGTGTGTGATTTGGTAGAGATTAAGGAAGTTGTTTAATCTTAGTTGGAAGAGAGAGTAAGAACAATTTGGTTACACCCAGAGTATAAAATTTCTTATTTTTCTAATATTCACTATTCATAAGATCAGCTGATTTTGACATCAACCTCCAAATGTTAGGTTAACCAAACGCCACTGTTCAGTAATACTCCCCGGTGGATAGTCCTCTTCTTGGCTTACTCAAAATCTACAACTACCCTCTACAATAAAGAATACACATTTTATTATTTAACATAAAATATTAAGAGTATTTATTTGTATAATATTGCTTTCCTCTTCTTCCAATATACAAATATAATCGATCTTTTCAGTCAATAATACATTGTATCGATTTAGTTAGGTAAACATGGAATTATCATAAAATCTAATTTTTAATGATTTTATAATTTTATCTTTAATTAGACATTAATCAACATATAATTCATTTTATTTATTTCCCCAGGGTTAAGGGTAAGTTCTTTGTGTTATGAGATGGTCAGAAATGGATAATTATATACTACGCTTTACAAGATAAAAATAATCAATTTCGAATTTTTTTGTTTATTTTCGTAGTACGTAGTTCCGGATTTGTCCGCAAGAGTGCAGATTATTTCTGTATTAGACACATGAATTCATTTAAGAAATTTCTGAACTGCACCACGATTTGATATGAGGTTTTCTTGGTTAATTATTAAAAGAAACGTTTATATTACCTCTTTCCTCGAAGTTCTTACTTGCGTGGAGCTGTTTCTAGTGTGGTAGTTCTAGTTGTTTTGTAATTTCATTGAATGTCTTTCAGATACAATCTCGCTAAAAACTCGAAGTGCGGTTCGGCTAGGCCAGATCTTGGAATGGTTTCTTTCACTTTGTTATTGGGTAAAGCAAGTTATATTTGATATCTCAAGGAGTTTGAACATAAGGTGGATACTGTGAGTTAATTTTGTTCCAATTTTGTATCGTTTCCGAACGTTTTAAAATGTTTTTTAATACAATTTTGGTGTCATCACTTTTCTCAACCGAACGGTTTTCAATATTTTTTACAATTAAACAATATGTTGTTATCCTGTTACTCTTAGTAACCCATAATTTCTATATCATTTTTTATTGGTGCTTCTATTTACTTTTGAGTATATAGGCTGTTTTTAATTATTATAAATTTATTTCTTATTTATAGAAAAATAATTCTTTTTAATTTTGGTTTATTTTCCAATTTGATTTATATAAAGGTTTTTCGTTTATTTTCTTATAACTTTAGATGTAAGTCTTTAATATTATTATTAACTTTAATTGAATTTATATATTATTTATTAATCTCTTATAGTATCCTTACACTGCACTATTTTCTTCTGCCATTTTCCTCATACAGTATTATTTTATTTTTTATTATCATCTTATATTTAACTCTTTTATTTTTTAACCCTGGGTTATCTTATATTCAAACATAATTATTTTATTAAATATAAAATTAAACCTAGGTACTAAATTTTAGTTGCCTACACAATACAAATCATACAATAATTAAACAAAATACATAACTGGTTAGTAGCATCACAGTCTACTATTATAATCCATAATTCCTACATCTACAGCACAAGTCTGTAAGATGCTCCCTTCACAGTCACTTATTTACGCACTGGGTACACTATAACTCACTTGTTACACTGTATATCACTTAAATATAGTTTATAATGTTTGGTGATATAAAGTAATTTAGAGCTAGTTATATTTTACCCATTTCTGACCTTTATGGTAGTATAATTAAGTTATCATTTTTTGGGACTGGGTTATGTAACGTTACAATATATACAACAATTATTTAACACACTGTGTTACTATGAGCATCTTCACTCTCATTAGTACGTTATTCTACAAAACATAACCCCACAACATACGCTACGTATCTATATACGATAACTATTCAAAATTTATGCCGTTTACCAAAACCTGTCTCGTACTTCAAATCAGGCCTAAACCCATATGAATAACTTCATATAAGTTGTCCTGGCAGTGTCAGCCAATTGTAACTTTACCATCAATTTAGAAAATATAAAACCATTTACTTACTCGAGTCTTTTCAACTTACCTTAGCCCAAACAGAAGATCCAAATTACTTATTACAGGTTGCCACCAACATTTTCAAAAGAACAAATGTGGAAACCTTATTTTACTTCACCCCTGAATTTAATAACTTACCAGGCTCGTTTTAGGCGAGATTTTTCATACAGGATAGGTTATGGTAACTTGGTGAAATAATTATACTTAACACATGGTTATGCAATTAGAACAAATCTTATTTTATTTATTTCACAAATTAAAACTCAGTTACCTATTTCCTTACTGAAAGCAAAAATATAAAACATAAAATTCTATTATCAACTATTTAAATTGTCCAACATTTTTATGGACAAACCAGTACTTCGATTGATTACTTATACTCTCTCTCTCTCTCTCTCTCATTCTTCAATAGTCGTCTTATTGTTCCACATGTATAACTAAATTTATTTAACTTTCTCTCAATATCGTCCTTCCTATATGAGATATCACATCCCAAATAATTAAAATGTGATACCTGCTCCAAAACACTATTATCAGTTACAATTTTTGTTCTTACAATGTTCTTCTCTAGGAAGGCCATCACTTTTGTCTTAGTATTTGAGATCTTAAAGTTGTATTTCTGGTAGATTGTATGCAGGGTATAAATAGACCTTTGTAACTCATTTTAACTCTCCCCTATAATTATTTGGTCATCTGCATATAGTAATGTGCTAAGTGATCCCTTATCCGAGATTTGTATACTGCACTACAAATACCTTAAAAAATTGTTGAAAGTTAAAGTTTTAAAAACGCAAATTGTCATTTTTGAAATTACAAATTTTAAAGAAAAAACTAAGACTCACCTTTAATTTTTTTTTCTACGTATATGGTTCGTAGTATACTACTTCCCAAAAACATTTGATACCTGAGAGTGTCACCCTTTTTTTTATGGGTCTTCAAACATTGCGATTTTTCTAAAATTGGCTATAGTCAACCTGAAATATCTCAAAAGGGACACACTTGAAAAATCTAAAATTTTCACAAAACAATCTTTATTTGTGTAGTAACAAGTGGTTAAATTTTGATCACTGAGACTTTACTAGTTTTTGAGTTATAACTTTTTTTAAGTACTGAAATCACAAGAAGTGGTGCGATGTGCAAATATTGTAAAAACTGTGTTGTAATTCTAAATAATACATTAGTAACATTATCCTAGTATATTTTTTATTTATACAGTTCACACTTTAAGCAAAAACACAAACAACTATTAATCCTTCTCTTTTTATCTTCTTAAAATGTCATTGATGAAAAGTGTTGACTAATTTCTGTACATAGTTTTTGGCTGATATTGAATTCGACCTGTAGCAGTTGTGAACTCTGTTGGTGTTAGTTTCCTTAGGACCTTACTAATTGGGACCCAAACTTTGTCATCTTTAGAGATTTGGAAAGACGTTCTGGGGCCATGTGGATGAAAAAAGTGAATAAAAGATCGTTGTTTTCCTCACTTCTTTCTTCAATTATCCTGATCCACCAGTTCTTGTCGTAAGTGCAAGCTACTGTATCTTGTATTTTCAATGAAAATACACTTTCTTCTGGAATTTCTGTAGTGCTGCAATCAGTAAATTCTTCTGACTGTGAGTATACGTAACATCTGAGTTTTGTTTGAGTTAGAGGTACAAATCTATGAAATGATCTTGTCTGTGGAATTTGCTTACAAGAATCAAATCTCTGTAATTTCATGCTGTTTGATTCCACTTCTTCTGATGGTACATAAATAAAATGAATCCCTGATACATTCTCAAGGCAAAACCTGTACATTTCCTCAGCTGTTAAAATTTGATTGCTATATGGTCGCTGCAGTCTTGCCTTGGTCACCGCTCTTTTCTTTTTGTGGTGCCACCGATTCCATCACATGTGAGGAAGCAAAAAAATTCCACTCAACATCAAGACCAAAGTCAGTTTTATGGTGACAAATGTTGGTAAAGTTTTTTTTATTCTTGTATTGGCTGCTGGCACCATCACTAAACTGTAAACAATTTTTTTTACTGCTGGTGCTACTTTCTTAACTTCTTCAACTAAGTATTTTAGAAAAGTGTGTACAGCAGCAGTATTGTGGTCCAAGTTGTCACTGATCACACATAAACTCTTACAGCAAATCTTATCATCATTTTTCTTATAATAAAACACATAAGGGTGTAATGTTGCTTGAGGATTGGCCCAGTGAAAACTCTGAATTTCCTCTTGTATCACGAAAGTGAAATTCTCAGCAAAATCATATAGAGTTATACAAATATCTTCTGATAAGTTTTCTTTCAGTTCTTTCAAGTAATTAGACTGAGCTTTAGAAATGAAGTGATGTTTTTTCAATGCTAACAATTTTTCAACGAAGTCCTGGAGAAATTCGTCAGTTGGCATGACCCGAGTGATACGCTCTGCTCGATCAGTATGAACCCATTGTTTAAAAATGACATCATCAGGAAAGTCATCAGTTTCACTGCCTAAACGTTCAAGGAGGAAATCCTTTCCTGGACAGAACTGACATTCATCAAGCATACAATCACTACTTTGAGAGTCACAAACCAGCAAATCTATTAAATCTTTGTAATCTGTGTTCAGTTTTGCTCCTTCTACCATAAGTTTTACATTTTGGTGGTACTTACACACGCACACATTATGTGTACCAGCTGATGCAGGTAATACACACCATTTAGGCCTTAAAGAGCAAAAAGCTGACCTACCGATTTTATGATCAGGATACTGTTGTTTAAAACTAACAAATAGTTCACGTAAAGAATACAACATTAGTCTCTTTTGTTTGTAAACTTGACCACCCAACGATACGCAGTCTTTTTTCCCAGGACACAATCGGCTATTTTTCATCTTCTTCATAAAATTTAGTGACATCACTAACAACTTCATCACTTAATCTGTTGCCATCCGTCTTTTTTATATCTGGCAACACGCCTTGAAATTTCATTAAGTTTCGTGTTAACTATACAAGGTAGTCTGTTACATTAAATTCATCACATATCCTTTGTTTAGAGCAAGAGCTAGGTAAAAGACTGATGATCTTTATTTTTTCCTCTTTTTTAGCTACTTTACATTTTTCTTTTAATTGTTCAATAAGTTTGCTGTATTCACGTGATAGTTCTTCTCCACTTGTTTCATTTTTCCCTTCTCCATCTGCAAAACTCTCATTGAAAGAAGATTCCAACTTCTTTTTGATAGCTGAACTTATTTTTTCTTCTTTGGTTTTTAATACTGACTGACGTTTTGTTTTACTGAGCTTTATTAATTTGGAAGCAGGGGACAAATGTAATGATTCGCAAACTGTGTCTATTTCAGTTAAACTGGTATCTTCTCCAACTAAGGATTTTTCATGTTCAGTTTCAGGTTGAAAATCTGCTTCAATATCATTTGTTTTTTCTTCTACGCCAAATATTTTTTATTACATGTAGGGCACAGTGATTTGCCAGGGACTAAATTGATGGAAAGATTCTTATTTTTTTGTAAATGTTCAAAACGAATTTCTCTTAAACTATTTCTAATAGGTTTCTTATGAATACTTAACGGATCACTACGGTTTCTTCCAAAAATATGTTGGTATTTGTTAAGATATTTAATTTTATGATAGTTACAAATTATCTTGTTGTTGCATCCTCTTCGTTCACTTTATTAATTTAATAATATATATAAACTTTCACTAATGAACTCGCTGTTTGGGAAGTGACAACAGTAAGTTCATTAGTGACAGTTTATATATATTATTAAATAGTAACAAATTGTTTCAAGTTTACTTGGCACTCTTGTGATATCACTTCTTATTGATAATTTAAAACTTAATTAATTTTATATATTATTCATTGTTTATTTTCTAACTCTTCGGGCACCATCTTGCCATACTGCAAGAATATTAACTATTGAAAAAATGCATGTACTTACCATATTTCTCAGGTTCTTTTCGGCGAACACAGGAGAACAGAATGGTTTATTTGCAATAATTAATTTAATGCACATAACAAAAAATAAAACTTCTTTTCCTGCACTTACATACTATTGCAAATTTAGCTATAAACTCATGAAATGAATGCCATTAAAATTAATTTCCTTACATCTTTTCCATTATTGATTTGGTCTTATTTATTAATTATATTTCTTTCTTTTATACACAAACCAGCACTTCTTTTAAATTCTTATATTCGCTCTCTCTCTCTCTCTCTCTCTCTCTCTCTCTCTCTCTCTCTCTCTCTCTCTCTCTACACCCCTCCCCTGTTTATTTAGTTCATTAGTTTAAGTTTATTTTAGGCTGCCAGTTCTTTGGTAAACATTCTCAAAAAAATTTTTTTTTTTTTTTTTTTTTTTTTTTTTAAAGCTTTTAGATTTACCCCTTGTTGGTTACTTATCTGCCAAATTTAAGATCTTGACGAGTCCGTCTCTACCACGCATTTCGTTTCTATTCCGCACATTTTCCTTATTTTATTCGTTCCCCGGAACTGTAACTTTATTAAAACTGTTTACTTTTGATTTAAATTCACATTTTGAAACAAATTGTTACGTACGGGCGCCCGTAATTGTTTTCCATCGTTTATACGTGACCGGCCGGCTCACGGAGTAACTTTATACTGGGATTAGACAAACGGCACTATTTTGTAAAGTGGCCTTGACTGTTTTTACCAACTTGTATTGTATTCAGTTCGTATTCCTACGCCAGTATACGGTTTTTAATTACACACCCGAATTCCATCGTGGTGATCGTCTCTGACGTATATATTGACGTCACATGGTCTGATGGTGTTATATAACTTGTTTACCGTTTTTGTAAGTCATTGGGTGACCTTGGCACAGTTTTGCTGTCTGTTTATTTTGTCGTTTCACAATAATAATTTCACAAGCACTACTACCACCGTCGCTACTAATAAATTTTACCTTTCTGTTTACGTTTTGTCCCAATTATCGTAAAAAATGTTATTTGCTTTATTCAAAATACAAATTTCTTTATATTACCCCAGGTAGGCCACAATGTCCCGTTACAATACCCCTCAATGAGAGGTTTTATGCCGAAGCATAAAAACTCTCATTGACACACCATACTTGCTAAAGGGATCAGCCAGGATATGTCGCCACAACCCCCTTTACGGTTTACAGAAAAAATATAATTAACTCACCCTTGGTCCGGTGACTGTGACCGCACCTGAATGACAATACTGGACTTCTCTCTCGAGATCCCAACACCATAAAGTCAGACAGATACTCAACGCCCCTGCTCTGACGCGCTGGCCAGCTCAGGACCGCCGCCACAGCATCACCAAACTCTGAAACAACAAATTAAAATATCAACTAGTGGCCTTATACAACACCATATCCCCAACTGATCTGTTTCCCCCTAGCGGTGCTGGTTTGCGTTAAGAAGCACTGGTTTTGTTTTTTCACTTACTTCTAACATATATAAGAATACATATCATAACATATTTAAAATTCCATAATCTCATTCTGTCTACGTTTTCTTGTTAAATTTAAAATTCAAAATTACTGCCCTGATTCCTATCAGAATTTAAATAAACATTTCCCATTACCATATTACACATCTCTCTCATCCCCAATTTGCATTTAAAATATTTAAATTCATAAAATTCTCTTACACTAAAACACAATACAACATAAGAAAACATAGTACATTCATAATTCACATTGTTATTATTATCTTAAAATAAACAATTTGTATTTAAAAATTTACACACTTTACATAATTAAATTTGCATATAAAATTATAAAAATCACAATATAATAAAATACATAAATCTCAATTTAACTTTTATTAATTCATTTCCCCCCAAATTTTTTTTTTTTCAAAATTCAATCTTCGTTTTACACATCATTTCATTTATTATTCCATTTCATTAATTTGGGTGATTCTCAGTTATTCATCATAATTCACTTTATCAACTTAGCATTTACCCATAATCTTACCCCTTTTATGACTCTAACGCTCCCTTACAAAATCTTTTAACTAGTATGACACCCCATCTCTATCAAAACATCTATCAAACAATTCTCTAAACCCAACTTACTACTAAACTCAATTCGCCACACTTCTACCCTTATATAAAAAAAATACTCTCTAACCCTTTGTACTCAGGATAAGTGTTTCCCCCCCCAAAAAAGCTCATTCCCTTACTCTGGTTCCTGGATTCTACCTAAGGTAACCCTTTCCGGCGCCAAACGGTCCCATCCCGTCCCAACCCTTTTGTTGCGGACTCCACCATTACACTATCCCCTCTTACAAAATTACCATCCCCAAATCCCATACTTATTACCTCACTTCAACTACAACAAAATAACATCATCATTTATAAACATCAATCTATCAATCAAAACTACATATATTCTCCATTTCTACTGTGTCTCCACTTATACTCAAATTCTCTATTACTTGTATTTCATTTTTATTCTCTTTAATACCCCAATATATTCAACTTGGACTGACTCAAACGTTTTACTCAAACAATTACTATCACCCAACTTCTATCTTTTACAACCCATTGAAAATTTTAACTATCACAAATTTATTTCACTTTTATTTAAAATCTATAAACACATTGAAAACATATTATTATATTTTTATAATCCTTATTCCTAACATACTACATGCAATTAACACAATAAGACATAATAAACACAATATAGGAAGTATCTAGTGCATCTATTTTTTCAAATCAAAACAAAATTATTTAGTAGCGAGTCATCATTATTAAAATACAACAAATTTCTAATTCGTTACCCCCCTGGGTAACCTCCCTGCCACACACACTATGACCCCCCCTGGACTGTGGCGCCCAGTTGTGTCCACAAGGACTGAAGTTTTGGAGGAATTTTGTCATCTCCGTGTCCTTGCTTCTGCGTTACATTTTAATAAAACTAGATATCATAATATCTAAATGTACATATTATACGCCCCTAATGCGGGTCTACCACCTGGCCTTGCTGTTCCTCCTCGAACAGAGTGGCAGCCGCTGTTCCATAGTTCCGGGATCTCCCCTAGTGTCACCCCCTGTTAATTTCTAATATAAACTAATTTCAAGCCAGCTATGGTCAAGGGACTTGATTATGGCCATAGCTGACCGCTAGCCAAAACCACGATTAGTGCTGGTAAGGCAGTAATCGCCCGAAAAGTCGGGGAAATCATCTCTTCCTTCAGCCATGTATTCATCATCATTAATTTGCATGGCACGGCAATTTATCAAGTTACAATATAAAATTGTACAAAAGGGTGTGCCGTGTATTTTCGCCATGTTGGCCTCCGATGGAGGTAACACTCTCTGTTACCCCCAACACTTTCCCCTATCTACTGGGGCACATGCCACCCCAGCAATAGCAAATTAATAGCTAAACTAGACCATATCAACAATTGCTGTCTCTACATTCCATTGTTATATCAATTCTATAGACACCACTCTACCCCCCAAAATTACCCACACATCTTGTATAATAACCTAATATAACATAATAAACAAACAGATTATTAGCATTGTTACATTCACATCAAACCAACAATTCTCTTTTAAATAATTTATATAAAAACTTATAAACATTCTTGTTTGAAATTTTTCATTAACTCTTTTATATATCATTTCATTATTTGCTGCCATTAGATTCCTCCAAGTTTTCAAATTTATTATTAATCTATATTTTTTAACCATTATGTTATTTCACAAACTAAACAATTTAACCTTTATTTGTTAATTAATTGTTATTAAATTTAAATCTCATAAAATAATTTAAATTCATTATAAAAATTCAAACATATAACATTCAATCACAATATTGAAACATCTCAAATTATTTACTTCAATTGATAATTAAAACACAACATATTTCAATTATTATCAAAACAAGTACAATTAATCAATTATTGTCTGTAAAATTATTTTCATTATTTATTTAGTCTACTGAAATAATCTTATTATTATTAAAACAATTACCTACACACATTGTTTACATTATATACTTGTTATAATCAATATACACACAATCAATTTCACTAAATTATTTACAAATTATTCGTCATTAACTGTTCAATTTTTTCACACTTCATTGTCCAAGTCTGCCAGGTCATTACCATAAATTACAATATTTAAAATTGTCCATTCACTGATTTTTTAGTTCAACCTCTGTCGTCATATATATAACGAATATATTTATAACATGCATCATTGTTATACACACTCAATTTGTTATTATTATTATAATCCATTAACTTTCTTTCATTCATTATGCCATTATAATTTATAGGGTTATTCCCTATTAATATTTCATAAAACTTGTCAACATAAGTTATTATTGTCCAGTCTCCATCAGTATTATTGGTTAACGTCAGGTAAGCTATTTTATCATTTTTATATTCCTCTACTATTACATCAGGTAAGTGTTTATTGTTTATAAAGATATTATTAAAATAATTCTCTATCTCTCTTTCAACAGGTAAGTATTTTATATGGTTTATCTTCACCCCTTCTAATCTTTCTCTCAACTCATCATAATTTCTTTTTAACTTATATAATTCTATCTCTCTCTCAATACACCATTCTCTATCTAAATCTCCCTCACCATAACACCATATCACACTTTCTCTCTCACTCCATGCAGAGGGCACTAAATCATTAAAACATTTCCTGTTTTCTCCAGGAACAATAAAAAACTTCAAAAAACAATTATTAGTAGAACACTTTTCTACCCAATACCTTCGTGAAGACCTTTCTTCACCTCCTTTACCACCTCGAAAAAAAATTTACCCTCTGCTTCATACCCACAATATAACTCTCTTCACTCACTCTCTTTAATCCATTAACACACACTGACATTCCATTATTACATTCATCAGTACTCTCAATATTTACCCCATTATTTTTTAACATCATATGTTCACTTATATTGTCATAATTATCACTCTACTTACCTCATTATATGTTTCTCCATTATTCTTTACCCCCACTATACTCTCAGAATTGTAATTAATATCATTATCTTCACTATTTAACACTACCTCTTCCACTATTTCGTCATTATTAATATTTGTCATACTTATAACATTGTCACCTAACTTCTCAACACTCTGTTCTAATCTGTTAAAGTTATCTTCTATTATGTCATTAGTTTGGTTTAAATGCTCATTAATTTTATTCATATGGTTTTTCAACTCATCAAACTTTATATCAAATTTGTTATTTACTTCATTGTGTTGTTTTTCTGAACTTTCTTTCATACTATATATCAAACTATACAACTCTTTTAACATGCTACTGTCGTCAGCTTTTTGATTCTGATTCATTGACATGGGTGTTGAATGAATTTCAATTTCATTCATTATTTTAGATTCGTCAATATTACTTTCATTGGTTTGAATTCCCGAATCGCTACTTATTTGACCTTCTATCTGGCTGTCAGTGAAGCTGACTTCATCGTTAATATTATCATTAGTATTCATCATTGTTATTTGCATAATTCTGGCTATTTACTATACATCTACTTCAGTAACACTGTAACATAACCTTATGTGACACTCGTCACCTACGTCTATTTCTACGTAATTTATTTTTTACCTCAAACAACCATTCTGCTCTCCCAGTAGGCCGTATTTATATAAATATATTTATATAAATTGTCCCTGTTCAGAAGCCATTTGTGCTAACACTTCTTATTGATAATTTAAAACTTAATTAATTTTATATATTATTCATTGTTTATTTTCTAACTCTTCGGGCGCCATCTTGCCATACTGCAAGAATATTAACTATTGAAAAATGCATGTACTTACCATATTTCTCGGGTTCTTTTCGGCGAACACAGGAGAACAGAATGGTTTATTTGCAATAATTAATTTAATTCACATTGGCAATGAACAAAAGGTTTATTTACTCTATAATGCACATAACAAAAAATAAAACTTCTTTTCCTGCACTTACATACTATTGCAAATTTAGCTATAAATTCATGAAATGAATGCCATTAAAATTAATTTCCTTACATCTTTTCCATTATTGATTTGGTCTTATTTATTAATTATATTTCTTTCTTTTATACACAAACCAGCACTTCTTTTAAATTCTTATATTCGCTCTCTCTCTCTCTCTCTCTCTCTCTCTCTCTCTCTCTCTCTCTCTCTCCTCTGTTTATTTAGTCCATTAGTTTAAGTTTTTTTTTTTTTTTTTTTTTTTCCCTTGTTGGTTACTTATCTGCCAAATTTAAGATCTTGACGAGTCCATCTCTACCACGCATTTCGTTTCTATTCCGCACATTTTCCTTATTTTATTCGTTCCCCGGAACTGTAACTTTATTAAAACTGTTTACTTTTGATTTAAATTCACATTTTGAAACAAATTGTTACGTACGGGCGCCCGTAATTGTTTTCCATCGTTTATACGTGACCGGCCGGCTCACGGAGTAACTTTATACTGGGATTAGACAAACGGCACTATTTTGTAAAGTGGCCTTGACTGTTTTTACCAACTTGTATTGTATTCAGTTCGTATTCCTACGCCAGTATACGGTTTTTAATTACACACCCGAATTCCATCGTGGGGATCGTCTCTGACGTATATATTGACGTCACATGGTCCGATGCTGTTATATAACTTGTTTACCGTTTTTGTAAGTCATTGGGTGACCTTGGCACAGTTTTGCTGTCTGTTTATTTTGTCGTTTCACAATAATAATTTCACAAGCAGTACTACCACTATCGCTACTAATAAATTTTACCTTTCTGTTTACGTTTTGTCCCAATTATCGTAAAAAATGTTATTTGCTTTATTCAAAATACAAATTTCTTTATATTACCCCAGGTAGGCCAAAATGTCCCGTTACACTCTAAGTTCTAATAACAATTGTTCTCTCTCACTCAAATCACTTAATTTAGATAGTTCTTTAGAAAAAGGCTGATAATCAGGTTTATGACATAACTCACCAGCTAATAATCCTAAAAAACACTCCATCATAATAATAAAGCACAATCATAAAAACACACAATCATGGCAGAAAATATTCCACAAGTTAACTACCACAGTTGCTTTCACAATGATCACTAATGCAGTAGTTGGTTGGATGGTGGGGAGTCTACAAGTTCAGACTTGAATGCGTTGGCAGCTGCAGTACCTACTGCTTAAGCTACGAGTTGAGATTTGAGTGGAATGTGTATTGCTCAACTCCCATAGAGTAAAAAAGTGATTTTTTTTGTATTCTTTTGAATTTTGGTTAAACAGTAAGCTAAATAGGAGACTACTGTATAAATTGCATAAGCACAAAAACTAAACAAGACAAAACAGCGTTTATTTTTTTAAAAATTATTTCCTTCAAAACATGATTAAGAATTAGTTTGTCCCAGTAAAATATTATTACAATAAAACAGCAGGAACAATTGAACTGAAAGTCCTTTTATTGTTGTTTTAATACCTAACGTATAGTTTAGTTGTTAGAATGAACCATAAGTTTAGTTGCTAATAAACCGAATTTCACCATATTAAAAAAAAACGTAACTCAATAACTAGTAAAGTCTCGGTGATCAAATTTTAACCACTTATTGCTACACAAATAAAGATTGTTTTTTGAAATTTTTCAAGTGTGTCCCTTTTGAGATATTTCAGGTTGAATATAGCCAATTTTAGAAAAATCGCAATGTTTGAAGACCCATAAAAAAAGGATGAGACTCTCAGGTATCAAACCTTTTTAGGAAGTAGTATACTACGAAGCCTATATGTAGAAAAAAAATTAAAGATGAGTCTTAGTTTTTTCTATAAAATTTTTAATTTCTGAAATGACGGTTTGTGTTTTTAAAACTTTAACTTTCAACAATTTTTTTAAGGTATTTGTAGTGCAGTAGGCTTAAATGTGCACTGGACATGAAATGTTGTACATTTAATTCTCTTTAAAATAGTTTTTGTTTGAAATCAATATCTTCAAAAATGAAGGAGCTACAGAGTTTACCGCAAACCTTTGTAAAGTGCAAAATAGGCTAACACACCTATACAAAATGGCCGCTCAAAAGAACATCTAAAAAATGAATGAATGCTTGTTTTCAACTCTTTGAATATAGTAAAACTTTGTGTAAAAAAATTATAAATAAATAAATGCTGATAGCAACCATCATTGGTTGATTTTGTACGGATTGACCCTTCTGCCTACAACCAAGACTTGGGAACTTTACATTCTTTCCAACATTTATTGAATAAAGTCAAAAGTTGAGCCATCAAGACCAGTAGCTTTTCTCTTTCTTAACTTCTTTACCTCCATCTCTAACTCTTCTATTGTTATAGGATTGACTTCCGATGATGTATCGTCTTGACTTACCACAGAATCTTCTTCTGTAGGCACAAACCAAAGTTTAGTATAATGCTCAATCTGTTTTTTTTCTGTTATGATATTTAAAGTTTAAAACTGAAGTAAATTGTTAAATTTTGAAAATTCCATACAATTTCATTTTTATGCAATTTAGTAACACTTCTATGAAACAGTCATACTTCCCTAGTTATACAGTTATCGTGTGTTGTGTGAGAGAGATGTAAAAGTCATTCACCCCTTTTCCTATCCTCTAAAAACAATCCCATCTAGTAATGTTCCTTTGTAACCATTTTTCTCTCTAAAATAACATATTGACACGATAATTACAGAATGCTCTCGAACAGTCAAGAGTGTAGTTCTAGACCTTTCAAGTGCTAGGAACATCTTCAGGTTATATATATAAGCAACAGCGCCGCTTAGTTAGTTATGTTGGGCTAACCCTAACGTAATCAACCGCAGAATTTATCAAGTCCGGATCAAGTGGTTGTTGTGAAAAGTGATTACTATAATTAGTGTGGAACTCTTTGTAGTTGACATTATTATTGTGTGTAAACAAATGTAACTTGAGTTAGTGTATGAGAGTATCTTGTTGATTTCAAATTGGTATTTGTGACTCATTAAAGTTGGAAATTAGTGATTTCATTGGTGTCTGTGTATTTTGTTTCCATTGTATCATACGATAATCTGTGAGAGTGTCGTAACAATATGGTGGACGTTTTCTACCATTGGCAGTTACTCCTAGCCTGACAGTAATGAATGACTTTTCGTTGCATATAGATCTAACTATAACCAATTTTGCACCACCTTTCTTTCCACAGTAATATTTGATGGTATATCAAAAACACCAATGTTTGGTCAGCATTTGCCATTTGCGCAAGCACGTTAATTGTGGGCTTTTCTCAGTTTTATAATACCTAGCTGATAGGTGATCAATTTATCAGTTTAATCTGCAGGTAGGTGTTATGCAAGGGTAGTGCGATGTCATAAACACAGACTCAAACGCCACATCGTCTTTTCACACCAGCCCAAAGCTTGCCTTAAATTCAATTGTTAGAATTTTCAACTCGTGCTACCTCCAGTGCCTTCATGCTAATAACTTCTCAGCATATCAGATATCCTTGGCTTCGTTTCTCATGAATGTATTCAGAAACAAGTCTATCAAGCCATTCAATTTTCCAGTTTTAGGTCCTCTGAATGCTTTTCTTGATGCATTGCCATTCTTAAACTTTTCTTCATCTTGGCACCAACACCGTATAATACATTCAGAAACACCATACTTTTTAACAGTCTATATATTATTTGTTTGTTTCACCCCATGTATTACTCTTAATTTGAAATTCATATTGTAGCTTCTTCTCTCTTCCATGTTTATATGACAAATAAAAGACACCCACTGTTCAACAGTATCTTTACTTATGGATCAGCCATGACTGTTTTAATGTCAGTGACCACAGACCCTTAACTTAACCTTAAAGTGCACAGCCATTACAATGCTTCTTGAGTGCAGTAGTGAAAGTTTGTTTGTACCTTTATAATTCTTATCCATATACTGAAGATTCAAAGTAGTTTTTATTCTCCATAAAGATTAATTTTCTAAAGGAAAGTAGTTAACCATAATCTCAAACAAATTTTGCCTGTACTGGTAATTTGTCAGACACTTTGTTCATTTGTATCAGTAGCAGTGAGTATCAGGAGACTCTTAAAAATCATACAATATTACTTGTTTTATTGTAGTAAATAGAGCCTATTCAAATAAATATTTCCCTTTTTTGACATCCGTGATTGGCATAATTCATGATCCACTGTGCTTTAAGTCTACGTACGAAAACCTCAATTCCCTAGAATGTCTCATTGTTTTCCTGAGTAATCCATCATCTGACATTCTCAGTGATCTGCTGATTATGTTCGTTCTTCAGCTTCTCCTCTGATTTTCCCTGCAGTTCTTTCCATGCGGTTTTCCTCCTATTTTGCCAACTTGTTTCATATTATAACTTATTTTAAGTAACGTGTCTGCTTCTCCCCTTTTGTCTCTTCCATATTTGCTTGCATCTTGTCTCCTATCTTTGTCAATACTGTTCATTAATCTTCTTCTTTCCTCCCACAACCATTATACCTTTTGTTATGCTGAGATCTCTTCAAGAGTCACCTTAAAAATCATGGTGGAAATGCAGTGGTGACACAGTTGCTAACAACATAATAAAAAGATATGTTAAAAAAATAGCATAAATGATGTTGTTTTCCTACTTGTAATGAATAAGACTTTACATTAGCTCTTATTTACAAATGCTTACCATTAGGTTCAATACAAACAAAAACAAAACCATAAGACTGTAATGTTGTCCACAAATAAGAATAAGATTAGTACACGTGCATGTGTGTTTTATAGGATTAAGAGACAGACATGTACAAATTCAGTCTTATATCCGGATTGGATATTTTACAATATTTGTAAATGTTATGTGTTTCTTACAGAAAGTCACATGGTAAAGCGTTAATTTTAGATGGAATCATTCAGTGCACCGAATCTGATGAATTCTCGTATCAGGAAATGATTTCATTTCTACCTCTATGTAGTCATCCTGCACCAAAGAAGGTAATTTTGTCTATTGAAAAAAATTTTGTTGTCTTCCACCCATTTTTCTTCTTTATGATTTCACACCCATCAAATATTATTCAAAGTTCTCAGTGACTTGCAATACAGCTTATTTCTCCGGAACCATTCTGTTGTGTAACAATAATCATTTAATTATAGAATAAAAACAGTCTTGTTTAACCCTTTCAGTGCCAACCGGTTCTGCCTAGTGCAGTCCTAAAGTGCCAAGTGATTTTCTCATTTTACAACATGTGTTCACTTAAAATTACATAAAAAATTTAATATTAAAGATAAATGATTGAAATTTTCAACATCCCTTAAATACAGATGTATATTCCATATTCTGAAGTTATTTCTCCATTTGTTTTTTATAACTTTATTTTGAAAAAGTTCTTTTATAAATTTTACTTAACACAAATTATAAAAATGTATTTGCACGCAAAAAATATGTATAAAAGTAGTAGATTTAACACTAGTAAACTTTAAATTCATGAGGACCACAATATACCTAACAAATCCATATACAATTTAAATATATTAGTCATAAACTTATTTTTTTATAATTTATTTATAAATTATACTACTATCTCCCAAAAACATACTGTACCGATGATTATGGTATTTCACTTCTGATGCTCATTAACACTTAATGAAATTTATTTTATATATATTTATAAATCATTTTCTATATAAGTAACTCGACGTTTCTTGTAGTAATTATATAAATTTGTGATGTTATTCAATTTCTTTCTTCTGCAAGTAGTATAATTCGTATATTCTTTTTAACACCTGACGCACGTTTCACTGAAAAATATTAGTATCATCAGATGTTTCTAAGTAAATTAATAACAATCGAAATAATTCTATTAATATAAAATTAATGAATAATCGAATTTGTATCGATTTCTGATACTCACAATAAAAATGGAATATATAAAATAGAATGTCCAGATTGCAATAAATTCCACGTGGGCCAGACAAAGAAAAAACTACTAGATAGATTCCTTCAACACCGCAATGCATATTTAAAACCAAATATATATAAATCTAATTTAGCCACACATTGTCTAAATAATAACCACCAATTTCGAAACATTGAAAATATAAAATTAATTAAAAACATACAAAAAGGTCAAAAAATGAATATTTGGGAAAATCTTAACATTTACACACAATAACAATAATTTATTAATTAAAGAACAAACCCAAATAAAAACAAAACAAGACGATCTATTTAAAATTATAAATTTACTAAAAAATAAAAATGAATAAAATATAAACAACAAATTTTCAAATATAACCGAGAAAACAGCTGCTGAAGAAAATAAACATTAAAACAATCATTAACTAGTCGACCTAAATCGATTATCAGTTATTTTATATTAAAATCGATACAAATTCGATTATTCGTTAATTTTATATTAATAGAATTATTTCGATTGTTATTAATTTACTTAGAAACCTCTGATGATACTGTTATTTTTCAGTGAAACATGCGTCAGGTGTTAAAAAGAATATACAAATTATACTACTTGCAGAAGAAAGAAATTGAATAACATCACAAATTTATATTTATAAATATAAATTTATTTATAACACTCATTAAAATTATGAAAACTTATGAAAAACAAAGGATCACGAGTTGTTTGGTTAAAACACTGTTTTGCACTTTGTTATCCTCAAAATCTCTCTCATTGTCGCTTGATAAATCACTTTCACTGTCACTACAATTGATTAATCGTTCTATTTCATCTTCCCGCAAAAATACACTTGTTTTTAAATAAATATTACAGGTACTGAAAATACAAAACACGACGGTAACACACAGCATGCACGATGCAGACATAACCTAACATAAACAACACAGTCACAGTCGTGGACACAGCCCATTCAATCTCATGTTAAACCAAAACCTCTTGGACAAAGAAGATAAAAGTTTCATTGTATATAGGCTACACAAAGAATGCACCTTTCCAATGGTATAAATATCAATGCTATCTGTTAGCAAATAACTGAACTACACCATCGAGAAACTTGGCGACCTTTCACATCGGCCCTGGCACTTTTAGCGAGTACCGCTGGGCCGATATAGTCGGCCTGTGGCACTGAAAAGGTTAATATGATGTCAAAAACTTGATAAGAAAATACCAAAACCAGAAGTATAACAACAGGGAGAGGCAGACTATTTCTCAAACTACTAAAGTTTGTTAACAATGTGACAGTATTATATACAAAACAGTGTAACATTGTACACATACATAGTTATCTTTTATGTACATTTCGCTTCCACAGAAATTTTATGTCCAGAAATAATATAAAATATTTTAAATGTTAAACAAAAACATGGTAAAAGAAATGTGTTGTGTTCTAAAATATTTATTATTTATATATTTCTCTGTAAGTAACTCATCAAGTTTCTTGCATTATATATATTCTGTATTATGTACTTATAAAGTACATGTTGTATAGAGCAATATTCACAGTGTTACTTTTCATTTCACTACTATTTAATTGTTAACATAATCTAATATCTAATGTAGTATTTACGTCCTGCTGGTTCCGACATTTATTTTTTCAGAAGTTTAATTAAGAAAGTTGTGTTAGTGGTTATAATCACAAACAGAATTATCACTGTTGCACACCACTATAGAAAAATTATTCTGATTAGCGCTTTCAAGCTTCTCAGCTCTTCATTAGATCGGGAATCTATTTTTTCAGTGTTTATCTTTGCTGAACAACTTGTAGTTTAATATGTAATTTTCTTGTATCTGTATGCACATTATTGTATTCATTATTATAATTTATGGTCACTAATGACCAATGCTGGTGCAGGTACCTGATAAATAATTAAAAATAAAAAAAGGAATTAAATTCTTTACTTAAAGCATCTGTACTAATTTTTTATGATTACAGACAATTGAATTGTATTGTCAGCTCCCCCTTTTGTGTGTATGTGTGATATTTCAGGTGTTATATGTGTCCAAAACACATACCACATGAAAACTGTGAGATATACTTGAAAAGAAAAATGTATCAAATATTCTGTAACTTAAATACATAACACAAAATGGTGTACGACAAATTAAGATTTTTCATAAATAAATAATCTAATATTCAAAGAAATCAGAACCTCGACTTTAAAACATTTTAATTTTCACAATATTTAAGATGAAAATTAAATCAGTACACATTTGTAATCCTCATTTACTTCTGAACTTGACTAATTATGTAGTTTCTACTTTGTTTTACAGTGGAGCTTTTTTTTTGTAATTTACAGTATCAAAAGTCACTTTTTTTGCTCCTTTCTTGCAAGCATCAACTTTAATTGTTATGAAGAAAGAAAACAGAGAAAACTTTTACCGTCAAAGACTTATGTTAGAAGTTGATAATTTTGTTCATCATTACATTAAAGCGTTCACGCCCGGGGAGTTATCTTCAGTAAAATTATGTTCCGGGCTGTTGGGCCGTGGTCCTCTTTTTGTAGTTCCAAATGTTTCAACTGCAGCTGCGGCAGTCATCCTCAGTGGTCTTGTGTTGTGCTCCTCTGGCGACTAAATTTATTATTAATTTTATTGTAAATGTCTGCGAGTTCCATAATTGCTACACTTTAAGAAGTATTTCTTGTCCTTGACAAAAATTGACAAAAAATTATATTACTATTTATTAGTATACTGAAAATGTAGTAAACTTGTCTAGCTACATTTATGTGTAAATAAATGTGTAACATTTAAATTGTTAGCTGAATTTTAAAGCGAAGTTTGCATACTGAAACCATTCTCACATCAGATGTATCATGTATCATTAACAGCTGGAAAGTAACATACTTTTTATATTTAAATTTACTTTGTTATTATGTAACAAATAAATAAGTCCCACATGCAACGTGTATGGGTGTACACAGGCCTGCATGCATACACACACACAGCATTAGATTCAGTTGTACAATATTATAATAATTAAAATGCCTTGGTGGGATTTAAAAATATCATGCTGAGTGTTTATACTTAGACCTATATGCACATTGAGATCAGTTTAAATTCATTGATGTTTATAGTATTTTTTTATTACCTAATAAACAAATATTAGGTAGTATATAATAATAAGTAATAGGTAGACTTATTTCTTATACAGCAATACATTACGTACACATGAATCAATACTTCATGGGCTCAAGACCTTGGCAGAAGATAGACAAATAAATATAGAAGCATTACCATATATATAATTCTGTGCAAGCACTCACACATGCACACACATTATATATAACTTCAGATAGTATTGGTAACAGATCCAATATTTAACTGAATCAGCTAATTGTAAGTGGCATCTTTCTGTTTAGAGTTTCAGTTTCGTGTTCAAAACTATAAAACAAAAGTGTAAACATCAAGTGAAAATCTCCCGTGGTTTTAGACAGAAATTTATTTTATTTTGTGTTGTCTACAGATTTTTGCATCCTATCATAGTTTCTAAGAAATTGGTTTGGTCCAACATTGAAACATTCAGTTGTTTGAAAAGTTAATTGTGATTAGGCACCATAAATTAATACATTATTGGTTACTCATTTGTTCATAGATATCATATTGAAGTGAAAGTTAAAAATTGTTTTTAGATGTGGATGTAACAGTGCACATGTTTTTTTATATTCAAATGGAACAATACATTTCTGTGAATTGCACTGTGCAAGGCATTTTAAATTTGATGCAGTAATGATAAACTCAAAACATATTAGTATTCTCTGTTTGTAAACACAAATATAGAATGAATTTAGATTACCTGCAATATTTGTCTTATCCTTTTTGAATTTATGGAAGCTTTTCCCTTTAGGTGGCAGTTACATTGCATCAGAATTCGTAAGAAAATGTGGTCGTACGAAATCATAAGAATTTGTCAGAAGTGAACAAACCCATTGTTGTTCATAGACGCGGTTAGTTTGCTTCCGACCTTTGCGTATGAATACTCATGAATTCGTACGTCTAGTCGTATGCGACCAAAATAATTTGTTTTCATCAGTTTTCGTATGAAATTTGCCATCTCTGGAAGTTGTAGATCATTCATATCAAGACACCACTGTCGGTCGCCAGCGATTTACAACAATCGTACGATTTCGGAAAGAAAGTGTTTCCATGCTAATCTTACGAGATCCTACAAATCGTTACTCGTGAGTTCTCACGAATTCGCACGACCACAAATTCTGATGCAGTGTAAGTTTTATGGGCTCCAACTTTTGTCTGCACTTTGTAGAAGCGTGTGACAACACAGTAAGGAAAGACTAAAGAATTTATGGAAACATGTGAATTGCTAAGACACTTATTTTAGCCCATTTTTAATTTTTATTTTTCAGCATAATGTAACAGTTGGTAGGTTAGTATATCTGTTGATTTGTGAATGCAGGTATTGATTGTTGGTGGTGGCGATGGGGGTGTCGCCAGAGAGGTCGCAAAACACCCTGTTGTTGAGTCAATACATCAGGTGGAAATTGATGAAAAAGTTATGAAAGTTTCAAAAACATACCTGCCTTTTATGGGAAAAGGATTAACACATCCAAAATTAACAGTTCATGTTGCTGACGGGTTCAAATTCATGGCACAGCATCGTCAAGAGTTTGACATTATAATCACAGATTCTTCTGACCCTGTAGGTAAGCTTTATACTGATTTTTCAATATAGAATTAGTTTATGTAGTAGTAGGAATACGAGTAGTAGTAGTAGTAGTAGTGGTAATATAAATTGTACGTACTTCACTTAATTGGTGAGTCAGTTGATGAGAACAGTACATAAACAATTTTTGGAAGAAAATTTAAGTAACTGCTAAGTTGAAAAAACTTCTTTTCTAATGCCAATTATAACTCGATATCAGTGATTCAATTAACTAGATATCGGTGGCTGCGGTCACAATTGTGTTTTTTGCACAAGTTGAACATTGCTATGGCCACATGGAGTGTAAACTTACAAAAAACATGTACATTTGTGTACATTTACTAATATTATGAATGGAATGCAGGTATTCCATGCATGGAATTAATTATTAATTAATGGTTTATATAATTATTTATCTTGTTAAATAAGAAGTCTGTTATGTCAATATAATTCGTCTTGCTACTTAGTAGTTTCTTTAACACAATATGTTTCGGGAACAAGTTCTCAGCATCCGGCTTTGAAGTTGCAAAGTGGATTATATTGAGGTAACTAGTTAACATATTATGAACTGGATATCGTATATAATGTATTCACTTCTTGCATTATATGCTATGTTAGTTCTAAGTTATAGGAGTTGCTGACATAGTGAGATGTATTAAATCACTTGGACATGTTGTATGGATGAATGAGAGTAGATTTGTAAGAAAGACTTAAGTGGACACATTTGCAGAAAAGAATGAAGAGTAGACCTAAGAAGAGATGGAGGGATTGTTGGAAGAAGATCTGAAGGACATTGGAGTATGGCAATGGAAAGAAGTGGCCAATGAAAGGGCAGAATAGATTGTTGAGAAGACAAAAACCCACAAGAGATTGTGACTGCCTATTGAAAATGAAGAAGATGGTTATACAGGCTTACATCAGTGTGAACATATGTACGTTCTCAGTCATAGTCTAATAAAACTTTTAATTTATACCATTTCAGAACACCCAAACACTTCAATTAAACTCAATAAAGCCAACACACAATGTATGAAACCATGTACTGCAGATCATTGACAGTTCACTATTTAATATACAAGAGCACAATATGCAGTGTTTTTTACCAAAGTGTACCCATACATTGAGTGTGAAAACCAGCCAATGAATGGACCTGGGATGCATTCTACAGCAGGTGACCCTGAAGACAGGCCTTACTGTGGCATAAAGTCATTATTATTATGACCCATTTGTACAGTAGTTTTTTCACTCTGTGAAAAACGTAGGTGTGTTCAAAGCCTAAGAAAAAGTAGGTGCCACATTGTATTAGAGTACGAGTAAAATCAGAAATTGTCAGTGGAATCGTTTTCACTAGTGACAAAAATTGTTTCAGTTAACACTTTGAGTACCGTGGCATTTGTGCATAGACCATCCCCTATGACCAGCAGTTTTTTTTTAAAAAAGCACTGTTGTATAAACACTCATAAATACAATGTACTTAATACAATGTAATACTGAAAAAATAATTATACCACACTTTTTCCTACTTTCCTCTTATGAAAATACTTATAATATTTTTATTATTGATTTTATATATTGCAACTAAAGGTGTTTAAAAATGCGTTTTTTTGTACAATTATTTTAACCAAAAAATCTGTCAAATATTGTTTATCGATTTTGTAACTAATAATATAGTAATTAAAACAAACACGCTCGCTGCTATCAATAACACGCAAAATAAATACGAAATAACCTCAGAAAAACCGCAAACCTCACGTAAACAAAAATTGCAACTTCCATTTTGCACACGCAAAATGTAAACAAAGTCATGACGCTGCTAACTGTACAGATTATTTTCCTAAAAACTATTTTCTTCAGTCAGTGCTGCAATCTGATGGCAGAAACACGAACTAAAATGTCAAATAAAACTTCTGCATTCGTTCTGTGGCGTAATAGTATGACGCGAAGCATTTGAAAGCGTTGAAAAGTGAGTGGTGTAATATTACGCCGCCTGTCAAAATACCAAGCCCACTGGCGGCACAAAATTACGCCGTTGGTCCTCAAAGTGTTAAGAAAACTAATGTTGGGTATCATTTAGAGACATTTAACAGATATTATTTCAAATTCTTTTTGACAATAAAGTGCGAACTAGATCACATTAATTCTTGTTGTTGGGATGTGACTTTTGAGAAAGTTAAATGGTAATCATTAAAAAAAAAGCCAGGGAGAAGACACATCAGAATTATAAGATATAACTTCCTCACTTTGGCATTCATGAGTATATATGATATGTACTATGCCAAGGAATGGCGGGCATCAAGACATTTGATCTTTGTAGATTACGTAATACAGGTGCGTTAAGACAGGATACATTGTGCTTTGAAATATATGTGTGGCATCAAATGTTAAAGGCTTACAAAGACAACTCTTTTGTTACTGCAGCAACTATGTTGCACATATCCAGTAGGATACAAGGTGAACCTCTTACAAAGAAAGAACATGTGATGTGACCATTGAGGTTATGATGGTAAAGACCTAGAATAGCAGATAAAAACTGAATCTCTACAATGGTGTTAGCAATGGACTGTACACTCATTTGAAAAGTATGAAGTTCCTCAACAAAATGTAAAAATACTGCTAATTAACGAAGTATGTAATCTCTTGAACGGAATGGTAAAGAAACAGTGTGATATAAGCAGACTTCAGGGTTTATGTACTGCACGTAAAATTGTAATATTTTTTAGTGTTACTTAATAGTGTTACGACGGTCTACTTGATCGTCGTAGGTACAGTGGAAACAAAATACAACACACCAATTAAGTCACTAATCACCAGCTTTAATTTTCACAGTTAAACAGTTCGTAATTAACAACACAGTCTCTTATAACAAATCAAATAAAAATTGTTCACACGCAAATAAATGTCAACTAATAATAAAACACAATTGTATTACAATATACCGTCCGATTATAAAACACAACGCTTTACTAATAACCACTTGAACACGCACAGTAATATCGCCCGATAATAACTCTCGAACCGCACTGTAAATATATCGCAGCTATACTGAAAACTAAGGCCGCTGCTGCCATGTTTTTATACCTCCACTCACAGACCAGAACGTTCCTAATTTTATCTTAGCGCCAGTGTGTACTACGTAATTAACTGTGGCCTTGACACAGTCCGCGCGGCTGGCGGCTTTGAGAAAACTCTCACGAATGCGTCTACAGTCACGTATGCCACACACATTAGAGCAAGATTCTTCTGGCACATTCGACAAACACGTAGACTGTTCTGTAATGTAGTAACACTGCCTCCTCCTTAAGCCTGTTCGTCCCGAACTGGCAAACCGTCTCAGAAGTAATACTCGACCAGGCGATCTAGGTGGACGTCCTTGTGGAAGATAACTCCCCGGTTCTTCGAATTCAGTCACATGTGATCCGAACATCACGATCCCAGGAATGCGAGTCTTCCGCTCAACCACTAGTTTTGCTGGAATCACTCTCATTGCGTCATGTACTGATGACCTAAACACCACTGGCTGATCCAAGTTTGTTTGGTTCTCGTCAACAACCTCTTGCGTAACCTCGTCTTGGGCGCTTCTATCAGCTCAGGAACAAGCAACAGTTTTGTCTTGACACCCATAGTTGGCTTTCCAATTACACTTATTTGTATTTCCTCTGCTAGTTCTTCCTCCATTCCCGCTTGCAATAGGGAAGGTTCCTCTTGACCAGACGTGTTGACTTTTTCTTCTGCCAATGCCACTTGCTTAATCGAATGGTTGGTCATTGTAACTACTCAATCTGTAACATCAATAATTAATTTTTTACCTTTAAGTTCGGGTCCAGAGTCGTACAGACGAAAACAGCTGCAGACAGGTTACCTGGGTTTGAGTTACGAAATATAATAACACAGTTTATTCTGGCTAAAACAACTTATTTGAATTTTATTATTACATTAATGTAATGTTTTACAGTTATGCAATAACGTATCAAATTTTATGCTGGTTGATTACTACATTGATTATAAGTTTTCTGTTTTTGTTTTGTTGAGCGTAAACAACATATAAAGTTATCAGTACCGGTATATTAAACAATTCTTATGATTATTATTCTTAAATGGCTATAACAATTTTCTTACTCTTAATAATGACCCAGTACTTTGTCGCACTCACTCTTTCATTCTTTTTTACATTTTTATTTTCTAACCCCTGTTAATAGAGCTCTGTATCTGTAAGTATTTTGTATAGTTATAAAATTGATTTAGTTGTTTCTGAAGGGTACTTAACCAATCCACGGCTTTCCAGACCGCTTCACCACCGTCACGTGTTACTCACGGTATCACTCATCACTCCGAACTGTTATTTCAGCAATTTATGAATATATTCACTGTCACGGTATACTCCGCCTTATTTAGTTTAACATGGTTTTAATTTACACTTTTGTAACATTTTGTCGGCCGACTTTATTTTGCTCGAGCACTTAGGTGATGACCGCGCGGTCAGAGTTACAGTTGAACTGTTTTTATGTTTTTTAATAGATAGGCCCATTTACTCTAGGCCTATCTTACGCCCGAGGCCACTAGTTTTAATTCACGAACTTTTCACTGCTCTGACTGATGTTCATTCAGTGGTGACAATCTGCATACTGTTATTCACAAAAAGCCTGCTGCTGGGGCAGTTATGCAATGCGTCTAGACTATTGTTTAGACTAACAGTGTATGTTGTACTGGGGCTCCTCACAGGTGAAGTCTGCCAATTTGGAAATTAACTGAATTACTGATTAAAACTGAATTGCTAAAATAAAGTTAGAACTGGGGTATCACACAATTCTGTACCGTTACATCATTTTAGCCATGCAAAGCGTAATCTTCTCTTGGCCGACCCTCAGGACATTCTCTCTTAAGTCTACGACGAATCCGTAGGCATTCATAACGTCCGTGCCAAGAAACACTTCATCGACAATGTCTGCAATGAGCATTTGGTGGCTAAACTCGAGAAGACCCAGGCGTTCACATACGTCTACCTTCCCTAGCACCTTGACGGGGCTTCCAGTCACAGTCTGTATTGTACAAGAGCTAATTAGAGGCTGGCGGTTGCTGACTAAGTCAGGGCACACAATGGACACTGTTGCGCCCATGTCAACTGTAAATGATGTTGGTTTACCTTTCGCAAATCCATTAACAATCAAGTTTCCACTGGTCTTATGTAGCGTTGAAACTGTTTGCTGTTCTGGGGCTTTACTTCTCCAATTGGTGCGATCACTCTCTTCTCTCGGTAGCTTCTTCTCCCAACAGTCTACCTGTAGATGACCACGTTTTCCACAGTTGTAACATTTCGGTCTTCTGTCTTTTTCAAACCGTTGTGACTCTCTTGAACTTTTGAATTTTTTGTCCGACAACATTGTTTTTCTGCACCCATCATAACGGCAATGTGATACAGGGATCTTCTGACTGCAATGTGATGGCACAAACCCATTAATGTAGCGGGACACTGACTTGGCAGCTTCAAGCTCTAGGCTGTTAACGGGAGCTTCTGAGCTAATTCGGTGCCTTGCCATTAGTAACACTTGCTGAAGTTCACAATCTCCGATGCCATCAATAAATGTCTGCACCATAAACCTTATTCGAAAATCTTCTGGTGCTTCAGGATAGGCCAATCTAATCAATCTGTCGATACTTGCTTCAAACTCTTGAAGACTCTCCCCGGAACGTTGTCTTGTTTTCAACTGAGCGTAGTACACATCTTGCAAATGTTTATCACCATACCGTAATTCCAGAGCTTTTATCAATTCGGTATAGGTGTTATGGGTGTCAGGTGGCATTTTCTCTAGTGGTTCTGCCGCGGGTCCTTTTAGTGCAAGAACGAGTGAGACTGCCTTGTCTTTCTCTGTCCAATTATTTGCGCATGCAGCAGCTTCAAATTGGCGGAGGTACGTTGCCCAGTGACTGCTTCCGTCAAAGGTTGGAGCTTTGACATGAACTGTCCTTACTGCAGGCAAAGTGACTTTCTCTGTTAACTTATTTTCTGCGTCTTTTTCTGTCTTTATCATTGGTACAGTCTGTTCACAAAGTTGTTTTGGTTGTAACTTCAGGCACTGCTCGACTTCATTTTTAATCTGCTCTTTTATATTTGTAATCGAGTCTTCTATTTTTGTTGACATAGCTTTTTCCACACTCGTGACAGATCTTTCTACTTCAGCTGTTTTATTAGACATCTATTCTTCAACACTCGAGACAGATTTTTCTACTTCAGCTATTTTTAATGTCATTGATTCTTGTACCTCTGATATTTTAGTAACTTGTTTATTAAGCTCACCTCGTAGGAGACCCAATTCTGCAGTACTATGTTCTTGCATCTGTTTCTGCTCCTTGTAAAGATGATAGAGAAATTTTTATTATGAAGTAAATAAATACAAGATGAAGTTAAATGCATTAAGATTGTTTTGAAGTAACTTACAGTGTTTAATTATAAGGTAATTGAAATTTAGGTGAAGGGATTTAATTAATGTAAACGGTTTTAAGTAATGTAATTAAAGTAATTAATGGAAAGAGATTATCTAATTAAATTAATGTGAATTTTTGGTAATGAACTTAGATTTCTTTTGATTTGAATTATAAAATAAATTGTAACGGTCCAAATTTATGGGTATTTTTATTTATTTCATTTTTGGGGTTTTATAAATGTATTGTGTAAAGTTTGATTTCAACAAAGACCAGAACACGTGGTGAATAAAACAGTGTTGTAACGAAGCTGCAACGCAATCCTCCGTTGTGAAATCAGTCAAGGAATTCGCACCACCCTAGATTTCCGATAACTTTGTTTGAGTGTGACAATGCGCTCGTATGCGTGACACAGGTATACGCGCGGGGGACGCTACTGTCCAAAAAACCAAGATGTCCCCTTAAATTCACCTTGACAACGATAACAGCTATGGCCAGTTAAGGCAGAACGTGACGCAATGAGCCCCAACCATAGCTGTTAAAGCTAAACCAATTCCACGGTCAGGGTTCGGTGAGGCCGTGACCGCCCGAAAAGTTGGGGAATCACAAGTAAAATATCTTTTGTAAAATTAAAATTAACAATTTATATTAAATGACATTATTAGTCTGGGTGGTGTTTTAACCCCATACATCTCTTTCTTAACTCTCCCTATCTTAACCTTCATTAACATAAAATAAGAAGTACAAAATTAAAACCTCCTACCATTGAATTTTTATTTAACACAATTATTTCAAATCATCTCATTATTGAATTAAAATCCTTTCATCTGAGTTACCCCTGTAAACATTTTTATTATACATAATTCGTACTATACAATTTCTATACTTACAGTCCATTTAAAATGACATACACAAAACATATTTACCATACACCCCAATACTTTCACGTAACCTCTGAAACATTTCACAAAAGGTTATTTCATCTTCAACAATTTAACAATCAATTACCAAATACATCTCTCATAAAATAATTTAAATTCATTGTAAAATTCAGTTATACAACATTTAAATCAGTCAAAATATTTAAAATATCGCAAATTATTTTAATTAAATTAATTACTGAAAATACCAGTTCCATTGCTATTAAAACAACAATTATAATTAGCCAATTACTGTTTTCAAAATTAATTCTGTTATTTATTTAATTTGCAAATATTAATATTATTATTGCAACAATTACACACACTTGTTTACTTAACATTCTACAATGCACACAAATAAATTTACTACATTTTTATTTACAAACTCTTGTTATTAACTGTTCCATTTTTTCACACTTCATTGTCCAAATCTGCGAGGTCAAAAACCATAAAACAGAATATTTATAACTGTCCTTTATCGTTTTATAGCCTACCCTCCATCGTCATAGATTAATCTTGGTTTTATATAGCACTGTTCAATTTTATTAACACACAAATTACTGTCTTGTGTGTCGTAACCATAAAAACCAAATTCCTTCATTTTACCAAAATAATCATAAAACAAGTCAACGTTAAGCACATCTGTTAAGTCTCCATCAGTAATTATATTCATTATCGGGTTAGTTACTTTTGTCTTATCAATCAAGTCATTATTATTTAGACACACCTCTAACCTTACTTTCCATTTATCATAATCTCTATTTAAATTATACACTTCTGTTTCTCTCTCAACATACAATTCTCTATTTAAATCTCTCTCATCACAATACCATATCACACTCTCAACATTATACCAGACAGAGGGTACAAAATTATACAACAAAAATAAACACTTCAAATCTTCTACCAACACGGGACTCTTGCCCTTCTTAAACAATACTTGTGAACACATTAAATTATCATCATAAATAATAAGGGGAAAATTTACCCTCTGCCCCCATTCTACCACTATACTGTCTTTCCTCTCTCTCTCTCTCTAACTCATAAGCACACATCAACATTTCATTATCACATTCCCCAACTTCATCATTACTCTCAAATACTACATTTTCAATTACATCACTATTCTCAATACTATTCTCATTATTTTCAACATCATTATTATCATTTATTAACTCTTTGTCATTATAATTTGCATTCGTATTATCTTTATTTGGATTTATTACAACTACTCCCATTCGCTCACTACTCTGCTCTAATTTACTCAAACTAGTTCTTATTAGTTCATTATTATTTTCAAAACATTTATGCATTTCTTGGATCTCATTTTTTAATTCATCAAAACTATTCTTTTGAGCATCGAATTTCTCATTAAAATCCCTACTTTGTCTATCCAATTTGTCATTCAATTCTCTAAAATTACTATCTTGTTTTTCTAAAGCGTTATACATGCTGTCTTGTTTTTCTAAACTATTGTACATCATATTATACAATCTTGTTAACATATTATCATCATAAGATTTCTTATTTTGATTTCCTAAAATAGGTGTTGAATGAATCTCAACTGTCTGTATTATTTTTGACTCCTCAAGACTACTGTCATTTGTTTGAATTCCGGAGTCGCTACTTATTTGACTTTCTATCTGACTGTCAGAGAAACTGACTTCATTATTATCTGCCATTTTTACTTTTTATAATTGATATTTGTGCGTAAATATAGTATAATCAATACATAATATACAGTATAACCAATTCTGCGTAAGTGACGCACTTTTATTTTATTACGCTAACCTTAAACACGTACGTAATTATCTACGATAAATATTTTTACAAATTCGTCATTACCACATCCTATTTTCTGTGCATTAAAATAGGTCTATCTCGTATAAATAAAATTAAACGAAAATCCTGGCAGCGAGAGCCAATGTGATGCTATAAAATTCATCGAAATATATTAATTAATAAAAATACTGCCAGGAACTTACCTGTACTCATCTTTGTACTCACCTGCTGCATAAATTTTGCTCAGAAGACCAGAGTCGCCACCTATATCTTTAAAGGACAGATATGGAGACCTTTACACTTTACCTTAATAAAAAAGGACAATTTAGCAATCTGACCACCCCCAATAATAATTCACAAGATCCCCGGAACGTTTAGATGAATCTTGCAGCACAGAAATGAGAAAGTGGTAATAACGAAATGACGTAGACTAACACATTATTTCAACGAGAATCAGTATTTTTAATGAGCAATTGCTTTAAAAAATTGTATTATTAATTTTTTAGTAAATTGACTTAAACTTGCGTACATTTTTTACATTATGTTTTATATGGTTATAATTACCTACTATTACTTACTACTAGGTAGACTGCCCAGCCTGCAATTTACACGCACACAATTACACAAAATATTTACCAACCCCTTAACATTTTTATAAATTCAGTTTTAAATCGGTGAACCGCACTATCGCGATGTCGGCCAAACACGTGGTTATCGTTCCGCGCTTCCACTGCCTGTTATTCACTGTTTTCAATTCACAATTGTTTTCAATACACCCACTGTACTACATTTATTAATTTCTTGGGTCCCGGTCGGTATTACGGCGTTATTACATGGAATTATTCATTATTTAAACAGTTCAACCCGACCGGGCCCGCGGGTCGCAACTACGTCTGTATGTGAACTCTGTTGTGGTTTTTCGTGGACTGCGTAACGCGTCTATCTGGTGCGGACGGATATTGATGACCGGCCTAACGAATTTTGTCGACGCTTACAGTTGAGTTGTTGCCGTTTAGTCGCTATGCGCCTGATACATAGTGGTTTTTTCTGTATCGTGCGCCGACGATATTTAGGCACTTCTGGCTTGATGTCACAAAAGAGGCGGACCTTAAGTTTCATATCCGCCAGCAAGTAAGATTCAGTTGAATAAAATTTGCTTTCTGACCATCTTGGTTTTTTGGACGGTAGCGTCCCCCGCGCGTATACCTGTGTCGCGCATACGAGCGCATGGTCACACTCAAACAAAGTTCTCGGAAATCTAGTGTGGTGCTAATTCCTTGACTGATTTCACAACGGAGGATTGCGTTGCAGCTTCGTTACAACACTGTTTTATTCACCACGTGTTCTGGTCTTTGTTGAAATCAAACTTTACACAATACATTTATAAAACCCCAAAAATGAAATAAATAAAGATACCCATAAATTTGGACCGTTACAAAATGATAACTGATGGAAATGCAATGATGGAAATTGAATAATCTAATTTCTGATTTGAAATGATAATACCAGACAAACAGTTAAAATATTTAATTAATGGAAATTGAAATTAAAAGTTATTTACTGCTAATAAATTGTAGTCAGATGTTAACCTAGATGGTAATGCTTATTTTGAGGTTAGGTTTTTGTAAAATAAGAATGTTTATTTGAATATACAAATGTAATATACGTATGGTAAGAATATACGAATAGATGCAACCAGTGCTTCTTAACGCAAACCAGTACGGGCTAAGAGGAAAGCAAACCAGTCGGGGATGTGGCACAGTAAAAGACCAGTTATTGATTTTCTATCGAATGTTGCAGAGTTTGGTGATACTGTGGCGGGTGCCTGTCTGACCTTATGGTGTTGGGATCTCGACAAGGGAAGTCCAGTAATGTCATTCAGGTGCAGCCATAGTCGCCGGACTAGGAGGGTAAGTTGCCCATGATTTTGGTAAGGATGTAAGGGGGTTATTGGCGCCATATCCTTGCTGGTCCTCTTAGGTTTTTTTTTTAAGCCAATGAGTTTTTCTGTTTCGACAGAAACCTCTCATTGGGGGGGGGGGGGTATTATAACGGTACAAACTGATGAGGGTCTATAATTTGAAGCTTTTCATTTTTTATTTAACAAGAGTATATTTTAAGTCACCGACTATAGTTCCGTGACTGGCACAGCATGTTACAAGAATGCAAGTTATCAGAAAGGGTGCGTATTCATGCGTACGAGCGCACGTGTGAGCCGACGTTCCCAGCGTAAAAGTCACGTAACAAAAATTCCTTCTTGCCAGGTACGAGAGGACAAAAAGCCTCGAGATGCTCTCAGCCAATGAGGAGCCAAATAGCCAGACACAGAGGGACGCTTGGCCATCTTGAAAGCGGCAGTCAGCGTCAAAACTCGAAACCGCGCACTTGCGTTGGCGCGCGGTTAATGAAGAACTATACAGAACAATGTAGACTGACCGGCCGAAAGTGTGAAAATGTGTTAACAAACAGTAAATAAACATAAGTCAACAAAAGCCCTCAGACCGTGCAGTCAGAAAATTCATGCTCGCGAGCAAAATATCAAGTCGGCCGACTAGTAATGAGTGAGTTGACTAGTAACGAGTGAGTTAATAAATAATGAGTGAATTAATAAAACAATAACCAAAGTGTGAAGGAAA
Organism: Magicicada septendecula; assembly: GCA_034769895.1. Lineage (NCBI taxonomy): Eukaryota > Metazoa > Arthropoda > Insecta > Hemiptera > Cicadidae > Magicicada > Magicicada septendecula. The sequence continues at coordinate 99,928,753 of CM068370.1, read as the reverse complement.
GTAGTACTTCACAAATTTAAGTTTAGAAACAGTTTTCCATAAATATTTCAGACAGAAAGTGTATATACAGCAGTGATGCAATGCCGGAGCGACAACCAGCGAGGATGAGTACTTTTTGAACCTTTTTATATGTTGACAAAATTTCAACCTATTATCCAGTTGTTAAATTTTGATAAAATTAAAAAAGCGCTATTAATTAAAAGGGTAATCTAAAGAAAGAATGTGTGAGTGAGTGAGAGTTAACATAAAGAGAATAAAAAGATGAGCACTGGTTTACGTTAAGCAAATTTAAGGCCTATCATATTTAGGCTGTATTTCAAAATGTGTTTTTCTTTTAATATGTTAATTGATAATGTCCTATAATGGACCATAATAGTATGTTGAAATGTAATTATACAGAAGTACGTAGAGAAGAGAGTGAAGGATATCTTATGTAGATGGAAGTATAACAACAGATGTCATGTTAAAGAAAATAAAATAATATTTTATTTTAATTTTATGGATACGTATTTGTTCATTTGTATTTGCCTATTATTCTCTGTCAAGTACACTAAACGATACCCTGGTTAACCTTGCAACACGTAAAGTCAATTATTACGCAATAAATACAATACAGTTTTAGTTGGAGTCCGAACTAAAGAACAAATTTAAATTACTAAATACTGAACATACTTCAGTTGACGTCCAAACAGGGACGAATTAAATTATTAATTACCCATTCATACTTCATCCTGTATTAATGCTTTGATGTATTCTGTTTCACGCTTCCGTTTTTCATCCTGTTGTCTTTCTGCTTCTTCCGCCTGCTGCCTGGGTTCTTCTCTTTGTCTTTCTTCTGTTTCTTCTGTTTCTAGCATTAGTGCTCTCTGACGTTCCTCAGCCTCTTCTCTTTCTTGTCTTCGTTCTTCTTTTGTGTCTTCCTGTATCTGCCGCAGCAGCACTTGGAAAGCTTCCATTATCTGACTGGCATCCATTGTTTACCAATTAATTAGGAAATACCTCGTCTTGTACAAACTGTCCACTGTTTCCACTCTTAACCGTTCTATCCCACTTCTGACATCACTGTTACGACGGTCTACTTGATCGTCGTAGGTACAGTGGAAACAAAATACAAGACACCAATTAAGTCACTAATCACCAGCTTTAATTTTTACAGTTAAACGGTTCGTAATTAACACCACAGTCTCTTATAACAAATCAAATAAAAATTGTTCACACGCAAATAAATGTCAACTAATAATAAAACACAAGTGTATTACAATATACCGTCCGATTATAAAACACAACACTTAACTAATAACCACTTGAACGCGCACAGTAATATCGCCCGATAATAACTCGAACCGCACTGTAAATATATCGCAGCTATACTGAAAACTAAGGCCGCTGCCACCATGTTTTTATACCTCCACTCGCAGACCAGAACGTTCCTAATTGCATCTTAGCGCCAGTGTGTACTACGTAATTAACTACTACGTAATTAACTGTGGCCTTGACACAGTCCGCGCGGCTGGCGGCTTTGAGAAAACTCTCACGAATGCCACAGTCACGTATGCCACACACATTAGAGCGAGATTCTTCTGGCACATTCGACAAACACGTAGACTGTTCTGTAATGTCATAACAATAGGATATCTAATCTACTTGTAAACGTTAAAGAAGGATAATGAAATTAATGAAGTTTATTTTCGTAATCCAGAATAACAGAGGCGTTCTGCAAGCATGAATACTCTCAAGTATGACATTTTTTTGTTAATATACTGTACGGCAAAGTATCGAACTTATACATAAACAAAATGCACCAGATAGAATATAAAATAAAACAATTATTACTGTTTCAATTTTTCATTTTTCTATTATACAAAGAAATAAAATATAGCTATTATATAATACAACAAAATTAAATATGTAGAAACCATGTTTCATTAGAAGAATATTTTCAAGTGTAATGTGATAAATAAATATCTTTGTTAAGTGTGTTCTTGATCATGTTAAAGGACCAGCCGTGTCACTGTTCCAGCAGAGTTATTTTGAGTTGATGAAACAAGCTCTGCGACCAGGAGGCATCGTATGTTCACAAGCTGGAACAGTCTGGTCGAATCTAAACTCTGTTGTTGAAACATTCAACCATTGCAAGAATGTTTTCTCAACTTCATCTTTTGCATATTCTGCAGTGCCGACGTATCCTACAGGACAAATAGGTTTTATTTTAGGAAGTCTAAACGTGGTAAGTCACGTGGTAGAATTTATTTGAAATGAGTGTTACCTTTTTCACCATCTTTTTACTGTTTTATGTTAGAATATATTCTTCAGATTCTCTTATCTTAAGGTTTTCAACAAACAGATGCATGAAGAAGTAATTTTGAATGTTTAAGTCAGTAATGATATAGATTTTCATGAAGTGCAAATACTAATGTTACTTTCTCCCCTATCATATTTTTTCATTAAATATTTGGCATATGAATAAAGAATTCTGTATCAAATTTGTAAACTTGTAGGAAGGACAAGCTATTAGATCAAATATTCTCTATATAATTATTGGAAGTGGTTGTCTGTGAAATTCACACAATAATATGTATATTACAGAACTGTTTGATAGTGTTTTATCCGATGTTTGTTCACATCAGTTCATATCCAGTCTTTTACACTGATAAAAAAACAACTTGTTTTTTGTTTTTTTTTTTCATTTGCTCACATACAACTAACATTGTTATCTCATTTGTTCTTCCTAAACCACTGAGACAGTTTGGTCATTTAGGATACTCTATTCTGTGAATAACAAAATGTGTGTGTATGTGTGGGGGGGGAGTGATAAGGGACAAACAAAATTGAAAGTATGTCATTACTGCTTGTGTTGCAGTTTTGTTTGGGAAGTGAGTGCTAATTAGCTGGTTAATTTATATGTCTAACAGAATCACAGAAAAAGTTATTGTACTGATTTGTCAGTGACGTACAGTCTTCATTACGACTTAGCATTGACCTAGAGAATACGTTTATCAGTATGTGTTGTAATCAAAATTCTGATTCATTGACCTATTTTATATCAACACGTGCATGACTGAAGTACTGGTTGTAGATTATCTTGTGTCTGTAACTTGAATATAGCACATTATGTGTGTTTGTGAGAATCTACAACTTAATAGCCAAATAATTGTTAAAAAATAAAATACAATCTTTGCAACTCTTACCTTGTTCGGGTCCCAGGTCCTTCGCACGAATTCGTGAAGAATAAGCGTGACTTAGGTTAACACTCTTCAATAAATCATATTCTCAATTATATTCAGAAATGGATGTATTTATTTACTCATTATGTGACATTGAACTTTATCGTTATATTCTTTCATTTCAACATTTTGTTTACTTTCTTTAACTTTACTTAATATTCATTTTCGACTCAAAAAACTACTACTCTGCATCTCGATTATTTTTCTTAAAAAATTACAAAACCTTGGGTTACTTTTACATGACCAATATGCTAATAACTAGTTGCAAACTGTAACTTAAAGAACTGACTAAACTAACTAATTAACCTATTAAGACCCAGTAGTGCTCACGCTCAATACTCATTCAACTTCCCTCCCCATTATTTAGATTTAGTGCTTTTCATTGATTCTAATTTGTTAGTGGATGTTTAAATGATTACTTTCCTGGAATTGTGTCCATGACGACCACGAGTTGAATTTAGTCCATTGTTGTTTTACTTTTTGTCCGAATAGGGTTCACTGCTAATTTTGATGCCACTAGTTAACGAATGTCTCACACTTTGTTCATGTTGATTGGGTGTTTAGTTAAACTCACTTTTAAGATTTGTTAATAAATTTTCTGACTCGCGAGTCTGTGTACGTCTGTCCAGACGTCGTTTCGGCGGGTAACTGCGCAGAGCATTAACCAACTGCTCCCCTCCAAACGTTCGGACAGAGTGGAATTTCAATGCCTTTGCTGTTAAAGTCTTCGTCACTGTTCATAGCCTTTATGTGGCAAATTGTTAGTCGTGGCTCCGGGAATACTGTTTATTAATGTGTATCAGACGTCGACGAAATTTCACTGCCACTAGTTGCGTCACATGAATAGGCGTGGTCTCTAATTATGTTTCCGCCAGCACCAGAGCACATGTTGAGAAAAAAACACCTCCAAGCCATGTTGTTTTACCATCTCGGCGTCGGTTGCGCGCCCGCTGGTGTTTGCGCGTTTGTGTGTCACACGGCACCGAAATTCTTAGAATTGTATTGCGTTCTCATACCTGCCGCATTCCATTGTACAACTACACCTCACTGTTCTTTGTTTGACGAACTTTTCTATAACATGTGACTGACCACACAAATGGGAAACAAATTTATAATTTTGATAAAATAAAAACCCCTCTCCTTTTAGCCCCGTTACAATATCCCCCCAATGAGATATCTTCTGCCGAAACAGAAGAAATCTCATTGCTAAACCCCTAAGAGGATCGGTGAGGATATGGTGCCAACAACCCCCCATTAGTTCTTACACATCATGGGTAAACTACCCCCCTAGCTCGGTGACTATGGCCGCACCTGAACGACATTACTGGACTTCTCTATTCGAGATCCCAACACCATAAAATCGAACAGACACGCACCACAGTGCACCTAACCTTTTAACATGCCACCCCCACAAACTCCAAACCATTGGTCTTATACCATGCCAGATCCTCAACCGATATGTTCCCCCTTGTCATGCATACTGGGTCGCCTTTGGCAAATACTGGGCGCATACACATATTCATAATATCTTGTAAACAAACTCCTTAAACATTTTAAACTCATTTTTCAAATTACGATATAGTAAACAAATTAAATTCCAATCATTAAATTTGGTTAAAAATTCATCTAAGTTCCAAATCGATCTGTTCTATTACCATTTCTTTCTTCAAAACCAAAAAACTAAAAATCCTTTACCTGAATCTATCAAATCTATCAATTTTCTTCATTACTACTAATAATCAGAAAAACAAATAAATCGAACATCTCATTAAAACCTTAATTCACTTACTCTAACATTTGTTTACACATATATTCTAAACAATATAATTCAATAAACACTAGTAACACACATAAACAATAATACCAGGGTGTCTACGACCCGGGAAAACCGGGAATTTTCGGGGAATTAAGAATTTGTGGAATATTCAGGGAAAATCAGGGAATTTCTTCGTTAATCAGGGATTTTCCTCTTGGGCTACTCTCCGTAAACGTAGTAGCGATACTTTCGAATTTCGCAGGACGTAATCGATCGCTACTCGATTCCCATAGTCAGCCAATGAACACTCGTTCCCAGCACGGGACTGAAGTATGCTATTTGATTGGTTCCCAGCGCGGATTGGTATTTGACCCAACCTTGCGCGGGTTGTCTGTTCAGTATTGTCAACTTAGCGGGTTTCCCGCTCAATCTTGCAGATTTAAGTTTTTGTTTAGCGGGGACGTTTTGGAAATTTAACAATGAAAGTGTAGGGATTTAATGGATTTTCGACCTTCCACAGCGGGAAGAACCCTTCTGTAGGCAGCAAGACAAACGATGAGTAGAGGGGGTGTGAGTAACATGTTTCTAAATAACAGGTAAACTGACAGTGTGGTTTTCTATTGTAACAGCGACAACGTCGCTTATCTGTACTTTGTTTTCATTCGGCGTTTTTGTAGTGCGTTTGCAGTATGAGTGATATTGTGGAGACTAAAGGCACGCGGTCAAATCAAATTAAACGTAACCCGTACGATGCGAATTATAAATTAATTGTGATTCAAAATGTAGAAAAAACGTGCAATCGCGAAGCCGCAAGGAAATTCGATATTGATGAATCTGACAATGGAGAAAACAGAAGGAACGACTTTTACATGCAAATACTGCGCGACGAGCATTCGCGGGACCTCAAGTTGGGCGTTTTGTAGCAGTAGAGTCCAGCATCTGTGAATACGTACGGCTTTTAAGAAGGCAAGGACTCCCTGTCATTAGCTTTAGAAATCGCAGAATTAAAAGTCTCCGGTTTCAAAGCCAGCTTCGGGTGTACAAGACGAATGATGCGGCGAAATGGTTTTGCGCTTAAATGACGTACATCACTCGCGCTAAAACTACCGAGTGACTACGAAGAAAAACTCCTACAGTATCAGCGGTGTGTCATTCATTTACGCAAGAAGTATAATTATTCACTTGAACACATGGGAAACGCCGTTGAAACGCCCGTATTTTTATTTTTTATTTACGTATATTTACGGTGACCAAAAGGGAACCATCTGTAACAGTAGATTACGGGAAATGAAAAATTACGTGCCACTATATACTTGTGCTTGTTGTATTAGCCGATGGACGAATATTTCACAATAAAATTAAATTTCCATTAATATTTACGTATATTAATAATTGCAGGTGTGCATTACTTATAAACTTTTTGCGTGCAAACTTAACTTGAAAACATTGATGGTGAAAGATTGTTGTTTATGTGAATTTAGTTATCCATTTTGTAAGTACAATCAATTTAAATTTCCATTAATATTTAGGTAGTTTAATATTTATTTTTACAGCACTTTACCTATACTGTAGTATGAATTTCTATAAAATATTCTATAATTCGGATTTTTCTCTAATTCGGACTAGGCTTCACCCCATATAATCCGAATTAGAGAGGTTTACTGTATTTATATTGTGAATATAGAGTTTTATCGGAATTTCAACTATTTTCGCAACGTTGAAAAGTTTTGAGTGTTGGCTACACTGTCGTGATTTCGCGCCGTAATAGTGTTTACATCTCTTCATTTGTTGTTTACCGGTGCTTACTGTATGTGTTGCGTTCGCGCTTGAGTGTGTTATTGTGATTTGAAATTCTTGAAATCTGTTGTGTTGTGCGCGAAATCTAAAGCAGAAGCTTTGCAATTAATTGCGTGCTCTTAATTCTTTAGTGGTGCGGATTAAAATGCTTTTAGTGTGATGTGCGTTCGTTGTTAAAAACACGTGGGCATCCAAATTCGTGACTGTGCAAAGTCGTTTGAAAATTCCGTTTTATTATGGCGTGCAAAACTCGTTTTCAGTCAGAGTGGTTGAATGACCCAAAGTTTAAATCATGGCTAGAAGCAGTGAAAGACAGCCCTTTTCGGGCGAGTTGTAGGTTATGTCGGTATTCGTTTTCATTAAGCAATATGGGCAGGCGTGCAGTTAGTAGCCATGCTGAGGGCTCCAAACATAAAATTGCTGCAAAAAATTCTGGCGCTATTACTAATTATTTTAGTTTACCTGTGGATGCTAAGCCGCAGTTTAATAACCCTGAGCCTAGCACTTCTCAGCCTGTTGCAACCGACGATGGAAACGATTCTTCATTGCTTCGAAGAAATTCAAGAGTAAATGATTTTTTGATTAAAGAAGACTCCACTAGGGCTGAAATTTTGTGGTGTATTCAGGTAGTGATGAATCACCGAACCATGAGGTCTGCTGCCAGGGATGTTGGTGTTTTTAAACGGATGTTTTCCGATAGTGAAATTGCAACCAAGATTCAGCTCCAAAAAGACAAAATGGGGTATGTAATTGTTCATGGAATTGCTCCATACTTCAAAACCAGATTATTTCACGAGATTGAGCTAGCGGATGTTATAACAGTTGGTTTTGACGAATCGCTGAATAAAGTTTCTCAGATGCAACAGATGGACATTGATATCCGCTATTGGGACAATTCCAAGGATGAAGTAGTAGTACGCTACTGGTCCTCTGCTTTTCTTGGTCACACAACAGCAAGTGATTTACTTGCAGCATTCAACAAGGAGATTCCGCCCCATTTTATGAAGAAGGTAATTAATATATCAATGGATGGCCCTAATGTAAATTTTAAGTTTTTAAGAGATTTCAAGGCTTCCATCAAGGAAATTGAAGGCCCTGTTTTGCTTGAGGTGGGAAGTTGCGGCTTGCATACAATGCATTGTGCCTATAAAGCTGGATTTCAAGAAACGGGATGGATGTTGGTGAAATTTCTGAGGGCTTTGTTCTATCTTTTTAAAAATGTTCCAGCTAGACGCGCAGACTACAGACGCCTAACGAATAGTAGCATCTTTCCACTGAAATTTTCAGCGGTCCGGTGGCTAGAGTGCGCAAATGTAGCTCAACGAGCAATAGAGATTCTCCCGAATGTGAAAGTGTATGTGAGAGGAATTGAACAAGGGAATTCTGCACCCTCTTGTATGAGCTTTGGTGAAGTGAAGAAAGCATTACAGGATTCTTTGCTTGCACCAAAACTTGCGTTCTTCAGAACAGTGGCATCGGATCTGGAACCTTTTATGACAGAATTCCAATGCAATCGCCCTATGATACCATTTCTGTATTCTGCATTGTGTGGGGCTCTGAGGATTATCATGGACAGATTTGTCAAGAAGGAAGTATTGGAGGAAGCCAGTAATCCTTCTTCCATCAACGTAACTCAAAATGAAAATCTGTTACCAGTGAAACACGTGAAGGTGGGATATGCCACAATGGCAGAGCTGAAGAAGGTAAAGAAACTGAAGGAATTTGATGTGATGACATTCAAAAGAGATTGTAGAGAGTGTCTCGTAAAAATCTGTCAGAAACTGGTGACTCACTCGCCTCTTTCGTATAAATTTACAAAAGCTGTCTCCTGCTTTGACCCGCAATTAGTTAGTTCATCAAAATCATTGGCAGAGAGCAGATTACAAACCTTGCTCTCCATTTTAGTGGAAAATAAATGGATAGATGGTCCTACTGCTGATCAAGCTGCGAGAGAATTCTCAAACTTTGTGTCCCAGCCCAGTGCCTCTGATAGACTAAAATCATTCGATAGATTGTCAGATCGTGCAGACCACTTTTGGAGAGATTTTTTTGGAAGGTCCAGTCCAGAATTGAGGATTCTAAAAGTCATGAAAATGGTTCTTGTCATTTCCCATGGTAATTCCAGTTTAGAACGAGGTTTCTCTGTTAATAAGGAAGATCTTATTGATAACATGGCCAACGAGACCCTGGTAGCAAGGCGATTGGTGTATGACTCTGTGAACACAATAGTGGGCCCCAATGTACAGGACCTCGTGATCGATAAGAGTTTGATACATTCCACGAAAAATGCAAGAAGTCGCTATATGGAAGAAATTTCTAGAAAGAAAGCCGAAGATGAGGAAAGGCAGCTAAAGCTAAAAAAGAAAAGGCAGGTTGAACTGCAGATCATGGAGTTGGAAGCCAAGAGAGCAAAACTTAGGGAAGAAAAGGATAAGGAGCTGGAACTGCTTGAAGAAAACATCAAGAAGTTGGCTGAAGAATCGAACAAGTAAATGGAAGCAGACTTCTGTTGCAATTTTACATAAGTGTAAATAAGTGCTTGGTGTTTAATTAAAACAAACATTGTGTTATTGTTATTTCTATTTTGTGAGGCACAGTGCTGTGTGGTGCGTGCAATTTAAAGAAACTTTAAAACTTTAAAAACACTGTCCTTGAATTATTAAGGCATGGGGAAGGTGATGATAAGAATTTATTTCAGCCAAGTGGCCATAAGCTTACGTACACAAATATGTTTGATTTGATCTAACATTCTCTATACTCAATCAGTGATTTACTTCTTTCACGGCCCATGCTAAAATAAAAACGATCGCATAAAGTCCGGTACAAAACATATAAACACTGGTACTTCGTTCATGGAATCTTTTTGTACGCTTGCCTTGTGATGGAAGCCGTGTACAGCCAATCTGGTGAGAGCACTGAGCTTACAATTATTTGGTCCTGTCCAGTTGCAATCTAGCATAGCATCTGTGGAATAGAAGTCTGAGTAAATCATCTCTTGCTTCTCTGGATTTGAGTAGTTCCTGCTCTGGATGGGTAGATGGGGAAGATGTAAGTATCATTTTATTTTTTTAATAGCTTTTAATGTTGTCAATCGATCTTCATCTATTATTGTTCATCTTCAAGGCAAATAACCGGTATTAATAAATATTCATGCCTTCTCATAAAATCGCTTACATATACTCCCGGCCACAGGCCACTTGTTCATGTTACTTTTGTCATTCTGAAAAATATGATTGTGAAAAATTGCCATGACATTAGTGAAAGGCCCCTCTCATATGAATACATATTTTAAAATAAATGCAGTTTTGAGTGTTGATTCCTCTTGTAGCATATATGATGAGTGAAATGGAACACATTGGCACAGTTTGACCTTTGGTGGGAAAAAATTTAAAATGATTTTAAGCGAACCCCTGAATATCCATAAATACGGTACCTAAATAACCTACTCTGCTCTGTTTTCAAATCTTCCATTCGTCTTGTCTTGGAACACTTTACTGCACAATGTAGCGGTCAATAGCTGTAACAAAAGCTGAAAATGTTGAGCTTTTTTTCTTTAATCCATCTTTTACGGGATGCACTCAGTTTCGTGACATTCTCCATGGTTAGAAATAGGAGGGATTTGGGGGGGAATTTGTCCTTAGCGTACTGACGCAGAATTTGCCTGGTGTTGAAAACAGAAAACCATCTTCGGGTTGGCCGAGGCAGGATTCGAACCTGCTACAACCTGCACGCTACAAGTCATACCTTAGCGCACTGAGCTAAATGTGTTCGGTGCAATTGACCTTTAGTTGCTCACGACTACAATGTGGCTGATCGTGTGGTCATCAGTAGTCCACTCAAGTTCTTTGTTTTGTAAATGCGTTGTATTTTGGTCACTTATGTTACTCAGGGAATTTTCTTACTTATCCTGGAAAAATCAGGGAATTCTTTTATGATGAGTTGGTAGACACCCTGAATACACTTGAAACTTAAACATCATCTATATGGCAGGCGGAAAAATCAAACATTTTTTTTCTTTTCAAAAAAATTTAAATTTATCAAAATATCTTTTTTCTCCATATTCAAAAAAAAAAAAAATTTAATGCAATCGAGAAACAAAACCTCAGAAAAATGGTTCTGTCTCCAACCTCAGTCATCAGCTGATCTCTCTAGGTCAAGTCAATGCCCTTGACATACATATGTTATACACAGGGCTGCATCATAAAGTACATAGAACATCTTTAAAATTCTTTACCTTTAAGCACAATACAATATAATAAAATAAGACATACAAAATTAACATGGTTATTTTCATCTTACTATAAACAATAAAATTTACATTTAAATTGACCAAAATTTACACATTTTTGCTTGAATGATTTTCAACTTCTATTAAAATCTGTCACTTGTTTCAATTAATTTTTTACATTTTAACTATGACTTTGTTTCTTTAATATTTTCATTCTCAATTATTCTGGGTAACCCTATTATTTCTAACATTTCAACTTGCAAATGGGTGATTAAAATATAATCTTACCCCCCCTGCTGACTCTAACAATCACCAACGATTTTACCCAGTATGACACCCATCTCTCAAAACATCTATCTCCACCAACTTACTACTCTAACTCCCATTTACTCATTCTACCCCTACAACAAAATACTCTCTACCCCTTTTGTACTCAGGATGTGTGTTCCCTCATCTCACTACCGTCTCCACCTCTTGCCTATCCTATTTACCCGGCAATCACTCCCTGAAAACCCACTGCTACCCGCCACAACGCCTTTCGTTGGTTGTAGACTCCTTACCACACCACCCCCCTTTACAAAATCACCATCAACTAATTACTCTCCCATTACATCACTTTCGTTTACAAAATATCTCCATTTATTTATTACCTCAATATATCAATCATTACTCTACATATTTTTCCCATAGCTACTGTGTCACTATTACATCTCAAATTCTACATTACTCTTATTCACAACAATCTTACTTTATTTAACACTCCTTTAACTCAACTTGGACTGATCTAAATGTCCTAACGAAATAATAATCACCCAAATTCTAATATGTACCACATTCTACCTGTTAACTCTTCAAAATACAAAACTATCTCAAATACATTTCCTCATTTAAATCAAAATCTTTTAACCACATTGAAATCATTATATTCAAACATTTAACGACATTGAAAAATTTGCAAATCACTATAAGTGATATACTACAGCTGATCAGCTGACTTTCTTGGCAAGGTGAATGACCTTACTACAGATATATTTCAAAATTATATAACGTACACATGTTCATAATTCTTACCACTAACATATTAACAATAATGACACAATAAAACATACTAAACAGAATCTGATAAACATCTTACATACTTGAAAGTCTTTTAAGTATTAGCAAAGTCTTTTCTGAAATCATTACACAAAGCACATCACATTTAAATCACTTACTACTAAACAACCTATCTATTACAATAGTATATTTGAATCAAAATGAAACATTATAATTGACTCTATCACTTAAAATTGGTTGCTCTCATAGGGACATAAATCACTACTCATTGAGACATAGTCATAGCAACAGTTACTGAACAGCTCTATGGATTGTCAACCCCCAACTCTCTCTATAGAGTTGTGTTATAAGTTGACCGCCCGCTGTTTACAGAGGTCGTCACCCTCTCACTGCAATTACAGCTACACTCCCACTACATCGTTACTTAAAGTCCCCCCTTTTTCCCAGTTACAATTAGGTAACCACTCGCCGGATGAACCGGATCGAGCGTTTGCCTTATGCACAGATGCTATATCTGTGCCCCTGGCTTGTAACGGTCAGCTCCTTTTCCACACACACTATTGTTTTCTGATGGTGGACTGTTGCGTCCATTTGCATTCCCAAGAACTGAAGTTACATGTATAAGGTATAATCGCTGACTATACCGTTCTTGGTTCAGCGTTATATAAAAATTCGGCATTACTGATGTCCGAGGACACCAGTAATCCTACTAAAATGATTCACACACCCTTAATCACGGCACTATCGACACCTTCGACGATAGCCGCTGTTCCATAGTTATGTAGTTTCCCCTGTTACCCCCCTGGTTCAACTTCAAAATTCACCAATTTTGTAACTACTTACATAATTCCACGGCCAGGGCCTGGTGAAACCGTGACCGCCCGAAATGTGGGGAACTACCAAAAGACATATAAGGCCAACGCTGACACCGCTACTGCAATTCACGGAAGGTCAACTCTTATATGTTTGGGTATATTAATTACTTTTTCATTCTTAACATAATACATACAATATACTCATAATTAACATGGCGATTCTTCCATTAAAACCAACAATTCACATTTAAGGTTGATCAGAAATTACACCTTACGTCCTTACATTTGCACATAAAATTATAAACATTATATTTGACTTTCAATTGAACTTCTATTAATTAATTATCAATTATTTATTATTTACTATACCATTAACTTTTCCAAAATTTTCTTTGTTATCAATCTTCCTTTTACATAACATTTCATTTAAAATTTGCTATTTAGACATTGAACATTTTATTTTATTTAAATTGCATCATAAAATTCATACTTACAGTACATCACTCACATACTGTCATAAACACAAAATATCAACACCAAACACCAATAACTCCATGTACCTTCTGAAACATTTAACAATCATGTTATTCCACAAACTAAATACAATTTAACATTTATTTATTAATTATTATCAAATTTAAATCTCATAAAATAATTTAAATTCATCATCAAATTTCAATTATATAAAATTTTAAATCAATCAAAAATATTTAATCACCTCAAATTATTTACTTCAATCAATTATTAAAAACACAACATATTTTAATTACCTTACTTCCGCAATTACAATTCCTTAATTACCAACTCATTATTTCTTTTGTCTGATAAAATATTATTATTATTAAAATCAATTTCTACTACCCACACATTGTTTACATTACATACTTGTTACAATATAAACACAATTAATTTCACTAAAATTTATTTACAAATCTTCATCATTAATTGTTCAATTTACCACACTTCATTTCCTAATTCAGCAAGGTCATAACCATAAATTAAAATATTTAAAATGTCCATTCATTGAGTCTATATTTACCCTCCATCATTATATAATAGTCTTATTTTTTATGACACTTCTCATTCTTACTCACACTCAATTTATTATTATTATTATAAACCATTAGCTCTATGCCATTCATTGTACCATTATAATTTATAGGATTACTCCCTTTTATTATTTCATAAACCATGTCAATATTAGTTATTTTTGTCCAGTCTCCATCAGTATTATTGGTTAACATTAAGTAAGTTATTTTATCATCATTATATTCTTCTACTACAACCTCAGGTAAGTTATTATCATTTATAACAGTATTATCAAAATATTCATCTATCTCTATTCCACAAGGTAAGTCACTTTTTTCCTCTCTCTCAATATCTAAAATCTGCACTAACATTTCATAACCTCTATTAACCTCAAAAATCTCTATTTCTCTCTTTCTCTCATTACACCACCTCTCATAACCCCACTGAACTCTCCCATTCCATGCAAAGGGCACCATTAAATACTTATTACCTCTACAACCAGGTAAACCACAAAAAACTAAAGGACCATACGAAGACACCTCGTCTTCCACACCACTACCAGAGGAAACTCTGTCCTCATAAAACCACTGTGAACATTCCATTTCACAATAAACTTGGGGAAAATGTGCCCTCTGCCCCTCTAAACTCTCTACACACACACACTCATACCCTCGTCAACACTTTCTCTGCTCTCAACCTTACACTCTAACACCATGTTTTTAATTTCACCACTGTTATTACTCGTTAACCCATTATTATAATTATCGCTATTACTCACCTGGTCTTCCGTCACCTGTTTTGCATCTAAACTACTACCACTGTTAATACATGTCTCTCCGTTATTTTCACTTATTTTGCTCTTACCTATATTTATCACCCACACTCCCATTCTCTCAATATTCTGTTCTAATTTACTAACGTTATTGGTAAATATCTCATTGGTTTTCTCGACATTTTTATTGATTTCATTTATATGGTTTTTCAACTCACTGAAATTGTTTTCGCATTTTACTTTTTGTTCATGTATTTCGCTTTTCAACTCGTCAAATTTATTATTGAAAATATTATTTTGCACGTCAAAACGATTATTTATAACGTCAAATTTGCTACTCTGTACATCAAAGCTACTCTTGACTTCGCTAACGTCACTGCTCACTTTATCAAATTTATTATTCAAACTGCACAGCGTGCTACATAGATATTTCATCATATTATTTTCAGGTTGATTACTTTCCTTAATTAATTTTGGGGTCATCTGAATCCCCGAATCATCTGTACTATCTGTTTCATTTGTACCACTTATATTCATAGTTTTGTCGTCTTGACCTACATTCGGAGTTGAATGTATTTCAAGACTACTCATAACAGCTGATTCATCAAATTCAGCCATTTCACTTACCATACTTTCATGATTTTCTGACATTTTTGAATTGTAAATTTATCACCTTTATTTTATTATACTATATTTTAACACTTCTTATTTTACATGCCTTAGGTATTCATTAGGTCTTAGTTACATATAACCTAATTTTTTGTATTTCTTACGTATTCCTAACTCGCGCTTATATTCACATTTAGGTGTGGTTTATTAAAATTTATTTTTATAAACTTGTCACTGTTCGTGGCGCCATTGAGAAACTACAACTTAATAGCCAAATAATTGTTTAAAAATAAAATACAATCTTTGCAACTCTTACCTTGTTCGGGTCCCAGGTCCTTCGCACGAATTCGTGAAGAATAAGCGTGACTTAGGTTAACACTCTTCAATAAATCATATTCTCAATTATATTCAGAAATGGATGTATTTATTTACTCATTATGTGACATTGAACTTTATCGTTATATTCTTTCATTTCAACATTTTGTTTACTTTCTTTAACTTTACTTAATATTCATTTTCGACTCAAAAAACTACTACTCTGCATCTCGATTATTTTTCTTAAAAAATTACAAAACCTTGGGTTACTTTTACATGACCAATATGCTAATAACTAGTTGCAAACTGTAACTTAAAGAACTGACCAAACTAACTAATTAACCTATTAAGACGGCCCAGTAATGCTCACGCTCAATACTCATTCAACTTCCCTCCCCATTATTTAGATTTAGTGCTTTTCATTGATTCTAATTTGTTAGTGGATGTTTAAATGATTACTTTCCTGGAATTGTGTCCATGACGACCACGAGTTGAATTTAGTCCATTGTTGTTTTACTTTTTGTCCGAATAGGGTTCACTGCTAATTTTGATGCCACTAGTTAACGAATGTCTCACGCTTTGTTCATGTTGATTGGGTGTTTAGTTAAACTCACTTTTAAGATTTGTTAATAAATTTTCTGACTCGCGAGTCTGTGTACGTCTGTCCAGACGTCGTTTCGGCGGGTAACTGCGCAGAGCGTTAACCAACTGCTCCCCTCCAAACGTTCAGACAGAGCGGAATTTCAATGCCTTTGCTGTTAAAGTCTTCGTCACTGTTCATAGCCTTTATGTGGCAAATTGTTAGTCGTGGCTCCGGGAACACTGTTTATTAATGTGTATCAGACGTCGACGAAATTTCACTGCCACTAGTTGCGTCACATGAATAGGTGTGGTCTCTAATTATGTTTCCGCCAGCACCGGAGCACATGTTGGGAAAATATCACCTCCAAGCCATGTTGTTTTACCATCTCGGCGTCGGTTGCGCGCCCGCTGGTGTTTGCGTGTTTGTGTGTGTCACGCGGCACCGAAATTCTTAGAATTGTATTGCGTTCTCATACCTGCCGCATTCCATTGTACAACTACACCTCACTGTTCTTTGTTTGACGAACTTTTCTATAACATGTGACTGACCACACAAATGGGAAACAAATTTATAATTTTAATAAAATAAAAACCCCTCTCCTTTTAGCCCTGTTACATTTGTAACCTATTTTAGGAAAGACTGAGTATGTAGAGAGAGAGAGAGAGAGAGTGTGTGTGTGCGTGATTGAGTTTTACACAGTACAACTAATTGGGTATTTGGTTACTTAAACTTTTATTATTGTTATTGTGATAATGTATTTTGTGCAGAAATGAATATCCTCTCTTAGATAATCAGTAAAACACATATTTCCTGTTATTGAAGCTGTATTTAGTACACTGTTTGAATAGCCAGTGTTATGCAGGTATGTACTAAGTCAGTGGTTCCCAAACTTTTCAGTCCGCGGACCACACCCTGAAAAAAAATTTGTATGTCACGGACCCGTCTGAGATATGAAATAAAACAAACAGTAAATATGACACAAACTCTTATATTTTAATTAAAATGTATTAAAATCAAAATTCTCTTAACTTGCAAAATTATAATATTAACGATATCAAACATATTAATATGAACAATGAAGCTGCTTTTGAACAATTAGCTCTGCAATATTAGGTTTAATGTCTGATAAGTTCAATATTAAATCACTCTCGACATCAAGTTTATTTCTTAACTTTGCCAATCTGCTACAGGACATGATTTAAAGACATTATTAAAGCCATTAGTTTGAAATTACTTTTACAATTACAATTAGTTTGGAAAAAAAACTGGAATATTCTACTAATTGTTTTAAGATTCTAAAATTTAGATTTTAGACTATAAAAAATCGGAGAAATTTACAATATATTGTATTTTTCCTTAAAAGTGTCCACGGACCCCCTGAAACATTGTTGCAGACCCCACTTTGGAAACATGGGAAACACTGTACTAAGTGATCATTGTATCACTCCACCTGGAAGAAAATTTGCACAGTAAAAGTGTGTGTATGCAAACTACATCTCCAACCACCTTGAGTCAGATTTTACAAACTGAGTTACTGTCATAGAATTAAGGTAATTGTTTTATAAAGTATTCAAGATGTTTCTTTCAAATGTATTTGATGCATTTTCACATCTCATAATATTTATAACATCACACAAGTCTTAGAGGCATAAGTCAGTATAGGTCCTAACAAAGATTTTATGGATGGTATGGTCCTGTTTGCTGCTTCAGAGTATCTTAGAAGAGCACAGTATACCGGTACCTTATTTCCGTCTATAAACATCGTAATTGTAATGTCCCAGATATCAGTAAAGTCATGTAAATGGTAAATTAAACTGAAACGCGTTCTTCTAAAAGAAGTCAGATTTTAAAAATGTACTCATAATAAAGTGTAAAAATAAAAACCAATAAAATAAGTAAAGTAGTATACCCTTCAAATGAGTATATCCATATTGATGGCAAGTGACATGCTTGATTGTGCACCTAGTAAGTGATAAGGACTTTCCTTGCATCGAATTGGTTTTTGGACCAATTCAGCACACATATCCAGTCTCTCTTTTCGGCATGGAGTATTCCTCCATACTTTTTAATGCTTGCAGCTAAACCTTAATCATGTATATAATCCTCCTTTATACTCATTTATAAAAAAGCATGCATGTTATGCCTCTTGCGTTTTGTCTGTATGCTGTATTCCTGTATAACTTTTTTTCAGCACATTATTAAACACAACACACTCATACAGATAAGGAAACAGCGTACTGTAAACCAGTGGTTCTCAACCTTTTTGGGCCTTTGCCCCCCTTTGCGTCCTCGAATTAGGGCACCCCCCCTAGACCTAATGAATTGAAGTAAAAACGTTCTACTGTGCTATTAGGGTTAATAAATCTAACTCGAATGTTTTATAATGCTTTTATTATTACAGATATAAAAAAAATACTAATACTTGTTTTGTTGAGAGAACTTTTAATTAATTAAAAGTACTTAATAGGACTACATTACAAAGGATTCTGCCCTCACTGCAGTTAAAATTTCTGGCTACATTATTTGGTTTTATTTCTTAAGAACACAATTAATGAGAGGGCTGGCACTAATTTTCTTTCACAAGTTTTTGAACGTTTGGTTCCAACTGTGATAATGCACACCTCAGATCACTTTCAACGTCCAGCCGTGCTCGGTATTTTGATTTGATGTAAGCCAGCGTAGAAAACCCAGACTCACATAGATACGTTGATGAAAACTGCACCAACAACCTTGCAGCTTCCATACCAACTTGTGGGTACACAGGAAAGTAGCTTAACCAAAAATGTTCAACAGTTATGTTTGGGAACTCCGCTTTTGCTTGAGAATCACATTTTAGGTCTATTGCCTGCTCCTGAAGGGAATCAGGAAGCATGTCCACTTCGATTTTGAACGGATCTTGTGTCAACTGAAATTGCCAGCTATCAGAAGAAAGATCTGGAAAGTAGCGTCCAATTTCGGGTGTTGTACTAGTACTTCCCTTTTTATAAATTAATAAATAGATTTTATTTGTTTATTATGCATCTGTAGGCTCTTGTAGCCGCCATGTTGTTATCTACCAACTTAAAAGTTTACTCGCCATGGTTCGAATCAGCGAACGGAAAAATCAGAACTGGCTATTTGAATAATAACGATCATTTCTTAGTTTACTAAGCAATTAAAATTTTATTGATCATTTCTTGTTTTTATATCCCTTTCAATTCCAATAATTCTTAACAATTTTTTACATATCAAAATGAAAATTATTCAGACAAACTTAATTTTTCTTATATATGAATTTATATGTAAAATAACATCTTTAAAACTACCATCAAAATTTAATTAACCCAAACCAGCGCTTCTGATTTTATCATTTTTATTCACGCTCACATTCATACATATGCCCCATGCCCATTTGAGATCTCAAATTCTTTATTCAATGGTAATAGAGTACTTTAAAAGAACATAATTTTGAATTTGATATACCACTTTGGTTACTGATCTGGCTTACGAACGAGTCCTGTTCCGTAGTACCTTCCATCACTTCGCACATATTCTTCGCACCATCTTTCATCGAAACTGTTACTTTAATTCTTTAATTACTCACTGTATAATCATGTTCTGATTTAAATTATAAATTCGGTTCTAAAATCACATTTTGTTTGAATTGCGGGCCCACATTTTCGTTCCAGAACTTCTTTCACAACCGGCCGGTTTAAAAGTGTAATTTCAACTGGGCGGATTGTACTACGTTGAGTTCTTTGTTTCCATCACATGTTCGGCTCTTGAATGTTTTGTACGTGTCTCACGCTGTTCACAGCGGCACACCTGTGCACGCGTACACGTGAATATGCCCCCTTCTGATACTTAACATTCCCAGACTCTTAATTATTTTGGGCCTCGCACGGCTTGGTACCGCACTGACTGCAAGGTGTTTAAAAATGTCAAGCGTTTGTGATCAAAATGTTGTTCAGCTTGAGTGGCTACTACTTTTTACAATTATTAAAGAATAAAATAAATCCCAATAGTTCGTCCCGTTACAATACCCCCTCAATGAGAGGTTTTATGCCGAAGCATAAAAATTCTCATTGACACTCTCATACTTCCTAAAGGGATCAGCCAGGATATGTCACCACAACCCCCTTTACGTTTTATTAAAAAATCATGGTTAACTTACCCCTGGTCCAATGACTGACTGCACCTGAATGACCTTACTGGACTTCTCTCTCAAGATCCCAACACCGCAAGGCCAGACAGGCACTTGACGCTCCTGCTCTGATGCGCAGGCCAGCTCAGGACCGCCGCCACAGCATCACCAGGCACTGAAACATCAAATCAAAAAATCAAATAGTGGCCTTGTATAATACCATATCCCTAACTGATCTGGTTCCCCTTAGCTTTGCGCTGGTTTGCGTTAAGAAGCACTGGTTTTCTTGACCTAGTAATATATAATCTTATATCTACTGCATAGACTTTCATCCCCTTACTTCGTTCCCCTTTTCATAAATTTTTTCGATTCCAGTCGACAACAATTAAGCCTTTCCCATTTTACAAGAAGAAGTATAAATCCTTACATTAACACAATAATATTTCAAAATACTTAAACACATTATCAAAAGATTAATCAATCAAATACACTTTATCTGTATCTTGTTAACTTTTATCTACTTTTTATTATTTTATTAATAAACCTTGTTTACAACTACATACTTTCAGCTAGTGCAGCCGCCATGTTGTCTAGTACCAACTCAAACTTTTTACTCACCATGTCCAGAATCTCTAATTAGACGTGTTGAAAACAATATGGTTGTTTGAAATGACTACTAATTCACATTTAAGTATTTAAATCAATATTATTTTATTAGATTCTAAAAAAAAAAATTAACACCATTAAGTTATATTTTTTCGGTCAAAATACAAAATTTCCCTTCTCTCTCTTACATTTTAATTTTAGTAATATTAAAAAATAAGTATTCATAAAATAGATTATTTGTTTACGTAGTATTCAAAGTAAGATATAATATAAATACAAAATAATTCGCTACAACTACAATATAACGAAAACCAGCGCTTGCACTCACATATACATATCTACCTCAGGATTTTAAGAGCTCTCTATTAATTGTGAAAATATTAAATTTTTGCATATTTAAACCATAATTGAAAGTTTTGTTTCTCTTTATATTCTTGTAGATTACTTAGCTGAGTTTGAGTCCAGAAGACGTCATATTGCTCCACGCACACACGTTTGTTTTAATTAATAATTTGTTTTACATCTCCGAAACTGTTATTATTTCAAGAAAACTGTTCATTTTACGTTATTTAGGTATAATTTCAATTTTACGTCACATTTTAAAACTGTTATTTACATTTTCTGTTTTGCGGGTGCGACGAAAATTATGCCCGGTCGGCAGACGCGCTGATTACTTGCGTCCGTAGTTGTTAGATGTTCATGACTGACTAAACGAACGGCACTATTTTGTGTAGTTGCCACAGCTGTTTACCAACTTTTCATTGTCTTGAGTTCTCTTATTACTACGCCAGTATAAGGTTTGGTCTGGCGCACCCGAATTCCAACGCTGGGATTGTCTCTGACGTAAGATCGTCTGATGTTGTTACATCATCGGTTAGTCACTGGTTCTCAAAATAACTGCTTTACTCGCGTCTGGAGCTGACCTTGACACAATTTCGTCCGTTTGTTTACTACGTCTTTATAATTCATGAAGAATATTTCCAATCACTCCTGCCAATTTCGCTACCAATAAAATTTACCTTTATTCTCAATTTATGTTTATATCTCCCAAAATTATTATTACATCATAAAAATGCTATTTATTTTTATTAAAATACAAATTATTTATTTCCCTGGGTAGGCCAAAATGTCCCGTTACAATACCCCCTCAATGAGAGGTTTTATGCCGAAGCATAAAAACTCTCATTGACACATTCATACTTGCTAAAGGGATCAGCCAGGATATGTCGCCACAACCCCCTTTACGGTTTACAAACAAAAAATATAATTAACTCACCCTTGGTCCAGTGACTGTGACCGCACCTGAATGACCTTACTGGACTTCTCTTTCGAGATCCCAACACCATAAAGTCAGCCAGGTACTTAACGCCCCTGCTCTGACACGCTGGTCAGCTCAGGACTGCAGCCACAGCATCACCAAACACTGAAACAACAAATCAAAATATCAACTAGTGGCCTTGTACAATCCCTAACTGATCTGTTTCCCCTTAGCTGTGCTGGTTTGCGTTAAGAAGCACTGGTTTTTCTCTTAACCTCTAACATATATATGAATACCTAACACAACATGATACATATTTTAAAATTCCATAATCTCATTCTATCTACTTTCTCTTGTTAACTTTTATCCCAAAATTCAAAATACATTCCGCTGATTCTATCAGAATTTAAATAAACATTTCCCATTACAATATTACACATCCCTCTCATCCCCAATTTACATCTAAAATATTTAAATTCATAAAATTCTCTTAAACACTAACAAACATAATACAACATAAAACATAGTATATTCATAATTCACATTGTTATTATTACCTTAAAATAAACAATTCGCATTTAAGTTTGACCAAAAATTAGACACTTTACATCTTTAAATTTGCATATAAAATTATAAAAATTACATTTTAATTCCAATTGAACTTTTATTAATTAATCATCAATTATTCATCACTTACTATACTATTAATTTTTTTTTCAACCTTCATTTTACATAACATTTCATTTATTATTCCATTTTATTAATTTGGGTGATTCTCAGTTATTCATAACAATTCACTTTATCTACTTGACAATACCTATAATCTTACCCCTTTTATGACTCTAACGCTCCCTTACAAAGTCTTTAGCTAGTATGACACCCATCTACCAAAACATCTACCAACCCTTCTCTACCTCTAACTTACTATTCTAACTCATTTCGAATCATTCTACCCTTATAACAAATACTCTCTACCCCTTTGTACTCAGGATGTGTGTTCCCTTCCCAATGCTCATTCCCTCATTTGGTTCCTGGACCCTCCCTAGGTAACCCTTTCCGGCGCATAACGGTTCACCTCCCGCCACAACGCTTTTCGTTGAGTACTCCTTATCACACCACCCCCCTTACAAAATTCCTCTATCAACTAATTACTGTCCCATTACATCATTTTCATCTACAAAATATCTCCATTCATTTATTACCTCAATATAACAATCATTACTCTACATATTTTCCCATAGCTACTGTGTCACTATCAATACTCAATTTCACTTCGATTAACACCAAACATCCCCCCAAAATTACCCATATATCTTGTATAATATAACATAATAAACATGACCAAACAATTCACATTTAAATAATTTTTATAAAAAATTATCAACATTACAACTTGAACTTTCTATTAACTCTTTTCATTTATACTCTAAATTATTTAACATTTATTGGACCATTAGATTCTCCCAAAAAATTCAAATTTATTATTAACATTGTAGCACATGAAGTTTTTACCTTGTTCTACAAAATAAGATAATATATGAAAGGAAGGGAAGACGTCATCTAGAAGAAATAATATCAACTTAAATAAAAATCAACAGAAAAGTATTTACAATTATAAACAAAAGAACTTAACAGAACTAGAAAAGTCGATTCAAAGGAATTATATGTAGTCAAAATATAGCCATAAAGCGTTGAAAAATAAATAATAAGAGTATCATAACATGTGATGGTACAATCATGGTACATTTTTGGAATTACCTTAAATATGGTAACTAGAACATAAATATTGTATTTTTCTATTTTTGTCATACTAAACCCAACCTTAAACACCCGATACGAATCTGCAGTGAGTGGACTATATCACAATATTTGTCAGGTTTTGAAACAATTCATAGCAAAAAACTGTGTAACATCACAAAAACAGTGTGCAGTTATTGCGATAAGCAAGCCAAACCTTAATTACGTCAGAGGCTGAGGATGTGTTGACAACGACAACACGACGTGGTCAACAATTTAAACAATGGGATTGTGACGTAGGTTCACCCCACTTCCGCAAAATCCAACAAAGAATTGTCGTCATTTCTTCTGCAGCTCTGATCAACGCCGGCCGGCAACCCGTCACTTACGGGTGAATTTTAACTTTTTAGACCACTGTAGGTGGTTAATAAACAGTATAATATCTATATACAGAATGTACTAAGGAAAGTTATAGTTCGGCTTTGTGTAGGCGTCCTCGGCCGATGAATCGTCCGTAAAAAGATCGACGTTTAGAATCGGTCCCACGACGGTGGGTTACGTAGGTTGACACGAAGGTGCCCCGTCAGACGCCGTAAAATTAAACCGATTGTGCCGATGTCAGGACGATGCTAGCAGTGCGAGGAGGCCGACACGAAATGGGTGAGAGCGTTCCTTGTACACATTAAATCCCAATATAAAATTTTATTGTAGAAATCAATTATTTACAAAATTATTTAAAATTTCAATATATTTAAAAGGAGCTCCGCAATTCATAAAAGTTTGTACCATGAGTATGGAAGAGCGAGTGTTTGTGTGTGTGTGTAGTAATTCCTAAGTGCTGGGTTGAGCACCACTATATAAATATATATATTAGTATTATTATATATTATCATTAAACTTAATCAAATTTATTATTACACATTATGTTTTTGGAAGGGTTAAAGTTGGTTTTGAAAAACTGTTATGTAACAAAGTAAAGAATAAAAAGGGGTATTTCATTGGTAACAATTAGAACAGCTGTTTTGTTATTTCAAGCAATTTCCGTTTCCTAATAACTTCGCGTAACGAAATTCTGGCCCATGACTTATGTAACAAAGATGGCGTCCTAGTTTTTGTATACATAACCACATTTGTGAGATATATCGTATCTATAAATCAAAATAAACGTAAGTACACAGGTGGCTGCCGGCGAACAGGGACATTAGGTGGTATTATTTAAACATATTATTACCTAATGTACGCCTAGAAAGAACGGAACAAATTGCTTGAGGTAACGGACACAAAATTTTATAATTCGTAAACATAACCCCACAATTAGGTTATACAATTGTATGCATGCAGGTATTGCAAAATTGCCAACATGAGTACTAGTGACAATATTGTAGTACATCTGAGATAAATGTAATTAGTGAAATGGATGTACAAACACCTCAAACTAGTCAGACTGATGAGGCAAGTACGCCTGGGTCTGCAGAGATAACGAAAATTGACACATCCATTTACACTATTTCAGATAGCAAACTAGACTGTACTGCTTCATTGATGCAACTATTATTAAACAAATTCGATGGACAGAGTGTAAAATTCGATAATTTTGACAAGAAACTAGATGTTCAGAAAAGCGAAATTAAAGAAATTCAAAATAGTTTTGAAATTAATTTTAATGAGATGAAACATGAAATAAAATTAGGTCACAATCAACTTATTAAGAAATGTGACCAGCTTATTACAAAACTAGATAATTTAAATGTGGTAGAAAATCAAGTAGAAACCCAGAAAGTCAATAGCGGTACCCAGCAAAATGCTGTACTGAATATAACCCTATTTAAAAATAATAATTCCAATAATGAATGTAGTATAGATAATCCAAATAATACAAGTAGTAAGATTGTGGTGTTAGAAAAGGATAAACCTGGTAATGAAAGTATAATGAATGATAATGAAATATTTGAATTTATGAAGTCCGAAAGAAAGTTGAGAGAAAGTATTTTAGTACAAGGAATGCAGGGGGTAGAATTTTCTTTTAATGTTGTATTAGGGGGTGAAGACAAGTCTTCATGTAATTGTTATAAGGATAAGAATGCCTTTAATTTATATTTGATAGACGATAGTTCTACAAATAAAGTTTCTTTATGTTTTTGTGTACCTAAGAAGAGGTGCAACAATTTTATGATAGGGACCCCTGCATATCTGGAGAGAGAAAGTGTATTTTGGTGTTATGGAGAGAAATGTATTAAGAAAGAAAGTATAGAGAGATATTGTGAGAATAAGAGAGTAATAGAAATATTTAAAGTAAACAGAAATTACAGACAACTGTTAGAAAGGTTAAGGTGAGATGTGGTATATGAAAATGATGAATACTTACCTGATAATAACAATAAATTGGAAATAACAAGAAATGAGAATAAAGACATTAGGTACTTACCTGTGGTGGAATATTATGGGGATAATTATAGTATAAACCGATTAATGACATATGATACTGAGATAAACGGAACCCTACTTGATCGTGACTGGAAATATTTGTTTAATAACCGTTTCATAAAGGAGTACGAATATAATGTATCTAGTAATCAAATCTATTTATTAAATAAGAATTTATATAGACCTAAGATTCGTTTGTTGTTTAATGATGGTGGATAGACTGTTGTATTGTGAAATGAACATTAAATAATAATATGAAAAGTGGTATTGAATTGGACTGCTATGGACTGATTTCGATTAATGACACAATAATGAAGTTGGAGTGTATATTTTTCATTGTATTAATTGTCTTTATCTATCAATGTATTTTGATGTGTATTATGTATTACAGGTATATTTACACCAGTATGTATTATTATATATTTTACATATATGACATGTTTAATAATAATAATTTTAAATTTTAATTGGTATTGAAAGTAATTCCTAATAAATGCTTAAATAAGTATATATATTTGAATTTTGAAAAGAGGTATTGTTATAAGTAGGTAAGAGAGGAATTTTATAAGAGAATTGTCAATGATTACAGTAAGTGTTTAAACAGGAATAGAGCCTGGGTATAGATAAAATGCAGGTGAGTTGATTAATTAATGTAAATGGAGTTAGAAAGATAAGAGGTTTTAAGAAAATACAAAGAGGATTATTAGATATTTAGGGACACAGTAGTTAGTGATTATTTGTAGAGAAGGTGTTTAAGTAGAGGTATAAACATATAATTATTGTTGAAGAATTCTGTAGTGGGGGTGAGGTGATAAAGAGTAGCCAACCAATAGTGTTGTGGCAGGTATTAGCGTAGTTTAAGGGAGTGTTTGCCGAATTTTATGGAAGGGCAAAATATTAGAGATGTATATAGCCAGTTAGGGAACACCCAACCCAGTGCAAAAACGAGCGGTGCCATAGGATTTAAATGAAATTAGTAATGGAGTTTATAATTGAGATATTGGTGTCAGGATAGGTAAATTTGATGGTCAGTTAGAAGAAGGTGAGTAAAATTATAATAAAAAAAGTATAGTGAATAAAGGAGTTATCCAGACTAAACAGTGATAGAAGGTGAAAGGTTAGGTAGTTAGGTAGGTAGAAAGTTCAGAGTATAGAGAAAGTAAGAAGTGAATAATGAAATAATAATAATAATGTAGTATGAATACTAATAATAAATTTGAAATAAATATTAATAATTAATTATAATAAAATTGATGTCTAATTAATGAAAGTTTAATTGAAATTGTAATTTTATAATTAAATGCAACTTAGATAGAATATGCAAAACAAGATTAAAATGAATCAAGAATATTTAATGTATTAATGTATCAGTGTTAATAAAATAAATGTATTATTATTATGTAAAATGTATTTATGTTATAGAAATTTCAACATGATGTTATAACATGGGTATAATGTGTAGAAAAAAAATAAAATAAAATTTTCTTTTAACTGGTGCTGTTAATAATACAAATAAGCTAGATAATTACCTGTTAATAATAAGAATAATAATAATAATAATAAAATTTTATTTTTATCATTTACTAAGAGTTATAAATAAATAAATATATCGATTTATTGATTTTCTTCATTTGTTTTTCTCCAAATTTGGGAGATTATAATGTGTAATTTTCCTATTATATTTTCAATTATATTTTATTCAATTCTGGTAACTATATTATATTAATGTCCTTATGTTACAATTCTAGTAATTGTAAAAGAATGAAGATAAATATTATCGATAGGAATCGAAACCATTTTGCAACTCAGGGTTTGTAATATGAAAAAGAGATATTCTTTTTAATTCTTGAGGATTATAATTTTATAAAATTATAAAAAGCCAACCCAGTGCTTATTGGCACAAACCAGCACTTAGCTAAGGGGAACCAGATCAGTTGAGGATGTAGTGATTTACTAAGCCACTATTTTAATGTTTATTATATATTGTTTCAGTGTTTGGTGGTGTGACAGCGGTCCTGAGCTGGCCAACGCGTCAGAGCAGGGGCGTTAAGAGCCTAAGTGGCCTTATGGTGTTGGGATCTCGCAGGAGAAGTCCAGTAAGGTCATCTAGGTACGGTCATCATCACCAGACCAAGGGTGAGTTGTTATTTTTTATATAAATTTGTAAGGGGGTTGTGGCGACTTGTCCTGGCTGATCCCTTTAGGAAGTATGAAAGGGTCAATGAAAGTTTGTGTGCTTCGTCACACCATCTTTCATTGAGGGGGTTTTGTGATGGTACAATCATGGTACATTTTTGGAATTACCTTAAATATGGTAACTAGAACATAAATATTGTATTTTTCTATTTTTGTCATACTAAACCCAACCTTAAACACCCGATACGAATCTGCAGTGAGTGGACTATATCACAATATTTGTCAGGTTTTGAAACAATTCATAGCAAAAAACTGTGTAACATCACAAAAACAGTGTGCAGTTATTGCGATAAGCAAGCCAAACCTTAATTACGTCAGAGGCTGAGAATGTGTTGACAACGACAACACGACGTGGTCAACAATTTAAACAATGGGATTGTGACGTAGGTTCACCCCACTTCCGCAAAATCCAACAAAGAATTGTCGTCATTTCTTCTGCAGCTCTGATCAACGCCGGCCGGCAACCCGTCACTTACGGGTGAATTTTAACTTTTTAGACCACTGTAGGTGGTTAATAAACAGTATAATATCTATATACAGAATGTACTAAGGAAAGTTATAGTTCGGCTTTGTGTAGGCGTCCTCGGCCGATGAATCGTCCGTAAAAAGATCGACGTTTAGAATCGGTCCCACGACGGTGGGTTACGTAGGTTGACACGAAGGTGCCCCGTCAGACGCCGTAAAATTAAACCGATTGTGCCGATGTCAGGACGATGCTAGCAGTGCGAGGAGGCCGACACGAAATGGGTGAGAGCGTTCCTTGTACACATTAAATCCCAATATAAAATTTTATTGTAGAAATCAATTATTTACAGAATTATTTAAAATTTCAATATATTTAAAAGGAGCTCCGCAATTCATAAAAGTTTGTACCATGAGTATGGAAGAGCGAGTGTTTGTGTGCGTGTGTAGTAATTCCTAAGTGCTGGGTTGAGCACCACTATATAAATATATATATTAGTATTATTATATATTATCATTAAACTTAATCAAATTTATTATTACACATTATGTTTTTGGAAGGGTTAAAGTTGGTTTTTCAAAACTGTTATGTAACAAAGTAAAGAATAAAAAGGGGTATTTCATTGGTAACAATTAGAACAGCTGTTTTATTTCAAGCAATTTCCGTTTCCTAATAACTTTGCGTAACGAAATTCTGGCCCATGACTTATGTAACAAAGATGGCGTCCTAGTTTTTGTATACATAACCACATTTGTGAGATATAATATATCGTATCTATAAATCAAAATAAACGTAAGTACACAAACAGTATAATAATTAATAGACCCAGTAAGATATGGAGTAGTGAAGAGTAACAGCCCAGGACAAATAAATTAACATGACAACTTTTAAGATATGAAGTAGTGAAGAGTAATAGGCCAGGACAAATAAATTAACATGCCAACTTTTAAGATATGGAGTACTGAAGAGGAACAGCCCAGGAATAATGAATTAAAGGGAAATAATAATCCAGATACCCAAAAAATCTATTATAAAGACAAAAACCTCTAGAGCAGCAAATAAATGGTTCAAGGGAAATTAAATTATATTAACTATATCGATTTAAATGAAATGACTAGCCCAAATAAGAGAATCCAATACATATAAGTAAAATGATGTAAAAATTAATTATGCTTAGAATAAATGTGATTAAGGGGCACACCCCAAAGCAATTTGTCAAAAAGGACAACAAAAAGACTATTATTAATATAAAGTTTTAATGTATTTATTTATATAATTGTTTACCAGTTTATGTTATTATTGTTTGTGATTACCATACAAAATATGTTGATACTAGTAAATGCTAGATGTTAGAATGTAAGAATTTATTGTATTTTAATCATGTTAATTAATATTATATTTTGTAAAGTAAGGAAAGGCAAATTAATAGTTCAAACAAACCAGAAATAGTGGATCAAAAAATATGAAACTAATAAGATGAATTAATAATAACTTTGCTAGGAAAATTGATGACCAAGACAAATTCAAATTTGACCATACAAATCTAATCAAAGAATACAAGTTAATAGAACCTAGACTAATTTGATGTAAATTACCCTATTCAATATACAAATACATTATCATAATAATAACCACGACCTATAATAGTAATGAGAGGAATCAACATGTAAAATTGACTTAAAATAGGGGTTTGTACCAGGTAAGGCCATAATATCAGTAAAGTGTACTAGTAAAATACAAATGATTTGTTAAATGTTTAAAATAATAGCCAAAGGTAAATTAGGTAAATTACAGACATTTAATTAGGAATCAAGTGAAAAGTAAATTGTAACATAAGACATATTTTAAACCATGTAATAGGTAATTCTGTAAGTCAAGATAAGGCCTACAGATATATTTCAAAGAATGTAATTCAGAAGCACAATTCAAACCAAAATAGGGAAAATTTAGTATTAAATTGTATAAAATAAAATCAGGAATATTGTTATATAATTAAAATTACATAAAAGTACTAAACAAATAATTTATAGCCATTTTAAACATAAAAATGTCAATATTTTTTAGATATAAGATTGAATTCAAAGACAACAGCTGATAGCTGAACAATGAAAAATGATACCGAAATATTATAAATCTTATATGTGAAGGAACAAAAATCAGTGAGTTGATTGTTAAAAGCCAAATGAAATAGACGTGTCAAAAGACTTCTCAAAGAAATATTAACGAAAATTTTATTAACATTAACCGAGATATATGACGAAGCTATATGAAGATAAATAGAAGTTGAATTAAAGTGAAAATACTATAATAGCAGTCACTGAAACATTAAACTAGATTAAATATTGATTGATCTTTATTGACGAACTCTACAATTCAGGGCAGTATCCGAAACATTATTTTATTCTGTTTGAATTTGCGGCTGTTATCGTTTGCCAAACAAACAAAATTACCCTTGATAAAAAAAAACCGTTGCCGGTAAACTACCCCTTTCCCTCAACCGATCTTCACCAAAAACAATAGGTCCCGAGTAATCTACAAATCAGGGCTGTATGCAAAAAATTATTTGATTTTGTTTGAATTTGCGGCTGTTAACGTTTGCCATAGAAAAAAAATCTACAGACAGACGGACACACACACAGACACTTTTCGAAAAACGATTTTTTTTCATGTTTTGAGTGTAGTACAATCAGAATCTGCAATAAACTCGAACACGATTTTTTTTGCCATCACCATACTTCCATTTCCTTAAGGAACATGGAAGTAAATATCGGTATGGAGAACCATACATGACTTCCATATTCTAAGATTTATATTTAAAATCATTTTCGAAATGAAATATTACCATAGAAACTACTTCTTTCTACTTACTGCTTCAGCCTTAACCACAGTACTGTGGTCACTAACGTATACCACCTCACGTTATCGCACTCGATTTTCACTGATGATGGAAGTCGATGGCATTGCCGAAATGTCTGGTTTTGTAGAAAACATTGGACTACGGCCAAATATCCCGGGAAGGAATTTTAACAAAAACTACTTCTTTGTTGCCGATAACGTTGTACACATATATATCAGTGGCGAAGTTACATGGAGGCAATTGAGGCAATGCCTACCCTAACAAATTCTGTAGAATAAAAATTATAAATACGTATGAACTACATAACGTAAAGATTATACATTGTTACTGCGACTGTCAAATTTATTAAACCGAAACGTGCTTTATTGAGCGACCGCTAGATGGTGACAGGTGAGATTCGGCATAGTTCGTTTAAAGCGAATGAGGCAACCTGAACTTGCCTCAGCGTTTTTTGTATACATCGTATGTAAGCAATGTAGTGGTGTGATAGGGAAGTGTAGGGAGGGGGGATTGTCCCGCGCTGTACACATAGAGCGTTGAGGCATGCCTCACTTCTGTGGTCCAAACAGTTAAGTTAAAGCGCCTGTGTTGTTTCTAAGTGTTTATTTTATGCGGTTATTAAAAGTGTCACTGTTATTCCGCTGAACTAACAGATGATCAAGATTGTTATTTGAATTATTTGTAACATTAAACATATATATAGAAACTAATCAAGTTTAAAAATTTGAAGTTCAATCAGTTGTATTATTGTGTATGACTAATACAAGGATTGTTCAATAGACACACGTATAGAGCTGTAAAGCATTTTTTATTCAACGATTTTAAAAGAAGTCTCCAATAACATTAAGACATGAGTTCCACTGTTGCGCTAACCTGTAGATTCCCTGCTAGTAAAATTCTTACGGCTGTTTGTGGAACCATTCGGTTACAGTAACTCTACCTCAGCGTCTGATTTGACCCACCGTCCTTTTAGTGATTCCTTAAAAAAAATTTAAGATAAGTTTTTTGCCTACCCATTCATTAACTACTAGTCGCCAGTAAGCAAATTGATGTCCATTTTTTCGGCTTGCACGCGTTATGTTGGTGTGGGTTTTGGCACTTTCCATTTAAAAAGCGTGCAAACGTAAGAAAATAAACATGAGTGAGGCCAGAAATAACGTGAATTGTGTGTTTGTGTCTTACCTGCCTTTTTATTGCCGTATTAAATGAAAAATATTATATTACATTAAAATTAAAAAATTTTAATTTTATTGCCTGGCAACAAAATTATTTTATTTTTAACAATTACCATTGTTTCAAAAAGTTTAAATAAATTTGCAAGTACTTTACTCTTGTTAAAACGTAAAAGGTTGCAGGTAAACTACCCCTTCCCCTTAACCGATCTTCACCAAAATCGAAAGTCCTTGAGACCTCTACAATTCAGGGATGTATGCAAAATATTATTTGATTCTGTTTGAATTTGCGGCTGTTATCGTTTGCCATAGAAAATACGCTTGATAAAAAAACGGTGCAGGTAAACTACCCCTTCCCCTTAACAGATCTTCACCAAAAACAAAAGGTCTTGAGTACTCTACAAATCAGGGCTGTATGCAAAACATTATTTGATTCTGTTTGAATTTGCGGCTGTTATCGTTTGCCATAGAAAATACCCTTGTTAAAAAAATGTTGCAAGTAAACTACCCGTTTCCCTCAACCGATCTTCACCAAAAACAAAAGGTCTTGAGTACTCTACAAATCAGGGCTGTATGCAAAACATTATTTGATTCTGTTTGAATTTGCGGCTGTTATCGTTTGCCATAGAAAATACCCTTGTTAAAAAAATGTTGCAAGTAAACTACCCCTTTCCCTCAACCGATCTTCACCAAAAACAATAGGTCTTGAGAACTCTAAAATTTAGGGCTGTATGCAAATAATCGTTTGATTCTGTTTGAATTTGCGGCTGTTATCGTTTGCCATAGAAAATACCCTTGTTAAAAAAACGTTGTAGGTAAACTACCCCTTTCCCTTAACCGATCTTCACCAAAAACAATAGGTCTTGAGAACTCTACAATTTAGGGCTGTATGCAAATAATCTTTTGATTCTGTTTGAATTTGCGGCTGTTATCGTTTGCCATAAGAAATACCCTTGTTAAAACATAAAACGTTACAAGTAAACTACCCCTTTCCCTTAACCGATCTTCACCAAAAACAAAAGGTCTTGAGAACTCTACAATTCAGGGCTGTATACGAAACATTATTTGATTCTGTTTGAATTTGCGGCTGTTATCGTTTGCCAAAAAAAAAAAATTTCCCTTGATAAAAAAAAACCGTTGAAGGTAAACTACCCCTTTCCATCAACCGATCTTCACCAAAAACAATAGGTCGTGAGTCTTCTACAAATCAGGGCTGTATGCAAAAAATTATTTGATTCTGTTTGAATTTGCGGCAGTTATCGTTTGCCATAGAAAAAAAAATCTACAGACACACACACACACAGACACTTTTCGGAAAACGACTTTTTTTCATGTTTTGAGTGTAGTAGAATCAGAATCTGCAATAATCTCGAACACGATTTTTTTTGCCATCACCATACTTCCATTCCTTAAGGAAATATGGAAGTAAAAATTACACTTGATAAAAAACCGTTGCTGGTAAACTACCCCTTTCCCTTAACCGATCTTCACCAAAAACGATAGGTCTTGAGAACTCTACAGTTCAGGGCTTTATGTAAAATATTATATGATTTTGTTTGAATTTGCGGCTGTTATCGTTTGCCATACAAAATACCCTTGTTAAAACATAAAACATTGCGGGTAAACTACCCCTTTCCCTTAACCGATCTTTACCAAAATCAACAGATCTTGAGAACTCTACAATTCATGGCTGTATGCGAAACATTATTTGATTCTGTTTGAATTTGCGGCTGTTATCGTTTGCCAAACAAACAAAATTACCCTTGAAAAAAAAACCGTTGCAGGTAAACTACCCCTTTCCCTCAACCGATCTTCACCAAAAACAATAGGTCGCGAATACTCTACAAATCAGGGCTGTATGCAAAAAATTATTTGATTCCTTTTGAATTTGCGGCTGTTATCGTTTGCCATAGAAAAAAAATCTACAGACAGACAGACACACACACAGACACTTTTCGAAAAACGATTTTTTTTCATGTTTTGATTGTAGTACAATCAGAATCTGCAATAATCTCGAACACGTTTTTTTTGCCATCACCATACTTCCATTTCCTTAAGGAACATGGAAGTAAAAATTATGGCTTTAGTTTTTTGGAACAGGAAGGTGTGCTGGTTGACTTCATGCCAGAAGGTAAACCAGTTACTGTTGATGCATGCTGCGAGACACTGAGATGTCTTTGATGGGCTGTTCAAAACAAAAGGAGAGAAATGCTTCACATGGCATTTGCCTGCTTGACAGTTGTAAATGGAATGTTTTGAATCGTCAATTACATAGCCCATGTCTTGCACCCAGCAATTTTCATGTATATCTTTACCTAAAGAAACATCTGGCCAGAAAAAATTCAACATTGAAGCGGTGAAAAACATGGTGTGATTTATAAAGGACTGGCAGCAGACTTTTATAACACAGGGATATAAAAGCTGGTCCTCAGTCTTAATAAGTGCTTAGACAGTCACGGTGATTATGTTGAAAATTAAGTGTGTGTGTTTTAAGTGAGTATGAGTTGAAGGATTATGAACATCAAGGCCTTTGTATCTTTACCTTCCAGATACACCTTGTAGTTAAAACTATGCCATAAAGAATATATATATGTAGCGTCAACAATAAAATTAACAAAATTTGTACTGATTTTTTCCAGGAAACAAATTTTAAAGAACCACTGAGGATATTCACAGAAGAAGAATTAAATTCAATGTTGCTTCGATATTATTCACCTGAAATACACAGGGCAGCATTTGTTTTGCCACGGTTTGCAGACAAAGCACTGTACTCACAAACTGCAAATAACATGTGAAAACAAAAGTATGTTACCCATTATTGTTTGGAGTTAAACTACAATAAGTTGTTTTTATTCAGAGTGGTGTACTATTTCAAAGACAGGGAGAATTTTTACGTTTGATTTATACAACATTGTATTAGGAAAAAAATTGTTAAGTTTTGGGCTGGGAAATACATCATCATGTTATGTTGTATGAATTCATCTGTAGCGTATGGTGGAGCATTTTGTTATATATTTTAAATAAATTATACTTTATTACTTGTTTAGAGTTTGGTGGTGATACATTGTTCAAATCACGGTCCCTGAATTAACTTATACCATCTGTGTGGAATGTTGTTTTCAGTACACATCTCCTGTCTGATGAATGTACCATAAGTATGTATTTTTACATTATTTAATTTTTGCAGATATATTAGGCCTCGATGATATGATTTCAGATCTTTTTTTCTAAATTGAATGATAACATAGATCTCAGTACCCTGCTACAAAAAGAAAAAGACTTCAAAATTAAGATAAGTTGCTTAGTAGAGTCGGTAGGCCAACCTCCAAAAATAGCAGTTCATTTTACAACTTCCATCGAGTGGTCAAAGCTTTAGTTATCATTAAAACTTGGTTTCAGCTGTTATATGTAGACTCATACATTTATATAACAGCTGAGCCTAAGTTTCAGTGCTAGTTAAAGCTACAGGGCACTGGAGTGCATACAGTAGTATAATGAAATGTTGAGTTCGGTGCTTGGTCTAATTATATATGACATGGTCCATATGTGGACTATATGTATGAAATATATTTTAGGAAGATTTGTACTGTTACAAGTTAAATGTTATGGTATACTGGAGAAAAAAAAGAAAGCTTATCCCACTTCACATATTAACACTTTCAGTACCAGTTGGTTACAAGATATTAATACTCAGCAATTTTTAAAATGTTTTTGGAAAAATAATAATCATTTAATCTTTGGTCATTATAGAATTCTAAACATCAAAAACTGTTTTATGAAACATGTACACACATCAGTAATAAATAATCACTTCCTGTTACTTAAATAAAACCATGTTTTTTTATTTTTTGCAAAAGTTTAACCTGTTTTATTACAATTATGAAAACTGTTTATGACTACAAAATATTTTTGGACTAAATTAATTAGTTTGGTTTATAAAAAAAATTAAAATTCTTCAATGTTAAGTTTCTAACATTTTGCCACTGTGTAATATTTGTCAAGTTACATAACCTATGAACAGAAACACCAAAACAATGCAGAATGATACTGATTTTTTACATCAATTATATAAAAATTGGAACTTCTGTTAGTTGAGAGAATGCACAGTATTTCAGTTAATGTTCAAAAACGTTTGTACAAAATGTTCAGACATATTGTAAACAGTTATACAGGTCTTGTTACCTAATACTTGCCATCCAGTGTCGGATTATGTATGGCCAGTGATCAGTATCATTGACCAAACAATTAAGAGTTAATAATATTTACTACTTTCACACGGTGCAAGGTTATATGTAAAGATTACCAAAACCACATGAATGTGTGACTGAAACCATATGCTTTCTGTGTTTTTAACTTAATTGTAAAGTTTGTGTCTGTCTCCATTGTCCCACATGTAAAAATAAGATTAAATAAGGCTACATCTATTAAGACAGGCGTACTGGTATAGTAGGTATTTTACAAACCCGGTGTTTGTCAGAAACACATAATTATAACAATTTTCCACTTTTTTACTTCAGGGATTTTGTGAGGTGTTTACACTTTTTATTTATATGTTTGCTGTATCAAATACATTTTTAGTGTACGGTACAATAAATTTTATACTGTTTTGACTTATTTTACTGTGTGGTTATTTAAAAATATTTATAGTAAAATAAGTATCACAGTCAACTCTCTATTATTATCTGCAGTAAATCATGTTTTGCATTTTGCTGTGTACTGTATATGTAAAACAAAGTGCATTTTTGTAAAACACTTTCATCCTCACCTACCTTGCTATCTTTCTCATTTTTTTGAACACTTTACATTTTGCAAACTAAAATTATAGTATACAATAAAGTGAAAGTTTCCCTACATGACTGTACTAACATACCTTGACTGTTTACACATTTGACTACAATTGTTTTTGTAGCAAACAATTAGTATAAAAACTAGTTTTGAAATATTTCTATACACAAATGTTACACTTAACAGAGTTAACAGAATTCACTGTGTAAAGTAGTTCAGTACACATAATGTAATGCATTTCTCATTAAAAAAAAATAGCTTTTATGATAATAGAAGTTTTTGTAACTGATAGAAACCAACAAAATGGTCAGCGCGTCGCCTAATGGCTCAACAGCCAAGGGTGGGCGTTGGCTAGTAAGTAAGTAAGTAAGAAACCAACAAATTTTTTCTTTGCTTAGATCTGTGATTCACAGTTGAATCCAACAGTTATATCGAATTTCCTGGCTGTTAGATGTTATTAATAAATAAACTGAATCAATTGATAAACAGACATATAATATAAAAAATTTATAGACAAGTATCATCTTCTTCTATGGCACCAC
The DNA here is from genome assembly GCA_034769895.1 of Magicicada septendecula. Taxonomy (NCBI): domain Eukaryota; kingdom Metazoa; phylum Arthropoda; class Insecta; order Hemiptera; family Cicadidae; genus Magicicada; species Magicicada septendecula. The sequence continues at coordinate 99,890,406 of CM068370.1, read as the reverse complement.
AGTTCGGAGTCAACCCTGAGCCTCCATAATCATCCGCCTCCATTTTTTCCTGTCCTTGGTGATTGATATCCATCTTTTTATTTTAAGTAAAGTATCAGCATCCCTTGCCACTGCGTCAATCCAGCGATGCTTGGGTCATAGACAAGTATAAAATAAATCCATAAAACAATGTTAATAAACAAATTAGTTCTTTTATTATATAAGTGATGCTAACTGGAATCGGAATGTGGAAGTTAATTGCTTAAACCATTAAAAAATGTACAAATGTCATTGAACTTTCTCATAGCCACTTCTTCTTCTGATCATTGCAATCAGTGATCATTTTAAACAGTCAGTGTAATCAATAATAATTTAATTTTTCATTTCAAAGTTTAATAATAAAAAAAACATACTTCAAAACCATTCTGTAAACCTACTGCATCGGCAGTTATCATGGATAACACAGTTGTCAAATGCAAAAGTTAATGAATGTGTTGACAAAGATTATTAAAGACCAGTGAAAATTTCAGTTAAACGGTTAACTACAAAATGTCAATTAAAATGTAATTAACTTTCAACATGTGACATTACATGAATAAATAGTTACTATTTTTTAATATAAATAAAATAATTATCTTGTTGGTACATCCTCTTCGTTCACTTTTATAAATATTTTATATATATAGATATATATATATATATAAACTTTCACTATGAACTTACTTTGAATTTATTTCCCCAAACGTTTCAATGTGGTATACGTCTTCTTCAGTGGGAGTAAATACTGAATGTCTTTACAGAGTAACGGTTATGGACTGTAGGTATGTATGGTGGGAGTTGATGGTGGGAGGGAATTGGCGCTGGGGTTCAAATTGTGTGTTTGAATCAGTGTATCGAAAAGTATGTGTGATCTATAATGTAATTGTTCATTTAATATGTTGTTTGGTTGTAGTGCGTGATATCTGTATATTTCCAATTGTTCTGCTGTGTTTAGTTTTCTACTTTTAGGTAAGTAGTGTAGTATTTCCATGTTGTGCTCTATGTTTGTGTAACTGTGGTTTTCATTTTGTAAATGTGTGGCAAATGTGGAATGTATGTAATTTGTGGTGAGGGCTTTTAAATCTTCTGAGAATCTAGAGGAAAAAGATCTTCCCATCTGGCCGATGTAGAATTGGTGACAATCATTGCAGTTTAATTTATAAACTCCTGTTTTGCTGTATGTGTCTGTGTTTTTGTTAGTATTATTTATGTGTTTCCTAATGGTGTTGTTAGTTCTGTAGGCTACTTTATAATTGTTTCCTAAATGTGTTAGCAATTTTGTGTGTATTGGAATTGTAGTATGTAAGTGTGATGTATTTACTGGGTTGTGTGTTGTTGGTTTGACGTGTTTTACTTTTTGTGTTTAGGATGCGTTTGTGTAGTTTATTTATTAAATCGGGAGTGTATCCATTTTTGACTGCTATGTATTTGATTGTGTTTAAATCTTCTTGGTAGTCATGTGTGTTTAGGGGTATTGAAGTGAGCCTGTGGAGCATGTAGTTGAAAGCTGCATGTTTGTGTTGAGTTTGGGTGGTTGGATGAGTTATGTATGACCATGTCAGATGTGGTGGTTTTTCTGAATATTTTGTATATGTGTGTGTTGTTTGTTTTGGTAATTGTAAGGTCCAAGAAGTGTATGCTATTGTTTTGTTCAAATTCGAGTGTGAATTTTAATTTATGGTGTAGAGTGTTAATGTACTTGTGGAAATTTTCTATTTGTCTTTTGTTGCCGTTGTAGAGGAGTAAAATGTCATCAACGTACCTGTGCCAATATATTATTTTATTAGTGTATTTGTTATTGTGCAGTATGTGTTCTTGTTCTATGGTGTGTACAAATATTTCGGCTAGTATACCTGATATAGGGGAGCCCATGGGTAGTCCATCTGTTTGTGTGTAAAACATGTTATTGTGTGCGAAATAATTTTGTTCAGTGATGATTTCAGTGAGATGGATGATCTCTTTTATGTGTGTTTCAGGTGTGTTATTTATTTTTAGTAATTGTTCTAATGTAGTTATAGTTTCTTTTATGGGTACATTGGTGTATAGGTTTGTTATGTCGAATGAAGCTAGTGTTGAATTGTGTGGTGTGTGGACATGTTGCGTTTTATTCACCAGATCTAAATTATTTTTGATGGTGGTGTTATTTGTTAAATTTATGTTATTTCTGATTAATTTATCCAAGTGTCTAGCTATTTTGTGTGCAGGTGCTTGTGTGTTGTTTATAAGTGGCCTGATGGGGATATTAGGTTTGTGTAATTTTGGTAGTGCATTTAGTGTAGGGGGGTTTGGTTTAATTTGTTTTATATATTTGATGTTGTCAGGTGATACTATGTGTTTTGTGTTATTTAAGATTTTATTTACAATTTATTTAAAATAACACAAAACACATAGTATCACCTGACAACATCAAATATCTAAAACAATATCTTCTACATCGGCCAGATGGGAAGATCTTTTTCCTCTAGATTCTCAGAAGATTTAAAAGCCCTCACCACAAATTACATACATTCCACATTTGCCACACATTTACAAAATGAAAACCAGTTACACAAACATAGAGCAAAACATGGAAATACTACACTACTTACCTAAAAGTAGAAAACTAAACACAGCAGAACAATTTGAAATATACAGATATCACGCACTACAACCAAACAACATATTAAATGAACAATTACATTATAGATCACACATACTTTTCGATACACTGATTCAAACACACAATTTGAACCCCAGCGCCAATTCCCTCCCACTATCAACTCCCACCACACATACCTACAGTCCATAACCGTTACTCTGTAAAGACATTCAGTATTTACTCCCACTGAAGAAGACGTATACCACGTTGAAACGTTTGGGGAAATAAATACAAAATAAGTTCATAGTGAAAGTTTATATATATATAAACATATAATATATATAAAAATGTATTATATCTTCTAATTAATCTTATTACTGATGCTGACGCAATTGTACCACTATGTACTTCTCTGCCACCCTAAATTGTCTGTCTAAATAAGTTCTTGAACATTTATTTTGGATGAGATTTTGATATTACAAACCTACAGTTCAGTTCAATTCAATTTTTCCTACACTTCTTGAACACGCTATCTCTCCGAGACATTGAATTTTTATTAAGCTTTATGTAGCTCAAGATTTTGTACGCCACTTGATTATAGTAATTCCTGCTCCTTTTCAAATTGTATCAGATGGTTTTGTTTCTTATTTGTTGTATATTTCTTGTTAAAAATCTTTGTATGTTAATTATGTGTATGTTACTGCAAACAAATAAAGATATTATAAACAAGATTCAAACCCAGGACCATGACTGTAAAGGCTTAAACGATAAACTTAAGTATTGCAGCAGCTTGGGTTGGTTTTCCAGACAGGCCTGGTAACTGCTGCATTGACTGAATCACAAGTGTTGTGATTTTGGCCAGATCTTACTTAACAAACTGGTGTGCACACTGAGTGACTGGCATTTCAAATAACACGTCTATATATGTTTGTGGAGGTATTACACTTTTTTACAGTTCTGTTGGAAACATTCTCTCTTATCCCAAAAACCAAAATAGCTTAACAAATATTAGTTGTCCAACTAAACAAAATAGCTAGATATACAATCTTTTATGTCTTAAGTTTTGCATGTTAATGGTCCACGAGATAAATCCTTTTATTTTAAATATAATGTAAAATTATTTGAGTTCAATATAGTAAAATAAATAAACAGGATAGTAAAATAAATGGTACAAGCAGTGGAGGCTACTGCCTTTTTTTTTTTTTTTTTTTTTTTTTTTTTTTTTTTTTTTTTTTTTTTTTTTTTGAGACTAATTACTGTTATGGATAATAGAGAGTTGACAACACTTAAAATAGTTCCTACTTCCTAACAGCGTGTAACTTTAACAGCATACAATATATGTGGTAAAAATTAGTTGCTTTGATTTGTGTGCAATAACCTGTTTTCAGACTAGAAAGAGAAACAAAACAGGCAATATATTTTTAATTATTTTTGTAATAAATATATGTTTAATATTCACATATGTAGTTTTATTGTTAACTTCCTTACTTTTCATGTTAAGAGTTTATGTGTGGTATACGAGGTGTGGTCAAAAAGTATAAGACCTTTGTTCAGGAAAAATACATTTATTTATCTGCAGGCTTTAAACATTTCTCCCCTTCAAAGTACACCCCTTTAGATTGCACATACTTCTTCCAGCAGCCCTGTCACTTTTAGAAATATGTCTGGAAGTTGTCTTTTGGTATGGACTACAGAATTATGTCTTCTCTTGACTCAAATCAGGTCCCCTTCAGCGACATTTTCAACTTACAAAAAACACAATCAGTATGACTTTGATTTTGCTGCGCACTTGTCTTGCTTTTTTTGCCGCGGGGATGACAAATGTTTCCATTGCAAAGACTGAATTTTGGTTTCAGGATCGTACACGTACACCCACGTCTCATCACCAGTGATCAGTGTTGAGAAAGCTTGGGCCAGTTTTTACACAGTCCAACATGTCCTGTGAAACTTCCAAATGGAGTCCCTTCTGCTCCATCTTTAACAGCTTTGGCACAAATTTTGCAGACACTCTTTGCATAGCCAGATTTTCAGTCAAAATGGAATGTACTGAACCAATGCTTATTCCCAACTCTGCTGTAATCTCTCGGAAGGTAATTCGACGATCCTCCACGACAAAAGTTTGCACTTGGTCAATGATTTCATCATTACAGCTTGTTGATGGCCTGCCAGAACACGGTTCGCTGTCCACTGATGTGCAGCCATCTTTGAAGCGATTATACCACTCCTTAATATGTGTGACACAGCGTCGTCCCCAAAAGACTGCTGAATTTTTCGAATAGTATCCCCAATTGGGGTATCACCAAGTCATTGGCAAAATTTAATGCAGTACCACTGATCAAGTTTTTCTGTCATTTTACAATAAATGGAATCCGACAGGCACTCAATACACGTATTTACTGACACACAGCGACTGATTCGTTGTAGCGGGACGGTGGCAATCGGCGCTTGTGAGCTAGAGTTCACTGCATGCTTGTACTCGAGGTCAATGCCTGTGCTTCATTTGATCGTGCATGAAAAAAATGTCCGATTTTTTAACACGCCTCGTATTTATTGTTCACTTTCCCACTAGCTCTAAGGAAGAATAAAATTCTGTGCCAGCCATAGAGGTAACAAAAATTGACTCAGAGATACGGAGTATCAACGCGCTAACATGGATACATTTTTTGTATCAAACTTGTTATCTGCATTGCATCAAATTAAAGGAGTAGATAAAATTTTATAAAAACTAAACAAATTTCTATTCCAAAATGATTATCAAAAATGGTGAGTAGGCTAATCAATTTTTAAATTTAAAGGTTTGTATTTTAAAATCTAAAGTTTTCAAGAAACGTATATTGTATTTGTTATTTGAAAAAATTCTGTGAGGAGGAAAACTGCATCATAAACCAAAACAAGTGAAGTGTATAATAAATTTTCATTTTATCATTTTAATTCTTGGATATGTAATTTAAAAATTAATTAGTAATTTAAAAAAAAACAGAAATACTATAAAGTAAATTATGAAGAAAAAAATTCAATATTAAATAGTAATCCTCCATAGAGTATTTTGATTTGTTTTAAAAACAATCAGTGGATTATTAAAGGTATTTCATGTGTTGACGTGAAGGCATAGAGTAGTTTTTATCTGGAACATGTTGTAGGGACGAGTCTCTGTCGTCTTTGTCTGTTGTGTATGTATCATGTGTTCGCCTCACACTGGATGGTCGTTACTTTGCGTTTACGCTGACGATGTCCGCAGCAATCTTTCGAATTACCAGTACACACGAGTGGAATCCTTACCTGTTCTTCTATAAGTGTTGTATTTCCCGGGTGGCGCCAAATTGTTTTAACTGAAAACAATTAAAATGAAAAATAGGATGATTGAGCGTTTGTGGCTATGACAGTATGGTGAATTCAATTATTCCCGCCGCATGCGAATTGATCATGTAGTTCGCAGAGTTTCCGATGTCTAGCATTTACCGCCACTGTCGCTCGTCCCTAGTATACACAAATCATATAACACAATTTCCTATGGAATAAAGAACAGTGGTTACGACTCTGTACTCGTTTATTAAATTGTAATTAGTAATTACTTAGTATTATACAATAATTATATTTTGTTATTAAACAAATTTGCTCCGACAGTGAGACAATTATTCTCAAGGCTTGGCGAAATCGATTTTGAACGATGTTAGAAAGCGTCTACAGAAAATGTTTACTTTTTACAATTTTTCGTTCAATAAATCTGGATTCTTTTGGTTTACGAAAAAAGGATCAGTTATGATTACAATAAAGTACACTACTGGTACTTATATACTATAAGGAGTAATTACAATTTGTTCTTGAAGTGTCATAAAGTGTGTTTCAAAAGTTCGTAATTTTTGTGCAGGTTATTTTTCTTGTTCACATAAGTTTAGTGTTTTGTTTTTCAATTAATCTTTGAAAGAAATAAGATCATCAGTTTATAATGAGAGTTCAAAGTGTTGTGAGAAAAATTAAAGAGAGTTTAATTTCATAAATTCGGGTAATTCAGCAATACTTATCAATCAGTCGACTTATAGTGTAGTGTCATTCAGTTGAAATAGGTTGGGTCATCGTTTGGTCTTCAATCTTCAATCATCTTGGGATTCAATCACGCCTTGCGTCTTTTTTGTATTAGTTGATCGAATTTAATTAATTAATCTGGTCTGTTGCCTAGGTTGAATGTATTAGTTCCTCATCAGGTAGTTTGGTTCTTCATTTTAATAAATTTGGTTACTTTTGATTGTTTTAAATTAAAAATTGGGCCATTTACGGCTTGGCGTCTATTTCTCTTGAGCGTCACATTGGAATTAACAGTTTCTAACGGAATATTCATAAATAACGTTCAGTTGTCATGGTAACTGATTGATTCTGATTGGCTATTCATGACTTAAGCCCAGTGCTAGAATATTTGAATTTTTATTCAAAATGATTAAATATCTTCTGATTGCTATTATTCTTCGGTCTTCTTATTTAAGTATGAGATATTATCACCACTGTTCGTATTTTCTTTCAAAGATCATTTTGACATCCCACAAAGCTGTGTTTGCTTATGTATTATGTTTTGACAGTTATGTTGATATTATTTAATTACATTTTTTCTTATTTTATGTCCTTAATTTAACACTTATCTCTTAAAATGATTCACTAATTATCATTGACTAGTTACTTGCCTTGGATTTGCTAATATCATAGTTAATTTCTTACAATTTGTTGTTATTGGTTTCTTACAGTTAGGCATTTCATAGGCCTAGGTAGTAATTGGCTATATTTTCTTATTTTATACATATTACATATTATTTTACCTTTATACATGTTTTGTTTTGTGTTACAAGTGATTTGTTTATTTGTTGAATTGTTTTGGGTATGTTTTATTATAATTGTATGTTTTCATTAGTTTCCATATTATGGTTTGTCTATTATTTTCTAACTGCTTTTCTAGTATTATTATGTCTGCATGAATTTATCTTTTTTTTTCTTATCTATATTGCCATTGTTTATAATTAGTCTATTATTTACTATTCTCTATAAAATATAACATAACATTTAGGCTTATGGTTTGTATAACTCTAGCAGCCATATTCCTATTCATAAAACTTAATCAAACAATTCTTTAACAGTTATTATGCTACTCTTGTTTACAATTTGTTACTTCTTATTTATTTTTTGGTGATAAACATCACCATGTCATTTACTTTAGCTAATTAACTATCCCTTAGAACATAGGATATTTATTGTTTTTGCATTTCTATCCTATACTATATTTTTCTATTCTAATCTTTACTAGCCAACCATGGTAACGCTAACTTTTGACTCTTCCTGGGATTTTTCCCTGAATATCCTTGTATTCCTCATCTACCATTAATCTTAATCCTAATAATAACAATATCCTTATTTACTAACACTGTTCACCATTAACCTTTAGTGTTTATCACTGGTTTTTTGGGTGTCTATCCCTATCAATAGGGTTTCTATTTATTTTGTGGGGTTTACACTTACACTTTGCACTTTTTATATTATTTAAGTGTTACTAGTGGGTATTCCCCAACATTAAATTCTTGTTCTCACTTACTCATGTTCACTATCTAACTATCTCTCACTTTACAATGGTTAGTTATACTGTTAACAAGTTCATATCATTATAGAGTGATTTATAATATTTACTCTCTATTTATTTGGTTAGTGTACTTTTAGTTTGTCATTACTTTATTGGATTTTAATACTTATCATTTACTTTAATTAGTTGGTACTAATAATTATCATTTACATTTATCATTTATTGATTTCTTTTTCATTGCTTTATTTGAGTGTAACATTTCTCCTTTTCTGTTCTATATTATTCTAAATATCACTATTACATTAACGACTCGGAACACTAGGTTTTTTATAAGTAAAAGCATAAAGTTTTACCTTATAGCCTGAACCAGTTTTCTGCTTTAAAAGGCTTCTTCAGAGGCTGCCGCTGGTAGCGCTGTCCATCTTGTTGTGGGTGACGGAATCAAAATTTGAAAGATCGATGCTGTGTGTGTGTGGGGTGAGATATGTTCGAATAATGAGTGCGATTTGAATTGTGTCTGTTCATTTAGGATGTCGTTTTTATTTGTTTTTGTGTGTTTGTATATTTCCAATTGTTCTAGAGTGTCTAGTTTTCGGCCTTTTGTGTGTGCGTGTAGAATGTTCATGTTATTGTCGATGTTTTTATATGTGTGGTTTGCTTCAATGAGGTGGTTTGCAAAGGTGGATTCTGTAGTGGAGTGGAGTGCCTTTGTGTGTTCAATGTATCTCTGTTTGAAGCTACGTCCTGCCTGGCCTATACAGAATTTATTGCAATTTGAGCAATTTAGCTTGTAAACACCGGGTAGAGCGAATTTGTTTTATGCTTTGTGTGTGTGTTCCGTTTTGTTAGTAGTTTTGTAAGCGATTCTGTATCCTGCTTTTTTGAATTTGTGGGCTATTTTTTCAGTTTGTTTGTTGATGTATGTTAGTGTTATGAATTTGTTGTTTTCTGTCTTTGTCTGTTGTTTTTTTTTGTGTAGGAGTTTACTGACTATTGTTCTGTCATATCCGTTAGAATCTGCTAGATATTTTATCGTGTTTAGTTCGTCTTTGTAGTCTTTTTCATCTAAGGGGATGTTGTTAAGTCTATGTATCATGGTTCTGAAGGCAGCTAGTTTGTGTTGTACTGGGTGATTGGAGGTGTTGTGTATTAGTGTGTCAGTTGTAGTTGGTTTTCTGTATATACTGAATTTGTGCCTGTGTTCTAGTTTTGTGATGGAGAAGTCTAAGAAGTTTATGGTATTGTTGTGTTCGTATTCGGCAGTAAAGGTTATGTTTTTATGTATTTTGTTTGTGCGTTAGTAACTGTTCATATTGTCTTTTGTTTCCCCTGTATAGTATTAGAATGTCATCAACGTATCTGTGCCAATATAGTATTTTATGTGAGTGTATGTCATTGTTTGTGAGTATTTTTGTTTTTTCTAAGTGTTGGAGGAAGACTTCTGCTAGAATGCTGGATATGGGGGAGCTCATGGGTAAACCATCGTTCTGTGTGTAGTATTTATTGTTATAAGTAAAGTAGTTTTGTTTTGTGATAATGTTCAGAGTTTCTGTTATTTCGTTGATAAGTTCGTCTGGTGTGTTGTTCTGTTTGAGTTTGTTTTGTAGGATGGTGATTGTTTCAGAGATGGGGATGTTTGTGTACAGGTTTTTAATGTCAAAGGAGGCTAATGTGGCATTATGGGGGATGTGTATGTCTTTTATTTTTGTTACTAGGTCTGTGTTGTTTTTACTGCAATGTTGTTGTCTAGTTGTGTGTGTTGTCTGATAATATTTTATAGATTAGATATTTTGCGAGTTTGTGTGCAGGGGCATTACGGTAGTTGATAATGGGGTGGATCGGAATATCTTCTTTATGGATTTTGGGAAGCGCTTGGAGGGTAGGGGCTGATGGTCGGATTTGTTTCATGTAGGGCTTTTGTTTGTGTGTCATTATGTGTTTGGTTTGTTGACTAGTTGTTTTACTGTGTTTTGGTATCTGTCGGTGGGGTCGTGTTTTAGTTCTGTGATGTTGTTCTGTTCCATGAAGTTTTGTACTTTTTTTGTGTAGGTTGTCTGTGGGGATGATTACAGTCGTGTTGCCTTTGTCTGCTTTTACAAATGTGATGTTGTGTTTCTGTGCCTTTTCCCTCAGTTTGATGGCTGTGTGTATTTCTGAGTTGTGGTTGTTGTCTGACGTCTTATGTGCTCCTATTATATTGTTTATATTATGTCTTAGTGTGTCTTGATGTTCTGGTGCTGTGTTTTGTATATTTGTTTCAGTGTCAACTATGAGTTTTGTTAGTGTTCGGTTGTTATGTTTGTAATGTATGTTATGTTTTAGGCCTTTATCAAGGAGTGTTTGTTCGTTTTTAGTGAGTGTGACATTCGTGAGGTTTACTGTACGTGGGTAGAATTTGTGTGAGGGAATTATATTTGTGTTGATTGGTGTCAGGTTTTTTATTTTTCTGTCATGTTTTGTCTGTATGTTATGTATTTGTTTTTTTTCCATTCATTTGTGTGATGTATTAGTTCAGTCATGTAATTGTGTCCGTATATGTTGGCAATCTGTAGGTGTAGCGTTAGTGCTTTGCGGTTGAGAGCGTCTTTTTTCTTATATAGCTGTTTTATGGATTCTTTTATGTATGTCCTTTGTACGATGTTTTGTGTTATTTGAGCGGCCTGGTTGTTGTGTTTAATTTTGATTTGGGCGTATTTTGGTGTTATTGATTTGTTTAGGCATGTTTTGTTGAATGTTATGTGAGCAACGATTTTTCTAACCTTAAAAATTGTGAATTTGTACGTCTGGACTGTAGCCCGTCTTGCTGAGTTAAATTCTTGGATTTCGTTGTCCATGACGTGTCCGTTACTCAACTAAATATCACTATTACATTAACGAATCGGAGCACTGGGTTTTTTATAAGTAAAAGCATAAAGTTTTACCTTATAGCCTGAACCAGTTTTCTCCTTTAAAAGGCTTCTTCAGAGGCTGCCGCTGGTAGCGCTGTCCGTCTTGTTGTGGGTGACGGAATCGAATTTCGAAAGATCGATGCTGTGTGTGTGGGGTGAATATTGTTACGGCATCACGAACAATCTACGTGTTTGTCGAACGTTCCAGAGAGATCCAGAGTTTACGCGTGTGGTGTACGTGCTTGTATATGCATCTACGAGAACCTTCTCGATGCCGCGAGCCGTGCGGACTATGTCAAGGCCGCAGTTAATTATTAGTTCATACGCACACTACGACGCAATTAGGAATCATCTAGATATTCGACTGGCTATAAATACCGGTACTCAAACGACGTTCAGTTTAGTATGAGGCGAATATTTGACTGTGCGGTTCGAGTATTAGTGCGATATATTTACAGAGCGGTTCGAGTTATTACTGTGTACGTTCAAGTAGTTATTAGTGAAGTGTTGCGTTTTATATTCGGACGGTATAATTGTAATACAATTGAGTTTTAATATTAGTGGACATTTGATTGCGTGTGAACAATTTTCATTTGATTTGTTGTAGACACTGTTGTTAATTATGAACTGTTTTACTGTAACAATTAAAGGTGTGATTAGTGACTTGATTTGTGTCTTGTACTTATTTTGTTTCCACTGTACCTACAACGATCGAGTAGACCGTCGTAACAATATGTTCGAATAATGCGTGTGATTTGAATTGTGTCTGTTCGTTTAGGATGTCGTTTTTATTTGTTTTTGTGCGTTTGTATATTTCCAATTGTTCTAGAGTGTCTAGTTTTCGGCCTTTTGTGTGTACGTGTAGAATTTTCATGTTATTGTCGATGTTTTTATATGTGTGGTTTGCTTCAATGAGGTGGTTTGCAAAGGTGGATTCTGTAGTGGAGTGGAGTGCCTTTGTGTGTTCAATGTATCTCTGTTTGAAGCTACGTCCTGTCTGACCTATGTAGAATTTATTGCAATTTGAGCAATTTATATTATTCGTTTGTGTCTTTTCATTTCTTCTCATTTTATTTCATTCATATACTGTTTGTTTCCTCTTCATTCACCTTCTCACTGTAGTGGAGTGGAGTGCCTTTGTGTGTTCAATGTATCTCTGTTTGAAGCTACGTCCTGTCTGACCTATGTAGAATTTATTGCAATTTGAGCAATTTATATTATTCGTTTGTGTCTTTTCATTTCTTCTCATTTTATTTCATTCATATATTGTTTGTTTCCTCTTCATTCACCTTCTCATTTGATTTCACTTATTTCGTTTATATGTCCTATCACTGGTATTGGGGCTTGTTCTACCTACTCGCTTATTTTATTTGTTTTTATATCTCCTATCACTGGTATTGGGGCTGGTTCTACCTTCTCACTTACCATCTATTGGGTTATTATGGTTAAATCGCATTGTACTATCGTTTTTTTTTCAGTTTTGTTTCGTTGCTTGCTACATTTCTCTTATCAGAGGTTACTTTTATTATTACCTTTATTTGTTTGATCGCATAATTATGTTAATTACCCATTCCTTTATCTCTGACTCATCCCTTTTTATCCATAGTGTTAATCATTTAGTATTTTATTCTTATCATGTTGCTTCATAAATGTATGTTGAAGATATGTACCCTTACATATTGCCCTGCCACTAAAATTGATTATTTCAGCAAATATCGCTCAGGTGTTTGAGTTAAATTATCAATCATATATTTAATTTATTTTATTGATCACTTGTTAGTTTTGAGCTATCGGTTCTTAATGCTTTGTTTAATGTCAGTATTCTCCTTGATTTCCTGTATTATATTCATGTTTAATGTTTTTTATCCCTATAATATCTAATTCCCTAACATTTCTTCCCTAACATTATATTGATTCGGACCGGAGGAGGGTACTTTTGACTCCTTTGCTCCGCCGTCAATTATATCATCTGGGTACAGAGGAACATATCGTCTGCCCAGGTATATGATTGCTGGATCATCTACAGTCAATCATTAACAAAATTATATAAGTAGTCTAAGTGCGACTATAAATAAATATCATTATGGGATTCTTTACATTATTGTTATTTAGATTATACAATACATTATTTCAGATTATAAATTTTTTTTTCTTTTTCTTCTGACTCATACTCTTTAGCTCTTATTGATACGATATTACTGATGGGTATGATACACATGATTTTATTGTCATTAGTTTTTTATTACTTCTCTTTCAACACTAATTATTTATTAATCGGTTTCAGGATGCTTTTCATGTATTTAATAATATTTTTTCATTGAAGATTGGTTATATGTTCCCTTTCTTCTTTGTGTACTTGGGTCTACGATCTCATATATATTATTTTGATTATCTTTACTCACTATATAAGGTCCGGTGTAAAGTAGTAATAGCTTCTTGGCTATCCCTTCCATGGTAGTTGGTAACTCTCTGTTTTTAAGTAACACTTGCTCTCCGATCTGATATTGTATGGGTTTTGGTTGCAATTGCTTATATATCTTTGTCGTATCTTGTCCGTCTTCTCGAGTATCTTGTTGTGAAATTGCATGTTATCGAATTGGTATTCTGCTCCATTGGGAAATTGGATTAATGAAGAAATTTCTCTTCTCACCGCTTCCTTCAACGAAAATGCGATCGGGTAAGATTTTTTTATCAAAGTTGACAGGCTCTTGGAATTCAATTTCGCACTGATAATCTCTGACCTTCCCAGGTGTATCTGAAAATACGTGTCGGTATCTATTGTACACATCTATAAGTTGTTCTGCTTGTTGGACGGTTAATTGTACGTCCGTCTTCTCTCTCTGGAAAGTTCGGATCTCTTCGATTTTTTTGTGCCATAGCTGTTCATTGTCGGTCTTGTCGCAAATTCCATTGTTCGGTGTTTGTTCTCCAGTATTTCGGTATTTCTGGATATGATACGTGGTTCTGTTCGACTGTTTTTTGTCACTACCGATTAAATCTGTGGTCCATTGCAAGTCACCCTTCTTCAAGAATAGTTTGGATTTACTTAGGTCGATTATAGCTGAGTACTGGCGCAGCATATCGCAACCAATTAGCATCTGGAATGCTAATCCTCTGACTACTAGGAATGTCATTGTTATGGTTTGTCCGTCGCTCGTCAGTTCTAGTTGTACCTGATTTCGGACGGTTCTATTCTGTCGTCTGGTCGCTCCTACAAGGACAATGTTGCTGATGGGTAATGTAAGTATAGTCATCTTACTCCCCTCCTGTATTCTATGAAGTTCGATAGTGTCGATTAATGAAATGTTGGATCCCGTGTCTATCATTACTCGCGTTGGTACTCCGTTAACTTTAGTCGAGATATAAGCATTTTCACTGTTGTGGTTGTTATCAGATTGGTTGTCTTTTTCTTCGAGCAATTCTTCCCTTATATTCTTTAAGTAATTATTCCGTATGATTGTAATTGTTAGTTCATTGTTTGCTTGAGCAACGTTACGATTTAACCCAAAGATTGGTTCAGTGAGTGTACAAGTAGATTTTTCACTGCCGCTCTTAGTTTAAAGCTGCCTCTGGCTGTTGTTCGTCACGCCTGTCTTGTTGACTCGTCGGCTGACTTCCGCTTGTTGACGGTCGGGGTTCAGGCTGGTTACGATCTTCTTCATAGTGGTCACGCCGGTATACTTCTTGACTACGACTTCTGCCTACATTGGTTCTGGTATCCTGTCCGTATTTGCTGTTACTGTACCGGTGTCCGTATGCGTTTCAGTCGGTACTTCGTCGTCCTTGATAATATGACCTGCTTCTCCCATCATCTTCGGCCCTCACATAGTGTACTTAGCGACAGTTACGATCCTGGTTATTCCGATTTCTATTGTCGCTATTATTATTATTGAAATTTGGCCGGTTGTAGTTTGGGTTGTTCAGCCTATAGGGTTGATGCTGTGGATTATTTGGCCGGTTGTATTGATTATTTTGGTTGTTTGGCCGATTGTTACTATTACGAGGGCTGCCTTTTAAGTCTTTACAAACGACCACTAGATGGCGCTAGTGAGATGTGACATTATCATTGTTGAAAAATTTGTCATATGTTATTTGTAAAACAATTGCAGCTCAGATATTGGCCGAGTAGTTTGTTTACAGTGAGCATTTAAAACAAAAGTGTTTGTGAAAAAATGAAAATTTCATGTGAAGGTTTTCGTTGGATGATTTTTTACGATTTTAATAAAGGCCTAACTCAACAACAATGCCTCGAATCGCTTCGTACAACTTTTGGTAATCAATCACCTTCAGAAAAGACTGTTTACAATTGGTTTGCGGAATTTCGCCGTGGTCGTGCTTCAGTCAGCGATGAATTTCGTGAAGGTCAACCTAAATCGATTGTTGTTCCCAAAAACATCGATGCTGTGCACAACATGATTAAAGATCGGCATGTGACTTACCGTGAGATAAAGGCATCCTTAGGCATATCGAAGACTGCAGTACATTCGATTTTACATGAACATTTAGCTCTTAAAAAGATCTGTTCCCGATGGATTCCGCATAATTTGACCGAAACTCAAAAACAGGCTCGTGTCAATTGGTGTAAGGAAATGATCCAAAAATTCGACCGAGGAAATGCAAAATCCGTATACAACATCGTAACAGGAGACGAAACTTGGATATATTTGTACGAGCCGGAAACTAAGCAACAATCAACTGTTTGGGTGTTCCAAGATGAACCGAAGCCAACAAAAGTGGTTCGTTCACGAAGCACTTCCAAGAAAATGATCGCTTGTTTCTTTGCTTACACTGGACATGTCGCGACCATTGCTTTAGTGGATCGAAGAACAGTTAATGCTGAATGGTATACAACAATTTGTTTGCCACAAGTCATCGATGAAATCAGGAAACACAACCGAAAACGTCGCATCATTCTTCATCACGACAATGCCAGCTCTCACACAGCACGTCAAACAATTGATTATTTGAAGGAGGAAAACATCGAATTAATGTCTCATTACCCATATTCACCTGATTTATCACCAAACGACTTCTTTTTTTTCCGAATGTCAAACAAAAATACGTGGACAGCGATTTTCATCATCTCAAGAAGCTGTTGAATCCTTCCAAAACCATATTTCTGAGGTACCAACATCAGAGTGGAAAAAATGTTTCGAGACTTGGTTCGAACGCATGCAAAAGTGTGTAAATCTCAAAGGTGAATATTTTGAGAAACAATAAAACGATTTGTATCAAAAAATGTTTTTTCTTTCATTGTCTTTGTAAAAACTTAAAAGGTAGCCCTCGTATAACCGTTGTTTGGTTGATTGGCCGGATGATTATTATTTTGTTTATTATATGACTCATTGGTGTGGTTGTTAGTGTTGTTACGGCTGTTATAGTTTGAGCGGTAATTGTAGTTATTGAAGTGGTTACCGTTCTGGAGGTTTCTGTTGTCACCCGTGTCGTCCCGTTGTCGACTTCTGCGATAGTATCACTCCCTTTCATAATCTTCTAACAGGGCTGCCATCGATTGTATTGTCTTGATCTGACTGCCGAGTCGCGCTCTGGAGACACCCTCTTCATAATGAAAGGCGAGTTTTGTGACCAAGCTCTCTTCAGGAATCTTTGGCTCCAGGTTCCTCGCTAGACAGACCTTCCCCAAAAAATAGGCGGTGAAAGTCGTCCCTCTGCTGACATCATACCTGCCGAAACATACGTTATCTCGGACGATGCTCTGGGTTGCCTCCGACCAGTATTTTCCCTTAAACACATCTTTGAATTCCTCGTAACTCGTGAGGTCGTGTCTCGTTGCCGTCCACCAGTAGTCATTTATATCCCGGAAGTATTCGTCCAAGTATCCTCGGATGATGGTCCATCGATTCTCCCGAGTTCTTGCCAGCTGTTCATCAACTCTCTCAAGGAATTCCATCGGGTTCCGCTTGTACTGTTTAAAATTAATGACCTCCCGGTTGTCCATGTGTTGGAATTGCGATATCATGGGTGGTCTGCTATTAATTATTTCCAACTCCTCTCTGATTTTGTCGATTTCCCGTTTCTGGATCTCTTCAATTTTACCCTGGTTGTGTTGACCTTGCCCGCGAACTTCGCTTACGGCGGTGTCGATCTCCTGGCATCTCTTTCCGAAGTCTGTCCGCACCTGGGTTGTTTTCTTCAGTTGCGGTTCGTATGGACTCCATTCGAATATGACTGTCTTCTTCCAGGTTAGTCATTCGGTTGCCGAAGTCTTCCTTCGTTTGTTGTAATTCCTGACTCGTGTTTTTCCATTTTCCGTTTATTTCGGAAATCTCTTGTCGGATCCCCGTCATCTCCTCCTCGATCTTCTTATTTATCTGTTCGTTACTATTTTCGATAGTTTTGCTTAATTCTTCTTTCAACTCCTCCAAGTTTTTCTGGTTGTTCTGTTTCAATTCTTCTTTCAAGTTTTCCATGTTTTCTTCCAGTTTCTTACTGTTGTCATCTATTTTCCTATTATTTTCGGCCATTTGCTGGCTGAGTTTTTGGTTATCACCTTTTAATGACTATATTTTTGTTGGTCTCTTCCCTGTTCTTGTCCAATTTTTCATTAATTTCCTCCTTGTTTCTATCGAATTTTTCATTCATATGTTTTAACAAACTTTCGTTATTTTGTCTACTTTGTTCGGCCATTACTTCCATTATTTTTTGCCAATTTGGTTCTCCTCTAGTTTCCTCTCTTACTACCGGTTCTACATCCTCAACCGATGTCACTTCCTTCTCTTCCACTCTAACTTCTTTTTCGGCCTCCTTCGTCCGTCTCAGTGATGACGCTCTCTTATGCATCTTGTTCTCCTTTTTTCGTAACCGCCGCTAGATATTATTCTTCTTGTAAATCTAGCCTCACTAGTTGGTGCGCCACTTTGTAACGACGAGTCTCTGTCGTCTTTGTGCTTGTGTACATATCGTGTGTTCGCCTCACACTGGATGGTCGTTACTTTGCGTTTACGCTGACGATGTCTGCAGCGATCTTTTGAATTACCAGTACACACGAGTGGAATCCTTACCTGTTCTTCTATAAGTGTTGTATTTCCCGGGTGGCGCCAAATTGTTTTAACTGAAAACAAAATGGAAAATAGGACGATTGAGCGTTTGTGGCTATGACGGTATGGTGAATTCAATTATTCCCACCGCATGCGAATTGATCATGTAGTTCACAGAGTTTCCGATGTCTAGTGTTAACCGCCACTGTCGCTCGTCCCTAGTATACACAAATCATATAACACAATTTCCTATGGAATAAAGAACAGTGGTTACGACTCTGTACTCGTTTATTAAATTGTAATTAGTAATTATTTAGTATTATACAATAATTATATTTTATTAAACAAATTTGCTCCGACAGTGAGACAATTATTCTCAAGGCTTGGCGAAATCGATTTTGAACGATGTTAGTCGGACATGGCGTCTACAGAAAATGTTTACTTTTTACAATTTTTCGTTCAATAAATCTGGATTCTTTTGGTTTACGAAAAAAGGATCAGTTATGATTACAATAAAGTACACTACCTTACACTACTGGTACTTATATACTATAAGGAGTAATTACAATTTGTTCTTGAAGTGTCATAAAGTGTTTCAAAAGTTCGTAATTTTTGTGCAGGTTATTTTTCTCGTTCACATAAGTTTGGTGTTTTGTTTTTCAATTAATCTTTGAAAGAAATAAGATCATCAGTTTATAATGAGAGTTCAAAGTGTTGTGAGAAAAATTAAAGAGAGTTTAATTTCATAAATTCGGGTAATTCAGCAATACTTATCAATCAGTCGACTTATAGTGTAGTGTCATTCAGTTGAAATAGGTTGGGTCATCGTTTGGTCTTCAATCATCCTGGGATTCAATCACGCCTTGCGTCTTTTTCGTATTAGTTGATCGAATTTAATTAATTTGGAATTAATTAACCTGGTCTGTTGCCTAGGTTGAATGTATTAGTTCCTCATCAGGTAGTTTGATTCTTCATTTTAATAAATTTGGTTACTTTTGTTTTAAATTAAAAATTGGGCCATTTACGGCTTGGCGTCTATTCCTCTTGAGCGTCACATTGGAATTAACAGTTTCTACCGGAATATTCATAAATAACGTTCAGTTGTCATGGTAACTGATTGATTCTGATTGGCTATTCATGACTTAAGCCCAGTGTTAGAATATTTGAATTTTTATTCAAAATGATTAAATATCTTCTGATTGCTATTATTATTCGGTCTTCTTATTTAAGTATGAGATATTATCACCACTGTTCGTATTTTCTTTCAAAGATCATTTTGACATCCCACAAAGCTGGGTTTGCTTATGTATTATGTTTTGACAGTTACGTTGATATTATTTAATTACATTTCTTTCTTATTTTATGTCCTTAATTTAACACTTATCTCTTAAAATGATTCACTAATTATCATTGACTAGTTACTTGCCTTGGATTTGCTAATATCATAGTTAATTTCTTACAATTTGTTGTTATTGGTTTCTTACAGTTAGGCATTTCATAGGCCTAGGTAGTAATTGGCTATATTTTCTTATTTTATACAAATTACATATTATTTTACCTTTATACATGTTTTGTTTTATGTTACAAGTGATTTGTTTATTTGTTGAATTGTTTTGGGTATGTTTTATTATAATTGTATGTTTTCATTAGTTTCCATATTATGGTTTGTCTATTATTTTCTAACTGCTTTTCTAGTATTATTATGTCTGCATGAATTTATCTTTTTTTTTCTTATCTATATTGCCATTGTTTATAATTAGTCTAGTATTTACTATTCTCTATAAAATATAACATAACATTTAGGCTTATGGTTTGTATAACTCTAGCAGCCATATTCCTATTCATAAAACTTAATCAAACAATTCTTTAACAGTTATTATGCTACTCTTGTTTACAATTTGTTACTTCTTATTTATTTTTTGGTGATAAACATCACCATGTCATTTACTTTAGCTAATTAACTATCCCTTAGAACATAGGATATTTATTGTTTTTGCATTTCTATCCTATACTATATTTTTCTATTCTAATCTTTACTAGCCAACCATGGTAACGCTAACTTTTGACTCTTCCTGGGATTTTTTCCCTGAATATCCTTGTATTCCTTATCTACAATTAATCTTAATCCTAATAATAACAATATCCTTATTTACTAACACTGTTCACCATTAACCTTTAGTGTTTATCACTGGGTTTTTGGGCGTCTATCCCTATCAATAGGGTTTCTATTTATTTTGTGGGGTTTACACTTACACTTTTTATATTATTTAAGTGTTACTAGTGGGTATTCCCTAACATTAAATTCTTGTTCTCACTTACTCATGTTCACTATCTAACTATCTCTTACTTTACAATGGTTAGTTATACTGTTAACAAGTTCATATCATTATAGAGTGATTTATAATATTTACTCTCTATTTATTTGGTTAATGTACTTTTAGTTTGTCATTACTTTATTGGATTTTAATACTTATCATTTACTTTGATTAATTAGTTGGTACTAATAATTATCATTTACATTTATTGATTTCTTTTTCATTGCTTTATTTGAGTGTAACATTTCTCCTTTTCTGTTCTATATTATTCATTTGTGTCTTTTCATTTCGCTCATTTTATTTCATTCATATATTGTTTGTTTCCTCTTCATTCACCTTCTCATTTGATTTCACTTATTTCGTTTATATGTCCTATCACTGGTATTGGGGCTTGTTCTACCTACTTGCTTATTTTATTTGTTTTTATATCTCCTATCACTGGTATTGGGGCTGGTTCTACCTTCTCACTTACCATCTATTGGGTTATTATGGTTAAATCGCATTGTACTATCGTTTTTTTTCCAGTTTTGTTTCGTTGCTTGCTACATTTCTCTTATCAGAGGTTACTTTTATTATTACCTTTATTTGTTTGATCGCATAATTATGTTAATTACCCATTCCTTTATCTCTGACTCATCCCTTTTTATCCATAGTGTTAATCATTTAGTATTTTATTCTTATCATGTTGCTTCATAAATGTATGTTGAAGATATGTACCCTTACAATGTTTACAAAAATTTACCTTTAAAAGATATTTTTGCAGTGTGTTTTAAGAAGTACATATATACAGAAAAATATGCATACAAATGAATATTTCAATAAATTATAATCTTGAAACTACAACCTATAAAAATCAATGTTTTATTCTACATGTAGAATACTTAAAAAACAAAAAATATTGATATGACTGTCTTCTTTTACTGTGTCTGTGTATATTCCACAAATTGTGAATATTTACTGTTCTTATGTGTATTCAAAACTTGATGAAATGATAAATTACCAATTTGACTTGTTACTCTTATGTTAATATGTGATATTTAAAATTGTCATCTAGTTTAGTTGCTGTTGGCGTTGTTCATAAAAATACCATGGTTCAATCATAATATTTAAAATTATTTACCATTTACTGAGTAAGTAATCCAGTACTGACATAAACAATACATGTTTTTTTGTTTTGTCAACACCAGGGTGATACACTTGTGAGGTCTTTAATGTAAACGAATGTAAGTATTCACTGTCTGGATCATTTACAATCTTGTGAATCAGTATTAATGAAATGCTCTAAATAAGTTCCATGTATTAATGCAGTGTTTACTGATTTGACAAATGTAATTAATTTGTTCTGACTTAAAACTTGCCATGCGTATTTTTTTCAACCGAACTAATTAGCTACAGATTAACAATAATCTACAGGTTACAGGTTAACAGTGACAGGCAAAAGAACTGCATCAACGCGAACAAGTAAATAAAAAAATTAACTGCAAAGAACTGAATATAATTATTTCACTACGACTCAGAACACAAAACTTTTTATGGGTAAAAACCTAAAAGCTTTACCTTACAACCTGAACCGGTTTTCACTTTTAAAAAGCTTATTCAGAGGTTGTCGCTGGTAGCACTGTCTGTCTTGTTGTTGGTGACGAAATTGATTTTTAAAAGATCGATGTTGTGTGTGTGAGGTGTGATATGTTCAAATAATGCGTGTGATTTGAATTGCGTTTGTCGTTTAGGATGTCGTTTTTATTTGTTCTCGTGTGTTTGTATATTTCCAATTGTTCTTGAGTGTCTAGTTTTCGGCCTTTTGTGTGTACGTGTAGAATGTTCATGTTATTGTCGATGTTTTTGTATGTGTGGTTTGCTTCAATGAGGTGGTTTGCAAAGGTGGATTCTGTAGTGGAGTGGAGTGCCTTTGTGTGTTCACTGTATCTTTGTTTGAGGCTATGTCCTGTCTGGCCTATGTAGAATTTGTTGCAATCTGACCAATTTAGTTTGTAAACACCAGGAAGATCGAATTTGTTTTGTGTGTGTGTTTTGATAGTGTGTGTTCTGTTTTGTTAGTAGTTTTGTAAGTTGGAAATATACAAACACACGAAAACAAATAAAAACGACATCCTAAACGAACAGACGCAATTCAGATCACACGCATTATTCGAACATATCACACCTCACACACACAACATCGATCTTTTGAAAATCGATTTCGTCGCCAACAACAAGACAGACAGTGCTACCAGCGACAACCTCTGAAGAAGCTTTTTAAAAGTGAAAACCGGTTTAGGTTGTAAGGTAAAGCTTTTACATTTTTACCCATAAAAAGTTTTGTGTTCCGAGTCGTAGTGAAATAATTATATTTAGTTAAGAAACGGACACGTCATGGACAACAAAATCCAAGCAAAGAACTGGTTTATTCATAAAATCCGTTCAAACCAGAACTCTTTTAAAATACAGTAAACTCTGTATTACTGGAGGTCAATCATGTTTGGTGAATTATTCATTATTTCCAAATTATTAAACAAATTTCAAGCGGTACTTAAATAATTGAAACTTCAAAAAAACAAAGCTTTTAAGTGATGTTCTACAATGTTTTTAGCAATGACAGTACAGTAAAACTGGTTCAAAGTGAAACTTCAAGGAACAAAAGCTTTTTCTAGATTGAACACATTCCCATATTATAGAAAAATCAGCCTCAATCAAGTTTTGTATTGTAAAGTGTAGGTTTGTTTCTATACTGCTATACATTTTTGTTGTATTCAAACGCTTTTTGCGACAATCTATTTCTTGATGCATACATTATTTATTTAATATTTGTAACTTCCTACCACAAGATAGCAGTCGTGGCGTAGTGACTAGCGTGTGGCGCTGCTACGCTGTTGGCACGGGTTCGATTCCCGCAAGGGTCTCCGATTTAGATACGACCGTTCCCCCTCGCAAGGCAATGCCAAACCAGCAAGAGGTATCCTGCCTAGTATAAACCCTCCCCAACTATGCCGTTCGGATGCGGCATTAAACTGTAGGTCCCATATACCTGTGAGAGACTGAGTACCACACGCACCACGGGTATATGCAGGGAGGGTACAAACCAGTTGAAAGACTGAAGAACCTCAAGATAATTATTAGTAATAACCTCAAGATATATTATTTCCTTATTTGGAACATGTTTCAGGAATCCTATTTTTCCCATCCTCAGCCATCTTATTTTCTTGGCTGATTATATATATCAATAATATATCTTTAGGTAGGAAGTTACAGATATTAAATGATGTTTCTTGTAATATAATTACTATATAAATGTGGTGTATCTTTGTCACCTAATGATTTTTATATGTACTGTTAATTTATTTATTACTTAATACATATGCTGTCATCATTACACTTTACTCTGGAACAATATAAAACAAATTCATTCATGTAAGATATGAATTCGTTTTCACATGCATCAAATGGAAACTTATTTCCACTTCTTCGTTGTTATGCCTTTCTCATTGTTTCCCACATAAGTAGAATCAACAAATTCATGTTGCCATTAATGCACTGAGTGCTCAGTAAGTAATCTTAAGCTAGCCACCACTACCCATCATAAACACAAGTGTTTCTTTATTTTGGGGTATTAATGGCACAGCTTTGACAGCATGATGTACATCATATTCAGATGATGAGGATGATAATGTATAATAACATTTTAATGTACTTTCTAATTCTAGTATGAAACAATGAAAACTTTCCAAGGAAATATCACAGCTGAGATACATGATGTAATGACATAAATGATCAAAACAAAGATGTTCATTTATGTTTTACCATCCACCTGGTTCAAGAACTTGGTTTCAGGAAAAAAGAAAAGGACCATGTCTGGGTTCCACAGAAAACTGTTTTAAGAAAACTGACTCCCTTGGAATTAACTACTGTAACTGGATGCTCATTTAACATTTCAACAAAACTTCAAGGAAAAATCACTGCTGCTAAATGTGAACATTAAGCTATTGTGAGTATACACTCTATGGTTGTTAGTGTTTTAATTAATGATTCAATGCTAAAACAGTTACCGAAACTGTTTACTTCAGATTTACCTGATTGAAAAAAAAACACGTTTTTGAAATGAAGATACAGCATTTTATTACAGTATTTAGACCCAACTTAGTATTTAAAATAGTTCTCAGGTTTGTAATATCACATGCCTATTGTAGCATCACGAGATGGTACAAACCAGGAAACTCAATTTAATTATCAAAAATATAGGGAAACTACTCAAATAGATAAATACTATGTAACTGAATGAGGAGTGCAATAGAGAATGAGTGATCAACTGAGAACAACCAAAAATAATTATATAAAGGAAGAATTATAATAACTAAACCAATAAACCATGAATAATAAATAAAGAATAAGTGTTACAGATGCATGAATTAATTAAAAACAGGAATTAGCCTTGTAAACAAACATAATAAATAACTTGACAAAACAGACATAAAAAAAGTCTCGACTGGACGGTGTCTTTGACACAAAAATTACCCAACAGATTAGGGAAGTGATTTTATATATCTTGTTATAATATTGTAAATAGTAATGTTTTAGTATGTAAGTGAGAAATGTATTTAGGGTTAAGAAAAATCGTATAACCAGCCTAAAAGTCAAGCTAGGTCTTAAACCTAAGACTGTATTTGTAATTAGCTCATAGATAGTGTCATGGTAAAGACAAGATAATTATTTTTATAATTGTGTTTATTCGAATAGAAAAGTGATAAATAATGATAATGAAACCGTGCAAATGACACAGTGTAAACAATGATAAAAATATAAAGTATTGTAAACCAAGTATGACCATAACGTGAGAATGGCATGTATTTTATATGAAGTGAACAAATAACAATAAAATCAACTTCATTAGTACAAGTGACAATATAAAATTAAGTGAAATAAAAGCATAAACGGGATTATATAAAATAATCAGGAAAAGTAAGGTTATATTAAAAACTTATGTTTACTGGAGGCAGATAAAAACAGTCCTGAGACCAAAAAATATACCAACAAACCAAGGCCTCTTATAGATGAATCTAAAATTGATTGTTACAAGGAAGAAAGCTGGGTCTAATGTTGGCGTCCCACAAGAAGGGGCAAACTGAAATAGTTGCCAATCCAATCAAGATTAAATAAGAAGAGTGTAGTAAAAAAGCCAAGTAAAATTATAGAAATTATCAGTAAACTATCGTACAAGTTGTGTTCAACGCACCTGAAGAAGAAAAATTGAAATTACTATCCTAACTGGTGTAATACATCTTAATTCAGTGATATCATTCCAAACTTATTATCATATTGACAAAGTATTAATGTTTTACACAACACTTCAATATAAACTAAAAAACGAACACATTTAGTGTGACTACATTTCTAAACATAATATATGATATCAAAAGTGAGTGACACAAACTTATTTTGAACCAACAAAAGTGTAGAAATCATAAATTTGATTAAACATTCAATATTGTGTATACAGCTAAAAAGCAATATGGCGTCTCACATTTTCTTAATGGTGAAGAAAGGGTACAGCAGCGCGCCATGTTGAGAAATAATGAACGATGAGATATAGCATAGACAATTCAAGTTTTAATTTATTTTCTTTTCCCAATTGTATTACTAACGTCTGATAATTAATTATTTTCATTGTTTTATTAATGTTATATTTGTAATGGATAATATTAAGTTGTAAAATTATCTAATTGATTTCTTTTGTATAATCACAAGAACTCGCATACAACCATCATATACAAACAACAATTATTTACTACATGTTCAAATTTTTTATTCATGTATGTTATTAGTATAATACTTGTTAGGTGAATTTATAATATTACTGAAGACGATTTTTTATGTTGTTAAAACCCTCAGATATAAAAATTTTGTCATGCATCCGAAAGCTAGATGGAGCTGAAACCTTAAAAAAGGGAAAATGGTTTGTTAGTTAATAGAAAATAATAAAAAAAGGGGGGAACTTATTATAATAAGAAAAGCAGGAATAAATATTTAATGATTCAGAGCAGCAAAAGAAGTGTGTTCTCATTTGTAGTATAATTATATAAATACCCATTTAAAGAAAATTAATTACACGTTTGTTAGAGTATATTTTATATTACAAAATGGGGATCCCAAGGACGTAGGGCATCGAAGGCGTTAAAAGGTTAGTATGAAGCTTTACGAGTTAATTAATGATTGAAATATTTAAATTGTCCCTGTGTGGACGTTATTTGAAATAGTATACGATAATTAATTCTTAAATTATTGAAATATTGAACTTTGAAGTGTTACCTACCTTTCGTAATTTACCAAGGTCTCGTCTGGTGTACTTTAGCAGAGAAAAAACAACAGGTGGTGCAACGACAAACACATATTTATATGTCTAATCAACACATTTTATTGTTATGTTATTTATCGTTAGATGATATTAAAACTCCCACATCAACAAATTCTTTTACGTTACATCGATAATAACTGCTGGATGATAACTTTATGTATTACTCCTTGTCTTCAAAAAACTACTATTTATTTTACATTCATTTGAATATTTGATTTTACGTTACTTCTTCTCAGAAAACACTGCTATTTATCTATTATACATGAAATAAAAACTTGAATTACTTATGGTAACCATCTTAAATTATGATCATAATAATAATAATAAAGCGACCCAGATTGCTCATTCACTCAACATACAGTTTTAAAACCCCATTTTATACGGAAGAGATCTCTTTATAATTTAGTTTTATTTTTAAGAAAAAAAAAAGGTGGTCGTTTACTTCCCTGTTATATATGGCAGAGCATGTGTTGCAGTCAGATCCTTTTTAAACACTGGTTGACCGGAATATTGTCACTGTTAAATTTTTCTAAAACATTTGTCCTGAGTTCAATTACTTTAATTCTGCACTGTTATATGTTTTTTTTTATATTACATTTTACACTTAATCAAGATTTCTTTCGGAGCGTGCGTCCATTATTCAGCCGGCCGGCCTCAGGGATGATCAAACACAAGGCAGTTTTCTTGGCGTCTATATGAAGCCCCGCCTTCTTGATACATGGCAACTTGGTCCGTGATTCGCCAACCCGCATCACATTATACGTTAATGGATGGTCACGTGTTATTACCAGTGGAACGAGTCCCCCCTATATTCCTTGGTTGTTGGTTGCTCGCTATAAAGTTTTTACTTTCCCCCAACGGAAAGTACAGGCATGCGCGCACAGGTTCGCATTCCAGCGCGTTATCTTCAACGCGTACCTGCCTCTGCTTGTTACTGAGTTGCACACAGGGTGTTACGTGAATCAAGTTCCGTGGCCCTACATGGTGCCCAAACAGATTGGCCCCAAAATTATTAAATGAATAAAATATCCCTTTTCGCCCCATTACAATACCCCCCCAATGAGAGGTCTTCTGAGGATATGGTGCCAACAACCCCCATTAATTCTTAACGCATCATGGGTAAACTACCCCCCTAGCTCGGCGACTATGGCTGCACCTGAACGAAATTACTGGACTTCTCTGTTCGAGATCCCAACACCATAAAATCGGACAGATACTCACCACAGTACACCTAACCTTTTAGCATTCCGCCCAAAAAATCAAAACCCTGGCCTTATACCATACCAGATCCTCAACCGATATGTTCCCCCTTTCATGCATACTGGGTCGCTTTTAGCAATTATTGGGTGCGTACACATTTTCGTTATTAATTAAACATAAACTCCCTACTTCTTGACATCAACTCTCAAAAATAATTTCTCGAATCAATTACATAAGATGAGTCATATGGTTTACTTTAATTAGTGAAGTTAATCATAAAAAGTTTTTTTTTGTTTTAAAACATTCCCAAATTCTCCAAATGCATTTAATTTAATGAATAAATAAACAATGTAATAGTATAACTATATAGTAATATAGTAACCCATATAATAATAAACAAATTTATAATATTAAACTTATAATAAACAACCTACGACTACCATAACTTCGAAAATAGCTACACTTGATTACAAAGATAACATAAGATACACATCATGAATCAGCTGACACCTTCCCTACTTATAATGAACATTACAATTTACAATGACGTACATTAATGCAATTTTTTTTTTTTTCAAAAAAAATTTTAATTTCCCAAAATATTTCTTTTATCAATATCGAAAAAATAAAAATTATTCAATTTACTTGAAGTAACAAAATTCATGAGTTAATCGCTAAAAACCTATCCTGTCTCTAACATCAGTTATCAGCTGATCTCACTGGGTCAGGTGACTGACCTTGCCCTATATATACTACACAAAAATTACATGAAAAATACATAACATATGTTTATAATTCTTACACTCTAACATAACAAGATTAATGACACAATAAAACATAATAAACAAAATCTGATAAACGTCTCCTCTACTTGAGATAATCTTTTTAAAAATCAGTAAAGTCATTTATAAAATATCATACGGAATATAACACATGTACATCAATTACATGACTGAATATTTACATGTAAATAAATTCATACAAGTTGTCTACGGTCAAACTACAATCATTTAGTTGGCTTGTCAGCCAGTCAGCATCATTAAGTTTCAAATTTTAGTTCGTTACTCCCCTGAGTAACCCCCTGCCACACACACTATGACCCCCCCTGGACAGTTGCGTCCACAAGGACTGAAGTTTTGGAGGAATTTTGCCATCTCCTTGTCCTTGCTTCTGCATTACATATTTTAAAAAAAGTCAGATATCATAATATCTGGAAGTTTATAGTTATAACCTTAATGACGGGTCTATCACCTGTTTTACTGTTCCCATACGAACAAGGTGATAGCCGCTATTCCATAGTCCCAGGGATTTCCCCTAAGTGGCCCCCCGTTAATTTCAAAGTTCACCAATTTTAAGGGCAACCAACTATGGTCAGTTTTACAATTGCTGCCCACAGTTGGCTGTCGTCCAAAACCACGATTAGTGCTGGTAAGGCAGTAATCGCCCGAAAAGGCGGGGAAATCATCTTTCATTAGCATGTTTTTTCGTCATCATTTCTATACACTGTACGATAGCAATTAACATGAATATTATATTAACATATAACATAATATTATATAAGGTTGTACAGTGTATTTTACGCCCTATTTAGGCCTCCGATGATGGTAACATGCCTTGACGTTACCACCAACACTCATCGCTATCCACAGTGGCACATGCCACCACCGCAATAGCATAACTAATAGCTAAACTTAAGTCCTTCTGCATTTACTAACCACATTCAACAATTGACTTTCTCTTCTAAATACACCAAACAACCCCCCAAAATTACACCTTAATCTTGCATAATAACAATACACATTTACCTTGAACATTGACATTGTTACATTACTAAACAATTCTCCTTTAAATAATTAGTATAGAAAATTATAAACATTATAACTTGAAATTTTTATTAACTCTTTTATATATCATTATTTAATTATTTATCACTTACTACAATTAGGCCCCTCAAAAATTTCAAATTTATTATTAACCTTTATTTTACCTCACATTTCAGTTATTATTACATTTTCACTATGGCTTCTATTTAGTATAACTATCTCAAATCAGTTTCATCATTGAGTTTAAAATCTTTTCAACACATGTAAACATTTTACTCTATTTAACTTGTATTATAAAATTCATACTCACAGTACATCATTCAAAACATATGATTCCTGTTACTGACACAAAATTATAAACAATTCATGACCAAATCATGTATACATCTCCATGTACCTTCTGAAACAATAACGATAATATGATTCCACAACTAAATACATCTTACATTTATTCAATTACTGTTTATTATTACCAAATTTAAATCCCAAAAATCATTTAACTTCATTAGCAAAATCTCTTTATATAACATTTTAAATTAATTAATTAATTCATCTCAACTTATTTTAATTCCATCAATTATTTAAAACACAACATTACTTTAATTACCTTCTTCCAAAACAATTACAATTCATTGATTATCACCTCTCATTATTTATTTAGTTTAACAAATTATTATTATTATTAAATTAATTTCAGCTACACACACATATTGTTTACCTACAATACATTTTACAACACAAACACAATTAATTTCACTCTAAATTTATTTACAATTCTTTGTCATTATTTTATTGTTTACCACACTTCATTTTGTAAAGCAGTCCAATCCAAAACCATTAATTACATAATTAAACGTTCATAAACACTTATTGTTTTTACCCCCCATCATTGTACAAAAATCTGGTCTTATGTTTACACAGTTCATTTTTTATTAAACTCATTATGTCATTTTTATCAATATAAAGATTATCCAAATTGTTATCTTCTTCCACAATACCAACAGGATTATTCCATGTTATTAAATCATATAATTTATTATCACCGAGTATAGTCCAGTCACCCTTAGTATGATCTGTCATAGTCATGTCAATTACAGTTTCATTATCATTATTATCTACTGCTGTATTAGCTTTGTCATAAAGTAAGTAATCAGTATCATCAATTGCTGTACTAACTATTTCACATTACTATCACTAACTCTTTCCATATCTAACCTCTTTATTAATTCGTCATAACCTCTACTAGCCTTAAATAACTCTATTTTCTTATCAACATACCTTTCACCATAACACCAATTCATACTTTTGCTATCATTCCGTACAAGGGTATTAAATTGTAAAAACGCCTACTAAAAATTAAAAAAAAAGCTACTTAAAAACACATTGTTTTCCTGTAAGGGACTCTTGCCCTTCAAAAACATTTGTAACAGCTTGGTTTACCATAAAACTGGGGAAAATTTACCCTCTGCCCTATATTCATAAAATCATTCTTTTCATACTCTCTCTCTAACTTACAAAAACTGATCTCTACTCTCACTCTCTGTTTCTATATTATTATGATCGCTAATTATTTTCACGGTATTATTTTTATATATCTCGTTTTCAACTATCTTACTACTATTAGTTGTTAATTTATTTTCGTAACTAACACCTACCTTGTTGATGATCCCTTCGTAATTATTTGTTATTTTACTATTACCCTGATCGTCTGTTATTTCGTCACATTCACCCATAAATGTGTCATTTCCTACCTCCTCCTTCAGCGTTCTACTTTCGTTTATTTCGTCTTGTGTTTTATTTATATTTATCATTATCCCACCTTTCATTCCCGCAATAATCTTATTCTGTTCTTCTAACTTAATGTCTATTTCTCTTAATTTTTTGTCTTGTTTGTTTATTTCCGTTTTCAGTTCAATGTTACTAGCATTTATTTCTGACTTGATTTCAATCTTAAACTCGTTTTTAAATTATCATTTTCTGTTTTCATTTTCTCGTCTTGTTTGTCAAGTTTATCATTTACTTCCATTCTAAACTCATTCAAATTCGTGTTTTGTTGGTCAAATTTCTCATTTTTTTGGTCAAATTTACTACTCATCATTTTCATAAATAATGCTAATTGACTAAGTACGTCTACATTGTCGATTCTGCTACTATTAACGTCTACCGTCTCATTCGTTAATTCGTCTGTTGTATTGTCTACGCTCTCGTTAATATTTGTCGATATTAAATTGTCTTGTGTAACATTTAAAATTGACTCTTCTACATTTTCACATAAATTTGCACTCTGTTTTTCTCTGCCATATTCGACCAGGTTGTAAATTAATTCAGTTTATATTAAATTAAAAATTAATTTACAACATCAACTGTTACGGGCGCCAACTGAAGCTTTACGAGTTAATTAATGATTGAAATATTTAAATTGTCCCTGTGTGGACATTATTTGAAATAGTATACGATAATTAATTCTTAAATTATTAAATATTGAACTTTGAAGTGTTACCTACCTTTCGTAATTTACCAAGGTCTCGTCTGGTGTACTTTAGCAGAGAAAAAACAACAGGTGGTGCAATGACAAACACATATTTATATGTCTAAACTACACATTTTATTGTTATCTTATTTATCGTTAGATGATATTAAAACTCCCACATCAACAAATTCTTTTACGTTACATCGATAATAACTGCTGGATGATAACTTTATGTATTACTCATTGTCTTCAAAAAACTACTATTTATTTTACATTCATTTGAATATTTGATTTTACGTTACTTCTTCTCAGAAAACACTGCTATTTATCTATTATACTTGAAATAAAAACTTGAATTACTTATTGCTAACCATCTTAAATTATGATCATAATAATAATAATAAAGCGACCCAGATTGCTCATTCACTCAACATACAGTTTTAAAACCCCATTTTATACGGAAGAGATCTCTTTATAATTTAGTTTTATTTTTAAGAAAAAAAAAAAGGTGGTCGTTTTACTTCCCTGTTATATATGGCAGAGCACGTGTTGCAGTCAGATCCTTTTTAAACACTGGTTGACCGGAATATTGTCACTGTTAAATTTTTCTAAAACATTTGTCCTGAGTTCAATTACTTTAATTCTGCACTGTTATATGTTTTTTTTTTTTTATATTACATTTTACACTTAATCAAGATTTCTTTCGGAGCGCGCGTCCATTATTCAGCTGGCCGGCCTCAGGGATGATCAAACACAACGCAGTTTTCTTGGCATCTATATGAAGCCCCGCCTTCTTGATACACGGCAACTTGGTCCGTGATTCGCCAACCCGCATCACATTATACGTTAATGGATGGTCACGTGTTATTACCAGTGGAACGAGTCCCCCTATATTCCTTGGTTGTTGGTTGCTCGCTATAAAGTTTTTACTTTCCCCCAACGGAAAGTACAGGCATGCGCGCACAGGTTCGCATTCCAGCGTGTCATCTTCAACGCGTACCTGCCTCTGCTTGTTACCGAGTTGCACACAGGGTATTATGTGAATCAAGTTTCGTGGCCCTACATGGTGCCCAAACAGATTGGCCCCAAAATTATTAAATGAATAAAATATCCCTTTTCGTCCCATTACAAGTATAACCATAGCAGTTACATACACCCATTATACACATTATATTTAAGAAATATAAATTAAAATAATATTACAAATTTAGCACCAACAACGTGAGGCATAACATAAAATATAAAGTAATATTACAAAATTGGCACCAACCACATGAGGCTCTACAAAATACTACTGTTGAAAATTAATTAACTAACAACATCACGTAATACTACAAAATTGGCGCCCACAACTTGGGGCTCTACAAAATACAAAAATAAACAGCGTCATACTACACTATTTAGAACAATAAACTAATGTACATTTTTAAGAAATACAATTGTCTTAGTTTAACAAGCCTAAAAGATTGAATTACTGCTTATTCCCACTGATTCCCTAGGCAGAAAACAACCTTTTCCAAAATTGTTTGCAAAGTTGTTCAAGTGAACAACCTTTTCACTTGATTTTCCAAAATTGTTTTCTATATTCCGAGTTGAATCTCAAAAAGCTGAAATTTATACTGAAATATTCTGACCACAGAGATCTTTACGTGTGCATTTTTCTCTGGTCTCCCAATACAGATATCAAAGCTTAAAAGTTTGAAAAAATTAAAAAATTTAAGAGGCTGTAATTTAAAAAAAAAATGCATTACCGACTGTTGATACTTTGTATAGTAACTATACTAATATATAAATAAGCATTAAAAAAATTAAGGCTGAGATTATTTTCCTTCCTTGAGAAATAACACTATAAACATGGAAATGTTATTCATTCTTGTTCGACAACGTTGGATACAAAGATCACCTGTAAACAAACATATTAGATCAGTAGACAGGGCTCCTAAAGTGTAGGTTACAATATACTAAGAAACAATGAAGTTTATTTGAAACGCTTATGACAACCCAATTCTGAGAAATTTAGAATACTGTAAATGTCCGCAAATGGAAAAAAATGGTGTGCGCCATAGAACAAAAATTGCTGCCATCTTTAAACTGGATACAATAAAAATAAAATAAACTGTGTTTTGAACTACCAGAAACATAAGGGAATGGATACAGAATTTTTTCTGAAATGGTCAGGCAACCAGTGCTGGACCACTTAAAATGAATTGACCTTAAGGTATGTTTCCCTTTTGGTTTTTAACTTTCCCTTGTACGTTTCACTACAGTTTATTTGCGGTGTCATTATACTATAGGTTTAATATTGTCCTCTGTCAGTTACAGTTCTACTTTTAACAGGCAACTTTTAGTATTGTAATTAAGAAACAGTGTTATATGTAAGTTTCACAGTATTGATTTTGTCTCATTATGTGGATTCATTCTGAATTGTATTAGTGTTTAATTATCAACATTGTCTCATTATAAACTTACATGTAACACAGGTAGTTAGAACAGTTAATGATCTGTTAACTTTATATGTTTCAATTTGTGTATTCATTGTATGTCTCGTATACAAAAGAGAAAGTAATATAAAAACAAAAATTTACTTTTATAAAACCATACACTATTTGTATTATATGAGGCAGAGTCTTAGACAATGGCAGGCAAGTTGAAGTCTAGAATGATAGCATCAAAGATGAAATATGTGACAAGAATAGTTTGTAAAAACATGGAAATGAGGCAAGTAGCGAGACAGAGAAACTTATATAGTAGGTGGATATGGACCCAACAGAATAAGATTTTGTGTGATACAACAATCTACCATTCCTCTTTATCTATGGTTTAAAAAAACTATATTTAAGCTTACTAAAAAGATGACAAATATAAGTTTCATACAAGTTAGTGGAAGCCTGGGTTAATATACTAAATGAATCACTGACAAAAGTAATATCCCGAATAATAAATCCATGCAAGTAAAATTTGCATGCAGTCATTACTATCTGAGCAAGAACTGGTTTAGGGCATTGCAACTCACTATAAACTTTATTAAGAGAAATTATTCCATACTTATAAAAACAAAATATCATCTCTGATTTCAACAGTTTCATGTTAGTGAATACGGTTTCAAATTGTTGTTCCTCTTAATTCTTTTTTACATAATGTTCACTCTGAAGGTAAGTCCATGAAAGTTCAATTAACATACTGACATACTGGAAAATGTTGCCCATTTTTAAGGTTAGAGATGAATTTATTTTAAAGCTAGTATACAAAAAAATTATACAGGAGCTCGCAACTAATTTCGCCAGACTACAATTACGAGTACTAGAGTTGTGAGTATTGAAAGTTATCTCAGCCTTCCTACAATCCTAATCAATGGAAACTTGTAACATAAATGTATATAAAAAAGATAATGTACCTTATACACTGAGTCTATGTGGAGAATATTTTATTAAGAATGTACAACAGTAATGAAAGACATAGCATGCAGAACGAGCAATTATTATAATTCCTACTATGCTTGAACCACTATAGCTGGAAGATTGGTAAAAAGTTACAGTAGACGCCCTCTAGTCCAGCCTCGGTTGGATCGGCCAGCCATACGGTGAGTCACACAGTCTAGACGAGCCTCCAGCGACAAGCCCCAACTTGTTAAATGGAAAATATATGTAGCTTAGTTGACTCACGCTTTTGTTCATGTGCGGATGGATGTATGTCTTTGTTGTGAGTTCTGTGTATATAGTCTGTGTAAATATATCTGTGCATATAGTAATACTGTATGTATCTGTATAAATAAAAACATTTTCTGACATTAGTGCGAAATGAAAACACACGTTCGTGACTATGGACCAAAAATTACAAGTCCTTCAGCGTCTCGATAAGGGCGAATCGGTCTGAAGCGGTTCAGTATTTAAAATTAGGTAATAATTGACTTTACGAGTTAAAGGTTAACCAAGGATATCGTTTAGTGTACTTGGCAGAGAATAATAGGCAAATACAATTAAACAAAATACATATTTATAAAGTTAAAATATAATATTATTTTATTTTTCTTTATACTGACATTCTCTCTAAATGAAAACATCTATTCTGCCATGAGGCGCAATAAATACTTGATAAAAACAAGTTACAAGTAATTATTACCATCAACATTTTAAATAGATATACTAAATCATCCGTTTAAACTATATATATATTTGACCACAACCCAGCACTTCTTAAATATATATTCTTTATTCACACAACCACACACACTTTCATACGGTACATTTTTTATATTCCCCTCTTTGAGCTCATTTTATGTTTTCGTAAAATTGCCAGATTTTATTGATTCTAGTATGATTTACTTCCCTTTCATGATCCGTAGAGGTGCGTCCATGGAATGTCTCCTTGTGCACGCGCACTATCTAGATGTCTCCTCGTTTTCACCTTTTTATTTTACCGCCGAACTGTCATTTTGCTTTAATTTGACACTGTATTTATCTTGTGAATCAAAATACTGTTTTTTAGATTTAATATGTAAATATCGGTATGGAGAACCATACATGACTTCCATATTCTAAGATTTATATTTAAAATCATTTTCAGCCAAACAGCCAGTCTGTGTCTTACCTGCCTTTTTATTGCTGTATTAAATGAAAAATATTATATTACATTAAAATGAAAAAATTATAATTTTATTGCCTGGCAACAAAATTATTTTATTTTTAACAATTACCATTGTTTCAAAAAGTTTAAATAAATTTTCAAGTACTTTACTCTTGTTAAAACGTAAAAGGTTGCAGGTAAACTACCCCTTCCCCTTAACCGATCTTCACCAAAATCGAAAGTCATTGAGACCTCTACAATTCAGGGACGTATGCAAAAAATTATTTGATTCTGTTTGAATTTGCGGCTGTTATCGTTTGCCATAGAAAATACGCTTGATAAAAAAACGTTGCAGGTAAACTACCCCTTCCCCTTAACCGATCTTCACCAAAAACAATAGGTCTTGAGTACTCTACAAATCAGGGCTGTATGCAAAACATTATTTGATTCTGTTTAAATTTGCGGCTGTTATCGTTTGCCATAGAAAATACCCTTGTTAAAAAAACGTTGCAGGTAAACTACCCCTTTCCCTCAACCGAACTTCACCAAAAACAATAGGTCTTGAGAACTCTACAATTTAGGGCTGTATGCAAATAATCTTTTGATTCTGTTTGAATTTGCGGCTGTTATCGTTTGCCATAGGAAATACCCTTGTTAAAACAAAACGTTACAGGTAAACTACCCCTTTCCCTTAACCGATCTTCACCAAAATCAACAGATCTTGAGAACTCTACAATTCAGGGCTGTATGCGAAACATTATTTGATTCTGTTTGAATTTGCGGCTGTTATCGTTTGCCAAACAAACAAAATTACCCTTGCTAAAAAAAAACCGTTGCAGGTAAACTACCCCTTTCCCTCAACCGATCTTCACCAAAAACAATAGGTCGCGAGTACTCTGCAAATCAGGGCTGCATGCAAAAAATTATTTGATTCTGTTTGAATTTGCGGCAGTTATCGTTTGCCATAGAAAAAAAATCTACAGACACACAGACAGACACTTTTCGGAAAACGACTTTTACTTCCATATTCCTTAAGGAATGGAAGTATGGTGATGGCAAAAAAAATCGTGTTCGAGATTATTGCAGATTCTGATTCTACTACACTCAAAACATGAAAAAAAGTCGTTTTCCGAAAAGTGTCTGTGTGTGTGTCTGTCTGTCTGTCTGTCTGTAGATTTTTTTTCTATGGCAAACGATAACTGCCGCAAATTCATACAGAATCAAATAATTTTTTGCATACAGCCCTGATTTGCAGAGTGCTCGCGACCTATTGTTTTTGGTGAAGATCAGTTGAGGGAAAGGGGTAGTTTACCAGCAACGGTTTTTTTTTAGCAAGGGTAATTTTGTTTGTTTGGCAAACGATAACAGCCGCAAATTCAAACAGAATCAAATAATGTTTCGCATACAGCCCTGAATTGTAGAGTTCTCAAGATCTGTTGATTTTGGTGAAGATCGGTTAAGGGAAAGGGGTAGTTTACCTGTAACGTTTTATGTTTTAACAAGGGTATTTCCTATGGCAAACGATAACAGCCGCAAATTCAAACAGAATCAAAAGATTATTTGCATACAGCCGTAAATTGTAGAGTTCTCAAGACCTGTTGTTTTTGGTGAAGATCGGTTAAGGGAAAGGGGTAGTTTACCTGCAACGTTTTTTTAACAAGGGTATTTTCTATGGCAAACGATAACAGCCGCAAATTCAAACAGAATCAAATAATGTTTTGCATACAGCCCTGATTTGTAGAGTACTCAAGACCTATTGTTTTTGGTGAAGATCGGTTAAGGGGAAGGGGTAGTTTACCTGCAACGTTTTTTTATCAAGCGTATTTTCTATGGCAAACGATAACAGCCGCAAATTCAAACAGAATCAAATAATTTTTTGCATACGTCCCTGAATTGTAGAGGTCTCAATGACTTTCGATTTCGGTGAAGATCGGTTAAGGGGAAGGGGTAGTTTACCTGCAACCTTTTACGTTTTAACAAGAGTAAAGTACTTGAAAATTTATTTAAACTTTTTGAAACAATGGTAATTGTCAAAAATAAAATAATTTTGTTGCCAGGCAATAAAATTATAATTTTTTCATTTTAATGTAATATAATATTTTTCATTTAATACAGCAATAATAAGGCAGGTAAGACACAGCCTGGCTGTTTGGCTGAAAATGATTTTAAATATAAATCTTAGAATATGGAAGTCATGTATGGTTCTCCATACCGATATTTTTTCATGTTTTGAGTGTAGTAGAATCAGAATCTGCAATAATCTCGAACACGATTTTTTTTGCCATCACCATACTTCCATTCCTTAAGGAATATGGAAGTAAAAATTCACATTTTGTGGTGTGCGGGTGAGACGAAAACGGTACTCAGCTGGCGGGCGAGCGAACGGCTCACGTCCATAGTTATTAGATGTTCATGGCCGACTGGGACTTCGTAAAGATGACGATTCTTAATTTGGCGAATGATCACGTGGTCTGGTTTCATTGTTCTTTTTGTGTTTCAACACCAATTTTGACGGGATCATTATTTGGGATCGACATTCCAGCGGTGACAAATGGCTGGGCTAGGCTCTGACGTCAGATGTTTTGCTCACTGATTACATAGGTCAAAGTTCGTTCGGCTAAAAATAGCTGCCTCGCTTGCATCTCGCTGGTGACCTTGACACTAATCCGTTCACTTGCCGGCGTCGTTATAGTTTAGGAATAAAATTTAATTTATTATGTTGTGACCTCTTTTCCCCAAATTACCCCGGGTAGACCTAAACTGTCCCGTTACAGGTCCAGAGTATTTGCCAAGAGTTTAATGTAGGCAAGAGTACTGCTAATGACTGGCGCTGAAACAGAAAATTGATTGAGACTTTCTGCACTCAAATTGAAATTGAAAAAGTGCTTTCGACGCGATGCACTAAAAAAAAAAAGAACGAATTAGTAGACAATGCTTTGAGGTAATGGTTTATGCAGGAACGCCGAAGAGGCACTCGGATAAGTGGATCAATTTTAAAAGAAAAAGCAATTATCCTACACTCAAAACTTTGTAACTGTTCAAAAAAAACTTCAAGATCCCGGTACATTCTCGGCAAATGATGGATGGCTATCACGCTGGAAAAAAGCATCATGGAATCCATTTCATTGGTCTTTGTGGTGAAAAATTGTTGGCGGACCCATCAGCAGATAGCGGTTTTTCAAAAAAAAGATGCCTCAGGGTCCCACAAGCTGCCTTTATTTGTAATCAGAAAAACCCAGAGCTTTTAAGAATTTAAACATGTCATCCCTTCCAGTTTACTACAGAGC
The DNA here is from genome assembly GCA_034769895.1 of Magicicada septendecula. NCBI lineage: Eukaryota > Metazoa > Arthropoda > Insecta > Hemiptera > Cicadidae > Magicicada > Magicicada septendecula. The sequence goes on along the minus strand of CM068370.1, from coordinate 99,850,363 downwards.
ACAAAAATCAGCCTGGATGGATTCACATCTGTTTAAGGAGTGGTTCGAAAGTGAATTTGTTCCTAAAGTGAAACAGCATTTGACGAGTTTAAAGTTACCAGTTCAAGCACTTTTAGTGCTAGACAATGCACCTACCAATCTGCAAGAACTTGAATGTGAAGGTTACAGTGATATAAAATTATTATTCCTGCCACCTAACGTCACAAGTCTTACACAAACAATGGACCAAGGGGTCATAGTCTTTTAAGAGAAGGTACTGCAGAAAACTTCTTTCGGAGAATCTAGGTAAACCGGACAATGAAGGCAGCACAGGTCTCATTCCGGCCTTAAACACAATCAACATGAAAGACGTGATCTATATGGTAGCTAAGGCATACGATGAAATGCCATCATCTACATTTACAAAGTCTTGGAGAAAAGCATGGCCAAATTTTCTTCTCATTGAAAAGAATAAAGAGGACAACCCTAAAGCAAATGAACCAAATCTTCAGGGGTTTGAACAAGATGACAACACATCTCTGTTAAAAGATCTACAACGATTGCCTCACTCTGATGATCTTGTACAAGATGTTGCAGAATGGATTGCTGGTCAAGATCAGGAGCTTCAAAATGAGATCTTAAACAATGATGAAATTGTGCAAGCTGTCATTTGCCAAGAAGACGAAGAAGTCAATGATGAAGAGGGAAATGTCGAGGAAAAAATGAGCCACGCTGAGGGAAGAGCAGCCCTGGAATTATTCTTAATTTCTAATTTGAACATGATTATTTGATTAAAAAGAACACCTTACTATATATAAATGCTGCATCCAGCTGAACAATATTAACTATCTGTTGACATTTGTTGATTTTCTAACATCGACTTCCATATTTTACTATTTTTTCTTTAACATGTCCTTCTTATCTCTTATTCTTATAAAGAATCCTGGCCCTTAGAGATGAAATTCATGTTGTGTATAAACCATGTGCTCGAACCGGATGTGGCATGGAACAGTCGGTAAGTAAATGTATTTTACTTATTAGTAACAACCAAATAAAAAACAACAAGAGGGTAACTCTACAAATGTCGACCCGAACTAGGGACTTATTTATCAGTAACTCTACAAATGGCCCCCGAACTGTGACATTATATAAATTATTTTATATAAAATAGGCCAGATTCGGAAACAGCGGGAGTGGTGAAACGATTTGTAACATAACACATGAGAGGTTATAGAGACGAGTAGGTTATGTTGACAAAGTAATGACGTATAAGCGACAATTACAATTCAATTGTTATTTTAGTATTAGATCAAATTTCCACTAGAATGGCAGAAAATAACGAGAGTATAGAAATGAACAACACCGAAACAGAAGCTATGATATTGAACGAAATAAGTGCCAATTCAACACCTATGGTAATTAGCAATAAAGTGTCATTGGAAGACTTGTTTCAATTAATGAAAACACAAAGTAGTCAATTAAGAGAACAGATTGATGAAAAATTTAACCAGCAGAATGTTAAATTTAATGTAAAGTTTGACAGTTTTGATGCCACTAAAGTTTGACATTAAATGAACTAAAGAAACAAAGTAATTTGCAAAATGTAAAATTAAACCAATTCGATGAGAAATTTGAAGAAATAAAAAATGAAATGCACAGACGAAATTTTAATGTTGACAAGAGAATTAACGAGATAGAGTTAGAAAATAAGAGGGGAGTAGACAAATTACATATAAACAAAGACAAGGTAAGTGGGGGAGAAAATTATGACAAAATAAATAAAAGTATGATATTAGAAAATGATTATGTAAACAGGGGTAGTGATAATGAGATTTTATGGGGAATAGAATATGATAATGATGGAATGATAGTGTGTGTTGAAGGGTTAAAGAGAGTGTGTAAATAGAGTACAATTGTAAAAGGATTGCAGGGGGTAAATTTTTCCCTTAATGATGGAGTAGGGGGTGAAGTAAAAACTTCACATGTTTTGTGGAAGGACGAGAGTGCCTTCGATGTATATTTGGGAGATGACAGGTCTACAAATAAAGTTGTCCCTGGTTTTTTTAGTGCACTTCACAGGTGGTGCAATAGTTGTGAATTAGTGTCCCCTGCAAATGTAGAAAGAGAGAATGTAGCTTGGTGTGGTAGAGAGATATGTTTTGAAAGTGAGAGATATGGTGAGAGAAATAGAGATTTTTAAGATGAGTAGAAACTATGAAGAATTTATGGAAAGGTTAAGGAGGAGAGATGATATATAATAAAAGTAAATACTTACCTTGTAATGAAACTGAAGTAGTAGGAGATAAGAGAAATAATGATTTTATAAATTACCTAAGTATGACTAATTATACCGAAGGTGGCAGAACCATACCCGATCATGAGTTATATGTGTTTGAGGAAAATTTGAATGGTATATGTATTTATGATGTTAGTATAAGAGAGTCAATATTAAGCAATGTATATAAATATAAGATAAGATTATTGTTTGACGATGGAGGGTAGATATTTTATTGTGTTTATGAACATTTAATTATGTGGACAGTGTTTTTCAAGATGGACTGCTTTATGACTGATTAATGATAAATGATAATTTTGGATTGTATATTTTTGTGTATTAATGTCAATGTATTTGTGTATTTTGCTGTTATGTATTTTATGTAAACCATGTACTGTAGAATTTTAAATAATTGAAGGAATTTTGATAAGGAATTTAAATAATTATGAGATTTAGATTCTAATGGATAACAAATGATTAAACAGGTAATATATATGGATATTGAGAGGTATTGTTGTTAGTAGGTAAGTGATGAATTTTCTAGTGGTATATTAAGGTGAAATGTTGTAAAAGAGTTTGGGTGATAATGATAAAATAAGGGCATTTGAGTTAGTTAAGCAAAGTTATTAGGAGTTAGAGAGAATAAGAGTTGAAATACAGATAATATATAAAGAGGTGTTGGATATTTTAGGGACACAGTAGTTAGTGATTATATGTAGAGAGGTGAGTAATGTGAATGGTAAATATATTTGTTGATGATGATATTTTGTAGTAAGGATCCGGTGTAAGGAGTGATCAGCGTGCAGCGTTGAGGCAGGCGGAGCAATTTAGGTTAAGGGAGTGTTTGCCGATATTTGGTGGAGGGCAAATGGTTAGGAATGGATATGGCCAGGTAGGGAACACACATCCTTGTACAAAAATGAGCAGTGCCAGAGGATTTAAATGGGATTAGTGAAGGGGGTTATTATAGAGATATTGGTGTCATAATATGTTAATGGGTGTTAGTAGCGGTTGTTAGTAGTAAAAAAGAGGTGAGTAAGGTTAGATTGACAAATGCCAAAATAAGATAGAGAATAGTGAATAACAGAGAGTCACCCAAACTAATAAGGATAAAAAGGCTAGAGAAAAAGAAAATTCATAGTAGAAAGGTTGATGATAGATTTGAAATTGTTTTTTTTTAGAATCTGATATAAATGAATGTTAAATAATAAAAGTTGAATAGAGAGTTGAAGTAGTAATGTTATAAAGTTTTGGTACAAGTTGTGTAAATATGAGTTATGTAATGTAAATGTAACAATGTTAATGTTTAATGTACAATGTTTTATTATGTTTTTATTATGTTGATGGTGTAATAGTGTGTGTGGTTAGGAGGTCGCTACAGGGGTAATGATGTTAGCAAATGTTAAAAGCTAGTAGATCGTAAATGTTAAAAGGATAAAGTTAGAAATGGTGTTGAACAAAATATAGTCTGATGCCGTTGCAAAATATAATATGCTTATAAAGTTGAGTAATAAAATTTGAATAATGAACTTGTTTGCCATAGTAGTTATAGGTTGAATTTTATAGAGATAAATAGGTGATGGTGTTGCGGGAATTTTGAAGGAGTTGTTTACGTGTTATGTTATCTATAGGAATATATATATTTTTCTCTTATAATGAAGAGATTGAGTTTAGTGTTGATTAAAGATGTCTATTTTGAATACTTGTTGTTGTTGTTTTGGAGAAATTAATTGAACAAACCAATGTCTCAGACACAAACCAATGCATCTAAAGGGAAACATATCAGTTGTAGATATGGAGATAGATAAGGCCACTATTGTAAAATTTTGTATTGCATGTTTCAGAGTTTTATGTTGTTGTGACAGCGGTCCTGAGCTGGCCGGTGCGTCAGAACAGGAGCGTTAGGTCCCTCATGGCCTTACGGTGTTGGGATCTCTCCTGAGAAGTCCAGTAAGGTCAGACAGGTACGATCAGCATCATTAGACCAAGGGTAAGTGATTAAATTTTTTATATATATATATATATATATATATATATACATTACAGGGGGTTGTGGCAACATATCTGAACTGATCCTTTTAGAAACGTGTGAATGAGTCAACGAAAGTTTTTATGTTTCGACATAAAACCTTTCATTGAGGGGGTTTTGTAACAGTACATAAAGGCCTGTTGTCATAGTTATGGGATTAAGGGATTTCGTATTGTATTTTATTATGTTTATGAATGTCAACCATGGTTAGGTCAGTTTTACCCATGTCCAAAGAAACAACGCATATTCAACAAGAGGGGAATGATTCCAAGGTCACCGGCTGACGGGTGAAGCCGAACACATACAATGGCGGTATAAGTGAAGACAGACTCTAAATATCAATTCTCATTGGTCCACAAGGCTGTCGTCATTAATAAATGATGACGTATCAACAATAACGTACAAACCAGGGCGTTGGCCGTAGAAACAAAAGATGGTGATGTCAGATATACTACTACATATGCAAATTTTGCGTATAACCCGTTCTCAGTCCATTACAGCACATCACAGTGTTAACATGCTCAAATTTTGCTGGCACAGTTTTGCCAGTAGAAGTGTTTATTAATTAGTTGAAATGTGATTAAACAGTAACTATTATGTAGCAATGCAAGCTGCTACCTAACATGGCAAAGTAAATTCTTTGCAACGCAAAGACCAGACTAGACTGTGAAAGGTGCCGAACATCTGGCTCTAACTGGAGGACTTCTGAAGGGAGACAGCAATCACAACTCAGGAAAGTTTCAACTTAATTAACCAGTATTCTTTTGTCGAAAATGAGCTCTAAATTCTAAAGTATAATTTACAAGAAGGTACCAATAAATAACATGGGGGTAAAGAGTGTGTGCGTGGGTGTAAGAGTATGTCTGCATTTATAAATCATGAATAAGGAAATTGAGGCATTGGTTTATGTCTTTTATAACTTGGTAAACCAAGAGAACTGCAGTCTCTTTGAAATGTTTTGTAACAAACCAAATATCCAGTCAAATCACGAAATAATACAAAATATATAATTATTAATAAAGCGGAAATACATGTAGAAATCATTTTGTTTGTGATGGTAAGGCGCCATCTTTGTTCTTCTTTGTAAGTGTAATTAACTAAAAGATAGAGTATTAAACAAATCATATGTCAACACAAACGTTATTAGAATTATTATTTCGAAAACCTCTACTGTTTCTGAATCTCGCTGAGAAAAAGAATCCTGGCCCATAGAGATGAAATTCATGTTGTGTATAAACCATGTGCTCGAACCGGATGTGGCATGGAACAGTCGGTAAGTAAATGTATTTTACTTATTAGTAACAACCAAAAAAATAAATAAAAAGAGAGTAACTCTACATAATATCTCAAAGGGTTTGGCGAATCGATTTTGAACAAATTATACAGTCAAAGATGGCGACTGTGTTGTTTGTTTACAGTTATTTTCGTTCAAAGTCTTGGGTTCTTGTGATTACGAGGACAATATTAATAATGATTACAATAAAAAGCACACTACCTTACATTATTTGTACTTAAATAATATAATGCGTAACTATAATCTGTTCCTGCAGTGTAGTAAAGTGTGTTTCAAAAGTTCGTAATTTAACAACAGGTTATTTTATTAGTTAACAAATTTTCAGTGTTTTATTTTTTTTACTTAATCTTTGAAAGAAATAATATTCAGTTTATAGTGAGAGTTCAGATTACTGTGAGAAATATTTAAAGTGAGTTTATTTCTGAAATTCGGGTAATTTAATAATAATACTTATCAAATCAGTAGACTTGATGTAAACAGTCGTTCAGTTGAAATGAAATGGGGCTTCAATAGTGGTCAATTTTCAATTATCTGGGGCTTCTGGCATCTTTTTCATGTTAGTTGTAGCAATTTATTCATTTAAAATTTATTTAAATTGGTCCTTGGCATCAGTTAAATGTTCTCGTTCCTCGTCTGCTTCTTACGTTTCCATCCTTTTGAATTTTGATTACTTTTTATACATTTTAGATTAAAAGTTTGGTCATTCACGGCCTGGCGTCTATTCTGGAAGAGCGTCACTTATTGAATACTAAGATTTAACGGAAAAATCGTAACTATTTATAAAAAATCGTAATTAGTTGTCATGGTTACTAATTGATTCCGATTGGTTGATCATGACTTATAACCAATAACCATTGTTATCAATTTTGAATTTTTATTCAAAATTACTGTATATCTTCTGGATTGCTTTTATTCTTCCGTCTTCCTTCCTATGTATTAAATATTATCACTACTGTCTGTATTTCCTTTCAAAGATTATTTTGACATCCCATAAGGTTGGGTTCTCTAATGTATTATTGTTTGTACAATTATGTTAATATTTGTTAATTACATCTTTTTTATTTTAAGTCCTTTTTCTAACATTTTTCTTTTAATATGATTCACAAATTATTCTTGGCTAGTTACTTGCCTTGGATTTGCTAATTTCCTTGTTAATTTTTTTCAATTTGTAGTTATTTGTTTTTTTACAGTTAGGCATTTCATAGGCCTAAGTAGTAACTGATTATATTTACTTATTTTATACAAATTATATCTTATTTTACCCTAAGGTGTTTTGTTTTGTTATTATAATTGATTTGTTTATTTTTTGATGTGTTTTGGATCTGTTTTTATACTAATTGTATGTTACCATTATTTTCTACATCTTGTTAATTATTTCCTAACTGATTTTCCAGTGTTATTAGATCTGTATTGATTCACCTTCTTATTTATTTAAATTCCCATTGTTAATAAGTTGGCTATTCCTTACTATTATTTATTACATAAAACATAACATCTAGGCCTATGGTCTGTATAATTCCTTCAGCCATATCCTATTCATAAATTTAATTGAACAATTTTTTAACAGCTATTAAGCAACGTTTGTTAACAATTGGTTTCATTCTTATTTATTTTTAGGTGATAACACATCATCACACCATTTAAACTTACTTAAATGATTATCCCTTATAACATGGGGTGTTTATTGATTTTGTTTTTAATTTCTTTACTATATTTTTCCTTTTACTATATTTACTTTCTACCCATGGTAACACTAACTGTTGACATTCTATGGGCTTCCTCCCCTGAATAACATCGTATCCTTCATTTATATTTAATCTTAATACTATCTTTAATTACTATCATTAACATAATTCTTACTTGCTATTCATGTTCACCATTAAATCGTTTAGTGTTTATCACTGATTTATTAAGCGTTTTTTATCTATCACTATCTAATTCTATCATTCACAATATTTTTATTTATTGATAATATTCACTTTTAAACCATTTAGTGTTTATCACTGATTTACTAAGCGTTTTTTATCTATCACTAGATTTTCTCATTATTTTGGGGGTTTTTACACTTTCACTTTTGCACTTATTAAATTTTTATTTTAAGTGTTTATTAGTGGGTAATCCCTACCATTACTTTCTCTTTGTCGCTTAGTTATTTTTATTTTCTCACCATCTCACTATCTCTCTCTTTACAAATATTATTTATACTATTAATAAGTTTCATGTCTTTATAGAGTTCTTTATTACATATAACTCTAATTCTTGGGTTAGTGTACTTTTATTTTCACATTACTTCATTGGGTTTTATCAAATATCATTTACATTTATCATTTAATCGATAATAATAATTATCTTTTACGTTTGTTAGTTATTGGTTTCGTTTCCATTATTATATTTGAGTGTACCATTTCTCCTTTTCATATTCTATATTATTTGTCTGTGTTTTCTCATTCGGTTTCACTTTATTTCCTTTATACTTGGTTTGTTTTATTTCCATTTTCCTTCTTCTTCACTTTCATCTTATTTCGTTTTAATTTCATTTTATTTTGGTTTTCCACTTTCTCATTTTATTTTATTTTATTTGGTTGTATGGAGTCATTCACTTCCTTCAATAGGTTTCATTCAATCTGGTTGTAATGAGTCAATCACTTTCTTATTTGGTTTCGGTTTTCCCCTTCTCCTTTTGTTTCCTTTTATTTGGTCAATCACTTGGGTTAGGTCATGTCGTTGTTTGTCGCGTCATTGTCATTTTGTTTTCATTAGTTTAAACATTTTATATTGTTGGTTCCTCATTTTTATCCCTGGTATTGGGGTGGCTTATTTGTGTTGTAACATAATGCCTCTCCTTCAAAATTGATCATTTTGGTAAAACACTATCATAGTTTTTTATGAAATTATCAGTTATATATAATTTTTTCCTTTTTCTTCTTGTTTATTTATTCTTTCTTGTTTCTCTTCTTACTTGTTCCATTCCTTTTTATTTAGATGTTTTTATTTATTTCCATTAGTGCGTTCTCCCTTTTATATAAATTTTTCCCAAACTTTTTAGTAGCTGGTTTCTTCCATTACTACCCATTTTTCTGATACCAGAGGAATATCATCTCTGCTCAGTTAATTTGATTGCTGGACCTATTCTCAGTCAATCTTAAATACCGTACCTTTTTTGTCATCTTGTGACTTTCATTAATAATAATATTTTTTGGGATTGTCCACTTCATGGTTTTTTAAATCATTTTTAACCTTTTACTCGAATGAAAAATCTGCTGTACCTTTGCTATATACTGTTATCTACTCACACAGTTGATTGTTTTTTATTTATGTAGTTGTTAATTTCATTATCTCTAACTTTTCATTAGTTTGTTTTTCTTTTCTTCTTGTGATCATTTTAATTATCTTAGACATCTTTTTTCTTTTTCTTGGTTGGTTACCATTATTTTACTTTAGCCATTTTCTGTATATTTGCTTGATACACAATATTTTTTTTTTTCTTTTTTATACCAGTTCAGTTTTTTTTTCTTTGAATACTCTGAATTCATTATAATTTTAGGTATTTGTCTTAGCAGTTCTTGCTTGATTTCATTTTTGTTTATTTCGTTTTGTCTCAAATATTATTCTAAATAATTTTTGTAAGTTTGTTGTTCTTACTATTTTAGGAATTTTTGTAACTTATTCCTTCATTTTACACATTTTTTCTTTTTACTTTATATGTTATTTATACATTATTGTAAGGTGATCTTACTTTGTAGGAATTTTTGTAACATTCCTTTCTTTTATATTTTATATTATACCTCATATGTCATCTAAATATTATTGTAAGCTGATCTTACATCTTTTGAATTTGGTAATTCTTTGTTTGTTTATTATGGTTTATTTTTCCTCGTATTACTTTTTTATAGAAACTTGATTATACACTCCTTTTATCTTTTTTGTTGTTATATTGCTTATTTCGTATATATTGTTACCATTGTCCTTGGTTATGACATAGGGCTATGTATACCTTCAAGTGTACTGGGTAGTTCAGGGTTTTTGATTAATACCCTTTCTCCTTCGTTATATTTAATTATTTTGGGTTGGTTTTGAGAATATTTAGCTTTTTGTTTCTCGATTTTCTCCATGATTCGGCTGTAACATTTGTTTTCATCATACAGGTCTTCTGGGTTGTTTGGAAAGTCTATTAACTCCTGTATCTCTCTATGTGGTTTTCTTCCAAACATCATTAAATATGGGGCGTTCTCAATAAAATGGTGGTAACTTATATTCAAAATTCTTCAGTTGAAGTTAAATATTTCTGCCATTCTTTTTTATTATCATGGCAGTACGTTCTTAAAATACGTCCCACTTCTCTTAACACTCTCTCTGCGGGATTACTGCTAGGGTGGTATACGGATGTTTTATAGGTTTTTATGTTTAATTTTAATAATTCATCTCTCCACTTTCTCCCTTTAAATTGTGTTCCGTGGTCTGTTATAATCATGTATGGTTTTCCGATTTCTGTAATATATTTGTTTTTTATGATTTCTAATATTTTCTTTGTTGTTGCTCTGTTTATAGCGTATAACTTGGTGTAATGGTCCAATAGAATCACTATGAACTTGAATCTATGTCTCCCTCCGCTACGTGGGAATGGTCCACATATGTCAAGAAACACTTTTTCCAGTTTGACGTGATGGGTATCATCATTCCATCTTTTCTCTCGTTATTTGTTTTGACCATCTGACATATTGTGCTTGTTTTAATGTTTTGATTTACCTTTCTAGTTATACTTTTAATGAATAGTTCTTCCTCTAATGCTTTTACCATCTTTAGTGTTCCCATATGTCCGTATCTGACATGGTAGTCTTTAATTATTTTGTTTTCTAGAGAATTTGGAACTACTAGTTTCCACGTTCCTTGATTCTTTTTTGTTTTAATGAATAATATATCTTTGTGTAGGCAATAAAAGTTATTTATAATTTCTTCAGATTCCAACAGTCTCCTTCGTATGTTTGATAATTTTGTATCTTGCTTCTGCTGTAGCACTGTCTCACTTACAATATCTTCCAGGTCCTTCCTATCCTTTAATATGTAATACACCTTGGCGATCTTCTCCTTTTCTCCTTCAAATGTCTGATTTTCTACATTTATTTTGGACAATGCATCCGCCGCTATGTTCTTCCGGCCTGGAATATACTCCCACGTGATGTGGTACTCTTGCAGAGCGAGTATCCAACGGGTAAGTCTACCATGACTCAATTTGCACTGTTTGAGAAATGATATTGACTTATGGTCGCTTCTGACTGTAATGTGGTACCCTAAAATGTAGGTTCTGAACTTTCTTTCCGCATGTGAACACTATGCTGAGCAGCTCCTTTTCTGTAACGTTGTAGTTACGCTCGCAACTGTTTTATACCCTGCTGGCAAAGCTGATGACCAGGTGGTGTCCTTCCTTATCTTCTTGATACAGTTCAGCACCCAGGCTGGCGTCGCAATTCAACTAGAAGGGTTGTTCAAAGTTGGGGTGATGCAGCACATTACTGTTTCTAGGAATTTTTGTTTAATTAGTGTCAGTACTTCATCCTGCTCAGTTCCCCAGGTCCACTTGTCTTTTCTTGAGAGTTGTTTGGAAAATTTTGCGGTAAGATACGAGTAATTATTTTGAAATTTTCAGTAATAATTGCATATACCTAAGAAGGACTGCAACTGCTTCTTATTCTTAGGTGTGGGGAATTTCTGAATGGCGTCTACTTTTTCTTGGGATGGAGATATTCCCTGCTCTGTTAGGTTGAATCCCAGGAATTTTACTTCGTTGGCTATAAACTTTGATTTATCCAATTTTGGAGTTATGTTGTTGTTGGGTAACTTTTTCAACACTTGTTGGTTTCGTGCACAGTGTTCGTCCCAGTCTGAAGATGTTATTAGTAGGTCGTTCACATATACTGTTGTGAACTGCAGAGCCTCTTGACCTAAGACTTGGTCCATGCACTTTACGAACACTGTGACGGAGTTGATGAGGCCGAAAGGTAACCTCTTAAATTGTTAATTCCTTCCGTCGAAGATAAATGCCATATATTGTCTACTGTGTGGGTGCAGCTCCACCTGCCAGTACCCACATACAGTATCCCAGGTACTAATGTATTTGGTTCCATGAATCTTTTTTAAACTTTCTTTAATTTCTCCCTGTGAAGTTCGGTCGTTGATATTCATTTTGTTGATCTCCCGGGCGTCTAAGCAGATCCGTACTTTACCATTCTTTTTGGGTATAGCTACTATGTGACTTGTGTATGGAGATTGGCTATACTCAATGATGTCCTCCTCCATCATTCTGTTTATTTCTGCTCTGACTTCGTTTTTCAGGGAGTATGCTATGGGGTAGGATTTTCTATGGAAGTCTACTGGTTCACGGAAGTTAATCTTGCATTGGTATCCCTTGACCTTGCCTGGAGTATTGGAGAAAACGTGCTGGTATGCGTTATAAATTGCTATGAGATTTTCAGCCTGTTTCTTAGTTATTTCTTGTTGAGGTCGTTCTCCTTGGAAAGTTCTTATTTCCTCAATTTTCTTTTCCCATAGTTCTCTACTTTCCTCTTCATCGGCCATAATTATTGACAGTTCATGTGTTTGGCAATAGTAATTTTTTAATCCTAGATCCTGATTCAAAGCTGTTGGCGTAGGGTTGCAGTTTATAATATTTGCAGACCATATTCCCCTTTCAGAGGTTAACAACACTATTCCTTTTTGTAGGTTGATTACTGCCGAGTGTTGTCTTAACACGTCACACCCTATGAGTATATTAAATGGTAGTCCACTTGCTACAAGAAAAACGATGGGTATTGTTGCGTTTTGACTGCTCAATTCCAATGAAACTTGTTTTCTTATTGTTTTATTTTGTTTGCTAGTTGCACCAATTATAATGATATTATTGATTGGCAGAGTGGGAATTGGTATCTGGGAGTTAGCTTGGATTCGCTCTAGCTCTGGTTGGTTTATTAAGGATATGTTTGATCCCGTGTCGATCATTATGATGGTTATTGTCCTGTTGATGGTAGCCTTTATGTGTACGATTTCACTGTTTGGTTTTGGCAGCTGGTTAGCCTCTTCTTCAAGGAGTTCTTCTCTTATATTTTTGAGGTAATTGGTGGAGATGATTGTTATAATTTTATGTTTATTTTGTTGTGTCATTCATCGTAGCAACCCAAGTGATTGGTCATGTGAAGGGCATATTTGGTTTCTCACTGACCTTTTTAGTTTAAAGGTTGTTTTGCATTGATGGCCGGACTATCGGACTGGTTCGCCGCCGTTTCATTTATCGGTCCTGGTTGACCGCTTATCTGGTTCCTTGACGCTTCCGTAGTTCTGTTCTCTGGGAATTGATTATTATTTGACGTCGTGTTATTGTACCAGGAGTTTGTCTGTGTATTTGGACAATACCTCCTCTGGTTAGGTTGACTCGTCCCATTAATGAAATTAACTTGGCGTCGAACGCCTCTATTTTGGTTATTCCCGGTTCCCCTGTTGTACTGGTAATTCGGGTTATAACGGTTGCCATAATAATTGCTATTACTGGGGTGGCCGTTAGGACGTTGGTTCGGTTCTGCTCCTCTGTAATTGTTGTTTGCGGGATTGTTGTTTTGGTCGTTCCTGTTATACGGATGGTTACCTGGATTATACTTCTGTTGGTTTCTGTTATACAGCTGATTACCTTGATGGTCGTTGACATTCCGGTTCATATTGTTTCGGTTGCCATTTTGGGTGTTGTTGTGGGACGGGTTGTAATTAGGCGCATTTTGATTTTCGCTCCACCTGTTGTATCTTTGGTTCACCAGTCGGTTCCTTTTGTACTGGCCGTCGTTTTCATGGTCCTCCAACAAACTCGCCATTCCCTGGATGGTTTTTATCTGACCCTGTCTCCTGGCCTTTTGTACTGCGTCCTCGTAGTGGTAACCCAGCTGTATCACTAACGATTCCTCAGGTATTCTTGGTTCTAGATTCCTCGCCAAGCATACCTTCCCTAAAAAGTAAAACGTTAGGGTGTGTCCTGCTTGCGGTTCATACCTCCCATTGCTGATGTCGTTCCTGACTACATTTTGGGTAGACTCAGACCAGTATTTTTCTCGGAATTGTGTCTTAAATTCCTGTGTACAGTTTATCTCCGGTCGAGTGGCCGTCCACCAGTTGTCGTGGGTATCTTTGAACATTTCGTCAATGAGGCTCCCTTACCGTTGTCCATCTTGTCTCCCGATTCTTTTCAATTAATTCCTCTACTCTTTTGAGGAATTCCATGGGATTCCACCGGTAACTGCAAAAGTTGATTACATCCCTGTTCTCGCTGGTGATGTGGGTGTTGTGACATGGTTTCTCCCTCAGTGTGTCCAGCTCTTCCTGCATCTGCCTTTCCCTTTGACTGATTCCCTGGATCTTCTCCTTGTTCTCTTGGGTCTGTCCGTCTACTTTGTTGATGGTGGTGTATACCCTTTCCACGCGTTCGCTTATATCTGTTTGTATTTCCTTGTGCCTCTCCTCCAGCTTCTTGAGCACCTCCTGTTTATTTCTTGTGCATTCTACGGTTGTTATTATTTGGAGTTCTTCTATCCTGTTGTTGCCGTCATCCTCGACTGCTTTAATTTTGTTTAATATTTCTTCCTGAGCCTTCGTTACCGTTTCACTAGTTTTTATTTTCTCATTAGTTTCGGAGACCTTCTTTTTGATATCTTCACAGTATCCCTCCAACTGTTATTCTAATTGATATTTTAATTCTTCTTTATTCTTCTCATGGTCCTCCTTCAATTGTCCCCTCAATTCTTCCTTCAGTTCTTCATTTCTTTTTGGATGTCCTCTGTCAATTGCTGTTGTAGAGCTTCTTGGTTCTTCCGCAAAGTATCACTGTGTTTCTCCATTTTTTCGTTTATCTGCTGCTTCAATGTTTCATTATTTACTTCAATTTTATTCTTCAGCGTTTCAATCTTCCCTTAAAATCTCAATTTGTCTTTTTGAATTTTCATTAATTTTTTTCTCCTGTTTCTTAAAATTTTCATCAGTCCTCTCCTAGTTTTTGTTCAATTGTTCCATCATCATTCTCATCATGTTCTCCATCCTCTCCCCTTCGGTTAATGTAGCTTTGTCTGGTTGGTCGCCGACTGTTACTTCTACTTCCGGTTCTGGTTGTGTTGGCTTTTCTGGTTGGTCCTCTTGGGGATCCTCTTCGATCATTTCCATCTCTTCTTCGTTGGTACCTTCCGTTCCCTTCTTTGCTCCATACCTTGTAATCATGGAATGTTGCATATTTTCCCGTAATCGCCGCTAGTCTTCAATTCTAGCCTCACTAGTTGGTCGCCAATCTGTAATGTGTTCTTTTGTACGTATTCTTGATTATGCCCCGCGATGGAAGCCAATCTTTAACGAGTAGATCTTTACGTCTCTGTAAGAGTGTATGTCTTGGTGTGTTCGCCTCACACTGGTGTCGTTACTTCTATTTTTTGCGCTAACGATGTCCGTAGCGATTCTTCAATTACCAGTACAACGCGAGAGGAAACCTTACCTGTTGTTTCATAGGTGTTTATAAATCCCGGGTGGCGCTAAATTGTTTATTTAAAACAATTAAATTAATAAATAGTGTGGTAAAAGGTGTTCTTAGCTATGACGGCCTGGAGCATTCAACTTTTACTCCCACCTTCGTTCGACCTTCTTAATCGAGCAGTTAGTTTGCCGAATTTGCGACGTGAGCGCTTACCGTCATTCTCACACTCTTTGCTAAACAATACACAATTTATACAATACTCTTCCCTATGAAATAAAAACAATGGTTACACTCTGTACTAGTTTCTTTAATTTGTGATTGGTAATTACTCAGTTTGACATTAAAATTATATTTGGTTATTCAACAAATTTGCACCGACAATTATTATAAGACTAATTGTAACAGTACATAAAGGCCTGTTATCATAGTTATGGGATGAAGGAATTTCGTATTGTATTTTATTATATTTATGAATGTCAACCATGGTTAGGTCAGTTTTACCCATGTCCAAAGAAACAACGCATATTCAACAAGAGGGGAATGATTCCAAGGTCACCGGCTGACGGGTGAAACCGAACACATACAATGGCGATATAAGTGAAGACAGACTCTAAATATCAATTCTCATTGGTCCACAAGGCTGTGTTGTCATTAATAAATGATAATGACGTATCAACAATAACGTACAAACCAGGGCGTTGGCCGTAGAAACAAAAGACGGTGATGTCAGATATACTACTACATATGCAAATTTTGTGTATAACCCGTTCTCAGTCCATTACAGCACATCACAGTGTTAACACGCTCAAATTTTGCTGGCACAGTTTTGCCAGTAGAAGTGTTTATTAATTAGTTGAAATGTGATTAAACAGTAACTATTATGTAGCAATGCAAGCTGCTACCTAACATGGCAAAGTAAATTCAGTGCAACGCAAAGACCAGACTAGACTATGAAAGGCGCCGAACATCTGCCTCTAACTGGAGGACTTCTGAAGGGAGACAGCAATCACAACTCAGGAAAGTTTCAACTTAATTAACCAGTATTCTTTTGTCGAAAATGAGCTCTAAATTCTAAAGTATAATTTACAAGAAGGTACCAATAAATAACATGGGGGTAAAGAGTGTGTGCGTGGGTGTAAGAGTATGTCTGCATTTATAAATCATGAATAAGGAAATTGAGGCATTGGTTTATGTCTTTTATAACTTGGTAAACCATAGAGAGAGAACTGCAGTCTCTTTGAAATGTTTTGTAACAAACCAAGTATCCAGTCAAATCACGAACTAATAGAAAATAAGTAATTATTAATAAAGCGGAAATACATGTAGAAATCATTTTGTTTGTGATGGTAAGGCGCCATCTTTGTTCTTCTTTGTAAGTGTAATTAACTAAAAGATAGAGTATTAAACAAATCATATGTCAACACAAACGTTATTAGAATTATTATTTCGAAAACCTCTACTGTTTCTGAATCTCGCTGAGAAAAAGAATCCTGGCCCTTAGAGATGAAATTCATGTTGTGTATAAACCATGTGCTCGAACCGGATGTGGCATGGAACAGTCGGTAAGTAAATGTATTTTACTTATTAGTAACAACCAAATAAAAAACAACAAGAGGGTAACTCTACAAATGTCGGCCCGAACTAGGGACTTATTTATCAGTAACTCTACAAATGGCCCCCGAACTGTGACATTATATAAATTATTTTATATAAAATAGGCCAGATTCGGAAACAGCGGGAGTGGTGAAACGATTTGTAACATAACACGTGAGAGGTTATAGCGACGAGTAGGTTATGTTGACAAAGTAATGACGTATAAGCGACAATTACAATTCAATTATTTTAGTACAAATTTCCATTCGAATGGCAGAAAATAACGAGAGTATAGAAATGAACAACACCGATACAGAATCTATGATATTGAACGAAATAAGTGCCAATTCGACACCTATGGCAATTAGCAATAAAGAGTCATTGGAAGACTTGTTTCAATTAATGAAAACACAAAGTAGTCAATTAAGAGAACAGATTGATGAAAAATTTAACCAGCAGAATGTTAAATTTAATGTAAAGTTTGACAGTTTTGATGCCAAATTAAATGAACTAAAGAAACAAAGTAATTTGCAAAATGTAAAATTAAACCAATTCGATGAGAAATTTGAAGAAAAAAAATGAAATGCACAGACGAAATTTTAATGTTGACAAGAGAATTAACGAGATAGAGTTAGAAAATAAGAGGGGAGTAGACAAATTACATATAAACAAAGACAAGGTAAGTGGGGGAGAAAATTATGACAAAATAAATAAAAGTATGATATTAGAAAATGATTATGTAAACAGGGGTAGTGATAATGAGATTTTATGGGGAATAGAATATGATAATGATGGAATGATAGTGTGTGTTGAAGGGTTAAAGAGAGTGTGTAAAGAGAGTACAATTGTAAAAGGATTGCAGGGGGTAAATTTTTCCCTTAATGATGGAGTAGGGGGTGAAGTAAAAACTTCACATGTTCTGAGGAAGGACGAGAGTGCCTTCGATGTATATTTGGGAGACGATAGGTCTACAAATAAAGTTGTCCCTGGTTTTTTTAGTGCACTCCAAAGGTGGTGCAATAGTTGTGAATTAGTGTCCCCTGCAAATGTAGAAAGAGAGAATGTAGCTTGGTGTGGTAGAGAGAGATATATTAAAAGAGAGATATGTTTTGAAAGTGAGAGATATGGTGAGAGAAAGAGAGAAATAGAGATTTTTAAGATGAGTAGAAACTATGAAGAATTTATGGAAAGGTTAGGAGGAGAGATGATATATAATAAAAGTAAATACTTACCTTGTAATGAAACTGAAGTAGTAGGAGATAAGAGAAATAATGATTTTATAAATTACCTAAGTATGACTAATTATACCGAAGGTGACAGAACCATACCCGATCATGAGTTATATGAGTTTGAGGAAAAGGAGGAAAATTTGAATGGTATATGTATTTATGATGTTAGTATAAGAGAGTCAATATTAAGCAATGTATATAAATATAAGATAAGATTATTGTTTGACGATGGAGGGTAGATATTTTATTGTGTTTATGAACATTTAATTATGTGGACAGTGTTTTTCAAGATGGCCTGCTTTATGACTGATTAATGATAAATGATAATTTTGGATTGTATATTTTTGTGTATTAATGTCAATGTATTTGTGTATTTTGCTGTTATGTATTTTATGTAAACCATGTACTGTAGAATTTTAAATAATTGAAGGAATTTTGATAAGGAATTTAAATAATTATGAGATTTAGATTCTAATGGATAACAAATGATTAAACAGGTAATATATATGGATATTGAGAGGTATTGTTGTTAGTAGGTAAGTGATGAATTTTCTAGTGGTATATTAAGGTGAAATGTTGTAAAAGAGTTTGGGTAATAATGATAAAATAAGGGCATTTGAGTTAGTTAAGCAAAGTTATTAGGAGTTAGAGAGAATAAGAGTTGAAATACAGATAATATATAAAGAGGTGTTGGATATTTTAGGGACACAGTAGTTAGTGATTATATGTAGAGAGGTGAGTAATGTGAATGGTAAATATATTTGTTGGTGATGATATTTTGTAGTAAGGATCCGGTGTAAGGAGTGATCAGCGTGCGACGTGGCAAGAGACCAGCGTGCAGCGTTGAGGCAGGCGGAGCAATTTAGGTTAAGGGAGTGTTTGCCGATATTTGGTGGAGGGCAAATGGTTAGGAATGGATATGGCCAGGTAGGGAACACACATCCTTGTACAAAAATGAGCAGTGCCAGAGGATTTAAATGGGATTAGTGAAGAGGGTTATTATAGAGATATTGGTGTCATAATATGTTAATGGGTGTTAGTAGCGGTTGTTAGTAGTAAAAAAGAGGTGAGTAAGGTTAGATTGACAAATGCCAAAATAAGATAGAGAATAGTGAATAACAGAGAGTCACCCAAACTAATAAGGATAAAAAGGCTAGAGAAAAAGAAAATTCATAGTAGAAAGGTTGATGATAAATTTGAAATTGTTTTTTTTTAGAATCTGATATAAATGAATGTTAAATAATAAAAGTTGAATAGAGAGTTGAAGTAGTAATGTTATAAAGTTTTGGTACAAGTTGTGTAAATATGAGTTATGTAATGTAAATGTAACAATGTTAATGTTTAATGTACAATGTTTTATTATGTTTTTATTATGTTGATGGTATAATAGTGTGTGTGGTTAGGAGGTCGCTACAGGGGTAATGATGTTAGCAAATGTTAAAAGCTACTAGATCGTAAATGTTAAAAGGATAAAGTTAGAAATGGTGTTGAACAAAATATAGTCTGATGCCGTTGCAAAATATAATATGCTTGTAAAGTTGAGTAATAAAATTTGAATAATGAACTTGTTTGCCATAGTAGTTATAGGTTGAATTTTATAGAGATAAATAGGTGATGGTGTTGCGGGAATTTTGAAGGAGTTGTTTACGTGTTATGTTATCTATAGGAATATATATATATTTCTCTTATAATGAAGAGATTGAGTTTAGTGTTGATTAAAGATCAGTCTATTTTGAATACTTGTTGTTGTTGTTTTGGAGAAATTAATTGAACAAACCAATGCCTCAGACACAAACCAATGCATCTAAAGGGAAACATATCAGTTGTAGATATGGAGATAGATAAGGCCACTATTGTAAAATTTTGTATTGCATGTTTCAGAGTTTTATGTTGTTGTGACAGCGGTCCTGAGCTGGCCGGTGCGTCAGAACAGGAGCGTTAGGTGCCTCATGGCCTTACGGTGTTGGGATCTCTCCTGAGAAGTCCAGTAAGGTCAGACAGGTACGATCAGCATCATTAAACCAAGGGTAAGTGATTAAATTTTTTATATATTAACATTAAAGGGGGTTGTGGCAACATATCTGAACTGATCCTTTTAGAAACGTGTGAATGAGTCAATGAAAGTTTTTATGTTTCGATATAAAACCTTTCATTGAGGGGGTTTTGTAACAGTACATAAAGGCCTGTTGTCATAGTTATGGGATTAAGGGATTTCGTATTGTATTTTATTATGTTTATGAATGTCAACCATGGTTAGGTCAGTTTTACCCATGTCCAAAGAACAACGCATATTCAACAAGAGGGGAATGATTCCAAGGTCACCGGCTGACGGGTGAAACCGAACACATACAATGGCGGTATAAGTGAAGACAGACTCTAAATATCAATTCTCATTGGTCCACAAGGCTGTCGTCATTAATAAATGATAATGACGTATCAACAATAACGTACAAACCAGGGTGTTGGCCGTAGAAACAAAAGACTGTGATGTCAGATATACTACTACATATGCAAATTTTGCGTATAACCCGTTCTCAGTCCATTACAGCACATCACAGTGTTAACACGCTCAAATTTTGCTGGCACAGTTTTGCCAGTAGAAGTGTTTATTAATTAGTTGAAATGTGATTAAACAGTAACTATTATGTAGCAATGCAAGCTGCTACCTAACATGGCAAAGTAAATTCAGTGCAACGCAAAGACCAGACTAGACTATGAAAGGCGCCGAACATCTGCCTCTAACTGGAGGACTTCTGAAGGGAGACAGCAATCACAACTCAGGAAAGTTTCAACTTAATTAACCAGTATTCTTTTGTCAAAAATGAGCTCTAAATTCTAAAGTATAATTTACAAGAAGGTACCAATAAATAACATGGGGGTAAAGAGTGTGTACGTGGGTGTAAGAGTATGTCTGCATTTATAAATCATGAATAAGGAAATTGAGGCATTGGTTTATGTCTTTTATAACTTGGTAAACCATAGAGAGAGAACTGCAGTCTCTTTGAAATGTTTTGTAACAAACCAAGTATCCAGTCAAATCACGAACTAATAGAAAATAAGTAATTATTAATAAAGCGGAAATACATGTAGAAATCATTTTGTTTGTGATGGTAAGGCGCCATCTTTGTTCTTCTTTGTAAGTGTAATTAACTAAAAGATAGAGTATTAAACAAATCATATGTCAACACAAACGTTATTAGAATTATTATTTCGAAAACCTCTACTGTTTCTGAATCTCGCTGAGAAAAAGAATCCTGGCCCTTAGAGATGAAATTCATGTTGTGTATAAACCATGTGCTCGAACCGGATGTGGCATGGAACAGTCGGTAAGTAAATGTATTTTACTTATTAGTAACAACCAAATAAAAAACAACAAGAGGGTAACTCTACAAATGTCGACCCGAACTAGGGACTTATTTATCAGTAACTCTACAAATGGCCCCCGAACTGTGACATTATATAAATTATTTTATATAAAATAGGCCAGATTCGGAAACAGCGGGAGTGGTGAAACGATTTGTAACATAACACGTGAGAGGTTATAGCGACGAGTAGGTTATGTTGACAAAGTAATGACGTATAAGCGACAATTACAATTCAATTGTTATTTTAGTACAAATTTCCATTCGAATGGCAGAAAATAACGAGAGTATAGAAATGAACAACACCGATACAGAATCTATGATATTGAACGAAATAAGTGCCAATTCGACACCTATGGCAATTAGCAATAAAGAGTCATTGGAAGACTTGTTTCAATTAATGAAAACACAAAGTAGTCAATTAAGAGAACAGATTGATGAAAAATTTAACCAGCAGAATGTTAAATTTAATGTAAAGTTTGACAGTTTTGATGCCAAATTAAATGAACTAAAGAAACAAAGTAATTTGCAAAATGTAAAATTAAACCAATTCGATGAGAAATTTGAAGAAAAAAAATGAAATGCACAGACGAAATTTTAATGTTGACAAGAGAATTAACGAGATAGAGTTAGAAAATAAGAGGGGAGTAGACAAATTACATATAAACAAAGACAAGGTAAGTGGGGGAGAAAATTATGACAAAATAAATAAAAGTATGATATTAGAAAATGATTATGTAAACAGGGGTAGTGATAATGAGATTTTATGGGGAATAGAATATGATAATGATGGAATGATAGTGTGTGTTGAAGGGTTAAAGAGAGTGTGTAAAGAGAGTACAATTGTAAAAGGATTGCAGGGGGTAAATTTTTCCCTTAATGATGGAGTAGGGGGTGAAGTAAAAACTTCACATGTTCTGAGGAAGGACGAGAGTGCCTTCGATGTATATTTGGGAGACGATAGGTCTTCAAATAAAGTGGTCCCTGGTTTTTTTAGTGCACTCCAAAGGTGGTGCAATAGTTGTGAATTAGTGTCCCCTGCAAATGTAGAAAGAGAGAATGTAGCTTGGTGTGGTAGAGAGAGATATATTAAAAGAGAGATATGTTTTGAAAGTGAGAGATATGGTGAGAGAAAGAGAGAAATAGAGATTTTTAAGATGAGTAGAAACTATGAAGAATTTATGGAAAGGTTAGGAGGAGAGATGATATATAATAAAAGTAAATACTTACCTTGTAATGAAACTGAAGTAGTAGGAGATAAGAGAAATAATGATTTTATAAATTACCTAAGTATGACTAATTATACCGAAGGTGACAGAACCATACCCGATCATGAGTTATATGAGTTTGAGGAAAAGGAGGAAAATTTGAATGGTATATGTATTTATGATGTTAGTATAAGAGAGTCAATATTAAGCAATGTATATAAATATAAGATAAGATTATTGTTTGACGATGGAGGGTAGATATTTTATTGTGTTTATGAACATTTAATTATGTGGACAGTGTTTTTCAAGATGGCCTGCTTTATGACTGATTAATGATAAATGATAATTTTGGATTGTATATTTTTGTGTATTAATGTCAATGTATTTGTGTATTTTGCTGTTATGTATTTTATGTAAACCATGTACTGTAGAATTTTAAATAATTGAAGGAATTTTGATAAGGAATTTAAATAATTATGAGATTTAGATTCTAATGGATAACAAATGATTAAACAGGTAATATATATGGATATTGAGAGGTATTGTTGTTAGTAGGTAAGTGATGAATTTTCTAGTGGTATATTAAGGTGAAATGTTGTAAAAGAGTTTGGGTAATAATGATAAAATAAGGGCATTTGAGTTAGTTAAGCAAAGTTATTAGGAGTTAGAGAGAATAAGAGTTGAAATACAGATAATATATAAAGAGGTGTTGGATATTTTAGGGACACAGTAGTTAGTGATTATATGTAGAGAGGTGAGTAATGTGAATGGTAAATATATTTGTTGGTGATGATATTTTGTAGTAAGGATCCGGTGTAAGGAGTGATCAGCGTGCGACGTGGCAAGAGACCAGCGTGCAGCGTTGAGGCAGGCGGAGCAATTTAGGTTAAGGGAGTGTTTGCCGATATTTGGTGGAGGGCAAATGGTTAGGAATGGATATGGCCAGGTAGGGAACACACATCCTTGTACAAAAATGAGCAGTGCCAGAGGATTTAAATGGGATTAGTGAAGAGGGTTATTATAGAGATATTGGTGTCATAATATGTTAATGGGTGTTAGTAGCGGTTGTTAGTAGTAAAAAAGAGGTGAGTAAGGTTAGATTGACAAATGCCAAAATAAGATAGAGAATAGTGAATAACAGAGAGTCACCCAAACTAATAAGGATAAAAAGGCTAGAGAAAAAGAAAATTCATAGTAGAAAGGTTGATGATAAATTTGAAATTGTTTTTTTTTAGAATCTGATATAAATGAATGTTAAATAATAAAAGTTGAACAGAGAGTTGAAGTAGTAATGTTATAAAGTTTTGGTACAAGTTGTGTAAATATGAGTTATGTAATGTAAATGTAACAATGTTAATGTTTAATGTACAATGTTTTATTATGTTTTTATTATGTTGATGGTATAATAGTGTGTGTGGTTAGGAGGTCGCTACAGGGGTAACGATGTTAGCAAATGTTAAAAGCTACTAGATCGTAAATGTTAAAAGGATAAAGTTAGAAATGGTGTTGAACAAAATATAGTCTGATGCCGTTGCAAAATATAATATGCTTATAAAGTTGAGTAATAAAATTTGAATAATGAACTTGTTTGCCATAGTAGTTATAGGTTGAATTTTATAGAGATAAATAGGTGATGGTGTTGCGGGAATTTTGAAGGAGTTGTTTACGTGTTATGTTATCTATAGGAATATATATATATTTCTCTTATAATGAAGAGATTGAGTTTAGTGTTGATTAAAGATCAGTCTATTTTGAATACTTGTTGTTGTTGTTTTGGAGAAATTAATTGAACAAACCAATGCCTCAGACACAAACCAATGCATCTAAAGGGAAACATATCAGTTGTAGATATGGAGATAGATAAGGCCACTATTGTAAAATTTTGTATTGCATGTTTCAGAGTTTTATGTTGTTGTGACAGCGGTCCTGAGCTGGCCGGTGCGTCAGAACAGGAGCGTTAGGTGCCTTACGGTGTTGGGATCTCTCCTGAGAAGTCCAGTAAGGTCAGACAGGTACGATCAGCATCATTAAACCAAGGGTAAGTGATTAAATTTTTTATATATTAACATTAAAGGGGGTTGTGGCAACATATCTGAACTGATCCTTTTAGAAACGTGTGAATGAGTCAATGAAAGTTTTTATGTTTCGATATAAAACCTTTCATTGAGGGGGTTTTGTAACAGTACATAAAGGCCTGTTGTCATAGTTATGGGATTAAGGGATTTCGTATTGTATTTTATTATGTTTATGAATGTCAACCATGGTTAGGTCAGTTTTACCCATGTCCAAAGAACAACGCATATTCAACAAGAGGGGAATGATTCCAAGGTCACCGGCTGACGGGTGAAACCGAACACATACAATGGCGGTATAAGTGAAGACAGACTCTAAATATCAATTCTCATTGGTCCACAAGGCTGTCGTCATTAATAAATGATAATGACGTATCAACAATAACGTACAAACCAGGGTGTTGGCCGTAGAAACAAAAGACTGTGATGTCAGATATACTACTACATATGCAAATTTTGCGTATAACCCGTTCTCAGTCCATTACAGCACATCACAGTGTTAACACGCTCAAATTTTGCTGGCACAGTTTTGCCAGTAGAAGTGTTTATTAATTAGTTGAAATGTGATTAAACAGTAACTATTATGTAGCAATGCAAGCTGCTACCTAACATGGCAAAGTAAATTCAGTGCAACGCAAAGACCAGACTAGACTATGAAAGGCGCCGAACATCTGCCTCTAACTGGAGGACTTCTGAAGGGAGACAGCAATCACAACTCAGGAAAGTTTCAACTTAATTAACCAGTATTCTTTTGTCAAAAATGAGCTCTAAATTCTAAAGTATAATTTACAAGAAGGTACCAATAAATAACATGGGGGTAAAGAGTGTGTGCGTGGGTGTAAGAGTATGTCTGCATTTATAAATCATGAATAAGGAAATTGAGGCATTGGTTTATGTCTTTTATAACTTGGTAAACCATAGAGAGAGAACTGCAGTCTCTTTGAAATGTTTTGTAACAAACCAAGTATCCAGTCAAATCACGAACTAATAGAAAATAAGTAATTATTAATAAAGCGGAAATACATGTAGAAATCATTTTGTTTGTGATGGTAAGGCGCCATCTTTGTTCTTCTTTGTAAGTGTAATTAACTAAAAGATAGAGTATTAAACAAATCATATGTCAACACAAACGTTATTAGAATTATTATTTCGAAAACCTCTACTGTTTCTGAATCTCGCTGAGAAAAAGAATCCTGGCCCTTAGAGATGAAATTCATGTTATGTATAAACCATGTGCTCGAACCGGATGTGGCATGGAACAGTCGGTAAGTAAATGTATTTTACTTATTAGTAACAACCAAATAAAAAACAACAAGAGGGTAACTCTACAAATGTCGACCCGAACTAGGGACTTATTTATCAGTAACTCTACAAATGGCCCCCGAACTGTGACATTATATAAATTATTTTATATAAAATAGGCCAGATTCGGAAACAGCGGGAGTGGTGAAACGATTTGTAACATAACACGTGAGAGGTTATAGCGACGAGTAGGTTATGTTGACAAAGTAATGACGTATAAGCGACAATTACAATTCAATTGTTATTTTAGTACAAATTTCCATTCGAATGGCAGAAAATAACGAGAGTATAGAAATGAACAACACCGATACAGAATCTATGATATTGAACGAAATAAGTGCCAATTCGACACCTATGGCAATTAGCAATAAAGAGTCATTGGAAGACTTGTTTCAATTAATGAAAACACAAAGTAGTCAATTAAGAGAACAGATTGATGAAAAATTTAACCAGCAGAATGTTAAATTTAATGTAAAGTTTGACAGTTTTGATGCCAAATTAAATGAACTAAAGAAACAAAGTAATTTGCAAAATGTAAAATTAAACCAATTCGATGAGAAATTTGAAGAAAAAAAATGAAATGCACAGACGAAATTTTAATGTTGACAAGAGAATTAACGAGATAGAGTTAGAAAATAAGAGGGGAGTAGACAAATTACATATAAACAAAGACAAGGTAAGTGGGGGAGAAAATTATGACAAAATAAATAAAAGTATGATATTAGAAAATAATTATGTAAACAGGGGTAGTGATAATGAGATTTTATGGGGAATAGAATATGATAATGATGGAATGATAGTGTGTGTTGAAGGGTTAAAGAGAGTGTGTAAAGAGAGTACAATTGTAAAAGGATTGCAGGGGGTAAATTTTTCCCTTAATGATGGAGTAGGGGGTGAAGTAAAAACTTCACATGTTCTGAGGAAGGACGAGAGTGCCTTCGATGTATATTTGGGAGACGATAGGTCTTCAAATAAAGTGGTCCCTGGTTTTTTTAGTGCACTCCAAAGGTGGTGCAATAGTTGTGAATTAGTGTCCCCTGCAAATGTAGAAAGAGAGAATGTAGCTTGGTGTGGTAGAGAGAGATATATTAAAAGAGAGATATGTTTTGAAAGTGAGAGATATGGTGAGAGAAAGAGAGAAATAGAGATTTTTAAGATGAGTAGAAACTATGAAGAATTTATGGAAAGGTTAGGAGGAGAGATGATATATAATAAAAGTAAATACTTACCTTGTAATGAAACTGAAGTAGTAGGAGATAAGAGAAATAATGATTTTATAAATTACCTAAGTATGACTAATTATACCGAAGGTGACAGAACCATACCCGATCATGAGTTATATGAGTTTGAGGAAAAGGAGGAAAATTTGAATGGTATATGTATTTATGATGTTAGTATAAGAGAGTCAATATTAAGCAATGTATATAAATATAAGATAAGATTATTGTTTGACGATGGAGGGTAGATATTTTATTGTGTTTATGAACATTTAATTATGTGGACAGTGTTTTTCAAGATGGCCTGCTTTATGACTGATTAATGATAAATGATAATTTTGGATTGTATATTTTTGTGTATTAATGTCAATGTATTTGTGTATTTTGCTGTTATGTATTTTATGTAAACCATGTACTGTAGAATTTTAAATAATTGAAGGAATTTTGATAAGGAATTTAAATAATTATGAGATTTAGATTCTAATGGATAACAAATGATTAAACAGGTAATATATATGGATATTGAGAGGTATTGTTGTTAGTAGGTAAGTGATGAATTTTCTAGTGGTATATTAAGGTGAAATGTTGTAAAAGAGTTTGGGTAATAATGATAAAATAAGGGCATTTGAGTTAGTTAAGCAAAGTTATTAGGAGTTAGAGAGAATAAGAGTTGAAATACAGATAATATATAAAGAGGTGTTGGATATTTTAGGGACACAGTAGTTAGTGATTATATGTAGAGAGGTGAGTAATGTGAATGGTACATATATTTGTTGATGATGATATTTTGTAGTAAGGATCCGGTGTAAGGAGTGATCAGCGTGCGACGTGGCAAGAGACCAGCGTGCAGCGTTGAGGCAGGCGGAGCAATTTAGGTTAAGGGAGTGTTTGCCGATATTTGGTGGAGGGCAAATGGTTAGGAATGGATATGGCCAGGTAGGGAACACACATCCTTGTACAAAAATGAGCAGTGCCAGAGGATTTAAATGGGATTAGTGAAGAGGGTTATTATAGAGATATTGGTGTCATAATATGTTAATGGGTGTTAGTAGCGGTTGTTAGTAGTAAAAAAGAGGTGAGTAAGGTTAGATTGACAAATGCCAAAATAAGATAGAGAATAGTGAATAACAGAGAGTCACCCAAACTAATAAGGATAAAAAGGCTAGAGAAAAAGAAAATTCATAGTAGAAAGGTTGATGATAAATTTGAAATTGTTTTTTTTTTAGAATCTGATATAAATGAATGTTAAATAATAAAAGTTGAATAGAGAGTTGAAGTAGTAATGTTATAAAGTTTTGGTACAAGTTGTGTAAATATGAGTTATGTAATGTAAATGTAACAATGTTAATGTTTAATGTACAATGTTTTATTATGTTTTTATTATGTTGATGGTATAATAGTGTGTGTGGTTAGGAGGTCGCTACAGGGGTAACGATGTTAGCAAATGTTAAAAGCTACTAGATCGTAAATGTTAAAAGGATAAAGTTAGAAATGGTGTTGAACAAAATATAGTCTGATGCCGTTGCAAAATATAATATGCTTATAAAGTTGAGTAATAAAATTTGAATAATGAACTTGTTTGCCATAGTAGTTATAGGTTGAATTTTATAGAGATAAATAGGTGATGGTGTTGCGGGAATTTTGAAGGAGTTGTTTACGTGTTATGTTATCTATAGGAATATATATATATTTCTCTTATAATGAAGAGATTGAGTTTAGTGTTGATTAAAGATCAGTCTATTTTGAATACTTGTTGTTGTTGTTTTGGAGAAATTAATTGAACAAACCAATGCCTCAGACACCAATGCATCTAAAGGGAAACATATCAGTTGTAGATATGGAGATAGATAAGGCCACTATTGTAAAATTTTGTATTGCATGTTTCAGAGTTTTATGTTGTTGTGACAGCGGTCCTGAGCTGGCCGGTGCGTCAGAACATGAGCGTTAGGTGCCTCATGGCCTTACGGTGTTGGGATCTCTCCTGAGAAGTCCAGTAAGGTCAGACAGGTACGATCAGCATCATTAAACCAAGGGTAAGTGATTAAATTTTTTATATATTAACATTAAAGGGGGTTGTGGCAACATATCTGAACTGATCCTTTTAGAAACGTGTGAATGAGTCAATGAAAGTTTTTATGTTTCGATATAAAACCTTTCATTGAGGGGGTTTTGTAACAGTACATAAAGGCCTGTTGTCATAGTTATGGGATTAAGGGATTTCGTATTGTATTTTATTATGTTTATGAATGTCAACCATGGTTAGGTCAGTTTTACCCATGTCCAAAGAACAACGCATATTCAACAAGAGGGGAATGATTCCAAGGTCACCGGCTGACGGGTGAAACCGAACACATACAATGGCGGTATAAGTGAAGACAGACTCTAAATATCAATTCTCATTGGTCCACAAGGCTGTCGTCATTAATAAATGATAATGACGTATCAACAATAACGTACAAACCAGGGTGTTGGCCGTAGAAACAAAAGACGGTGATGTCAGATATACTACTACATATGCAAATTTTGCGTATAACCCGTTCTCAGTCCATTACAGCACATCACAGTGTTAACACGCTCAAATTTTGCTGGCACAGTTTTGCCAGTAGAAGTGTTTATTAATTAGTTGAAATGTGATTAAACAGTAACTATTATGTAGCAATGCAAGCTGCTACCTAACATGGCAAAGTAAATTCAGTGCAACGCAAAGACCAGACTAGACTATGAAAGGCGCCGAACATCTGCCTCTAACTGGAGGACTTCTGAAGGGAGACAGCAATCACAACTCAGGAAAGTTTCAACTTAATTAACCAGTATTCTTTTGTCAAAAATGAGCTCTAAATTCTAAAGTATAATTTACAAGAAGGTA
This sequence comes from Magicicada septendecula, assembly GCA_034769895.1. NCBI lineage: Eukaryota > Metazoa > Arthropoda > Insecta > Hemiptera > Cicadidae > Magicicada > Magicicada septendecula. The sequence goes on along the minus strand of CM068370.1, from coordinate 99,820,447 downwards.
CCAATAAATAACATGGGGGTAAAGAGTGTGTGCGTGGGTGTAAGAGTATGTCTGCATTTATAAATCATGAATAAGGAAATTGAGGCATTGGTTTATGTCTTTTATAACTTGGTAAACCATAGAGAGAGAACTGCAGTCTCTTTGAAATGTTTTGTAACAAACCAAGTATCCAGTCAAATCACGAACTAATAGAAAATAAGTAATTATTAATAAAGCGGAAATACATGTAGAAATCATTTTGTTTGTGATGGTAAGGCGCCATCTTTGTTCTTCTTTGTAAGTGTAATTAACTAAAAGATAGAGTATTAAACAAATCATATGTCAACACAAACGTTATTAGAATTATTATTTCGAAAACCTCTACTGTTTCTGAATCTCGCTGAGAAAAAGAATCCTGGCCCTTAGAGATGAAATTCATGTTATGTATAAACCATGTGCTCGAACCGGATGTGGCATGGAACAGTCGGTAAGTAAATGTATTTTACTTATTAGTAACAACCAAATAAAAAACAACAAGAGGGTAACTCTACAAATGTCGACCCGAACTAGGGACTTATTTATCAGTAACTCTACAAATGGCCCCCGAACTGTGACATTATATAAATTATTTTATATAAAATAGGCCAGATTCGGAAACAGCGGGAGTGGTGAAACGATTTGTAACATAACACGTGAGAGGTTATAGCGACGAGTAGGTTATGTTGACAAAGTAATGACGTATAAGCGACAATTACAATTCAATTGTTATTTTAGTACAAATTTCCATTCGAATGGCAGAAAATAACGAGAGTATAGAAATGAACAACACCGATACAGAATCTATGATATTGAACGAAATAAGTGCCAATTCGACACCTATGGCAATTAGCAATAAAGAGTCATTGGAAGACTTGTTTCAATTAATGAAAACACAAAGTAGTCAATTAAGAGAACAGATTGATGAAAAATTTAACCAGCAGAATGTTAAATTTAATGTAAAGTTTGACAGTTTTGATGCCAAATTAAATGAACTAAAGAAACAAAGTAATTTGCAAAATGTAAAATTAAACCAATTCGATGAGAAATTTGAAGAAAAAAAATGAAATGCACAGACGAAATTTTAATGTTGACAAGAGAATTAACGAGATAGAGTTAGAAAATAAGAGGGGAGTAGACAAATTACATATAAACAAAGACAAGGTAAGTGGGGGAGAAAATTATGACAAAATAAATAAAAGTATGATATTAGAAAATAATTATGTAAACAGGGGTAGTGATAATGAGATTTTATGGGGAATAGAATATGATAATGATGGAATGATAGTGTGTGTTGAAGGGTTAAAGAGAGTGTGTAAAGAGAGTACAATTGTAAAAGGATTGCAGGGGGTAAATTTTTCCCTTAATGATGGAGTAGGGGGTGAAGTAAAAACTTCACATGTTCTGAGGAAGGACGAGAGTGCCTTCGATGTATATTTGGGAGACGATAGGTCTTCAAATAAAGTGGTCCCTGGTTTTTTTAGTGCACTCCAAAGGTGGTGCAATAGTTGTGAATTAGTGTCCCCTGCAAATGTAGAAAGAGAGAATGTAGCTTGGTGTGGTAGAGAGAGATATATTAAAAGAGAGATATGTTTTGAAAGTGAGAGATATGGTGAGAGAAAGAGAGAAATAGAGATTTTTAAGATGAGTAGAAACTATGAAGAATTTATGGAAAGGTTAGGAGGAGAGATGATATATAATAAAAGTAAATACTTACCTTGTAATGAAACTGAAGTAGTAGGAGATAAGAGAAATAATGATTTTATAAATTACCTAAGTATGACTAATTATACCGAAGGTGACAGAACCATACCCGATCATGAGTTATATGAGTTTGAGGAAAAGGAGGAAAATTTGAATGGTATATGTATTTATGATGTTAGTATAAGAGAGTCAATATTAAGCAATGTATATAAATATAAGATAAGATTATTGTTTGACGATGGAGGGTAGATATTTTATTGTGTTTATGAACATTTAATTATGTGGACAGTGTTTTTCAAGATGGCCTGCTTTATGACTGATTAATGATAAATGATAATTTTGGATTGTATATTTTTGTGTATTAATGTCAATGTATTTGTGTATTTTGCTGTTATGTATTTTATGTAAACCATGTACTGTAGAATTTTAAATAATTGAAGGAATTTTGATAAGGAATTTAAATAATTATGAGATTTAGATTCTAATGGATAACAAATGATTAAACAGGTAATATATATGGATATTGAGAGGTATTGTTGTTAGTAGGTAAGTGATGAATTTTCTAGTGGTATATTAAGGTGAAATGTTGTAAAAGAGTTTGGGTAATAATGATAAAATAAGGGCATTTGAGTTAGTTAAGCAAAGTTATTAGGAGTTAGAGAGAATAAGAGTTGAAATACAGATAATATATAAAGAGGTGTTGGATATTTTAGGGACACAGTAGTTAGTGATTATATGTAGAGAGGTGAGTAATGTGAATGGTACATATATTTGTTGATGATGATATTTTGTAGTAAGGATCCGGTGTAAGGAGTGATCAGCGTGCGACGTGGCAAGAGACCAGCGTGCAGCGTTGAGGCAGGCGGAGCAATTTAGGTTAAGGGAGTGTTTGCCGATATTTGGTGGAGGGCAAATGGTTAGGAATGGATATGGCCAGGTAGGGAACACACATCCTTGTACAAAAATGAGCAGTGCCAGAGGATTTAAATGGGATTAGTGAAGAGGGTTATTATAGAGATATTGGTGTCATAATATGTTAATGGGTGTTAGTAGCGGTTGTTAGTAGTAAAAAAGAGGTGAGTAAGGTTAGATTGACAAATGCCAAAATAAGATAGAGAATAGTGAATAACAGAGAGTCACCCAAACTAATAAGGATAAAAAGGCTAGAGAAAAAGAAAATTCATAGTAGAAAGGTTGATGATAAATTTGAAATTGTTTTTTTTTTAGAATCTGATATAAATGAATGTTAAATAATAAAAGTTGAATAGAGAGTTGAAGTAGTAATGTTATAAAGTTTTGGTACAAGTTGTGTAAATATGAGTTATGTAATGTAAATGTAACAATGTTAATGTTTAATGTACAATGTTTTATTATGTTTTTATTATGTTGATGGTATAATAGTGTGTGTGGTTAGGAGGTCGCTACAGGGGTAACGATGTTAGCAAATGTTAAAAGCTACTAGATCGTAAATGTTAAAAGGATAAAGTTAGAAATGGTGTTGAACAAAATATAGTCTGATGCCGTTGCAAAATATAATATGCTTATAAAGTTGAGTAATAAAATTTGAATAATGAACTTGTTTGCCATAGTAGTTATAGGTTGAATTTTATAGAGATAAATAGGTGATGGTGTTGCGGGAATTTTGAAGGAGTTGTTTACGTGTTATGTTATCTATAGGAATATATATATATTTCTCTTATAATGAAGAGATTGAGTTTAGTGTTGATTAAAGATCAGTCTATTTTGAATACTTGTTGTTGTTGTTTTGGAGAAATTAATTGAACAAACCAATGCCTCAGACACCAATGCATCTAAAGGGAAACATATCAGTTGTAGATATGGAGATAGATAAGGCCACTATTGTAAAATTTTGTATTGCATGTTTCAGAGTTTTATGTTGTTGTGACAGCGGTCCTGAGCTGGCCGGTGCGTCAGAACATGAGCGTTAGGTGCCTCATGGCCTTACGGTGTTGGGATCTCTCCTGAGAAGTCCAGTAAGGTCAGACAGGTACGATCAGCATCATTAAACCAAGGGTAAGTGATTAAATTTTTTATATATTAACATTAAAGGGGGTTGTGGCAACATATCTGAACTGATCCTTTTAGAAACGTGTGAATGAGTCAATGAAAGTTTTTATGTTTCGATATAAAACCTTTCATTGAGGGGGTTTTGTAACAGTACATAAAGGCCTGTTGTCATAGTTATGGGATTAAGGGATTTCGTATTGTATTTTATTATGTTTATGAATGTCAACCATGGTTAGGTCAGTTTTACCCATGTCCAAAGAACAACGCATATTCAACAAGAGGGGAATGATTCCAAGGTCACCGGCTGACGGGTGAAACCGAACACATACAATGGCGGTATAAGTGAAGACAGACTCTAAATATCAATTCTCATTGGTCCACAAGGCTGTCGTCATTAATAAATGATAATGACGTATCAACAATAACGTACAAACCAGGGTGTTGGCCGTAGAAACAAAAGACGGTGATGTCAGATATACTACTACATATGCAAATTTTGCGTATAACCCGTTCTCAGTCCATTACAGCACATCACAGTGTTAACACGCTCAAATTTTGCTGGCACAGTTTTGCCAGTAGAAGTGTTTATTAATTAGTTGAAATGTGATTAAACAGTAACTATTATGTAGCAATGCAAGCTGCTACCTAACATGGCAAAGTAAATTCAGTGCAACGCAAAGACCAGACTAGACTATGAAAGGCGCCGAACATCTGCCTCTAACTGGAGGACTTCTGAAGGGAGACAGCAATCACAACTCAGGAAAGTTTCAACTTAATTAACCAGTATTCTTTTGTCAAAAATGAGCTCTAAATTCTAAAGTATAATTTACAAGAAGGTACCAATAAATAACATGGGGGTAAAGAGTGTGTGCGTGGGTGTAAGAGTATGTCTGCATTTATAAATCATGAATAAGGAAATTGAGGCATTGGTTTATGTCTTTTATAACTTGGTAAACCATAGAGAGAGAACTGCAGTCTCTTTGAAATGTTTTGTAACAAACCAAGTATCCAGTCAAATCACGAACTAATAGAAAATAAGTAATTATTAATAAAGCGGAAATACATGTAGAAATCATTTTGTTTGTGATGGTAAGGCGCCATCTTTGTTCTTCTTTGTAAGTGTAATTAACTAAAAGATAGAGTATTAAACAAATCATATGTCAACACAAACGTTATTAGAATTATTATTTCGAAAACCTCTACTGTTTCTGAATCTCGCTGAGAAAAAGAATCCTGGCCCTTAGAGATGAAATTCATGTTGTGTATAAACCATGTGCTCGAACCGGATGTGGCATGGAACAGTCGGTAAGTAAATGTATTTTACTTATTAGTAACAACCAAATAAAAAACAACAAGAGGGTAACTCTACAAATGTCGACCCGAACTAGGGACTTATTTATCAGTAACTCTACAAATGGCCCCCGAACTGTGACATTATATAAATTATTTTATATAAAATAGGCCAGATTCGGAAACAGCGGGAGTGGTGAAACGATTTGTAACATAACACGTGAGAGGTTATAGCGACGAGTAGGTTATGTTGACAAAGTAATGACGTATAAGCGACAATTACAATTCAATTGTTATTTTAGTACAAATTTCCATTCGAATGGCAGAAAATAACGAGAGTATAGAAATGAACAACACCGGTACAGAATCTATGATATTGAACGAAATAAGTGCCAATTCGACACCTATGGCAATTAGCAATAAAGAGTCATTGGAAGACTTGTTTCAATTAATGAAAACACAAAGTAGTCAATTAAGAGAACAGATTGATGAAAAATTTAACCAGCAGAATGTTAAATTTAATGTAAAGTTTGACAGTTTTGATGCCAAATTAAATGAACTAAAGAAACAAAGTAATTTGCAAAATGTAAAATTAAACCAGTTCGATGAGAAATTTGAAGAAAAAAAATGAAATGCACAGATGAAATTTTAATGTTGACAAGAGAATTAACGAGATAGAGTTAGAAAATAAGAGGGGAGTAGACAAATTACATATAAACAAAGACAAGGTAAGTGGGGGAGAAAATTATGACAAAATAAATAAAAGTATGATATTAGAAAATGATTATGTAAACAGGGGTAGTGATAATGAGATTTTATGGGGAATAGAATATGATAATGATGGAATGATAGTGTGTGTTGAAGGGTTAAAGAGAGTGTGTAAAGAGAGTACAATTGTAAAAGGATTGCAGGGGGTAAATTTTTCCCTTAATGATGGAGTAGGGGGTGAAGTAAAAACTTCACATGTTCTGAGGAAGGACGAGAGTGCCTTCGATGTATATTTGGGAGACGATAGGTCTACAAATAAAGTTGTCCCTGGTTTTTTTAGTGCACTCCAAAGGTGGTGCAATAGTTGTGAATTAGTGTCCCCTGCAAATGTAGAAAGAGAGAATGTAGCTTGGTGTGGTAGAGAGAGATATATTAAAAGAGAGATATGTTTTGAAAGTGAGAGATATGGTGAGAGAAAGAGAGAAATAGAGATTTTTAAGATGAGTAGAAACTATGAAGAATTTATGGAAAGGTTAGGAGGAGAGATGATATATAATAAAAGTAAATACTTACCTTGTAATGAAACTGAAGTAGTAGGAGATAAGAGAAATAATGATTTTATAAATTACCTAAGTATGACTAATTATACCGAAGGTGACAGAACCATACCCGATCATGAGTTATATGAGTTTGAGGAAAAGGAGGAAAATTTGAATGGTATATGTATTTATGATGTTAGTATAAGAGAGTCAATATTAAGCAATGTATATAAATATAAGATAAGATTATTGTTTGACGATGGAGGGTAGATATTTTATTGTGTTTATGAACATTTAATTATGTGGACAGTGTTTTTCAAGATGGCCTGCTTTATGACTGATTAATGATAAATGATAATTTTGGATTGTATATTTTTGTGTATTAATGTCAATGTATTTGTGTATTTTGCTGTTATGTATTTTATGTAAACCATGTACTGTAGAATTTTAAATAATTGAAGGAATTTTGATAAGGAATTTAAATAATTATGAGATTTAGATTCTAATGGATAACAAATGATTAAACAGGTAATATATATGGATATTGAGAGGTATTGTTGTTAGTAGGTAAGTGATGAATTTTCTAGTGGTATATTAAGGTGAAATGTTGTAAAAGAGTTTGGGTAATAATGATAAAATAAGGGCATTTGAGTTAGTTAAGCAAAGTTATTAGGAGTTAGAGAGAATAAGAGTTGAAATACAGATAATATATAAAGAGGTGTTGGATATTTTAGGGACACAGTAGTTAGTGATTATATGTAGAGAGGTGAGTAATGTGAATGGTAAATATATTTGTTGATGATGATATTTTGTAGTAAGGATCCGGTGTAAGGAGTGATCAGCGTGCGACGTGGCAAGAGACCAGCGTGCAGCGTTGAGGCAGGCGGAGCAATTTAGGTTAAGGGAGTGTTTGCCGATATTTGGTGGAGGGCAAATGGTTAGGAATGGATATGGCCAGGTAGGGAACACACATCCTTGTACAAAAATGAGCAGTGCCAGAGGATTTAAATGGGATTAGTGAAGAGGGTTATTATAGAGATATTGGTGTCATAATATGTTAATGGGTGTTAGTAGCGGTTGTTAGTAGTAAAAAAGAGGTGAGTAAGGTTAGATTGACAAATGCCAAAATAAGATAGAGAATAGTGAATAACAGAGAGTCACCCAAACTAATAAGGATAAAAAGGCTAGAGAAAAAGAAAATTCATAGTAGAAAGGTTGATGATAAATTTGAAATTGTTTTTTTTTAGAATCTGATATAAATGAATGTTAAATAATAAAAGTTGAATAGAGAGTTGAAGTAGTAATGTTATAAAGTTTTGGTACAAGTTGTGTAAATATGAGTTATGTAATGTAAATGTAACAATGTTAATGTTTAATGTACAATGTTTTATTATGTTTTTATTATGTTGATGGTATAATAGTGTGTGTGGTTAGGAGGTCGCTACAGGGGTAATGATGTTAGCAAATGTTAAAAGCTACTAGATCGTAAATGTTAAAAGGATAAAGTTAGAAATGGTGTTGAACAAAATATAGTCTGATGCCGTTGCAAAATATAATATGCTTATAAAGTTGAGTAATAAAATTTGAATAATGAACTTGTTTGCCATAGTAGTTATAGGTTGAATTTTATAGAGATAAATAGGTGATGGTGTTGCGGGAATTTTGAAGGAGTTGTTTACGTGTTATGTTATCTATAGGAATATATATATATTTCTCTTATAATGAAGAGATTGAGTTTAGTGTTGATTAAAGATCAGTCTATTTTGAATACTTGTTGTTGTTGTTTTGGAGAAATTAATTGAACAAACCAATGCCTCAGACACAAACCAATGCATCTAAAGGGAAACATATCAGTTGTAGATATGGAGATAGATAAGGCCACTATTGTAAAATTTTGTATTGCATGTTTCAGAGTTTTATGTTGTTGTGACAGCGGTCCTGAGCTGGCCGGTGCGTCAGAACAGGAGCGTTAGGTGCCTTACGGTGTTGGGATCTCTCCTGAGAAGTCCAGTAAGGTCAGACAGGTACGATCAGCATCATTAAACCAAGGGTAAGTGATTAAATTTTTTATATATTAACATTAAAGGGGGTTGTGGCAACATATCTGAACTGATCCTTTTAGAAACGTGTGAATGAGTCAATGAAAGTTTTTATGTTTCGATATAAAACCTTTCATTGAGGGGGTTTTGTAACAGTACATAAAGGCCTGTTGTCATAGTTATGGGATTAAGGGATTTCGTATTGTATTTTATTATGTTTATGAATGTCAACCATGGTTAGGTCAGTTTTACCCATGTCGAAAGAACAACGCATATTCAACAAGAGGGGAATGATTCCAAGGTCACCGGCTGACGGGTGAAACCGAACACATACAATGGCGGTATAAGTGAAGACAGACTCTAAATATCAATTCTCATTGGTCCACAAGGCTGTCGTCATTAATAAATGATAATGACGTATCAACAATAACGTACAAACCAGGGTGTTGGCCGTAGAAACAAAAGACGGTGATGTCAGATATACTACTACATATGCAAATTTTGCGTATAACCCGTTCTCAGTCCATTACAGCACATCACAGTGTTAACACGCTCAAATTTTGCTGGCACAGTTTTGCCAGTAGAAGTGTTTATTAATTAGTTGAAATGTGATTAAACAGTAACTATTATGTAGCAATGCAAGCTGCTACCTAACATGGCAAAGTAAATTCAGTGCAACGCAAAGACCAGACTAGACTATGAAAGGCGCCGAACATCTGCCTCTAACTGGAGGACTTCTGAAGGGAGACAGCAATCACAACTCAGGAAAGTTTCAACTTAATTAACCAGTATTCTTTTGTCAAAAATGAGCTCTAAATTCTAAAGTATAATTTACAAGAAGGTACCAATAAATAACATGGGGGTAAAGAGTGTGTGCGTGGGTGTAAGAGTATGTCTGCATTTATAAATCATGAATAAGGAAATTGAGGCATTGGTTTATGTCTTTTATAACTTGGTAAACCATAGAGAGAGAACTGCAGTCTCTTTGAAATGTTTTGTAACAAACCAAGTATCCAGTCAAATCACGAACTAATAGAAAATAAGTAATTATTAATAAAGCGGAAATACATGTAGAAATCATTTTGTTTGTGATGGTAAGGCGCCATCTTTGTTCTTCTTTGTAAGTGTAATTAACTAAAAGATAGAGTATTAAACAAATCATATGTCAACACAAACGTTATTAGAATTATTATTTCGAAAACCTCTACTGTTTCTGAATCTCGCTGAGAAAAAGAATCCTGGCCCTTAGAGATGAAATTCATGTTGTGTATAAACCATGTGCTCGAACCGGATGTGGCATGGAACAGTCGGTAAGTAAATGTATTTTACTTATTAGTAACAACCAAATAAAAAACAACAAGAGGGTAACTCTACAAATGTCGACCCGAACTAGGGACTTATTTATCAGTAACTCTACAAATGGCCCCCGAACTGTGACATTATATAAATTATTTTATATAAAATAGGCCAGATTCGGAAACAGCGGGAGTGGTGAAACGATTTGTAACATAACACGTGAGAGGTTATAGCGACGAGTAGGTTATGTTGACAAAGTAATGACGTATAAGCGACAATTACAATTCAATTGTTATTTTAGTACAAATTTCCATTCGAATGGCAGAAAATAACGAGAGTATAGAAATGAACAACACCGATACAGAATCTATGATATTGAACGAAATAAGTGCCAATTCGACACCTATGGCAATTAGCAATAAAGAGTCATTGGAAGACTTGTTTCAATTAATGAAAACACAAAGTAGTCAATTAAGAGAACAGATTGATGAAAAATTTAACCAGCAGAATGTTAAATTTAATGTAAAGTTTGACAGTTTTGATGCCAAATTAAATGAACTAAAGAAACAAAGTAATTTGCAAAATGTAAAATTAAACCAATTCGATGAGAAATTTGAAGAAAAAAAATGAAATGCACAGACGAAATTTTAATGTTGACAAGAGAATTAACGAGATAGAGTTAGAAAATAAGAGGGGAGTAGACAAATTACATATAAACAAAGACAAGGTAAGTGGGGGAGAAAATTATGACAAAATAAATAAAAGTATGATATTAGAAAATGATTATGTAAACAGGGGTAGTGATAATGAGATTTTATGGGGAATAGAATATGATAATGATGGAATGATAGCGTGTGTTGAAGGGTTAAAGAGAGTGTGTAAAGAGAGTACAATTGTAAAAGGATTGCAGGGGGTAAATTTTTCCCTTAATGATGGAGTAGGGGGTGAAGTAAAAACTTCACATGTTCTGAGGAAGGACGAGAGTGCCTTCGATGTATATTTGGGAGACGATAGGTCTTCAAATAAAGTGGTCCCTGGTTTTTTTAGTGCACTCCAAAGGTGGTGCAATAGTTGTGAATTAGTGTCCCCTGCAAATGTAGAAAGAGAGAATGTAGCTTGGTGTGGTAGAGAGAGATATATTAAAAGAGAGATATGTTTTGAAAGTGAGAGATATGGTGAGAGAAAGAGAGAAATAGAGATTTTTAAGATGAGTAGAAACTATGAAGAATTTATGGAAAGGTTAGGAGGAGAGATGATATATAATAAAAGTAAATACTTACCTTGTAATGAAACTGAAGTAGTAGGAGATAAGAGAAATAATGATTTTATAAATTACCTAAGTATGACTAATTATACCGAAGGTGACAGAACCATACCCGATCATGAGTTATATGAGTTTGAGGAAAAGGAGGAAAATTTGAATGGTATATGTATTTATGATGTTAGTATAAGAGAGTCAATATTAAGCAATGTATATAAATATAAGATAAGATTATTATTTGACGATGGAGGGTAGATATTTTATTGTGTTTATGAACATTTAATTATGTGGACAGTGTTTTTCAAGATGGCCTGCTTTATGACTGATTAATGATAAATGATAATTTTGGATTGTATATTTTTGTGTATTAATGTCAATGTATTTGTGTATTTTGCTGTTATGTATTTTATGTAAACCATGTACTGTAGAATTTTAAATAATTGAAGGAATTTTGATAAGGAATTTAAATAATTATGAGATTTAGATTCTAATGGATAACAAATGATTAAACAGGTAATATATATGGATATTGAGAGGTATTGTTGTTAGTAGGTAAGTGATGAATTTTCTAGTGGTATATTAAGGTGAAATGTTGTAAAAGAGTTTGGGTAATAATGATAAAATAAGGGCATTTGAGTTAGTTAAGCAAAGTTATTAGGAGTTAGAGAGAATAAGAGTTGAAATACAGATAATATATAAAGAGGTGTTGGATATTTTAGGGACACAGTAGTTAGTGATTATATGTAGAGAGGTGAGTAATGTGAATGGTAAATATATTTGTTGATGATGATATTTTGTAGTAAGGATCCGGTGTAAGGAGTGATCAGCGTGCGACGTGGCAAGAGACCAGCGTGCAGCGTTGAGGCAGGCGGAGCAATTTAGGTTAAGGGAGTGTTTGCCGATATTTGGTGGAGGGCAAATGGTTAGGAATGGATATGGCCAGGTAGGGAACACACATCCTTGTACAAAAATGAGCAGTGCCAGAGGATTTAAATGGGATTAGTGAAGAGGGTTATTATAGAGATATTGGTGTCATAATATGTTAATGGGTGTTAGTAGCGGTTGTTAGTAGTAAAAAAGAGGTGAGTAAGGTTAGATTGACAAATGCCAAAATAAGATAGAGAATAGTGAATAACAGAGAGTCACCCAAACTAATAAGGATAAAAAGGCTAGAGAAAAAGAAAATTCATAGTAGAAAGGTTGATGATAAATTTGAAATTGTTTTTTTTTAGAATCTGATATAAATGAATGTTAAATAATAAAAGTTGAATAGAGAGTTGAAGTAGTAATGTTATAAAGTTTTGGTACAAGTTGTGTAAATATGAGTTATGTAATGTAAATGTAACAATGTTAATGTTTAATGTACAATGTTTTATTATGTTTTTATTATGTTGATGGTATAATAGTGTGTGTGGTTAGGAGGTCGCTACAGGGGTAATGATGTTAGCAAATGTTAAAAGCTACTAGATCGTAAATGTTAAAAGGATAAAGTTAGAAATGGTGTTGAACAAAATATAGTCTGATGCCGTTGCAAAATATAATATGCTTATAAAGTTGAGTAATAAAATTTGAATAATGAACTTGTTTGCCATAGTAGTTATAGGTTGAATTTTATAGAGATAAATAGGTGATGGTGTTGCGGGAATTTTGAAGGAGTTGTTTACGTGTTATGTTATCTATAGGAATATATATATATTTCTCTTATAATGAAGAGATTGAGTTTAGTGTTGATTAAAGATCAGTCTATTTTGAATACTTGTTGTTGTTGTTTTGGAGAAATTAATTGAACAAACCAATGCCTCAGACACAAACCAATGCATCTAAAGGGAAACATATCAGTTGTAGATATGGAGATAGATAAGGCCACTATTGTAAAATTTTGTATTGCATGTTTCAGAGTTTTATGTTGTTGTGACAGCGGTCCTGAGCTGGCCGGTGCGTCAGAACAGGAGCGTTAGGTGCCTTACGGTGTTGGGATCTCTCCTGAGAAGTCCAGTAAGGTCAGACAGGTACGATCAGCATCATTAAACCAAGGGTAAGTGATTAAATTTTTTATATATTAACATTAAAGGGGGTTGTGGCAACATATCTGAACTGATCCTTTTAGAAACGTGTGAATGAGTCAATGAAAGTTTTTATGTTTCGATATAAAACCTTTCATTGAGGGGGTTTTGTAACAGTACATAAAGGCCTGTTGTCATAGTTATGGGATTAAGGGATTTCGTATTGTATTTTATTATGTTTATGAATGTCAACCATGGTTAGGTCAGTTTTACCCATGTCGAAAGAACAACGCATATTCAACAAGAGGGGAATGATTCCAAGGTCACCGGCTGACGGGTGAAACCGAACACATACAATGGCGGTATAAGTGAAGACAGACTCTAAATATCAATTCTCATTGGTCCACAAGGCTGTCGTCATTAATAAATGATAATGACGTATCAACAATAAAGTACAAACCAGGGTGTTGGCCGTAGAAACAAAAGACGGTGATGTCAGATATACTACTACATATGCAAATTTTGCGTATAACCCGTTCTCAGTCCATTACAGCACATCACAGTGTTAACACGCTCAAATTTTGCTGGCACAGTTTTGCCAGTAGAAGTGTTTATTAATTAGTTGAAATGTGATTAAACAGTAACTATTATGTAGCAATGCAAGCTGCTACCTAACATGGCAAAGTAAATTCAGTGCAACGCAAAGACCAGACTAGACTATGAAAGGCGCCGAACATCTGCCTCTAACTGGAGGACTTCTGAAGGGAGACAGCAATCACAACTCAGGAAAGTTTCAACTTAATTAACCAGTATTCTTTTGTCAAAAATGAGCTCTAAATTCTAAAGTATAATTTACAAGAAGGTACCAATAAATAACATGGGGGTAAAGAGTGTGTGCGTGGGTGTAAGAGTATGTCTGCATTTATAAATCATGAATAAGGAAATTGAGGCATTGGTTTATGTCTTTTATAACTTGGTAAACCATAGAGAGAGAACTGCAGTCTCTTTGAAATGTTTTGTAACAAACCAAGTATCCAGTCAAATCACGAACTAATAGAAAATAAGTAATTATTAATAAAGCGGAAATACATGTAGAAATCATTTTGTTTGTGATGGTAAGGCGCCATCTTTGTTCTTCTTTGTAAGTGTAATTAACTAAAAGATAGAGTATTAAACAAATCATATGTCAACACAAACGTTATTAGAATTATTATTTCGAAAACCTCTACTGTTTCTGAATCTCGCTGAGAAAAAGAATCCTGGCCCTTAGAGATGAAATTCATGTTGTGTATAAACCATGTGCTCGAACCGGATGTGGCATGGAACAGTCGGTAAGTAAATGTATTTTACTTATTAGTAACAACCAAATAAAAAACAACAAGAGGGTAACTCTACAAATGTCGACCCGAACTAGGGACTTATTTATCAGTAACTCTACAAATGGCCCCCGAACTGTGACATTATATAAATTATTTTATATAAAATAGGCCAGATTCGGAAACAGCGGGAGTGGTGAAACGATTTGTAACATAACACGTGAGAGGTTATAGCGACGAGTAGGTTATGTTGACAAAGTAATGACGTATAAGCGACAATTACAATTCAATTGTTATTTTAGTACAAATTTCCATTCGAATGGCAGAAAATAACGAGAGTATAGAAATGAACAACACCGATACAGAATCTATGATATTGAACGAAATAAGTGCCAATTCGACACCTATGGCAATTAGCAATAAAGAGTCATTGGAAGACTTGTTTCAATTAATGAAAACACAAAGTAGTCAATTAAGAGAACAGATTGATGAAAAATTTAACCAGCAGAATGTTAAATTTAATGTAAAGTTTGACAGTTTTGATGCCAAATTAAATGAACTAAAGAAACAAAGTAATTTGCAAAATGTAAAATTAAACCAATTCGATGAGAAATTTGAAGAAAAAAAATGAAATGCACAGACGAAATTTTAATGTTGACAAGAGAATTAACGAGATAGAGTTAGAAAATAAGAGGGGAGTAGACAAATTACATATAAACAAAGACAAGGTAAGTGGGGGAGAAAATTATGACAAAATAAATAAAAGTATGATATTAGAAAATGATTATGTAAACAGGGGTAGTGATAATGAGATTTTATGGGGAATAGAATATGATAATGATGGAATGATAGCGTGTGTTGAAGGGTTAAAGAGAGTGTGTAAAGAGAGTACAATTGTAAAAGGATTGCAGGGGGTAAATTTTTCCCTTAATGATGGAGTAGGGGGTGAAGTAAAAACTTCACATGTTCTGAGGAAGGACGAGAGTGCCTTCGATGTATATTTGGGAGACGATAGGTCTTCAAATAAAGTGGTCCCTGGTTTTTTTAGTGCACTCCAAAGGTGGTGCAATAGTTGTGAATTAGTGTCCCCTGCAAATGTAGAAAGAGAGAATGTAGCTTGGTGTGGTAGAGAGAGATATATTAAAAGAGAGATATGTTTTGAAAGTGAGAGATATGGTGAGAGAAAGAGAGAAATAGAGATTTTTAAGATGAGTAGAAACTATGAAGAATTTATGGAAAGGTTAGGAGGAGAGATGATATATAATAAAAGTAAATACTTACCTTGTAATGAAACTGAAGTAGTAGGAGATAAGAGAAATAATGATTTTATAAATTACCTAAGTATGACTAATTATACCGAAGGTGACAGAACCATACCCGATCATGAGTTATATGAGTTTGAGGAAAAGGAGGAAAATTTGAATGGTATATGTATTTATGATGTTAGTATAAGAGAGTCAATATTAAGCAATGTATATAAATATAAGATAAGATTATTATTTGACGATGGAGGGTAGATATTTTATTGTGTTTATGAACATTTAATTATGTGGACAGTGTTTTTCAAGATGGCCTGCTTTATGACTGATTAATGATAAATGATAATTTTGGATTGTATATTTTTGTGTATTAATGTCAATGTATTTGTGTATTTTGCTGTTATGTATTTTATGTAAACCATGTACTGTAGAATTTTAAATAATTGAAGGAATTTTGATAAGGAATTTAAATAATTATGAGATTTAGATTCTAATGGATAACAAATGATTAAACAGGTAATATATATGGATATTGAGAGGTATTGTTGTTAGTAGGTAAGTGATGAATTTTCTAGTGGTATATTAAGGTGAAATGTTGTAAAAGAGTTTGGGTAATAATGATAAAATAAGGGCATTTGAGTTAGTTAAGCAAAGTTATTAGGAGTTAGAGAGAATAAGAGTTGAAATACAGATAATATATAAAGAGGTGTTGGATATTTTAGGGACACAGTAGTTAGTGATTATATGTAGAGAGGTGAGTAATGTGAATGGTAAATATATTTGTTGATGATGATATTTTGTAGTAAGGATCCGGTGTAAGGAGTGATCAGCGTGCGACGTGGCAAGAGACCAGCGTGCAGCGTTGAGGCAGGCGGAGCAATTTAGGTTAAGGGAGTGTTTGCCGATATTTGGTGGAGGGCAAATGGTTAGGAATGGATATGGCCAGGTAGGGAACACACATCCTTGTACAAAAATGAGCAGTGCCAGAGGATTTAAATGGGATTAGTGAAGAGGGTTATTATAGAGATATTGGTGTCATAATATGTTAATGGGTGTTAGTAGCGGTTGTTAGTAGTAAAAAAGAGGTGAGTAAGGTTAGATTGACAAATGCCAAAATAAGATAGAGAATAGTGAATAACAGAGAGTCACCCAAACTAATAAGGATAAAAAGGCTAGAGAAAAAGAAAATTCATAGTAGAAAGGTTGATGATAAATTTGAAATTGTTTTTTTTTTAGAATCTGATATAAATGAATGTTAAATAATAAAAGTTGAATAGAGAGTTGAAGTAGTAATGTTATAAAGTTTTGGTACAAGTTGTGTAAATATGAGTTATGTAATGTAAATGTAACAATGTTAATGTTTAATGTACAATGTTTTATTATGTTTTTATTATGTTGATGGTATAATAGTGTGTGTGGTTAGGAGGTCGCTACAGGGGTAATGATGTTA
Organism: Magicicada septendecula; assembly: GCA_034769895.1. NCBI lineage: Eukaryota > Metazoa > Arthropoda > Insecta > Hemiptera > Cicadidae > Magicicada > Magicicada septendecula. Next base: position 99,803,539 of record CM068370.1, on the reverse strand, counting down.
GCAAATGTTAAAAGCTACTAGATCGTAAATGTTAAAAGGATAAAGTTAGAAATGGTGTTGAACAAAATATAGTCTGATGCCGTTGCAAAATATAATATGCTTATAAAGTTGAGTAATAAAATTTGAATAATGAACTTGTTTGCCATAGTAGTTATAGGTTGAATTTTATAGAGATAAATAGGTGATGGTGTTGTGGGAATTTTGAAGGAGTTGTTTACGTGTTGTTATCTATAGGAATATATATATTTTTCTCTTATAATGAAGAGATTGAGTTTAGTGTTGATTAAAGATCAGTCTATTTTGAATACTTGTTGTTGTTGTTTTGGAGAAATTAATTGAACAAACCAATGCCTCAGACACAAACCAATGCATCTAAAGGGAAACATATCAGTTGTAGATATGGAGATAGATAAGGCCACTATTGTAAAATTTTGTATTGCATGTTTCAGAGTTTTATGTTGTTGTGACAGCGGTCCTGAGCTGGCCGGTGCGTCAGAACAGGAGCGTTAGGTGCCTCATGGCCTTACGGTGTTGGGATCTCTCCTGAGAAGTCCAGTAAGGTCAGACAGGTACGATCAGCATCATTAAACCAAGGGTAAGTGATTAAATTTTTTATATATTAACATTAAAGGGGGTTGTGGCAACATATCTGAACTGATCCTTTTAGAAACGTGTGAATGAGTCAATGAAAGTTTTTATGTTTCGATATAAAACCTTTCATTGAGGGGGTTTTGTAACAGTACATAAAGGCCTGTTGTCATAGTTATGGGATTAAGGGATTTCGTATTGTATTTTATTATGTTTATGAATGTCAACCATGGTTAGGTCAGTTTTACCCATGTCCAAAGAACAACGCATATTCAACAAGAGGGGAATGATTCCAAGGTCACCGGCTGACGGGTGAAACCGAACACATACAATGGCGGTATAAGTGAAGACAGACTCTAAATATCAATTCTCATTGGTCCACAAGGCTGTCGTCATTAATAAATGATAATGACGTATCAACAATAAAGTACAAACCAGGGTGTTGGCCGTAGAAACAAAAGACGGTGATGTCAGATATACTACTACATATGCAAATTTTGCGTATAACCCGTTCTCAGTCCATTACAGCACATCACAGTGTTAACACGCTCAAGTTTTGCTGGCACAGTTTTGCCAGTAGAAGTGTTTATTAATTAGTTGAAATGTGATTAAACAGTAACTATTATGTAGCAATGCAAGCTGCTACCTAACATGGCAAAGTAAATTCAGTGCAACGCAAAGACCAGACTAGACTATGAAAGGCGCCGAACATCTGCCTCTAACTGGAGGACTTCTGAAGGGAGACAGCAATCACAACTCAGGAAAGTTTCAACTTAATTAACCAGTATTCTTTTGTCAAAAATGAGCTCTAAATTCTAAAGTATAATTTACAAGAAGGTACCAATAAATAACATGGGGTAAAGAGTGTGTGCGTGGGTGTAAGAGTATGTCTGCATTTATAAATCATGAATAAGGAAATTGAGGCATTGGTTTATGTCTTTTATAACTTGGTAAACCATAGAGAGAGAACTGCAGTCTCTTTGAAATGTTTTGTAACAAACCAAGTATCCAGTCAAATCACGAACTAATAGAAAATAAGTAATTATTAATAAAGCGGAAATACATGTAGAAATCATTTTGTTTGTGATGGTAAGGCGCCATCTTTGTTCTTCTTTGTAAGTGTAATTAACTAAAAGATAGAGTATTAAACAAATCATATGTCAACACAAACGTTATTAGAATTATTATTTCGAAAACCTCTACTGTTTCTGAATCTCGCTGAGAAAAAGAATCCTGGCCCTTAGAGATGAAATTCATGTTGTGTATAAACCATGTGCTCGAACCGGATGTGGCATGGAACAGTCGGTAAGTAAATGTATTTTACTTATTAGTAACAACCAAATAAAAAACAACAAGAGGGTAACTCTACAAATGTCGACCCGAACTAGGGACTTATTTATCAGTAACTCTACAAATGGCCCCCGAACTGTGACATTATATAAATTATTTTATATAAAATAGGCCAGATTCGGAAACAGCGGGAGTGGTGAAACGATTTGTAACATAACACGTGAGAGGTTATAGCGACGAGTAGGTTATGTTGACAAAGTAATGACGTATAAGCGACAATTACAATTCAATTGTTATTTTAGTACAAATTTCCATTCGAATGGCAGAAAATAACGAGAGTATAGAAATGAACAACACCGATACAGAATCTATGATATTGAACGAAATAAGTGCCAGTTCGACACCTATGGCAATTAGCAATAAAGAGTCATTGGAAGACTTGTTTCAATTAATGAAAACACAAAGTAGTCAATTAAGAGAACAGATTGATGAAAAATTTAACCAGCATAATGTTAAATTTAATGTAAAGTTTGACAGTTTTGATGCCACTAAAGTTTGACATTAAATGAACTAAAGAAACAAAGTAATTTGCAAAATGTAAAATTAAACCAGTTCGATGAGAAATTTGAAGAAAAAAAATGAAATGCACAGACGAAATTTTAATGTTGACAAGAGAATTAACGAGATAGAGTTAGAAAATAAGAGGGGAGTAGACAAATTACATATAAACAAAGACAAGGTAAGTGGGGGAGAAAATTATGACAAAATAAATAAAAGTATGATATTAGAAAATGATTATGTAAACAGGGGTAGTGATAATGAGATTTTATGGGGAATAGAATATGATAATGATGGAATGATAGTGTGTGTTGAAGGGTTAAAGAGAGTGTGTAAAGAGAGTACAATTGTAAAAGGATTGCAGGGGGTAAATTTTTCCCTTAATGATGGAGTAGGGGGTGAAGTAAAAACTTCACATGTTCTGAGGAAGGACGAGAGTGCCTTCGATGTATATTTGGGAGACGATAGGTCTACAAATAAAGTTGTCTCTGGTTTTTTTAGTGCACTCCAAAGGTGGTGCAATAGTTGTGAATTAGTGTCCCCTGCAAATGTAGAAAGAGAGAATGTAGCTTGGTGTGGTAGAGAGAGATATATTAAAAGAGAGATATGTTTTGAAAGTGAGAGATATGGTGAGAGAAAGAGAGAAATAGAGATTTTTAAGATGAGTAGAAACTATGAAGAATTTATGGAAAGGTTAGGAGGAGAGATGATATATAATAAAAGTAAATACTTACCTTGTAATGAAACTGAAGTAGTAGGAGATAAGAGAAATAATGATTTTATAAATTACCTAAGTATGACTAATTATACCGAAGGTGACAGAACCATACCTGATCATGAGTTATATGAGTTTGAGGAAAAGGAGGAAAATTTGAATGGTATATGTATTTATGATGTTAGTATAAGAGAGTCAATATTAAGCAATGTATATAAATATAAGATAAGATTATTGTTTGACGATGGAGGGTAGATATTTTATTGTGTTTATGAACATTTAATTATGTGGACAGTGTTTTTCAAGATGGCCTGCTTTATGACTGATTAATGATAAATGATAATTTTGGATTGTATATTTTTGTGTATTAATGTCAATGTATTTGTGTATTTTGCTGTTATGTATTTTATGTAAACCATGTACTGTAGAATTTTAAATTGAAGGAATTTTGATAAGGAATTTAAATAATTATGAGATTTAGATTCTAATGGATAACAAATGATTAAACAGGTAATATATATGGATATTGAGAGGTATTGTTGTTAGTAGGTAAGTGATGAATTTTCTAGTGGTATATTAAGGTGAAATGTTAAAAAAGAGTTTGGGTAATAATGATAAAATAAGGGCATTTGAGTTAGTTAAGCAAAGTTATTAGGAGTTAGAGAGAATAAGAGTTGAAATACAGATAATATATAAAGAGGTGTTGGATATTTTAGGGACACAGTAGTTAGTGATTATATGTAGAGAGGTGAGTAATGTGAATGGTAAATATATTTGTTGATGATGATATTTTGTAGTAAGGATCCGGTGTAAGGAGTGATCAGCGTGCGACGTGGCAAGAGACCAGCGTGCAGCGTTGAGGCAGGCGGAGCAATTTAGGTTAAGGGAGTGTTTGCCGATATTTGGTGGAGGGCAAATGGTTAGGAATGGATATGGCCAGGTAGGGAACACACATCCTTGTACAAAAATGAGCAGTGCCAGAGGATTTAAATGGGATTAGTGAAGAGGGTTATTATAGAGATATTGGTGTCATAATATGTTAATGGGTGTTAGTAGCGGTTGTTAGTAGTAAAAAAGAGGTGAGTAAGGTTAGATTGACAAATGCCAAAATAAGATAGAGAATAGTGAATAACAGAGAGTCACCCAAACTAATAAGGATAAAAAGGCTAGAGAAAAAGAAAATTCATAGTAGAAAGGTTGATGATAAATTTGAAATTGTTTTTTTTTAGAATCTGATATAAATGAATGTTAAATAATAAAAGTTGAATAGAGAGTTGAAGTAGTAATGTTATAAAGTTTTGGTACAAGTTGTGTAAATATGAGTTATGTAATGTAAATGTAACAATGTTAATGTTTAATGTACAATGTTTTATTATGTTTTTATTATGTTGATGGTATAATAGTGTGTGTGGTTAGGAGGTCGCTACAGGGGTAATGATGTTAGCAAATGTTAAAAGCTACTAGATCGTGTAACGGTACGGAATTGTGAGCCACCCCAGTTTAATTTCATATTAATTCAAATCATCATTTTAAGCACTTTCCAAATTGCCAGACTTTCACCTGTAAGGAGCCTCCAGTACAGCAATGCAACATACACAGCCAGCCAAAACAACTGCCAGACGCATTGCACAATCACATAGCAGCAGGCTTGTGTGTGAAACCCAGTCTGCTGTGTGTCATCAGAGAGAGTGGTAATAAGCAGCATACAGTATGCAGTGTGTCATTAGAGAGTGCACAACAGACAGCCAGCATCAGACAGTAAAGTGCGTAAATTAAAACCAGTGGCCTCGGGCATAAGATAGGCCTAGATTAATTGGGCCTATCTATTTAAACAACTCAAAAACAGTTCCGCGCGGCCAGTCGGCAAAAAATTAGTGCGAATAAAATTAATTCGGCCGACTTAATCATAATGTATAATGTGGAACCTTAATGTATAAAACAGTAAGGGCTTTTAACCACAAACAGTAAACGTGTTAAACGAGTACCGGAGTGCGTGAGATCGAAGCAAGTATTCAACACCAGTTCGCGCAACTAATCCTAGGAGTACGCTGCGTATGGGTAACTAGAAACATTCAATATGCATATTAAAACCAATGCCAACTAACTGGTGATTATTCGTTATAAAAGGAAAATATATAACACCAATACTTTGTACGATAGAGTTCTCTCAGGGGCGGAGTTTATTTAAAGATCAATGTAACAGAATGAGTGTGCGTGTGCTAAGATAGAGGTTATCCACTGGTTCATTTTCAATGTTTTAATTATTTAACAATATCACTTATAATATTAACCAAAATAAAACTCGATAGAGATAAGAAATAATTTCAACCAGTTGTACTATCGTTGAAAGATTGTAATAACATAAAAGAAAGGCGAATTTTTGATAAATAAAAATAAGTATGTGTTTTAGACAGTATCACATGTGTTAACGTAATTATTGAACATATCAAATCCAAGTAATCCTTTTTGCAGCTGTTTTCGTCTGAAAGACTTTGGAATAAAAACCCGAAGGTAAGAGAATTATAATTTAATTAATTGAGTAGTTACATTTGGCCCCCGTACAGCGACGCGAGTATAGGTTACAACCTATATTCGCCAGACCTAATTAAGCTGCAGAAAGGGTTATTTGAGAGGGAGGACGCTTTGGTAAATTAAATATAAAAAGGGTTAAGTCAATAGTGGATAAGATTAATATTCTTGTGTAACATTATATAAACTTGTATAAAATGGCAGCGAATAATGACGATGTTAATGAAGTAACTAATGTTGACAATTTTGATGAATCGGCTATTATGCATAATATTGAGGTCCACTCGACTCCAGATGGGAGTCAGGACAATAAAATAAAACCAGATATTACAAATGAAATAAATAATACAGATGATTCGGGGATCCAAATAACCCCAAAATTGAATAGGGAAAATAAAATTAATAATGAAGTCAGCTTCACTGACAAAAATGTAGTAGCACAATCTACCCCAACGACAACACGAATTAAACAGTTGTCAATGGAAGATATGTGTAATTTCATGAAAACAATATCTGATAACTTGAGTAGTTTTAATGCGAAATTTGATGAACAGAAGAGTGACTCGGACGCTAAATTCAATGTATTAAAAAATCAGAATAATGAATTAGATATGAAAGTCAATGTACAGAATAGTAAATTTGATATTATAAATAGTCGTTTTGATGTAAGTGATGTTAAGTTCCATGAGTTAAAGGGCGATATAAATAATATTGACCAAAAATTTGATAAGCGTTTATATGATATGAAACAACAGACGAATGAATGTTTCAATACATTTAAAGAACAAGTGGTAGAACAAATTGAGAAACAAATACAAAAGGTAACTGAAAATTTTGAGTATAAAACAGATGATAATTATAATGATATGTGTAAAAACGCGGTAGTAGAGAGTAAGATAAATAGTAACAATAATATTGAAAATGGTAAGGTGATTGAAAGGGTGGTATCAGAAAGTGATACATTGAAAATAGATAGCAAAACAGTAAGTGAGAGTGAGAAAATGATAAGTTGTAATGAAGTAATAATTAGTGTTGTTGAATTAGAAAAAGAATGGAGAGAGAGAGTAGTTGAATGTGTAGGGCAGAGAGTAAATTTTCCCCTTATTTGTGATGAACCAGAGTGTTCAAAATTGTTAGTATTGGAGGGCAAGAGACCCTTATTAGTGAAAGATTTGAGTTGTTTATTTTTGTTGAATAATTTTGTACCCTCTGCATGGAATGAGAGAGAGTGTGTGATATGGCATTATGATGAGAGAAGTTTAAATATAGAATGGTGTAGTGAAAGAGAGACAGAATTATATAAAGTAAAGAGAGACCATAATGAGTTGAAAGAGATGTTAAATAACTTGAAGTTCTTACCTGTTAAAATAGAGAGTGAAGATGATACATGTTTAAATAATAATAATTTACTTTATGATGAAAAAATAACTGACTTGATAATGAACATTACTGATGGAGACTTAACCGATGTACTCGATGTTGACTTAGTACATGATTATTATGGTAAAATGAATAAACTGAAATGTTATGGTTACTATATACAAGATAACCGTATATGGAATGTAAATAAAATTGAAAATTGTTATGTGAAATCCCGATTAATTTTTGACGATGGAGGTTGAAATTCATAAACGAACAATTTAAATATGTTAATACATGGTAATGACCTAGCTGATTTTTGATATTGAAGTGTGACACAACTGAATAATTATTGTTGAAGAGTTGTAAATACATGTGTAGTGAAACTAATTTTATGTATTATAAAATGTTGAATTGTTTGTATGAAATAACATTGTTGTTAAGTGTTTCAGAGGTTACACGGAGATATTGGTGTGTGTGTGTGGTGTGTATTTTGTATTCATGTCAATAGGTGGAAATGTATTGTAAGTATAAAGTTTATAATACCAATCAGACAGAATAAAATGCTTATAGGTGTGAAAAGAGTGTAATAATAATAAAAATGAATTGAAATAATGGTATTAAATAGAAACCGTAATTAAAAGAGAAATAATAACTGAAAGGTGAATTAAAATAATATTTGGCTTAAATTGTAAGAAATAGCCATTGATAAATATGTTATCTAAAAAATTTATAAAAAACTGAAAAGTACAGGTGTTAGTATATGATGTAACCAGAATGTTTATACTATGAGTCTTGCAGACTAGTGTTTATATAAACAGGTGTGGTATGTTGAGACTAATGTCTGTAGTCATGCTTGGTGACAATAACAAAAAGTGTTGTAGTCTGCTGAATCAGTATCTTGAGTAAAACCTTATTGTGATAGAAAAGAATTGAAATTAAATTTTTTTTACAGACCAAATAATAATGAGGCCATTACTGTAACTTTTGAGATTAATTGAATTAATTAAAGTAAATTAAATACAACTAAACTAATTTAGTAATAAATTTAACGGAAACGATGATTTTTAAACAATAAACTTAACTTTATTTTCATTTAAATTCAAATTGGAATTATAAATTAAATGCTAATTGATGTCAATAAGAATTGAAACATTTATTTAACACTGACAACTGATGGAAAATGTTCAGGATGAGATAGTGTCTGGAAAATTGAGGTGTATATTACTATCCACGTAACTTGTATCAGTGCCAATTTATATTTTATGTTTTAACTGTAGATTCCCCACCTAAGTGCGGTCATGACCTCACCGGACCATGACCGTGAAAGTAGTTAATTGTGGCAAATCATAAATTTTACTTGATATAACCGGCTTGTGGTTTGTTTTATTTTGTTAACCCGGTGGTTTGTTAGACTTAGTAGGGGGGTTATTTTTTGGGGAATCTACCAAATTTTGGAACAGGTCTATTTTCACCCAGATAGGGGTGGTAGTCCATTAGGGGTGTATAATATAAAAAGAATAGTAGGTTATAGGTATACCGAATTTTATTGTAATGCCGAAGCAAGGATGGGGGTGGAATAAAAGAAAAAAATGTCCACCCCTTCCGCATCAGTCCTTGTGAAAGCAACTAGACGCCACAGTCTAGGGGGGGTAATAGTGAGTGTGGATGGGCGGTGACCCAGTTACAGGTCACGAGGGAGATGTGGGTTACGGCGAGGATGAGGCTGAAAAAGGGCCAAGAAGCCTCGTGCAGACCACATTAAAATGTAACGGGTATCAGGGGTTAAGGGATTAAAAGGGGGGTATAAAAAAAAAAAAAAAAAAAAAAAAAAAAAAAAAAAAAAAAAAAAAAAAAAAAAAAAAAGTAGCTAAGTATAAATGGAGTTAATGTCCTTTTGTGTAATTAAGGTGTTATTTTGGATGGGCAACATTGTATGGGGAATATTATTCAATTTAACTGGAATTTATGTGTATCATTGTAAACCAATATTGTTTTATTAATATTATTCTTTAGGGTCTATAATATAAAATGAGCCAGTACGTTGTCAATGAACCAGTACGGTTAAGAGGAAACAAATCAGATGTGGGATATGGAGTGATGGAAGGCCGTTTGTTGATTTTTTTTATTGAATGTTTTAAAAGTCAGGCGATATTGGGACGGGTATCTGTTCGGTTTTTCGGTGTTGGGATCTCGAACAGAGAAGTTCAGTAAGATCGGATGGGTGCTGTCACAGTCGCCAGACTAGGGGGGTAAGAACCCATGATGTAGTAGAGTGTTCAGGGGGGTTGCGGCGCCATATCCTCACTGATCCTCTTAGGTTTAGGCAATAAGAGTTTGAACGCTCCGGCCTTCAATCTCTTATTGGGGGGGTATTGTAACGGTACGGAATTGTGAGCCACCCCAGTTTAATTTCATATTAATTCAAATCATCATTTTAAGCACTTTCCAAATTGCCAGACTTTCACCTGTAAGGAGCCTCCAGTACAGCAATGCAACATACACAGCCAGCCAAAACAACTGCCAGACGCATTGCACAATCACATAGCAGCAGGCTTGTGTGTGAAACCCAGTCTGCTGTGTGTCATCAGAGAGAGTGGTAATAAGCAGCATACAGTATGCAGTGTGTCATTAGAGAGTGCACAACAGACAGCCAGCATCAGACAGTAAAGTGCGTAAATTAAAACCAGTGGCCTCGGGCATAAGATAGGCCTAGATTAATTGGGCCTATCTATTTAAACAACTCAAAAACAGTTCCGCGCGGCCAGTCGGCAAAAAATTAGTGCGAATAAAATTAATTCGGCCGACTTAATCATAATGTATAATGTGGAACCTTAATGTATAAAACAGTAAGGGCTTTTAACCACAAACAGTAAACGTGTTAAACGAGTACCGGAGTGCGTGAGATCGAAGCAAGTATTCAACACCAGTTCGCGCAACTAATCCTAGGAGTACGCTGCGTATGGGTAACTAGAAACATTCAATATGCATATTAAAACCAATGCCAACTAACTGGTGATTATTCGTTATAAAAGGAAAATATATAACACCAATACTTTGTACGATAGAGTTCTCTCAGGGGCGGAGTTTATTTAAAGATCAATGTAACAGAATGAGTGTGCGTGTGCTAAGATAGAGGTTATCCACTGGTTCATTTTCAATGTTTTAATTATTTAACAATATCACTTATAATATTAACCAAAATAAAACTCGATAGAGATAAGAAATAATTTCAACCAGTTGTACTATCGTTGAAAGATTGTAATAACATAAAAGAAAGGCGAATTTTTGATAAATAAAAATAAGTATGTGTTTTAGACAGTACCACATGTGTTAACGTAATTATTGAACATATCAAATCCAAGTAATCCTTTTTGCAGCTGTTTTCGTCTGAAAGACTTTGGAATAAAAACCCGAAGGTAAGAGATAAATATAATTATAATTTGGTAAGTAATTCGTAGAGTTACAATCGTAAATGTTAAAAGGATAAAGTTAGAAATGGTGTTGAACAAAATATAGTCTGATGCCGTTGCAAAATATAATATGCTTATAAAGTTGAGTAATAAAATTTGAATAATGAACTTGTTTGCCATAGTAGTTATAGGTTGAATTTTATAGAGATAAATAGGTGATGGTGTTGCGGGAATTTTGAAGGAGTTGTTTACGTGTTATGTTATCTATAGGAATATATATATATTTCTCTTATAATGAAGAGATTGAGTTTAGTGTTGATTAAAGATCAGTCTATTTTGAATACTTGTTGTTGTTGTTTTGGAGAAATTAATTGAACAAACCAATGCCTCAGACACAAACCAATGCATCTAAAGGGAAACATATCAGTTGTAGATATGGAGATAGATAAGGCCACTATTGTAAAATTTTGTATTGCATGTTTCAGAGTTTTATGTTGTTGTGACAGCGGTCCTGAGCTGGCCGGTGCGTCAGAACAGGAGCGTTAGGTGCCTCATGGCCTTACGGTGTTGGGATCTCTCCTGAGAAGTCCAGTAAGGTCAGACAGGTACGATCAGCATCATTAAACCAAGGGTAAGTGATTAAATTTTTTATATATTAACATTAAAGGGGGTTGTGGCAACATATCTGAACTGATCCTTTTAGAAACGTGTGAATGAGTCAATGAAAGTTTTTATGTTTCGATATAAAACCTTTCATTGAGGGGGTTTTGTAACAGTACATAAAGGCCTGTTGTCATAGTTATGGGATTAAGGGATTTCGTATTGTATTTTATTATGTTTATGAATGTCAACCATGGTTAGGTCAGTTTTACCCATGTCCAAAGAAACAACGCATATTCAACAAGAGGGGAATGATTCCAAGGTCACCGGCTGACGGGTGAAACCGAACACATACAATGGCGGTATAAGTGAAGACAGACTCTAAATATCAATTCTCATTGGTCCACAAGGCTGTCGTCATTAATAAATGATAATGACGTATCAACAATAACGTACAAACCAGGGTGTTGGCCGTAGAAACAAAAGACGGTGATGTCAGATATACTACTACATATGCAAATTTTGCGTATAACCCGTTCTCAGTCCATTACAGCACATCACAGTGTTAACACGCTCAAATTTTGCTGGCACAGTTTTGCCAGTAGAAGTGTTTATTAATTAGTTGAAATGTGATTAAACAGTAACTATTATGTAGCAATGCAAGCTGCTACCTAACATGGCAAAGTAAATTCAGTGCAACGCAAAGACCAGACTAGACTATGAAAGGCACCGAACATCTGCCTCTAACTGGAGGACTTCTGAAGGGAGACAGCAATCACAACTCAGGAAAGTTTCAACTTAATTAACCAGTATTCTTTTGTCAAAAATGAGCTCTAAATTCTAAAGTATAATTTACAAGAAGGTACCAATAAATAACATGGGGGTAAAGAGTGTGTGCGTGGGTGTAAGAGTATGTCTGCATTTATAAATCATGAATAAGGAAATTGAGGCATTGGTTTATGTCTTTTATAACTTGGTAAACCATAGAGAGAGAACTGCAGTCTCTTTGAAATGTTTTGTAACAAACCAAGTATCCAGTCAAATCACGAAATAATAGAAAATAAGCAATTATTAATAAAGCGGAAATACATGTAGAAATCATTTTGTTTGTGATGGTAAGGCGCCATCTTTGTTCTTCTTTGTAAGCGTAATTAACTAAAAGATAGAGTATTAAACAAATCATATGTCAACACAAACGTTATTAGAATTATTATTTCGAAAACCTCTACTGTTTCTGAATCTCACTGAGAAAAAGAATCCTGGCCCTTAGAGATGAAATTCATGTTGTGTATAAACCATGTGCTCGAACCGGATGTGGCATGGAACAGTCGGTAAGTAAATGTATTTTACTTATTAGTAACAACCAAAAAATAAATAAAAAGAGAGTAACTCTACATAATATCTCAAAGGGTTTGGCGAATCGATTTTGAACAAATTATACAGTCAAAGATGGCGACTGTGTTGTTTGTTTACAGTTATTTTCGTTCAAAGTCTTGGGTTCTTGTGATTACGAGGACAATATTAATAATGATTACAATAAAAAGTACACTACCTTACATTATTTTTACTTAAATAATATGTTTAACTATAATCTGTTCCTGCAGTGTAGTAAAGTGTGTTTCAAAAGTTCGTAATTTAACAACAGGTTATTTTATTAGTTAACAAATTTTCAGTGTTTTATTTTTTTTACTTAATCTTTGAAAGAAATAATATTCAGTTTATAGTGAGAGTTCAGATTACTGTGAGAAATATTTAAAGTGAGTTTATTTCTGAAATTCGGGTAATTTAATAATACTTATCAAATCAGTAGACTTGATGTAAACAGTCGTTCAGTTGAAATGAAATGGGGCTTCAATAGTGGTCAATTTTCAATTATCTGGGGCTTCTGGCATCTTTTTCATGTTAGTTGTAGCAATTTATTCATTTAAAATTTATTTAAATTGGTCCTTGGCATCAGTTAAATGTTCTCGTTCCTCGTCTGCTTCTTACGTTTCCATCCTTTTGAATTTTGATTACTTTTTATACATTTTAGATTAAAAGTTTGGTCATTCACGGCCTGGCATCTATTCTGGAAGAGCGTCACTTATTGAATACTAAGATTTAACGGAAAAATCGTAACTAACACAACGACCACCACCGACGACGACGACGACGACTGTGGTGGGTTGTCATGGTTACTAATTGATTCCGATTTGTTGATCATGACTTATAACCAATAACCATTGTTATCAATTTTGAATTTTTATTCAAAATTACTGTATATCTTCTGGATTGCTTTTATTCTTCCGTCTTCCTTCCTATGTATTAAATATCATCACTACTGTCTGTATTTCCTTTCAAAGATTATTTTGACATCCCATAAGGTTGGGTTCTCTAATGTATTATTGTTTGTACAATTATGTTAATATTTGTTAATTACATTTCTTTTTTATTTTAAGTCCTTTTTCTAACATTTTTCTTTTAATATGATTCACAAATTATTCTTGGCTAGTTACTTGCCTTGGATTTGCTAATTTCCTTGTTAATTTTTTTCAATTTGTAGTTATTTGTTTTTTTACAGTTAGGCATTTCATAGGCCTAAGTAGTAACTGATTATATTTACTTATTTTATACAAATTATATCTTATTTTACCCTAAGGTGTTTTGTTTTGTTATTATAATTGATTTGTTTATTTTTTGATGTGTTTTGGATCTGTTTTTATACTAATTGTATGTTACCATTATTTTCTACATCTTGTTAATTATTTCCTAACTGATTTTCCAGTGTTATTAGATCTGTATTGATTCACCTTCTTATTTATTTAAATTCCCATTGTTAATAAGTTGGCTATTCCTTACTATTATTTATTACATAAAACATAACATCTAGGCCTATGGTCTGTATAATTCCTTCAGCCATATCCTATTCATAAATTTAATTGAACAATTTTTTAACAGCTATTAAGCAACGTTTGTTAACAATTGGTTTCATTCTTATTTATTTTTAGGTGATAACACATCATCACACCATTTAAACTTACTTAAATGATTATCCCTTATAACATGGGGTGTTTATTGATTTTGTTTTTAATTTCTTTACTATATTTTTCCTTTTACTATCTTTACTTTCTATCCATGGTAACACTAACTGTTGACATTCTATGGGCTTCCTCCCCTGAATAACATCGTATCCTTCATTTATATTTAATCTTAATACTATCTTTAATTACTATCATTAACATAATTCTTACTTGCTATTCATGTTCACCATTAAATCGTTTAGTGTTTATCACTGATTTATTAAGCGTTTTTTATCTATCACTATCTAATTCTATCATTCACAATATTTTTATTTATTGATAATATTCACTTTTAAACCATTTAGTGTTTATCACTGATTTACTAAGCGTTTTTTATCTATCACTAGATTTTCTCATTATTTTGGGGGTTTTTATACTTTCACTTTTGCACTTCTTAAATTTTTATTTTAAGTGTTTATTAGTGGGTAATCCCTACCATTACTTTCTCTTTGTCGCTTAGTTATTTTTATTTTCTCACCATCTCTCTCTTTACAAATATTATTTATACTATTAATAAGTTCATGTCTTTATAGAGTTCTTTATTACATATAACTCTAATTCTTGGGTTAGTGTACTTTTATTTTCACATTACTTCATTGGGTTTTATCAACTATCATTTACATTTATCATTTAATCGATAATAATAATCTTTTACGTTTGTTAGTTATTGGTTTCGTTTCCATTATTATATTTGAGTGTACCATTTCTCCTTTTCATATTCTATATTATTTGTCTGTGTTTTCTCATTCGGTTTCACTTTATTTCCTTTATACTTGGTTTGTTTTATTTCCATTTTCCTTCTTCTTCACTTTCATCTTATTTCGTTTTAATTTCATTTTATTTTGGTTTTCCACTTTCTCATTTGATTTTACTTTATTTGGTTGTATGGAGTCATTCACTTCCTTTAATAGGTTTCATTCAATCTGGTTGTAATGAGTCAATCACTTTCTTATTTGGTTTCGGTTTTCCCCTTCTCCTTTTGTTTCCTTTTATTTGGTCAATCACTTGGGTTAGGTCATGTCGTCGTTTGTCGCGTCATTGTCATTTTATTTTCATTGGTTTAAACATTTTATATTGTTGATTCCTCATTTTTATCCCTGGTATTGGGGTGGCTTATTTGTGTTGTAACAAGAAGTCAATATCTTGTTAATATTAAGGCATTGAAAATATATATATATATATATATATATATGTTTTTCTAGTTTGAAACTCATAAATGCAACAATTATAGTAAAATAGATAAGTAATAACGAAGTCTTGATTTATGTATTTTGTGCTTAGATTTATGATATGAATTTATGTTGGTATAGAAAGTAAATTATCTGTAATAATTCAATAATTTGAATGATTTATGATTGAATTATTAGTTCTTGAAGTAATAGATTGAGATATGTTTCTCGTCAAGATGATTCAATGAATATATATATTTTTGTATGTGTCTTACAAAAATTAGTAATAATTAAAAGTTATTAGCATCTTAACTGCAGAGTTTTTATTATAAAAACCCCCTGAGATCACATAACATCTCTGGCGCCCACCATCTTATACATTTTAAACACAAATATTATTACATCAAATAATATAAACTTAAATAGTTACAAATTTAACGCCAACAAAAACGGATTGAGACTTCCGTTTAAGTTATATTTGGACGCCTAAAACGTGGTGCAAACCTCGTTTAAGTAATATAACATCCGTCCTTCGTCTTCAATGGTTGATGGTTACTTGGTTTAACCGTGGTAGATTATTCTTGTCGCTCGGTTTCCTCGGATTATCTTGGTGTCCAAATTGATCTCTGTACTGGTGAAGTATCTACTTATACGACTCTTCCACTTTGCTGCTCCGAAATCTTCATTTACTTCACGGTCTTCCGTCATGGTTAATTCCTTTCTAATTAACAGGTATTATAGCTCTTCTAATATGAAATAGTCACTGGTATTTAGTACTATTTTAATCATTTCGTCATCTGGATTATTAACCAAATATTTTAATGATACATTACTTATTGATAATATCATCAACATTGTATTATGCATTTCCATTGTTGGCATATTTATTTCAAGTATGTCTTTATTTAAGTTTTTATTCATTATTTTATTGTGATTTACTTTTAATATTTTTATTAAGTTCTTGCTATAATTTTTAAAATTAATTAATTCTCTCTGTTCATTAATAGGGAGGTTAAACATGTTAACTAACCCACCTTTAATCATCTCCATTCCTTCTCGTGTATTTATTTTCTTTGGAAATATTTTTCCTATCTTCTTGGTCTTCTGAATCATCTGGTTCTTTATACTCTTAATGATGGCTTCTTTGTGCTGAATATTTTCTTAATTTCTGTAGTGTTTATTCTTCAGATAACAATGTATTTGTGTCTTGTTCATTTTTTGTTTGTTTACCATTATTTTCAGTTTGCAGATTTAATTGTTCCACAGTTCCATCATTTGGTGTTTCTTCTAACGTTGGTTTGCCATCGTTTTTTATTTCTTCCCTCCATAGTAGAATTATTTCTTCTCTCCATAGTTTAATATCGTTTATTATTTCTTCTCTTGCCTTCTCAAAGCTATTCTTTATGGTTTGGGGAAATTGTTCCCTCATACATTTCACCATGATCTCCTGGAAATCTGTCACCTCTGTTGGCGCGGGTCTCTCGGGTTGGTTTTCCATGGTGTCACCTGCTGTAGCCTCCACTTCAGGCGTTTTCGTGTTATTGGTTTATTTTAATTCTTTATTTAATGGTTCTGGGTTTTTATCTGAATTTTCTATGGTTGTTTTTATTAATTGTTTATTATCACTTATTATTTCTTCGGTGTCTCCATTATTCACTTCCGTTATATCATTATTATTATTTATTTTCTTATAGGAGGTTTCCATGTTTTTATTCACGGTTTCACTGTGTTCATTTAAAAGTTCACATGATTTATTATTATCAATTTCTTTTATTGGTTCTATCACTGGTTTAGTATTTATGATTTCTTCCTCTTTTTTATTATTATCATCGATAATTTGTTCTTGGGTATTTTTATTTACTTCTTCCTTTAGTGGTTCTATCGAATTCTTACCATCGTTGAAACAATATTATTTATATGCAAATAATACACCTCTTATCTTACCTTAGGGTTACTTCTCCAAGGTCGTACAGACGAAAATCAGCTGCAGAAAAAGGTTATCTGGGTTTAAGTTGCTCAATAATCACACTAACACACATTTTGAGGATTTTACCAAATTAACTTTCATTTATTAACCTGAACTATTTCATTTTAACTCTACACTGCAATTTCAATAATAATACAGGAATACATGTATATTTGATCTTTCAATATAAACTACTAATATGAAAATGAATTGACAATAACGTTATTATTTTAACCAACACTTTGCTACACTCTCACTCATACTCTTTACATTCCCTTACTGAGATCTCATTAACAAAATCTTTTAAATTGTGGCTATTAAACGGTACTTATGCTTTGATTAGAATTTTTGCTATTTTGTTTTTTAGTAAATTAGGTTCAGTACTGTTACCCATCAGCTGTTCATATGGCTGGTCAGACACTCGTGTTTGCCACTTGCTTCCGCCTACCGCACTCACGTAACTGTTTTCGTTGAACTTATTATGTCGTTAATTACTTCACCTCATTACTTTTAAAACTCTTTAGGCACTGTAATGTATATGTTTATATATTTTTTGATATAGCCGCTACATTATTTGCGCACTATAGTTGTTTTTTGCCGGATAGGCCGACTATTAATTACGGCCTATCCTTCACGTCCGAGGCCACTGTTTTTTAAAGTAAAACAAACTGTATGCTGATTTTTTCTGGCCGCTCTACCAGGAGTTACAAATAGAACTGCTCTCAGTACTGCGCTAAGGCGGTAATGCCCGGAGTTGTCTGGTCACGTGATCAAGAGCCTGCGCTCCAATTGGTGCATTTTAAAGGCGCTATAACACTGGCGTAATTTTCTTCGTGATCCACGGCTGATGCAAAATTGTGTTTTATTTCACAATCTGTCTGGACTGCTTGAGTGCGGAGACAAAACATAGACGTTTTGTTTTGTAATAAACACTGCATACTTGTTTGACTAACTCGAGGTTCTAAAAAGGTGAACAATGCCTACATGGAAAATATAAATTTTTAAAGATATTACCTTGGCCCTATAATTCTGTACCGTTACATCGTCCATCTTCTTATTCATCTGTATTATGTCCTCTTCTCGCACCTCATTTAGTTTTTTCCTCCATTCACAAATCTCTTCTCTGGATTGTTCGAACATAATTCTTAACCATGCTCTTAACTCTGCATTTTCCGTTTTTATCGGTTCCTCTGGTTGTCTGATTGTTTCCATTGTTCATACTCCTCCTGTGTATATTGTTCTGTCACATGTGCGTATATTCCCGTTCCTTCGTTTTTCATTTGATTCTCATTATTGTACCATCTCTTCCAATCATCCTTAGTCATCTTCTCCACCTTGTTATCGTTAATGTCGTGGGTTGTCCCGATATTTTCTTCTTTATTACACTTTGTGTCTAGCTTCCACATTTCATCATGAATATCTTCTAATCCCATTTTGTCGTTCGCCGTCATCCTTACCCACGCTCGACTCATCTGTGCTCATTCGTTATCAGTGGTATTTTCATAAATATATTCTATATCTCTGCTGAATTTTTTGAATAATGCTGTCATCCATTCTGCGTAGCTTAATGGTCTGTCTGGTTCTGGCATCTTCTTGTCTGGTCATAGCATCGCTCTTCTTGGTATTGTCGTTCTTCTGTAATTGCTGGGCTAAATTAGGATAATTTAATTAAAATATAATATTCTCCTGTCTATTTTTAAAGCCACACTAGTTGGTCGCCACTCTAATACGTTCAAATTTGTATCATGCTGTGTGTTGTTTATTTCTGCCACACGTTGTTGGCGTCACTCTCATACGTACCCCAGACGTACCTGTGATGTTGTACTAGACGTTCAGTCGGTCTCTGGTGATTAATAAACTGTCAAATTTTTTTATCGAACAGTATAATAGTGCTGTTAATGTTTCAGTGAGCACTTACAAATTTTACTTGGACGCCATATGGGATTTCAAGAGAAATGTCCCATAAAAAGAATTCTTTTGAATGATTTACTAATTAATTTAGATATTTTATAAATCAGTAATTGATTAAATAGTTAAATCAAGATCAGGAATTAATTTTCTGGTTATTTGTTTACTAGATTTTAACTATTGGCGGTTCTGTTGTCTGAATTGTAGCCAATTGAACTGCTTGTTTACTTTGAAAATACAACTCGTTCATTAGCAATAAAGATTAATGATTTATTTAAATAATTGTTGACAATAGTGGTTACTTTACAATTCATTTGTTGATTGTTCACTCTAGAATAGATTCAATTAAATACATTCATTTGAAAATCACAAACGGATTACAACTCATCCGGCTTTTAACTTTTATCTAGCTCAGTTCGTTTACAATGAAAACTCTAGTTTTAATCGATAGATTATTTATAATTATTATCTTTCTCAAGGGTGACTTCTTTTAATTTACAGAATAGAACGCCACAGCCTTACTTCACAATGCTATTACCATATATTACGTTGTTAGGTTAGACACCTTTAGTTATTGAAACTAATAAACGAAAAGTTTGATTATTCTGAACAAGTTTTAGGTTAGTTTTGAGAACGTTAATACATGAAATCTTAGGTCGGAATATTGTAATTCCTCTAAATAAATTTAAAACAGTGTTGATTACTTATTGTATTATTGTTTCTTGCATCAGTATAGAGGTGTTTTATACTATACAGTAGAAGCCCGATATAGCGCGGTTGTCGGGTGACATACTTTCCCCCGCGTTATAGGCGTAACCGCGGTATATCGGAAGGTGACCTGTACAGTGACAAATGATGGGGAGGGAGAACCAGGAAAAAGGCTACAGCATAATGCACTACTATATACTGTACGTAAATTACGTCACCAAATGTAGAAATAAAAAATAAGAAAACTGTATTTTAATCCAATGGAATATAAAATACACTATTTATACATTGCTCACTCGACCTACTGTAGGCCTAATTGTTGGTCTTAAAAAAGTCCGTAATTGTTGTTTGACGGGATAATGCACAGCGTTTCTTTTCCGCGTATTGTTTTATAAACGCGAGGTGCAGCAGATGAACATTATTAGATTCACTTTGCCTCTCCATCCACGAAATTACTTTGTGTATTATCACTTCACTAACATTTGGAATAACTTCTTTCACTTCCACCCCATTTTCATTTCCATCATCGTCTTCTTTTTCTTCGCAATTTGCATTTCAGACTGCATCGATGATATCTTTATCTTCTATACATTCTGTAACAGGCTCACCATTGTCAACTTCTGCCCAGTCATTCAAGTCATCTAGAGTGAAGTTGCAATGCAGAGCACTACTCGTAGACTGTACATCACTATTAGTGAATCTGGCAACAGAGCAATTTCCATCGGCGATGTTTTGTTCAAAGGAGCATTTCTTCCAGCAATTCTGAAGCGTAGCCGTACTAATACTTTCCCATGCAAGACCTATTGAATATGCAACTGTTTTCAGGTTTATTGACTTAAGGTAAATTTCCATTTCCTCATCAGAATTCACTATAGCACTCAGAAGTTCACGGCGGTAATGCGCTTTAAATGCTTTTATGATGCCTTGATCTAATGGCTGGATCAGTGCTGTAGTGTTTTTCGGCAAGAACATGACTCCGATTTTCCCATCTCTTGACTGTAGCATATCAGCAGGTGGATGTGCTGGACAGTGGTCAAGGGTCAGTACAGCTTTTTCTTTGAGGTTGAGTGACCGCAGGTGGCTTCTCACAGATGGAACAAATTCTTCATGGAACCATTTACCGAAAATATCACTTGTCATCCAAGCATTTTTTGTATTACGATATGTGATGGGTAATGACGTCATGTTAACATGTTGAAAGCATCTAGGATTTCGGCTTTTCCCTATACAGAGAGGTTTAACTTTGTGGCTGCCTGATTTATTTGTGGCAAACAGGAGGGTAACTCTATCCTTATTTATTTTTAATCCAGATTTATTTATTGAATTATTCACATCCAGAGTTCTGGTAGGAAGCATTCGAAAATACAGAGCAGTTTCATCACAGTTATACACTTGATGGTCATTTAAATCGTTATCGATCATTACTTTGTTTAATGCCTGAGGAAAAAGTGCTGCAGCTTCACTGTCACATGATCGTGCTTCCCCTTCAATGCTTATCTGGCTTATACCATGACGAGATTTCCATCGCAAAAACCACCCATCAGATGCATTAAAGTCACTGTTGCCATGTAAATCACTATGGAATTTCACAGCTTGAGCTCTAATAACTGGTCCTGACAGTGGCACACCTTCACTTCGTTTTATTAAAAACCACCTGTACAGACACTCATCTAGTTCACTATCCTTACCTACTTTAGTCTTGTTTCTTTGCAACCCCACTTCACTTTCAACTGTGTTCACAAAACTTTTAAGTTTATCTTCTTCCTTCATCCACCCTCTAATTGTTCCTTCTGGGATGCCACACTCACGTGATAAACTTGCCTTTGACTCTCCATTCTTCACATGATCTATTATTATTTGGAGTTTATCACTCACAGAATATGCTTTTCTTTTCTGCGACATCACAAAACTCTACACTATGCGAATTTATGACAAAGGCTATAGACTTTGATAAGATAATATCAGAGTATGATCTTATACTGTAATATAAGAGTATGAGGGAGAGAAGGGATTTAGTTGGCTGCTTGCCTTGGCATGAATTCTTAGAAACGTAGAGACTGTAAATACAGGGCAATTGTTTATGTCTACAGGTACACTTGAACTGGCAATTCTGGCTGTTGTTTACAACGCCGTTTCCAACAACAAGCCTTTGTTTACAATAAACGCAACGGATTCCAATGTGGCTACGGAAGTCACGATAAACAATTCATAATTTACTCACTCTCTACAAGTAAGAATTTTCACTAATAATGGGCGACATACTCTTCACCACGTTATATCCGAATCCACGGTATATCGGACCGCGCTATATCGGGCTTCTACTGTACTGTTAATAGCTTAAATGTAAACAATGTAAGTATATGCACCATACTCCCTGGTTATTAATCGCAATGATTAATTATTAACACTTCTAACGATCTAATCTAATTCAATGATCGTGGTTACACTTCACTTTATTTCGCACATGAACTATTTTATTTTCTTCTTGACAAACTACTGCCTTGGTTATGTATGGTACTTAACCTCGTTCTTTACCACGCACTACTAGTATAAGTATCACTACTATTATTGATGCACTGAGATTGAATTAACTTCTTCCTTCTCGTTGATTATTAAATTTTGGATGATAAATCGGCCTGAATTTGTTGTTGTTAGTTGAGTGGAGATAGACAAAATGCCCTCTGTTTACATTTGCGATCGTTTATATACTTTTTTTGAAGTCCGCTTGGCGCTCTCGGCGCGCTTCTAAAGTCGTCCGCGATTGGTCGGAAATTATGTCATGATGACGTAATTCTATTTATAGGCATTACATCTTTGTATTTGGAGCGGCCGTGTCGCTTTTGTTATTATTTTATTGTATTTATTCGAGATTCGCCAAATTTATGATGCTAATGTTTATATCTCAGTTATCACAATTCCAATTCGGGTTCTATTACTATCATTGTAAAGCTTGTTTATTTATCTTTATTTTGACATGGCTTGATGCCAGTTTGGTCATCGTTTTCATTAACATTCCTTTATTTTAAACTTACTAATACATTGTTTACATTCGTCGTCTGCTAAATGTTGCAGATCCGACTAATAATTTTTTCCTAATATTTGTTTAATTATTCTTAATTTCTAATTTGAACATGATTATTTGATTAAAAAGAACACCTTACTATATATAAATGCTCCATCCAGCTGAACAATATTAACTATCTGTTGACATTTGTTGATTTTCTAACATCAACTTCCATATTTTACTATTTTTTCTTTAACATGTCCTTCTTATCTCTTATTCTTATAACATCACACAAGTAGTGGTGTTTTACATTCTTTTTTGCATTATCATTATTTTACTCCCCTATGCTTAGCAGGGTTTCTATCTGATTCTTATTTTCATGACTTAAATTGGTCATTCTGGGTTTGTTATCATTATTTTACAATGTTTTGTTCCCTGATTATTACCTTTCTGTACACATTTTATCTACTTATAATGTTACCTAAACACATTCAGTGTTTACATTTATGGTTATTCTTAATTTATTATAATACAGAATTGGCTTTCTCATTATCTTTTACAGTTTATGATTATTCCTAGCATCGTTCTTTGTCTTTTTCAAATCATTGCTTTGACATGGGTCAGCTAATGCGCTGTTTTTATTTATAATATATGGTACAAATATGATTCAAGTCATTTCTTACCTTACTTATTCTATTTGATTTTATTCATCAAAGGTTTTTATTGAGCTCACTTAACAGTTTATGTGGGAAACTTGTCTTGTCATTTCGTCTTTGTCATTGTTTGTTTGTTTGTGTTGTAGTGTCATTTTATGTAGATAGTGGATTTACCACTGTTCACTTGAATTTCTTCTCTCCTTTCATTCTTTATTGGTTTATTATTTTACTGTTACATTCTTCCTGGTTACTCATTTATAGTTCTATTAGTATTATTCACCCTTCTGGTGTTCATTATTAGTATGCAACATTTTGTAATGTTACAATATGTATAACCAAGTTTATTATATAAAAACAAAGTATTATTTTCAGCATTTTGAAATACAGGCATATATGCATCATATTTTACAAGTGCACACTAAGTATCATGACAAATTTTGTAATCACGAAGTTTGTTTTAGAGCAGTAATTGATTAATCTTTTTCCGCACTTATATTATCTGGCTGAATTTCTTGACTGATTAGAAATGTGATTCAAAAGTTTGCAGTAACAGAAAGTGATTCATATAACTTGAGAGGATATATGATAAAAGAATATGAATCAGTTATCACTATAGGTTGTGTGGTCAGCTACTCAAAGGTCACACACCAATTAAGACAAATTCTGTTACATATTTGTCTACTCTAGATAACCAATACAGTGTATGAAGGCGGTACTTTATTTATTCTCGTCCCATACTTTCTCTGGTCACCACACTGAAAACTGGTTTGTACTTCTGAATTTGCATGTACGCATGCATAAATATAGTAGCACGCTTCTTTTGCTAAGTGATTTTTATATTTAATACCTTTATAAAGTACATAATTTTTAACCTTATTTTTTCTATAATTTTTTTCAGTCAAATTACATACACATATATATTGTAACGACTTGCCTCGGTTGTTCTCCCTTTAATGTACGTTGTAACATGACATAAGGTAGTGAAGATCCAATGATATTTAACTATAAAAATAAAAAGCTGAAGACAAGAATAAGAGGCAAAGACTTATAAATTCAAAGATCAATAACCCAGTAACCCAAATGACAAATGACTGTTAAACTGATTACTGTATAAAAATGTAGACCTACGTATAAAATTCTATAAACAGTGGCTACCGAAACTTAAGTTATAAAACACACAAAAGAAACTGTCACAGTGCAAGCAGATACAGAAACAATAACCAAAAACAGAGACGAGACTACGTGTAAACAATACTGTACAGTAAATACTGTAACAGCGTGGCGTGAACAATAGCCTCGAGACGCGCAGTGCTACTGACCCGGTGAGAGTGGTGGGGAGACGTCAGTCGCCAGACACCGGCGGTCCTGTTACAGTGCTTATCGCTTGCATACAATGTATGTCTGTAGCCATGGGCGTAGCGCGTGCGCGCACATATATACGTTTAGAGTATATTACATATATGAAATTTAGAGTAAAATATCTGAGAAATTTTTGACGCTATAACAGAGTAGTACAATATTTAGTGACGTTAAAACCGGGAATTTTCATAATGTTAAAGATATCAGTTTGACCGGACTTATGACAAAATAACGCTACACCCGAGTTGACGTAACAGCCGAGGCCGTAATAACCAAGTTCCACTGTATTTCTTTTATAAACTGTTGATTAAGACTGAAACATCTCAATGGCTTCCGAACTAGGGACAAAATTTATAATTTTCAATTAGGAATGAAATATCTCAGAATTATGTGATATTAACTTGAAATAATATTGAATGACAGATCATAATGGACTGACAAAAAAATATTATTGTATGTTAAACAGTTGTTTAACATATAATTTTCAATTAGGAATGAAATATCTCAGAATTATGTGATATTAACTTGAAATAATATTGAATGACAGATCATAATGGACTGACAAAAAAATATTATTATATGTTAAACAGTTGTTGGAAAGTTAGTTTATTTGTTTAATGTTGATTGGAGTTTTAGCCATTAGGGCATAACATTAAGTTAATTTGTTTGTTTCATGTTAAAGTTTTTATATTATAAGAAGTAATTGAAGGAATCAGAAGGTAATGGAACAGTTTAATCTCATGTAATAATTGTAATTAATCAGAAGGTTTTAAACCAACAGGCTAAATAACAATTGTAAATTGGAACATGTACTAAAGAAATACCAAGACTTGTATTGGTATTGACGGCCAATGTCAACATAAAAATTGTCAAAATAACTAGTAAACTATCACATCACTGTTAATTAATAAGAAGTAGTAAAATTACTAAGATAGGCCTTATTTTTATAGTAGCAACTACCTTTTAAATAGATTAATGAAATTGTAATATGATTTAGAAATATAATGGTCTATAAAACATAATTTTGTAAAATGTTAAAATATCTATTAGGACACTCGCACATGTCATGAGATATCAAAATGTTTGTCTTTTTATCAGGAAAATCAATATGTAAACTAAATTAAGACTAGTTAAGTACTAAATAGGGAGTAATTTCAATTATAAAATGTAAAAACTATGTATTTTAAATAATCAGGGTCACATTACCTCTTAACCCAACGGTATTGACCAATGGTAATTTTGGTCAAGCCAGTTGAAAGAAAAAGAAAAATTCGACATTCTATTGTTAGACACGAAAGTATTAGGAACACCTCCATACAGCTCTGACCCAAAAATATAAGGAAGAATCAGACCAAGTGGAAGAAAAGTGATCTTTATGATACATAGAATCAAATAAGAAGAAAGAGTTCATAATGAGAATATAAAATAATAATGAAAAGAACAAGTAAAAAGATTTTAAAAAGTGAATAATTAAATAATTTCATCCAAAAGGACGGGTGAGAGTTAACCTAATAATCTATCACTTTTACAACTACACGACACCAAGATTAACTCAAATAACACTTTTTTCAACAGAACACTAGTGAAAAAAAACTAATTTAACTACAGTGAACATTTTGTGTAATTTATTTTATTTGTAAAAACTGGTTGTGAATACACTCCACACTAATTTTGGTTTGACAACAAGCCGCCATCTTGCCACAACTACTGTTGCATACTAGTATAGCAGCATTCGTTATATGTGCAAATCAAACTGAACAATTATTTTTGACATGATAATGTCTTTTACCTGGACATCGTTTAAAACTTTGTGTAACATTTTATTTACCGTCACTGTATAACGTCATCATTGCGTGACGTCATTGGGATTGTTGTAAATAAAGGTTTGTTTCCACACTTTCGATTCCCCACAGTCTAGAAATCTTATTTTTAAAGCCTAAAACTATTATCATGCTTCGATGTTTCGGTTTCGTCGAAATTCTTTCATTTTGTTACATTTTCACTAATATTAATTTTGTCTTTATTAGTAAATAAGAATTATATAATTTGTAATATACTGTACTTCTTGTGGACATTTTCGAACTTTTTAATAGCAGTCTAAAGAACCCGAAGATTAATATAATAACGAAGGTAAGTTAAGAATCGAACTGAGAACAAGAGTCGATACGGGCACTTTACAACTTCGATCTCAGAATCATTAAAGCTGAATTTATGGAAACAAATGTTAATAATTATTCCCAATTGGTGTTAAATGTGTTTTATTTACAGAATAAAATACAATTAAAAGATTTGTTGTTCAATAAAAGAAGAGTGAAACCTTTTCGACGATTTAGAACTTCATCACATATAATAGATTACGAAGATAACCTCCAAAAATAGAATATTCGATACCACAATCAAATGCAAATATCAACAAGCCTAGTTCCACCATACAAATGATTTTTATGAATTTTTACTAAACCATTAAACAAATAATAATTATTTTCTTTTATAAATAAAAAATAAAGAAAGAGGAATTAAGGAATATTATTGCATTATTATGACTACGGTTTGATTAAAATCGTTGATCGACGTGAGGCCTAATTCACTAACTCCTTAAGGTTATTAATTTAAAATAAATGATTTAAACAAACCAAAATACAAACGAATATAAAAACAAAACTTAAAGAAATAAATCACGTTTTCTATGCAATACGCTACACCGAATAGCGATTACAACTTGAGGCTGGACATTAATGATCATACGATTAGAGGAGGTTCAACTTATATTCAACTTTCAACAAATCAATTTATTAAAAGTAACGTAAACAAATAATATAATAAATAATTACAAAAGTAAAACAAAAATCTTTTTCACGAAACGTTACAACATGCACATTTCAGTATTGTCAAATCTAAACGTACCTCTTGTACCACCAAAATCATTTAAGTTTGTAGCATTATCCACAATATTATAATAACCAAAAGCAAGATTATTCCATAATATTATATCATATACCTTGTCAACTTCGTGTACAGTCAAGTTGCCCTTGGGATTATTTGTCACAACCAGGTAAGTCACAATATCATCATCTGTTGCACCAGTTTCATTACTAGATAAGTCAATTTTCTCAACTCTCTCAATATGTAAAATCCGCACCAACATTTCATAACCTCTATTAATATAAAAATCTCTCTCTTTTTCTCCACCTCTCATCATAAAACCTATCACAACCCCCCTGAACTACCTCACTCCTCGCAAAGGGCGCCACAAAAATCACCAAAACAACTCCTGGCTTTACCAGGTATACCACAAAAAACTAGGGGACCACTTTGAGACACTATGTCCCCTCTGAGACCTTTGTCCTCAAAAACCACATGTGGAGTCCTTACTCCACTTACACCACTGGGAAAATTTGCCCTTTGCCCCTCATGCTCACCTAATCTCACTTCACACTACTCTCTCATACTCATTAACTACCTCCTCGTCACTAACTTCTACTCCCCCTTACAATCTCATCATCATTACGATTATTCAATATTTTACTCTCTAATACTGCCTTTTCAACTATGTTACCATTATTATTCGTCAAATCATTATTATAGTTGTCACTTATACTAACATCACCTACCTTAGTGTTCATAACCTGGTCGTCTTTGTTCTCATCATATTTACCTGCATCTCTTTTCCACTCTTCAGTTTGTTCCTTAACCTTTCTAGTTAATCCCTCAGCTTTTTTATTAATAACATCAATGCGCTCATCAATAGTGTTCAAACGCTTATCGAACTGTTTTATTAAACTGGTATTTTGTTGTTTCATTTCATCCTTTAAATTAACATTTTGTTGTTTCATTTCATTAAACTCCACATTTTGTTGTTCTTTCATTGTATTTTGTTGCTCTAAAAGCAATTGCAGCAAATTCATCACCTCATCGTTAGACCTATCCCATTCTTTTGTTGACACTGGGGTCGAACGTATCCAGAGTCACTCATTATGGTAAAGTCAGTTAAACTAATTTCATTTTCATTATCTGCCATCTTTTTGAATTATATAAATTGCATAAACAAAATTCTATAAAAAATTTTAGACACAATGCGTTGCATTACAAATCATATCCACAAAATGACACCTTATAACCTATATGATAATACAACAAACGCCGTCTATCCAAACCTATTCTGTATCTAAGTAGGCCTAACTTATAAAAAAAATGTTTTATAAGCATCCTGGCAGGGTTGCCGATTGTAACTGTACGAATAAATATAAAAATTAAAAGAAGATATTAAGAGATTACGCTCCGCTTATTATTATTCTCTTCTCGACTTACCTTCAAACCGCCAGAAGATTCCCAAAGTCCCCACCACATTTAAGTAATTTTACGGTAAAAACAAATTTTGAATATTTTTGACAAATTGTTTTCGTCCTTTGTGGTTACTTACCTCTTTAGTTGTGGAGTCTCCGGGTTGTTGCACCACCAGCCGTAATTCACTTTAAAAATCACAAAAAAATATTCTAAACGTCCAATTTGTATTCATATGTTTTTGTTTCAAGTAAGTTCACACTTTATATGTTTATTAACATTTTTATCACTTTAGTACAAAAAGCTCGGTAGGCCTACCATAACTGGCCTACCGTGATGGTTCACGTGCACTGTGGACTACATCTGTACAGTTTCATGGTAGGCTGGAGACTGCTGACTGTGATGCTTCGTTTTTGTTCTTGCGCCACAATTCCGTTCAACTACGCCTTTGAAACCAGTTTTCGTCAGTTTTCTCCACCCGTCCCATCCTGGTCACTTACTTTTCCGTTGTCCAGCATGACACCATTTGGCAGGCAACACCCAGACATTGAACTATTTCGTCATACACAAATGCCTAACTGGTGACTAATCGTTACTTTACCAGCTCAAAATACAACTCGTTACATAATATTATATGTCCCATAAAACTCTGTCTATAAAATTTGTAGCCCAAATTTTGCCCCATTACAAAATGCAGTATATAATTTGCGGTTATATGACTGTTAGTATAAATATTAAAGAGGGGTACAGAAAATTTTAATGTATATATGAAAAATCTGTAAAATGTATGTGAAAAAAATGGCCAATACAGAAGGCACGGCAGAAACTGGCATAGTAATATCTGCAATCCGGAACAAGGAACCAGTCCGTCAGTCGACTGTGCTGGAGAAAATGTCATTTTTTAATATGTACAACTCTAAATGTGTGTGTGTGTGAAAGAGAGGGGGGTACGAACAGTGTTTTAAACATTGAATGTGATGTAAATCTAATTGCAATGAAAAATCAATATGCTAAAAGTGTGTCTGAAAGTACTCGCTGCCACGCTCGAACTGTGCAGTATGTAAAAGATATCTGACTGTAAACTCAGAACTATATAGTTTTTTTATATCATGAACGTTTTTAATTTTTGGGTGAGTGAATTAGAAAGACCAAAAATAATGAAAGAAAATTTGGTAAGACATTTTGGAAGTGAGTTTAATTTGTAACTATGTTTTAGTAACTCCATACTGGCACGCGATTCATTATTAGCAGTGTTGACTGCTTTGGAGTGACTTAATTCATTTTAAAATACCAAAATCATAATTAAAAATCATAGAAAAAGACAACTTTTGGTGAGAAATGTGTTATAAATTTGAAGTTCTCTGTAAAGCAAAGTGTGCAATCAAGGTCATAGAATCACACCACCTGGACATCATCCACGACGTCAGCTGTCGACAAATTTCCTGCGATTGTATGGTGATGGAGGAAATCTGAACACCATCTGCGCAGACAACAAAGAGAACTCATAACCTCAAATGACCTAAGTATTTACATCAAACAAAAGGTAGGCCAGGGGCTGAGGAGTGAAATTAATAATTTAAATATAAAAACTTATGCACATAATTTTAACAAATAAGGCCTTAATAAGTAAAATATTTTGATAAATAAAAATTATAAAGTGGGAGAGAGTATGTGTACTTTCAAGGAATACTTAATGAAAAAAAAGTGCTGGTAGGTTTGATTTAATTTGATGTGTATTGAGTGAACTAAGTTGACTTGATGTGTCCTAACTTGATTTAATGTAATTTGATCCAATTTTAATATGTTGATCTGATTTAATTTGATTTCAGTTAACACAATTTAACTTGATTTAATATTACTAGAAATCACATGTAATCATTTCCAAAAACTGTTTTGTTTCTCAGTAAAAAAAATTGTTTTATATTATAGTTATTAAGGCAGGCGATTGAATGACTGACATGACCAATTATAGTATTAACAGTAAAAGTTATTAAAATGAACACGTATTAATTCTTTATTTGTCATCTAATCTTGTCCTAACCTATGTTCAACGGGTTCACTTAATTACTGCTGGAATTGGATAACTTAATCACTTATCCATGTTGCTGGAATTGGATAACTTCTGTATGAGGACTGTTTTTGATAATTTAGTAGTTTGGTTTTTTTTTGTGGGCACAGTAAAGCCGTTTCTCACATACTGCCTTTAAAAATGTGAGTGGCAACCCTGGGTTTGTGGTTTTCTTCTTCCTTCTTCGTTTTTCTACTGTTACAAAATACTCTCGCTTGACGACTCTTGCATACTTGTAATGTTCTCACTAGCCTTGTTGTAGCCGATGTACACATTATGAAAAACATTGAAAGACTGATCTGTGAATGTGTGAAACGAATACAAATTTTGTTAACCTTGCAACGAGGTGTTTGTCCATTGCACATATATCATAGTCATTGTTCAGAATCTATTGCCACGTCTACCCAATGATAAACAATCTACCCCGTCTTATAATTTCAATCTGATAAACGTTTCCATTTTCACTACAAATACCATTCCATATTTCTCAATTTCAGAACTGTAACAATCATATGTTCAAACTATGCTCTTTCCATTTCTAGACTCATGTGACCACACTCACACTGTCTGTTGTTACTATAAATTACAGAACCAGTACTTTACTGTATGTACGTATAATATTCATCATCCCTTCATTGTCTGCAATTCATAATTTCGTAGTGACCGTCAATTAATGAATTTTAACGATGAAGGGGGTTTGTGAGGATCGGTCACAATAGTATAACACATATTTTAAATTATTTGTTTAACAGTTTTTTATTTATTGACACAAATAATTTACAATTTGTGTTATAGTTTTTTGACCGATCCTCACAAACCCTTCATCGTTAAATTCATTGTCTGCAATGTTACCCTGGTTTCTATTTCAAATGTATTAGCAGCTTATTAATCTTTCTGTGTTTTTCCTTCCAACAGATTAATCCCTGCAGGTCAACCACAGAATGCAGACAATTAGCTTCATTAAGACAATTGTGTGGACTAAGAAAGTACATAAATAGCCTAGCAAATTATGATTAATGTTATTTAGTTTTTGTCACTTTACTACTTTACTAAAAATGAACTTTATCTTGTGAAAAACTTACTTTTTTCGTCGGACGCGTTTCGGCTTAGTATCCGCCTTCTTCAGCTTTTAGTCAGACTGCCATCATTTCGTAACGGTTTTTGTGTGGAAGGTGTAGTGGGGGTGGTGTGTGGAGGAAGGGGATTGGCGCAGGGATTCAACTTGATGTTTGGTTTTTGTAAAATTGTGTCAAAAAGTGTATGTGATTTATATTGTAATTGATTGTTGAGTATGTTGTTTGGTTGTGTTGTGTGGTGTTTATATATTTCGTATTGTTCAGTTGTGTTGAGTTTTCGGCCTTTAGGTAAGTAATGTAAAATTTCGAGATTGGTGTCTATGTTGGTGTAACTATGGTTTTCTGTGTGTATGTGTGTGGCAAATGCGGAGTGTATATTGTTGTTGGTTAGAGCTTTTAAATGTTCAGAATAACGGGATGAAAAAGATCTTCCTGTCTGGCCGATGTAGAAACTATTGCAGTCATTACATTTTAATTTGTAAACACCTGTTTTGTTATATTTGTCTATGTCTGTGTTTGTATTATTGATGTGTTTTGTAATGGTATTGGTTGTTCTGTATGCTATTTTGTATTTGTGTTTTCTGAATGTGTTGGCGATTTTGTGTGTGTAGGAGTTGTGGTATGTGAGTGTGATGTATTTATTGTGTTGTGTGCTGATGGTATTTTGTGTTTTGTTGTTTTTGTTTTTGATGCGTTTGTGTAGTGTGTTTATTAAATTAGGGTTGTAACCGTTTTTGATTGCTATGTATTTTATTGTGTTGAGTTCGTCGGTGTAATCTTGTTTATTTAAGGGTATTTTAGTTAGTCTATGGAGCATATGGTTGAAGGCCGCATGTTTATGTTGTGTTGGGTGGTTTGATGTGTTGTGTATAACCATGTCAGTTGTGGTTGGTTTCCTGTATATTTTGTATGTGTGTGTGTTGTTAGTTTTGTTAATTGTTAGGTCTAGAAAATTTATACTATTGTTTTGTTCAATTTCCAGTGTAAATTTTAATTTGTGGTGTATAGTGTTTATGTATTTGTGGAAGTTTTCAACTTGTCTTGTGTTGCCTTTGAATAAAAGTAATGTCATCTACATACCTGTGCCAATATATAATTTTGTTAGTGTATTTGTTGTTGTTTATTATGTGGTTCTGTTCTATGTTGTGTATATATATTTCTGCTAGTATTCCTGATATGGGGGAGCCCATTGGGAGACCTTCTGTTTGTGTGTATATCTTGTTATTGTATGTAAAGTAATTTTGTTCAGTTATTAGTTTGGTCAGTGTGATGATTTCTTGTATGTGTGTTTCAGGTGTGTTGTTTTGTCTGAGTAGTTGTTCTAGTGTTTGGATGGTTTCTTTGATGGGGACATTAGTGTATAAATTGGTTATATCAAAAGATGCCAGTGTTGATTTATGTGGGATATGGATGTGTTCAGTTTTCTTGACTAGGTCTATGTTGTTTTTGATGGATGTGTTGTTACTGAGATTAATATTTTCTCTGATTATCTCGTCTAGTTGTTTTGCGATTTTGTGGGAGGGTGCCTGTGTGTTGTTTATTAATGGTCTGATGGGAATGTTCGGTTTATGTACTTTTGGTAATGCATTTAGTATAGGGGGGTTAGGTTTTATTTGTTTAAGGTATTTGGCGCTTTCTGGTTTGATTATATGTTTTGTGTTGTTTATAAACTTATTAATCTGTTTATGAAATTTTAGTGTGGGGTCTTTATTTATTTCTGTTATATTAGTTTTTGTACTCATGGAAATAACAGTAATCACTTTCACTTGTGTAATATAGTATATATGTGTAATTATAATATATTACAGATTATATATTAATTATAATAAACAGATGTACAACACCAGATTTAATTAGTGATTCAATAATTATATAAATTTATCATTTAATCCAAACCAAATCATGAGAATTAATAAAACTGATAAGTATTAAGCAGTATCCATTATACATATTGTCTTAACTCAAGGTAGAGTTATGACAATCACAAGACAGAAGAAATACAAGAAAAATCAAGTAGACTAATTGGCGGCTCAGAAAGCAAGACGCAACACTACCATTTTGTCCGCTTTTCGTGAGTTAGCCTAACCAGGAAATATCATAATCGTTTTGAAAAGTGTTCAATCCCAATGTTCACATATTACAAACACATTAGATATTCTAAGTTTGAGACAAGAATTTAAACCCATACTGTTTTGAATTTATGCCATACTATGTTATCTTGACTGTTCAGGCAGCAGATTTGTCTACAAATGTTTTAGTTAGAAGTTTAATTAAGAAAGTTGTGTTAGTGGTTATAATCACAAACAGAATTATCACTTTATTGTTGTATTGGAGTGTTAGTGGTCTCAAATATTTCTACTAGTAATTTTATACAAACCACTATGTTGTCTTTGGTATTGACGAGCGCTTTCGGCAGTCAAGCCATCTTCAGGTCATTTAACAACCTTTCTTTTGTTATTCTTATGTTTAAATCTAGGAAATGTATTTCCTTGTTTCCTACTTCCATTTTAAATTTTATACTCTCTTCTAATTTGTTAACCTCTTCAAAAAATGCCTTTAATTCTTCATCATCGCCCTCCCATATTAACAAGATATTGTCTACATACCTCATCCATTTCTTAATTTTGTCTTTATTTTTCACTGTTGACATTATTTTATTTTCAAAGTAGTTCATGTAAATTTCTGCCATTATCGGTGACATTGATGATCCCATTGGAAGTCCCTTCTTCTGAATATAAAACTTATTATTAAACCTAAAGTAATTTTGCTTCAAACACTCTTGTATTACTTTTATTAATTCTTCTTTCTTTTCGTATCCCTTCAATTTGTTCTTTTCAATTAGTTTTAACGTTTTTCCAACCGGGAAGTTTGTAAACATATCTACTACATCAAGCGATATTAACCTTTAACCTTCTTTTACTTGTACTTCTTCTTTCAGTGTTTCTATCAACTTTTTGTTATTTTCTATACTATGTTTTTTCTCCAAGTCATAATATACTTTTATTATCTTACTACATTCTTTTGATAACTTATATGCTGGTGCTCCAATAAACGATATTATTGGCCAAACTGGGTGGTTTTCTTTGTGCAATTTTATCTGACATTTAAATTTAGGCGCTTCTGGATTTGATTCTGTTAAGTTTTATTTTATTCTTAAACATAGTGGAATTTTTTATTAATTTCTTCACTCTACTTTGAAATTTATTAGTATAATCATATTTAATTTCTTCATAATTATTACTTTTTATAAATTCATTCCCTTTCTTTATATACTCTTCTTTATCTATTAGCACTACGGAGTTGCCTTTGTCCGCTTTTGTTACCATAATATTATTGTTTTATTTTACTTTTTAACTGTTTTATGTTTCTCTTAACAGCCGTACTGTTTCCTCCTTGTTTTCTGTTCTTTTCTTCTAATGTTCCCATAATTTTACTAATTTCAAATCTCAATTGTTTTTGTATTTTCTCCTCTTTTTCTTTGCTTATTATACTTTCACATTCTATTAATAAACCTTCTTTATTCAAATTCTTTGGCGGTGCATATTTTAGGCTCTTTTCTAATAATTTCTTTTCTTCATTATTGAATACCACCTCTGTTAAATTAACTATTATCTCAGATAACTTCAAATCTCCTTGATCTGGTTTTTTCATTCTCATATCATTCATTTCTTTTAAACATTCTAATTTAGTTTTCAACTTCTTATTTCTTTCTTCCAATTTCGTCTTCATATACCGCTCACCAAAATCGTACAAAATTTCTTCTATTTCTATGTAATTATACTTTTGATGTAGTTCTAAGTGCATTTTTAGTAATTTTTTATTATACGTATTCAGTTGCTGATACAAATATTTTATTCCTGTTTTATCCATAACTGTTCACTTAACTTCTTGACTTTTTTCCGTATTTCACTACTTCCTTTTATTTCGATTTTTGCATACTTTGGTATTATATTATGAAGTAAACTGCTTATTAAACCAAATTTTAGACAAAGTTATCTTTAACTTAATTTTTGTTTTCAAATATTTATAGAAATCTTCTACCTTATTTCTCTGCTCCATTATTCATCTACTCCTTAGATTTGTCAATCTATTAATTTATTGTTGTATTGGAGTGTTAGTGGTCTCAAATATTTCTACTAGTAATTTTATACAAACCACTATGTTGTCTTTGGTATTGACAAGCGCTTTCGGCAGTCAAGCCATCTTCAGGTCATTTACCAACCTTGGTAAATTTACCAACCCAGGTCTTTGGTATTGATGAGCGCTTTTGGCAGTCAAGCCATCTTCAGGTCATTTACCAACCTTGGTAAATTTACCAACCCAGGTTGTTGGTAAATGACCTGAAGATGGCTAGACTGCCAAAAGCGCTCATCAATACCAAAGACAACATAGTGGTTTGTATAAAATTCCTAGTAGAAAGAATTATCACTGTTGCACACCAACTGCTCACCTTCTGAATTGTGATTTACTCCAACCAAATAGGTCAAGAAAAAGATGAAAAGAAGGCTCAAACAAGGACAGAGGAGACAGACATTGGAAGGAGATGAAGATTACAAACTGGAAAGTGTTAGATAACATTGAAAACTAATCTATAATTACACATTAATCAAATGATAAACAAAGCGATGGAAAAAATAAATACAAAAGTGGAGGTTTTTACCACGTTCATTCTCATCTTTTACCAGGCACACCTATCAATTGCTGTACATTTAAATGTGTCCAAGAATTTTCTTACTTAGATTCACAAATTACTCAGAACAACTCTTGCAGCAATGAAATAAAGTCCTGCATCGTACATGGCAACAGGTGTTATTACTCCTATGAAAAGCTTTTCAAATCCAGGATGTTATGCAAACAACTTAATCTGATTATATACAAAATTCTTATATGAACGGCAGTAACATACGGAGCAAAGCCTGAACATAACCAGCACAGACGAGCAACATCTAAGAGTATTTGAACGAAAAGTCTTGCCAAAAAACTGTGGACCTCTACAAACTGAAGATGGCTATTGGAGGATTCAAATGAACCATGAACTGGGCAAACTGATTCCGGGTGCCAACATAGTCTGGTTTATTAAGAGTAGGAGGTTTGAGTGGCTGGGCCACGTAAGGCGAATGGATGACAGAAGACTGTCTAAGAGAATTGCAGATTGGAGAACAGTATGAAGAAGAATTAGAGGCAGGCCCAGAAAACGATGGTTGGATGACGTGGAGGATAATTTGAGATGTATGAATGTGAGAGGATGGAGACAGATGTACAATGAGAGAGCAGAATGGAAGACGGACAGTCATTGAGGAGAATAAAACCCATGCTGGGCTATAATGTTGTAATGCCAGGAAAAGGAAGGGAAGGATTCTCACTTTTACCCATAAATACTCTTCTTTTTGTAGTTATTTTCTGTAGTGTTTTTATTTCAGTGTTTACTATGAATTTTAATTCTGTCAGTATTTTTTAAATTTCAGTATACGGGCTACTGTTTTTATTGCGTAGCAATAGAGAATGTTGGTGAAACAGAAAATAGTGATAACAAAAACTTTAGGCACTGTGGCTGCTCTGATTTAGTAACAGGATTTACTTAGGTTCAGTTTGGATGAAATCAAAATTTCAAGAATACAGTGTGACAGTGCTAAATATAAAATCAGTGAAGCCTTCTGAATATGAACTGGTGAATGAAGCTCTCTTTCTGTGGTTTTACTTGGCGAGGAAAGATGGCATGCCTATATCAGGACCAATTTTAACTTAAAAAACCTAAGCTATTTTCTGAAATGATGGGCAATTCGTTCAAAGATTTTGGTGCCTGTTCCACCTGACTTGATATGTGGAAAGCCAGCTATGGAGTTCGAAAATTAAATGTGTGTCCGAGAAGATTCCTGCAGACCAAGACGCCATTGACAGATTTTGAAGACCTAATCCAAGGTTAGACTAAAAGATCAGATATTCAATGCTGATGAAACGGAGCTCAATTTCAAAATGTTACTTAACAAATCCCTTGTTGCAAAAGCTGAAATGTCTGCTCCTGGACATAAATTAAGCAAGGAAAGAATTAACTTATTTGCATGTTGTAATGCTTCAGGTAGTTTTTGTCTTCCCTTATGTGCATCGGTGAATCAAAGAAAATCGGAGCATTAATAAACTGTCACAAGACAAATAGCACCAATCATACACATTTTTTTTGTAATTATAAGTATAATACTACTGATTCGGAACACTAAGCTTTTTATTGGTTAAAATCTAAAATATTTACCTTATAGCCTGAACCAGTTTTTGCTTATTATAAGCTTTGTCAGAGGCTGCCACTAGGACCGCTTTCCGTCTTGTTCTTTGTGACGTCGCTGTCGTTTGAAAGATTGATGTGTGTGTGTGTGTGATATGTTTGAATAATACATGTGATTTGTCTGTTCGTTTAGGATGTTGTTTTTATGTGTTTGTATATTTCTAGTTGTTCAAGAGTGTCTAGTTTTCGGTCTTTTGTGTGTACGTATTCGAACATATCACACTGCGCGCGCGCGCGCACACACACACACACACACACACACACACACCATCGATCTTTCAAACGACGGTGCTGTCACGAAGAACAAGACAGACAGCGCTCCTAGTGGCAGCCTCTAACGAAACTTATAGTAAGCAAAAATTGGTTCAGGCTGTAATGTAAAAATTTTACATTTTTACCAATAAAAACTTAAGTGTTCCGAGTCAGTAGTATTATACTTATAATTAGTTAATCAACGAACACGTCATGGACAACAAAATCCAAGAATTATTTTGTGTCCTTAAAAGAACTGTTGGACAAGGAAGCTAGTTGCTGCTGCGGCAGCGAGCGTTCCCCACAAGCCTCATTGTGATGTTCAGTGGCTGCTGTTGCTGTTGGTTCTCGCAACAGTCCTCTTCACTCAGCAGCCAGATGTAAAGCCTGCTGCTGTCCCAGTCAGTAGGCTTCACTTCATCTTCTTTCTCTTCCACTTTGCTCTTTCCCTCTTCCATCTTCGGTCTGGTTTCCTTCATGTCATCCGACAGCATGATTTTTTCCTAGCTCCTTTTATCCCTCACAGGTTGGAGTCACCGCGGGCCTATAGATGGCTGCCGATTCCTGATTGGCTTGCTGTGAGCTTTCAGAGTTCCCATTAGGTGCTTGTAATGAACGTCAAATGGCCCCGTGATTAATCCAGGCTGGCACGAGGCGCAGATGCCTTTCACTGTTGTCACAACTCCCTCAGGTCTTGAATGCTCTCCGGTCACCAGCTTACTCCTCTTCTCCGGCAGGTTTGAGTCACTGCCAGTATAGCTTGTATGGACGTCAATCCTTCTCTACCAGGTAGAAAACTCCGCCAAGTGCTGTGCTGGGGACCAAGGACAAGGTTGACCATGGTGATGACAACCCTCAACCTAACTCCCTCGTAACTACTGAGGAGAGATTCAAAGCCTTCCTGATAAGAATTTAATTTTTTGCAAAGTAGGTAATGGGAAAAATTGTTCAGCATATTGGCCTACTCAAACCTATTTTTGTGTACAGTAGAAATTACAATATTTTGTTATTGCTGTACTATATAGTACTTAAAAATGGATGATTTAAAAATCTGTTTTTTTTTTCAGATTACAATGAATTTCGTCGAACAATGTGAAGAATTGACGCCCTCAGATGTACTGCTCATTAAGCGATGACGTGATGTTGTGGCAAAGGA
This sequence comes from Magicicada septendecula, assembly GCA_034769895.1. Classification (NCBI taxonomy): domain Eukaryota; kingdom Metazoa; phylum Arthropoda; class Insecta; order Hemiptera; family Cicadidae; genus Magicicada; species Magicicada septendecula. Next base: position 99,763,548 of record CM068370.1, on the reverse strand, counting down.
GCAATGTGAAAAAACTGCAAATACAAATTTCAGACTTTTCCCATCACAAATGAGATTATGTACACTAGAGTATATATACTGTATCTTTTGTAAAAAATACTGTTAATACTATAAGCCATATAATTAAAACAAAATAATTTTGCAGATTTCAGTGCATTTTTGACCAAGATTACTTATTAATCTTTTAAGGTAATCCAAATCCTCAGAATTCTATTACCTTGGATTGTAGGAAATTTTGGTTATCAGAAATGAGCTCAATATTCATTATTTCTGATACCTGAGATTTTTCTGTATAAATAGTGACACAGTTATAGATAATACAAAACGTACATTTCATTCATCAGACAAAACAAGATAAGCATTACACAGAACTTTTTAGTATTTTTTAATAAATTTTATTGTTTTTTACATAACTATACATTTTACTTAATGTTTCAAAACATATAATTTTTATAAAAATTCCCTTATTTATTTAGGTAAAATTACTTCTTACTTAGGCCAAAGTTACAGATCACTGTGAAGTTTCTTATTACACAATAACCACAACATTTACAAATAATATTTTAATATCTGTACACAAAAAAATCTTCAATAATTTTAAATGTTTTTCCTTTCACATCTTCCTACCCCCAACTAATGGACATTATTATAAGCTGGCATTGTTTACACCAGATGTCAACTTGGTTATGCTAAAAATCTAAGTGTCATAAAACGGCATTCAATTTTCACATGAAAATTCCCCATATACAAAAATATTATGACTATTATTCATACAAATATATTATTTGTTGTATCATAATTTGTTATTACTTGTTTTAAATCCCTCATATACATTAATAAAATATTAATTTTTCAATAACCAGGTATCTAAGAGTATTAACTCGTATGTTATTAATTTGATACACTATTTAATTTAATATATATGCCTACATCATCTAATCCTACTATGACATATAACTCCAAGGGGAGATTCGATTTCTTTGTCATTTTACAGAAAGAAAATAATTCTTTTAGTATGGCATAAAATTCTCAAAACTATTTCACTGCATAGTGTTCGTTCAATATTTCAAATAATCACCTATTATTAAGTATATAACAATTACAAATAGTTATATTTACTCAGAATCACGTATTTTTACTATTTTTCAATTTATTTAACTGAAAAAATTAAGATTTGAGCAAAAGTTCACACAAATATCTACATTACATAAGTTGGCTTTCAAAAAGCATGTATTATATTTTTCATAATGTTACACAATTTAAAAAGCAGTAAAGTTTCATAAAAAGCAGGCCACAACTTTTCATAAAAGTTTCAGGTAAACAGGCCAAGTCAGTAACAATGCGACATCTGCATGTGAACACACACACAACGTCTCTCCCTACCATGGAACTCATATCACCATGGTTAAATGCAGTAATTTGTTTCTCTTCACTAGCGGAGTGGAGTAAGTTACAGAGTGTGGGTCTAATACCTGATGGAAGACGATGACACAAGAAAAAAACAACTAATACAATATACATTATAATTGTCTTGAGACAAACTGTGATGTATACATCCAACTGCCCCCTATAAATTACTTCTCAGTACTAATTTCTGCATGTGATAGCGAGAATCCAAGGTCCGTTGGCATCTACTAAGAGTATTGTACTAGTTTACCTTTTGCCTCCGTCACAATTTGATTATTTATCATATGAGTCAATGTTTATTTGACCACTTTGGATATGTCACAGCTGTAGTTTCATATGTGACTGCGATTTACCCTGTATGTTGTGTTTAGATGGGTTCAAACTGAACCTGTCTTCAGTTTTTGTGGTTGCCTACATGTTACAGGCCACGGACAAAGTTTATTAAAACCTTACAACCACTCCAAACTGCATGACAAAATTTGGATTTACATTGGCACCGTAACTTTTAAAGCCTATTTTGCATGAAATGGGTCTAACAAATTGTCCTTGTATGCAGAACTTCACATATAAAATGGAATTAAAAGCTCTATATACCCATCATACTTGTAAGTTTTCATTTTTTCATAAATATCTTGGTAAATAATCAAAGTAATATAAACCATAGGACCTAATTTGAAGAGCATTACAGTTTGTAAATAATAGTTTTAATAAAAGTTTTTGTACATACAATTATTTTTTATTATAAAATGATTCAAATCTTTCAGTACCGCGCACACACACACTTTTTTTGTTTTTCAGAATATCTTTACGAATGTGCACAATTTAAAATACATAGGACCAAACGTGATTCAGAAAGTTTTGCATGTGATGCAAATAAGTAATTAACATTTTTCTTAAAATGTGTTACTAACAAAGACAAGAAAATTAAATTAAATTTTAGTAAACAATCTTTGCTCTTTTCTTCTGTCAGCTTCATGACCACTTTATTTTTATTTTTTCTCCTTGTTCTTCAGCAGTCATGACATATATGCATAAATTACTTCAGCACAATTCACGAAACTAAAGAACAAAGTAACCAACATTTCTCCATACAGAAACATTTGAAATACGTATTATTTAAAAAAAAAATATGAACTTTTTTTAATATAGTATTTAAAAAACTATCCGTTACTTTACTATTTATTTTAATATTTATTTATGTATTACTATGGACTCCTAATATTGAAACAAATGTTATATGACATCATTATTATTGCGTGTGGACAAATTTAATTTGGATTGTTATACAAGTTGATTACAAACTGTTATTTGTGATTAATTAAGGCTGATGATTAGTGACTTAATTGATGTCTGTATTTTGTTTTCCATTGTACCATACGACGATCAGGGAGACCGTCGGAACAATAGGTACACCAACATGAAATTGTGCTCCTGTTCTAATATAATGGCTTTTGTACACAGATTTCTTATACCAGCACTTTTTATTCATCATATATAGGCAAATTGTGATTACAATATTTTGAAGTATGTGTTTGTGCTAGTATTATATAGTCTGTAGTCATGGCTAAAAAAAAAATACAGAAGATTATGTATATCGTTACAGGAAAAATGACAATTTTGATACTTTTCCTACTTTGTTCTAGAGTATGAATTATAAAATACATACACTCAAGTTTTTCATCATAATTTACATTTTGTACCTGTGACAGTTTTATTATAAAACTTTGAATTGGAAAATAATTTTAAACACTTAATAATAGTTACCCTTTTTACCTTATACCTTTTAGTCAATCACCTTTTTAATTTTTAATTTTTTTCTTATGAATTATATACACAATACTATGAGGGCTTCTTATTTTGAAACATTTCAATGAATAATTAAACAGGTACATCAATGGTGTTAAAAAATAAAAAAGTTACAATTTTTATGTTCTTCAGAAAGATGCAATTATATTAACAAACGCAGATCACAGAAGCCTTCTCAAGGGTTTATACTATCACTGCCATCTGATTAGTTGACTACATATTCTAATCTTGTCGTTGTTTACTGCTACCGTTTTATTCTGCAAAATGTAAATAATGTACAATTTGTGTGTAATGAGTGTACGTGTCTTCTCGATCCGTGGTTCAAATGCGTGCAACTTCTGTATATTTCGTTCGTTGCGAACGTACGAATAACCAGGTCTTGATGTTCACTAGGGGTGAGAAAGTCCCGGTGGCGCCAAATTGTTTTCTTAAAACAATTAAAATAAAATTCAAAGGCGTATGACCAGCGCAGCTCAGGCGGTTTGAATAATTCAAATATTTCCGCCAGCTAGGCCCACTAGCACACAGCAGTTCGATGCGTGGGCTGTGTAAATCGTTAGTCATCTACTAAAATGTACATAAAATATTGTGCACCACCTAATGAAATTATAACACCGTGGTTACACTCAATACTTACACAGTTTTTATTAGTGATTATTATTCATTTAATACAAATTATTCTAATACAAATGCTCCGGTTATTTATATGAGACAATTACAGGGTTTGACAATCGATATTTGAATTGATACCAGACGTTTAATGATGGCGTCTGTTGAAAATTGTATACAAGTTATTAATGTCGTTTGTCATAGGTTCTTGAGGTTACGTTCAAAGGATTACAAATGTTTTAAAAACAATAAAAATACACACCCTTACATCAAGTGAACTTAACTAACATATTGTGTATGTATAATTGGTTTAGCGCAGTGTAGCATAAGTGTTTACAAGTTATGGATCATTAACAACAGTTTATATTGGCTAGTTTATAAATTGTCAGTGACTTAGATTTCTTTTTAATCTCTGAAAGTAATGAATTTCAGTTCAGTGAGATTTCGACCTTTAGTGAGATAATTAACGTGAGTTTATTTATATATTTCGGGTAATTTAAGAGGTACTTATCACTTCCGTAGTTATGGCGAATTCGTACGATCTGTTATTCATGGGTTATACTATAATCTTCTTTAATTTGCTGGGTTCAGGACATCAGGCATCTTTTTCAGTTTAACTGGTAGTAATTTATTTTCTTTTTTCGTTAATTTGGCCTCAACTTCAATAATATGGCTCCAGTCTTTATCTTATGTCTTGGTATACACTTAGTAATAACTTTTTCTGATATTTGCTATGTTTTAATGGACAATTTTGGTCACTCGAAAATTAGCGTCTATACCATTAAAGCGTCATACATTCAGTAAAAAATCTAACGGTATTTTTGGCTCGTTACTCCACAGTTTCCATGGTAATGTAATTATTCTACCTGGTCGATCTCAAAATAAACCCATTGTTATCAAACCTTGAATTTTTTGTTTAATTTGAATAAATATTTTATAATGGCTATATTTACTTGGGGATAATTTCAATGGTCGTAATCTTTACATAGATGTTCCTATTTTCTTTCAAAGATTATTTTGATATCTTACAAGATTGGTCTAAGCCATGTATTAATGTTTTAGTCCAAAATGGATAATACTATGCTAATACATAATTTACTTATTTCTAAGTTTTAATATAATTCTGCCATGTTCCCTTTCGTTACACATAATTACTATATTTTGCCTATTATTTCTTATAAAGGTATTGCTATTATTTTCTTTATAAATTCCTTACTTACTTAAAACATACTAACATATTACTGTAAAACTATTTCTTTTGGTATTTATTGCCTTAAACATTAAGCCAATAACTTCTTTCTTTAAATTAACAAATGAACAAATTTGGTGAGTGTTATATCTACATCATCTCTTTTATAACAGTAATCACCCTGGTGATTTTTATACTGAGATAATATTTTTTCTGTTTTTTACATTCACACTTATTCTGTGTCTTTCAGTCTAATATACCTAACTTAATTGCTCATTTAACATGTGCTTATATTTTGGGTTTGTCACACTTGTTTCACTCTTTTTTCTTAAGATTATATGCTGTTTATTTTATTACACTTATCACTTCACTGTTCAACTTTGTCACTCCCTACCTATCTCTAATTACCCTTATATTTCTCACGATCTCACTATTATTACAAAGTTTTTGTATCTAATGAGTTCATGTCTCTTTTGTTAACTTCAGACTGTCACATATCATTTTATAATATGCAAACAACATGGTATTGTAAATACATCTTTCAAACAAAACATAACTTTGTATATATTGTCATTAAAGTGATAAAAATTGGTCTGAAATGTCATAATTAGTAATAATAACAACAATTTAATAATGTTAAAATATATTGTGTTAATTAAAACATACTACATCTGTAGCAACAGCCATAATATTAGCGAATAAATAAACTCTCCAAAACCTTATACTTTCAAACACATAATGCTGAAATAATATACATACTGCTGAAATAATCTTAGTAAAAGTTCCAAAGTATATAGTAGACTATACAATTTGTTCTCTGATTGAACCACGCACACATTTCTATTCCCTGTCTGTATGAGTGTAATTTTAAACATAACAGCTGACACATCACCTATAGATAAGGATATACATACAACCATATCTACACATGGTTTTTTATGTATAACAATTGCTGAGATACTGTCATTTACGAGTTACCACTAATAAAAATCTAAACATAAATTATTAACAATAATAAAAAATTATGCTCTTTTAAAACAATCTTGTTAGTTACTTGTTATGGCCATGTAATTTTTTATTTTCTTCTTTTTTCTCCACTGTCTTCTTTTCTCGCTTTACTTTGGTTAATATCTGGCCAATCTCTGGGGTTGGGTCAATGTCAGTTGTCTGTCAGTCTAGTTCGTATTTTCTCGTTTTGTGACCACCTTTGGTTGTATTCTTCCTCCTTCACTATTGATTATATTTACTACTTTCATTCTCGTTATCATTTATCTATCAAAATATATTGTTTCTTGGCATTTTTTACATACTTTTTTATATCAAATGTGATCAGGATTTGGCAATGTTATATAATGCCCTTCCACCAAAATTGATCATTTTATAAAACGTGCATTTGAGTTTGATGAAATTATCAATTGTATCGTATCAAATTTTTTTTTATTTTTTATTTTTTTCAAATTCTCCTGCTTCTCATTCATTTTTTATAATTAATTCTGTATCCTTTAATTCCATTCTTCTTAGTCTTTTCTTCATTATCTTCTCATATTGCGAACTGGCTTATCGACTTTTTATTATAACTTATTCCCTATAAATCTTATTTTTTATCAAAACTACTCTTATACTGATATCAGGGGAACATCATCCCTGCTCAGTAAAATGATTGCTGGTTCATTCAACAGACAATCTCAATTAATAATTCTTAACTATAGTCAACTCGTGACTCAAAATAACAATAATAATAATCATAATCATAATATTTGTTGGGAATCTTTTACTTTTATACTTCATTATAGCTCAGTTCGAGTCATATATTGTTTCATCTTTCTTTATAGATACTATTTGAAGCATTGTTTTTTATTGATACAATTCACATTTTTATTCATTTTTAATTACTCTTTGTTTCATCTCCTTTCACATTATAACTCTTAGAACGTTTATTTCATTTATATTGTTTTGTGATCATTGGTTTGGGTAATTTTACTTCCCCTCTTTCTAAATAGTTGTGGAAGCTGATCATTTTGATTGATATTTTTTCATAATTTTTAAATATCATAGTAAGTTATGGCTTCTTACTAGTTAGGAATTTTTTGTAGCTTATTCCTTTACAGTATGTTATGCTTTTTATGCCTCATTTTTTGGCTAAATATTATGGTAATTTAACCTTATTTTGGAGGAATGTTTTGTAACTACACTCCTCTATTGTTAATTTTTATTTAAATATTGTAGTAAGTGTGATGGTACAATCATGGTACATTGTATAATTACATAAAATATGTTAACGAGATCATAAATATTGTATTTTCCTATTTTTTGACATACCCAACCCAACCTCAAACACCCTATATAGAATTTACGGTGAGTGGACTATATTACAGTATTTGCCAGGATTTGAACTAATTCATGACAAAAAACGGTGTCACATCACAAAAACAGTGTGCAGTTATTGAGATAAGCAGAGCCAAGCCTTCGTTACGTCAGAGGCGGAGAATGTGTTGACAACTACAAACGGCGATGTCAACAACTTAGACAAAGGAATGTGACGTCAATACACCCCACTTCCGCAGATTTCAACCAGAAATTGCCGTCATTTCATCTGCAGCTCTGATTTGAGCCGGCCGGCCGCCCATTCACTTACGAGTGAATTTTAACTTTTTAGACCACTGTAGGTGGTTAAGAAACAGTATAAATACAGTGCGCCAACTCCAAGATGTGACCGGGAAAATCGCCGAACTCGCGGTGCGCGAAGTTCGTGCAAAACGAGGACGCACAGCAACACGGAAATTGGTGAGAGCGTTCCTTAAATACTTTGAATCCTTTCTTTCCCAATATATGTTATTGTAGAAATCAATCATTTAACAAATTATTCAAAATTTCAATCAAAATTTAAGGAGCTCCAAAATTTAAATAAGTTTGTACCATGATAATGAAAGGGTGAGTGGTTGTGTGCGTGCATAATTATTCTAAGTGCTGGGTTGAGCACCACTATATAAATATAAATATATACATGTTATTATTGTATAATCATTTAAACATATAATCATTAAACTTAATCAAAGTTATTATTACACATTATGTTTTTGGAAGGGTTACAGTTGGTTTTAAAAAATGTTATGTAACAAAGTAAAGAATAAAAAGGGGTATTTCATTGGTAACAATTAGAACAGCTGTTTTGTTATTTCAAGCAATTTCCGTTTCCTATGACTTCGCGTAACGAACTTTTGGCCCATGACTTAGGTAGTAAAAGATGGCGTCCTAGTTTTGTATACATAACCACATTTGTGAGATATAATATATCGTATTTATAAATTCAAAAATAACGTAACTATACATAAGTTGGTTGCTCTTACTTTATCTGAATGCCTTGTGACTTTTATCTCTCCATTTTTACTTGTTCTAAAATATTATTAAGATATTTGGGTAAGCTTTTCTTACATATCTTTTTTGATTTTTTACAATTTTTTATTCATCATAATGGTTTCTCTAATGCTTAGTGTAAGCTGTACTTACGAATGCTTTGGAATTTTGACATTCTTTAGAGATCTTTTCTTTATGGCATTGGCAGACTTGTTTGTTTGTCACGTTATTTTTTTTTTCTTTATTTAAAGTATTTTTGTTGGTTTTTTACTTTAAATTGTTTTTTACAGTTATTGTTGGTTGTCATAATATTTCTTAATTGAGGCTTGATTGTATACCCCCTTTATTTTCTTGGTGACGGGGTGAGTGATCTCGTAAGTGTTATTGCCCTTGTCCTTTGTTATAGTGTATGGTCCCACGTATAATAATAGTAACTTTCTAGTGATGCCTTCTATGGAGCTGGGTAGTTCTCTGTTTTTTAACAGTACCCTTTCTCCTACCTCGTACTTAATAGTCTTTTACTGGTTCTTAGCGTATTTATTCTTTTGTTGCTCTACCTTTTCGGCTATTCTGTTATAGAATCTTTTTTTCTCGAATTGATATTCGGTGTTGGTGGGGAATTGGATCATATCGGTTATCTCTCTAGGCGGTGGCCGCTCAAACATCATTGTGTATGGGGTAGCTTCCGTAAAGTCGTGGTAAGCTAAGTTTATAAATTCTTCAGTGGATTTCACATAATTGTGCCATTCTCTTTGTTTATCGTGGCAGTAGGTTCTCAGTATACGACCCACTTCTCTGAGTACCCTTTCAGCTGGGTTGCTGCTTGGGTGATAAACGGATGTTTTGTAAGTTTTAATATTATGTTCACAAAGCTTATTTTTCCAGAGATTTCCCTTAAATTGGGTTCCATGATCTGTTATAACGGCTGTCGGTCTTCCCACTTCTGGTATAAATTTGGTTAATACAATTTCAATTATTTTCTTTGTTGTTGCACGGTTAATGGAGTACAACTTTGTATACTTGGTGAAGTGGTCAAACATAATGATTATAAATTTATATCTGTGTCTTCCTCCACTGATAGGAAACGGACCACATATATCAAGGAATACCCTTTCTAATTTCTGACTTGATGTGATAGGTATCATCATACCTTCCTTTTTTGAATTATTGCATTTTACTTTTTTGGCAAATATCACATTTTTGAATGATTTTGTTTACTTTTCGATAAATATTTTTGATGTAAACTTGTTCCTGTAAAGCTTTTATCACTTTTACAGCCCCCATATGGCCGTATCTAATGTGGTAGTCTAGTATTAATTGTTCCTCCACTGTAGATGGTATTACAAGTTTCCATTCTCCGATTGCAGGATTGTTTTTAATAAACAGCAAGTTGTCATGTAATTTCTAATATTGTAGAATGGTTTCTTCATCTTTTAACATTCTCTCCCGGATACTCATTATTTTTGGATCCACAGTTTGACATCTTCTTATTTCTTGGGTTATTTTTTCTAGATCTACTCTGTTTTTGATAATGTTATACACCTTAACTAATTGTTCTTTTTCACCCTCGAAAGTTTGTTGCTGGACGTTTATACGGGATAAGATGTCCGCAGCTACGTTTTGCTTCCCTGGGATGTACTCCCAATTTATGTGATATTCCTGTAGCAACAATATCCATCGAGTTAATCTTCCGTGGCCGAGTTTACACTGCTTAAGGAATGATATGGATCTATGGTCACTTCTCACTGTTATATCGTATCCCAGAATATAAGTCCTAAATTTGTTGCAGGCGAACACGACACTAAGTAGTTCTTTCTCCGTGATGTGATAATTTCGTTCGCATCCATTTAAAATTCTGCTTGCAAAACTAATAACCATATGCTGTCCCTTCTCATCTTCTTGGTATAATACCGCACCTACACTGACATCACTCGCATCACAGTTCATGAAGAATGGCTTTTTGAAGTCTGGATGATGTAAGATCACGGTGTTCAAGAACTTTTCTTTTATTTGGTTAAATACTTCATCTTGTTCGGACCCCCAAGTCCACTTGTCCTTGACCGATAATTGTTTTTTGAATTTTGCTGTTAGTTTGGAATAATTATCTTGAAACTTACGGTAATAGTTGCATATTCCCAGGAAGGATTGAAGTTGTTTTTTGTTTTTTTGGCGTGGGGAATCGTTGTATCGCCTCAACTTTTTCTGACGAAGGAGATATGCCTTCCTCTGCTAGATTGAATCCTAGAAATTGTATTTTTCGGGCTATAAACTTTGACTTGTCCAGCTTAAGGGTTACGTGATTATCTGATAATCTTTTTAGTACGGTTTCCACTCTGGCACAGTGCTCTTGCCAATTTGATGATGTTATTAACAGATCATCTACGTACACGGTGGTAAAATTCAGTACATCTTGTCCCAGTATTTGGTCCATACATTTAACAAATACTGCGACCGAATTTATCAGTCCAAATGGCAGTCTTTTGAACTGATAGTTCCTCCCATCGAACAGGAATGCTAAGTATTGCCTACTGTTCGGATGTAGCTCCACCTGCCAGTAGCCACATACCGTATCCCAAGAGCTAATGTATTTTATACCGTGGAACTTCTTAAGGATTTCTTCTATTTCACCCGGTGATGTTCTATCGTTCACTATCATTTTATTAATTTCTCTGGCGTCGAGGCAGATTCTCACCTTTCCGTCCTTTTTTGGTATCGCCACTATTGGACTTGTATACGGTGATTGGCTTAATTCAATGATATCGTCTTCCATCATTTGATTGATTTCTGCCCTCACTGCATTTCTTTGTGAGTAAGCAATGGGGTAAGATTTTTTCTTGAAGTCAACGGGTTCTTTAAATCGTATTCGGCACTGATAATTCTTTACTTTGCCTGGAGCGTCAGAAAAAATGTGTTTATATCTGTTGTATATACTTATGAGTTCCTCTGACTGTTGCACACTAATCTGTGGATCTTGTTCTTCTCGTTGGAAGTTTCTGATCTCTTCCAGCTTGCTTGACCATAATTCTTCATTCTTCCAATCTGTCAATATTCTTTCAGGTGATTGTCGGCAATAATTGTTTTGGATCATGTTATAGTGGTTTGTTATCAATGGTAAGTTGCCACCATTCACTATATCGGCTGACCATATTCCTTGTTCTGTGGTTAGTGACACTTCTCCCTGCCGCAGGTTAATTATGGCAGAGTGTTGTCTGAGTACATCACATCCAACAAGTAATGAGAAAGGTAGGCCGCTGGCAACAAGAAATGGCATAGTTACTATTATACCTTTGCTATTAAGTTCCAAGGATACTTGTTTCCGGACGGTTTTGTTTTGTCGGCCGGTAGCACCAATGATAGTTATATTGTTTATGGGCAGGGTTGATATGGGTACACTACTTCCCTGCTGCAGTCTATTTAATTCTATTTGGTCGATCAGGGAAACATTAGACCCTGTATCGATCATTATGGTTGATAGAATTCCATTTATTTGGGCACTCACATACACTATTTCATTGTTTCGAATGGGCATCATGTTATCATTTTCTTCGATCAAATCGTCCCTTATATTTTTCAAATAATTAGTACATATTATTGTGATCTTCTTGTCATGTGTTGTCTTATATTCACCCAGAGATTGGTCCAGTGATGGGCTGTCCGCAGTTTTCACTGGCCTTAAGCGTTTAAATGAGGGTTGACCTCATTGCCCCCAACATCAGTAGTGTTTGATGGTTGGTTAGCGTTCGGCTCCTGTTGATTATTCCGGTTATCCACGCTGTGCCTGTGATCTTCTTCGAATGGGTGACTTCTCGTATCGGGTACCTGGTTATAGTACGTTCGCCGATAGTTAGATGAGGGATAGTTTCTTCTTGGGCTCCTTTGTCTTTGCCCCCTTATGTAATTTACCTGTGGCCGGTATCCTGGATTATTGTTCTGATTACTGTTGTTTCCGGGGCGATAATTGTTGTAGTAACCATTCGACGGAAAATTACCTCTGTGGTTGTTCCTGAAGTTGTTATTATTAGGGTTTCCACTTCTGTTAAAATTTCTGGGCGCGTTATTGCCCCGTGTGTTCCCTTGGTAATTGTTAGGGTTATTTATCGGTGGTTTGTTATCTCCCTGTTGGTTCTGTGACAATTGTCCCTCATTGGTTCTATTATTTCTGAAACTGTACCCTCTATTTTTCCTGTACTGCCACTCATGTTCATGGCTTTCCAGTAAGCTAGCCATATCTTGGATGGTCTTTACCTGGCTGTACATCCGTGCCTTTTGGATGGCGTCGTCGTAGTGGTAAGATAACTGTATTACCAGACACTCTTCAGGTATACGTGGCTCCAAATTCCTGGCCATGCAGATTTTTCCCAAGAAGTAGGAGGTAAGGGATTGTCCATTCTGGTTTTCATACCTTCCATTGCTCAGGTTATTGCGGACCATATTCTGAGTTGACTCAGACCAGTATTTAGCCTTGAACTGAGTCTTAAAGTCTTGAAGGTTTTGGATGTCTGGTCGAGTGGCAGTCCACCAGTTGTCGTATGTTTCCTTGAGCATTTCGTCCAACATCCCTCTTATTGTAGTCCATCGAGTCTCTCGATTCTTGAGGATTAACTCTTCTACCCTCTTCAAGAATTCAATAGGGTTTCTTTTATAATTACGGAAATTGATGGTATCTCTGTTGTCTGTGTTCATGACATGATTATTATTACATGGTCGGTCACGCCATGCATCCACTTCTTCCCGTAATGACTCTTCTATTCTGCGCATTTCGTCAATCCTCTGTTGGTTTTTGTCTACTTTGCTATCTACTTTATTTAAGTTACTGTAAACTCCTTCCATTCGGTCTCCCAAGTCTGTCCGTACAGCTGCTACCTCTTTCTGGTTTTCTTCCCGGACTTGGTGTATGTCCTGGTCTATCTGGGTACATCTTCTGACTCTTTCTTCATGACCTTCCTCAATTCTTCTCTTATTTTCTCCTTCGAGACGGTTCATTTTATCGAGTACTTCCTTGCGGACTCCAGAAACATTTTCGTTGGTCTTCTCTAGCTTCTCCAACGTTTCCTCTAATTTGTCGTTGATTTCCGTAACCTGCTGTTTTGCTTCTTCTCGGTACTCCATTAATTGGTGTGCCATCTGCAGCTTCATTTCTTCTTTATTTTTCTCGTGGTCCATCTTCAACTGTCCCTTCAATTCTTCCTTCAAATCTTCATTTCTTTGCTGAATTTCCTCCATCAATCGTTGTTGTAATATTTCATTATTCTTGTTAATGGTTTGTCTCAATTCTTCCTTCTGTTTCTGAAAATTGTCCTCCTGTTTTTTAAAATTTTCGTTTGTTTCTTTCTTCATTTCCTTCAAGCTCTCCTCATTCTTGTCGAATTTCTCCTCCTGTTTCTTAAAATTTTGGTTAATCAATTCCCACAATTTTTGTAAATCCATTCCTCCTGTGGCTTCCTCCCCTATCTCCAGCCTGTGTTTCCATTTCTTCGTCTTGGCTTGGTTCTGTTGTGGTTATTACTGTATCCACTTCTTCAATCGGTGTTCCTTCCTCTTCTTCCCCTCTGTTTTCTTCCATCTCCTTCTCCTTTGCCAATTTTTTCGATACTCCTCTGGTGTGCATTTTGTAATCTTTCGTAATCGCCGCTAGAATTTATAGGGTTTATTTGTATAATTTCTTTATTATTCTAGCTCCACTAGTTGGCGCACCACTTTCTAATGTAGCTTGACGTCCGCCTCGTTTAAGCCCCGCCATGGAAGCCACTTTTTACTTTTGTCGTTTGTACTGCTACCGTTTTATTCTGCAAAATGTAAATAATGTACAATTTGTGTGTAATGAGTGTACGTGTCTTCTCGATCCGTGGTTCAAATGCGTGCAACTTCTGTATATTTCGTTCGTTGCGAACGTACGAATAACCAGGTCTTGATGTTCACTAGGGGTGAGAAAGTCCCGGTGGCGCCAAATTGTTTTCTCAAAACAATTAAAATAAAATTCAAAGGCGTATGACCAGCGCAGCTCAGGCGGTTTGAATAATTCAAATATTTCCGCCAGCTAGGCCCACTGTAGCACACAGCAGTTCGATGCGTGGGCTGTGTAAATCGTTAGTCATCTACTAAAATGTACATAAAATATTGTGCACCACCTAATGAAATTATAACACCGTGGTTACACTCAATACTTACACAGTTTTTATTAGTGATTATTATTCATTTAATACAAATTATTCTAATACAAATGCTCCGGTTATTTATATGAGACAATTACAGGGTTTGACAATCGATATTTGAATTGATACCAGACGTTTAATGATGGCGTCTGTTGAAAATTGTATACAAGTTATTAATGTCGTTTGTCATAGGTTCTTGAGGTTACGTTCAAAGGGTTACAAATGTTTTAAAAACAATAAAAATACACACCCTTACATCAAGTGAACTTAACTAACATATTGTGTATGTATAATTGGTTTAGCGCAGTGTAGCATAAGTGTTTACAAGTTATGGATCATTAACAACAGTTTATATTGGCTAGTTTATAAATTGTCAGTGACTTAGATTTCTTTTTAATCTCTGAAAGTAATGAATTTCAGTTCAGTGAGATTTCAACCTTTAGTGAGATAATTAACGTGAGTTTATTTATATATTTCGGGTAATTTAAGAGGTACTTATCACTTCCGTAGTTATGGCGAATTCGTACGATCTGTTATTCATGGGTTATACTATAATCTTCTTTAATTTGCTGGGTTCAGGACATCAGGCATCTTTTTCAGTTTAACTGGTAGTAATTTATTTTCTTTTTTCGTTAATTTGGCCTCAACTTCAATAATATGGCTCCAGTCTTTATCTTATGTCTTGGTATACACTTAGTAATAACTTTTTCTGATATTTGCTATGTTTTAATGGACAATTTTGGTCACTCGAAAATTAGCGTCTATACCATTAAAGCGTCATACATTCAGTAAAAAATCTAACGGTATTTTTGGCTTGTTACTCCACAGTTTCCATGGTAACGTAATTATTCTACCTGGTCGATCTCAAAATAAACCCATTGTTATCAAACCTTGAATTTTTTGTTTAATTTGAATAAATATTTTATAATGGCTATATTTACTTGGGTATAATTTCAATGGTCGTAATCTTTACATAGATGTTCCTATTTTCTTTCAAAGATTATTTTGATATCTTACAAGATTGGTCTAAGCCATGTATTAATGTTTTAGTCCAAAATGGATAATACTATGCTAATACATAATTTACTTATTTCTAAGTTTTAATATAATTCTGCCATGTTCCCTTTCGTTACACATAATTACTATATTTTGCCTATTATTTCTTATAAAGGTATTGCTATTATTTTCTTTATAAATTCCTTACTTACTTAAAACATACTAACATATTACTGTAAAACTATTTCTTTTGGTATTTATTGCCTTAAACATTAAGCCAATAACTTCTTTCTTTAAATTAACAAATGAACAAATTTGGTGAGTGTTATATCTACATCATCTCTTTTATAACAGTAATCACCCTGGTGATTTTTATACTGAGATAATATTTTTTGTTTTTTACATTCACACTTATTCTGTGTCTTTCAGTCTAATATACCTAACTTAATTGCTCATTTAACATGTGCTTATATTTTGGGTTTGTCACACTTGTTTCACTCTTTCTTCTTAAGATTATATGCTGTTTATTTTATTACACTTATCACTTCACTGTTCAACTTTGTCACTCCCTACCTATCTCTAATTACCCTTATATTTCTCACGATCTCACTATTATTACAAAGTTTTTGTATCTAATGAGTTCATGTCTCTTTTGTTAACTTCAGACTGTCACATATCATTTTATAATATGCAAACAACATGGTATTGTAAATACATCTTTCAAACAAAACATAACTTTGTATATATTGTCATTAAAGTGATAAAAATTGGTCTGAAATGTCATAATTAGTAATAATAACAACAATTTAATAATGTTAAAATATATTGTGTTAATTAAAACATACTACATCTGTAGCAACAGCCATAATATTAGCGAATAAATAAACTCTCCAAAACCTTATACTTTCAAACACATAATGCTGAAATAATATACATACTGCTGAAATAATCTTAGTAAAAGTTCCAAAGTATATAGTAGACTATACAATTTGTTCTCTGATTGAACCACGCACACATTTCTATTCCCTGTCTGTATGAGTGTAATTTTAAACATAACAGCTGACACATCACCTATAGATAAGGATATACATACAATCATATCTACACATGGTTTTTTATGTATAACAATTGCTGAGATACTGTCATTTACGAGTTACCACTAATAAAAATCTAAACATAAATTATTAACAATAATAAAAAATTATGCTCTTTTAAAACAATCTTGTTAGTTACTTGTTATGGCCATGTAATTTTTTATTTTCTTCTTTTTTCTCCACTGTCTTCTTGTCTCGCTTTACTTTGGTTAATATCTGGCCAATCTCTGGGGTTGGGTCAATGTCAGTTGTCTGTCAGTCTAGTTCGTATTTTCTCGTTTTGTGACCACCTTTGGTTGTATTCTTCCTCCTTCACTATTGATTATATTTACTACTTTCATTCTCGTTATCATTTATCTATCAAAATATATTGTTTCTTGGCATTTTTTACATACTTTTTTATATCAAATGTGATCAGGATTTGGCAATGTTATAATATCCATTTCCAGTACAGCATCACAGTTATCCGAATTAAAACCAATGGCAGTTCAAAGGCATTTCTCACATATTAGCCCTCAGTAACCACTGTCTGAAACTGGTTTTTGCCCAGTTTACAGCATGTGTAGTACATACATGTCGGTTTTTTTTTTACATCTTCGAGACTAATTTATGCAAATCACCATGTAACGGTACAATCCGGTACATATAGAGGTTTTCGGGGGAAAACAAATATAAATTTTATTTTAATTCCAAAAGCATAAATAATAATGGATGGTAAAGTTTTGTAAAGTTTTATAACGACGTAATACCAAGCGAGCAGGAACTGTATCAAGGTCAACAGTGCATGTGCAAAACAACAGCTATTTTTAGCTAAACGAACTTGTCAACAAGCCAAGCCTGCAAAATACGTCATTTGAGAATGCAATGCGTAATTGCCTCACCTTAAAATTTGAGTCGTCATAGTTTGGAGACAATGAGATTGGTGATGTGACACCCTCTCCACCTCAGAATTGAAGCCGTTCATCTCGCTCTCAGTCACGTAATACCACTTGTGCCGGCCGGACACGTATAAAAGTTCCGAAACTAAATCTCGGGTGCACCCACACAAAATGTGAAATATTACACGAATTCGGAACAACATTGTAAATTAACAGTTAATTGACAGTTATCATGTAAATATATTATTTCAAAATAGTGCGTGCGACCAACGAATAACAGGAATGTGCGCAATAAGATGGGACTCACATGTAACCAGATAAGTACAACGAAACAGCAGACAATTTCTTCAATCAGTCAATCAGATAAATTCAAACCACTTAAAATGCTATTAAAGAAATGTATATTAAAATGAGCTCAATTTGGGGGATACAGAATGTGTAGAGCATGAATGAGTGCGTGATTGGGTGAATGAAAAAAATCTACCTATAAGAAGTGCTGGGTTGTGTTCTAATATGATTTATTATATGTTGTTATGATTTATTATACTTTATTTTGGTGGGATGTAAAATGTTAATGGGAATAATTTCTTCTAACTTGACTTGATAAATTACGCCTCATGGCCGAATAGCAGTGTTCATCTTTCAAAGTAGGATTCAATGTAAATGTATGTTATAAGTAAAATAAAAGGTAATGTCATTGGTAAACAACAAAATTAGGAGTAAAGTTACTGAAAATGACCTTGTTCTGCTATTTTCAGTTCGCTTGAACGAAACTGGCCCGAAGTTAAGCAAATTTTTAGGTTACATTGTTGGTATCAATAAAGATGGCGTCCGGACGAAATGTAGGAAAGAAAGTAAACAATATTTAAATAAAATTTAAAGTAATAAAAGTGAGTAAAGTTACAACCACCCATACAAATGTGCAAAATTCAGCTTTCAGCATGTACAAATTATCTGAGTCACCTTGTACTTGCTTCACGTCATGTACACAAATTCCATACCACTCCACATGACAACAATGTTACCCTACAAAAACAGTATACTTTCAAAGACATGAAATAGAACGTCCTGTTATATTTAAAGGGAATAGAAGCCACATTATACAAAATGTAAACATTAATACTTACAGTGTATTTACAAATTAGTCTTTTTCAAGAAAACTGAATGATTGATGCTTGGATAACTAATGCTCTACTGTAACTGATGATGCTCTCCAGGTAATAATACCCCCGGTGCTCTATTCTTAATTTCTGGCATTAAGTCTGCATTATTAAATATTATTTACCCACATATTTTACTTCACTATAGGTGTCATTTTAATTATAAACTTTAAAACAAAAATTTTAAAACTTTAAACTTATGTCAAAGGAATTAGTTAGGTCATTGTTTAAGAAGAGACTGCTTGCTTACAACTGCTATGGAGGGTGTCACAGAAGGAGAACAAAGAAGAGGGCGTAGAAGAATGAAGTTAATAGATAGCATTAAAATCAGAGGGTGTTACGAAGAAACGAAAACACTGGCATGCAATAGAACAGCTTGGAGAGCTTTTACCATTTGAAGACCTGCCTTAGGGCAAAACACCAAATAATAGTATAATAATAGGTGTCAAACCTGACACTGACTACATTTTCAATGAATAATGCTGAATTATCAAGAAATATCAAATAAAAATGCACCTGCTGTCTATCTTTATTTCATTATTTTTACATTCTGGTCACATGAATACATACACTAAAGCTTTGGAAACAGCTCTGTTAATATAGTATCATTTCAATTTCCTATTTCCTTTATATTACCATTTATTTAATAATGTGCAGTTAGAGCTGTTGTTTCGATTTATATGTCTGCAGAATATTGCTGTAAACTTTTGTAACGGGGCAATTTTGAAGGGTATATTTTTTTATTCAATTTATTAATTATTTGGGACTGATTGGTTTGGACACCCTTTACGGTCACTCAGACATGTTTGTTGGACACCCTGTATACAATTCCGTACCGGTCTGTGCCTAGTACACAACAATAACAGCGTTGGAATGCAAACCGGTGCGCACATGCCTGTATTTTCCGTTGGGGGAAAAGTAAAAACTTCGTAGCGAGTCACTAGCAACAAAACAATAACGTTGGAATGCGGCTGTAAGTTTGCACCCGTGGGCCTCAGCAATAATCTTGACCCCAAAGTCTAGCAGCGGAAGTTAACACAACGTGGTGAATTAGACCAGCCCCGGGAGCGCTCAGCCAATCACCGCGCGAGCTGACGGAAATGAATGTAACCAACGCACCTTGGTAGCATCAGGCAGTTCACAACAACACCAGACCACGCGTGGTTCTATCAAAATTTGTTCTTAACTAATTACGGTCGGCCGGCCAAAACTCAGTTTAATTCTCCATAAAGGTGTAATACAGTGGAAACAATATGAACCGTGAACCAAGAAAGTTACAGAAAATACGATAATAAACTTTTAACAGCACGAAAAAGAAAACTCGGTGAGACGCACCATGTGGTCGGGGAAAAGGACGCCACAAATGTAAAGTTCCAAAATCGAAAATATTAATATTATTATTTTATAACAATGGGGTGTTAAATTGATATGAATGAATGCTGTGAGTGAGCAATTACTGGGTTGTCTTTTATAGGTTAAGGAATTAGTTGTTTATGTTAAAGTCTGCAGCTAACTATGAGAATGTTGATCATGTAAAAGAATGTCTTGTATTTCCAAAGAAAATTAAGCAGAAGTCACTTGAATAAGATTTTATATTATAACGTAACGCTTGCCTCTGTAAAATGTTGAAGTGTGTCAGAGTGTAACTTGTGTATGTGTGTCTTACCAATTCGTCCTCGCACGGTAATGTAACTCACGATGCTCGAGTCCGTAGTGAACGTACGGACAACCAGGTATCGTAGTCCCCGATCTGAGGTTCACTAGTAGCGTATAATTCCCGGGTGGCGCCAAATTGTTTATTTAAAACAATTAAAACTGTCTTCTTATCAGCAATTTACTCAAACGGTGTGGAGGATTCAATTCGTCCCGCCGTTTCTCGATTTGTATAATCGAGCGGGCAGTTACAGTATTCGCTGCTTGAGTGCTAGTTATCACGTCTGAGACATTCGCTGTAAATTATGATTTTAAGAATACACTTCCCTACTGAAAATAAAACACATTTTAACATACACAGTATTGATTTATTAGCGATTTGATATTACTGTTTCATAGACACAAGCTATAATTGATTTTTTTATATAATTTTGCACCGGTTATTTCTTTATGAGACGTTCTCTCACAGGGTTTACAATCGATTTTGAACGAAACTAAACATACAGTATGGCGTTCTATCAAACAAGTCAACAAATATGTTCGTTCAAATTTTGTGGGATCTTTTGATCACATTAAAAGGCTCAGATGCAATTACAATAATAAAAATACACAACCTTACAATGTTTCTACTTAAATATTGTAACGTGTAACTATAAATGGTTTGTTGAAGTGTAGTACAAGTGTTTTAAAGGTTCGTACATTCATACTAGGTTAGCTTTCTAATTTAACAAATTTTCAGTGTCTTAATATTTTTATTTAATCTTTGAAAGAGAATAAAATTGATTCAGTGGTATTTCAAAATATAGTGAGAAATATTCAAAGCGCATTACTTCGGAAGTTTATAGAATTTATTGGATACTTAACAGCTTTGTAGCATGTGATTACTCTGTTGGTCGGGAATGACGGAATGTGGCTGCAATATAATTCAGTTTTCATTTATTCGGGCTTCGGGCATCTTTTTCAAAGTATTTTGATTCATTTATTCACTTCGTCTTGTAATAAAACGTCTTCTCCATCATGTAATTGTGTTCAGTGGTAGTCAGACTCCTTCTCTTTCAATTTTGATAAGTTACTTTACTTTTAAAACATTTTAAATATGAAAATAGGTTGTTCTGAATTCTGGCGTCTGTTTTCCTTGAGCGTCACTTTCTGAGTAATGATATTCAACAGTAATTACCTCTTCAACCGTCGTTCCCGTGGTTACCCCATTATTCTGATTGGGCGAGCTTGACATAAATCCATTGTTATCAAAATCTGTATTCTTTTCAAATCTTCCTATATCTTCTGACTTCCTTCCTTCTCTTATTTTCCTTCTTAATTATTAACTATTAGCACTGTCATTTGTATTTTCTCACAAAGATTATTTTGGTATCCCACAATATTGGGTTTTTTCATGTTTCCTAAGTTTACAATTAATTTAATATTTACTAATTACATTACTCTGTTTATATAACTCCTTATTTTAATATTTTGTTTTTAATAATATTTACCATTCATCCTTGGTTAATTTGTCACCTTGGATTTGTTAATTACTTGGCTATTTTCATACAATTAGTATTTGTTTATGTTTGACCGTTAGGCCTGTTTCAAGTCTAAGTAGCCATTACTGGTTTTTGATTGTTTCATACACATTATATCTCATTTTGTCCTAGATCGTTATTTCATTATTTATAATTAGGTTTATTATCTATGGAGGTGTTTTGGTTCAGTCTTTGTGTGATTTTTGTGTGTAACAACTGTGTTATTCAATATTTCTTGCTAATTATTTATTAAGTTTTCTCTTTTATAACTCAAACATTGTTTTCTTTCCTTATTTTAATTACTCTGCCAATGTCAATAATATGGCTATTAATTACTATTTATTTATCATATAATATATAACATTTAGGCTTATGTTTGGGATAATTACCCAATCCATCTCCTATTCATAAACAATTGTTTATACAATTAATTAACACTTATTATTTAATATGGGTGTACCATTCATTACTTCTTATTTATTGTTCGGGTGATAAACAATCTCACCTCTATTGAACTTGTTTCATCACTCTCCCCTTATAACATGGGTACCTACTTAAGGTTATTACATACTTATTTTCTAAAACTCTTTGCTTTCCCTTCCATGTTATCATGTTATTACTTTTTCTTGTGATTCTCACCCTTAAATTCTACCATACATTCTTAAGTTCTTTAACAATATTAATTCATAATCATCACTCTTCAGTGTTCATTATTACTGAGTCAATGTTTTTATTTTGAATATTATTCATAATAACTTTATTAAATGTTATTGTTCACTCTTAAATCTTAAACACTGGTTATTTTTACCAAGTCTTTATCTTAGCCTTCTCTATTCATACTATTTTTATTACTGACAATATTTTTATTTATTTATTACTTGCACTTTTTAAACTATTTGGTGTTCATTATAATTTACTAAGTGTTTCTTTTTCTATCATATCACTTTAGGGTAATTCACTTTCACTAGTTTAACTTCCGTTTACTTCTCACTATTTTACTCTCTTTCTCTACACATATTATATATAATTATTACTACTACACTGTAGCAGAAAGTAATTGAAATATAATTATTGCTACGACAGCGTAGAACAATCTAGGCGTTTATCGAATGTCCCAGAAAGATCTCGACGTAAGCGTGTGGTGTACGTGCTACTAAACGCATGTTGCGAGAATTTTCTCGCACTTTGCCAGCCTTCACTCGGGCGCTCGGACTGTGTCAAGGCCGCAGCAATTACGTAGTTCGCGAGAGATAAGCCGCAGTTTGGAAGCTTCTGGTGTGTGTAGCGTAACTATAAATACATCGCGTCGCGGCCTTAGTTGTCAGTTCAATGCGAGATTTTTGACTGTGCGGTTCGAGAGTATTAGTGCGATATATTTACAGAGGGGTTCGAGTTATTACGGTGTACGTTCAAGTAGTTATTAGTGAAGTGTTGCGTTTTATATTCGGACGGTATAATTGTAATACAGTTGAGTTTTAATATTAGTGGACATTTTATTGCGTATGAACAATTTCATTTGATTTGTTGTAGACACTGTGTTATTAATTACGAACTGTTTTACTATAACAATTAAAGGTGTGATTAGTGACTTAATTGGTGTCTTGTTCTTATTTTGTTTCCACTGTACCTACGACGATCGAGTAGACCGTCGTAACAGTGGTGTCAGAAGTGGGATAGAACGGTTAACAGTGGAAACAGTGGATACTTTGTACAAGACGAGTGTAATTCGTAATTAATCGAAAAACAATGGATGCCAGTCAGATGATGGAAAATTTCCAGGCGCTGTTGTTACAGACAGAAGAACGACGACGACAGGATGCAGAGAAAGCGGAAGAGAGACAGAAAACCCTCCTGCTGGAAGCAGAGGAGAAACGCAGACAGGAGGCGGAAGAAGCAGAAAAACGACAGGATGAAAAACGCAGGCAGGAAAGAGAAGAAGCTGAGGAACGTCAGAAAGCACTAACGCTAGAAACAGAAGAAAGACAAAAAGATAAAACGGAAGCTCTCTTTGAAACTATGCAGAAACAGTTGCAAGAACACAGTACCGCAGAATTGGGTATCCTACGAGGTGAGCTTAATAAACAAGTTACTAAAATATCGGAGGTACAAGAGTCAATGACATTAAAAATAGCTGAAGTAGAAAAATCTGTCTTGACTGTTGAAGAATCGATGTCTACAAAAATATCTGTTATAGAAGAATCTGTGTCAAATAAAATATCTGCAGTAGAAAACTCAATGGCAAACATAAGAGAACAAATTAAAACTGAAGTTGAACAGTGCATGAAGATTCAACCAAAGCAAATTTCTGAACAGACTGTACCAGTGATCAAGACAGAAAATAAGTTAACAGAGAAAGTCATTTTGCCTGCAGTAGGGACAGTTCATGTCAAAGCTCCAACCTTTGACGGAAGCACTCACTGGGCAACGTACCTCCGCCAATTTGAAGCTGCTGCATGCGCAAATAATTGGACAGAAGAAGACAAGGCTGTTTCACTTGTTCTTGTATTAAAAGGACCCGCGGCAGAACTACTACAGAAAGTGCCACCTGACAGCCAGAACACCTATGCCGAGTTGATAAAAGCTCTGGAATTACGGTATGGCGATAAACATTTGCGAGAGGTGTACTACGCTCAGTTGAGAACAAGACGACAACGTTCCGGGGAAAGTCTTCAAGAATTTGAAGCAAGTATCGACAGATTGATTAGATTGGCCTATCCTGAAGCACCAGAAGACTTCCGAATAAGGTTTACGGTGCAGACATTTATTGATGGCATCGGAGATTGTGAACTTCAGCAAGTGTTACGAATGGCAAGACACCGAGATAGCTCAGAAGCTCTTGTTCACGCCCTAGAGTTTGAAGCTGCCAAGTCAGCGTCCCGCTACATTAATGGGTTTGTGCCATCACGTTGCAGTCAGAAGATCCCTGTATCACATTACCGTTACGATGGGTGCAGAAAAACAGTGTTGTCGGACAAACAATTCAAAAGTTCAAGAGAGTCGCAACGATTTGAAAAAGACAGAAGACCGAAATGTTACAACTGTGGGAAACGTGGTCATCTACAGGTAGACTGTTGGGAGAAGAAGATACAGAGAGAAGAGACTGATCGCACCAATTGGAGAAGTAAAGGCCCAGAACAGCACACAGTTTCCACGCTACATAAGATCAGTGGAAACTTGATTGTTAATGGATTTGCGGATGGTAAACCAACATCATTTACAGTTGACACGGGCGCAACAGTGTCCATTGTGCGCCCTGACTTAGTCTGTAACCGCCATCCTCTAATTAGCTCTTGTACAATACAGACTGTGACTGGAAGCCCCGTCAAGGTGCTAGGAAAGGTAGACGTACGTGTACGCCTGGGTCTTCTTGAGTTTAGCCACCAAATGCTCGTTGCAGACATTGTCGATGAAGTGATTCTTGGCACGGACATTATGAATGCCTACGGATTCGTTGTGGACTTAAGAGAGAATGTCCTGAAAGTTGGCCAAGAGAAGATAAAGCTTTGCATGGCTAAAATGACAGGGTCTACCAACCATTCGATTAAGCGAGTGGCATTAGTCGAAGAAAAATTCAACAAGTCTGGTCAAGAGGAAACCTCCCTGTTGCAAGCGGAAATGGAGGGAGAACTAGCAGAGGAAGTACAAATAAGTATAACGACAAAAGAAGTGATTGGAGAGCCAACTATGGGTGTCGAGACAAAACTCTTGCTTGTTCCTGAGCTGATAGAAGCGGCCGAGGGTAAAGTGGCTGAAGATGAGGTTACGCAAGAGGTTGTTGACGAGAACCAAACAAACTTGGATCAGCCAGTGGTATTTAGGTCATTAGTACATGACGCAACGAGAGTGATTCCAGCGAAGCTAGTGGTTGCGCGAAAGATTCGCATTCCTGGGAACGTGATGTTCGGGTCACACGAGACTGAATTCGAAGAACGGGAAAATTATCCTTCGCAAGGATGGCCACCTAGATCGCCTGGTCGAGTATTACTTCGAAGACGCTTTGCCAGTTCGGGACGAACAGGCTTAAGGAGGGGGCAGTGCTACGACAGCGTAGAACAATCTAGGCGTTTATCGAATGTCCCAGAAAGATCTCGACGTAAGCGTGTGGTGTACGTGCTACTAAACGCATGTTGCGAGAATTTTCTCGCACTTTGCCAGCCTTCGCTCGGGCGCTCGGACTGTGTCAAGGCCGCAGCAATTACGTAGTTCGCGAGAGATAAGACGCAGTTTGGAAGCTTCTGGTGTGTGTAGCGTAACTATAAATACATCGCGTCGCGGCCTTAGTTGTCAGTTCAATGCGAGATTTCTGACTGTGCGGTTCGAGAGTATTAGTGCGATATATTTACAGAGGGGTTCGAGTTATTACGTTGTACGTTCAAGTAGTTATTAGTGAAGTGTTGCGTTTTATATTCGGACGGTATAATTGTAATACAGTTGAGTTTTAATATTAGTGGACATTTTATTGCGTATGAACAATTTCATTTGATTTGTTGTAGACACTGTGTTATTAATTACGAACTGTTTTACTATAACAATTAAAGGTGTGATTAGTGACTTAATTGGTGTCTTGTACTTATTTTGTTTCCACTGTACCTACGACGATCGAGTAGACCGTCGTAACATTATTAATATCATGTCTTTCTTTATTAACAACTTACATGTATTCCTAACTCTTTGGCTAGTGTATTTTTAGCTATCGTTTTTTATTAATGACTATTTACAATTATCAATACTAACATTCATTAATTATTTTGGTTCTTAACCGGTTTCATTTTCTTTATTATTTTTGATTACATTATTTCTCCCTTCTCTATTTTTTATTCCTTGTCTGGGTTTTCTTGACGTGTTTCATTTTGTTTTCTTCATCATTGGTTTGTTCTCTCTTTGTTTTCATTTTTCTTCTCTTTCACTCGTCTTGTTTACTTTATTTTGTTTCTTAACTGGCCAATCTCTGGGGTTGGGTCAATGTCGTTTGTCTGTCAGTTTAGTTGTTGAGTTTCTTTATTAATCACTTTTGGGTTATTACTCTTTCTCCTTCTTTCTTAATTACAAGTTATACTTTTTACTCTCCCCATTATTTATTTCTTAAAATATAGTATTATTTAGCATTTTTTATACATACTTTGTTAAAATACAAATAAGTCACTGTTCAGATCGTCAATTGTTCTTGTACATATTTCTAAATTATTTTTGTGTATTTATTTATTATGATAATCATACCATAATTACCGTACTTACCATAATTTTCTGAGCACATGTCTGCGCAATCATATTTGTTTATTGTGGGTCCAGAGTCCGCATTAAGCACAAATAGAGACTGAGTTGGGTCTTGAAATTGAAAGTACCAACATCAATATGCTTGAAAACCAACTTACTTTTATTATTTCTAATTCGCAAATGTAAATTGCAATACACGATAATGGCCACCTCACCGTGACCAAAACAAAATGGCGGTCGCTTCCTTACATTTATATTCATTACTCATGACTTTCAAATTTTGTTATATTTTTAATCAACTAGAGAATTTTATTGCGCTGCAGCTATGGACTTATTTAAGTGTTTTCATTTCACTTCTACTGTATAATTAACGCAAACCAACGCCTCAGTTTGAATGCCGGCATTGTTTCGTACACGCTTTCTCTCTCACTCGCTCTCTCTCATTTCAAAATTATTCTAGGTACATTTTGCTTTAAATATTGTTAGTTTTGGGCTCAACTGTTTTAAAATGAATTTAATTGCAATTTTGACTTTCCTGGATATAGGTAGACTTGAAGTTCTGGTAGAGAGTTTCGCATTGGTTGATCGATGTTTGTCCTAGATCTCCTGGTTAGTTTGGTTTTCTCCTTTTGTAACACTGATTCTAATTTTGCATGGTTAAAACTGTTAATCACTTATTTCAAGTCATGTTTGTAATTACTGTTACTTTATAATTTACATTTTTTTATGTTTCAAATCACTTTTGCTGGCATTAGTTGCCGGCGAATTTCTATAGCGTGTTGACGCCTTGGCAGTATTATGAAGACTGGGCTGGATGCTATGCACATTTTGCGCAAGTGTGTGTGCGTCGACGTCATCGTCTTTTGTCTCAAAATAGGAAACGCCCTGGTTTATGTGTTACTGTTGTATTTTTAATGACGTTAATATTCATATTTTTAATGACGCCTCGCATTGTTGACCAATGAAAAATATATTAAGAGCCTGTGCTAAACTCATGCAACCATCGAATGCGTGTTCTCTCGCACGTACGCCCTTGGCCTTGGAATCGTCCCGCACTGAGGTAACTGCATCGTTTTCGTTAAACAAAGGGAAAATTGTCCTACCCATGTATGTGTGTGCAAAATACAATGAAATACAATAAAATAAGACCCCTTGTACCATAAATCTGAAAACAGGCCTTTTGTCCCGTTACAAAACCCCCTCAATGAAAGGTTTTATGCAGAAGCATAAAAACTTTCATTGACCCATTCACACGTTCTAAAGGGATCAGCCCAGATGTCGCCACAACCCCCTGTAGTGTTTACACAGAAAAATTTTAATCACCTACCCTTGGTCCAATGATGATGATCGTACCTGTCCTGACCTTACTGGACTTCTCTCTCGAGATCCCAACACCATAAGGCCATGAGGCACTTAACGCTCCTGCTCTGACGCATCGGCCAGCTCAGGATCGCCGTCACAACACCATCCAACTCTGAAACATGAAATACAAAATTTAAAATAGTGGCCTTATCTATTCCCATATCCGCAACTGATATGGCTCCCCTTAGTTGCATTGGTTTGCGTTTTGAGGCATTGGTTTGCTTAATTCTAAAATTTTCAAACAACAAGTAACAAGATTTAAAAATAGAATGGCCTTCTCCTCTTATCTTACCATTTTCTCCAAAACTCGCCTTCAGTCATTACTAATTCACTCCTTCTATCACAAGAGAAAATATATATTCTTATAGTAAAACCCTAACACGTAAAACAAACCTTTTAAATTTCAAAACAACAATTTATTTTTATCATTTTATATAGAATCAAAAAAAAACTATTATGGCAAATACCTCGAATATCTTAAATTTTCTTTACTTCGCTTTCTTTATACTTAGATTTCTTTGCAACAGAATCAAACTATATTTTTGTTCAAAACCATTTCTAACCTTATCTATTCAACATGTTAACATTTGTTACCGTCGCTACCCCTGTAACGACCTCCTAACCACACACTCTATTACCATCAACATAATAAAACATTGAACATTAAACATTAACATTGTTACATTTACATTACATAATTCACATTTAAATAACTTGTACCAAAACCTTATAACATTTTTATTCTCAACTCTCTATTCAACTTTTAAATTAGTTAATATTTACTGTATCATTGGATTCTACAAAAAAAAATTTCAAATTTATTATTACCCTTCCTATTACATTACCTTTCGACTATGAATTTTCTTTTCTAACCGTTTCACCAATACTCATCTAGTTTGTGTGACTCTCTATTATTCACTATTATCTATCTCTTATTCTGGCATTTATCCATCTAACCTTACTCACCTTCCTTCTAACAACCGCTACTAACACCCATATTTATATATTATGACACCAATCTCTCAATAATAACTCCCTTCACTAATCCCACTTACCTCTGGCACCGCTCGTCTTTGTACTAGGATGTGTGTTCCCTACCTGGCCATACACATACCTAACCATTTTGCCCTCCACCAAATATCGGCAAACACTCTAACCCAAATTGCTCCGCCTGCCACAACGCTGCACGCTGGTCTCTTGCCACGCCGCATGCTGATCACTCCTTACACCACTACCCTTACTACAAAATATCATCATCAACAAATATATTTACCATTCACATTACTCACCTCTCTATATATAATCACTACCTACTGTGTCCCTAAAATATCTAACAGCCTCTTTGTATATTATCTGTATCTCATCTTCTTATTCTCTTTAACACCCACCAAAATCAACTCTGATTAACTCACCTGCCTTATTTATCATTATCACCCAAATTATATCCCTTTTTAACCCTTTACCCTACTGTGATCATTGACAATTGCATTAGAAAATTCATCCCTCACCTACTAATAACAATACATCTCAATATCCAAATATATTACATGTTTAATCATTTATTATCCATTAGAATCTAAATCTCATAATTATTTAACTTCATTATCAAACTTTCTTCAATTATTTAAAATTCTACAGTACATGGTTTATATAAAAAATACATAAAATACACAACATCAAGAATACACAAATACATTGACATCAATACACACAAAATATACAATCCGAAATTATCATTTAATCATTTACCATAACTCAGTTCATAAAACAGTCCATTTCAAAAACACTGTCCACATAATTAAATGTTCATTACCACAATAAAACATCTATCCTCCATCGTCAAACAATAGTTGAATCTTATGTCTATACAATTTATTTTTACTTGAAAACATTATATTACTATCATTAATATAACACTCATTTAAATTCTTATATTCTACAAAACCGTCATCATTAATAGGGTTATTCCCTATTAATTCATCATACAACTTGTCACGATTGGTTATTGTCCTGTCACCTCCAGTATAATTAGTCACCACTAGGTACGTTATAAAGTCATTATTTTCATTATCATCTTCTCCTACTGCTATATCAGCTTCATTACAAGGTAAGTTCTTATTTTTATTATACATCATCTCTATTCCTAACTTTTCCATAAACTCTTCATAGTTTCTACTCATCTTAAAAATCTCTATTTCTCTTTTTCTCTCGCAATACCTCTCACTTTCAAAACATCTCTCTCTTTTAATATATCTCTCTCTACCACACCAAGCTACATTCTCTCTTTCTATATTTGCAGGGGACACTAATTCACAACTATTGCACCACCTGTGAAGTGCACTAAAAAACCTAGGGACAACTTTATTTGTAGACCTATCGTCTCCCAAATCTATATTGAAGGCACTCTCGTCCTTCCTCAACATATGTATTTCACCCCCAACTACACCATTAAGGGAAAAATTTACCCCCTGCAATCCCCCTACAATTATACTTTCTCTCTTTCTCTGATTTATTACTACACATTAACATTTCATCATTATCATATTCAATTCCCATTAAACTCTCATTATCACTACCCATGTTTACATAATCATTTTCTAATATATTTTTATTTTTATTATTACAATTCTCTCCCTTATTTATGTTCAAATTGTCTATTACTTTACTCGTATAATTGTCATCTATTTTACTCATTTTCATGTTTAACTCCCCAAAATGTTTATCAAAATTATCGTTTCGTTCTTTGATTTCATTTTTCATCTCATCTAATTTTACATCAAACTTAATACTCTGTTCTCTTAATTCATTATTTTGTCTTTTCATTAATTGAAAAAGGTCCTTTAATGATACCTTATTGTTTACAATAGGTGTTCAGTTTGCCTCAGGTTCACTCATTAATACACATTCTGTCGCTGTATCATTCATATTTATGCTTTCGTTATCTGCCATTTTAATAATATACAAAAAAATTATTTCTCTTTAATCTGTTGCTATATTGTCTAACAATAACATAACCTACAATTGTACTACCCCTCACTTCAATACCCACTCCGTCTCTATATTCGGGCTTATTATATAAAAATAAAAAAAATATTTTTATATAGTCACCAGTTTGGGCACCAATTGTTCTTATACAGATTAGTCACTGTTCGGGTCGGCAATTGTTAACTAATAAACTAAGTCCCTAGTTCGGGTCGTCAATTGTTAAAATACAAATAAGTCACTGTTCGGGTCGTCAATTGTTCTTGTACATATTTCTTAATTATTTTTGTGTATTTATTTATTATGATACTCATACCATAATTACCGTACTTGCCATAATTTTCTGAGCACATGTCTGCGCAATCATATTTGTTTATTGTGGGTCCACAGTCCGCATTAAGCGCAAATAGAGACTGAGTTGGGTCTTGAAATGAAAGTACCAACATCAATATGCTTGAAAATCAACTTACTTTTATTATTTCTAATTCGCAAATGTAAATTGTAATACATGATAATGGCCGCCTCACCGTGACCAAAACAAAATGGCGGTCGCTTCCTTACATTTATATTCATTACTCATGACTTTCAAATTTTGTTATATTTTTAATCGACTAGAGAATTTTATTGCGCTCCAGCTATGGACTTACTTAAGTGTTTACATTTCATTTCTACTGTATAATTAACGCAAACCAACGCCTCAGTTTGAATGCCGGCATTGTTTCGTACACGTTTTCTCTCTCACTCGCTCTCTCATTTCAAAATTATTCTAGGTACATTTTGCTTTAAATATTGTTAGTTTTGAGCTCAACTGTTTTAAAATGAATTTAATTGCAATTTTGACTTTCCTGGATATAGGTAGACTTGAAGTTCTGGTAGAGAGTTTCGCATTGGTTGATCGATGTTTGTCCTAGATCTCCTGGTTAGTTTGGTTTTCTCCTTTTGTAACACTGATTCTAATTTTGCATGGTTAAAACTGTTAATCACTGATTTCAAGTCATGTTTGTAATTACTGTTACTTTATAATTTACATTTTTTTATGTTTCAAATCACTTTTGCTGGCATTAGTTGCCGGCGAATTTCTATAGCGTGTTGACGCCTTGGGAGTATTATGAAGACTGGGCTGGATGCTATGCACATTTTGTGCAAGTGTGTGTGCATCGACGTCATTGTCTTTTGTCTCAAAATAGGAAACGCCCTGGTTTTTGTTTTATTGTTGTTACATCATTCATATTTTTAATGACGCCTCGCATTGTTGACCAATGAAAAATATATTAAGAGCCTGTGCTAACTCATGCAACCATCGAATGCGTGTTCTCTCGCACGTACGCCCTTGGCCTTGGAATCGTCCCACACTGAGGTAACTGCGTCGTTTTCGTTAAACAAAGGGAAAATTGTCCTACCCATGTATGTGTGTGCAAAATACAATGAAATACAATAAAATAAGACCCCTTGTACCATAAATCTGAAAACAGGCCTTTTGTCCCGTTACAACTTATTGTTATCAAAACTGATCTGAATTTTGCGATGTTATAATATGCAAATGAACTTTTTAAGTAAACGTGTAGGTAGAGTAAATTAAATGTAAAGTAAATGTTTGGCGTGTTATTCATGTTGTAATAAACAGTAATATGTTAAATGAAAATGATAATATAATTAAGAATGTGGTATCAGAGAGTGATACACTGAATAATGATAGTGGTGATGAGAGTTTAGTAGGAGTAGAAATGAGTGATGAGGTAGTAATTGTTAATGAGAGTGAGAGAGAGCGTGAAGAGAATTTAGATGAAAGTTTAGATGGGCAAAGGGCAAGTTTTCCCCAAGTTTATGGTGAAACAGAAGTTTCACAAATGTGGTATGAGGACAGAGTTTCCTCCAGTAGTTGTGTGGGAGACATGGTGTCTCGAAATGGTCCCTTAGTTTTTTGTGATTTATCTGGTAAAGCCAGGAGATGTAATAAGTATTTTAATGATGTTATGGTGCCCTTTGCATGGAATGAGAGAGTTCAAAGGGGTTGTGAGAAGTATTGTGAGAGAGAATGAAACACTATTACTTATCTCAAATAATAAAGCTCTTACCTTCGGGTTCGGGTCCAGAGTCGTACAGACGAACACAGCTGCAGAAAGGATTATTTGAGATACAAGGTGTAAAGATCAATACACAGTTTGTGCTAAAACAAATTGCTTCTAGTTTATTATGCAAATTAATTAATTTATTTCTTTTCAGCCATTGGCATTCTTTTTAAACCCCACTTTGAGATCTCATGTTTTAGGAAAACATTTGTAAATATAAATGTTAATGTGATTAAAAATTCTGAATTGAAAATATAATACTCATCCTGGTTGTTGCTCTACTTCAACTGATGATGCACGTGTTTTATCCCACACTTTAAAAGTCAATTAAAGTTCGGTAAAGTAATTTTGTCTTTAGACTGGTACTAAGTTTTACTGGTCACTAAAACCACGTTTGTCACATTTAATAATTGTGTCGGCCGGCGTAACGTTTTGAACACTTAAATCTTTTAGGTTGGCCGCGCGTTATTGTTTATACACTTGTTTATACTTGTTTTTAATACTTGACAAGATAGGCCGATTATTAATTATTATTACGGCCTATCTTGCACCCGAGGCCACCGT
The DNA here is from genome assembly GCA_034769895.1 of Magicicada septendecula. Taxonomy (NCBI): domain Eukaryota; kingdom Metazoa; phylum Arthropoda; class Insecta; order Hemiptera; family Cicadidae; genus Magicicada; species Magicicada septendecula. Next base: position 99,729,539 of record CM068370.1, on the reverse strand, counting down.
TTAACTATTTTCCGCACTGTATGCTACTGCTGGCTGTCTGTTGTACTCTCTCTGATGACAAACTGCATACTGTTTCACAAGAAGCCTGCTGCTTACTGGGGCGGTTACGCAATGCGTCTGGACAATTGTTTAGACTAACAGTGTTGTATTGCTGGTTACTGGGGCACCTCACAGGTGAAGACTGCCAATTTGAAAATTAACTGAATTGATACAAAATAAAATTAAAACTATGGGATCTCACACTTCTGTACCGTTACAAGAGAGAGAATAATAGAATTGTTTACGTTGAGAAGTAGTTATAATGAGTTGAAAGAGAGGTTAGAGTTGAAGGAAACAAACTATATGAAATACTTTATTTGTAAAATAGAGATGGATGGTTATTTTAATAATACTGTTGTAGATGATAAACACTTATTTGATGTAATTGATATAGTAAATGAATATGATGATAGAATGTTAAACAAAAACACTGACGGTGACAAGACCAGAATTCCAAATGTAGACAGGTTGTATGAGATAATAATAATGTGGGGTAAGCCTATAAAACATTGTTACTGGATAATGGAAACATTTGAGAACACAGATAATTATTATAATAATAAAAATAACAAACTGAAGGTCGATAAAAATGACTTATGTTTTAAATATGTTAGATATCTATACAACGATGGAGGCTAGATATAAACTCAATGTATGAACATTTTTAAATATTTTAATTTATGGTAATGACCTGGCCAGATTATGAAATGAAGTATGGTAAATAGAAAAAATTAATGACAAAGATTTGTAAATAAATTTTAGTGAAATCAACTGTGTTTGTATTGTAACAAGTATGTAATGTAAACAATGTGTACAGGTAGTAGAATTTGTTTAATAATAATAATAATAATAATAATAATAATATTTGACAGACTAAATAAATGATGAGAGTAATTTTGAAGATGGTAATTAATGAATGGTATTTCTTTTGGAGTAATGTAATTAAAATGTTGTTTTCAATACTTGATGAAATTAAAATAATTTGAGATGTTTAAATATGTTTGATTGATTTAAAATGTTATATAATTGAATTTTGATGATGAATTTAAATTATTTTACGAGATTTAAATTTGATAATAATTAATAAATAAATAAATGTGAAAATTGTGTTTAGTTTGTGGAATAACATGGTTGTTAAAATGTTTCAGAAGGTACATGGAGTTATTGGTGTTTGGTGTTTATATTTGTGTGTCTATGATAGTATGTGAGTAATGTAATGTAAGTATGAATTTTATAATGCAATTTAAATAAAGTAAAATGTTCAATGTCTAAATAGCAAATTTTAAATGAAATGTTATGTAAAAGGAAGGTTGATAACAAAGAAAAATTTTGGAAAAGTTAATGGTAAATAATTCATATTTAATTAATAGAAGTTCAATTGAAATTAAAATATAATGTTTATAATTTTATATGCAAATGTAAGGATGTAAGGTGTGTAATTTCTGATCAACCTTAAATGTGAATTGTTTGTTTTAATGGAATAATCGCAATGTTAATTATGAGTGTATTGTATGTATTATGTTAAGAATGAAAATTAATTAATTAATAATAATATACCCAAACATATAAGAGTTGACCTTCTGTGAACTGTAGTAGCAGTGTCAGTGTGAGCCTTATATGTCTTTTGGTAGTTTCCCCACATTTCGGGCGGTCACGGTTTCACCAGACCCTGGCCGTGGAATTATGTAATAGATACAAAATTGGTGAATATTGAAATTGAACAGGGGGGTAACTAGGGGAAACTACACAACTATGGAACAGCGGCTATCGTCGAAGGTGTCGATAGTGCCGTGATTAATGGTGTGTGAATCATTTTAGTAGGATTACTGGTGTCCTCGGACATCAGTAATACCGAATTTTTATGTAACGCTGAACCAAGAACGGTATAGGCAGCGTCTATACCTTATATATGTAACTTCAGTTCTTGGGGATGCAAATGGACGCCACAGTCCAACACCAGGAAACAACTGTGTGTGTGTGTGTGTGTGTGTGTGTGTGTGTGTGTGTGTGTGTGTGTGTGTGTGTGTGTGTGTGTGTGTGTGTGTGTGTGTGTGTGAAAGGAGCTGGCAGTTACAAGCCAGGGGCACAGATAAAGCATCTGTGCACAAGGTAAATACCTAGACCGACCGGCAGGTGGTTTACCTAATTGTAACTGGGTAAAAGGGGGGATTTTAAGTAACGATGTAGTGGGAGTGTAATTGTAAATTCAGTGAGAGGGTGACGACCTCTGTAAACAGCGGGCGGTCAGCTTATAACACGACTCTATAGAGAGAATTGGGGGTTGACAATCCATAGAGCTGTTCAGTAACTGTTGCTATGGCTATGACTCAATGAGTAGCGATGTATGTCCCTATGAGAGCAAAACCATTTTAAGCACTAGATTTAATTGTAATAAACTCAAATAACATTGTAGGAGGATAATTATATAATTTTGCGTATTTGTATTAATTGTATGTAGTATATTAGGGGTAAGAATTATGAACATGTGTGTTTTATATAATTCTGAAATATATCTGTAGTAAGGTCATTCACCTTGCCAAGAAAATCAGCTGATTGCTGGGTTCATATATGTAATATGTCACTTATAAATGATTTGCAAATTTTTCAATAATTAAAGGTGTCAATAATAAACTTGTAATGTTTTAATTTAAATGAGGAGATGTATTTGAGATAGTTTTGAATTTTCAAGAGTTAAAATGTAAAAGGTGGTAAATATTAGAATTTGGGTGATTATTATTTCGTTAGGACATTTAAATCAGTCCAAGTTAAGTTTAGAAGGGGAGTTGAACAAAGTAAGATATTGTTGTGAATAAACGTAATGTAGTATTTGAGAAGTAATAGTGACACAGTAGCTATGGGGAAAATATGTAGAGTAATGGTTGATATATTGAGGTAATAAATAAATGGAGATATTTTGTAGATGAAAGTGATGTAATGGGAGAATAATTAGTTGATGGTAATTTTGTAAGGGGGGTGGTGTGATAAGGAGTCCTCAACGAAAAGCGTTGTGGCGGAAGGGAACCGTTATGTGCCGGAAAGGGTTACCTAGGGAGGGCCCGGGAACCAAAATAAGGGAATGAGCATTGGGAAGGGAACACACATCCTGAGTACAAAGGGGTAGAGAGTATTTTTGTTATAAGGGTAGAATGATGCGAAATGAGTTGAATGGTAAGTTCGAGGTAGAGAATGGTTGGTAGATGTTTTGATAGATGGGTGTCATAATAGGTAAAAGCTGGTAAGTGAGTATTAGAGTCATAAGTGGGGTAAGATTATTTATGAATGCCCAATTAGTAAATCAAAGTATTATGAATAATTAAGTCACCCAAACTAATTGAGAATGAGAATATTAAAGCAAGAAAGTCATAGTCAAAATGTAATAAGAACTGAAACAAGTAACAGATTGTAATAGTATTTGAAAATAAATTGAAACTATAAAATGTGTAATTTTGGTCAGGTTAAACGTAAATTTTATGGTTTATTGTAAGATAATAATAGCCATGTTAATTTTGAATGTGCTATTTTATTATGATGTATTAGGTGTGAAGGTAAAAAGTTTAAAGATGTTTCATGTATTTTATGATGTAGCTTTCTGTAACATACGTATGTCAAGGTCATTGACTTGACCCAGACAGATCAGATGATGGTTGATGTTAGAGACAAGACCAGTTTCTAGTAATTGATTGATGCCATTTGGTTCTTGATTGAATTAAAATTTTTGTTTTTTCTGAAGATTGAGAAAAGAGATGTTGGAAAAAAAAATTATGCCTGCCATATAGAGGACATTTTGAATTTCAAGTATATTATTGTTTATATGTATTCTTAGTGTGTTTATGGAATTACAATTGTTTAGTATTATGTATAAACAAATGTTAGTATAAGTGAGTTTATGATTTAATAAGATGTTCAATTTGTGTTTTTTATGATTGTTATTAGCGGTGAAGAAAATTGATAGAGAAGGATAGATTCATATAAGATTTTATTTTTTTGGGTTTGATGAAAATAATAATAATATAACAATTTGATTTTGAACTTAAATGAATTTTTGAATTTAAAGATAAATATTTTGTGAATTTTAAATGATGAGTTTGTTTAGAAAGTAATCATGAGTGTGTGTACGCGCCCAGTACTTGCTAAAGACAACCCAGTGTGCATGACAAGGGGGAACATATCGGTTGAGGATCTGGCATGGTATAAGACCAGGGGTTTGGATTTTGGGGGTGAAATGATAGAAGGTTAGGTGTACTATGGTGAGTACCGGTTCAAGTTTATGGTGTTGGGATCTCGGATAGAGAAGTCCAGTAATCTTGTTCAGGTGCAGCCATAGTCGCCGAGCTAGGGGGGTAGATTACCCATGATGCGTTAAGAATTAATGGGGGGTTGTTGGCACCATATCCTCTCCGATCCTCTTAGGGGTAGCAATGTGAGTTCTTCTGTCTCGACAAAAGACCTCTCATTGGGGGGGGGGTATTGAAACGGAGCAATTTTGAAGGGTATATTTTTTTATTCAATTTATTAATTATTTGGGACTGATTGGTTTGGACACCCTTTACGGTCACTCAGACATGTTTGTTGGACACCCTGTATACAATTCCGTACCGGTCTGTGCCTAGTACACAACAATAACAGCGTTGGAATGCGAACCGGTGCACACATGCCTGTATTTTCCGTTGGGGGAAAAGTAAAAACTTCGTAGCGAGTCACTAGCAACAAAACGATAACGTTGGAATGCAGCTGTAAGTTTGCGCCCATGGGCCTCAGCAATAATCTTGACCCCAAAGTCTAGCAGCGGAAGTTAACACAACGTGGTGAATTAGACCAGCCCCGGGAGCGGCTCAGCCAATCACCGCGCGAGCTGATGGAAATAAATGTAACCGACGCACCTTGGTAGCATCAGGCAGTTCACAACAACACCAGACCACGCGTGGTTCTATCAAAATTTGTTCTTAACGAATTACGGTCGGCCGGCCAAAACTCAGTTTAATTCTCCATAAAGGTGTAATACAGTGCAAACAATATGAACCGTGAACCAAGAAAGTTACAGAAAATACGATAATAAACTTTTAACAGCAAGAAAAAGAAAACTCAGTGAGACGCGCCATGCGGTCGGGGAAAAGGACGCCACACGAAAAGTTCCAAAATCGAAAATATTAATATTATTATTTTACATACAATGGGGTGTTAAATTGATATGAATGAATGCTGTGAGTGAGCAATTACTGGGTTGTCTTTTATAGGTTAAGGAATTAGTTGTTTATGTTAAAGTCTGCAGCTAGCTATGAGAATGTTGATCATGTAAAAGAATGTCTTGTATTTCCAAAGAAGCAGAAGCCACTTGAATAAGATTTTATATGCAATTGAACTTTTTAAGTAAACGTGTAGGTAGAGTAAATTAAATGTAAATAAATGTTTGGCGTGTTATTCATGTTGTAATAAACAGTAATATGTTAATTTGGAGAGGAAATATGAGTAAGTAAAGAATTTAAATTCATATAAAATGAAATAAAATCTGAGTTCTATTACACCAATGAGAGTTGAGTACGTTATTGTTGCAACCTTAGAATCACGTTCAAATTCACCGTTCGTGCTGGTATCTTGGACCCCAATAGAAGGTGAGTGGGAGATTATATTGTTTTATAAAAGTTAAATTATTTGACTAATAACACTTTGTAGAGATGACACGATGATACTGGTCTGTATTGTTTCAAGCCGTAGTTTTTCATTTTCCTTTTTCTGTCCACTTATATCACAATATACGTGTTTTCTATTCTGCAAATAACTTTATTATTTTGCACTTTCTAAATGGCATTTTAGCTTGTAATACACAAGTAAATCATGGCCAGAATATAAAATTATAAAATAATTAACCTTAATCAAGAAATCGTTGAGCATAAAAACTGGCAAATTTATTCACATGACAAGTATCAACACTTGTAAATGAATGAGAAATTTAAAATATTTAACAATGAAAAGACAGTAAATTTACCTGAACCAGAAACAGACTGAAAATCTCACTTGGTATGCACACTGGATTTCCATCTGCCTTTATTATTTTGTTGTTTTAAATAGTGATCACAGTTTCTTGTCAATTTGCAACCATCCCTTCATCGTACTCCTGTAACAGAATTTGACATAGCAATCGTAATATTTATCAACTTTTATTTACCTGCATTGTTAAAACTTGTACTATATTTATCACATAGGGTATAAATAAAAAAAGTGTTATACACACACACACACACACACACACACACACACACACACACACACACACACACACACACACACACACACACACAATATAAATTCATCAACTCTACATTCATCCAAAAATAAAATACTATTGAAATTCTTACGATAAAAAGTCATTTCAGTTGCCCTGGAAAACTTTAGTAAATTTCCCTTTTAATTCAAAGAAAAAAATTAACAAAATTTCTGACATAAACAAATGCTGACAGTTTTGGCTACAGTGATGCATGTTTTATTTAACTGAAGTATTACTATAATGGCAATTCATAAATAACGATAGTGTTTTACTCAACGAGACAAACAACCTGAAGATGCTATGAATAACTGAAATACATATCGGTAATAAACATGGAAAGTGAGGAGTGATTACTGTGTGTGGATGTGTGTTCTTTTTTAAGAAAGATTAATATATGCCTAAGAAAGTATTAATTTTATTATCGGTATTTAATAGTTGATATATTCTGTGGTGGAAACAAATTCAATAAAACATGACATACTTCATTCTGTTTTGGTAGAAATAACACAGTCACATAGTCTTGGCAAGTTATTGTATGACTTCTGTCACCACAACCTTGAGTGTTAACACTGCATTTACATTATATTCCTTAACTTAAATATAAACAAATTATTGTAAAGAATTATGACCACTAATTATATGATAGCAACTGACTTAGATTTCACACATATTATTAGTACATTTTAAAAACAAAATTGATAGAAACCAAAACACCTGGTCAATCACAATTGTTTAAAATCAAAATACGGGTTTCATAACACCCTCTGATTACATTGTGCGTGTTTACAATCTAACATATCTTAACATAAGCTTATCTAGTAAAGATGAATGAGTCTTGTGTATAAACTACACTATCCTGTTTCCTATACAGCAGAATATCGTGATTTACTAACATACACTTGAGGAATTGATTACGTGTCATCGACATTCTTCTTCTTCTGGCATAAAACCCAGCAATGACGTAACTAGGAGCTGTTCCTGGGGGGGGGGGGGGAGGAGACTAGAGTAGAACCTCCATTAACCAAAACAAAGTTTAACCGAAACGACCAACCAACAAAAAAAATTATATATTCCTAATTTTGACTACAATGAAAATTTGCTTTCCGGATAAAACAATAAAACTAATGTAATAAATTGTCAAGATGAAAAATAAGTTTGAAGAGCATGCTTCGAAGATGTCAAACAAGAAACAACGAAGACGTCTCACAATACGAGAAAGTAAATGAGGTTGTGCTTTTATGGTTCACGAAACAAAGGGACGAAAAAGATGATGACAGCAGAGAGCAGCAGACATGATACCGCTGACGAGATCTTCAATGCGTTAAGAGGTAAGAGATTTTTGTTTGGGTTAGGGCATTAAATTAGGCTATACAAAATACGCGTTTTTTCTCTCGGAGTTTTATTCAAATTTTCCGACAGCGTTACGGTTCGTAGAACAATCTGAAGAATCGGCAAGAAAGTTATGTAAAAAGAGAAATCAAAGAAAAATGTAAAAGTTTTTCATATACAAAAAAATATAATATAAAATCAATATAAATAAAAATTATTTTGTCAATATAAAAAAATCATAAAACTAGTGTTAAAAAAAAATGATTTTATGTAAATAGTTTGATAGTTATTAAAATCTTTTGATAATATTGTATATTGCCTCCAGTTATTTTACCTCACAATTTAGAAAATATCTTAATTACTATACGAAATTTTGGTTATCTGAAACCGCCTGCCCCCCTTGTTTTGGTTAACAGAGGTCCTACTGTATCTTGAAAGTTGGAATCCACTTTACTTTATTCATTTAAAATATTGTTACGACGGTCTACTTGATCGTCGTAGGTACAGTGGAAACAAAATACAAGATACCAATTAAGTCACTAATCACCAGCTTTAATTTTCACAGTTAAACAGTTTGTAATTAACAACAGTCTCTTACAACAAATCAAATAGAAAATTGTTCACACACAATAAAATGTCAACTAATATTAAACACAATTGTATTACAATTATACCGCCCGATTATAAAACGCAACACCTCACTGGTAACCACTTGAACGCACACAGTAATATCGCTCAATAATAACTCGAACCACACTGTAAATATATCACAACTATAACTGAAAACTACGGCCACTGCCGCCTAGTATTTATACAACGCTCACAGACCACAAGATTCCAAACTACGCATTAGCGCCAGTGTACGACGTAATTAATTGCGGCCTTGACACAGTCAGCGAGCGGCCGCCCGATTTCTGGCGCAGTCTATCAAATGCGTAGTTGAGTCACGTACGCCACATGCATTACATTCCGGATCCCTCTGGAACGTTCGATAAACACGTAGATTGTTGTGATGTCATAACAATATTGTAATTTCATTTATTTCTAGTTATTTGTAAGCCTTATGTTAACATACACAACTTGCTTATAAACAGGCCTGCGTTAAGTGATTATGGAATTTTGCTGACATTCTAATAGCTCAGAGGGGGAGAGATTGATCCCCCCCCCCAAATAGTTACTCCACTGCAACCCTGTGTGGGTCTTAAAGCCTGCTCAATGATTTTCTTCCATTCCATCCTCTCGTATTCATACTTCTAAAATCATTCTCTATGCCATCTATCCAACTTTTTCTAGACCTTCCTTTAATTCGTCTGCCCATTAGTTTACAGTCTGTGATACTTTTAGTTGTTCTGCTACCATCCATTCATCTCACATGACCCAGCCATTCTAATCTATTCTTTATGAACTGGACTATGTCAGCACTGTGACATAGCATAATGACAACAACTGTCAATTGATCCAGTTCATAACTTGTTCATATCCTCCAGGACCCACCTTCAGTTTGCCAAGGTCCAAAAATCTTTTACAAGATATTATGCTCAAATATTATAAGCTGTTGTTCACCTACATTAGTCCAGGCCTCGCATCTATATTACTAATGGGCAATACGATTTGTATATACGTTAGCTTTAGTTGTTTGCTTAGTATCCTGGATTAGAACAACATTTCGTAGGAGTCATTACACCTGTTTCTACTTACAGTAGAGGACTTTTGTTTCATTACTGCAAGAGTTAGTTTATGTAATCTGTGATCCTAAGTAAGACAACTGTTGAAAATGTTCAAACGTATAATTTCTAATTATTAGGTTAGCACAATTGTTTGTCATGTTTCTTTGGACTTTCATATGCTTAGTTCAGTATAACAATCACAGCAGTAGCATGGGTTTTGAAGGAGACCAGGTTTGGTAGTATAATCCAAAGCGTGGGTTACCCATAACGTGGTTGTTCCCCAAAACTTCAAGCCAACTAGAAAGGTCCTTACACTGTGAAAGAGAGTCAATGATGTTGTTTATCAGACCACAAGGACAGTGAAAATTCAAGGTCATCCACTCAGACTGCCTGGCAAAGTATTATAGCAGAGACAGTTTGCCAGTTCAGGATGAACAGACTTGAGGAGGGACAGTGCTACACTGAGCTGAAAAATAATAAAAATGCCTACGTGAACCTTTGCATGTGGTGGTGCAAGGCTGTTCCACTCGTTTGGAGATCATTTTGTGCGGCAATGTGTTCCACTCTAGATCATTCAAAATGCACCTTCCAGAGATAATGCAACTAGTCTACCAACACCCGGCCCGCTATTATCATTACAATGGAAGGTGGCATGGTATAAATGCTGAATTTCAAAGTGACCGAGTTTCAGTTACACCTGGCAATTTTACACGTGCTAATTACTGCAAAACTGTAATAACGTGACTTTTTTTGTTGTCTTTTGCACAGATTTAACTTGAATTACTGTATATGAGTGCCTTTGTTGTTTTCTAACTGTGGTTGGGTCTAATTAAAGTTTGCAATTACTGGCTTAATTAGTGTCAGTTATTCTGTTTCCACTGTACAACACTATGATCTATGAGGGCGTCATAACAATATAAATTTTATTATGTCTGTTACACCCCATTCGTCTCTTATAAATTAAATTTCTAATGCAGTCTTCTTTGAAGTGGTTTCATATAATCTCTGTTGCCGTATATCTGTTTTCTGTACATACAACACATTTAAGTTTTCTTAAAACTCTCATGGCTTTCTGAGTTTATAATTTTAGATCTGGCGACAGAGTGCTGTAACCAGAGTAACACTTTTACATCTCAAGTATTTACAGATTGTTACATGTTCTGTCTCATTTCAGTTTATTATAGTTTACAGTATAGTAATCTTTTACATAATTTTTGTTTGTTTTCATAATGACAATCACTTTCCAGCTATGGTATCATCCAACTGAATTTACTTACTGGTGTACTAGTCAGTATCCTGTCAGTGGACTTATATCTATCCATCTGTCCATTATAATATTGAATATTACAGGATTTAAAAAGGTCGCTTATAATAAAGTTTTGGTACTGTGTATTTTTAATGTAAGTCCTTTATGCCTGTTGATATGTTGTCTCATCTACAAACTCCTGTTGCTCCTCACTCATTATTTATAAAGTGATTTAAGTTTTCCTAACAGGATTTTATTAGTTTCTGTGCTCCTCTCAGTGATAACTCATCTCCATAGGTAGCATTGTTACATGGGAACTGTAATGCCAATTTTCCAATCATATGGATCATTTCCATCTAATAATATTTTGCTAAAGAATGCTGATAAATTTTGTCAGCTTCCCCTGTGTTTTTCAGAAACTTATCAAGTACTCCGTAGTTCTAGGTGTTTTTATAGTTTTTAATTTGCTGATCCTTTTATCACATCTTCATCTGTTATTATAAGTAAACTGTCTTTTCCAAACATATCATTTCCTTCTACTTGCTCCTTGTTTTCATCATCTTTATACAGTTCTATCTATTTACATAGTTTCTTCTTCCCTATTTTGTGGATCCATACTGTGTCATTCTTTCTTCCTACTTCATAGGATTAAATTAAATTAAACCTCCGCTCAACAGTCCGTTAAGGACCAAGGCGTACCGCACGGCTTTTGTGTTAGTGTGACGGTGTATGGCTAGTACTACACGCCACCAGCCGCTAGTTGCGGTATTCACAGCCAGGAGGCGGCGCTGTTATCTCAGCGCCTACTCAGTTTGCCTCACGACGCTGAGTGCACGCCGCACGGAACCTCCGCCGGGAATTGAACCCGGGACCACGAGCGCATCAATCGCCCGCGTTAGCCACTAGACCACCTGGAGGCTCACTTCATAGGATTTCCATGAATTATTCTGAGCGCTGTAATATGTCATGTTTTTTTGAAAAACTTTCCCAGTAGCTTTCTTTTAATTCATTTATTTTCTACCTTTATAAGTTTCACTTATAATTAACACTAAGAACAGATCCACATAAACTAATTATTTGTACGTAAAAAGTGAAAAGTAGATCTTTCTTGTCATGTGTTTTCAAAGGTATATTTGTGTTGAATTTTACAACTAAATAATATGTTATTTATAAAAAGATTATTTTGTGAATACAAGTCTGTTACAAGGCTTCCATTACTACTACATACTTCTTTGTTGAGCCACTTGGCAAATAACATTTCTTCCTACTTGCATGTTTAAAGATATGCTATGATAGCCAGGTCTATCAGAAATGAAAGCGATGCAATAGGTTAGTATATTGACTAATCAGCGGTATGCGCAAATTAATACCTGAGAACGTTTATAACAGAAGTGCTTCCATGGGAACTGTCTTTATTCTAAGTACTGTGCAGGCAATTCAGATATCTGTTCCCGTGCCACTGAGGATAACTGTTATGAGCATGGTCGAAAAATTTAGCACAAACACAGATAGATAGCTTGGACCATTCCCTAAGCTTCTTCCCATATTAATTTCATCTACTCATCCCAAAGTTTACTTGCCTTTAACAAGTTACTAACAATAAGCAATAGCAAAAACCTGTACAAAAGACACTCAAAGAGACCATATCTTCAAAACAAGACAGTAGAAATAGACTCAAACAATAAAAATATTTTGGACCAAGTCTTTGATTCGAGCAAGCCTTTTACAACTGTCATTCCCAAACTAATGTATACTTGAGTATAGGTTTATTCCACTAGTAAATAACATGTGAAACCTGACTAAAGAACTTCAGATTTTGTTAATTCATACTACGTAGACAGCTAAAAATGTATTCAAAAACTTACGTTAATAGTTCCGTCAGTGACTTACTTTTTTGTCGTTACGACGCGTTTCAAGACGTATGTCTCATCATCCGGTGTTTCACTCGATAGGTGAGGTCGTCAATACATTAAAATAAAATAAATAAACGAACACATAAAAACACAAACGTGAACGGAACATATACGGCCAGTGCGCACCGCGTTGAAGTTGAGCCTGCACTGTTGTTATTACTGTACGTTATTTACTCAGTAGGCCGTGTGTTTTTCAATCTTATCTTGGATACTAATAACTACGTCATACAGTGAGTTTGATTGGAACTGCAGTTGATCATTTAATAGGAACTCAGGGATATTCTTACTATTATTTATATCACTACCTTTAATTTTACTGAGAATTTTTTGTGCCTTATATATTTCAAATTCTTCAGCAGCGTTCATGTATCTGCCTTTCTTACATACATGCAGGGGTCTAACGTTGGTCTTGAAGTTCGTGCAATTATGATTGTTATTAACTAAATGGCGAGCAAAACTGGAACTTAGTTTTTTACTGTTTTGTTTGGGGAGATTTTCTTTGAAACGCTTACCAAAAGATCTACCAGTTTGTCCGATACAATAGCTATTACAGTCGCTACATGAAATCTTGTATACCCCTGTCTTATCTTCTAATGGTGTGGATTGTTTCGATCTAAGTATTTTGCCAATTGTATTAGAAGTGCGGAACGCTATTTTAATATTTGATCTGTTGAACACACTATTTAATATTTTGGGTAAGGTGTTGCCATATTCACATGATATATACCTTGTATTATCTAGATTTTTACGGGGTGTACCGTTCTTTTCCTTTCTCTTTCGATGTTGCCTGATTAGGTTATCTATCATTACCGCATTATATCCATTAGCTATAGCTATGTGCTTAATTGTCGTTAGTTCTTCATGGAAATCACTGGCGTCCATTGGTATTGTTAATAATCTATGTACTAAACTATTAAAGGGTGCCATTTTTTGTATAAACGGGTGGTGTGAATCAGCATGTATTGTAGTATCTGTGGCGGTTGGCTTTCTATAAATTTTATATTTAAATTTGTTATCCAGCCTTGTGACAGTCAGGTCAAGGAAATTAATCTTGTTATTCACTTCAGTTTCAAGGGTAAACTTTATCGTGTTGTTGATTTCATTCATGTAGTTTTTTAGGTTTTCTATTTGGCGTAAAGTGCCATTGAATATTATGAACGTATCATCGACGTATCGTGAATATGAAATTATCTTGCTACAAAGTTTATTTCTGTTATTAAGTAAATATGTGTTTTCATAATAGCTGTAGTGAAAGCAACCTACCTAGAGGAGAAAACCTCGATCACAATCCTGGCCCTCCAGGTTGGAGGTTGGGCTATGGGCTAACAACCCATTCCCGGAAAACCGGATGTTACGAAACTGCCAAATAAGCCTCGGAAAGGACAGTATTATCGGAAACGACTCAGGCAACGGAATATGGACTTGTCTTTTGGAACGTGGAATGTTAGGACTTTGTACAGGCCGGGGGCATGGGTGGAGGCCAGGGCCCGACTTGGGCTGTAGCGCCATTGGAGAGAGAGAGAGAGTGTTTTCATAATGACTTAAGTATACATCTGCCAGTAAGCCGGATAGTGGTGACCCAAGGCCTCACTATACTACTGGCCGGAGTGCTGGAAACGTGACGTCACACTAGGCGCCGAAACGGAACACGACAGCTAATGCTGTTTACTGTGTCGCGTTCTCAAATAACCTTTCCTACACACACCTGTAATGGTTTACCTGAACATGTCGTATACGGCTGTAATCTGTATGAACTAACAAAGACCTTGGTATGAAAAAATGTAGAGTTTTGTGAACAACAACAGTTATATTTAGCATTTGAGAAAGTGCAATTTACACGAAGGATGTAAAAAAGCTGTGAATCGAGGTAATTGACAGCTTATCGGGGAAATAACTTTCAAGTTTCTTTATGTAAACAGCCGAACTTTCGTATTGTACAAGATTTTATATCATGTATGATAAATAGTACCAGAAGCGGGGTAAGCGGAAAAATTAAAGAAATAACTGATTACTAACTGCTCAGTATTTATTTACAACAATATTTGATCATTTGAAGATGGTGCATTACAATGTCGTATTGCCTTACATCTAACATATTTATATGTATTTTAAAATCTACTTACAATAAAGTTATTTAGACTAACTTGACAATTCTGTGTCTAACATGTATCAGTCAATTTAACGCTGAACTTGGCTGAAATTTGTGTATTTTTCTCTTTTTGTCCGATTTGACTTCATTCTGAGCATCTTTCCTTTTTTTTTATTGAATTTGTCATTACGGGATTTTGAATAATTGTTTAACAAAATGTTACAAAAGGAAAATAAACATTTATCGATAAGTTTGTTAAAATTAATTTTACATATATTACAATTTCTCTGTGGATGATAGATGTCAATAAAACCTAAAATAGCGCTAAAATAATAAAATTTTAGCGCTACTCTCTGATTAGTGGACAATAAAAACTGTGTTTCGTATCTGTCAGATACAATTAATGTAAACACTTTGAAAGCTAAATTTAGTACTTCCATCACATAATCTGAAGAGTATTTTAAAGATCCTCTATTAATAACATTAAAATAGTAACTGTCCTTTTGTGGTCCAACACTAGACTCGGTATTTGTTGTAGTAAAGAAATCTGTACACCCAGTGCAAGAGTTACTTTTTAAAATACTGTGTACCAAGTAACCACCGTTATAAACAAGGTTTTCAAAAACTGTTGGTCATGCGTCTGCAGCTAATTTCACACGTTGTCGTTTTACAGTCACACGGTGCCGTCGGGTCTTGTCACCCAGTCCTCCCGCACGATATAACGTTCGTCGAAGTGACGAATGCAAACAACAGATCGTTTGATGGGCGTGAAGTTTGCTCTGTGAATGGGATTTAGCAATTTTTGACACTGGATAGGATCCTTCGGGAATCTAAAAACAGTCACTGAACTATCTGCGTTATAATTGCTTTGCATCCTGGTACGCAGCATGAAGTTGGCATGTTTTTAATATTATTATCACAAACGTACGGAATGAAAAACAGTTGCAACAAAACTTCCGTATATGAATAGAAACACGCGTGCAAGTAGTGTATACTGACTAAAAAACTGACATTGGGGGCTGGTGGCACGAAACCGGTCCGGTGCCTACTGTCTCGAGTGGAGGGGGTGACTCCGGCCAGTAGTATAGTGAGGCCTTGGGTGAGCCCACTGCTAAACCCCTTTGCTGGATGTAATATTTGGTATTCAAAGTAAAATAGTTCTGACCATCACTTCTAATAGGTCAATTATTTCGTCAATTTCTTTTGTATTGCGTATTTTGGCATCAATTAAGTTGGTCTTTAAAATGGTTAGTGTGTCATGAACCGGGATATTAGTGTATAAATCGACAATGTCAAACGAAGCAATTTTATAATTATGGTGTAACTTTGTCTTTCATTTTGTTAATGAATTCAATATTATTTTTTACGCTATAATTATTTTTTAGATTTATACTATTTTTTTAAATTCTGGTAAGTACCTTGCTGATTTTATAACTTGGGGCAGTAATAAAGTTAACTAGATGCCTGATAGGAACATTGGGCTTATGGATTTTTGGCAGACCAACGAATTGCGGGGCTACTGCCTTGATAGGCTTTAACGCGCAACGTGTGTTTTCGTCGAATATACAAGTACTTCGATTAATTATATTATTCAAGATTTTTACAAACTGAGCTGTTGGGTCCACCTGTATCATTTTGATATTATTGTTATTTATAAAATCATTGACCTTCACGTACTGAGCCATATAATACGTGAAATAATCAGTGCAGAAGCCGCCGTTAAAACACTACCAAACCATATAATGCAGAATGAAGTTCGCGTCATGATTAATAATAAATTGAACAAATACATAAAACATGTGGAACACAGCAAACCCAGCAGGTCAAATATTAAAATGGCGTTCCACACTTCTAATACAATTGGCAAAATACTTAGATCGAAAAATCCACACCATTAGAAGATAAGACAACTAACAACTGTATAGCTGTAGCGACTGTAATAGCTATTATATCGGACAAACTGGTAGATCTTTTGGTAAGCGTTTCAAAGAAAATCTCCCCAAACAATACAGTAAAAAACTAAGTTCCAGTTTTGCTCGCCATTTAGTTAATAAGAATCATAATTGCACGAACTTCAAGACCAACGTTAGACCCCTGCATGTATGTAAGAAAGGCAGATACATGAACGCTGCTGAAGAATTTGAAATATATAAGGCACAAAAAATTCTCAGTAAAATTAAAGGTAGTGATATAAATAATAGTAAGAATATCCCCGAGTTCCTATTAAATGATCAACTGCAGTTCCAATCAAACTCACTGTATGACGTAGTTATTAGTATCCAAGATAAGATTGAAAAACACACAGCCTACTGAGTAAATAACGTACAGTAATAACAACAGTGCGGGCTCGACTTCAACGCGGTGCACACCGGCCGTATATGTTCCGTTCACGTTTGTGTTTTTGTGTTCGTTTATTTATTATATTTTAATGTATTGACGACCTCACCTATCGAGTGAAACACCTGATGATGAGACATACGTCTTGAAACGCGTCGTAACGACAAAAAAGTAAGTCACTGACGGAACTATTAACGTAAGTTTTTGAATATAATTTCAAGTGACTTGGATACTTGTGAAAAATGAATCTTACAGCTAAAAATGCCATATGCATGAATCTTTTATCTAAGAGAAAGTAAAGGGTGAATGCTACACGTTTTTCTCTGTGTAACAAAATTTCCTATTAGCACTTCAAAGTTTTATAGCCGATTCACTAATTCTATTGTTCAGTAAGTTGTAACATAACAGGATATTTCTTTATTGATTCTACAATTTTTGTTTGCACTAGATTATACATTCCAATTTTGTATATAATTTTGTAGCAGTAAAAACTGTATTTATAATATATCACAATTCATATGTAAATTATAAGAACCATAAAAAACAAAAAAATTATAAACACATGTATGGGTTTCAAACTAACAATAAGTCTCAGACAGGTATGTGTACCCTGATGTAACATCAAGAGGGGTGAGATCTTTGTGCACATTGTTAAAGACCAGTTCAGTTGGTAGAGTATGAGATTCATAATCTCAGGGTCATAGGTGTCTTATATATAACATTACTTTTATGTGTGCGTTTTGACTGTATCACTAATACATTTACATATCCACGTAAAGCCTGAGATTAAGAGTCTCATTCTCTACTAACTGAACCAGTGTTTAACAATCTCCAGGAGATCTCACCCTTCATGACATCACATCAGTGCGGGTGCGTGCACACACACACACTTGCTGAGATTGTTAGTTTCAAAACTATACAAATGTTCATTTAAATAATAAAGTTCTGTTAGTGGTTATAATCACAAACAGAAATAACACTGTTGCACACCACTATAGAAAAATTATTCCGATTAGCACTTTCAAGTCACAGCTCATCATCAGATCAGAAATATATTGAAAGCACTAGACAGAATAATTTTTCTATAGTGCTGTGCAACAGTGTTATTTCATACAATGTTCAATTTTTTTTCTCTTTTATGGTTGTTATAATTTACATATGCATTGTTGTATGTTATCACGCATTTTGTACCACTGCAACATGTACACACAAAATATTCAACTGAAGTTATATATTAACTTGCTTTTAACTAAGTGCATACAAAAGATAATTTAATACATGTTTCAGGTACTAAAAATTATTTTAGTTGAATATCAGTTGTTTAATTATAATTCTCTCCAAGCACATACAAATATTAAATGAAGTTAAAAATGAAAACAAATGCATCTCAAGGTCCTGATTCTTCGGCCATTTATTTAAAGAAGCAAATTGTATGTGAAAAATAACTTTTTTAGATACACAGTCACTTGATGTGGAGTGAACCATACTATAATCCATGTAAACACAAAATGTCTGCATTGGTACAGCTCAACATTACTGCTGTACTAACAGTCTACATAATAATCCTACATGAAAGTTATAGAGCTGTATGGAGTAAGCCAGTGCAGGACCCAGAAATCTGGTCTTCCTCTTAGGACTCAATCTCTTATTAATTAAAGGTTGAATTTATTATCCCAATTATTTATTTTATTTGCAATAAAATCAGTCAGTAGAGAGTATGCACAACTTCTGAAGAAAAAAATTGAACATCAATACTCGGACATGGAAGAAGAGGAACAAGCTGGTTTTCGGGCGGGGAGATCAACCATAGATCACTTATTTTGCTTGACGCAAATCATAAAAAAGAAAACTGCTGTAAACCAAGAAGTGCACTGCCTATATGTTGACCTTAAGAAAGCGTATGACAGTATTCCGCACACCAAACTTTGGCTGGCACTTCAACAAACGAACATCGCCTTCACTTTAATCGAAGCAGTTAAGACTTTATACAACGGATTGAAAGCGCACATAAAAATATGAAGTAAAGTCTCAAAAGGATTTAATGTTAGTAAGGGCCTGAAGCAGGAATGTTGTCTCTCACAGAGGCTTTTTAAAATATACCTGGAACAAGCCCTCCAAACCTGGAAAAAGAAATGCCAGTGTACACACTGTGTTTTGTTGACAACCAAGTCGTGGTAGAACACAGGACTATCACCACATGGAATACATGACACGAAAACTTAGAGGAATATAAGCTATGGGGCCTTGAAGTAAACACAAAGAAAACGGAGTATATGTGCATTGGTGGGGAACAGAAGAATTTAATTTTAGAAGATGAACAAGAAATAATAAATTGCAGTAGCTATAAATATCTAGGAACAACAGTTACACAAGATGGTAGTCTAGATAAAGCGATAAGAAAAAGAAATAACCTGGGAAGAAAATCAATAGCATTGCTGAACAACATATTGTGGGACCAACAAATATCAAAACAAAATAAACATTGTATATACAATACAATCGTGAAACCAATTACGTCATACGGGTGTGAAATATGTCCAATAATACAAAGAACAGTAAAGTTGTTGGAAGCTACTGAAATGGATTATTGGCGAAGAGTGGCAGGAAGGTCAAAACTGGAAAAAGTAAGAAACGTCAGAATCCAGGAGATAATGGGGATACAGTACTCTACTGTCGACGGCATAAAAACAAAACAGCTAAGATGGTTTGGGCATGTACAAAGAATGCCGGATAGTTGACTCCCCAAGCAAATTTTGAGATGGACACCATACGGTCGTAGGTGAAGAGGAAGACCTACGTTGAGTTGGAGAGAAGGCATCAACTGGGCAATGAGAGACCGGGAATTGGAAGAGGAATCTTGGTTAGATCGAGACCAATGGAGACTAGGGATCGGAAGACGTAGGATAACGTTATGAACCAATTTATATATATATATATATATTTTTTTTTTGCAATAACTTCAAATAGTTTTTACTCATACTTAATCAGAACCAGTTACTATAGGCTAATGGTCTCGTATAATCTTAAGTACGAGGTGCTATCAGAAAGTTCCCGGACTAGGTCTAATAAATTCTTTTTGCTTACCTAGGCCATTAATGGCTCCATCTCCTTCAAAGTAGTCTCCCTGCGAATTGATACAACGAATCCAGCGTTGTTTCCATGCCTGGAAAGTGTCAAAAAAAGTCTTTTGCTGAAGGCTGTCAAGCACCTCCTGCGTTTTTTCTTAATGTCTTCTACAGTGTCAAAACGGTGACCTTTCATGTGAATTTTTATTTTCGGGAACAGAGAAAAATCACAAGGGGCTAAATCTGGTGAATATGGAGGGTGTGGGACGGTGGCCATATTGTTTTTGGTCAAAAACTCTGTTGTTTTCAGTGAAGCGTGAGCAGGTGCATTGTCGTGATGCAACAGCCAGTTTTGGTCTTCCCACAATTTGGGCCTTTTTCGTCGCACATTTTGTCTCAGCCGCCTCAAAACGTCACAATAAAAATCTGAGTTCACTGTAACACCAGCTGGCACGAACTCGCGATGGACAATGCCTTTGATGTCGAAAAACACAGTGAGCATGGTTTTTGTTGAACTTCTGACCTGCCGTGCTTTTTTTAGTCTCGGTGATTGTGGACTTTTCCACTGTGACGACTGCTGTTTTGTTTCTGGATCATAACCATAAAATCAGCTTTCATCACCGGTTATGACACTGGAGATGAAGGTAGGGTCATTTTCAGACGTTTCTCTGAGTTCACTGCACACATCAACACGGCGCTGTTTCTGATCCACAGACAAAAGCCGAGGGACGAATTTCGCAGCAACATGATGCATGCCTAAATTTTCAGTTAGAATTTCTTGACAGCTTCCATAGCTTATTCCGGCACTTGTACATAACTCATGGATTGTTTGACGACGGTCTTCGTGAATGAGTTGTCGAATTTTTTCAACATTTTTATCCGTTTTGCTGTTGTTCGATTTATATGTCTGCAGAATATTGCTGTAAACTTTTGTAACGGGGCAATTTTGAAGGGTATATTTTTTTATTCAATTTATTAATTATTTGGGACTGATTGGTTTGGACACCCTTTACGGTCACTCAGACATGTTTGTTGGACGCCCTGTATACAATTCCGTACCGGTCTGTGCCTAGTACACAACAATAACAGCGTTGGAATGCAAACCGGTGCGCACATGCCTGTATTTTCCGTTGGGGGAAAAGTAAAAACTTCGTAGCGAGTCACTAGCAACAAAACAATAACGTTGGAATGCGGCTGTAAGTTTGCACCCGTGGGCCTCAGCAATAATCTTGACCCCAAAGTCTAGCAGCGGAAGTTAACACAACGTGGTGAATTAGACCAGCCCCGGGAGCGCTCAGCCAATCACCGCGCGAGCTGACGGAAATGAATGTAACCAACGCACCTTGGTAGCATCAGGCAGTTCACAACAACACCAGACCACGCGTGGTTCTATCAAAATTTGTTCTTAACTAATTACGGTCGGCCGGCCAAAACTCAGTTTAATTCTCCATAAAGGTGTAATACAGTGGAAACAATATGAACCGTGAACCAAGAAAGTTACAGAAAATACGATAATAAACTTTTAACAGCACGAAAAAGAAAACTCGGTGAGACGCACCATGTGGTCGGGGAAAAGGACGCCACAAATGTAAAGTTCCAAAATCGAAAATATTAATATTATTATTTTATAACAATGGGGTGTTAAATTGATATGAATGAATGCTGTGAGTGAGCAATTACTGGGTTGTCTTTTATAGGTTAAGGAATTAGTTGTTTATGTTAAAGTCTGCAGCTAACTATGAGAATGTTGATCATGTAAAAGAATGTCTTGCATTTCCAAAGAAAATTAAGCAGAAGTCACTTGAATAAGATTTTATATTATAACGTAACGCTTGCCTCTGTAAAATGTTGAAGTGTGTCAGAGTGTAACTTGTGTATGTGTGTCTTACCAATTCGTCCTCGCACGGTAATGTAACTCACGATGCTCGAGTCCGTAGTGAACGTACGGACAACCAGGTATCGTAGTCCCCGATCTGAGGTTCACTAGTAGCGTATAATTCCCGGGTGGCGCCAAATTGTTTATTTAAAACAATTAAAACTGTCTTCTTATCAGCAATTTACTCAAACGGTGTGGAGGATTCAATTCGTCCCGCCGTTTCTCGATTTGTATAATCGAGCGGGCAGTTACAGTATTCGCTGCTTGAGTGCTAGTTATCACGTCTGAGACATTCGCTGTAAATTATGATTTTAAGAATACACTTCCCTACTGAAAATAAAACACATTTTAACATACACAGTATTGATTTATTAGCGATTTGATATTACTGTTTCATAGACACAAGCTATAATTGATTTTTTTATATAATTTTGCACTGGTTATTTCTTTATGAGACGTTCTCTCACAGGGTTTACAATCGATTTTGAACGAAACTAAACATACAGTATGGCGTTCTATCAAACAAGTCAACAAATATGTTCGTTCAAATTTTGTGGGATCTTTTGATCACATTAAAAGGCTCAGATGCAATTACAATAATAAAAATACACAACCTTACAATGTTTCTACTTAAATATTGTAACGTGTAACTATAAATGGTTTGTTGAAGTGTAGTACAAGTGTTTTAAAGGTTCGTACATTCATACTAGGTTAGCTTTCTAATTTAACAAATTTTCAGTGTCTTAATATTTTTATTTAATCTTTGAAAGAGAATAAAATTGATTCAGTGGTATTTCAAAATATAGTGAGAAATATTCAAAGCGCATTACCTCGGAAGTTTATAGAATTTATTGGATACTTAACAGCTTTGTAGCATGTGATTACTCTGTTGGTCGGGAATGACGGAATGTGGCTGCAATATAATTCAGTTTTCATTTATTCGGGCTTCGGGCATCTTTTTCAAAGTATTTTGATTCATTTATTCACTTCGTCTTGTAATAAAACGTCTTCTCCATCATGTAATTGTGTTCAGTGGTAGTCAGACTCCTTCTCTTTCAATTTTGATAAGTTACTTTACTTTTAAAACATTTTAAATATGAAAATAGGTTGTTCTGAATTCTGGCGTCTGTTTTCCTTGAGCGTCACTTTCTGAGTAATGATATTCAACGGTAATTACCTCTTCAACCGTTGTTTCCGTGGTTACCCCATTATTCTGATTGGGCGAGCTTGACATAAATCCATTGTTATCAAAATCTGTATTCTTTTCAAATCTTCCTATATCTTCTGACTTCCTTCCTTCTCTTATTTTCCTTCTTAATTATTAACTATTAGCACTGTCATTTGTATTTTCTCACAAAGATTATTTTGGTATCCCACAATATTGGGTTTTTTCATGTTTTCTAAGTTTACAATTAATTTAATATTTACTAATTACATTACTCTGTTTATATAACTCCTTATTTTAATATTTTGTTTTTAATAATATTTACCATTCATCCTTGGTTAATTTGTCACCTTGGATTTGTTAATTACTTGGCTATTTTCATACAATTAGTATTTGTTTATGTTTGACCGTTAGGCCTGTTTCAAGTCTAAGTAGCCATTACTGGTTTTTGATTGTTTCATACACATTATATCTCATTTTGTCCTAGATCGTTATTTCATTATTTATAATTAGGTTTATTATCTATGGAGGTGTTTTGGTTCAGTCTTTGTGTGATTTTTGTGTGTAACAACTGTGTTATTCAATATTTCTTGCTAATTATTTATTAAGTTTTCTCTTTTATAACTCAAACATTGTTTTCTTTCCTTATTTTAATTACTCTGCCAATGTCAATAATATGGCTATTAATTACTATTTATTTATCATATAATATATAACATTTAGGCTTATGTTTGGGATAATTACCCAATCCATCTCCTATTCATAAACAATTGTTTATACAATTAATTAACACTTATTATTTAATATGGGTGTACCATTCATTACTTCTTATTTATTGTTCGGGTGATAAACAATCTCACCTCTATTGAACTTGTTTCATCACTCTCCCCTTATAACATGGGTACCTACTTAAGGTTATTACATACTTATTTTCTAAAACTCTTTGCTTTCCCTTCCATGTTATCATGTTATTACTTTTTCTTGTGATTCTCACCCTTAAATTCTACCATACATTCTTAAGTTCTTTAACAATATTAATTCATAATCATCACTCTTCAGTGTTCATTATTACTGAGTCAATGTTTTTATTTTGAATATTATTCATAATAACTTTATTAAATGTTATTGTTCACTCTTAAATCTTAAACACTGGTTATTTTTACCAAGTCTTTATCTTAGCCTTCTCTATTCATACTATTTTTATTACTGACAATATTTTTATTTATTTATTACTTGCACTTTTTAAACTATTTGGTGTTCATTATAATTTACTAAGTGTTTCTTTTTCTATCATATCACTTTAGGGTAATTCACTTTCACTAGTTTAACTTCCGTTTACTTCTCACTATTTTACTCTCTTTCTCTACACATATTATATATAATTATTACTACTACACTGTAGCAGAAAGTAATTGAAATATAATTATTGCTACGACAGCATAGAACAATCTAGGCGTTTATCGAATGTCCCAGAAAGATCTCGACGTAAGCGTGTGGTGTACGTGCTACTAAACGCATGTTGCGAGAATTTTCTCGCACTTTGCCAGCCTTCGCTCGGGCGCTCGGACTGTGTCAAGGCCGCAGCAATTACGTAGTTCGCGAGAGATAAGACGCAGTTTGGAAGCTTCTGGTGTGTGTAGCGTAACTATAAATACATCGCGTCGCGGCCTTAGTTGTCAGTTCAATGCGAGATTTTTGACTGTGCGGTTCGAGAGTATTAGTGCGATATATTTACAGAGGGGTTCGAGTTATTACGGTGTACGTTCAAGTAGTTATTAGTGAAGTGTTGCGTTTTATATTCGGACGGTATAATTGTAATACAGTTGAGTTTTAATATTAGTGGACATTTTATTGCGTATGAACAATTTCATTTGATTTGTTGTAGACACTGTGTTATTAATTACGAACTGTTTTACTATAACAATTAAAGGTGTGATTAGTGACTTAATTGGTGTCTTGTTCTTATTTTGTTTCCACTGTACCTACGACGATCGAGTAGACCGTCGTAACAGTGGTGTCAGAAGTGGGATAGAACGGTTAACAGTGGAAACAGTGGATACTTTGTACAAGACGAGTGTAATTCGTAATTAATCGAAAAACAATGGATGCCAGTCAGATGATGGAAAATTTCCAGGCGCTGTTGTTACAGACAGAAGAACGACGACGACAGGATGCAGAGAAAGCGGAAGAGAGACAGAAAACCCTCCTGCTGGAAGCAGAGGAGAAACGCAGACAGGAGGCGGAAGAAGCAGAAAAACGACAGGATGAAAAACGCAGGCAGGAAAGAGAAGAAGCTGAGGAACGTCAGAAAGCACTAACGCTAGAAACAGAAGAAAGACAAAAAGATAAAACGGAAGCTCTCTTTGAAACTATGCAGAAACAGTTGCAAGAAGACAGTACCGCAGAATTGGGTATCCTACGAGGTGAGCTTAATAAACAAGTTACTAAAATATCGGAGGTACAAGAGTCAATGACATTAAAAATAGCTGAAGTAGAAAAATCTGTCTTGACTGTTGAAGAATCGATGTCTACAAAAATATCTGTTATAGAAGAATCTGTGTCAAATAAAATATCTGCAGTAGAAAACTCAATGGCAAACATAAGAGAACAAATTAAAACTGAAGTTGAACAGTGCATGAAGATTCAACCAAAGCAAATTTCTGAACAGACTGTACCAGTGATCAAGACAGAAAATAAGTTAACAGAGAAAGTCATTTTGCCTGCAGTAGGGACAGTTCATGTCAAAGCTCCAACCTTTGACGGAAGCACTCACTGGGCAACGTACCTCCGCCAATTTGAAGCTGCTGCATGCGCAAATAATTGGACAGAAGAAGACAAGGCTGTTTCACTTGTTCTTGTATTAAAAGGACCCGCGGCAGAACTACTACAGAAAGTGCCACCTGACAGCCAGAACACCTATGCCAAGTTGATAAAAGCTCTGGAATTACGGTATGGTGATAAACATTTGCGAGAGGTGTACTACGCTCAGTTGAGAACAAGACGACAACGTTCCGGGGAAAGTCTTCAAGAATTTGAAGCAAGTATCGACAGATTGATTAGATTGGCCTATCCTGAAGCACCAGAAGACTTCCGAATAAGGTTTACGGTGCAGACATTTATTGATGGCATCGGAGATTGTGAACTTCAGCAAGTGTTACGAATGGCAAGACACCGAGATAGCTCAGAAGCTCTTGTTCACGCCCTAGAGTTTGAAGCTGCCAAGTCAGCGTCCCGCTACATTAATGGGTTTGTGCCATCACGTTGCAGTCAGAAGATCCCTGTATCACATTACCGTTACGATGGGTGCAGAAAAACAGTGTTGTCGGACAAACAATTCAAAAGTTCAAGAGAGTCGCAACGATTTGAAAAAGACAGAAGACCGAAATGTTACAACTGTGGGAAACGTGGTCATCTACAGGTAGACTGTTGGGAGAAGAAGATACAGAGAGAAGAGACTGATCGCACCAATTGGAGAAGTAAAGGCCCAGAACAGCACACAGTTTCCACGCTACATAAGATCAGTGGAAACTTGATTGTTAATGGATTTGCGGATGGTAAACCAACATCATTTACAGTTGACATGGGCGCAACAGTGTCCATTGTGCGCCCTGACTTAGTCTGTAACCGCCATCCTCTAATTAGCTCTTGTACAATACAGACTGTGACTGGAAGCCCCGTCAAGGTGCTAGGAAAGGTAGACGTACGTGTACGCCTGGGTCTTCTTGAGTTTAGCCACCAAATGCTCGTTGCAGACATTGTCGATGAAGTGATTCTTGGCACGGACATTATGAATGCCTACGGATTCGTTGTGGACTTAAGAGAGAATGTCCTGAAAGTTGGCCAAGAGAAGATAAAGCTTTGCATGGCTAAAATGACAGGGTCTACCAACCATTCGATTAAGCGAGTGGCATTAGTTGAAGAAAAATTCAACAAGTCTGGTCAAGAGGAAACCTCCCTGTTGCAAGCGGAAATGGAGGGAGAACTAGCAGAGGAAGTACAAATAAGTATAACGACAAAAGAAGTGATTGGAGAGCCAACTATGGGTGTCGAGACAAAACTCTTGCTTGTTCCTGAGCTGATAGAAGCGGCCGAGGGTAAAGTGGCTGAAGATGAGGTTACGCAAGAGGTTGTTGACGAGAACCAAACAAACTTGGATCAGCCAGTGGTATTTAGGTCATTAGTACATGACGCAACGAGAGTGATTCCAGCGAAGCTAGTGGTTGCGCGAAAGATTCGCATTCCTGGGAACGTGATGTTCGGGTCACACGAGACTGAATTCGAAGAATGGGAAAATTATCCTTCGCAAGGATGGCCACCTAGATCGCCTGGTCGAGTATTACTTCGAAGACGCTTTGCCAGTTCGGGACGAACAGGCTTAAGGAGGGGGCAGTGCTACGACAGCGTAGAACAATCTAGGCGTTTATCGAATGTCCCAGAAAGATCTCGACGTTAGCGTGTGGTGTACGTGCTACTAAACGCATGTTGCGAGAATTTTCTCGCACTTTGCCAGCCTTCGCTCGGGCGCTCGGACTGTGTCAAGGCCGCAGCAATTACGTAGTTCGCGAGAGATAAGACGCAGTTTGGAAGCTTCTGGTGTGTGTAGCGTAACTATAAATACATCGCGTCGCGGCCTTAGTTGTCAGTTCAATGCGAGATTTCTGACTGTGCGGTTCGAGAGTATTAGTGCGATATATTTACAGAGGGGTTCGAGTTATTACGGTGTACGTTCAAGTAGTTATTAGTGAAGTGTTGCGTTTTATATTCGGACGGTATAATTGTAATACAGTTGAGTTTTAATATTAGTGGACATTTTATTGCGTATGAACAATTTCATTTGATTTGTTGTAGACACTGTGTTATTAATTACGAACTGTTTTACTATAACAATTAAAGGTGTGATTAGTGACTTAATTGGTGTCTTGTACTTATTTTGTTTCCACTGTACCTACGACGATCGAGTAGACCGTCGTAACATTATTAATATCATGTCTTTCTTTATTAACAACTTACATGTATTCCTAACTCTTTGGCTAGTGTATTTTTAGCTATCGTTTTTTATTAATGACTATTTACAATTATCAATACTAACATTCATTAATTATTTTGGTTCTTAACCGGTTTCATTTTCTTTATTATTTTTGATTACATTATTTATCCCTTCTCTATTTTTTATTCCTTGTCTGGGTTTTCTTGACGTGTTTCATTTTGTTTTCTTCATCATTGGTTTGTTCTCTCTTTGTTTTCATTTTTCTTCTCTTTCACTCGTCTTGTTTACTTTATTTTGTTTCTTAACTGGCCAATCTCTGGGGTTGGGTCAATGTCGTTTGTCTGTCAGTTTAGTTGTTGAGTTTCTTTATTAATCACTTTTGGGTTATTACTCTTTCTCCTTCTTTCTTAATTACATGTTATACTTTTTACTCTCCCCATTATTTATTTCTTAAAATATAGTATTATTTAGCATTTTTTATACATACTTTGTTAAAATACAAATAAGTCACTGTTCAGATCGTCAATTGTTCTTGTACATATTTCTAAATTATTTTTGTGTATTTATTTATTATGATAATCATACCATAATTACCGTACTTACCATAATTTTCTGAGCACATGTCTGCGCAATCATATTTGTTTATTGTGGGTCCAGAGTCCGGCATTAAGCGCAAATAGAGACTGAGTTGGGTCTTGAAATTGAAAGTACCAACATCAATATGCTTGAAAATCAACTTACTTTTATTATTTCTAATTCGCAAATGTAAATTGTAATACACGATAATGGCCACCTCACCGTGACCAAAACAAAATGGCGGTCGCTTCCTTACATTTATATTCATTACTCATGACTTTCAAATTTTGTTATATTTTTAATCAACTAGAGAATTTTATTGCGCTGCAGCTATGGACTTAAGTGTTTTCATTTCACTTCTACTGTATAATTAACGCAAACCAACGCCTCAGTTTGAATGCCGGCATTGTTTCGTACACGCTTTCTCTCTCACTCGCTCTCTCTCATTTCAAAATTATTCTAGGTACATTTTGCTTTAAATATTGTTAGTTTTGGGCTCAACTGTTTTAAAATGAATTTAATTGCAATTTTGACTTTCCTGGATATAGGTAGACTTGAAGTTCTGGTAGAGAGTTTCGCATTGGTTGATCGATGTTTGTCCTAGATCTCCTGGTTAGTTTGGTTTTCTCCTTTTGTAACACTGATTCTAATTTTGCATGGTTAAAACTGTTAATCACTGATTTCAAGTCATGTTTGTAATTACTGTTACTTTATAATTTACATTTTTTTATGTTTCAAATCACTTTTGCTGGCATTAGTTGCCGGCGAATTTCTATAGCGTGTTGACGCCTTGGCAGTATTATGAAGACTGGGCTGGATGCTATGCACATTTTGCGCAAGTGTGTGTGCGTCGACGTCATCGTCTTTTGTCTCAAAATAGGAAACGCCCTGGTTTATGTGTTACTGTTGTATTTTTAATGACGTTAATATTCATATTTTTAATGACGCCTCGCATTGTTGACCAATGAAAAATATATTAAGAGCCTGTGCTAAACTCATGCAACCATCGAATGCGTGTTCTCTCGCACGTACGCCCTTGGCCTTGGAATCGTCCTGCACTGAGGTAACTGCATCGTTTTCGTTAAACAAAGGGAAAATTGTCCTACCCATGTATGTGTGTGCAAAATACAATGAAATACAATAAAATAAGACCCCTTGTACCATAAATCTGAAAACAGGCCTTTTGTCCCGTTACAAAACCCCCTCAATGAAAGGTTTTATGCAGAAGCATAAAAACTTTCATTGACCCATTCACACGTTCTAAAGGGATCAGCCCAGATGTCGCCACAACCCCCTGTAGTGTTTACACAGAAAAATTTTAATCACCTACCCTTGGTCCAATGATGATGATCGTACCTGTCCTGACCTTACTGGACTTCTCTCTCGAGATCCCAACACCATAAGGCCATGAGGCACTTAACGCTCCTGCTCTGACGCATCGGCCAGCTCAGGATCGCCGTCACAACACCATCCAACTCTGAAACATGAAATACAAAATTTAAAATAGTGGCCTTATCTATTCCCATATCCGCAACTGATATGGCTCCCCTTAGTTGCATTGGTTTGCGTTTTGAGGCATTGGTTTGCTTAATTCTAAAATTTTCAAACAACAAGTAACAAGATTTAAAAATAGAATGGCCTTCTCCTCTTATCTTACCATTTTCTCCAAAACTCGCCTTCAGTCATTACTAATTCACTCCTTCTATCACAAGAGAAAATATATATTCTTATAGTAAAACCCTAACACGTAAAACAAACCTTTTAAATTTCAAAACAACAATTTATTTTTATCATTTTATATAGAATCAAAAAAAAACTATTATGGCAAATACCTCGAATATCTTAAATTTTCTTTACTTCGCTTTCTTTATACTTAGATTTCTTTGCAACAGAATCAAACTATATTTTTGTTCAAAACCATTTCTAACCTTATCTATTCAACATGTTAACATTTGTTACCGTCGCTACCCCTGTAACGACCTCCTAACCACACACTCTATTACCATCAACATAATAAAACATTGAACATTAAACATTAACATTGTTACATTTACATTACATAATTCACATTTAAATAACTTGTACCAAAACCTTATAACATTTTTATTCTCAACTCTCTATTCAACTTTTAAATTAGTTAATATTTACTGTATCATTGGATTCTACAAAAAAAAATTTCAAATTTATTATTACCCTTCCTATTACATTACCTTTCGACTATGAATTTTCTTTTCTAACCGTTTCACCAATACTCATCTAGTTTGTGTGACTCTATTATTCACTATTATCTATCTCTTATTCTGGCATTTATCCATCTAACCTTACTCACCTTCCTTCTAACAACCGCTACTAACACCCATATTTATATATTATGACACCAATCTCTCAATAATAACTCCCTTCACTAATCCCACTTACCTCTGGCACCGCTCGTCTTTGTACTAGGATGTGTGTTCCCTACCTGGCCATACACATACCTAACCATTTTGCCCTCCACCAAATATCGGCAAACACTCTAACCCAAATTGCTCCGCCTGCCACAACGCTGCACGCTGGTCTCTTGCCACGCCGCATGCTGATCACTCCTTACACCACTACCCTTACTACAAAATATCATCAACAAATATATTTACCATTCACATTACTCACCTCTCTATATATAATCACTACCTACTGTGTCCCTAAAATATCTAACAGCCTCTTTGTATATTATCTGTATCTCATCTTCTTATTCTCTTTAACACCCACCAAAATCAACTCTGATTAACTCACCTGCCTTATTTATCATTATCACCCAAATTATATCCCTTTTTAACCCTTTACCCTACTGTGATCATTGACAATTGCATTAGAAAATTCATCCCTCACCTACTAATAACAATACATCTCAATATCCAAATATATTACATGTTTAATCATTTATTATCCATTAGAATCTAAATCTCATAATTATTTAACTTCATTATCAAACTTTCTTCAATTATTTAAAATTCTACAGTACATGGTTTACATAAAAAATACATAAAATACACAACATCAAGAATACACAAATACATTGACATCAATACACACAAAATATACAATCCAAAATTATCATTTAATCATTTACCATAACTCAGTTCATAAAACAGTCCATTTCAAAAACACTGTCCACATAATTAAATGTTCATTACCACAATAAAACATCTATCCTCCATCGTCAAACAATAGTTGAATCTTATGTCTATACAATTTATTTTTACTTGAAAACATTATATTACTATCATTAATATAACACTCATTTAAATTCTTATATTCTACAAAACCGTCATCATTAATAGGGTTATTCCCTATTAATTCATCATACAACTTGTCACGATTGGTTATTGTCCTGTCACCTCCAGTATAATTAGTCACCACTAGGTACGTTATAAAGTCATTATTTTCATTATCATCTTCTCCTACTGCTATATCAGCTTCATTACAAGGTAAGTTCTTATTTTTATTATACATCATCTCTATTCCTAACTTTTCCATAAACTCTTCATAGTTTCTACTCATCTTAAAAATCTCTATTTCTCTTTTTCTCTCGCAATACCTCTCACTTTCAAAACATCTCTCTCTTTTAATATATCTCTCTCTACCACACCAAGCTACATTCTCTCTTTCTATATTTGCAGGGGACACTAATTCACAACTATTGCACCACCTGTGAAGTGCACTAAAAAACCTAGGGACAACTTTATTTGTAGACCTATCGTCTCCCAAATCTATATTGAAGGCACTCTCGTCCTTCCTCAACATATGTATTTCACCCCCAACTACACCATTAAGGGAAAAATTTACCCCCTGCAATCCCCCTACAATTATACTTTCTCTCTTTCTCTGATTTATTACTACACATTAACATTTCATCATTATCATATTCAATTCCCATTAAACTCTCATTATCACTACCCATGTTTACATAATCATTTTCTAATATATTTTTATTTTTATTATTACAATTCTCTCCCTTATTTATGTTCAAATTGTCTATTACTTTACTCGTAGAATTGTCATCTATTTTACTCATTTTCATGTTTAACTCCCCAAAATGTTTATCAAAATTATCGTTTCGTTCTTTGATTTCATTTTTCATCTCATCTAATTTTACATCAAACTTAATACTCTGTTCTCTTAATTCATTATTTTGTCTTTTCATTAATTGAAAAAGGTCCTTTAATGATACCTTATTGTTTACAATAGGTGTTCAGTTTGCCTCAGGTTCACTCATTAATACACATTCTGTCGCTGTATCATTCATATTTATGCTTTCGTTATCTGCCATTTTAATAATATACAAAAAAATTATTTCTCTTTAATCTGTTGCTATATTGTCTAACAATAACATAACCTACAATTGTACTACCCCTCACTTCAATACCCACTCCGTCTCTATATTCGGGCTTATTATATAAAAATAAAAAAAATATTTTTATATAGTCACCAGTTTGGGCACCAATTGTTCTTATACAGATTAGTCACTGTTCGGGTCGGCAATTGTTAACTAATAAACTAAGTCCCTAGTTCGGGTCGTCAATTGTTAAAATACAAATAAGTCACTGTTCGGGTCGTCAATTGTTCTTGTACATATTTCTTAATTATTTTTGTGTATTTATTTATTATGATACTCATACCATAATTACCGTACTTGCCATAATTTTCTGAGCACATGTCTGCGCAATCATATTTGTTTATTGTGGGTCCACAGTCCGCATTAAGCGCAAATAGAGACTGAGTTGGGTCTTGAAATGAAAGTACCAACATCAATATGCTTGAAAATCAACTTACTTTTATTATTTCTAATTCGCAAATGTAAATTGTAATACATGATAATGGCCGCCTCACCGTGACCAAAACAAAATGGCGGTCGCTTCCTTACATTTATATTCATTACTCATGACTTTCAAATTTTGTTATATTTTTAATCGACTAGAGAATTTTATTGCGCTCCAGCTATGGACTTACTTAAGTGTTTACATTTCATTTCTACTGTATAATTAACGCAAACCAACGCCTCAGTTTGAATGCCGGCATTGTTTCGTACACGCTTTCTCTCTCTCTCACTCGCTCTCTCATTTCAAAATTATTCTAGGTACATTTTGCTTTAAATATTGTTAGTTTTGAGCTCAACTGTTTTAAAATGAATTTAATTGCAATTTTGACTTTCCTGGATATAGGTAGACTTGAAGTTCTGGTAGAGAGTTTCGCATTGGTTGATCGATGTTTGTCCTAGATCTCCTGGTTAGTTTGGTTTTCTCCTTTTGTAACACTGATTCTAATTTTGCATGGTTAAAACTGTTAATCACTGATTTCAAGTCATGTTTGTAATTACTGTTACTTTATAATTTACATTTTTTTATGTTTCAAATCACTTTTGCTGGCATTAGTTGCCGGCGAATTTCTATAGCGTGTTGACGCCTTGGGAGTATTATGAAGACTGGGCTGGATGCTATGCACATTTTGTGCAAGTGTGTGTGCATCGACGTCATTGTCTTTTGTCTCAAAATAGGAAACGCCCTGGTTTTTGTTTTATTGTTGTTACATCATTCATATTTTTAATGACGCCTCGCATTGTTGACCAATGAAAAATATATTAAGAGCCTGTGCTAACTCATGCAACCATCGAATGCGTGTTCTCTCGCACGTACGCCCTTGGCCTTGGAATCGTCCCACACTGAGGTAACTGCGTCGTTTTCGTTAAACAAAGGGAAAATTGTCCTACCCATGTATGTGTGTGCAAAATACAATGAAATACAATAAAATAAGACCCCTTGTACCATAAATCTGAAAACAGGCCTTTTGTCCCGTTACAACTTATTGTTATCAAAACTGATCTGAATTTTGCGATGTTATAATATTCAAATGAACTTTTTAAGTAAACGTGTAGGTAGAGTAAATTAAATGTAAAGTAAATGTTTGGCGTGTTATTCATGTTGTAATAAACAGTAATATGTTAAATGAAAATGATAATATAATTAAGAATGTGGTATCAGAGAGTGATACACTGAATAATGATAGTGGCGATGAGAGTTTAGTAGGAGTAGAAATGAGTGATGAGGTAGTAATTGTTAATGAGAGTGAGAGAGAGCGTGAAGAGAATTTAGATGAAAGTTTAGATGGGCAAAGGGCAAGTTTTCCCCAAGTTTATGGTGAAACAGAAGTTTCACAAATGTGGTATGAGGACAGAGTTTCCTCCAGTAGTTGTGTGGGAGACATGGTGTCTCGAAATGGTCCCTTAGTTTTTTGTGATTTATCTGGTAAAGCCAGGAGATGTAATAAGTATTTTAATGATGTTATGGTGCCCTTTGCATGGAATGAGAGAGTTCAAAGGGGTTGTGAGAAGTATTGTGAGAGAATGAAACACTATTACTTATCTCAAATAATAAAGCTCTTACCTTCGGGTTCGGGTCCAGAGTCGTACAGACGAACACAGCTGCAGAAAGGATTATTTGAGATACAAGGTGTAAAGATCAATACACAGTTTGTGCTAAAACAAATTGCTTCTAGTTTATTATGCAAATTAATTAATTTATTTCTTTTCAGTTATATTAAATACTCGTTGCATTAGTAACAATTAGTAAAAATCAAACAAAGTGACAAAATGAATGTTTCTTACTTAACTAGCCTATGACAAACTATTTATATTTGTAATGAACCAATACGCAAGTTAACCCCACACTCACACACACTCGTTCTTTTACATTGGCATTCTTTTTAAACCCCACTTTGAGATCTCATGTTTTAGGAAAACGTTTGTAAATATAAATGTTAATGTGATTAAAAATTCTGAATTGAAAATATAATACTTATCCTGGTTATTGCTCTACTCCAACTGATGATGCACGTGTTTTATCCCGCACTTTAAAAGTCAATTAAAGTTCGGTAAAGTAATTTTGTCTTTAGACTGGTATTAAGTTTTACTGGTCACTAAAACCACGTTTGTCACATTTAATAATTGTGTCGGCCGGCGTAACTTTTTGAACACTTAAATCTTTTAGGTTGGCCGCGCGTTATTGTTTATACACTTTTTTATACTTGTTTTTAATACTTGACAAGATAGGCCGATTATTAATTATTATTACGGCCTATCTTGCACCCGAGGCCACCGTTTAACTATTTTCCGCACTGTATGCTACTGCTGGCTGTCTGTTGTACTCTCTCTGATGACAAACTGCATACTGTTTCACAAGAAGCCTGCTGCTTACTGGGGCGGTTACGCAATGCGTCTGGACAATTGTTTAGACTAACAGTGTTGTATTGCTGGTTACTGGGGCACCTCACAGGTGAAGACTGCCAATTTGAAAATTAACTGAATTGATACAAAATAAAATTAAAACTATGGGATCTCACACTTCTGTACCGTTACAATACCCCCCCCCCAATAAGAGGTTGAAGGCCGAAGCATTCAAACTCTTATTGCCTAAAACCTAAGAGGATCAGTGAGGATATGGCGCCGCAACCCCCCTGAACTTTCTACCAAAATCATGGGTACTTACCCCCCTAGTCCAGTGGCTGCGGCAGCACCCATCCGATCTTACTGGACTTCTCTGTTCGAGATCCCAACACCATAAGTGCGGACAGATACCCGCCACAGTATCGCCTGACTATAAAACATTCAATTAAAAAATCAACAAACGGCCTTCCATCACTCCATATCCCACAACTGATTTGTTTCCTCTTAGCCGTACTGGTTCATTGACAACGTACTGGCTCATTTTATATTATAGAATATCTCTTAACCCTAGAAAATAGTGTTAGTAAAACAATATAGGTTTACAGTAGTACATATAAGTTCCAGTCAAATTGAATAACATTCCCCGTACAATATTGCCCAGCCAAAATGACACATTAATTATACAGGATTGCATTAACTCGCAATAATTATAACTAAGATACAAGTTATGTATCATAAATAAAGTACATATTATTTATTTATTATTTATCAAATCAAAATAGATTTAAACTCATTATTAAAATTCTTTTTTTTTCAATTACTTTAATTACCAATTTCATTTAATTTAATTTAATTATATTTAATTTCTCAAAAGTTACAGTAATTGCCTCATTATTATTTGGTATGTACAAAATTAACTTCATTTCTTTTGTTTCACAATAAGATTTTGCTGCTGGCAATGATTCAGCAGACTACAACATTTTTATTATTGTCACCAAGCATGGCTGTAAACATTGGTCACACAACATACCTGTTTACATAAACACTTGTATGTCAGACTTGTTTTCATAAACACTCCTTCAGTCTAAACATTCTGCTTACCACACTACTAACACATATACTTCCTACAAATTTTTGGTTTCTCTGAGTCTGGTAGTTAACATATTTATCAACTGGTACCAATTCAGATCAGAGTTAATTTTGCTTCATTAATAAAATTGGCCCTTTTATATTATTTGTTTAACTTGAAAATTCTTTAATAATCTCCACTCAAAACAGTTTAAAACTTTAATTACAGCTATATGAAGTTAATGTATAAAATACATAAAATTACAGTTTCTATTTAATACCATTATCTCAATTCTTTTTTATTATTGAATACAAATCTTTTCACCCCTGTAAATATTTTACTCTATCTGATTGGTATTATAAATTTTATACTTACAGTACATTATTCACCTACTGACATGAACACAAAATACACACCAATATCTCCACGTAACCTCTGAAACATTTAACAACAATGTTGTTTCATACCAAACAATTTAACATTTATTTATTAATTAATATCAAATCTCATAAAACAATTTAAATCCATTAGAAAATTCAATTATACAGCATTTAAATCAATCAGAATATTTAAACATTTCAAATTATTTTAATTGAATTAATTACTGAAAACACAACATTTTTAATTACTTTCACCAATTGTAGTAATTACAATTCATTAGTTATCCTCTTCCAAATTATTTTGTTATTTATTTA
Source organism: Magicicada septendecula (assembly GCA_034769895.1). NCBI lineage: Eukaryota > Metazoa > Arthropoda > Insecta > Hemiptera > Cicadidae > Magicicada > Magicicada septendecula. The sequence goes on along the minus strand of CM068370.1, from coordinate 99,692,026 downwards.
GACTGCAAAATACTAATATTATTATTCTCACACCGATTTCCATTACATAAACACATTGTTTACCTAACATTTTACAATATACCCAATTAATTTCACTAAACATTTATTTACAATTCTTCATCATTAATTATTCAAATTTATCACACTTCATTGTCCAAGGTTGAGAGGTCAGAACCGTAAAGCAAAATATTTAAAATTGTCCATTTATTGCTTTACTGTTTAGCCTCCATCGTCAAAAATTAGTCTTGATTTCAAATAACAATTTTCAATTTTATTGATACACAACATATGGCTATCTTGTGTGTTATAGCCATAAAATTTTATTTTTTCCATTGTACCAAAATAATAATCTATAGGGTTACCCCCCAAAATTATCTTATCAAAAATCAAGTCGACATTAGTAATTTTTATAAAGTCTCCGTCAGTGTTTTTTGTTATTACCATTACATCATTATTACCATATTCTGCTACTATAGGTTCATTAACAGGCAAATATTTGTCATCAACATACACATTGTTTATCACACAAGGTATGTTTTTAATTCTACCAGTTCTCTCACTATTTAAACTCTGTATTAACTCTTCATAATCTCTCTTCACCTTAAATATTTCTACCACTCTCTCTCTCTCTCTCTCTCTCTCTCTCTCATAATCACTTTCACTACAATACTTCTCACAACATTTCACATTCTCATTCCACACAGAGGGCAACACAACATTGTTACTACAACATCTGGCTTTACCAGATAAACACAAATAATTTCTTTGACATTTAAAAGACCTTTTGTCTTCTACAAAATCTAGCGAGGAACCTTTGTCCTCCAACAATACTGGTGAAACTTTTTCTTCACCTATCTCACACGAAAAATTTTCCCTCTTTTTATACTCTATATTTGAACTGTCTTCACGCTCTCTCTCCTTCTCATCGGCATTTACTAACAACACTTCATTACTGATAAAATTATCTTTTATCTCTTGAATTTGCTCATGAACTTGTATTCTGACTGTCTCTGACACTTGTTTGTTTACATTAATGATATGATTATTGAATTGTTCATTTACTGATCCTATCACTTGTTCTCTAAATGTGTTGAAACATTCATCCATCTCATCTAGACGTTTATTCATACTAATTTCGAACTTAACATTTTGTGTATTCATTTCACATAAACGCTTATCGAATTTTTTCTCAATATTATTTATGTCACCCTTTAACTCATTGAATTTAACATTCTGTTCATCAAATTTCTCATAGAAACTACTTTTGATTTCGTTTTTCTGTTCATCAAAATTACTATTCACTTTACTGAAATTGTTTTTCATAAAATCAAATATATCCTCCAATGACAATTCTTTTTCTTTTATATTTGTTTTAATTGTAATGGGGGTGGAAGTTGCTCCCCCCTCACTAATTAATACAGATCCGTTTACATTACTGTCACTGATTGACAGTGACTCTGTCTGAATACCTGAATTGCCTTTATTGGCCGACTCAGTTGACATGTTTTCATACATAATTTATTTTCGGCCTCACTGCCGACAACTACATCAATTTCATTTATTCTATTCTCTACGTTCTCCATTATGAAATTGTTTAATTAAATGATCATTAATTTTACTTTAATAAATTTACTTTCTATGATCTAAAAGCGTTCTAACCACACCCTCACTTCCAAATAACCCGTTCTGCAGCTTAATTAGGTCTGGCAAATATAATCACAAATTATACTCGCCGTCCCTGGTCGGGGCCAGTGAAACACTATTACTTATCTCAAATAATAAAGCTCTTACTTTCGGGTTCGAGTCCAGAGTCGTACAGACGAACACAGCTGCAGAAAGGATTATTTGAGATACAAGGTGTAAAGATCAATACACAGTTTGTGCTAAAACAAATTGCTTCTAGTTTATTATGCAAATTAATTAATTTCTTATTTCTTTTCTGTTATATTAAATACTCGTTGCATGAGTAACAATTAGTAAAAATCAAACAAAGTGACAAAATGAATGTTTCTTACTTAACTAGCCTATGACAAACTATTTATATTTGTAATGAACCAATACGCAAGTTAACCCCACACTCACACACACTCGTTCTTTTACATTGGCATTCTTTTTAAACCCCACTTTGAGATCTCATGTTTTAGGAAAACGTTTGTAAATATAAATGTTAATGTGATTAAAAATTCTGAATTGAAAATATAATACTCATCCTGGTTGTTGCTCTACTTCAACTGATGATGCACGTGTTTTATCCCGCACTTTAAAAGTCAATTAAAGTTCGGTAAAGTAATTTTGTCTTTAGACTGGTACTAAGTTTTACTGGTCACTAAAACCACGTTTGTCACATTTAATAATTGTGTCGGCCGGCGTAACGTTTTGAACACTTAAATCTTTTAGGTTGGCCGCGCGTTATTGTTTATACACTTGTTTATACTTGTTTTTAATACTTGACAAGATAGGCCGATTATTAATTATTATTACGGCCTATCTTGCACCCGAGGCCACCGTTTAACTATTTTCCGCACTGTATGCTACTGCTGGCTGTCTGTTGTACTCTCTCTGATGACAAACTGCATACTGTTTCACAAGAAGCCTGCTGCTTACTGGGGCGGTTACGCAATGCGTCTGGACAATTGTTTAGACTAACAGTGTTGTATTGCTGGTTACTGGGGCACCTCACAGGTGAAGACTGCCAATTTGAAAATTAACTGAATTGATACAAAATAAAATTAAAACTATGGGATCTCACACTTCTGTACCGTTACAAGAGAGAGAATAATAGAATTGTTTACGTTGAGAAGTAGTTATAATGAGTTGAAAGAGAGGTTAGAGTTGAAGGAAATAAACTATATGAAATACTTTATTTGTAAAATAGAGATGGATGGTTATTTTAATAATACTGTTGTAGATGATAAACACTTATTTGATGTAATTGATATAGTAAATGAATATGATGATAGAATGTTAAACAAAAACACTGACGGTGACAAGACCAGAATTCCAAATGTAGACAGGTTGTATGAGATAATAATAATGTGGGGTAAGCCTATAAAACATTGTTACTGGATAATGGAAACATTTGAGAACACAGATAATTATTATAATAATAAAAATAACAAACTGAAGGTCGATAAAAATGACTTATGTTTTAAATATGTTAGATATCTATACAACGATGGAGGCTAGATATAAACTCAATGTATGAACATTTTTAAATATTTTAATTTATGGTAATGACCTGGCCAGATTATGAAATGAAGTATGGTAAATAGAAAAAATTAATGACAAAGATTTGTAAATAAATTTTAGTGAAATCAACTGTGTTTGTATTGTAACAAGTATGTAATGTAAACAATGTGTACAGGTAGTAGAATTTGTTTAATAATAATAATAATAATAATATTTGACAGACTAAATAAATGATGAGAGTAATTTTGAAGATGGTAATTAATGAATGGTATTTCTTTTGGAGTAATGTAATTAAAATGTTGTTTTCAATACTTGATGAAATTAAAATAATTTGAGATGTTTAAATATGTTTGATTGATTTAAAATGTTATATAATTGAATTTTGATGATGAATTTAAATTATTTTACGAGATTTAAATTTGATAATAATTAATAAATAAATAAATGTGAAAATTGTGTTTAGTTTGTGGAATAACATGGTTGTTAAAATGTTTCAGAAGGTACATGGAGTTATTGGTGTTTGGTGTTTATATTTGTGTGTCTATGATAGTATGTGAGTAATGTAATGTAAGTATGAATTTTATAATGCAATTTAAATAAAGTAAAATGTTCAATGTCTAAATAGCAAATTTTAAATGAAATGTTATGTAAAAGGAAGGTTGATAACAAAGAAAAATTTTGGAAAAGTTAATGGTAAATAATTCATATTTAATTAATAGAAGTTCAATTGAAATTAAAATATAATGTTTATAATTTTATATGCAAATGTAAGGATGTAAGGTGTATAATTTCTGATCAACCTTAAATGTGAATTGTTTGTTTTAATGGAATAATCGCAATGTTAATTATGAGTGTATTGTATGTATTATGTTAAGAATGAAAATTAATTAATTAATAATAATATACCCAAACATATAAGAGTTGACCTTCTGTGAACTGTAGTAGCAGTGTCAGTGTGAGCCTTATATGTCTTTTGGTAGTTTCCCCACATTTCGGGCGGTCACGGTTTCACCAGACCCTGGCCGTGGAATTATGTAATAGATACAAAATTGGTGAATATTGAAATTGAACAGGGGGGTAACTAGGGGAAACTACACAACTATGGAACAGCGGCTATCGTCGAAGGTGTCGATAGTGCCGTGATTAATGGTGTGTGAATCATTTTAGTAGGATTACTGGTGTCCTCGGACATCAGTAATACCGAATTTTTATGTAACGCTGAACCAAGAACGGTATAGGCAGCGTCTATACCTTATATATGTAACTTCAGTTCTTGGGGATGCAAATGGACGCCACAGTCCAACACCAGGAAACAACTGTGTGTGTGTGTGTGTGTGTGTGTGTGTGTGTGTAAAAGGAGCTGGCAGTTACAAGCCAGGGGCACAGATAAAGCATCTGTGCACAAGGTAAATACCTAGACCGACCGGCAGGTGGTTTACCTAATTGTAACTGGGTAAAAGGGGGGATTTTAAGTAACGATGTAGTGGGAGTGTAATTGTAAATTCAGTGAGAGGGTGACGACCTCTGTAAACAGCGGGCGGTCAGCTTATAACACGACTCTATAGAGAGAATTGGGGGTTGACAATCCATAGAGCTGTTCAGTAACTGTTGCTATGGCTATGACTCAATGAGTAGCGATGTATGTCCCTATGAGAGCAAAACCATTTTAAGCACTAGATTTAATTGTAATAAACTCAAATAACATTGTAGGAGGATAATTATATAATTTTGCGTATTTGTATTAATTGTATGTAGTATATTAGGGGTAAGAATTATGAACATGTGTGTTTTATATAATTCTGAAATATATCTGTAGTAAGGTCATTCACCTTGCCAAGAAAATCAGCTGATTGCTGGGTTCATATATGTAATATGTCACTTATAAATGATTTGCAAATTTTTCAATAATTAAAGGTGTCAATAATAAACTTGTAATGTTTTAATTTAAATGAGGAGATGTATTTGAGATAGTTTTGAATTTTCAAGAGTTAAAATGTAAAAGGTGGTAAATATTAGAATTTGGGTGATTATTATTTCGTTAGGACATTTAAATCAGTCCAAGTTAAGTTTAGAAGGGGAGTTGAACAAAGTAAGATATTGTTGTGAATAAACGTAATGTAGTATTTGAGAAGTAATAGTGACACAGTAGCTATGGGGAAAATATGTAGAGTAATGGTTGATATATTGAGGTAATAAATAAATGGAGATATTTTGTAGATGAAAGTGATGTAATGGGAGAATAATTAGTTGATGGTAATTTTGTAAGGGGGGTGGTGTGATAAGGAGTCCTCAACGAAAAGCGTTGTGGCGGAAGGGAACCGTTATGTGCCGGAAAGGGTTACCTAGGGAGGGCCCGGGAACCAAAATAAGGGAATGAGCATTGGGAAGGGAACACACATCCTGAGTACAAAGGGGTAGAGAGTATTTTTGTTATAAGGGTAGAATGATGCGAAATGAGTTGAATGGTAAGTTCGAGGTAGAGAATGGTTGGTAGATGTTTTGATAGATGGGTGTCATAATAGGTAAAAGCTGGTAAGTGAGTATTAGAGTCATAAGTGGGGTAAGATTATTTATGAATGCCCAATTAGTAAATCAAAGTATTATGAATAATTAAGTCACCCAAACTAATTGAGAATGAGAATATTAAAGCAAGAAAGTCATAGTCAAAATGTAATAAGAACTGAAACAAGTAACAGATTGTAATAGTATTTGAAAATAAATTGAAACTATAAAATGTGTAATTTTGGTCAGGTTAAACGTAAATTTTATGGTTTATTGTAAGATAATAATAGCCATGTTAATTTTGAATGTGCTATTTTATTATGATGTATTAGGTGTGAAGGTAAAAATTTTAAAGATGTTTCATGTATTTTATGATGTAGCTTTCTGTAACATACGTATGTCAAGGTCATTGACTTGACCCAGACAGATCAGATGATGGTTGATGTTAGAGACAAGACCAGTTTCTAGTAATTGATTGATGCCATTTGGTTCTTGATTGAATTAAAATTTTTGTTTTTTCTGAAGATTGAGAAAAGAGATGTTGGAAAAAAAAATTATGCCTGCCATATAGAGGACATTTTGAATTTCAAGTATATTATTGTTTATATGTATTCTTAGTGTGTTTATGGAATTACAATTGTTTAGTATTATGTATAAACAAATGTTAGTATAAGTGAGTTTATGATTTAATAAGATGTTCAATTTGTGTTTTTTATGATTGTTATTAGTGGTGAAGAAAATTGATAGAGAAGGATAGATTCATATAAGATTTTATTTTTTTGGGTTTGATGAAAATAATAATAATATAACAATTTGATTTTGAACTTAAATGAATTTTTGAATTTAAAGATAAATATTTTGTGAATTTTAAATGATGAGTTTGTTTAGAAAGTAATCATGAGTGTGTGTACGCGCCCAGTACTTGCTAAAGACAACCCAGTGTGCATGACAAGGGCGAACATATCGGTTGAGGATCTGGCATGGTATAAGACCAGGGGTTTGGATTTTGGGGGTGAAATGATAGAGGGTTAGGTGTACTATGGTGAGTACCGGTTCAAGTTTATGGTGTTGGGATCTCGGATAGAGAAGTCCAGTAATCTTGTTCAGGTGCAGCCATAGTCGCCGAGCTAGGGGGGTAGATTACCCATGATGCGTTAAGAATTAATGGGGGGTTGTTGGCACCATATCCTCTCCGATCCTCTTAGGGGTAGCAATGTGAGTTCTTCTGTCTCGACAAAAGACCTCTCATTGGGGGGGGGGGTATTGAAACGGAGCAATTTTGAAGGGTATATTTTTTTATTCAATTTATTAATTATTTGGGACTGATTGGTTTGGACACCCTTTACGGTCACTCAGACATGTTTGTTGGACACCCTGTATACAATTCCGTACCGGTCTGTGCCTAGTACACAACAATAACAGCGTTGGAATGCGAACCGGTGCACACATGCCTGTATTTTCCGTTGGGGGAAAAGTAAAAACTTCGTAGCGAGTCACTAGCAACAAAACGATAACGTTGGAATGCAGCTGTAAGTTTGCGCCCATGGGCCTCAGCAATAATCTTGACCCCAAAGTCTAGCAGCGGAAGTTAACACAACGTGGTGAATTAGACCAGCCCCGGGAGCGGCTCAGCCAATCACCGCGCGAGCTGATGGAAATAAATGTAACCGACGCACCTTGGTAGCATCAGGCAGTTCACAACAACACCAGACCACGCGTGGTTCTATCAAAATTTGTTCTTAACGAATTACGGTCGGCCGGCCAAAACTCAGTTTAATTCTCCATAAAGGTGTAATACAGTGCAAACAATATGAGCCGTGAACCAAGAAAGTTACAGAAAATACGATAATAAACTTTTAACAGCAAGAAAAAGAAAACTCAGTGAGACGCGCCATGCGGTCGGGGAAAAGGACGCCACACGAAAAGTTCCAAAATCGAAAATATTAATATTATTATTTTACATACAATGGGGTGTTAAATTGATATGAATGAATGCTGTGAGTGAGCAATTACTGGGTTGTCTTTTATAGGTTAAGGAATTAGTTGTTTATGTTAAAGTCTGCAGCTAGCTATGAGAATGTTGATCATGTAAAAGAATGTCTTGTATTTCCAAAGAAGCAGAAGCCACTTGAATAAGATTTTATATGCAATTGAACTTTTTAAGTAAACGTGTAGGTAGAGTAAATTAAATGTAAATAAATGTTTGGCGTGTTATTCATGTTGTAATAAACAGTAATATGTTAATTTGGAAAGGAAATATGAGTAAGTAAAGAATTTAAATTCATATAAAATGAAATAAAATCTGAGTTCTATTACACCAATGAGAGTTGAGTACGTTATTGTTGCAACCTTAGAATCACGTTCAAATTCACCGTTCGTGCTGGGATCTTGGACCCCAATAGAAGGTGAGTGGGAGATTATATTGTTTTATAAAAGTTAAATTATTTGACTAATAACACTTTGTAGAGATGACACGATGATACTGGTCTGTAATGTTTCAAGCCGTAGTTTTTCATTTTCCTTTTTCTGTCCACTTATATCACAATATACGTGTTTTCTATTCTGCAAATAACTTTATTATTTTGCACTTTCTAAATGGCATTTTAGCTTGTAATACACAAGTAAATCATGGCCAGAATATAAAATTATAAAATAATTAACCTTAATCAAGAAATCGTTGAGCATAAAAACTGGCAAATTTATTCACATGACAAGTATCAACACTTGTAAATGAATGAGAAATTTAAAATATTTAACAATGAAAAGACAGTAAATTTACCTGAACCAGAAACAGACTGAAAATCTCACTTGGTATGCACACTGGATTTCCATCTGCCTTTATTATTTTGTTGTTTTAAATAGTGATCACAGTTTCTTATCAATTTGCAACCATCCCTTCATCGTACTCCTGTAACAGAATTTGACATAGCAATCGTAATATTTATCAACTTTTATTTACCTGCATTGTTAAAACTTGTACTATATTTATCACATAGGGTATAAATAAAAAAAGTGTTATGCACACACACACACACACACACACACACACAATATAAATTCATCAACTCTACATTCATCCAAAAATAAAATACTATTGAAATTCTTACGATAAAAAGTCATTTCAGTTGCCCTGGAAAACTTTAGTAAATTTCCCTTTTAATTCAAAGAAAAAAATTAACAAAATTTCTGACATAAACAAATGCTGACAGTTTTGGCTACAGTGATGCATGTTTTATTTAACTGAAGTATTACTATAATGGCAATTCATAAATAACGATAGTGTTTTACTCAACGAGACAAACAACCTGAAGATGCTATGAATAACTGAAATACATATCGGTAATAAACATGGAAAGTGAGGAGTGATTACTGTGTGTGGATGTGTGTTCTTTTTTAAGAAAGATTAATATATGCCTAAGAAAGTATTAATTTTATTATCGGTATTTAATAGTTGATATATTCTGTGGTGGAAACAAATTCAATAAAACATGACATACTTCATTCTGTTTTGGTAGAAATAACACAGTCACATAGTCTTGCCAAGTTATTGTATGACTTCTGTCACCACAACCTTGAGTGTTAACACTGCATTTACATTATATTCCTTAACTTAAATATAAACAAATTATTGTAAAGAATTATGACCACTAATTATATGATAGCAACTGACTTAGATTTCACACATATTATTAGTACATTTTAAAAACAAAATTGATAGAAACCAAAACACCTGGTCAATCACAATTGTTTAAAATCAAAATACGGGTTTCATAACACCCTCTGATTACATTGTGCGTGTTTACAATCTAACATATCTTAACATAAGCTTATCTAGTAAAGATGAATGAGTCTTGTGTATAAACTACACTATCCTGTTTCCTATACAGCAGAATATCGTGATTTACTAACATACACTTGAGGAATTGATTACGTCATCGACATTCTTCTTCTTCTGGCATAAAACCCAGCAATGACGTAACTAGGAGCTGTTCCTGGGGGGGGGGGGGGGGAGACTAGAGTAGAACCTCCATTAACCAAAACAAAGTTTAACCGAAACGACCAACCAACAAAAAAAATTATATATTCCTAATTTTGACTACAATGAAAATTTGCTTTCCGGATAAAACAATAAAACTAATGTAATAAATTGTCAAGATGAAAAATAAGTTTGAAGAGCATGCTTCGAAGATGTCAAACAAGAAACAACGAAGACGTCTCACAATACGAGAAAGTAAATGAGGTTGTGCTTTTATGGTTCACGAAACAAAGGGACGAAAAAGATGATGACAGCAGAGAGCAGCAGACATGATACCGCTGACGAGATCTTCAATGCGTTAAGAGGTAAGAGATTTTTGTTTGGGTTAGGGCATTAAATTAGGCTATACAAAATACGCGTTTTTTCTCTCGGAGTTTTATTCAAATTTTCCGACAGCGTTACGGTTCGTAGAACAATCTGAAGAATCTGCAAGAAAGTTATGTAAAAAGAGAAATCAAAGAAAAATGTAAAAGTTTTTCATATACAAAAAAATATAATATAAAATCAATATAAATAAAAATTATTTTGTCAATATAAAAAAATCATAAAACTAGTGTTAAAAAAAAAATGATTTTATGTAAATAGTTTGATAGTTATTAAAATCTTTTGATAATATTGTATATTGCCTCCAGTTATTTTACCTCACAATTTAGAAAATATCTTAATTACTATACGAAATTTTGGTTATCTGAAACCGCCTGCCCCCCTTGTTTTGGTTAACAGAGGTTCTACTGTATCTTGAAAGTTGGAATCCACTTTACTTTATTCATTTAAAATATTGTTACGACGGTCTACTTGATCGTCGTAGGTACAGTGGAAACAAAATACAAGATACCAATTAAGTCACTAATCACCAGCTTTAATTTTCACAGTTAAACAGTTTGTAATTAACAACAGTCTCTTACAACAAATCAAATAGAAAATTGTTCACACACAATAAAATGTCAACTAATATTAAACACAATTGTATTACAATTATACCGCCCGATTATAAAACGCAACACCTCACTGGTAACCACTTGAACGCACACAGTAATATCGCTCAATAATAACTCGAACCACACTGTAAATATATCACAACTATAACTGAAAACTACGGCCACTGCCGCCTAGTATTTATACAACGCTCACAGACCACAAGATTCCAAACTACGCATTAGCGCCAGTGTACGACGTAATTAATTGCGGCCTTGACACAGTCAGCGAGCGGCCGCCCGATTTCTGGCGCAGTCTATCAAATGCGTAGTTGAGTCACGTACGCCACATGCATTACATTCCGGATCCCTCTGGAACGTTCGATAAACACGTAGATTGTTGTGATGTCATAACAATATTGTAATTTCATTTATTTCTAGTTATTTGTAAGCCTTATGTTAACATACACAACTTGCTTATAAACAGGCCTGCGTTAAGTGATTATGGAATTTTGCTGACATTCTAATAGCTCAGAGGGGGAGAGATTGATCCCCCCCCCCAAATAGTTACTCCACTGCAACCCTGTGTGGGTCTTAAAGCCTGCTCAATGATTTTCTTCCATTCCATCCTCTCATATTCATACTTCTAAAATCATTCTCTATGCCATCTATCCAACTTTTTCTAGACCTTCCTTTAATTCGTCTGCCCATTAGTTTACAGTCTGTGATACTTTTAGTTGTTCTGCTACCATCCATTCATCTCACATGACCCAGCCATTCTAATCTATTCTTTATGAACTGGACTATGTCAGCACTGTGACATAGCATAATGACAACAACTGTCAATTGATCCAGTTCATAACTTGTTCATATCCTCCAGGACCCACCTTCAGTTTGCCAAAGTCCAAAAATCTTTTACAAGATATTATGCTCAAATATTATAAGCTGTTGTTCACCTACATTAGTCCAGGCCTCGCATCTATATTACTAATGGGCAATACGATTTGTATATACGTTAGCTTTAGTTGTTTGCTTAGTATCCTGGATTAGAACATTTCGTAGGAGTCATTACACCTGTTTCTACTTACAGTAGAGGACTTTTGTTTCATTACTGCAAGAGTTAGTTTATGTAATCTGTGATCCTAAGTAAGACAACTGTTGAAAATGTTCAAACGTATAATTTCTAATTATTAGGTTAGCACAATTGTTTGTCATGTTTCTTTGGACTTTCATATGCTTAGTTCAGTATAACAATCACAGCAGTAGCATGGGTTTTGAAGGAGACCAGGTTTGGTAGTATAATCCAAAGCGTGGGTTACCCATAACGTGGTTGTTCCCCAAAACTTCAAGCCAACTAGAAAGGTCCTTACACTGTGAAAGAGAGTCAATGATGTTGTTTATCAGACCACAAGGACAGTGAAAATTCAAGGTCATCCACTCAGACTGCCTGGCAAAGTATTATAGCAGAGACAGTTTGCCAGTTCAGGATGAACAGACTTGAGGAGGGACAGTGCTACACTGAGCTGAAAAATAATAAAAATGCCTACGTGAACCTTTGCATGTGGTGGTGCAAGGCTGTTCCACTCGTTTGGAGATCATTTTGTGCGGCAATGTGTTCCACTCTAGATCATTCAAAATGCACCTTCCAGAGATAATGCAACTAGTCTACCAACACCCGGCCCGCTATTATCATTACAATGGAAGGTGGCATGGTATAAATGCTGAATTTCAAAGTGACCGAGTTTCAGTTACACCTGGCAATTTTACACATGCTAATTACTGCAAAACTGTAATAACGTGACTTTTTTTGTTGTCTTTTGCACAGATTTAACTTGAATTACTGTATATGAGTGCCTTTGTTGTTTTCTAACTGTGGTTGGGTCTAATTAAAGTTTGCAATTACTGGCTTAATTAGTGTCAGTTATTCTGTTTCCACTGTACAAGACTATGATCTATGAGGGCGTCATAACAATATAAATTTTATTGTCTGTTACACCCCATTCGTCTCTTATAAATTAAATTTCTAATGCAGTCTTCTTTGAAGTGGTTTCATATAATCTCTGTTGCCGTATATCTGTTTTCTGTACGTACAACACATTTAAGTTTTCTTAAAACTCTCATGGCTTTCTGAGTTTATAATTTTAGATCTGGCGACAGAGTGCTGTAACCAGAGTAACACTTTTACATCTCAAGTATTTACAGATTGTTACATGTTCTGTCTCATTTCAGTTTATTATAGTTTACAGTATAGTAATCTTTTACATAATTTTTGTTTGTTTTCATAATGACAATCACTTTCCAGCTATGGTATCATCCAACTGAATTTACTTACTGGTGTACTAGTCAGTATCCTGTCAGTGGACTTATATCTATCCATCTGTCCATTATAATATTGAATATTACAGGATTTAAAAAGGTCGCTTATAATAAAGTTTTGGTACTGCGTATTTTTAATGTAAGTCCTTTATGCCTGTTGATATGTTGTCTCATCTACAAACTCCTGTTGCTCCTCACTCATTATTTATAAAGTGATTTAAGTTTTCCTAACAGGATTTTATTAGTTTCTGTGCTCCTCTCAGTGATAACTCATCTCCATAGGTAGCATTGTTACATGGGAACTGTAATGCCAATTTTCCAATCATATGGATCATTTCCATCTAATAATATTTTGCTAAAGAATGCTGATAAATTTTGTCAGCTTCCCCTGTGTTTTTCAGAAACTTATCAAGTACTCCGTAGTTCTAGGTGTTTTTATAGTTTTTAATTTGCTGATCCTTTTATCACATCTTCATCTGTTATTATAAGTAAACTGTCTTTTCCAAACATATCATTTCCTTCTACTTGCTCCTTGTTTTCATCATCTTTATACAGTTCTATCTATTTACATAGTTTCTTCTTCCCTATTTTGTGGATCCATACTGTGTCATTCTTTCTTCCTACTTCATAGGATTTCCATGAATTATTCTGAGCGCTGTAATATGTCATGTTTTTTTGAAAAACTTTCCCAGTAGCTTTCTTTTAATTCATTTATTTTCTACCTTTATAAGTTTCACTTATAATTAACACTAAGAACAGATCCACATAAACTAATTATTTGTACGTAAAAAGTGAAAAGTAGATCTTTCTTGTCATGTGTTTTCAAAGGTATATTTGTGTTGAATTTTACAACTAAATAATATGTTATTTATAAAAAGATTATTTTGTGAATACAAGTCTGTTACAAGGCTTCCATTACTACTACATACTTCTTTGTTGAGCCACTTGGCAAATAACATTTCTTCCTACTTGCATGTTTAAAGATATGCTATGATAGCCAGGTCTATCAGAAATGAAAGCGATGCAATAGGTTAGTATATTGACTAATCAGCGGTATGCGCAAATTAATACCTGAGAACGTTTATAACAGAAGTGCTTCCATGGGAACTGTCTTTATTCTAAGTACTGTGCAGGCAATTCAGATATCTGTTCCCGTGCCACTGAGGATAACTGTTATGAGCATGGTCGAAAAATTTAGCACAAACACAGATAGATAGCTTGGACCATTCCCTAAGCTTCTTCCCATATTAATTTCATCTACTCATCCCAAAGTTTACTTGCCTTTAACAAGTTACTAACAATAAGCAATAGCAAAAACCTGTACAAAAGACACTCAAAGAGACCATATCTTCAAAACAAGACAGTAGAAATAGACTCAAACAATAAAAATATTTTGGACCAAGTCTTTGATTCGAGCAAGCCTTTTACAACTGTCATTCCCAAACTAATGTATACTTGAGTATAGGTTTATTCCACTAGTAAATAACATGTGAAACCTGACTAAAGAACTTCAGATTTTGTTAATTCATACTACGTAGACAGCTAAAAATGTATTCAAAAACTTACGTTAATAGTTCCGTCAGTGACTTACTTTTTTGTCGTTACGACGCGTTTCAAGACGTATGTCTCATCATCCGGTGTTTCACTCGATAGGTGAGGTCGTCAATACATTAAAATAAAATAAATAAACGAACACATAAAAACACAAACGTGAACGGAACATATACGGCCAGTGCGCACCGCGTTGAAGTTGAGCCTGCACTGTTGTTATTACTGTACGTTATTTACTCAGTAGGCCGTGTGTTTTTCAATCTTATCTTGGATACTAATAACTACGTCATACAGTGAGTTTGATTGGAACTGCAGTTGATCATTTAATAGGAACTCAGGGATATTCTTACTATTATTTATATCACTACCTTTAATTTTACTGAGAATTTTTTGTGCCTTATATATTTCAAATTCTTCAGCAGCGTTCATGTATCTGCCTTTCTTACATACATGCAGGGGTCTAACGTTGGTCTTGAAGTTCGTGCAATTATGATTGTTATTAACTAAATGGCGAGCAAAACTGGAACTTAGTTTTTTACTGTTTTGTTTGGGGAGATTTTCTTTGAAACGCTTACCAAAAGATCTACCAGTTTGTCCGATACAATAGCTATTACAGTCGCTACATGAAATCTTGTATACCCCTGTCTTATCTTCTAATGGTGTGGATTGTTTCGATCTAAGTATTTTGCCAATTGTATTAGAAGTGCGGAACGCTATTTTAATATTTGATCTGTTGAACACACTATTTAATATTTTGGGTAAGGTGTTGCCATATTCACATGATATATACCTTGTATTATCTAGATTTTTACGGGGTGTACCGTTCTTTTCCTTTCTCTTTCGATGTTGCCTGATTAGGTTATCTATCATTACCGCATTATATCCATTAGCTATAGCTATGTGCTTAATTGTCGTTAGTTCTTCATGGAAATCACTGGCGTCCATTGGTATTGTTAATAATCTATGTACTAAACTATTAAAGGGTGCCATTTTTTGTATAAACGGGTGGTGTGAATCAGCATGTATTGTAGTATCTGTGGCGGTTGGCTTTCTATAAATTTTATATTTAAATTTGTTATCCAGCCTTGTGACAGTCAGGTCAAGGAAATTAATCTTGTTATTCACTTCAGTTTCAAGGGTAAACTTTATCGTGTTGTTGATTTCATTCATGTAGTTTTTTAGGTTTTCTATTTGGCGTAAAGTGCCATTGAATATTATGAACGTATCATCGACGTATCGTGAATATGAAATTATCTTGCTACAAAGTTTATTTCTGTTATTAAGTAAATATGTGTTTTCATAATAGCTGTAGTGAAAGCAACCTACCTAGAGGAGAAAACCTCGATCACAATCCTGGCCCTCCAGGTTGGAGGTTGGGCTATGGGCTAACAACCCATTCCCGGAAAACCGGATGTTACGAAACTGCCAAATAAGCCTCGGAAAGGACAGTATTATCGGAAACGACTCAGGCAACGGAATATGGACTTGTCTTTTGGAACGTGGAATGTTAGGACTTTGTACAGGCCGGGGGCATGGGTGGAGGCCAGGGCCCGACTTGGGCTGTAGCGCCATTGGAGAGAGAGAGAGTGTTTTCATAATGACTTAAGTATACATCTGCCAGTAAGCCGGATAGTGGTGACCCAAGGCCTCACTATACTACTGGCCGGAGTGCTGGAAACGTGACGTCACACTAGGCGCCGAAACGGAACACGACAGCTAATGCTGTTTACTGTGTCGCGTTCTCAAATAACCTTTCCTACACACACCTGTAATGGTTTACCTGAACATGTCGTATACGGCTGTAATCTGTATGAACTAACAAAGACCTTGGTATGAAAAAATGTAGAGTTTTGTGAACAACAACAGTTATATTTAGCATTTGAGAAAGCGCAATTTACACGAAGGATGTAAAAAAGCTGTGAATCGAGGTAATTGACAGCTTATCGGGGAAATAACTTTCAAGTTTCTTTATGTAAACAGCCGAACTTTCGTATTGTACAAGATTTTATATCATGTATGATAAATAGTACCAGAAGCGGGGTAAGCGGAAAAATTAAAGAAATAACTGATTACTAACTGCTCAGTATTTATTTACAACAATATTTGATCATTTGAAGATGGTGCATTACAATGTCGTATTGCCTTACATCTAACATATTTATATGTATTTTAAAATCTACTTACAATAAAGTTATTTAGACTAACTTGACAATTCTGTGTCTAACATGTATCAGTCAATTTAACGCTGAACTTGGCTGAAATTTGTGTATTTTTCTCTTTTTGTCCGATTTGACTTCATTCTGAGCATCTTTCCTTTTTTTTTATTGAATTTGTCATTACGGGATTTTGAATAATTGTTTAACAAAATGTTACAAAAGGAAAATAAACATTTATCGATAAGTTTGTTAAAATTAATTTTACATATATTACAATTTCTCTGTGGATGATAGATGTCAATAAAACCTAAAATAGCGCTAAAATAATAAAATTTTAGCGCTACTCTCTGATTAGTGGACAATAAAAACTGTGTTTCGTATCTGTCAGATATAATTAATGTAAACACTTTGAAAGCTAAATTTAGTACTTCCATCACATAATCTGAAGAGTATTTTAAAGATCCTCTATTAATAACATTAAAATAGTAACTGTCCTTTTGTGGTCCAACACTAGACTCGGTATTTGTTGTAGTAAAGAAATCTGTACACCCAGTGCAAGAGTTACTTTTTAAAATACTGTGTACCAAGTAACCACCGTTATAAACAAGGTTTTCAAAAACTGTTGGTCATGCGTCTGCAGCTAATTTCACACGTTGTCGTTTTACAGTCACACGGTGCCGTCGGGTCTTGTCACCCAGTCCTCCCGCACGATATAACGTTCGTCGAAGTGACGAATGCAAACAACAGATCGTTTGATGGGCGTGAAGTTTGCTCTGTGAATGGGATTTAGCAATTTTTGACACTGGATAGGATCCTTCGGGAATCTAAAAACAGTCACTGAACTATCTGCGTTATAATTGCTTTGCATCCTGGTACGCAGCATGAAGTTGGCATGTTTTTAATATTATTATCACAAACGTACGGAATGAAAAACAGTTGCAACAAAACTTCCGTATATGAATAGAAACACGCGTGCAAGTAGTGTATACTGACTAAAAAACTGACATTGGGCTGGTGGCACGAAACCGGTCCGGTGCCTACTGTCTCGAGTGGAGGGGGTGACTCCGGCCAGTAGTATAGTGAGGCCTTGGGTGAGCCCACTGCTAAACCCCTTTGCTGGATGTAATATTTGGTATTCAAAGTAAAATAGTTCTGACCATCACTTCTAATAGGTCAATTATTTCGTCAATTTCTTTTGTATTGCGTATTTTGGCATCAATTAAGTTGGTCTTTAAAATGGTTAGTGTGTCATGAACCGGGATATTAGTGTATAAATCGACAATGTCAAACGAAGCAATTTTATAATTATGGTGTAACTTTGTCTTTCATTTTGTTAATGAATTCAATATTATTTTTTACGCTATAATTATTTTTTAGATTTATACTATTTTTTTAAATTCTGGTAAGTACCTTGCTGATTTTATAACTTGGGGCAGTAATAAAGTTAACTAGATGCCTGATAGGAACATTGGGCTTATGGATTTTTGGCAGACCAACGAATTGCGGGGCTACTGCCTTGATAGGCTTTAACGCGCAACGTGTGTTTTCGTCGAATATACAAGTACTTCGATTAATTATATTATTCAAGATTTTTACAAACTGAGCTGTTGGGTCCACCTGTATCATTTTGATATTATTGTTATTTATAAAATCATTGACCTTCACGTACTGAGCCATATAATACGTGAAATAATCAGTGCAGAAGCCGCCGTTAAAACACTACCGAACCATATAATGCAGAATGAAGTTCGCGTCATGATTAATAATAAATTGAACAAATACATAAAACATGTGGAACACAGCAAACCCAGCAGGTCAAATATTAAAATGGCGTTCCACACTTCTAATACAATTGGCAAAATACTTAGATCGAAAAATCCACACCATTAGAAGATAAGACAACTAACAACTGTATAGCTGTAGCGACTGTAATAGCTATTATATCGGACAAACTGGTAGATCTTTTGGTAAGCGTTTCAAAGAAAATCTCCCCAAACAATACAGTAAAAAACAAATACATAAAACATGTGGAACACAGCAAACCCAGCAGGTCAAATATTAAAATGGCGTTCCACACTTCTAATACAATTGGCAAAATACTTAGATCGAAAAATCCACACCATTAGAAGATAAGACAACTAACAACTGTATAGCTGTAGCGACTGTAATAGCTATTATATCGGACAAACTGGTAGATCTTTTGGTAAGCGTTTCAAAGAAAATCTCCCCAAACAATACAGTAAAAAACTAAGTTCCAGTTTTGCTCGCCATTTAGTTAATAACAATCATAATTGCACGAACTTCAAGACCAACGTTAGACCCCTGCATGTATATAAGAAAGGCAGATACATGAACGCTGCTGAAGAATTTGAAATATATAAGGCACAAAAAATTCTCAGTAAAATTAAAGGTAGTGATATAAATAATAGTAAGAATATCCCTGAGTTCCTATTAAATGATCAACTGCAGTTCCAATCAAACTCACTGTATGACGTAGTTATTAGTATCCAAGATAAGATTGAAAAACACACAGCCTACTGAGTAAATAACGTACAGTAATAACAACAGTGCGGGCTCGACTTCAACGCGGTGCACACCGGCCGTATATGTTCCGTTCACGTTTGTGTTTTTGTGTTCGTTTATTTATTATATTTTAATGTATTGACGACCTCACCTATCGAGTGAAACACCTGATGATGAGACATACGTCTTGAAACGCGTCGTAACGACAAAAAAGTAAGTCACTGACGGAACTATTAACGTAAGTTTTTGAATATAATTTCAAGTGACTTGGATACTTGTGAAAAATGAATCTTACAGCTAAAAATGCCATATGCATGAATCTTTTATCTAAGAGAAAGTAAAGGGTGAATGCTACACGTTTTTCTCTGTGTAACAAAATTGCCTATTAGCACTTCAAAGTTTTATAGCCGATTCACTAATTCTATTGTTCAGTAAGTTGTAACATAACAGGATATTTCTTTATTGATTCTACAATTTTTGTTTGCACTAGATTATACATTCCAATTTTGTATATAATTTTGTAGCAGTAAAAACTGTATTTATAATATATCACAATTCATATGTAAATTATAAGAACCATAAAAAACAAAAAAATTATAAACACATGTATGGGTTTCAAACTAACAATAAGTCTCAGACAGGTATGTGTACCCTGATGTAACATCAAGAGGGGTGAGATCTTTGTGCACATTGTTAAAGACCAGTTCAGTTGGTAGAGTATGAGATTCATAATCTCAGGGTCATAGGTGTCTTATATATAACATTACTTTTATGTGTGCGTTTTGACTGTATCACTAATACTTTTACATATCCACGTAAAGCCTGAGATTAAGAGTCTCATTCTCTACTAACTGAACCAGTGTTTAACAATCTCCAGGAGATCTCACCCTTCATGACATCACATCAGTGCGGGTGCGTGCACACACACACACTTGCTGAGATTGTTAGTTTCAAAACTATACAAATGTTCATTTAAATAATAAAGTTCTGTTAGTGGTTATAATCACAAACAGAAATAACACTGTTGCACACCACTATAGAAAAATTATTCCGATTAGCACTTTCAAGTCACAGCTCATCATCAGATCAGAAATATATTGAAAGCACTAGACAGAATAATTTTTCTATAGTGCTGTGCAACAGTGTTATTTCATACAATGTTCAATTTTTTTTCTCTTTTATGGTTGTTATAATTTACATATGCATTGTTGTATGTTATCACGCATTTTGTACCACTGCAACATGTACACACAAAATATTCAACTGAAGTTATATATTAACTTGCTTTTAACTAAGTGCATACAAAAGATAATTTAATACATGTTTCAGGTACTAAAAATTATTTTAGTTGAATATCAGTTGTTTAATTATAATTCTCTCCAAGCACATACAAATATTAAATGAAGTTAAAAATGAAAACAAATGCATCTCAAGGTCCTGATTCTTCGGCCATTTATTTAAAGAAGCAAATTGTATGTGAAAAATAACTTTTTTAGATACACAGTCACTTGATGTGGAGTGAACCATACTATAATCCATGTAAACACAAAATGTCTGCATTGGTACAGCTCAACATTACTGCTGTACTAACAGTCTACATAATAATCCTACATGAAAGTTATAGAGCTGTATGGAGTAAGCCAGTGCAGGACCCAGAAATCTGGTCTTCCTCTTAGGACTCAATCTCTTATTAATTAAAGGTTGAATTTATTATCCCAATTATTTATTTTATTTGCAATAAAATCAGTCAGTAGAGAGTATGCACAACTTCTGAAGAAAAAAATTGAACATCAATACTCGGACATGGAAGAAGAGGAACAAGCTGGTTTTCGGGCGGGGAGATCAACCATAGATCACTTATTTTGCTTGACGCAAATCATAAAAAAGAAAACTGCTGTAAACCAAGAAGTGCACTGCCTATATGTTGACCTTAAGAAAGCGTATGACAGTATTCCGCACACCAAACTTTGGCTGGCACTTCAACAAACGAACATCGCCTTCACTTTAATCGAAGCAGTTAAGACTTTATACAACGGATTGAAAGCGCACATAAAAATATGAAGTAAAGTCTCAAAAGGATTTAATGTTAGTAAGGGCCTGAAGCAGGAATGTTGTCTCTCACAGAGGCTTTTTAAAATATACCTGGAACAAGCCCTCCAAACCTGGAAAAAGAAATGCCAGTGTACACACTGTGTTTTGTTGACAACCAAGTCGTGGTAGAACACAGGACTATCACCACATGGAATACATGACACGAAAACTTAGAGGAATATAAGCTATGGGGCCTTGAAGTAAACACAAAGAAAACGGAGTATATGTGCATTGGTGGGGAACAGAAGAATTTAATTTTAGAAGATGAACAAGAAATAATAAATTGCAGTAGCTATAAATATCTAGGAACAACAGTTACACAAGATGGTAGTCTAGATAAAGCGATAAGAAAAAGAAATAACCTGGGAAGAAAATCAATAGCATTGCTGAACAACATATTGTGGGACCAACAAATATCAAAACAAAATAAACATTGTATATACAATACAATCGTGAAACCAATTACGTCATACGGGTGTGAAATATGTCCAATAATACAAAGAACAGTAAAGTTGTTGGAAGCTACTGAAATGGATTATTGGCGAAGAGTGGCAGGAAGGTCAAAACTGGAAAAAGTAAGAAACGTCAGAATCCAGGAGATAATGGGGATACAGTACTCTACTGTCGACGGCATAAAAACAAAACAGCTAAGATGGTTTGGGCATGTACAAAGAATGCCGGATAGTTGACTCCCCAAGCAAATTTTGAGATGGACACCATACGGTCGTAGGTGAAGAGGAAGACCTACGTTGAGTTGGAGAGAAGGCATCAACTGGGCAATGAGAGACCGGGAATTGGAAGAGGAATCTTGGTTAGATCGAGACCAATGGAGACTAGGGATCGGAAGACGTAGGATAACGTTATGAACCAATTTATATATATATATTTTTTTTTTTTTGCAATAACTTCAAATAGTTTTTACTCATACTTAATCAGAACCAGTTACTATAGGCTAATGGTCTCGTATAATCTTAAGTACGAGGTGCTATCAGAAAGTTCCCGGACTAGGTCTAATAAATTCTTTTTGCTTACCTAGGCCATTAATGGCTCCATCTCCTTCAAAGTAGTCTCCCTGCGAATTGATACAACGAATCCAGCGTTGTTTCCATGCCTGGAAAGTGTCAAAAAAAGTCTTTTGCTGAAGGCTGTCAAGCACCTCCTGCGTTTTTTCTTAATGTCTTCTACAGTGTCAAAACGGTGACCTTTCATGTGAATTTTTATTTTCGGGAACAGAGAAAAATCACAAGGGGCTAAATCTGGTGAATATGGAGGGTGTGGGACGGTGGCCATATTGTTTTTGGTCAAAAACTCTGTTGTTTTCAGTGAAGCGTGAGCAGGTGCATTGTCGTGATGCAACAGCCAGTTTTGGTCTTCCCACAATTTGGGCCTTTTTCATCGCACATTTTGTCTCAGCCGCCTCAAAACGTCACAATAAAAATCTGAGTTCACTGTAACACCAGCTGGCACGAACTCGCGATGGACAATGCCTTTGATGTCGAAAAACACAGTGAGCATGGTTTTTGTTGAACTTCTGACCTGCCGTGCTTTTTTTAGTCTCGGTGATTGTGGACTTTTCCACTGTGACGACTGCTGTTTTGTTTCTGGATCATAACCATAAAATCAGCTTTCATCACCGGTTATGACACTGGAGATGAAGGTAGGGTCATTTTCAGACGTTTCTCTGAGTTCACTGCACACATCAACACGGCGCTGTTTCTGATCCACAGACAAAAGCCGAGGGACGAATTTCGCAGCAACATGATGCATGCCTAAATTTTCAGTTAGAATTTCTTGACAGCTTCCATAGCTTATTCCGGCACTTGTACATAACTCATGGATTGTTTGACGACGGTCTTCGTGAATGAGTTGTCGAATTTTTTCAACATTTTTATCCGTTTTGCTCGTGGAAGGTCGTCCTGAACGGTGATCATCTTCAAGTGACATTCTGCCAGCCTTGAAACGAGTGTACCACTCAGAAACCTGTGTTCTGTGTAGGGAATGTTCTTCGAAAGCTTCTCAAAGCATTGCAAAAGTTTCAGTAGGCGATTTACCAAGTTTAAAACAAAACTTAATGCACGCGCGTTGCTCGAATTTATCAGCCATCATAAAATTAGCAAATGAACGTTAACACACGATTACAAAACACAACGCGTAGACCGAACACAACCTCACAATGCAACGAAACTCGGCAGACTGACTCATTATGTATTACGGAATCGGACACTGGGACGCCAGGTTGTACAGTCACGTCCAACAGCCATGCCAAGTACAGTCCGGGAACTTTCCGATAGCACCTCGTATACTTCAGTTTTCTCATTTATAGTTATCACAGTATCCTTTTTTATTGAGCATACACAGCACGCATAACATGATCTACTCAGATAGACTTGGTATTCTTCAATAACATAACTGACTTTATAATTTCTTTTTGTTCATATTTCTTTACATCCAAGCTTCAGCATCATACAGCAGTGCAGAAAAAAGAAGTAACATAATAATCTTATTATAGTTCTAAATTTATATCTCAGGTACAAAATAGTTTTTCATTTTCATGAATGTAGTTCTAGCAACATCTAGTTTTAATTTCCTTTGCCTGTGTACTATTTTTGGTTATAATTTCCCACTGTATTTACAATAGCACACTTCAATGTTGTGTGTGGAAATAGTTATATGTTCTTTGATGATAACCCTAAATTACTTTGAGAATCTCACAAATTATGTTTTTGAGGTCACTAAGAAAATTACAGGATTTATTTTTTTTAATTTTGCTTTTTTTATAAGTCTTACACTTTTGTGTTCTGGCATGAAAACTGTAAATTTTTACAAAAGGGAGGATGGCCTTTCTTCTCCTTCCCATGGTTCATTATTGAGGATAACTTTGTTGTATAGAATTTTTTTTGCCTCTCCAAAATACTTCTTATTAAAATAAAACTATTATTAAAAAACTGAAGCTGCAAAAATTAAGTGCTTCCTTTTACCGCACAAAAATGGTTTCTATTTATCACTGTTATGAATATATAAAAATATATATACTAAGACAACTATATCTTTCATGTCAACAAGTATCATACAAAGGGCACCACAAAATACATTTACAAAAGGTGCCACATACCTCTTGTTTTTGTTTTTATAAAGTAAAGTATTTTATGTACTGTTCATTCCACAGTCTCATTCTGTACACGTCATTACATCATAATACTATACAATGGATCATCCTATCTTAACTTATCTTACTTTTTGTGTAGAAGTAGTTTGTGTTTTCACTTTAACGTATGGCCCAAATTATGACTACAATTACTCTTTATTAGTTTAAAATATGTAAGTGAGGAACACCTCAGCCGGTAGGTTTGTTGGCTTCACCTACTGTCCTACACTTATTTCTTATTTACTTTAATAGTCATAACGAAACAACATTTATTTGAAATGAAATTAGACATTTATGCTTAAGAAATTGGCAGTTGCCTTGTGTAGTGTGCAAATGAACTTCATCTGCTCTATCAAGATCTTGGAAACAGTTACCATATTTTGAAATGTCAATTAATGACAAGACTCAAATATATATATATAAATATCCAATGACTATTCTCCCCCTCACAAAATAAGCATTAGTTACACATAAACAAAATGAATATACACGTTCTAAATGTTTTCAGTAACATTAACTGCAATACAGCATACATGCAGCAACATAAAACTCGCATGTCTGCCATCTTATCTCATTCACACAATAACAAAATCATACAAAACTATCACGCTTATCACATAAACAGCAAACAAAATCATTTCCACTATACCATACAATACTTTCTTGTCTCCAGCTACCAACAACAAATATCAATTTGAACAATAAAACTAATAAATGACTGTATACACTTCTTTAGAAGCATTCAGACACAACACAAGCCAAACAAAATACTTCACATTCGCTCACCTTACACAGTCACGCCTCTTCGTCCAGGACTCCACCATCATCACTCTTGCGTACGTACACAATCTTCACACAAACTGCAACAAACTCTGTCTTCCTCGCGCCTTCAATTCACCATCATTCTTTCTTCACATAAATTTTACTCAAAAAACATTTATTTCACATTCATCGGTATTAAGACCTGGGGGTATCACATGTAATCTTATACTAATATTTCATGTTATTAAAGTATATTGTTTATTTTTCAAAGAGAAATTGAAATGTGTAATTACAAACATTTCTGTATACTTGAACGCATACATTATACAAACTGTACATTATGAATTATCTAATTATGTTTAATGAAGAAACATATAATACTACCTATCAACGCCATTTCTTCAAGAAACCAGTTATAACTATGTGCAATTCCAATGTGTCTCAACTTCATAATTTCATGTAGACCTACAGCAATCTACTGTTAAGTTTACCGAGTATAAACAGAAAACCAAGTAATTTTTATTTCTTTATACACAACAATCTTCAGCTCTGTTCAATTTTAAAATGAAAAATATTACAAAAAATATAAAATCCTTTACACCAGATAAGATTATTTCATTAGCACAACATTTTTATGTGCCAGTCCTATATTCTAATCTCTGAATGTTTAATTCAATTAGTGTTTAATACACACACAAAATAGCCAACATGACACATCACGTTCTAAGTAATTAATATGCTTTTAAAAACAAATCTGTTTTTCCCCTTTTAAGACCTAATTCACTTATCCTTTCAGCTTCAACAATGATACATTTCATACATTGTTTATACTAGAAACAGGATGTTCTCTTTTATTATGACATCACAACATACAAAACAGCGTTTACGAATAACAACATTAATGGTGCTTATAAACAAGCAAAACTTGTTAATTTTTACTCCTTCACAATTTAGTTTGACAGTACTCGACATTTTAATTAAACTTTTCACACATCAAGTTACAATTTTAATGAATTCTATATTCTTAATTATCTACAATGATTGGTGGAAAACAAATATTTGAAGAAAATTACACATTCTTATGAAGTTCAATTCAAATTAATTTAAATTTTTATCAGAACTGCAACAAGAATATTTAATTTAGTGGATTCATATTGTCTAGAAGTTATATTGTCTACATATAATAAAAGATTCATTTTCTAATAGAACATATTTTATAATAAATTGTAACATATGTATTTCATTTAATCTACATATAAAAAAACATGTCTTTAAGGAAACCATTAAAAAATATAAAAAAACATGTCTTTAAGGAAACCATTAAAAAATACAAGTACCATTCTTATGACTGGAGAACACACACACACACACACACACAAATATCGCTCATAATTATATCAAATACATTTATAGAAATATATTTGTACAGAAGAAATCTGACATAATTGTGAACACTACACTGTTTCTGCAAGAATCTTGAAGAGTTATTATAAACACATTATTTGTATATATTTATAACGTGTGTGAATACATATATACATGTGTACGTCTGTGTGTGTTTATGACATTTCCCATGCACTCCTATTGTATTCTTTGAAGTACCCAATAGAATGCTTCAGCCATTAAAAGGAATGATGCAATGTTTTAATAGCATCACCACTAATCCTCACCCACATAATCATATATACTGACATCATAGAATAAATTGTATTATGATTGACTGTGGTCTTACGATTGAATGCCTAAAGATGATAGTGTTAATGCTATTGAAAAACTGCATCTGCTCTTTTAATCACGAATAAATGTGACTATTTGTTGAATCACATGATAATAAAATAGGTTGAAGATAATCAAAATACTTAAGTATACAAAATGTGTTTACAAAAATGAGACGAATTGTGTAAAATCAATGACTGAAACATTAACTATGAAACAGTTTAATCCCCATTCAAAGAAGTTACCATGGTAAGCCACTAAGTTAGAAGATGTCACCATTGACTGAAACAGTACCGGAAGTCTTCAACTGTCTGTGCCTTAAGTTGGTCCTTCACAATCATTTGCATATTCTCCACACTTCTAAAATAGCGTCCCGAGTTGTTGAGTTTTTGAAACAGAAAATAATGACATGGGCCAAAAACAGTGAAGAAGTGGGTTGGTTTCCCACACAGTGCTCTTTTTGACCAAGTACTTAGTTATAGAAAGTTTGATGTCATTGATCGCAATGAAGAATTAAAGAGCCAACAATCTGATTGGATTGAAACTGTCTACTAAAATTTCACAAAAGTCTCATGATTTAAAATTATTTCATAAACAATCATTGTTAACATCAAATGAACAGACTTGATAAGATCTGTGATGTTAAACACAGTTGCATCAATTGAACCTGTTGAGGATGGACATTCAACCTCCGCAGTTCCATGGCCGTTCAAAAATGCTTTATGCACCTAAAACCTGAGTCCAAGACGAGTTTTCATCTTGAGAAGTGAATTTTAACTTGTTAAATGATTCAGTTTTACTGTCTTAAAAGCTGGTACAAAATTTGATTTCTTTAAGTAGCTTTCTGTTAACTATTAAGCTCATGTCATTGTTGCGACTTGACCCAAAATAAACAGTACAAAAGCTATGGCACAGTCAAATCTAGTGAGTGTAAGAAGCTGAAAATTTTTATGAACATACTGAAACATTAGAGTTATTAGTTGCTGAATTTGTGGTATTATGCTGTTGTCACTTTGTAGCGAAAAATTCAATCATTACTTTTTAGGCAAACCTCATACACTTATATTTTAAAAAATGTATATTTAGTATTTCTGAATGTAATAGAATTGACCCAAAACATTAATGCATCAATTGATAAGTTCAACCAGCCATTAAACAGAAAACTGCTTGGTTCTACCAATATGCCATAAACCCCTGTGTTAAAAGACAATAGTTCAGTTATGTAACAACAGTTATTAAGTAATTTTTTGACTTGAAATCACTATTTTTAGGGATATAAGAGTGTTTCATAACAAATTAGTTACCACTGTCAAACGTGTCGTACAATATTCAAATGAGACTACATCCAAATATATTTGATAGCACAAGTGAACAAACGATAAAGCTGTTTATTTTGCTGAATGATGTAAACATCTCTGAACCACCCTTCATTATTTCCATGGCTTTTCAAGGATTAACTTTAAACTGCCGTAAAAACAAAGGTTTTATTAATGAAATTAAATTAAGTGTTAAATATTATGTGTATCCTTGGCGAATTGGGAGAAAAAAAATCGACGTGTCACTTAACTTATTTATCTGTGAATTCTATGACACTACAGAGACTGGGAACTGGTTTCATCATTAACAAGAAAGTCAAAAAAACAGCTCAATAGATTTTGAATCGATTAGTGAAAGACTTTGTAGAATTTAAATCAAAGGAAAGTTCAGAAACATATCAATATTATCAGTTCGTGCACCAACAGAAGAAGAGGATGAAAATGAGAAAGAGGAATTTTATAAATAGCTAGAACAAGTGTGCAATAAAATATAAAAGTATGACTTGCTAGTCATTTTGGGAGATTTACATGCCAACATTGATAAGGAGGTTTTTGGATAACATTACATGAAAACTTACGTTACATAATATATCAAATGATAATGAAGAGACTTTTTACTGTTGGTAAAAAATACCTGATTTAAGATAAGCAAATTCATCTGGGAACATGTTATTCACCTGATGGCAGCACAGTAATCAAATTGATCATGTGCTTATCTTGGCCAGACATTTTCAGTAACTGATAAAGAAGTTATAGAAAGCCTAATGATGATTCAGACCGTTACTTAGTCAAAGCAGTTTTAAGAGAATGGATTAGCAATTAGAGAACCCCCCAATTCATAAGGAAAAATGAAGCACTTACTGAAGGGAAAGCTATAGTATGGTTCATCAGAGCACAAAGAACAAGTTGGCTGGGGCACACTGAAAGAATGGATGATACAAGTCTGGACAGTAAGAGTGTCTGGAAGGGGGGATTATAAAAATGTAGTACACCAACACCAGCCCATGCTGCGTGATGCGCAAAACAGTCGGAATTAATACTCCTGCAGTCAAGGAAAACTAATCATGAAGCAGAATTCCTATATGTGCTGCTATCTGTGTGCACACTGAGCAACCATTATCTCCCGTCAACTTGCACAAACAATAGAAAAGCCTGTAAATTCTCTATACAAACACTGTTTCACAAGTTAGAAATGATGCATGTAGAGTTTAGGCTGATACATCAAATTGCCACATCTGTAATTTTTCTACGCATAGGGTTGAAAATGTAAATTGAAAAATTAGAAGAAAAAATTTCCCTGTAACAAAACTGTTTCAAATTTAAAATTTAAAACTGCAACTAAAGTAATGTGCAATATATAATCATTTCAAAACAAAATCTTCCATAAAAATGGTAATTTGTTTTGTATATGCTAAGTTTCTATAGACCAAGCTGCATCCCCTTTCCTATGGATCATTTTGAATGTCGTACCCCTTTAGCTCTCTATTTGCCATGCCACTTTGGACAACAACTCTGCATTATCTTCTTGGATGTCTCCTCTTCCTCCTTTAATCTGGTATTCCATTCTAAGATAAATTCTTTGGAGGTGACCGTACACTATCAGCAGTTTATGGGCTATTGTGTCTAGGATATTTCTGGACCTGCATGATATCTCTATCTCTGGTTTATTCACTGTTTTATCTATGCCAGTTGATATAAACCAGTAATCCATTTCTATTACCTCTAAACATTTACTAATCCTTGAAAAGGTTTCTGTTACTTTGCCTCCATTTTAAAGATCTGCCCAATACACTTTTCCCCTCCATTACTCCATAC
Source organism: Magicicada septendecula (assembly GCA_034769895.1). NCBI lineage: Eukaryota > Metazoa > Arthropoda > Insecta > Hemiptera > Cicadidae > Magicicada > Magicicada septendecula. The sequence continues at coordinate 99,661,994 of CM068370.1, read as the reverse complement.
AATTCCAGACATTAATCATGTTGAGAGAAATCCTCCTCTAACTTGCAGATCCATTCCTTCATCTCAAACACTTTACTTTTGTAGACCACGGGCAATTTAGATAAGTATCTGACTCACTTATGTGACCGTACGTCTATACTTAAAAATTGTAATGAACACAGATTCATGTTTGGATACATAATATACTTACTGTCTTATGTTAAGTGCTATAATTTTCTTTTGGATATTTATCTTTACATTCAGAGTAGCAATTCACAGCAAATAACTTTTTGGAAAGGGATTAATATAATCATACTGAACAGTACACATAACAAATTGTGTTAATTGAAAGAAAAATTTAAAGTATCAGCCTGTATTAAATTATTTTCTGGTAAGCATCGTTTTACTTCCACGTATCTGGTAAACTGATGCATCAGACTTTTTATCTTTGCCGAAGACTACTGTCGGTTAATTCAGCTGACAAATTTAAAGTGTCAAGTTAGAGCCACTTCACTCATCAACTGACTAGATGGCCACGTCTCTTATTCAGGACATTACAGGATTACTGGTGGCTGAATATATCCAATTCAAACTTTTCATAAAGCTAAATAAAAGACTTAAGACAGTCAAAAAGTGTATGGATATGTACAAACATGATATTCAATACCAAGGTTCACATCTTTTATTTAGAAGAATGTTTTTTTAATTGTTTTATAGTTTGTATCAGTGTCAAGTTTGAAAATAATCAAGAAAGACATTTTTTCTGTTTGGTACAGTATATATCATGTACATCGCAGAAGATACAGAAATAAAACAGAAGAAGGTATATTTGTTATGAGTTTGTTCGCTATGTCTGTGACTCATTGAAAATGGATCATCCACAATGTCAACAGTTTGTTGACGTTAATGAGTCATTTTACATGAGGTGATTACAAGTCTGTTACTGATGTTACACATGCAATCAAATTACGAGTATGAACAGTCACTCACAGGTTTGTGATAGGTAAACACACCAAGTTACTGTTTACAAAATAATTGTACAAATTTCAGTAAGTTTAGTAATAAAACTCGGTGAAGTGTTTGTATTGTCCACTTCCCCTTAGGCTTATTGCTTGTTTCATCTTTATAAAACATTTATGTGTACTGTGTAGTCGTGTATTTACCCACAGAAACTAAACATAAATTAGATTATACAAACGTTATTGGCCAGGCTGTTAGGCCATGGTCTACAGTCTATGCTGACAGATGTTTCAGCCTCCAATGGTGAGGCGGAAACGTCTGTCAGCATAGACTCTAGACCACGGTCTAACCTCTGGCCAATAATATTTCCAACTATGCAGACGGCGGCTGTGAAAGCCTTAGAACTCGATTATATTATATAAAGATAGTTAATAAAATTTTTATTATTAAATTACAAATATACATTTTTATAAAAAACCATAATTAGCTTGTTTTTTTATGTAATGCCCAATAATTCTGAGTTTTTCTACTTGTACAGTATTAGCGACTACAGTGGAACTTGGTTATTACGGCCTCGGCTGTTACGTCAACTCGGGTGTAGCGTTATTTTGTCATTAGTCCGGTCAAACTGATATCTTTAACATTATAAAAATTCCCGGTTTTAACGTCACTAAATATTGTACTACTCTGATATAGCGTCAAAAATTTCTCAGATATTTTACTCTAAATTTCATATAAACGTATATATGTGCGCGCGCTACGCCCATGGCTACAGACATACATTGTATGCAAGCGATAAGCACTGTAACAGGACCGCCGGCGCCAGCGCCAGACGGAGAAAAAATTTAAAAAATTAGGAAATGCGAACATGGTGATGTGGATGGTGTGGTGTGGTGTTGGAACCATTATTGAAATGGTTCAAACAGTGTCGATGTTCAGATATTCCTGTGAGTGTACCAATTCTGAAAGAGAAAGCTACAGAATTCGGAAAATTGTTTGGTATTGATTTTACGTGCTCCAACGGATGGCTAGATCGATTTAAGGCCCGACACTCGATTTCTTTGCAAAAATTTGTGGTGAGGCAAAATGCGTAGATCTGAACGTTACAGGCGATTGGGTGCGTAACACTTGGCCACAAATTAGACGATCATATAAAGATGAAGACATCTTTAATGGACATGAAGCCGGAATTTTTTATAAATTAACTCCAGATAAGACTTTCAAATTTAAAAATGAAAAGTGCATTGGTGGGAAGCTCTCTAAACAAAGAGTTACAGTTTTCGTTTGTGCGAACATGACGGGAACCGAAAAAAGGAAACTTTTAGTTATCGGGAAAAGTTTGCATCCTAGATGTTTTAAAAACATCAAAAAACTTCCTGTAAGTTACACTGCCAACAAAAAAGCGTGGATGACTTCTAGTATTTTTGAAGATGAACTAAGAAAGTGGGATAAAGAACTGCAATCGAAAAACAGAAAAATTCTACTTCTAGTTGACAACTGTGCAGCCCATCCAAAGTTAAATTTGACAAACATTAATCTGGTCTTCTTACCGGCCAACTGTACGTGTGTCCTGCAACCTATGGACCAAGGCGTCATTAGAAGCCTAAAGTGTCACTACCACAAGCAACTTTAAAAAAAAATTATTTTCTGTATGGACACGGCACAACCTGCCACAATTTCACTCTTAGATGCAATACAATTCCTAGACGACTCTTGGAAGAGTGTAACACAGAAGACGATAGCAAAATGCTTTAGTAAAGCACAACTCGTACATGAAAATTTACCCGATGATGACGAAGACGACGACTTGCCGCTCTCGGAGTGGATTAAGAAATTCGACGGAAATGAACTTGATTCCTATGCATCAGTGGATGACCAAGTAGAAACATTCCAAGTGTTGAGTGACGCAGAAATTATCGCGGAAGTAAAAAACATAGAAGCAGAAGATAGTGTTGAAGAAGATGCTGGGCAAGAGGAGGATGCCGACATCGTTTGTCCGACAGTACAGGAAGCAATGAGAGCCGCCGAAACTCTTTCACGATTTTACTGCTTTAGAGAGACGTCTGACGACACGTTCAATGCAGCGCAGCATCTCCACAGCACAACAGAAAGAATTTATTTTTCAGAAAGGAGCATTCAAAAGAAAATTACGGATTACTTTCGACAGTAAGCCTAAATGTAAGTTACATGTACTTTCTTTTTGATCTTTTAAAATATTCTTCATGCTGTTTGTATAAATGAAATGCAGTTTGTAAACTTTAGAATAAATATCACGAATAATGTTAATAATGCAAAGATCTTTTTTTTTATTTCTCCTTCCTTACTAGTGATTAAAAAGGGTCTTTTATAACGACTCTTTTATAACGTCACTCGGACATAACGTCATTATTTTTTTGGTCCCTTCAATGACGTTATAACCAAGTTCCACTGTATTACTGTGTTAAGGTTAAAGTTCCTCTTGTCTGAAATTTTTGGTATCTCAGCCAACTATGCCCCCAGTTACGTCCGATAAAGTGAATACCACAGTGTACTTTTGAGGAAATATCGAGTACAGGGGTGTAAATGTTGGAGTAAATTTTGAAAATGTCTGAATCCTCATGATTGCAACTGCTGAAAGGATGGCATATGGGCACTGAAACACACAGCTCATCCATATTATATACTGAACAGGTTAAAGCACATATATCAACAGATGTACACTTGTTTACAGTGTCTTCTCAATGAGTCTTAAAAATTGTAATTCAAACTTAAAAGGATTTGTGTCAAATTAAAGATATAAAAATGCAGTCTACTATTAAATAAATATACTATTCAATCTTGTGTATATGGTACCTGGTGGGCAAATAACAAATTAAAAAGAAACACAAGAATAGTTTAAATGTTATGTGACATTATATTCATGAGTCATTCAGGCCCAATAAAGATGACACAAAAATTTTACATTTTCAAAAACTTAAAGTTTAGAAAATTTTATATTGAAACAATCAATTTCTGATATACTATTAATTCATCCAACTGAAAAGAAAATTACAACTGAGCTTCAGAACTTACTATTTTGAACGAACTGGATTTGTTATTATACAATTTTTCATTATCAGAAAAAATGTGAACTCTCTGATAATTCTTAGTTTTTTTCTTTTTTTGTATTGAAATACAATTATAAAGCAGACTATGAATAAACACTAAAAATTCCGATACTGCACTGGTTTTTAATTAAATTTATAACCATTATGTTAAAAGACAAGTAATTTAGACTTATCTTTCAAGTTTGTGTAGTATGTTTCTATAGATATACCTGTATCTAATACTTTTCACAATTTTTTTTTTTGCAAAAACAGCTTACAAACTTTTTCAAGGTAGTCCAAAATTTATAAAAAGTGTTAACAGATAATTTTGTCAGTATTAAAATTAAAGATACTGAGTTTGTATTTTTAATACTATTTTTCATAATTTGATGACCTAAATCAAACTACAATAACAACGTTGACTTCCATTTTTGGCCTGTGCTGCTAGAAAATTTTTAGAGTAAACACTACATTCAGATTTAGGTTAAAATTTTCTTTAATCTCATTTCTGGCATGATTTGTATTTTTCCAATTTTTTTTAGAACTGGTGTCCTAAAGTTTTGAAATTTTCAGAACTGAACAATATATTTATATTTTGGTTATTATATTCCCTTTATGTTGATACTCAAAATGGATTTTTTCAAAATTTTGACCCTCACATTTTGCTCCCCCCTCATGCGGGAGCAATCTCAAAACCAACAGGGGGTCTCTGAAATAGAAGTATGGATATGCACGCCAAGTTTTCTGAAAATAGATCGATGCATTCAAAAGCTATCGTCAGACATATTCCAAAAAAAAACAGACAGACGTCATAATCTGTAACGGTTGAATTAAAACTAAACTTGTTTCGCTCCATTCAACAAATGATACAAACACTATAAAAACGACAATTCTATAAGCGCTAAAAATCTGTCTTAACTTCTATTGTCGGTGAATGTACAAGAAAATGTTTTGCCCAGAGTTTGTAGTTTCACCGATATCAATTTTACATCAAAGTATCACCAACAAAACTGATTACTCATGTGATTAACATGTTGTCTGTGCAGCTAACATTAATGTAATACTTCAATATCATAAAATTCTTAAAATTTCAACAACACAATACGCGTTGAGAAATTTGTATTATTTACACTGTTAATTTGGACTGAACAAAATGAAAATTTGTTACACAATGAAAAGCAATACATTAAGAATTAAAAATCTGCTAATCCATATCACTATTTATCTTAACTTTTCAGGGAACTTCGAGTTTCATGTTGTACTATAGGTGAAGTTTGCAGCCAAACAGTTGTAACACTGAATTGCAACATAACTTTTTACATATGAAAGTAAATATTTTCTTTTTAGCTGATTTTTAAAAAATAACATCTACATTGTATTCTCAAGTCCATCTAAAATGACATTAATTTTAGATTGTTGAAAAGACTTAATATTATAGAAAAGATTATTAGCTTACAAAAGACATTAAAATGTTTACTATTCAGTTAAACAAATTACTGAATATGTTTAATTTTGTAAAGCAAATAACTAAATAAAGCTTTTAACGCGTAAATAATATTAAATCTTCTTAACGTGTAGAACTTAATTTCATTTAATACACTGCAAACTGAACAACAGAACATCTGCAAACCAGGTGACTGAATGACAGTAGAATTTTCATCATTGTTTCAACCTGACGACAATGAAATTCAATTTATTCATAGGGTCATTCCATGTCAAATCAACATCAAATGCTAACATAAATTTTAATGCATTGCTGCCCATTTTTCTGACCAAGTCATTTTCTGAGGTTTCCTGACCTAGTTTAGGAAAAATAACATTCAGTGAATTGGACATAGGAAACATTAACTTCCAAAAAATTTTTTTTAGAAAAACAGGTTTGGAAAAATATCTGCAATCATTTTAATGAAATTCACAGGACTGATACTACTCATGAAATAATATAGAACGTTTTCTTCAATTTTTAGTCATTTGGATTTTTACTTAAAGGTACTTAAAAATTTGCTAAAAACAAAAACAAGTGATTAAAAAATAGATTTTTCTCAGCTCCTAACAGAAGCTGATTCAATTTCAACTTATTTAAAGCTCTTTTAATATCATTTGAAGCCACTTGCTAGTTAATGTTAACAAATACGTCACGTACAGCAGAAATTGACTTTGAAAATCTGAAAGGTTGGCCTTTTTTTTAATCTGAAAGGAGTATTTTCTTTTTACGACTGTTCTGTACGTATAACAAAAATTTCGTTGTGGGATGATCATACTGAAATATCATCTGGGGAGTGTAAGATACAGTAGTTTTACTTATCTGAACATTTTATATTTATTCTGTACATATTGTTAACTTTACAGTAGTGACATGCATTAATAAAAAAGTCCAGTCAGTAAGCATTTAACTCCTTTTTAATGCACTTAGTGTACACACTTTATATTTGAGGTTTTACACAACGTAAAAAGTCTAAGAATTTATTTTACAATTTTCTGGTTGCATATATTGTCTCTTGTTTTGTGAGCATGAATGCTTTTCCTAAAAGATTTAACAATGATGGCCCCACTTCATTTTAAAAGTAGAATGGCCCACTTCTACAAAAACGTCACTATTATATATAGTAAAAATTTTAGTCAATATGTATAATGTTGTGTATACTCAATTTTACTTTATTTAAACTGAAATTCCTGGACCTTAAACTTTTCAAAACAGTATTTTGCTATAATCCTATGCCAACTGCATTATGAAATTTGTACTTTACATACACACACTTGTAGGAAGAACTTTTTTTCAGATTCTCAAAAACACATTTTTTGAGATTTTCTATGCAAACTAAAATTTTCTATGTCAATGATCTTTTATCAAAAAATCCTAGCCATTCCATATGAAAGGTTACTGAAAGAGCTTAATAGTTCTGCCACGGCAAAGAAAAATTGATCTTTTTTTTTTAATCACCTGATGTTCATCAATCTAACAAGGTTTTTTACAGCTATAAATAAGAACCCAAGTAACTGCAAAAAAATGTTCTTTTAAACACCTGCATGGGTAAATACAAATCACTAAATTTAATTACAACTGCTTTACTCAAAGCAATTCAAATAAACCTGCATAAATTAGATGTTTGTTGATTTGATATAAAATGACCACATAATCATTATTCATGTCAATTTAAAAAAAATGTATATGTGAACAAGTGATAACTGCATCCAATGAGAGTGGTTTTCTTATGTCATTATTTCATGGATTAGGATATATACAAATAACTGTAACCTCACTCAATAAAATGACTGTATGAACAGTTATTTTAGTTAGGATGATTAGGAACATGAAATTTCAAATCAACATAACGAACTAGTACTAAAAAAAATACCAATTCCAATTTTAAGCACAAATAAATTGTATGCAGATTTCATTCAAATTGACTTCAAGTTGTCTTGGAAAAGGACAATTTTGTTTGTGTGTGTGTGTGTGGACGCACATGTGCGTCCACATACGCAAGATCTAATTCTATATAAACATAGTTTTATATAACACATAATGCTATATAAATTAATACTTATTTTAGTTGAGGCTTGTTACGCTTTGAAATTAAATACACAGAAGAACAAAAGGAAAAGAAAGGTTAAAAGCAGTCATAATTACTAACATCACAACTTAAGGCACAGTATACTTTTGGCAAATATATAAGAAAGCAAAATTCTGGATAAAATGAAAAAGGGAGACCAAGACAAAATCTTCTTAAAGGAGTTTAAAAGGATTGTTTTAAAAGACACTACGTGAAAAAGAGCGTGTATGTAAAAGTGAGACACCGTGTCCTATCTTCAGAAATATGATAATTAACTCTTGACTAATAGTGCTTGAAGACCAATAATTTTAAATTGTTTGATATATCCAATATGGAATGTAAACCTATTGATTAAATTTTACAGAATAACTATCCAACATTCCATTCTACTACCTCATGGGGCAAAATAGGCTAAGGAGATGATATAATATTAAAACGTTTTATCGTTTCTGTTTTTAGAAACACTGAGTTACAAAATTATGGCGAACACAACGCAGAGACAAAAGGTCAATGAAGGTTATATGAAAAAAAAAGAAAGAAATAAACTTGAACCATCACTTTTCAATATATTACATAATGTAATTTCCAAGACAGGGTGTACATTACAATGGATTAATAATTAATTATAATATGCACTATTTACCTGATCACTGTACAACAGTTCGATTGTGTTCAAAGTATAAGAGTGGTGGGCATATTTCATAGAAACTCATCAGTATTAAAAAACGTGTACACATACATGTATGCATGTACACAAAACACATACACACACACACACACACTCAAGTATATACATTCACATGTACCTGTTGCATACATATGTGTGTATATACACAAAATATAAACGGTCGTCAATAATATATAAAAAATTAACAATTCTTTATGTAAAATAACTTTTAGTCAGTTTTATTTATTTACTTATTACATAAACTCTCGCTATGTATAAACACACTGTCATATATGCCATTTATACTTCAAATACATTCTTACAATTCAACACAGCATTTCACTATAAAATCTTCATAACAGCCTCATCATCATAATCATCCACCATCAACTCAACAACATTGCTACCTATAATCATAACAGTTTTCTCGTACAATCACACTCATCACTCATTCTATCAATCTTTCCAACAGATGTTTTCTATTTTTTTTTTTGTTATATCATCTTTCAATCATCTTTTTATTACTAAAATTATTATATTTGTACTAAAATTATTAATATTATTATTACAATTATTACTCTTGTTCAACAAATAAATGCACTGACAGCAAACAAACAATAATCATTATTATAATTATATTTGGCAATATTTTATCGTCACTGATAACATAAACAATAAACAAAATAACTCACAATTATTAATCTGTCACACTAGCAAAACAAATACCCACACACCACGCTTGATAATCCAGAATGAAACTAATGTCTTAATATGGCAGGTTACTATTGACACTCTGTGACGTTCAAAAAACACTATGTACTCTTGTTATTTAAACTAACCAGTTGATTTTAAAAAAATAACTTAACAATAACTTACTGCATTATTTTAAAAAGAACAAAAATCAAATACACACAATACAGGAATAAAATACTTCAAAGTGTTAAGTTTTATTCAGAAAAACATAACAGTCTCTTAACCAAAGACTTTTAAAAGGAACATTAAAAGCACTGTGTTTTAAAGAAATGTAATTAACTCACCTACATAGTTTTTACATTAAACATTATTTGATGTCTTAATGTGCGGTATGTCCAGACAAATTTGACAAAACCATGCACAATAATAATAGAATTTTAACATGTTTTAGCAAGTGGCAATAAAAAATAATCCACTAGTGTCAAATGTAGCTGCCATCACACAAGGATATTTATCAATAATACACAATGGTTGACAATACGTTAACAACCGTCTTGATGATAAAAGAGTGAACCAGTTTTAAATCATACATCAAGACACATCATCAAATTCAACATAATATTATCAACAACAGACACCACACCTGTTATTATTAATACATACATATATATATTTATTATTTCTTAATAATTATAGTAGTAAACTAATATTTAACTGAGTCAACAATGTGTATAACGTAATATCCAAGAAAATGTTATTTGTTTGATTTACATATAACACAGTACAAAAATTACCAGGAAAATAAATTTTTTTCAGTAATTTAATTAACTAAAAAAACTCAACACACTTTTAACCACAACATTAAAACAGTACTTACAAAAACACAGCACAGTGTTATTTTTTAAACTAGAATAGAATAAAATAAAATGAATTTTTTAAACGTCAAAAAAAAAACATCCCGAACATTCACCCCCTGAAAATGAATCACACACACATTGTGATCAAATATATAATGTTTAAAATACAATTAACGTATTTTTCTGTAAGCCAGTAAAACAAACTTTTTTTTAATTTTATAAATACATAAATTTAACTTTTTTCTTTAAAATTCTCATTTCCATCTATATATATATATATACATATATATATATATATATATATATTATTTATATACTATACACTACTTTCCCCTTACATAACTCATGCACACAAAGTATGGCCCCAGTCACTCATACTTCAGGAAATTCCCAGCCTTATTGTCTCTTTGCGGCCATGATGCCTGTTGCTGGGGACCATTTGATGCCTGACCACCACCTGCTTGCTGACCATCACCTGCAGCACCACTGCCTCCTTGATTCATCCAATTAAGGAAACCACCTCCACCTGTCCCTGGAGCAGGTGGCTGTGGACAACCCCCTTGCTGGGGCGCACCTCCAAATCCAGGCCCTCCAGTATTTGAATACTGTGGTGTGCTCCCATCTCCCCCAGTACCACCCTGTGTACCCTGCATATTATTAATAAGACCCCAACCTGCTGTGTTTAAGGCTGCTGCAACTAATGCTGGGTTCATGGGCAATGCTCCCAGAGCATTTAGTGTGCCCATTCCTAGAGGATTTGTCATATTCTGTCCTCCACCTTGTGCCCCTGCTCCTGGCTGTCCTGTTATGCCCAACGCTTGCAGATTTGGCATATCAATATTACCACGATTTCCAGGTCCAGGCTGGTTCCAGCCACCATGTCCACCCATATTCCCCCCTGGCTGGTGTGGCTGTGGATGGTACATATGACCACCTGTTGAGCCTCCTCCATATTGTCCACCATAATTTTTCTGATCTCTGCTGCCACCAGGTCTTGGACCCATTCCTACACCCATACCCTGGGCACCATACGCTCTTCCATTATAATCACTCTTGGGCGCAGCTTCTGAGACATGGACTGAAACGCCCTTGATAATATGATCTTCACCACACAGAGCTTGGGCAATATCAGGATCCAAGAATGTAACAAAAGCAAATGCTCGGAATGGCTTAGGTATAAACACATCAGTCACTTCACCATACTTGGAGAAATACTCACGCAAATCTTCGGCTGAAATATCCTCAGTACATCGTCCAACGAACACTTTGCATGGTACTTGCTGAACTATTCCTTCCTATACAATGGAAACAATTGGTGAAATCAAAATTTATCTCATAAAATACATATATAACAAATTACCATACGGTTTTGATGTATATGAGATCTGTGTTGTATATGGGAATTTTTTAGAAAAATACCTACAAATGGAAGTATACCTTAATCTCACCATTATATACTTAAAAAAAAGATTGAAATTACTGTAATAATTATGTAGTATTAGTGTTTAGGAGCCACAAATGCACACTGCTGGAAGGTCGTAAGGGTGAACTATAAAAAAATAGGATACAGTTTAATTGGAAACCATAGAAAAACAGAGCAGGTAAGTTGTGTATTGATAACCCATTTTGCTTACATCAAAAAATCACATACAAGGAATTACAAAACACACCTTATATTTATTGACCTTAGAAAAACCATATGATAGTGTGCCACGAAGCAAAACGATGAAAGCACAGAAAAATGTATACAAACATTGGGCGCACAAACTATTGGACATACACAAGGTGTGAACAAAACGTACTGAGACTGATTTATTATGAATTAAGCAGCTGCGTTAGATGCGTGTAGTACATCAATTGACCTTAAAAGTTGTGAGGTGGGACTTTACTGGACCCCATGTGAACACAAAATATTACAAACATTCCATAATTTTTTAACCTATGCTCAACAGTCCGTAAAGGACCAAGCCATACAGAGTGGCTTTCATGTTTAGTGTGACGGTTGCATGGCTAGTATAATGCGTCACCAGCCGCTAGTTGTGGTATCCACAGCCAGGACATTTCACAATTACTGTTGACAAAATTGTATTTACTGTTACATATGTCTCCTTGACAAATAAACCAAAAGAAATGAAAAATGATAAGTATAGGTGCTAACATACAAATAATTAGAATCAGATACATGTTTAAGAAAAATAAAATCTGAAGAAGTGAACATATATAGTTACTTAAGAAAAAAGGGACAAGTAAAGTGAGGATTACAAAGAGATTGATGAGGCATTAATCAAAGAAATGGACATGGTGGGTCAATTAATGACAGCAAAACTGTAAGAATATTGCTAAAATTGGGAGGAAATAAACAGATGAGTAAGTAACAACAAATAAGAAGGGTGCACAATATCTACGAGGTATTGAAATTACATACAGTGATAAAGACAAGAAGACTACAATATCTAGGTCACCCCTGAGGAGAGGCTGGACAGAAGAAAAAGGAAGACTAAGGAAAAAGTGGCTCTCATTATTGACTTACCACAAGAAAGATGAGGATTGGAAATGCCCATCAAAAACAAAACAACAAAAAATGAAATAATGCCAAATGTCTTTTGTTGTTTTGTAAGATTTAAAATGAAGTACAAAATTAAGCAAATGTTTATATAAGAAGATACAAGAATAAAACGTGAAAGATAACAAATTTAAAAAAATATTGCTATGGTTTAATTAATAAACCATAATAAAATGTTTTAATAAAATAAAAAATAACCTCCAACAACTATGAATTACAAGTGCTTAATAATACTAATGTTTGGAATGAGATTTTTTATTGAGAATTATTAACAAATGAATCTAAAAAAAAATTAATTACTGCACTGAAATTGATAAACATGTATTTAAAACTTGAAAGAACTGCTAACATGCTGCCAACTAATGTTAGCATAATTATGTACAGTGGATGGGTGGTTCCTTTGAAGCCCAGTGGCTAATATATGCAGAAGCTTATATGAGTTAAAATTATGTAGTAGGAAGTCTAAGGTTTTTCATGACTCATCACTGTGACACCATCTGAATAGATACAATATGCAGCACCTTCTGCCAGGATCAGAATTACAGCTGGGGACACTAAATAAGACCACATGCCAAAGACAAACCAATGGGGTGCTATGTTAGGAATTATTACAGTAGAACCTTGTTATAACGGACCCCGTTACTATGGACTTCTTTTACAACGGACACGTCTTTTACGTCGTACCCCCACCCCCTAGTAACTAAGTCAATGCACCGGAATGACTCACGTCCGCCCGCCAGTGCCGAATGACAGTTTTCAGAGACAAACACCCTTGTCAGGTATAAATCGTTGAAAGTTAAAACCCAACCCCAATCCACCATTGAATTAACTGGTTTGAGAATTAACTGTTGAGATAATAACAAAAAATACAGGAAACTGTTTGTTTGAATGGTAAGGGAAAGGGAGTTGAAAACAAAGAAAGGTTAACGCCTTAGCCAGATATATTTTCACTCCCACCACTACTGGTCAGTATTGTTCAGTTGTTTGTCGCGCACAGTCACACGTCCTGCCTATATCTTTTTTTAATTTATTCAAATCATGTCGTTAAGTAAGCCAAGTGTAGGACAGAAACGGAAGCGTAAGGCGCTCAGTCTTCAAGATAAACTCTCCATTATAGAAAAATTAGAAAAAGAAGCGTCTGTTTCTAGCATTTGTCATGAGTATGAAATCGCAAAACAAACCGTATCGGACATTAAAAAATCAAAAAATGACATTCGTAACTTTGTTCTCAAGTTCAATATAGAAAAGGAGAAGAGTGCAGCTAAGTGTATGCGGCTGCCTTCTATGGCAACACTGGATGATGCAGTCTACAAGTGGTTCTCTCAGCTTCGTTCATGTGGAATGGCTGTTAGAGGAATTTAAATTCAAGCGGCTGCCGAAAGACTCTCCAAACAGATGGGACTTGAACAGTTTAAAGCGAGCTCTGGTTGGCTATTTAGGTTTCGTTGACGTCACAATATTTCAAACAAGAAGATTAGTGGGGAAATTCTTAGCGCAGACTTTGAAGCTGTTGAGCCTTTTATAAAATAATTAGACGATTTGGTTATCAATTGAGCCAAATTTATAACTTTTATGAGACAGGTTTGTTTTGGAGAACTCTACCTGACAATACACAAGCTTCATAAGCCGAAAAAACTACGCCTGGTAGAAAAGTCAGCAAGGAGCGTGTGTCAGTTTTGTTGTGTGCAAATGCAGACGGCACTCATATGCTTAAACCTGCTATCGTTGGTAAAAGCAAAAAACCAAGGGCACTTAAAAATGTGACGGACAATTTAACAGTTCACTATTATAGTTCCCGAAATGCGTGGTTTACAACTGAAATAAGAAGTGATTGGTTTCATAAGAAAGCTGTGCTAGCAATTATAAACCACCAAATGGAAATTTTGAACATTCCAAAAGAAAAAATAAAAGCTTTGGTTCTTTTGGATAATGCACCCACCCACCCTGATGTTGACAAACTCTGCAGTCGAGACAAGAAGATAAAGTGTAAGTTCCTGCCTCCAAACACAACATCCATGTTTCAGCCCATGGACCAAGGAGTAATTTATACTGCCAAGCGGCTTTATAGAAAAAAATTTCTCAATGAAATCTTAGAAGTTGATGAGCCATCCGCTGCTGAAGAAGATACAAGGGGCCAAAAGACTCTTCAAAACTTGAAGGCCTACAACATTCGATCTATGATTCACAACTTTGCTGATGCTGTAAATGAAATTAAACCAACTACTCTGGTGAACTCATGAAAAAAACTGTTAAAGAATGAAGAAGCATGTTTAGAAATAGAAAATTGTGAGACAGAAGATTTCTGTGAAACTTTGCAAAGAGGAGGGGAGGAAGAAGTTTTATTGGAAGATGTGGAGACCTGGCTTGAAGAAGATGACCCTGGATTCCACTTGTTGATGGAAGAGGAGATTGTTGGCAGTGTCACTGAGAAAGAAGGCTCTTCGGAGGACGAGGAGGAAGACTTACAAGAGGAAGACAATACTCAGGCAACAATATAAGTGAGTGAAGTGAAAGATCATTTAAATTTTGTCATTGAATATGTTGAACATTCAAAAAATGAAAATGTGTTTGCTTACTATGAACACTTGCGGCATCTTCGTCAGTTACTGACCAACGAAATAAATAACAAACAAACACAACAAAAAATCAATACTTTTTCAAACCAGTTCATGTTAGTAGTAATAACCTAATGAATAATAATGAACCAGGCTCTTCTTGTTCAAGAGAATAAAACAATAGAATGTATATAAAGTTTCAATTCTGGTCTATAATGCAAATATGAACAGTATGATCTCATTTGTCATGTATGCTATGTAAAATGATGTCAAGTAAAAATAAACATGTTTTATACTAATTTACCGAGTTTTATTGATGTAAATACAACCTAACAAGACTGATTTGTTATATAACGGACTTTCATTACAACAGACAACCTTTAGCCCCAATTAGTCCGTTATAATGAGGTTCTACTGTACTTCCATGTTCCATAAGGAAACGGAAGTATGGTGATGGCGAAAAAAATCGTGTTCAATATAAGGGCTGATTCTGATTGTACTACCCTCAAAACATGAAGAAAAGTCATTTTCGAAAAGTGTCTGTGTGTAGAATTTTTTCTATGGCAAACGATAACAACCGCAAATTCAAAAAGAATCAAATAAATAATGTTTTGCATACACCCCTGAATTGTAGAGGACACAAGGCCTATTGATTTTGGTGAAGATCGGTTAAGAGAAAGGGGTAGTTTACCTGCAACGTTTTATGTTTTAGCAAGTATTTTTTTTCTATGACGAACGATAACTGCCGCACAATCAAATAATTTTTGCATATGTCCCTGAATTGTAGAGGACTCAAGGCCTATTGATTCTGGTGAAGATCGGTTAAGGGGAAAGGGTAGTTTACCTGCAACAATTTATGTTTTAACAAAAGTAATTTTTTTATGATGAACGATAACTGCCGTAAATTCAAACAGAATCAAATAATTGTTTCCATATCTGCCTGGGTTATAGAGGACTCAAGGCTATTGATTTTGGTGAAGATTGGTTAAGGGGAAAGGGTAGTTTGCCTGCAAAGTTTTATGTTTTAACAAGAGTAAAATACTTAATTTTGAAGACTTAATATTTAAGTACTTAAGTAAAGTATCCTGAAAAGAAGATCATAATAATCCACTGTAGAAACATAGATGAAATATCTATCAATAAAGAGGCTAGTTGAAGGGGTGGGAGTAATTTTCTATAAATGGAAATTATAGTTGAATGGGGAGAGAGTAATTTTTTTTTTAGTTATATATATATGTCATGTGTACTACGTTATCGGCAACGAAGACGTAGTTTCTTGTTAAAATTCCTTCCCGGGCTGTTTGGCGTGGTCCAATGTTTTCTGCAAAACCAGACGTTTCGGCAGTGCTATCGACTGCCATCGTCAGTAAAAATCGAGTGCGTTAACGTGAGGTGGTATACGTTAGTGACCACAGTACTGTGGTTAAGGTTGAAGAAAGAAGTAGTTTCTATAGAAATATTTCATTTCGAAGATGATTTTAAATATAAATCTTAGAACATGGAAGTCGTGTATGGTTCTCTATACCGATATTTTTCTATGGCGTACAATAACTGCCACAAATTCAAACAGAATCAAATAATTTTTTGCATATGTGCCTGAGTTGTAGAGGATTCAAGGCCTATTGATTTTGGCGAAGATCGGTTAGGGGGAAGGGGTAGTTTACCTGCAACGTTTTACATTTTAACAAGAGTAAAGTACTTAATTTTGATAAATAAAGTATCCTGAAAAGAAGCTCATAATAATCCACTGTAGAAAGGTAGATGAAATATCTATAAATGAAAAGGGGAGTTGAAGGGGGGGTAATTTTCTATATATGAAAATGATAGTTGAAGGGGGAGGGGATAATTTTGTATATGTGTACTACATTATCATCCGGGGGGGGGGGGGGCAGTCCTCACAACTTCATGTTACTGCCAAACAAAGAACTCGCAGAGATTTCAGGTTAATTTTAATACTGGACTGTGGAATACGCTCAGTTTATACCGACCCAGAACTCTCAGAGTGCTCCTAGACCAACTTGACGCTTTTGCAACAGACATAGCTGTGATACAGGAAATCTGGTGGACAGGCCAGGGAATTCTTGAGAAGCGGAGCCACACTGTCTATTACAGCTGTCATGATAGGCTGCATCATTATGGAACAGGATTCATCATCCACAAGCATTTCAGACAAAGGGTGATTGACTTTAAACCCGTGAGTCCACGAATCTGTTTTCTAAGAATTAAGGAAAATTTCAAGAATTACTCCCTCATTAGTGTTCATGCGCCAACTGAAGCATCCCCACAAATGGAAAAAGAAGAATTTTATGATCTCCTTGAAGAGACTTTTGATCAATGCCCTAGTCATGACATCAAAGTGATTGCTGGAGACTTGAATACGAAGGTAGGTAGAGAAACAATCTACTCTCCAACAATTGGACGGCGTAGCCTGCACGAATCAACTAACGATAACGGGCAGAGGCTGATTAATTTTGCCGCATCAAGGAACCTGGTCATTGGTGAAACACTCTTCCCTCACAAAGATATATATATATATATATATACGGGAACATAGATTTCACCTGATGGTACCACCATTGACCAAATAGACCACTTCCTAATTAGCTCACGAAGTAGATCTATCTACGGAAGGAGAGCCAATACTGACTCAGATCATTACCTAGTGGTTGTACGACTGAGAGACCATATGACAATGATTAAGACACAACGTGCTCCAAGAAGAAAACAGTACAACATATCCAAACTAAAGGAGGAGGACAACCGCTTGAGATTCACTGCACTAGTCGGAAATAAAATCAACGAAACAACTACAGGAAATCCAAGTATAGACATTGTTTGGGAAGAAATCTCTTCAGCACTTGCCAGTGCTGCAGAGGAAACTCTAGGCCTCAAAGAAAGGGAACCTTCAAATCCGTGGTTTGATGAAGAATGAAGAGTTGTTACAGACCTTAAAAACAAAGACTATACAACGATACAGAGGCACACAAGAAGAAGTTTCGAGGAGTACAGGAAATGGAGGAGAGCAGAAAAACAGGTGCATCGGCAGAAGAAGCGCCATTGGAAGAGTCAACAGCTGGCAGAGATCCAAGACCTTAAGGATGCAAATGAAATCAAAAAATTCTACAAGGTAAACCAAGGTAGGAAACCCTTTAAGCCCAGGTCAACACCTTGTCGCGACACTGACGGCACCCTACTTACAGAAAAGGGGAAGATCCTCGAAAGGTGGCACAAGCACTTTGAAGCTCTTCTTTCTAAGAATGATGAGGTGGACAACTATATAACACCTGTGCTACAGGAACATGAACACATCGATCCTCCGGATGAAGATGATGTGATAGCTGCAATAGAAAGCCTTAAAAACAACAAAGCTCCCGGTTCTGATGATCTTCCTGCAGAGCTTTTCAAAAACGATGGCCCAGAGCTGGTTAAAACCCTTCAAGACCTTATCACTGATACATGGGTAGAAGAGAAACTGCCAACAGCCTGGCAGAAGACAGTTATATGTCCGGTTTATAAAAAGGGTGATCAACTAGACTGTAACAATTACAGAGGTATTTCTCTTCTCCCTGTGGCGTATAAAATAATGTCCGATATATTGTACCAAAAACTGCTTCCACATGCTGATCGGGTGATTGGTCGATACCAGTGCAGATTTAGAAGAGGAAAATCAACAATAGACCAGGTTTTCACAACTGGCGGAGGCTGTTAAAGGAGGCCTTGACTCAGTAAGGGGTTGTTGCGCCGCTGATGATGATGGTACTACGTTATCAGCAACAAAGAAGTAGTTTGTTGCTAAAATTCCTTCCCGGCCTGTTTGGCCGTGGTCCAATATTTTCTTCAAAACCAGACGTTTCGGCAGTGTCATCGACTGCCATCATCAGTAAAAATCAAGTGCGCTAATATGAGGAGGTACTGTGGTTAAGGCTGAAGAAAGAAGTATGGAAATATTTCATTTCGAAAATGATTTTAAATATAAATCTTAGAACACGGAAGTCATGTATGGTTCTCCATACCAATATTTTTGTTTAGCTATGGATAATCCACCATGTTTACCCACATGTAGTACAAAAACTGTTAATTATTGTCATAGTCTTATAATGAATGAACTGAAAAAATCATATTGTTTAAGATTATCTAAATATCATCCCCTTTTACATTAAAACTGAATTCATTTTATAACCTGCTGAAAGGCTATTTTGCCCATAACAAAAGACTTTACAAGCTTCTATGGTTATAGGATCTGTACAACAAAAAATGTTATACTTTCATAAAAGATGCTTTCATTGTAATTAATACATGCTGAACTGGTGGGGATTTTAGAATATTACGAGCAATATAACTGATGAATCATCAGTAACGATTTCAAAACTGAAAATACAAGTGCATTAAGGAAACTAAGCTTCTATCTGACACGGCAGAAAACAACAAATGTATTAACTGGTAAATACTTACAAAATCATAATTCAAAACAATGTTATATTCATATTCCCCAAATATATTCCATAGAGTAATATAATTATGTACAATTTTTATGTATAAAATCTTTCAGCAGTTTTTCTGTTTCAAATATTTTCTGCCAAAATAAATAATTATCAGAATATTAATTACGTTTTTGTTTAGTTTTATATTGAATCAATTTCTTGTATGAATTTTTACTACACTTTCTGACATTCAACATGATCAAACACTAAAACACAGGGCATAAGAAACCATGATTGGACTCACTCAGGAAGAGCAATATATTTTGCAATGGAAATAGTTGTGTAGCAGGTAAATAATTCAGTACTGAGAAAAATACTTCAACACATTTTTAATAATAAGTATTATAGTATCATACAAAGGTGAAGATAATGTAATATAATATCTGATAATGTTAGCTAATTTCTGATACTGATACAAAGGAAAACTGAACACTAATTTTGTGCATATACAAATTAACAAGACTAAGTAAAACTGTCAGGTACAACACAGTAGAGTTTTAAGCTCTTCAAATTTAACAACTGGCTCTTATTGTTGTCAAAGTTGCAGGTTGGGGATAAGTTCAGTTTTGCTGAAAAATGCCTAATATTAGTTTCAAAATGTGAGGTAGAAAAATATCACATTAGGTGCTTATGTTTCATTTCGAAACAATACTGACTTAACAAATGCACCAATTATCACATGCTTCTCAAAAACATATTTGAAAGACACATAACTTTTTATGTTTTACATGAACAATAATCCTTTACCATTATTGTTCTGATTTGTTTATAAGCATGAATTTTGTCCAAGTTAGCCATACTAGGCAATAAACGTTCTACAAAGTCTGAAATCCCAAAATTTTGCAATCCCACTACATGTTATGATTCAATTTTGTAAAAAATAGTTTTAAAATCTTTAAAGATTACAAATTCTCCTTAGGCAAAATCATTATAACAGGGAGGCAAACATGTAAAAAGACAATTTTTTCTATTATGACATTAACTTGTATTTATTATTAATACTTCACACTTGGATGTTTTGTTTGATAAAAAAACGATGTATTTATTTTTATGACTATACCATCCTTTTAAATATTGGTAGCAACTCTAAAGCCACCAGATATTAAGATATAATGTGTGTGTGTGTGTGTGTGTGTGTGTGTGTGTGTGTGTGTGTGTGTGTGTGTGTGTGTGTGTGTGTGTGTGTGTGTGTGTGTGTGTGTGTGTGTGTGTGTGTGTGTGTGTGTGTGTGTGTGTGTGTGTGTGTGTGTGTGACTACTCCTAACATGTGAGATATTATCCTCAATACAAAGATTAATAGCTCTTATAAATAAATGTTGGGCACATTTTGTAAAAGAATCACACGCTGAGCACATCCACCCCAAGATGAAACCCCAATCCCAACCACCTACCCACACAACACACACATATACAAAAAAATCAAAATTCTTGAATTTACATACCTTCGAGTTTGGAATTTTAACATCACACCACCGTCCATCAATCATGTGTCTCTGTGCCATCACTCTTATTTGTGTTTCATGGTGAGCAAACCTTATGAACCCAAACCCCTTTGACTGGCCAGTTTTTGGATCTTTTTTCACCTGAAATATTCACTTATTACAGCAATAGAAGTAAGAAAGAACAGCATCATGAATTAGTATCTCATCAATTATTTATGTTTGTAAATGCTAATAGACATAACGCATAAAATACTCCATAATCTGTAGATTATGTATGAAATGTTTAGAATCATTTCATACCATTCATTATGTGTATAACAGAATTAAATACAATGGAATTAAATGTCAGAGAAAGACACAGTCATAATTATTGTTAAACGCTTTTATCAGAAATCACGCTGTTAAGACAGTTCTCCTAAATGATCTCCACTGTGCTCTATTTACAGCACACTATAACTCTAAAATACAAGGGTGATTTGAAAAGTTTGTGGCTACCACAGAAACGAATGTGTGGCGTTTCTGTTTTTTACCACATCATGGCACCACGTTCACCCCACAAACAGCTGTGAAGCGTCAAGTCGGGTTAAGTCATTGTTGTGGAGAAACGGCTGCATAAATAAGGCTATCTCACAGCAACGCTGAAAATGGAGAAAATTGAACATCGTGCAGTGATTAAATTTTTTGTTAAGGAAAGTTTAACACCAAAAGAAATTTTTAATTAGATGAAGATCGTTTTCCATCAGGATAATGCACACCCTCATATATGCGTTGTGTCTATGGCAAAAATCGCCGACTTGAAGTACGATCTGTTGCTCCATCCGCCTTATTTGCCTGATTTAGCACCATCTGACTTTCATCTATTCCCAAACCTCAAAAAATTTGGGGGGGGAAGCGATTTTCCTTAGATGACGAGCTGAAAGTGGCAGTAAATGGTTATTTTGAGGACCTAGAAGACTTGGACTTCCTCAACGGGATAAGTGACGGGGTAATGACTTGACAGTTCACTGCTGTTCGTGGGGCAGACGTGGCGCCACGGTGCGGTAAAAAACAAACGCCACACATTCGTTTCTATGGTAGGGCGAAAACTTTTCAAATCGCCCTTGTACATAAATAAAATTACTAGACCACAACTGTAACATTTAACTTAAATTCTAATGGAACTCTGCACTCACAAACTCTACCCACCTGAGCCATTAACACTTCACCAAATGATTCGAAATACTCTCGTAACTGCTGTTCTGTTGTCTTCCATGGCAGGCCTAATATGATCAAATCAGAACATTTCATTTTAGTTTCCATTCTTTTTGTTTTAGCAGTAGAGTTTTCCAAATGATCATCTGACTTTCGTTTGTTTTCTATAACAAAAATTTAAAGACCGAGTCAAAACATTAAATATCCATTCAAAACTCAAGACATTATTTTCTACACTGTTACACACTTGAATCTCACCTACTTGAAACTAACAAACATCAAGAGTCAATTAATGAAATCACATACTAAAAACCTGTGACCAATTAATATGTGATATTAAAGAGAATAATACAACAAACTGATAAGTGACAAACTCAAATCCCACCTCTTCATAATCTGCTTACCATTACTGTATAGCTACCCTATTAAATTGCTATTAAATTTGAAATTTTGTTTAGTAAATGAACAAAATTTATAAAAACAAGATGTGAAATTTAACTTATTCCATTTACCACTTTTATTAATTATATCACTGCCATGCCCAATAATCTATGTATTTAAATCAAAACATATTTCACTAATTGCCATTACTAATATATTTTTAACAGTTTTAAAATATTTTCCTTTAGATTACTGTGCAATGTATTTGATATTTCAAGTACAAATATTTTCTATTTCAAATACCATTATATTTTGTATGAGTTCAGAAAAAATTATTATTCTCTAGTAATATGGTTTATATTGAATTTCATTATCCATCATTATACAAATGGTCTTAATATAACAAACATTTTCAACCAACAAAATTTAAGCCCTTAGTACAAGGGTCAATCAAATATAAACGAGACTTTTTGAGAAACACTATTGTATTAAACATATATAAAAAATGTAAAACTATACACAGCTTCCACTACTGTCCACACACTTTTTCCACTGCACTGGAATTTTGTTGTTCCTTCTTTACAAAATTTCATTGGACGGGTTCATAGCCAATTGTGCATGAAGTCTTGCACTTCTTTTGACACTGGAAAATGTTTCCAGCCCAAGTCTTTTTTGAGGGGTCCAAACACACGTTAATCACATGGCGACAAATCTGGACTACAGGGAGGATGATTCAAAGCTGTCCAAGGCAGTTCTTGTAGCTTCACTTGTGTAACAGCAGCAGTGTGGAGGCAGGCGTTATCATGACGCAGCAAGACACTGCGGATTTGAATCTTGTGCCTTTTCGATAGACAGCCCCTCTAACCTTGCCCAAGAATTCAGAGCAGTACGCAGCATTTGTTGTTCTTTGTTAAAGAACATACACAACAGCTTTAGTATCCCGAAAGACAGTGATGAGTACTATCAGCAGTTCACCTCTGCTACCGAACAAGGAATGTGGTGACGTATGCCATTACACTGCACGCATCACTGTAATACTACACATTTAAAATACGTTTAACAGTTTTGGTGTGCTTGACTGCCTCTCACGTGGTATTTCTTGTAGCGAATAACAAAAAACACACTTTAACGAAATATTCAATAAATTATACTGACATATAATGTACGAACATTCAATCTCATACACACACACACACAACATTACAACTAAATACGTCTTCTGAACATCTGAACAATGTTTTCAGAACCAGTAATACCTCACCAACACAAGCAACACTATCATTCAGTAGACCCCCCGCACCTCAGGCATCTCAGCAGCAAAACAGGTGCGCGTACAGTACCTAGCCAGCAGACAAACGTGTTTTCGCTTTCACTGGAGCCATTTCACCTTTTGCACACCATTTCATACTCAACCTTTTGGTTTCTGGAGTATAGTAGTGTACCCAAGATTCATCGCACGGAGAATGCGCATCAAAAATTAGTCTCCCTCTGCTGCAGCGATCCATAAGCTTCTGAGAAATTTCACATCTTACAACCTTATGATATGCATTAAGAATTCTTGGCACCCATCTTGCAGAGATTTTGCGTAACTTTAACTCCTTTTTAATTATTGTCTGCACACTTCCATAACTTATTGCAGTTGTGCACCTATTTCATGAACAGTTATTCATAGGTCGTCATGTATAAAGTCTCGAGATGTTCTCCAGCATAATTCTGCCTTTGGGACGATGCGCGTGAGGTAGAAAAAACCTTAGGAAAAAAACTTAAGCTACTTGTACCCTTGAGCCTTTGAAATTGTATCGTTGCCAAACTGTGCAAAATTTCAACTGGTTTCACATCTTTGCATGCTAAAAACTTAATAATTAAATATAAGTCATCATATATTATCATCTTATTCGAGCTGGAGTCTTAACATTTTGTAGGAAGTTAAATGAATATTACCATAGTCGAGATCTTAACTAAACAGTTATCTTACCTAAAATGTAGTCATTCCATTTCGTTCGTTAGAGCCAACTTTGGGATAAAATTTATATACCTAGAAACACTACTCGCTTAATACTGTAGGATATAGGGACATTCTTACCCTACAATTACACTCCATTTCAAATCGTCCACTTTTATTGTAATGGTTGCATGCTGTTTCAGAAACTTTTTTTTTTAACTGAGTTGTTTAAAATATAAAGACATAAAATTTATATACCTACAAACACTACTCGCTTAATACTGTAGGATATAGGGACATTCTTACCCTACAATTACACTCCATTTCAAATCGTCCACTTTTATTGTAATGGTTGCATGACTGTTTCAGAAACTTTTTTTTTAACCGAGTTGTTTCAAAATATAAAGACACAACAAAACCACGTTTAAAAAATGTGTCCTCATTTGTTTATCTATAGTGGTCATTTTTCCACTACATCTGATGCTCAATTTTATTAAAATTATGGAAACTCAGGTACCTCTTGAGAAAAAAGACAAAAATGTATAATTAATAAACTAATTTACATGTATTAAAATAGTCTGTATTCAATAAATTTTCAGCTCTCGTTTTACAAGGCAGCTGAAGGTAAAGATTAAAATTTGGGCTTCAATTTAGCAAAAACTTGAATTTTTTAATTTAAATTTTGGTAAGAAGCCTAAGATTTCAGACTTTTACTCTTCTCTTATAACAAAGTCATTAAATTTGCTAAATTTAAAAAACGTCCTAATTCAGGAAACCAAATTCAAATAGTAAGCTAACTAAGATATAAATCTACAGTTTAGATTTTTCTGATACAACTGCCATGAATGTTTTAAAAATCAAAATTTCCTTTCCCTTAATTTTTTTAAAAAGTATTTTTTTCATGGTACACCTTTCAAAATATTTTTGATTTTTTTAATGACTGGTGCAAAATTATAAGCTGTCAATATTATTTATATTTAACATTGTTTGTTCGCTGTTTTGAATGATAATAAACTAATTGAAATGATATCCCCTTGCTACTTAGTTAAAAAGAAATAAATAAATAAAAATATTTATAATCGTCTGAGTACAAAAATGTTGATGAGGATTGGTATCTAGAAATCTAGAATAAACTGGATATACCATGGTAAAAGATGCTACTTGTCTAGCAAAATCTGAACACATTAGTGATATAAGAGACTTATCTCAATACATCATTGGCCTATCCTGTAGGCTTTACCAAATTCAAGTTTGCATTACACTACAGCGTAATACACACTATGTTTGAGAGAAACATTCTTCCAGTCCTAGAAAGCAAATCCATTAAAACTTACTTTGCTATTTTTTAAATCTTTTTAAGTACTAGTGACTATGGGGTATAGCGTAGATATATTTACTTAAACAGTTGTATGATAAAGAACATTAAAATGAAGTTAACTAGTCGTAGTTAATTCCCAAAATAAAATTCGTGTGCACAATCAAAATCAAGTAATAAATTCTGTGTCCAACATATTAAAAATTGTTTTCAATCAGTTCTATCTTTGACACACCAGTAGAAACAGAATAAGACAATGCTGATTTATTTATTCTGCCAAATGAAAGTATGGAACAACATGGAACAACCTGATACTTTTTTTCAATACTACATACGACTCCTGCATCAAAATTAAAGTAAGTAAAAAAAACACACAATCAACTCTTCAAAGTACAGTGAAACTTCGATTAACCATCACTCTTTTAACCATCAGTTTCTGTTAACCGTCAGTTTCTGTTAACTGTCAGTCCGTACTCTATGTACAGTAATCAGATTGCCGCGAAAAATCATCCTTGCTTTTCTGCTGAGTGGCGGAGGCGCCGGAGTGGCGCACTATTGTTCTATTGATGAGTCACGTTCTTGGCCTGCCTAGCTATCGTACACGTGGTCAGTTTCAGTTGTGGGTGAGAAGCTGTTGTGCTCGGTGCTGTATGTTATTTGTTGCATAGTGGCTTAATTGTTTCAGCATACGATAGTGACATTCACACCAGTAAGTTTTGTTGTTAAGGTTTCTTTTCCTTTTTGTTTTTGTGCAACAGCTAAAAAATGGCTGAAAAGCGTAAACGGGTTGTGTTAGATCTCAACCAGAGACCTGAGATTATCAAACGTTTGAAAAAAGGTGAAACTCCCATAGTATTGCTCTCATTTACGGTGTTGGAAGAATCACAGTGAATGACATTAAACGCGATGCTGAAAAAATAGAACATGTTTCAAAAATGCAAAACATCGATGGAGATCCTAAGACTCGTAAAACCATGAAATCTGCAAAATATGACCAACTGGACACTGTTATGTATCAATGGTTTATACAAGCACGGAGTCAAGGAATCCCACTTTCAGGCCCCGTAATAATGGCCAAGGCAGTTGAAATGGACAAAAAAATTGAACGGAGATCCTAATTTTAAAGCAAGCATAGGATGGCTCGATAAGTTTAAGTGTCGCCATGGCATTTGGAAACTAGACATTAGTGGTGAAAACATAGTGCAAATAGCGTAGTTATTGCCGAGTACAGAGAACAATTTAAAGAGAAAGTGGCCAAATTAAACCTCGTTAGGGAACAAGTGTACAATTGCGACAAAACCAGGCTCAATTGGAAAGCTTTATCCCAAAAGACATTGGCATCACTTTCGGAGACATCAGCCCCGGGTTTTAAAGTCCAAAAAGATCGGATCACTTTAATGGTTTGTGCAAATGCCACCGGCAATCACAGGTTTCCCCTGCTTGTGATTGGAAAAGCACAAATACCTCGTGCATTCAAAAATTTTAATTTTAATGTATTCCCTGCTACCTATTACGCTCAAAAGAGTGCTTGGATATCTCAAGATATTTTTTCCGACTGGTTCCACAAAGCGTTAAGTGCCACAAGTTGGAGCTCATTTGGCTGAAATGCAGTTACCACAGGAAGCATTGCTGCTAATGGACAATGCTCCAGCACATCCCACTTGCACAATTAAAAGTGATGATGGCAACATAACATGACTCTTCCTTCCGGCAAACACAACACCACTAATCCAGCCTATGGACCAGGGCATAATCGAAAACATGAAACATCGTTATAGGAAAGCTTTTATTGGAAGTTTGATTCCATCTGATGATGAAATTTTTGTAAGAGTTTTGGAAAACGTACAACATAAAAGATGCAATTTTCAATATTGCTGCTGCATGGGATGATCTTCAAGTGTCAAATCTTAAAAATGGGTGGAATAAACTCTGGCCCGTAGCTAATGATGGCGAACCTCAGGAAACTGGGAATGTTAGTGTCGACGAAATTGTGCAACTGTGCAATAATGTACCGAATGCTGAAGACATAACGCCAGCAGAAGTAACAGAGTGGTTGGGATGTGACAAATTGGACGGAGGTTTTGACATTTTGAATGAAGATGAAATTGTTGATTGACAACGAAGAAGAAGAAATTGACGAAGACGAGTGTTATATTTTGAATGAAAAAAACTACGTTAAGCCATACAGAAGCAGAAATAATGTTATCAAAATGCACTGAGTTGTTTGAGGGGCAAGAAGAGGCAAACGCAACACAGATACTTCTCCTACGTAAAGTACAGAACACTGCCGCTCAGAAAGCATGAGCTTCGAAGAAACAAAAGAAAATGACAGACTATTTTAAAATTTGAATATGTATGTACGTCTAGAGCGTAAGTTCATGTAACAATATGTACAGTATATATGTTGTACTACATATACTGTACTTAATGTAAATTGTATATTGTTTGTTTCTGTAAAATAAAATACATGTATGTACAGTGTATTTCCAGTTCGTAAACGTGCATTTTTTATCATTCATTCATATGCAATGGATGGGGTGGGTTGTTGTTGAAGGTTTTTCTGTTATCCGTCTATTCGATTAACCTCACGGTCCCGGACCCGACCCTGACGGTTAATCGAAGTTTCACTGTAAGTCTAAACAAACTTCTTACAATGTGTTAGTGGCAGGAGAGATGAGATATGGTTATCCTACTACACACGTAAGGCATCTATTACACTACACAACTGATTGCATGCAAATGACTTCAAACCTACATGAAACTAGTTCCAGGTTAGTAAACAAAACAGGCTGCAACTGGTGTGCAATCTGTTGCAGAGTAACCATGTCGTCTATACTACTATTATAAAGAGGTAAAATTTGTTTGGTTTGTGTCTGGGCTATCCTCAGAAACTACTGATCCGATAAAAAAAATTCTTCACCACCGTGTTCCTTGATGTCTGAGGATGGTTTTAGACATAAATTTGAACCAATAACTTTAAGGCATTTATTATACTGCGCAACTGATTGCAAGCAACCAATTTCAAGCCTACATGAAACTAGTTGCAGGTTAGTAAAGAACAGACTGCAACTGCTCTACAGTCAGTTGCAGAGTAAGCATGTCGCTTATACTACTATTATAAAGAGGTGAAATTTGTTTGTATTGTTGTCTAGGCTAACCTCAGAAACTACTGATCCGATAAAAAAAAATTCTTTCACCACTGTTCCTTGATGTTTGAGGATGGTTTTAAAAATAAATTTGAACCAATACCAATAACTTTAATAATATTTTCAAGGACAGAGATTTAAAATGGTTCCATGTCATAAAACTTTTGTTCATTTGCATGTAGTGAAATGTTTGGCATGCGGGTCATTCCATGTCAAACCAACCAAAAAATAATTATTTTCAACCTGACCATTTTTAAATTTGATGAAACTTGCAGGATTTATTCTCTCTATAAATGTAAGTACAAAAATATATTTTTTAAATTTTTATGTCACCCCATTTTTTAGTTTTTAATTTTTAAAATTTTTAAAAAGTTCGTTTTTTTGGCTTGCAGAACAGGCTTTAATGCATCATAACTTTTGTTCTATAGGTCCTACAGACTTGTTCTTGGGCTCATTTTTTAGCTCTTTTTAGTGGCCTTAATTTAATATATAACTTGACACAGTTTATAAAAAAAGGTTTTTTGAAAAAAGTAAAACCTTCGTTTTTTTTAACATGAAAGTGTTCTTTAAAATTTTTTTTAAAATATATGTTATTCTACTGTTTATTATCTACATTTCCTGAAAATTTTAAAGTGGGATCACAAGTTATGGACAAATATGTAAGATACTTAACTGCACCTTTCATAACTAAATAGCGTTTAGGTAAAAAAAACTAGTTTTGTTTAATTAAACCAAATGTATTATATAAACTAATGAAAACATACATGACTGAGATCTTTTAAAGTGGCTATGGTTTTAAAACTGTCCAACTTGAGTAAGCCAATTAGTTTTTATTTCCTCTTTGAACAAGAATTTTTTTTAACAAATTAATACCAAATTAATTTTGGCTTTTTATATTTGTGTGTTTAATGTACTTCAGAGAATTTTTAGTAAGTTTTCAATCATATAATTTTTTTTTTGTTTAATTAAAAAACTAAAGCAATACACTTAAATAAGAATTTGTTTTTCTAAAAGACATAAATACATTTAAACTAATATATATTTTTAAAATTTTAAATAAATAAACTTTAATCATAAATAAACTGTGTAAAACTAATAGGCCTAGATGGAATAATTTTCCAATTCCCAAATGAATTGAGTTTCACAGTAACTAGACAGCAGCTATTTAGATGCGCAAGTCTCAACAGGCTTGGTTCCTGTCAGTACATGTAAGCCTAGGTACACAGGTCAGCCAAGTCAGTCTGCTTGAATGCTCAGTTCACTTCAGTTGCTTTCCAATCATAGTGATACAGTTTTAGTGAAGTAGCATACAGTTTTAGTGAAGTAGCCAATCTTAGTGTTTTTAGTTTTATAAATTTAGGTGACTATCATTTTTTTAGTGTTTCTATATTTTTAAAAAGTGGTTTAAACATTTTTGTAGAATTTTGTTAGTGGTTTTTGTCATTGGAATTAATAAGGTAAAACTTTTTTAAAACCCTCTGAACATTGTCAAGCATTAAAATTTTATAGGTCTAGCTATTAGGTATATTAGTTACTGCAACTAAATTGAAACTTAGAAGAAAACATGGAAGCGGCTAAAGCAACCACATCTAAAGGTAGTTTTCAAGTATATTGTTGCAATTCACTCAAAAAATCAAACCATGATTATTTTAAAAAGAGTTTAAGACCTGTTAATGAAAATATTGTCAGCCGTTCTAATACTATAAAGCTTGGGGACAGAATATGTGACAGTTGTCGCAAGGCAATACTCAAGTTGCCTAAACTGGATGAGGTAGAAGAATGGCAGTCTGACAGCTCAGAATATGAACACAATGATAATAATGCTGAAACAATAGAAATATCAACTCCACAGAAGGAAGAAGCTATTGATGCAGTAAACATAAGTTTAGTTGCAACTGATGAAACTCCAATAAAAAAAAAGCGTTTAACAGAGAAGAAGTACCCTGAGGAAAAAAAACTAAAAAAAGTATCTGAAGCTTTCAGAACCAAACTTATGAGCCTTAGTCTATGCAGTCAGATTGAAGAAAACCTGATATAGGTAGAGAAATGATAAATCAGCTTAAAGAAAAATTTCACAGTACTTCTGATAAAAGCTTAAAAATGCAAATTCTGACTACTTTACCTCAAAGTTGGGCCTCGATCCAGATTGAAACTGAATTTGGTGTGTCTAACTTTATTGCAAGAAAAGTAAAAAAACTTGTAAAGGAAAATGGTATAATGTCATCACCAGATCCACGCCCAGGAAAAACTCTAGATCTAACAACCGTAGAGTTAGTAAAAGAGTTTTATGAAAACGATGAGGTTAGCCGTCAAATGCCCGGACTGAAAGACTTTGTATCAGTCAAAATAGATGGAAAGCGCACTCATGTTCAAAAGTTTTTATTTCTTTGTACTCTAAGAGAACTTTATGTACTGTTCAAGGAAAGATATCTGGAAAGAAAAATTGGATTTACAAAGTTCTGCGAACTTAGGCCAAAACAATGTGTCCTAGCTGGATCCAAGTGGAACACATTCAGTATGCGTGTGTATGACTCACCAAAATGCCAAGCTGATGATGGACCAGTGCAAAATACCCCAACTAACTTCTGGAGAGCCCTCAATAAAGACCTATAAAGATTTGACTTCCAGTATTGTTTGCAAAGCTTCAACACCTAGATACCACTTCGTCAAATGTGAAAAGTGCCCAGGTAGTGAAAAGCTAAAAGAGCTAAAACATTTTCAAAATTGTTTTGAGGAGGAGTGTATTGAAAACGTGACATTCAAGCAATGGATGCAAATTGACAACAAAACAACTTTAGAAACAGTAACAATGCCAGTTAATGATTTTGTGGACAGATTATTTGAAAGTTTGCCAAAACTGCTACGCCACTCTTTCATTACCAAACAACAATCAGCTTATTTGAAGCAGCTTAAGGATAATATCCTGCCAGATGAGTACATAATGATATGTGATTTTGCTGAAAATTATTCTTTTGTCCTACAAGATGCTGTACAAGGATTTCACTGGAACAACGCACAAGCAACCATTCATCCAATTATCATATACTATAGAGGTGAAGATAAAGAAAAGCTTGAACACATAAACCTAGTTATCATTAGTGGTTGTATGTCTCACAATACAGTAGCTGTGCACCTGTTTCAACGCATGATGATTGACTTTTTAAAGCAGAAACTTCCATCACAGCCGCAAAAAATTCATTATTTCTCAGATGGAGCAGCATCCCAATACAAAAATAAGTATAACTTCCTCAACCTTTGTTTTCATAAGGTAGACTTTGATGTAGAAGCAGAATGGAATTTCTTCGCTTCATCACATGGGAAAAATGTTTGTGATGGGGTAAGGGGAACGGTTAAGCGCCTCGCTGCCCAAGCTAGTTTGTGAATGGTCTACAATGATCAAATAATGACTCCTCGCCAGCTTCATGATTGGGCAAAGGAGAATATTCCATCTGTTAACTTCCTCTATACAACACAAGAAGATCATGAAACTGAGAACACCTTTTTGGAACAACGACTGGTGAATGCTAAAACCATCAAAGGGACCCAACAGCTTTATTCTTTTATATCTGTCGGAAGTACTACAAAACTTAACGTTAAGGAATACAGTTTTTCAACTGAAACAAAATAAGAAATTGTGTCTCTTGAGGAAAAAAATGAGCAGTTAGAACTTAGTGAAATAGTTGGGTTTGTGACTTGTAACTATTCAAATCAGTGGTGGTTAGGCTGTGTGCTCGGGATCGAAAATGAGTTCGTAAATATAAGCTTTTTGGAACCACATGGCCCTTCCCCTTCATTCAAGTACCCCCAGTTTCCAGACATATTGGGTGTGAGTAGGTCAGATGTCCTAACTAAAGTTGATCCCATAACACAAACTGGAAGAGTTTATAAACTTACAATTCATGAAATGGAAAAAGCCAGCAAAATTCTTGCTCAAAGAAGAAATACAAACTAATTGGCTTACTCAAGTCGGACAGTTTTAAAACCATAGCCACTTTAAAAGAGCTCAGTCATGTATGTTTTCATTAGTTTATATAATACATTTGGTTTAATTAAACAAAACTAGTTTTTTTTACCTAAACGCTATTTAGTTACGAAAGGTACAGTTAAGTATCTTACATATTTGTCCATAACTTGTGATCCCATAGTGTAACGGGGCAAATAAAGCTGAGGGTTTATTTTTCTATTTTTCATAATAATTGTAATAATCTGGGGCCAACTCGGCTGGGCTACATTATTTATCAGAAAGGCTTGATTTGTTTAACACCCTGTGGTTAGCTTGGTGTCAGGCCGAGCTAGGTACGAGAACAATTAAGCGTCTGGGAATGTGTAAGAGCACGCGTGTGTGCTGCTTTAATGGCGACATGTGCTCAGAGGACAAAAGGGCATGAGAAAATATGTATTCTCCAACTCAAAATGCATAACGGAAGGAAGACGAATTATTCCCGCTAACCGCTGTTAAACCAATCACGGAACGAGTGACGGTGACGCCTAACACCTGGTCGGTTAGGCAACCAATGCACACACACAGTCAGTCGTCGCATAGCAGGGCAGTTCTCTACAACTCATCACACGGTACAGTCGCAAATACAGTGGCCTCGGAAATTTCGGTAGACCAAAGTGAATTGAGTAGCCGAGGTCTACCGAAAATGGCGTAAATATGAGAGAAGAATGTCAGTGCAATCTAACTAATACGTACATAAACGGGAAGAATTAGAACAGTTTGGTGACAAAGTGTTAAGTGAATTACCAGCAATGATGGAATAACACATACAGGTATAATATACTGTCCGCGGCGTAAAAAATTAAACTTAATAAATATATATAGAGCTCGGAAAATGGGGAACAGTAACCAGGGTAGTGAGTGAGAGTGTGTGTATGGGGGAATAAGAGAAAATAGAAATTATACAGTACTGGTTGGTCGAGAAATAGTATGATATAGGGTATTTGTATAAGCAATTTCATGTTTTAAGTAGAGAAGTAAGAAATAGAGATCAAATATAACATTCAATTTAATAAATAAATTTGTTTTACAGCATATAACCATGTGTTAGCATAGTTATTTCGTCGTTACCATTTCCTAGTGTTCTGTGCTGAAAAATTCGTCTAACGTTTCCGGGAATCTTCTGAATTGGGGGAAAGTCAGATTGCAAAATTGTCCAATTTTAATTAAGGTAATGTATAAAGGTTTCCATATCTGTCCTTCAAAGATATTGGTGTCGACTCTGAACTTCTGCTGAAATTTATAAAAAGGTAAGTCAGCGAGAAAAGTTCACAGGTAAGGTTCTGGCAGTTAGTATTTTATTATTTATTTATTTATAATTTGGGTGTAACTTAACAAATGGCGACTCGCTGCCAGGATCCGAGTATATAAATATTATACGAGGTAGACCTATTTTAAGCACAGAAAATAGGATTTGAGTAACGGCGTATTTGTGGAAGTATTGTATAGATTTACGTACATGTAAACGAGGTTATGTTTTGGTAGCGTTAATGTGTTTACGTTTACATTGAGATAACGATTTTATGTGTTGAGTGTTTGTGAATTAATATGTGTAATTATTAAGTAAAATAAAGGGGTATTATATAATTCATTTTGAACATGGCCAAGGCACAAGTAAACGATATAGGTTTTGCGTGGGACAAATGGGAGTACGAATTTAGAAGAATTACGAATAGAATGACGAACTACGTGTGGGGTAATCTGGACGATAATTTGAGACGGATGGAAGAACAAGAGGAGGGAATATTCGCCGAAATTAAAAAACATAGTGAGGATAAAGGTAAGATAGTTGAAGTGATAGGAGTAGAGAATAAGACAGTGAATAGGCCTAATGACAGTGTAGTGGTGGTAGAAAAAGAGTATACATTAAATGACATACTTAACCTTATTAATAAACGGTTTGACGAAAGTGACAAAAAGTGGGATAAATGGTTGTGGAAACTAGAGACAGACCAACTAAACGAAAATAAAGACGATCAAGTAACAGAGAATAAGGTAAGTAAAGATAGTATAAATACAAATAACGAAGTAACAGACGACATTGGTGTCAAAACAGGTGAAAATGATGGTAATAAAATGACAAAAAATACGGAAATATCAGTGATAATAGCAATGGTGATAGTTTAAGCGCTAACTAAGTGATAATTGATAAGGTAAGTGGAAATAATAGTGACAATTATAATGATGAAAGGATTACAAATAATAATCAAGTGATAGTTGACAAGGTAATTGAGGTTAATACAAGTGTAATATTGAGTGATAACAGTAATGTAGTTAAAAATGAGGTATCTAAGAACGATATGGTGAATAGCAATAGTAATGATGAAAGTAGAAAGTTATTTGGGGTTAGTAACAGAGTAGTAATTAGTGTTGATGAATTAGAGAAAGAATGGAAAAGGAGTTTACAGGTAGAAGGGTTGCAGAGGGGTAAAATTTTCCCGTGGTGTTATTGCTGGTGAAGAGAGGTCTTCACGAGTGTATTTGGTAGATGAATGTTCTACAAATAATGGTCCCTTGAATTTTTGTGATAAACCTGGTAGAGCCAGGAAGTGTTTTTACGTAGTAGTACCCTTTGCATGGAGTGAAAGAGACAAAAATGAAATGGTGTTATGAGAAGTATTTTGAGAGAGAGAGAGAGAATGATAGAGATGTTTAAGCTAAATAGAGGTTATGGAAAAATTGATAGAGAGGATGAATATTGTAATAAAACTAGATCCTCCCTATATAATTTAATTATCGATTTATTGTTTAATGGGGTCTCTCTAATATATGCAGTAATTATTTTATAATTGATAAAGTATAATTTATTTGTAGTGATATGGTTTATTATGATAAAATATTAACTTGTTGATCCGCTGATGAATGTAACGGTTGTGTCGAACTTGAAGTCGAAATCCTCTTCTATATAAAAAATGTCATCTGTGTATGTGTAAGTCAAGTGTTGTCTGGACAAAATATATTAATATAATTAACACTTCACGTACCCTGGTTGACGTACTTGAGGTTCAGACGTTCACAGCTAATGAATAAACTGTCAAGTTCCTTTTTGACCAGTATAATATTTCATAAACAAGGTTTTACAACACCTTCAATGTTATTTGGGCGCCATATGGGGTTTTTTTAAAGAAACGTCCCATAAAAAAAAACTTCTTTCTATAATTGTGTGTATTGACTTTTTTCTGTTTCTATCTTTTAAATGTTAATTGAATTGAAAATAATTTAAATAGTATACTTAAAAATTTATGTTTTGATGTACCTCAGTGTCTGCAATACTGAGGGTTGATTACCTATTCTAAAATAATTAAAACAAAAGTTAATGCTGTATAATATTATTGGTTTAATTATAACCTCTAGAATTGATTTGAAAAATACATTTAACAATAATATAATTCGGATCACAAGTTATCTGTTTAATTACTGGTCTAGCTCAGTTTAAGCACAATAAAAAACTCTTATTTTACTAACAAAATATTTATCTTAATGGACTAAGTACCTCAAGGGTAAGTTCTTTGAAATACAGAATAGAATGATATTAATTTCTTTAAAAAATACTACTATGATGTAATAATTCGGTTTAAAGCCTCTTTAATAAATTTCAATTAAATAATTGATTAACGAGAATTTCGTTTGCTTATATTCTAATTGATATTAGTTATAAAAAATTATAATACATATATTCTTACGTTGGGATATATTAATCCCTCTAAATAAATTAATACAGTGTTCTCTACGAATAGTTTGATTGTTTTTGCGTCAGTACAAGTATGTTAATTCCTACAATCAATGGATGGTATATAAACAATAAATTTGGTCACAGTACTACCTGGATTTTTAATCGTATTGATTAAAAATGAACACTTTAGCAATCGGATTATATTGATCGCTAATACACTTCACTTTAATCGCACTTGGAAACGAGAAATAACCTTCTTCTGACTAACAATACGTTACAGCCTTTACAGGTTATGTTAACTTTACTCGTTCCGGTACACGCCACTGTTTATATAAACTCACAATTAACTTTTCGATGCACTCAGAGGCGATGACTCGTCTTTCCAATAGTTAATTTTGACAAAATTCAATGTATTTACTACAATTGTACTGTTGTTGGTTATTAAAATATGAACACAATTCAGAGACGCAACTGATTAGCTTGTGGATAAAAATGCGAATGCGAATTTCTTAGCGTCCTTTTGATTATATACCC